>LR990630.1:17593825-19030218 GCA_905147815.2 Phalera bucephala | reverse complement strand
ATATTAAACGAAAATTTTCCAATTTTAAAGTTGCCTTTCAAATATTTTTTTCAAAACGATGGTGGCTTGATTTATGCGTAAAAACGTAGACATCTCAACTTACTTTATCAAATAGTCGCAAGTACGATTTACACACGGGAATAATAATAGACAGAATTCATGTGTGGTTCTGACATGTGTCACACGTGTTTTTTTTTAAATTTTTCTTTGTCAGTTTGTTTGTCCGTACTGATCTTCGGCGGAAACGATTTTGAATGGAATGTTACTGGAACATAGAGGACTTTTCAGAGATTATTGTAGGTTACTATGAGATTGTAGGAAGCCAGAGAGGTATGTAAGGAAAGAACCTGTTGGAACTTTGTACTGTCTGCCTACCCCGCAAGGGATCTGGTGTGATGATACAGATAGATTTTAGGTTACTTTTAATCCCGGAAAAATGCATGATTCCAGCAGGATAGTTTTTATTTCACCATATCAACACGGCTTAACGGTTTTTAAAGCAACATAGTATGGAGGTGTCTTAGGTCTTGGAATAATATACGCCATTTCAGAAAACCCGACCTAGCTATGTCAAAATGAACGCGTGCGTAGCCGCGGGTAACAGCTAGTATATTGTAAGATGTCCAATTTGGCTTTATGACTGCCAACTCAATATTACTCCACCACGCGGCCTCAGTGCAGATAAGAAGATTATGGAGTACTGACCTTCCCAAGCCACCTCTAAAGATTCAACTTGGCTTAACAGCTACCACAGCCAACTTCATACTCCACCACGCGTTCCTAATATGTTATAGTGGAGACAGGATTATGGACACTTTTGAAACTTATTAAGCCACCTGGACTGCCAACTTTAACCAGATATTATCTTCACAGATGGCGTGATAACTCCAAGCAAGTTCCAAAAGCAATTGCAAGATATGTTGGACGGTGACGCATATCTCCCCGACATCTCCGTCAGCAGACCTTCCTCTAGAGTCCACTGGGCTATTCGGGTATGTATTTAGTGAACTAAAGCTATTAATAACAGAGTAACAATATAGACCATGTCTTATCTGAAGGACAAATCAAGAGTCTCCGTAACCGGCGAGCGTGTATGAGATGTAATAGGAGAGTGGAGGAAGCCAGAAAGGTTTGTAAGGAAAGAACCAGTTGGAACTTTGTGCTCTCTACCTGCAAGGGATCTAGTAATGATAAAGATAGATGGAAAGAAAATAAATTTTTCACGAGGCAATGTCTCTATAACAAATTGCTCAGAGATATCCGAAACATGCCTATTAATAAGTTTAAAAAGGCAATCAAAACAAGGCTGTCTAAGAAAGGGTGTTACAAAATTTCAGATTATTTTGACGATAATACAGATTGGGTTTGAGTAACACTTCAATCAGCAATTATTAAACAATAGTGTATAATTCAATTTAGAAAAAACAAAGGTTATTAGAAAATCTAATCGAATAAAACAAATAAAGTTATAAGACAAGCCCTAGACCAGGAAGACCTAGACTATCTTACCATGACCAAATGGACCGTGTCTTATCTGAAGGACAAGTCAAGAGTCTCCGTAACCGGCGAGCGTGTATGAGACGAACTATGAGAGGGAAGGAAGCCAGAGAGCTATGTAAGGAAAGAACCTGTTGGAACTCTATACTCTCTGCCTACCCCGCAAGGGATCTGGCGTGATGATATAGATAGATAGACAAGCCCGCTGAGTTTCTCGCCGGATCTTTTCAGTGGAGGCCGCGTCCCGATCCGGTGGTAGATGTAAAGAATGTAATATTTTTTTTATCTTAAACTTTTTCTTTACTTAAAAGTAAGATAGAACCGGCAGCTGGCGCTGTAGTCAACCAGGTGCGAAGTCAAACCGTGAAAAACTTCTAGTAAATAAATAAATGTCTTCCAGGTGCCAGGAGACGAGGAGCAGAGCATCTACGTGTGGTTGGACGCGCTCGTCAACTACCTAACAGTGCTTGGGTTCCCGCATGAGGACGCCATGATAGCCCGCGGCAGGCCATGGCCGGCTGACGTGCAGGTCGTCGGGAAGGACATCCTCAAGTAAATACAAACTCGACATCATTAATTTCACCACGAAGAAAATACGAAGAGTATATAGGCTAAGCAAGCGAACCTTTTTTTTTTTTTTAAAACGTAGCCCCACACTAGGATTTATTCCTGTGTCGTGGGTGCGTTTACAAACATGAAAATCACACAAAGATTTGTCCCGTGCGGGAATCGAACCCGCGACTATTCGACACAGAGGGCGGAGCCGCTCAAGCTCTTAACCACTGCGCTAAATCGTCCGTCAAATTTTCCTAAAAGCCTTGACGTCATCGTGGTGGGCGTGGCTTACCTCGATTAGTCATCGCTACTCGCTCCATTCTCTCGTCTGCTCGAATTCGCATAGCTATTAAATATTATTTATTTTTACTAAACATAAAACCCTTAAAATTAAGTGATGTATAACATCTTAACAATTGCCTGAGGGCCTAGACAAGTTGCAAACGTTTCGTTTCTATTCTCTTGTCGCAATCGATAGCGCATTGTTTTGACCACGTGACTTTTCTTTGCAAAATGTCATTCCCATACATTTTTCCGCTTTCTATTAGCGTTAACGACTGTAGATTGTCAACTTAGCTATAGGCGCTGGATCGACAATCTGGTCATACAAATGATATCACATTTTACTTGTCAAGTATTTTTTCGTAATTTATTAGAATACTTCTATATTAAAAATGCCATCTACTGTAATATAACTGAACTCACAAGTAACATTGACATGGACGAATCGTTTAGTTTTTACCATTCTCCGCGAGATGGTAAATACAAATGTGGGTTGAGCGTAACGTCCCTTTCGCCTCGTACCTCCCCGCGCAGTGCCACGCTTTAATTGTATAGGAACATTTTATTATGCCATCTCCTCTTTTCCGATCTCGGTCTGGAACCTATTCCCGCCTTTATTAAAAAAGCGATAACCTGTTATTTGGCGAACGCGTCCAATCATAGAAATCCGCTAATCGTAGCCGCCGCCGACTACGAACCTAACTCCACGAGTTAGGTTCGAGCATGAGTACGAGCATGTTCTCACCGACCCTTCCTATGCCCGTACATCCTTTTCGGATACAGATACCGCACACAGGATCAGACACCGACCTCGCCGGCGAGGTCGAAGAATCCCCTGCCCGCTGGTGCAGAGCACCACGGCAAGACACCTAGTATACGCGCTCCCCCATAGCCACTGCCCAAGCCCAGGCCGTTTCCTCCTTGAGGCGCCCGCCAGCTAGTTGCGCCCTTGCGTAGTGGTTGCACGCTCGCCCTCGTGTCCGGTGAAGCTGTAAAGACCCGCGGCCAACAGCGTAGATCATTCGCACGCACATACACACACAAAGGCATCTCCTCTTCGTAATTGCTACGTAAAGTTTACATAAACCCTGCAGGTCGTATCGTCGTGCGTATGGACCCTCAGAGTTGAACATACATCGTTTCGGTATAGACCCGTTGAAGACGACGTCCGGTCGTCGTCGAACGAGACCAAGGAAGCGTGACATCTTTTTCGTTTGTGTGTATGAATATCATGTATGTAAACGCACCCAGGATACAGGAATGATTCCTAATGTGGAGCAAAGTTTCCTCAAAAGAAAAATAGATAAGGATGCTACGGGCCCAGGATTGATTTGCGTAGAGACGTAAAGGGGATGGGGGAAGGGGGGAACCTTTGCCCAGCAGTGGGATGAAGAATAGGCCACCAAAAAACCCCTGCAGGGGCCACTTACAAATTATCAAGATTCTTTTTTATTTATAGAGACTGCCTCGTTGGTCTAGTGGCAAAACGCATCGCTTTGTGATCACGAGGCCCTGGGTTCAAATCCTAGGGCGGACAAGTGTAGTTTTTCTAACGAAAACTTTCCAGTACGAGTTCGGAGTCTGGAATTGTGCCCGGTATATGGCAATAGGCTCGCCCCCTATTTCATGGGACCTAACATTGTCGGCGAAACGTGGGTATTCTCAGTACACCTCTGCCACCCCCGCTTGGGGTATAGGCGTGACGGTGGTGGTGTATTTTATTTATCTTACTAATCTACCACCAGATCGAAACGCAACCTCCACTAAGAAGATCTAGCAAGCAAACTCAGTGGGCTTGTATTTTTCATCTAAATCTCTTTTCCCTTATTCTTTTTTAACACAATACTTACAGTAGGCTTGATTAAGAGCTTAAGCCACTCCAGCCACTGGATTGGTCTCAAGCTAAATTCCTACGCGGGACAAATCTTTAATAAACCAACTATAATAACTCACCATCAGGTTCCACGGTATATACTGGCCAGCATTCC
Organism: Phalera bucephala; assembly: GCA_905147815.2. Classification (NCBI taxonomy): domain Eukaryota; kingdom Metazoa; phylum Arthropoda; class Insecta; order Lepidoptera; family Notodontidae; genus Phalera; species Phalera bucephala. Next base: position 19,025,896 of record LR990630.1, on the reverse strand, counting down.
TGATGGCCATCAAATGGCACCCGCCCCGGCGACTGGTCTGCCACTCGCACTGGACCGTGGACGGAGCCAAGATGTCCAAGTCTTTAGGCAACGTAGTGTGCCCCAACAGCACAGCCGTTGGAAGGGAACCGTTGCGGTACTTGCTGCTGAGGGAAGCCACCATGGCTACTGATGCTAGTAAGTAACTTATAACTGATGAGGAGAATTTTGTCCCCCTGTACTGGACTGTGGATGGAGCCAAGATGTACAAGTCCTTAGGTAACGTAGCGTGTCTCAACAGCACAGCCGTTGGAAGGGAACCGTTGCGGTACCTGCTGCTGAGGGAAGCTACCATGGCTACTGATGCTAGTAAGTAAGTCATAACTAGTGAGGAAGATTTCCACTCCTACTGGACCGTGGATGGAGCCAAGATGTCTAATTCCTTAGGCAACGTGGCGTGTCCCAGCAGCACAGCCGTTGGAAGTGAACCGTCGCGGTACCTGCTGCTGAGGGAAGCTACCATGACTAGTGATGCCAGTAAGTAAATTATAACTGGTGAGGAGGATATTCACCCGCACTGAACCGTTGATGGAGCCAAGATGTCCAAATCACCAGGCAAGGTGGTGCGCCCCAACAGCAGTAGTCGGAAGGGAGCCGTTGCGGTATCTGCTGCTGAGGGAAGCCACCATGACTACTACTGCTAGTAAGTAACCAACCGAACCTTCGGCAACAGTTTCAGCCAAAAATCAGTCGAAGGTTTGGCAAATTTTAAGTTTGCAAAGAACAAAAAACTTCAAAAATGTTTTTAAAAGAAACGTTCATATCAAAAACACGACGGAGATATCTTGCTTAGTTAAGAAATTTTAATGGCCCCCTCCCGGTTCAATTATCAATTTCGGGACCAACAACTGGACAAGTAAGTCTGACGAGTTGGAACAGGGCTGGGACTGTTATCTAAGAAATTCCTTAAGTTATGATCCGGTACCATCAACATATCAGCTCTATGATACTCTGCAGACTCTTCTGTTGATCATTTACCTGAAAGTAATAAAGTTTTACTGAATCGGAACAAATTACAACCCCCGACAATGTCATCCAAGTGCTAAAGGTTCTCAGTATACCACACACATCTGCCTCAACCTGTTGGCTAATATAGGTGTGACAGTGTTTATCTATCTATATTATCACGCCAAACTAAAGCCAAACTCAAATCCTTACTCCTTACTAATATTATAAATGCAAAAGTAACTCTGTGTGTCTGTCTGTCGCGCTTTCACGCCAAAACTACTGAACCGATTTAAATGAAATTTGGTACACAGTCTAGAGCCTGAGAAAGGATATAGGGATATATATACTTTTTAATGCGAAAAAAGGGTTGTAACGGGTTGAAAGGGGGGGATGAAAGTTGTATGGAAGTATCGTCATTTTTAGAGCTAGAAGCTTGAAACTTATTTTTTAGGCTGTTGATTCGATATAAATAAATATGGCATTCAAAGTTTGTAAAAATTTAACCTCAAGGGTGTAAAATAACAATAGGGAATACGGGATGAAAGTTTGTCTTTAAATATGTAAGGTTTATGTGAAAGACATTATTCCACGCGGACGAAGTCGCGGGCACAGCTAGTTATTTATATTTGTATAAACCCTGAGGGTACTTACTTAGATAGATAGATAGATAGATAGAGTACTCTTTATTGTACACCAGTGATATTAACAATTAATTACTTACGTACGGTAAAATTATTGAACGGAGAATGCGCGTGAAGTCCGATGGAATGTTGTGCGAGGCACAAGGGGGTTTCAGGTCTGGAAGAGGATGTTCGGATCAAGTCTTCTCACTCCGCAACATCGTAGAGAAGCATCTGGCAGTGGGCCGGAAGGTTTTCTGCGGTTTTGTAGATCTGGAGAAGGCATTTGACAGAGTTGTGCGAAAGAGACTTTGGGACATTTTGCCAGAGTATGGTATAGATGGCACTCTGTTGCGAGCCGTCCAGTCCACTTATGTGGACTGCAAGGCATGCGTACGGGTGGGTGGTAACAGGTCACCCTGGTTTGACGTTAAAATCGGCGTCAAGCAGGGTTGCGTGTTGTCCGCTAGACTGTTTATAATATATCTGGACAAAAGTCTTCAAAGACTGAAAGCGATGAATGAAGGTGTACAAATGGGTGACTTAGTGGTAAACCATCTACTTTATGCAGATGACGCGGTTTTAATAGCGCCAACAGCCACTGATCTGCAAACACTAGTCACAGTTATGAAAGACGACTGCATGATCAATGGCTTACACTTGAATGTGAAGAAAACCAAGATTATGGTTTTTGAAAGGGAAGAAACCAGAACGAATGTAAGGATTGTGGTTGGTAACGATGTGCTGGAGCAAGTGAATGAGTTTGTATATCTTGGATGCGCCTTCAGTAAGGATGGGAAATACACCGCTGACATAGAGAGAAGAGCGAGAGCAGGGAACAGAGTGAATGGTGCGATGGGAAAGCTACTCGGGAGCCGGCACTTAAGCCATAAGGCGCAGCTGGCCATACATAACGGAGTTCTTGTCCCAACGCTGTTATATGGTAGCGAGAGCTGGGTATGTAAGAAGGAGAATGAAAGTAGGATAAATGCGGTAGAAATGCGAGCTCTGCGGAAGATGTGCGGAGTGAAGCTGACCGACCGCATTAGCAACAGCATAGTAAGACAGCGAGTAGGTATGAAAGATAGTATCGGTGTAAAGATGAGAAAGGGCATGCTCCGTTGGTTCGGGCATATAGAAAGAATGCCAGAGGAAAGAATGACAAAACAGATATACAATGTGAAAGTGGAAGGATGCAGGTACCGGGGAAGACCTAGACTATCTTACCACGACCAAATAAACCGAGTCTTATCTGATGGAAAAGTCAAGAGTCTCCGTAACCGGCGAGCGTGTATGAGACGAACTATGAGAGTCGAGGAAGCCAGAGAGGTATGTAAGGAAAGAACCTGTTGGAACTCTGTACTCTCTGCCTACCCCGCAAGGGATCTGGCGTGAGGTTATAGATAGATAGATAGATAGATAATTACTTAACTTAATCTACCACCGGATCGGAACTCGGCTTCATTGAAAACATAATAATAAGAATTTGTTTCCTTTCACAAAGTTTGGTGTTACAATATTTCGTGGCTGAAGCCTCCTTTTTTTCTTAATTCTCTATTTAATTTTTTCTCAACATTTTCTGTATTACGAACTTTTATATTATACAAAATTAAGTATGCGATCCAGCTCCAGTATTGTGCCTTACGACTATAAGACGAGAGAGACGAGATATAAGACTAATAATAATACTACTTACAAAATCTGGGTGGACCAGTGCCCACAAGTAGCTCCCGTTCACGAATACGACTACGTAGCCATCGCCTCTCTCGACCATAATAGAGGGAAGGAAGTGACCCGCACCAAATACCCACTGCAAGCATTGACTTTGACCAATCCCAGACCCCAGAGAGCGGTCAGAAAAAGAAGCAACCTTGTAGTCAACATTATTTTACCCCGACAAATATACATAAACCACTCATAATCGTCAGACTACAGTGAAACGAAGCTTATAAACGTGGCCAACTCGGAGCTGGCGGACACGCTCGGCAACCTGGCCAGCCGCTGCTGCGGCTCCGCCCTCAACCCGCGGCAGGAGTTCCCGCCGCTGCACCTGCGGGAGCTGGCTGCCCTCGCGCACCGGCAGCCCGCCGCCGACCTGCTGGACCACGTCGAGAGACTACCAGGTATCGCACCCTATATACCTCTATCTATCTATATCATCACGCCAGCTCCCTCGCGGGGTAGGCAGAGAGTAAGAGTTCCAACAGGTTCTTTCCTTACATACCTCTCTGGCTTCCTCCACTCTCATAGTTCGTCTCATACACGCTCGCCGGTTACGGAGACTTAACTGACCTCATCATCCAAAATAAAATCTTGCCAAAATGATCTCAAACGGTCTCCCCAATTGACGATGTTCCTGATGCACGACCGGGAACTGGCTACCCTCGCGAACAGGCAGCCCGCTGCCGACCTGCTGGCTAACGTTGAGAGATTACCAGGTATCGCACCCTATACTTACCTCGTCATCATAAAAATCAAATCTTTCCAAAATGATATGCCAGTCTCCGTAATTGACGATATCCCCGCTGCAAACTACTGAACTACTGAAAACTACAAAATACTAAATACTCGACTTATTTAATTGCCTAGAACTGTCACATTTTATTTTTATAGTATACATACAACGGCATACTACAAAATGCTTATAATTAAATAAAAGTAAAAATATTTCTTAAATTCTGTGTAGAATGACTTTACAGGTGTATAAAGCACTTAGATGCACTAAGATGAAATAATTACCTATATTATTACAGTAAGAATCTGGCCCCCGTTCGTCTAGTGGTCTGCCTCGTTGGTCTAGTGGCAAAGCGCATTGCTTTGTGATCACGAGGTCCTGTGTTTAAATCCTAGGTCGGAAAAATTTAGTTTTTCAAACGATGACTTCCCAGTATGAGTCCAGAGTCTGGAATTGTGCCCGGTATATGGCAATAGGCTCGCCCCCTATTACATGGGACCTAACATCGTTGGCGAAACGTGGGTGTACTCAGTACACCTCTGCCACCCCCGCTAGGGGAATAAAGGCGTGGCGGTGGTTTTTTTTAAGAATTTGACACCACTACACACAGTTTACATTTTACCAGAGAGAGATCATAATCATAACCATTTATTTATTTTGCAAGTGTAGGTAGGTAGCAAATAGGTCTTGTATATTATAAAATGGAACCCCACACTTTGCCACAAAGCGTGCAAAATTTGGCAGTCATATTAAATTTGACATTACAATATTAGGCATTCCATTACATTTCTCATTACTTATAATAGATTCGCACAATATACTAAAAATAACAATTATTATAGCAGATAAATAAAAATTCATATTAATTATGGTCAAAAATAGAAAAAAATGACAATAATAATGAGATTGTCAAATTATATGAGCGTAATGACTGTTAAATTGAAAATGTCAAAATTAAATTACAATGTCAATTTTACAGTATAAATGTCCGAATTCATTAATAATTCATTTCATAGGTCTATAGTTGTTTAGATTATTACATTCTAAATATTCTTTTACACTATAAAATGCATTTTCTATCAAAAAGTCCTTTAATCTCCGCTACTTTCTATCAGTGCACCTCTGCCCCAGCTTACGGAATATAGGCGCGTTGGTGTTCTATATACATATACATGTAAGTTTCATGGTACTGTAATTCGGTCTAGTAATAACCAACCTGACGGATTGACATGCACTCCGAAGCATGGATACACTCTTATAGTATGTCACTACAGATAACCCATCTTAAGCCTGACCGCGTCCAGCGATGCTTAACATTTGTCGATTGTAACCAATTAAATAAATCTTTAGAGATTCTAAAGACAAAGTCAAAAATCATTTATTTGTATAGGCCAATACAATAGCACTCACAAGCATCAAAATTATTATATGTGTTACATCTACCACCGGATCGGAACGCGGCCTCCACTGAGAAGATACGGCGAGAAACTCAGCGAGCTAGTCTTCTAATTTAATTTGTTTGGCCTTTCTGATAACCATTTTTTTTTTGTTTTCAAAATTGTATTATACAGCATTGATTAATGTTGCTGATTGAGGAGCTGCTCAAACCCAATCTGTTTTATCGTCAAGATAATCCAAAATTTTGTAATACCCTTTCTTATAGAAGCTAGTTTAAATTGCCTTTTCAAACTTATTGATAGGCATGTTTCGGATATCTATGGTTATGAAATAAAACTATTTTTCGGATTTTATCGCGGTTTATTTTTGATTTTTAGTTCCCGACGTTTCGAGTGCTTTGCAGCACCCATGGTCACGGGCGACGCTCAAAGAAGTCTGCAGTCTGTGAACATGTCCTTGACCGCACCCGCCATAACATCAGATTTGATAGACCACAAATCCTCGTGAAAGAACACCGATTCCTACCAAGGATGGTTCGCGAGGCTATTGAAATTAAAAAACATCCTAATTTCAATAGAGAAGATGGCTGGGTGCTTCCATCGTCTTGGGATCCAGTAATTAATATAATGAAATCTAAAACCAAGCATAACACTGCAAGACCTCAAGACACCGTGAGCTCATTCTGCGTAGATCGGACCAACAAAAACAAAAAATAATTAAGAAGTTTGAGGGTACCCCGGAACAACTATGCCTTTTGGACGTCTAACACCTCAGTCCTTCCCGTGACCATGGGTGCTGCAAAGCACTCGAAACGTCGGGAACTAAAAATCAAAAATAAACCGCGATAAAATCCGAAAAATAGTTTTATTTCATGTGTAATATTCGCGTAAATCTAAGAACTCAGTATCTATGGTTAATTTGTTGTAGAAGCGTATACATTGCCCCATTAAAGAATTACTAATTCTGTGGAGACGAGTGGAATGTACAATAAGATCATCTTTGTTCCGTGTATTTACATAATTCTTATTCTCTCTGGTATTTACATAATAACCGACATTCGGTATATTTTTCAATATTACTGATATCCTTTTTAACATATAGAAGATTTTCATATATAAATTGTGATGCAACAGTTAGAATATTTATTTCTCTAATTTTAAGCTTTTGGGGCCAAATTGTAAATTGCTCGAACAGCCCTTTTCTGGAGAACAAAGATCCCCACAGCATCCCCAAAGTAGTATGCCATAATACTATGAAAATAAGCCAAATAAACAAGTCTAGCTGTTTCAATATCAGTTAGTAATCTAATTTTCTTTACAGCATATGCCGCTGAGCTTAATATACCAGATAATTGAGCAATATAGGGGCCCCATTGTAATCTGGCATCAATAGTGATGCCTAGAAATACAGTCGACTCTACAAGGTCTAAATCCACGCCATTTATTTATACATTAGTTGCAACGTTGTGAATTTAATACATTTTGTCTTCTTCTAATTAAGGAGAAGATTATTCGTGTTGAACCAATGAACAACCATTGCCAGTGCAACCTATACTTGTTACCACAAGTTATTCATATACATGTAATTACTAAGTTAATTAAACGAAAACACTCAAAATATCCGGTTGGAACTTTGGGCTTGGTTGTACAAATATAGATAAAGTTTAATGACGTCCGAAAACATATTAGGAAAACCCGTATCTTGCTAAAAGTATTTTTTTATTATGGGTTGGTTACAGATTGGCTCCTATCTCACCTGATGGAAAGTCATAATGAAAGTGTATCTCAAGCAGTCTCCGTAATTGACGGCATATTTCTAATCAAACCAAACATTCCACAGATATCTGCCACACGCACTACTCAAACTATCATTTCTACAAAGCAGTCGACGCAGTAATGAAGACCTTACACCTCGCCAACTTATTCTTCGAAACACACAAACCCTGGGAACTCAAGAAAAAACCTGAACTTCAAAAAGAACTGGACGTCATACTCCACATTACAATGGAAACATTAAGGATATGCGGAATTATATTACAACCGATAATACCTGAAATGACGGGTAAATTATTAGATAAATTGCAAATTGGTAAGGATTGTAGGAGCTGGCAACACTGCGAGACGCCATCTTGGAGGGTGCAAGGCGCTATTTATGAGACTAAGAATATACAGAGCGGGAAATTCGTGTTGTTCCAAAGGATTTATGATAAGAAGAATGTTCAGAAGAAGAAGGCCAATGCGTAGAGGACTGATTTGAAAATGAAAAATATCCTTTTAGTCGAAAAAAGATGACATTATAAAAAGATCCAAGGGAGAATTAAGTCACTTATTTTGACGGGGGCTATATTGACGGTATAATGGGGAAGGCCTTTGCACAGTCAAACAGGCTAGAAAAAAAACCATTTTGAGAATCTTTGACATGTTTATTAAAAAAAAATGTGTCTTGATTATGGGCGTTAGACTTTTCTACTAAAGCGCAAGCCACAACGCGAGCTAAGCTAAACTAACTTTGTTTAGCTTAGCTGACGAAGCTAAGCGAAGCTAACTTCAGCGTAGGCCACGTACCTGCAGTGTCTTTTTATATTACAGTTAACACTGCTATGAGCTATCTAACCCGAGTATGCCAGCTAATTGTCGGAACAATCTATATAGTGGGAGTCCGTCACATCACTACATTTTTAGTTTTAGATGTCAAAAGATATTTAAGATTGCTTAGCTTTGCTTAAAACCGGGATTGTTTATAAGTTGGTTGTTTGCGGTGAGCTATTCTCAACCAAAAAAGCTTCGCTTAGCTTACCTTACGGTATGGCCTTTGTTTTAGGGCTGGCTTTTTAATCATCAGAAAAGTTATTTATATATAGATAATACATACAAATTAAAAAGTACAGTTGTATGAATAGAATAGTTCGATCATTTCACTTTTATATTCAATCGAGTAATAATATATTTTTGATGGGGTAACTTTTATCTGGATATTGAACAATCTGACCTAAATTCTATTAAATTTTCTACTTGAAATACATCTCCACTATTTTCAGTTACGATTTTTAGATAGGTAGACAATAAAGTATTTGTTTTCTGTGAATTCGTGGCTTTCATACTTATTTTGTGAGATTTATATTTTATTTTATCTGATTTAATTGTGATTATGTAAAGTTTCAACACGAAGTTAAGACTGTATGATCGAATCTACGCTTCTTGCCGTGCAGTGAAAGTAAACACCAGCCGAAACTAACGGCTTATTAAAATACCCACACTTATGTACCTTCAGTGAAGTGATAAAACTCGAGTCGATATATACACTTTTCATAATATCACATAACATCACAAATTTACTACATCAACTAATTTTCGATTCCTCTCTCCTTCCGAGGCACGGAGATACTCGTAAAAGGAATTGCTACAAATGGTCATGGGCCATTTCAGGCCGATCGAGCCAAAGGTTGCTTTGCTAGTTTCCTTAGCTTCTAATAGAAAAATCGACAATTGTAGTTTCATAACTTCACTGATGTATAACAGAAGGCTTAGCTCGAAAAAAATTACCCTAGCGTGACGTTCGCGAGAAGCGTGCTGTCACGTTTATGTTTATTTAGTGAATTTGTAGTTTGAGAAGGATGGCATATCAACTCGCTAGGGTCTCGCTAAAGTCAATCTTTTCGTGCTAAATCGTCAGTTTTAAGGACGTCCATTTTATATAGCAGTAACTGTGAGATATTAGTTATTTCAATGAGATTCTTTGTAATGTTAATTTGTGGTGCATTTGTGGGATTTCGTTTTTCATGTATAGCTTAGAATTTATAATTGTTTTGTCCACTTGATATTTATTGTTCATAATAAAGATTGTTGATTTTATTAAGTGTTATTTTATTATTCCTCGTTAGTCTGGTTCAAATCCTAGATCGGAAAAATGGCGATTTTCTATTAAAAAAAATTCTTATTCAAGTCCAGTCTGAAATTGCGTCCGGTATATGGCAATGAGGCGCTCGTAGCGCTGTATGACCGCGGTTTTCTTACCGATCACCTAGGTTAAGCAGCGTTTGACTCGGTCGGCCTGAGATGGGTGACCGTTTGTAGCATTTTCATATTCGAGCGTCTCCGTGCTTCTAAAGGTACGTTAAGCCGCGGGCCCCAGTTACCACTTAATGTGGTAGTTGTTTAACCGAGTTGGAAACTTTATAGGCGGCTTGATAAATTCCAACAGCAGATCGTCACTAACCTGCCTCCCATAATCCGCACTGGGTCCGCCTGGTGGAGTATGACCTAATCTCTCCCACCTCTATTTGTGAGAAAAGGCCTTTGCCCAGCAGTGGGTAGTATAGAATATTATTATACAAGCTGTAACATACTAAACGCAAGACCTGAAAGTGGTTTGTTCTAAATCGATAACTGAATTGATTCCAACTATTTTTAATGCACGTAACATTTTTTTTTAAATTTGCAAAAAAAGCTTTTGCTCCTTCAGTGCGCTATTAAAAACTAAATTTATTCATGATTCATAGCAATAAGTAGATTAAAAATACAAGTTTCATTGTTAATTGGGGTATAAAAGTGCTTAAAAAAGGGGTAAAAACCTTTAAATTTGGAAATTTGGTTTTCGTTTTGAATTTATGAAGCAATTCTCTAATCGGGGTCTCTTAGGTCTTGCGTTTATTATGTTACACCTTTATATGGCAAAAGACCCCTATTACATTGGAGTTTACATTGTCGGCAAATTGTGTATACACAGTACACCTCTGCTACCCCGGCTTGAGGAATACAGGCATGGAGGTGTATAATTTTAATAAAGAAAAAAACAATTTTACTTGTCTTCCAAGACCAAAGTAGTGCCTTTATCCGAAGCCCGATTTGACAGCATAAAATAATAATGTTTATTAAGAGAATCTAAGGTTCACATTTAACGACGTAAAGGATATTATTCTGCGCCCATACATGATTTGCCCCAGAACTAACAGCAATGTAAAAATATTTGTATGATTTCAAATCACTCATAAATTATCCTAAGGCATTTAGTATTAAACGGACAAGCGGGGTAATCGCAATATTGCACAAAAAGTATTAGATTTTGAGGTTATAATTCAGTACATATGAAGTTATATTGTTGGTTGGCATGGACAAAGATGTCGGCGACTACGATATAAGAACTTACAATACTTTGAAATATTCGTTTTAGATTACAAATGTCCGTTAGATATGGGTATTTGCCATTATTTTAATAAAATAGATAAGTAATGATGGTATGAGTCAAATGTTTGTTGGTTCTGGGGCAATTTCCGACAATATCCTTTCAATGATGAACGACAAAGACCATAAACCTTTTATTGTGCGACTTTTTTACTTTACCTACCTACATTATCTTTCATTCATTCTCATGTCAAATCGGTCTTCTTATTTTGACTTGGGTGTACATAAGGCCTAAGGGTCAAAAAAATGTCTCAATTCCCCCAAAAATGTCATAAAGACCCACATAAAAGAAGGGCGACCGATACCAGCTACAATTATATACATTTTTGGTTTGTTTTGTCACCTTGTATCAAAATTACATTGAGCCGAGTTATTCTATAACTAAGTACTTGCCTACACACTTTAGTATTTTTCACATAGGATGGGTACTGATAGTTCTAATTGCCAAACGAAATTAATATTTAATTTAATGGTGTTAAGGCATAAAACAATAAGTATAGAAACGGGTCATGCCTCTTATTGCAAATGAATAAAGTATAATTACGTTTAGCAATTAGAACTGTTACTACCCATCCTATGTGAAAAATACTATAATAAGATTTTCATGAAATAAACAAGTAGGCGCTCGTAGCGCTGTGCGACCGCGGTGTTCTTACCGATCACCAAGGTTAAGCAGCGTTCGACTCGGTCGGCCTGCGATGGGTGACCGTTTGTGGCATTTTCATATTCGAGCGTCTCCGTGCTTCGGAAGGCACTTTAAGCCGTTGGTCCCGGTTACCACTTAATGTGGTAGTCGTTAAGCCGAGTTGGAAGCCTTAAAGGCGGCTTGATAAGTTCCAACAGCAGGTGGCCACAAACCTGCCTCCACCGCACTGCACTGGGTCCGCGTGGTGGCGTATGACCTAATCTCTCTCACCTCGATTTGTGAGAGAAGGCCTTTGCCCAGCAGTGGGCAGTATAGGCTGATATTATTATTATTATAAACAACGAAGTAAGATGTACCAGATATGGTTGTCGAGTTTCTCGCAAAGGACAAAATAGGTTAAGAAAAAAACAACGAATTCTATATCGGAGTCAATTTATTTACGAATACGCTTATTAAATTATAATATTTGCATCAAAATACTGCAATAACGACTAACAGTATGAAAGAAGCTAATTATAATACTATCAAGCTAAATACAGCGGCCGCTGCGCATTCACGCGCGCGGTTCGACGCACGAGGCGCCGCGCACGAACTGGTATTACTACTGTGTTATAAAAATTGTCACCCGTGTTTTAATACAAACTATTAAACATCCTAATTTCAATAGAGAAGATAGCCGGGTGCTTCCATCGACTTGGGAACCAGTAATTAATATAATCAAATCCAAAACCAAGCATAACACTGCAAGACCTCAAGACACCGTGAGCTCATTCTGCGTAGATCGGGCCAACAAAAATAATTAAGAAGTTTGAGGGTACCCCGGAACAACTATGCCTATTGGACGTCTAACACCTCTGTCCCTCCCATGACCATGGGTGCTGCAAAGCACTCGAAACGTCGGGAACTTAAAAAATCAAAAATAAACCGCGATAAAATCCAAAACAATAGTTTTATTTCACAAACTATTTGCTTTTAAAATAAAAATATTGCTCTATAATAGGAATTATTCCTAAGTCGTGGATGTGGTGCCCTTACAAACAAATTTCGGATGCACTAAACACCTCATTCGATATGACAAATTAATTAATGGCATTCCAGTGGCATAGAAAACACTATTACACGAGAACTTTACGAAGTTATTATAATACCCCGCGTTTGGTCACAGCGAATAAAGACTCTGGTCGAAATAAATATCTATAGATCATACCAAGATTCCGGTCTCCAAACCGTAGCGGACTAGCTTAGTGGACTAAGGCTCGTATTACAGAACGAAAATCAGTCGTGATCGGAGGTTTGTAAGGAAAGAACCTGTTAGAGCTCTGTACTACCCTACCCCTGCAAGGGATCTTAATGATATAGATATATAGAAATCTATCTATCTATATTATCACGCCAGATTCCTTGCGAGGTAGGCAGAGAGTACAGAGTTCCAACAGATTCTTTCCTTACATACCTCTCTGGCTTCCTCCACTCTCATAGTTAGTCTCATACACGCTCGCCGGTTACGGAGACTCTTGACTTGCCCTTCAGATAAGACACGGTCTATTTGGTCATGGTAAGATAGTCTAGGTCTTCCCCGGCACCTACATCCTTCCACTTTCGCATTGTATATCTGTTTTGTCATTCTTTCTTCTGACATCAGTCATGATCTAGTTTTAAAACCACAAAAATCTGTTTTGAAAACGTTCTATAATACGGGTCTTACATTAAAATTTGGATATTATATTTAAACTGAGAGTCAATATTAATTAGTAAGACGGATATAAGGTATTTTTTGTATCTTTATAAATAAAGAAATAATTTGTTTGTTGTGTATAAGGACAATTGTACTCCGTGCGCAGCGCTCGTGCCAACAATTTCAATACACTTAGTCAAAAATGCATCGAATGAGTATGGTACAGGTATGATACTAAATGTAATTAATTAATAATATATTATAATATATAAATTCTTACAAAAATTCGGTGACACGTACATTTTTGCTTAAATGCTTTAATTACTTTGTAAGTTACCCGAAAATATTGCACATTTTCTGAATCTTAGATATTTGGCAGTTACTGCTTATCTACCCTGCAATCAAATGCAAAATATCATCACTCCACCACCTGTAGGATTTAATATAATAAAACAATAGATTTTTGCAGCCGGCTGTCCGATAAAGCCTGACGGATTATTTAAATAATAAATAAATTCTCAAATTATTCAGACTAACAAATTTTGAACAGATTTGTAAGAAACAGTATTTGTTCTCGATTTAGTATCCTTCAAGCCGAACAAGGCTAGTTGTGCCAAAAACTGTAGTTGTTGTTGTTCTATTATATTTTCTTTCCTACACTTTGAGGTATTGTTGTAAAAACAATATTAATGGTTTCCTTGAATAACCTTATTTGAGCACGTAATCATAAAGAAAAACTGCTACAAAAAATAATGTACGAAATGGAATTTTATCGTAAACAAAATAATAAAGTTAAAAATACATTAATATACAAGCCCCACGTTACATCACTAACTTTTATAGAACAAAATATCTTGAGCAATGTTCTCGGGTAACTGTTAATGCGTATGACTTCGCCCTAAACGTACTAACACCTCGAATACTAAAACAAAACGACTGTACACTTGAGCTCCCGCGCGTTTGAGCGACGGACCCGTCGCTCAGCAAGCCTGAGCAATGAGCATTGCTCAGCACACATACGCACCGATATTGATGTTGCCAATAAAAAATTAAGATATCCGCAATTATATACCCATCTGATAAATTCACCTTTATTCTTAGATAAATTACTTGGTTAGATGGAGGAGGAAAGCATAAGATTTATCTACCCATAAGGTGGATAAATTTTTGTACGCACACGCATGCGCACGCGCACATTGACAGCTTTAAACATTTTTCTAAATAATCGTACACTGGCTTCACGCACACATAGTGCGCAGTGCTCGTTTAGACAAGTCTTGGGCCCGTCTTACAGAACGAAAATCAGACGTGAATCGAGCTTAAAACTAACATTTTATTCCAAAATCTGTTTATAAAACTAGATTCACGGCTTATTTAGGTTCTGTAATACAGGCCTAAGTCTAAGCCTTAATTAACCAAACCATATGAAAATGCATTATACAAAAATCCAAAAACATACTGAACTTTGATCTAAAACAGTTTATGTATGTACAATACTTGTAATTTTTATTATGGTACTACAAATTACTTAAAAAAATATATTTAATTTATGCTACTTTACAAATTTCAAAAATACATGATTTGAAAAATAACATAAATAATGTCTTACCAAAAATTAAAAATAAGTATAAACATATTTAACAGCATCTTAACATCAATATCGGAAACGTTCCCCCCAAATATTAAAAAAAATAGGAGCAAAATAAAATATTTTGAATAACTTCATTCGTTTATAAATTTTAATTTACTCTATTCAAGAACCATGGCAATTTGAATTTGGAATGGACATTCAGGAGTGAATGAGAGAACGAGTGAAGGCATTCAATTGTATGTATTAAATTAAAAATAAAATGAAGTCGAAATGATTTGTCTTATACAATTACCCGTTCAACGCCTAAATTTTAAACCCTATACTTGGCATTCGTTCACGAATATACTCATTACACAAGGACGAATGGCTATTTCGTATCTGTCGAAATATTAATTTCAGTGAAACAAGCCGAGATTTCGTCTGGATTAAAAACTTGGAAATTGTTTGAAAGCATGTGACACGTTACCTAATACCTATATTAAAAAAAAAACAGTTTCAAAAGATATTCTCTGCATTAAAATTGCATTACACTTACGACTAAGAACTATATTTTTTTTAATCATACCGATCTTTATACACACCGTATTGCTATGAATCTCCAAAAATTTATTCCCAATATTAGATCGGGGTTGTCTATGATTCATTAAGTATAATTTTGACACAATAAATAAAATATCTATACTTATTCTTCACATGATTCCAAGCATCTCCATACAACATCATTAGGCATGTACAAATATACTTTTTTTGATTACAATAAAACGGTACATCGAAATGCATTATTACTTAGGACTAACACACATGGAACTGACGCTGACGCTGGCAATGTACAACATTTATTAAAATAACATTAGCTACAAACTTATCAGGGGTTTTTTTTTATAACTGGCAATATTTAAATAAGAGTATAGGTATATTGCTGGCCGAATAGAAGTGGTACAAGAGTTTTCGGCGGGAAATCGAAGAGTGATGTCGTCAATTTGTTTTAATTTTCAAAACTTGTGTTATATCGAATAATAATGTGTAATGTTGGTGGAATATTAACCATTATGTATTCTTATATGTGCACGAGTGAAGGTAATTGTAACAAAGTGATAAAACGTGCCTTTTCGATTTCCCTTAAAGCAGCCGTCACAATTGGTATATGAGGTACCCATCACTTTACTATCCAGGGTGGGCACTTATCAATTTCATAATCATACTTGTCAACAGTTACAACTCAAAAATACGATTAATTTATTTAGAACTCTTATTTCAAGCTTATAAATCTTAATTTCTCGTGTTTATTCTTTTTAAGTTGTGTCGCATTTAATCTGGCCAGCGGCATGTCAGATACATTGTAAACAACATTAGTATAATCTAGCGCGAATGGTGAAAGATTGTCAATATATTTACAGCTATTTGTTGTTTTTATTGATTATCACAAGTCTAACCTAATCTATAGGTTAGTTACTCTTGTGATTACAGAACGAGTTAAATGAGAGATCTTGCTATATGTATTGAAACTAACGGTGCTTACGCTATGACGTATATCTTGTCAATGTAAGTTCTACGTATTCTGAATATCATGATTATACCAAAATAAATTTAAATATCCCATAATTATAGGAAGTTAGACAGTTCAGGCTGTTTGATCAAGAGATTATACAAAGATTTACTTCTTTGGTTATCTAAATGTAGTAGATATCGCATCGCTCGAAGATCGTCTCGTTTGGATTTTAACCGACTTCAAAAAGGAGGAGGTTCTGTGTTCGTCTGTATGTATTTTATTTCAAATGTATATTTATGTTAAGTTATATTTATACATGAGAGCTGATAAGTTTGTAGCATATTGTTCGATCAAAAAGGCTTTTATACAAAAATTGAAGAGGAAGTGCAATATAGAACAGACTTCATTGCCGGAAGAAACACAAGATTGTTAACCGACATATCAAAGATAATGGGAAATATAGTCAATTTGCTCGAGCCACATAGCTAAGGATATTGGAGAATATCATAATTTATGATTTATAGTTGTAAATCATGTCCTTGGTAGAACATCATAATTTTATGACTATCTTATCATAAATTATGATTTAAGATTACATCTCAACCTCATAAAATATTTACAATAGTATTTCAGCCCCAACAAGAAAAACTTTAGCATTGATTCCTTTTATATTATTCAATATTAAATTGGATTAGATGTTTCTCTAAAAAAATGGACACAATTCTCACAATTGTGCATAAAACTAATTATAATATAATTTATGATCTATCTATCTATCTATCTATAACCTCACGCCAGATCCCTTGCGGGGTAGGCAGAGAGTACAGAGTTCCAACAGGTTCTTTCCTTACATACCTCTCTGGCTTCCTCGACTCTCATAGTTCGTCTCATACACGCTCGCCGGTTACGGAGACTCTTGACTTTTCCATCAGATAAGACTCGGTTTATTTGGTCGTGGTAAGATAGTCTAGGTCTTCCCCGGTACCTGCATCCTTCCACTTTTACATTGTATATCTGTTTTGTCATTGTATAATTTATGACATCGTCATAAAGTCATAAATTATGATCACAATTAACTACTTGCCAAATTACGGAATTAAGATACAACCTACACCAATATGCTCAACTATACTTCCCACAAAACTTTTTAATATATCAATTAACAATCTCTTATAACCAACCATATTTTAAAAAACATTTTTTATTTATACAAATATTTCACATCGAAACCTTTAGCTCTAACACAGACGAAATTACATATTATTCCATTAAAATCAATACAGATTAATCAAATAATTTATATTGATCTGACATTTTCCAATTCGTTTCACTATTATTGCTTGATACTAATATAGGCGTTAAATGACTTTTATATGAGGCGGATGACTTGATTTGTAATCTTTATTATATAAGCTTGTTATAAAGACGGTAGATGTGCTGTGTGTTTATATTTGGCATGGCTTAACATAAACGTCTCTTACAATTGGTCTCATAAAAAAGCTCAAAGTTGCTCAGCGAGCTATGGAAAGAGCTATGCTCGGCGTTTCTATAACGTGATCGAATCAGGAATGAAGAGATTCGTAGAAGAACCAAGGTCACCGACATAGCCCTCAGGATTAGCAAGCTGAAGTGGCAATGGGTCGGCCACATAGCGCGAAGATCGGACGGGCGTTGGAGCAGAAAGATTTTAGAGTGGAGACCACGTATTGGCAAGCGCAGCGTGGGACGGCCGCCTGTCAGATGGACCGACGATCTTGTAAAAATCGCAAGAAGTCGTTGGATGCAGGTGGCATCGGAGCGGTTACGCTGGAGAGCGAGTGGGGAGGCCTATGTTCAGCAGTGGACAAGTGAAGGCTGAGATGATCATGATATTTGGCATAAATAACCTTATCGAAAGGCACGAAAATTGCAAGTGCCATTTATTTTTGTAGGCATATGTATCTTTGTTCTATGGAACCGTCGATTTGTCTCTAATTTTTATTTTATTGGTATGCCTCGTTGGTCTAATGGCGAATAATGCGCTCTGTGATCATAAGGTCCTAGGTCAGGCAATTTTCATGTCGGGGGTCAACTAAGTTTGACATCGAGTGACTGGGGAAAGGGGATAAGGTATAACCTATCCTTATCCCACCCTATCTTTACTAAATTTAAAATTGCAAATGTAGTGTAAAAACGCAAGTAATGAAATTCATGTGAAGTAATTTATGGTTGGCCTCTTAGCCAATGTCGACAGTAGATGCAGATTGAGATAGAACTACATTTATGCATTATTACCTCTAATTCTGCTTACCTATCTATTTAACAAGCTTGTATAATATTTATTTCTTTCCCGTTACTATTATTCTGGAGCCCCACTGACGTATAATGCCGTTATTTATTATGGCGTCAAATACCTCCTTGCGTTTGCGTAGGACTAGTACATTTTTTGCGTTTATTAAGACCGGCCACATGCAGTCAGAATTGTTTTTCAGAACTCCATTTTGGAATATCAATTCGGAATTTCGAAGGCAGTAAATCAATACAAAATCAAAGACTTTATTACACCGGTGCTAAGCCCTTATTTGCTATGACCAATTTAACACAAAACGCGACGCGTTAGGATAATTTCGTGAAATGATGGTCATCCAGTGCTCATTTCACGAAGATATCATAACGCGCATCGTTTGGTCACAGCGAATACGGGGCCCAGTTCAAAATTCCGATCGGAAAACTACTATACATGATAGGTCCTTAATTTTGTATGGATTTATAATAATAATAGCCCTGTTAAGAAACTCTTCCACCGTTGGGCACGGGCCTCCTCTCAAACTGAGAGGGTTTAGGCCATAGTCCACCACGCTGGCCCAGTGCAGGTTGGCGAACTTCACACACCTTCGAGAAACTCTCAGGCCTGCAGTTTTCAATTAATTTTTAATACGCATGATATCGAAAAGACAGTTGCGTGCCTGGGTTTGAACCAGAGACCTCTGACTTTGCAATCCAACGGTCTAACCACTCGACTATCACTGATTTGTATAGATTTATAGCCTTTAAAAATTTTGAATCGATATTCCGAAACGAAATCCTGACTATATTTGGCTGACCTAACGAAAATAGACAATACCGTGACCCCAGTGTTCTAAATCCATTCCAAGTTTCAAGACAATTATAACGAGTCCCAAAGACTTCAAGTATCTTTCTTAATATTATACCGGTCTTCAAAATTGTGATTTTTTTTATAGCTTCCATACTTGTCTTGGCATTACTTTTGTAGAACGCAAATGCGTTTTAAAGTATTTGACAGAATTTTTTAAACTATATTTGTATTGATTACCAAATAAATATGGAAATTATAGGTACCTAATTATGGTTATTTTTTTACTTTACTATACCAACTAGGCATGCTGTCTCCCTTACTCATATTTACCAAACGTATAGTGCAAGTGGGACAACTCTCAACTTCTTGACACAAATGATTCCGTGGCCTTGATATTTAAAAAAAGACTTGATCTCTTCAAATTGTCAGCGTCAGGAATTTGGCTATAGTGGGATATATAAATCACAAATTTGAATCAAAAAAAGTTTTATATAAAAACAATGATAGCAGTACAAAATTGTCTATTGTGCTTACATACCAAAAAAAAGAAGATAATTGTCAATGATTACACCCTGCTTAATATAGGAAGTCACATTTGACAGAAAAAAGTACACTTAACAAATGGACATATATTTCTACAAGGATTTGTTGGCCCATGGACGACACCTTTTGGCGTTGGTGTGAAATTAGAGTTGTTATTTAGCAAAATTCTCCTACTATCAGCGAAATATTTTAACATGTTGGGCCCGCTCGGGTACAATTAAAAATGGAACTTGGATAAATTTCAACAAAAAACGGCAACTCTGCGGCTGTCATAAAGTGACATTTCACTTGATGACAGCGTTAGTTTCTATTTCGGCCGCGGGCCAAAATATCCTAACTGTAAGACTTATGTCACTTATCATTAATATTTACGTCATTGAATCTACGAACGTTTCGTCCTTGTAATAAATATTATTATTTTATGCAACTGTCAAATCGGGCTTCTAGTAATGACACTACTATAGGTGTATACTAAAACTAGAATCAATTCGGTAAAATCGTTTAAAATATACGTTGGCATCAAATATTTTGTGGGATGTTGATGGCATAATGTTAGGTGGTCATTTATTTATCCCCCCTGTTACATGGGACCTAATATCGTGGTCAGTGATTGCCTAGTGGTTAGACCGTTGGACTGCAAAGTCAAAGGTCTCGGGTTCAAACCCAGGCACGCACCTCTGTCTTTTCGAAAGCATGTGCGTATTAAAAATTAATTATCACTTGCTTTAACGGTGAAGGAAAACATCGTGAGGAAACTTGCATGACTAAGAGTTTCTCGAAGGTGTGTGAAGTTCGCCAACCCGCACTGGGCCAGCGTGGTGGACTATGGCCTAAACCCTCTCAGTTTGAGAGGAGGCCCGTGCCCAACAGTGGGACAGTTTCTTAACAGGGCTAATATTATAATATCGTCGTCGAAAAGTAGGTGTGCACCTTTGCCACCCCCGCTTGGGCAAAATAGGCGTGGGGATTTTTTTAATTGATGTGTAACATCTTTCCTATCGGTTGCTGGATATTTTTTGTGGGAGTGATTTTGGAAAAGGGACGGAAATGTGTTACAGGAAACCGGCGAAGCGCGCGCTATTTCATTTGGCCAATGAGCGTGCGCTATTTGATTTGACCAATGGGCGCGCGCTAATTGATTTGGCCAATGAGCGCGCGCTATTTGATTTGACCAATGAGTCATCTCAATTTCATAGTAGTCAGATGTTACAAATGTTTTCCCACTACTGGGCAAATGTCGTGCCTTCGATACATCTGTACTTATATTATAAAGAGGAAAGATTTGTATGTTTGTCACGAATAAACTCAAAAACTACTGGACCGATTTCAAAAATTCTTTTACCATTAGAAAGCTACTTTATCCATAAGTAACATAGGCTATATAACATAGACCCGGTAGGTGGCGCTGTTGTCGACCGGGCACGAAGACGCGGGAAACTGCTAATATATAATATAAAGGTATGAATTGCCACCCATTCTCTCTCACTTCTATTTGAGAAAGCCTTGGCCCGACAGAGGGAAAGTATTACATATATAAATGGAAGAGTAAGAAGCTTAAATAAAAAAGTGGTAATTCTTTTTTATTTAAGCTTCTTACTCTTCTTACCGTCACGCCTATATTCCCCAAGCGGGGGTGGCAGAGGTGTACTTCGTGCACCCACGTTTCGCCGACGATGTTAAGTCCCATGTAATAGGGGACGAGCCTATTGCCATATACCGGGCACAATCCCAGACTCCGGACTCGTACTGGAAAATTTTCGTTAGAAAAACTACACTTGTCCGACCTAGGATTTGAACCCAGGACGTCCTGATCACAAAGCGATGCGCTTTGCCACTAGACCAACGAGGCAATCATTTATAAAATAATTATTGAAATCTTAATCAGAATTCATAACACATGTACATTTAGGTATAATTACTTGAATTCCATTCAGAATGAATGTAAAATCGTTTTTGGTACAAAATCTATTGAAAAATAAACAAGATTTAATCCATCACTCAGGCCCGTATTACAGAACGTGAATCAATCGCGAATATAGTTTTAAAAGTAACGTTTTAATACAAATATCCGTTTTTAAAACTAGATTGACGACGGAATTACGTTCTGAAATACGGGCCTCAGTCGAGTTCATCCTCATAATGCCATCAACATCTGAATTACGAATAATTACTATACAAAAAAAATCTTGCAATTAATTAATATCAATAAAAACTTTAATTACCACCGAAAATCTAAATACACGTAGAAAATAAATATACGCAAATATATAACGCTATAAAATAATGTATGTTTGTTCTTTTAATACTTGGTATTGAGCTAAATGCAGAAAATATATTGTATGAAAAGAATAATATCAGTCGTCGAGAGAAAAAAAATATCTTGGTGATTGCTGGCAACTCTGATTGTGACGTCACTGCTTCGAAGTATAAATATATTTTTATCTGTATCTTTGTGTGTGTGAATGATGTACGCTGTTGGCCGCGAGGCCTTTACAGCTTCACTACGCTCTAGCCAGCCAGAAGGGCAAGAGGCGACATACTCGAGGGCGCCCTCGGTTGGGACAGTCGCTGTAGGGGGACGGGTGCACTACTAAGTGTACCGGTCAACCGCCGGCTATAGAAGGGGAATTACTACTACGTCGTCGTCGTCGCCCGTATTCTGAGCGGAAAGAAGGGATGACAAAGCATCGGGGGGGTCGGTGAGAACATGTCGCGGCCGGCGGTGGCGGCAGGGGTCGGGGGGATCTGTATCTGTTCCCTCAAACTTCCTTGCAAATAACGCGGGAAGTGTATACGTACCAAAATCGGTCTAGTGTATACAGAGAGTTCATACAAAAATCGACTCAAATATCCTAAAAATAGAGTATGAATTGGTCTGAGGAACTCAAGCCTTTGTAGCTTATTTAACCGAACTTTCCTTTTAAACTATTTAATTAAAAACATTTAAATTGAGATTAAGACAGTTAATGATTTCAAGACACTTGTCTTTTTTTTAATAGTATGACGTCACTATCAGTATTGCCAGCGTTAAAAACTCGTACACTAAAAACTAAATTGTTCATGTTTATTAAGCAAGTCACACTTAAGAGTTGTTTACGTATCGCCATTATATACAATGGTTTGGTTTGTAAACGCTGTTATATTAAATTAAACCCTATATCTAGAGACCTGTGGTAGAAATTTAAAACACGACAAATATCATTCCAATCCCAATGCAAAGTGGACAAATCTTATGGAGCAAATGTTATTAAACATTAACATACCATTTTGTAGGTATTTGAGGCACCGGCAAAACCCTTCGATTGAGTGAATGTTATCACTGTTTACATATGCTTCGCCGTTTCATGTCCTCTTCCATGCTCGATGCCACACTTGTAAGTTTACACCAAGAATAAGGCCTGATTATTTTTATAAATTCTCAAACTGGCATCAAACCCTCAACGATCTTATGTAGTCAAATGAAAAATAACTCAAACTTAACCCTTTTATATACCCTACGGGGTACTTACTTCTTATCAACTTTACATCTAATCTACCACCGGATCAGAACGCGGCCTCCATTGAGAACATCCATCGAGAAAGTCTTTATTAATTTAATTCTTGTTCTTAATTTCTTTTATTTTCATAATGTGTATATTACAATATAACAGCGTTTAGAAAACCAAACTAAAGTCGTAAACATTTAAAAATTCGAAGCTGAAAAACACTAACCGACAGGTACAACGAGAAATGCAACATATTCCTACGTATACAGGTTTAAATTTCATTTGACTCTAGTACAATCGAATTCGTTAATACCTACTATAGGACCTTATCACAGTAAAACTATATGCTTAATACCTGCATTATTATAAGAGGTTACTTTGACAAGGTTCTCAGGTGGCAACTCAAAACTCATCGATACATATTATATCCATTGAGTTTATTAGATTATATACTACATAATAGAAGAGAAAACTTAACAAAATCATGTACTGCGTGTTAGATCGTGTATGTGAATCAGAGATGGGCAAAATATAATCAGATTAATGATTAACCACCCCCGCTTGGGGAATATAGGCGTGATGGTGTATTAATGATAATGATTACATTTTGTAATCTTCAACGATTATGATTACACTTTTAATCTTGAATTGCAAAATGCTAGTGTAATCATGTATGAGACGAACTATGGGAGTAGAGGAAGCCAGAGAGGTATGTAAGGAAAGAGCCTGTTGGAACTCTGTACTCTCTGCCAACCCCGTAAGGGATCTGGCGTGATGATATAGATAGATAGATAGCGTAATCATTAATCTCATTACATTTTGCCCATCTCTGAGGTGAATCATCTACGCTGTTGGCCGCGAGCTTTTACAGCTTCACCGGACGAGTTGCCTGTTAGAGTGCATACATTTTAGCTCACTTCGTGTCGAATGCTTGCCGCAAGTTTTAGTTGAAAAATATGGGTACCGATAGGGTTACCGACATAGCTTAGAGAATTAGCAAGCTGAAGTGGCAGTGGGCAGGTCATATATGCCGCAGAACCGATGGCCGTTGGGGCAGACTGGTTCTTGAGGGGAGACCGCGTGTCGGCAAACATAGTGTAAGGCGCTCTGTAGCTACGTGCGGCGACGATATTCGTAAGGCAGCGGGCAGGGATTGGAGAAGGAGAGCTGAAGATCGAGCTCTGTGGCGTGCCATGGGAGATGCTACGTTAAGCAGATTGACGGACGATTTAGCGCAGTGGTTAAGAGCTTAAGCCGCTCCTCCCATTGTGTCTAATAGTCGCGGGTTTGATTCATGTACGGGACAAATCTTTGTGTGATCCACATTTATTTGTATCGGTCTGAGTATTTGTGTATGTTAAATTTCATGTTTGTAAACGCACTCACGACACAGGACTAAATGCGAGTATGGGGATGCGTTTAAAAAAAAAAGTGCAGTGTACTGACTGACGGGTTGATGATGACGACGACGGTGATGTGCAGTGAGATACTCGAGAAATTATTATCTATGAAAACACGAACAACCTCCCATAACCCCGCTGTCATTAAGTTGCACGCGATTTCGTGCTTCTAATATTTTTTTTTAAACGTAGCCCCGCTCTACGACTAATTCCTGCGACGTGGACAAACATGAAAATTCACAAACAGAAATACCCAGACCGGAACAAATAATTGTGGATCACACAAAGAATTGTCCCGTGTGGAAATCGAACCCGCGACTATTAGACACAGCGGGCGGAGCGACTTAAGCTCTTAACCACTGCGCTAAATCGTCGTCAAACATAATAACTGAATGAATGAATACACTTCGATTTGTGTGGTTCCGCGTTTGGGTTTTACAAGGTTTTTAGCGGAAAAATCATCAGCAAAAGTTAATTATTATTAAAATAGACGTAGAAATATTATAGAATGCGACGTTTCGCGGCAATTGTAAAACGTATCTGAAGGATTCGTACTGGATATAAAATATGTCTTTCAAAACATTGGATCAACGACGGCATGGGAACGGGACGACTTGGTAACGAAGCCGGGATATCGTCGTGTATAAATTGGATTTTCTCAACGATATTTGATGATTATTGTAGCGGTGACTAAAAATTATCGTGGCACAGTCGAAGCATGATATCGCGGCGACGTTACGTCGAATTCATGACGATATCGTGACATATTTGCCGCAGCTACGTGACGAATCTAATAATACGAAGACTACGCCATGATATTGTGGTAACTACGCGACAGAATAACGCATTTTTTGCAAACGACTACGCAAAAATATCGCAAGGACTACGAAACGATATTGGCACGTAGATGCAGGAACTACGCCACGATATCTAACAACTAGGCGACAGTACCGCGGCGTCGCTATACCTAATGTGTGATAACGTGCCGGCGGCACCGTTGCATTTTTAGAAAAAAATATTTATTCTTCTTCTTCAGATTAAGTTGAATGTTTGTTCTCAGAATGTAGTTCTGCCTTTGGGTGAGTGTTCAGTCCGTAAATAAAACACATATCTAAAGAATACCGAATCTCAGTAACTTGGGACCCTTCGACACAGGCTTGTACAATGAGGGGACCATGCGTAAAACCATTTATGTGCCGACAATTAATGAATGTTTAAATGCCATTGTATTTCCAATTAGTAAATTATAATTTGTGTTTTGAAAATAACTATTTTCACTGTCTTTAAAAACGCTCGAGTCTTCAACGCGCTCGTAAGCCAAACGCTCAACTCTCATTGATATAACACTAGTCCTTTGTTGTTGAAAAAAAAAATACGGAAAATATATTATTTTCAAAATACAAACTGTTTTCCGTTGTCCGTAGCCGTCGACGAGGTCCCCCTTAGGGGAGAATAGTGGTATCTTGTGAGGGCTGCCCCCGCGCGGGCGGTCAGCTGCCGGCGGCCGGCGGCGGGCAGCCGGCGCCCAGCAGGTGCTCCGGCACCGGGACGGCGCGGAGGCGGGCCGGGACCTTCTTCTGAGGACACAGCACCTGGGGGGGACACACTAGATGTTAGCACAGCACCTGGAAAGGTCATACGAATACAAGTCATCGTAACTCCTGTCATCCACAATGGTCTCCTTAGATGACACCGAGGTTTGAAGGCCTACTCTGCTGCTGAATACTGTACTCCGGTGTTGTATCGAAGTGCACACCTAAGTAAGGTGGACGGTCAGCTAAACAGAGTGATGCGAGTAATTACCGGTACACCCCCGACCGACCGACCCACGCCCACCTCTTGGTTACCCGTACTTGCAAACATTGCGACACCGAAGCTCAGGAGAAAATAGGCAGCAGCCAGTGAGTGGCGGAAGTCATTTCGGACGGCCCCCTATAAGATACCAATCCGAAAGACCCTCAGCGACATCCTCCCTCAGAGACTTCCTTCTCGGAAACCGATCTGGAGCGACAACAACATCCAGAACCACCCTAACATCCGGACAGAGTTGAAAAAGCAATGGGAGACTTCTGTCGCCCCAAAACATAATATCACCATAGCCGACCCCTCGACTGTAGTACAAGGCTTCAAAGAACAACGGCTGGTGTGGTCCTCCATCAACCGAATCAGAACCGAAGTCGCAAGGTGCAATTATCATTTTCACAGGTATCACTGAGTCTCCTTGTTGTGACTGTGGAAACTCATTGCAGACTATCCAGCACATCGTGGAGGACTGTCCCACTCGAAAATTCAGCGGGGCTAAAATTTGAGGGGCTACACCAGCTCACACCAGAGGCTAAACAATGGCTCCTCCACTCTGGCATTAAGTTTTGATCGTGGTTTGCCTTATTAAAAATACACCGCCATACGATGATAATTACCGAGGTTTGAACCTTGCATGTCCCGGGAAGCGATATAATTGTCTTCCTCCTTGCCGAACCGGCAACAAATTTAACGAGAAATAAAAACAGACGGAGTATGAAAAATGAAATTCCACTTCCCTTCTTTGCAAAGCGGGAGACACAAAAATTTGGCAGATCAGCCATAGAGAAGGAGACTACAACTAGGATAAGCGAAGTTGTAAATCGCCACGGATACGAAAAAATATTAACAGGGCCTATTTGTGAGCCTCATGTTTGCCAAATATCGACTACAATTCCAGACTGATACTAGGATTTTTTCAATAGAAGAAACACAATCGTCCGACCAAGATTTGAATTTAGGGCCACAACAGGTGCTTAAGTCGCTCCGCTTACTGATTCGAGCAGTCGCAGCATATTTCACGAAAATATATAAAACTGATAGATAGATAACAAGTTTATTTGTAAAAATAGGACACAGTACAAAATATTATACTAAAATACAAAAAAAATCCTTGTGTGGTTTTATAAACCCACGGTAAAAGTAAAACATATTGGCCTTGGCTCCGCGGCCGACCGTCACGCGACAGGCAACACACAGACCAAAAAGTTTGAGACGATCTAATAAAAGTTTCACTTTCAAATCATGCAGTACAGTTTAAAGTATAATCTTATTGTAGCACGTGTGTCACAGTGGTACAAAGGGCCACAGCTCAGCGCGGCATTTGCTCGAGCAGCAAAACGCTGATTTTCAACTGCAACTATGATATTTACGCGAGAAACTCGTGCAGCGTTACAGACATGGACCCAAAAATTAGTAATAAAATATATATATATATAAAAAGAAGAATACATATGATATTATATATTCGTGGCAAAAAAAAATATTGAGTTTATGTTAGGACTATACGAGCGCCGACGACAACTGAAGAACCGTACCGGGACGATCAAAGCGTAAACCTAGTTTTGCATCTCCAAAAGTGCTGATTATAAACTTTTTATAAAAGTAACCCTTGTAGTAACATCATAGGATGGATAGGTGGTATATTGTTCCAACACTTAGTCCACTTGGTAGCGAAAACTGCCATTAAATGCTACCGTTCCGTGCGTGTGAGTCGGCAACGGCGGCCATTGACCTGGCCATATCTGATCCCTAGCGATTGAGCGAAACTACTATTTCTTCCGTAAATTTTGCCGTATTCAAATACCAGGGAACAATGGAAAAGTGGTTATGGTATACGGATGGATCCAAAACCAAGTCTGGAACAGGAGCCGGTGTATATACAGAAGGATACAATCTAAGTCAAAGCATGGGTAGATTTGCGTCAATATTCCAAGCAGAGACCTATGCGATAAATGTTTGTGCAAAAGAGATATTGGACAGGCGAATTACAGGCAAGAGATCTACATTTGTAGTGACAGTCAGGCTGCCCTCAAAGCCATCAGCTCCTATGAACTAAACTCGGTACTGGCCGTGGAGTGCGCATACCTTCTTGAGAGATGTGGAGCGCGCAACACGATCAGATTAGTCTGGGTCCCTGGGCACACGGGGGTTGACGGCAATGAGCGTGCGGATGACTTAGCCCGAAAGGGAGCAATGAAGAAACTTGTTGGTCCAGAACCGTTCGTAGGCATACCGGATGGTGCCTACAGAGGAGCGCTCTTCAAATATGCCCAAGAACAACACGGGAAGGAATGGGAAACTAAAACAGGGCTGAGACACTCCAAGGAATTTCTTTCCACATGGTGTGACAGCGACAGTAAGAGACTGCTAAAACATAGTAGACTGCAATTAAGGCAACTAATCGGAGCATATACTGGCCACTATGGCACAAAAGAACATCTACACAAGATGAACCTCTGCAGCGACGTGGCATGCAGGAACTGTGGTACAGAGACTGAAACTATGAAGCACGTGCTATGCCACTGCGACGCTCTAGCGGCGCGGCGAACTAAGCTACTGGAAGTGGCCTATCCAAACCCAGAGAAATTTCGGCTCTTCCCCACTGCTGGAATCTACAGCCTGATACAGGGAGTATTCGGTTCTTCAGGTACGTCAGAGCATCAGGGCAAGGACAGCACAAAAGATCCCATCGGGTCGAAGTGCCCCTGAGGTCTCCTCGGTCCGATAAGCCAATGACAAGATAAGATAAGATTTAAATACTCTTTCAGATTTTCTTCACTGTCCCTTACACTCTGTATACGAATAAAAATGAAAATATTATTTATTATTTCTTCATGTTTTGCCATAACTACCAATCACCAAGTCTTTGGTTCGAATCCCAAGTAAGAGAAAATGTGATTTTGTATCGTATGACATTTAAATTCAAATCGTTTATTATGCATAAACCCTGCGGTGGTTAAGAAAAAAGTAAATATGACAATTTGCAAACAAATTGTCATATTTACTTTTTTTTACCTTACTAATCTTTCACCGGATCGGAACGCCATTGAGAAGATCCGACGAGAAAAGTCAGCGGGCTTGTCTTTTTTGTCTAATTCACCATTATTTTTTTTTCATAATTTTTTGTATAGATACGTACATTTTTATATTATACAAAATCATGAATGCGATCCAGCTCTATTGTGCTGCCTTACGACTGAGATATAAAACTAATAATAATATTTTTAAATATATGTTATTATGAAAAGCTAGAGGATTCCGGGTGGTCCAGTCTCCACAAGCAGGACCCACACCATAGTACAGTACGCTCACCCGCCGTGCAAACATGAAGCATCCCTTCTCCTCCTCCTGCGTGCTGGTGGCGGGGACCAGCTGCAGGTCCGTCGTCGGGTACTCCTTGCCTTCTTCTCCTGGGGACAAACGATCACTTTACTAAATTATTATCATCTCAAGTCAAGAGTATCCGTATCCGGCGAGAGTGGAGAAGGAACTATGAGAGTGGAGGAAGCCAGAAAGGTATGTGAGGAAAGAACCTGTTGGAACTCTGTACGCTCTGCCTACCCCGCAAGGGATATGGCTTGATGATAGATAGATAGATCATCATCTCAGCATAGGACGAGTATAGACTCGTCTACTGCTGAACATAGGCCTCCCCAATGGCTCTCCAGCGCAACCGATCTTCACAAGATCGTCGGTCCACCCACGCTGCGCTTCCCAATACGTGGTCTCCACTCTTAGAATCTTTCTGCCCTTACCCCTGTCCGAACTTCACGCTATGTGGCCCGCCCATTACCACTTCAAGTTGCTAATCCTATGACCTATATCGGTGACCTTAGTTCTTCTAATTATGGATCCCAAATTTTAATATCAGAAAGCTTGGTCGATGGAGAAAAGAAGGATGAACTTCTGCATTGCAATATAAGAAGTTAGAAGACTATCCTACCCCGTCTTGGAACGCATAATTAATCAATCTATATTGACCCACTGCTGGGCAAAGACCTCTTTCACAAATCGAGGTAAGAGAGATTAGGTCATACACCACCTCGCGGACCCATATGGTGCCATGGCAGCGGATCTGTTGCTCTGTTTCTTAACCTGCCTTTTTAAGTCTTGTTGTACTCGCTGTTGGAACTTATCAAGCCGCCTACAAGGTTTCCAACTTGACTGAACGACTTAAAATACTTTCCAAAGCACGGAGACGCTCTAATATGAAAATGCCACAAACGGTCACTCATCCCAGGCCGACCAAGCCGAACGCTGCTTAACCTTGGTGATCGCTAAGAACACTGCGGTCGCTACGAGTGCCTCAACGCATATACAAGGTGTAAGATAATTAACGCAAGACCTGAAAGTAGTTTGTTCTAAATGGGCAACCGAATTAATTTCAACTACTTTTAAAGATAGTATTTCTTTTTTTTTAATAAAAACACCGTCACGCCTATATTCCCCAGAGGGGGTGGCAGAGGTGTACTGAGTACACCCACGTTTCGCCGACGATGTTAGGTCCCATGTAATAGGGGGCGAGCCTATTGCCATATACCGGGCACAATTCCAGACTCCGGACTCATACTGGGAATTTTTCGTTAGAAAACTACATTTGTCCGACCTAGGATTTGAACCCAGGACCTCGTGATCACAAAGAGATGCGCTTTGCCACCAGACCAACGAGGCAGTCATTCTTTTTTTATTTTTCAAAATATGCTGGTACTCACTCTTTCTGTCGCTGTATTATACAAAATTTAATAATTATTCAAAGCAGTATAGCTATTTTAAATGTTTTTTTTTATTTCTATTACACACCTCAATACGCATACAAAAGTTAATTAATTATTAAATGTTATGGTTAATTTGGGTAACAAAGAGCTTAAAAAAATGGTAGAAAACTGCTTAAAATTGGAAGTTTGATTTTCGTATTGAATTCGTAAAGCAATAATCTAATTGGGGTATGTGTGGTCCTGCGTCGCGTCTTGCTATAATATGTTACACTTTGTATAAGCGCCCATGTGTATATTTGCCTGATATGAACCGAAGCCCTGGCGCGAATAAAAATCTAGACGCGTACACTACAAAGCCAGTCGTCTTGGCGATCTTTGGGGGAAGGCCTTCGTCCAGTGGACGTCCTTCGACTAATGATGATGGGTCATCGTGGCGGTTGAGAAGACCTTGGTCCTACAGTGGGCGAATTTCGGCTGATAATGATGAAAAAAGAAAGAAAGAAATATAATTTTGTGCTCACACGACGGACGATTTAGGGCAGTGGGATAAGGGCTGAAGCTGCTCCGCTCACTACGCCTAATAGTCGCGGGTTCGATTCCCGTACGGAAAAAATTTTTGTGTGATCCACAAATATATGTTTCAATCACGGTTGCCAATGCCAATCCCCCGAATTCCCCAAAAATCTAGGTCAAATTCCCCAAATTTGGGAAGAACAACATCCCGATTCCCCTCAAATTCCCCACAAAATTAGTTTGCTGCAGGGTATATTTTCAGGTGTCCTTCTTGTAAATTAAGCGGTAATTTATTATATCCAATAACATATTCATATCAGCCCTTGTTATTTGTTCATTTAAACAAATGAGTCGTTGTAGCACATTTATAAATTATATGTTATGGCTAAAACAGGAAATTGGAAATAGAAAAACGTTATTGTAGTCAAATTCATGGAATAATATAAACACAATTCGATTGGCTCCTTGTCACATGATACCTTATACTCAAGAAAAGCTTTTAAGTTCCAAGTGTTAAATACTCTTTATAGGTCCCTGTTTCAGTAAAATAAAAATAAGTAAAATATATATTCCGAACGCTCTTAGCCATATAGCATAAAACAAGATTCTGAACTAAATAAATCTCTTACATTTATCATGTTTTGTCCAGGAGGCAGCATCCAGATCGCAATTAGTAGATTCCCAGGACATAATATAGTTAGAAAATAGAAACAAGTCACGTAAATTAAATCATTTTTAATTTTTAGCCTAATATGTCATAATCCCCGCATTTCCCCACATAATGCTAATCCCTACTAAATCCCCAATCGACTTGAAATTCCCCGCGATTTGGGGAACTCCCCACAAATTGGCAATCCTGGTGTCAATATAATTTATTAATAAAAATAAAGCAGAAATGAAAAGCAGTGATTGTGTGAGACCCAAAATTGGTCCCTGCCTCAGCTAATGCCGCAGCTGTATTATGCTGTAGCGCTGATCTTCCGGCAGCGCCATGTTTCAGTAATTTGATGTTTATGTTGGTAATGGTGTTATTGTTGACGATGACGTTGTTGTTAAGGTTGATGTTATTGTTGACGATGACTTTGTTGTTGTTGATGATGATGATGATGTTGTTGATGATGATGTAAATGGTCTGTCCACGCTCACCTCTAGCGAACACGTTGAGCTCGGTGAAGCATCCCGTCTCGATCATCTCGCTCTGCCACGGGATGCTGACGCTGCCCGTGTTGAACTTGCCGTAGAACGTGTCGTCGCCCGCGTCCAAATTTACCCCTTTAACTGTACTGAATTGCTCGATGTCGAGGACGTCCTTCGCGTAAACTGCGTGAGGCTGGAATGAGAAACATTGAGCAGGTTTTGAGTACATAAAAACATGAATATATCCCTGGTTAAATAGAGTGATGGAACAACTAAATACGCAAGAACAGGGTAATCAATGGGAAATTTAACCCTTGATATGTCGGGATCCGGCAAATAAAAGAAGTTGTTAAATTTAATATTACGATATATTTCACACTCAAAAGTACGAAAAGACTTTACGATTATATAAATAGATTGAAATATACATTTTTTTCTATTTATCTATACTAATATTATAAAGAGGAAAGATTTGTATTTTTTGTATTTATGCAACGAATAAACTCCAAATCTACTGGACCGATTTCAAAAATTCTTTCACCATTAGAAAGCTACATTATCCCTGAGTTACATTGGCTATATTTATTAGTAGAAAAAAATTAGGGAACCCTACTAAAACTTCAATAATGTAACCCAAGGTGTAAAAAAATTTGCCTTAAAATGTCTTTCATCGCATGCGCTGCGGAAACTTTTGATGATAGAACAAAAAAATAATCTACAATATTTAAGAACATATCAATCTATAAAAAACTTCGCGATACCATATGTCCAACTATTGTAGTTACGTCACTATAACTACATTTTTACATTTCAAAAGTTGATAGAAATGCCGACCAAAATCCGACCATGTTATCCATATCTTTGTAACAATTCTCATTCAAATAAATCATAATATCGTATTCAAGACTGTTTCAATACCTGTAGATAACTTTTTGAATTATTCAAATCGGGCATTCCATTCAAAAGATATTACGAATTTAAAAATATCAATCTAGAAAAATAAACGCCGCCGCGCCGTGGCTGTGTGGCCCCGCGCAGCGCAGCACCAAGGAGAGGGCGTGCATATCGATGAAATAGGTAGCCCGTTCCTACGCAGCGGACCAAATATCCACCGAAGCCAGGACGGGCCGCTAGTATAATATATTGCAAGATAAAGATGCGCGACTGCGAATAATCAGACTATTCGAATCATCTACAACTACTAATTTTCTGATTGGACTTGAACATTAGTAATACACTAATTTTAATATTCGAATGACGACTACTAATGGCGATTCGATTAGATTATCTGCGACTCTCACCCGATTATGAATGAATTAGCAGTAGAAGCGCAGACGCCAGACTTAACCGAGCAGCCGACTTACTAACTTGCTCGAATTTAGTTTGTGTACTGTATGCTAATTTCACAGTCGGTTTGTGTAGTATATTTAAAAAAAAACAAAAAAGGTAGTTCCACACTAGGTTTTATTCCTGTATCGTGGGTGCGTTTACAAAAATGAAAATTCACATACATAAATACCCAGACCGAAACAAATAATTGTGGGTCACACAAAGATTTGTCCCGTGCGGGAATCGAACCCGCGACTATAAGACACAGCGGGCCGTGCGGCTTAAGCTCTGAACCACTGCGCTAAATCGTCCGTCAAATATATACGTCTGGCACGAAGAGTAGGCCACCCATGTCAGCTTCAAGCCGCGCCCACTTGAGCTGAACGAAGAACACAGCGGGAAAGCTGCTAACTTGGCCAGCAGCACAGACTGAACTGGCTCGATGACAGCTTGTGTACTGTGTGGGACTTGAATGTCGCTGTGTGTAGTATACAGTCTCTCAGAGAATAGGGAATATGCGTGTATTTTTTTTTTTTTTTTATACGATAGATTACATCAATATAGAGCTGCAAAAAATTAAGCGTCAAAAACAAAATGTAAAGGGCAAAAAAAATGTTGAAGATAGCAAACAGATAAGAGCATTTTAAACGCCCGCCATTTTGGCGCGCTTGGCGTGACGTCAAAGTCTATAGTAACAATCAATTAGTGAACAGCTGTAGAAGTATTTGTTTCTGTAATTTATTTTTATTTTGTATTTTGCAACTATTGATGATGATAATGATTATTAACTATTATACAATGGAACAACACTGTATTGTGCCTAGGTGTAAAAATACAATAAGAAATTCACCCGATAGGTGCGGACATAAGGAGAAAGTGGTGTAAAATCAGAAAAAGTGACATGGTATCTCCATCAACTTGTTTATATTGCTGCGAAGATCACTTTAACGTAAGAATTAACTCAAATAATTTAAACTAAAATATTGTCTTTGTGTAAATCGACAGCAAAAAATAACAATAAAACTAACTCAATAGCAAACATGCAACAAATATGCACTTGTTGACATTTGTATTGTAGACTTTGACATCATATTCGATCTGACCAATAGCGTGGCGTTCCCGCTACTTTGAATTTCCCACTCATTTTTTGTACTTTCAATAATTATTTTTTTTATAAAAAAGTAATGTTATTAAAAAAAATATTGGTATACACAATATTCTAATGCGATCAAGTTTGTAAAAAAAAATATTTGATGCTTATTTGAATTACACGCATATTCCATATTGTTTAAAGAAGCCAATATTTTGACGGTCCCATGTCAGTATATTAATGAAAACATAATGTATACACGAAAAAATATAGATCTGTTTAATCAGATAGGCGATAGGCATTGCTATAATACGCGACATAGAAATAAATTAGATCAACCGCAATTTCGTCTGTCAAAAATTCACACTTCTTTCATGGATTTTATAATTTCTGTGTTAGATTTTATAATTAAATTCCTCTTGACGTCACTAAATTTAGTGACAATAAATTCAAAGCTTGTATTAAACGTACGCTTAGTAAACAAGCTT
Source organism: Phalera bucephala (assembly GCA_905147815.2). NCBI lineage: Eukaryota > Metazoa > Arthropoda > Insecta > Lepidoptera > Notodontidae > Phalera > Phalera bucephala. The sequence goes on along the minus strand of LR990630.1, from coordinate 18,990,276 downwards.
ATTATGCGCTAGATGATTATTTAAACGACAAAAATACTTGGATAGGAGCTGTTCCAGCTCCACTTGATTGCATATGGACAACTTGTTTAGCTATTATTATTTAATATTCCCTCTCTTCCTTCTATTAACTTAGTAAAATGTTTCTTTTTATTCTCATTTCTTTCTCTGTAAATGAGGGAACCATGTAGCCATTCACATGAATAGTATAATTTGTATAATTTAACTTAGACCTACTTGATAGACAAGCCTAAATCGTTCTCCCATACCCTACAACAAAATGTAGATGGAAAAAGAAAATGTAAAAATACTATTTTAAAAGAGTAACCGTGGAGTTTCTTGCCCTTCTTTTCCACAGGAATGACATTTCAAAGTGGCGGTAGTCTTTGTTACTTTTCGGACGATTCATAAATACTGTAATGGTTTACATGAATAAAAAATATTCTGATTCTGATTCAACTTGCTCGAATTTATTTTGTGTACTGTATGCTAACTTCTCAGTCGGTTTGTGTAGTATATTTAAAAAAAAAACGGCCAACACTAGGTTTTATTCCTGTATCGTGGGTGCGTTTACAAACATGAAAATTCACATACACAAATACCCAGACGGAAACAAATAATTGTGGGTTCGTCCCGTGCGGGAATCGAACCCGCGACTATTAGACACAGCGGGCCGAGCGGCTTAAGCTCTAAACCACTGCGCTAAATCGTCCGTCAAATGTATATGTCTGGCACGAAGGGCACGCCAACCGTGTCAGCTTCAAGCCGCGTGCGCTGATCTTGCTCGATATCTGTTTGTGTACTGTGTAGGACTTAAATGTCGGTTTGAGTAGTATACATACGACACATTGACATACATACATACATTGACGGACGATTTAGCGCAGTGGTTAAGAGCTTGAGCTGCTCCGCCCACTGTGTCGAATAGTCACGGGTTCGATTCCCGCACGGGACAAATCTTTGTGTGATCCACAATTATTTGTTCCGGTCTGGGTATTTGTTTGTGAATTTTCATGTTTGTAAACGCACCCACGACACAGGAATAAATCCTAGTGTGGGGCTACGTTTTTAAAAAAAAAAAACAAAAAAAAAAAAAAAACATACGTCTGGTACAAAAGGTGCGTCCACCATGCCGGCCTCCAGGCGCGCCCAGTTGAGCTGCGTGAAGAAGCGGTGCGCCTTCACGTGCATGGCCCCGCGCCGCCCCGCGCCGCAGCCCAGGCGCGAGCCCGGCGCCTTGCCCAGCAGAGCTCCGCACAGCGAGCGGGCACACTCGCTGAACTTGCTTGAGTATTTTTCTTGCTCGTGCTGGATAAACATTTACCCCCATTTATACCACTGAGTTACTGTGTACTACGTACTGAAGAAGCTTGAAGCTTTGAACCACAAAAATCATACTAATAAGACACTAGAAGTGAAATGGGCACCAGAAGGGAGCACGCCGGATCCCTTGCGGGGTAGGCGGAGAGTACAAAATTCCAACAGGTTTTTTCCTTACATACACCTTTGGCTTCCTCCACTCTCTAATTCCTCTCATACACGCTCGCCGGTTAGAGACTCTTAACTTGTCCTTAAAATAAGACTCGGTGTATTTGGTCATGGTAAGATAGTCTAGGTCTTCCCTGGTAGCTACATCCCTTTTACTTTCGCATTGTATATCTGTTTTGTCATTCCATTTTTCTATGATTTCGATAGTGTATATTTAAAGGTATTCATGCGAACTATATTTGTACTTGTTTCTGGAATTTTACTATAAATTTTGATATCCATTACATATGGGCCTGAATAAAATATTTTTAGTGTAGTGTAGATAGTGCCAATTGGTTTTTGCTTCTTAGGTTTCAAGGCTGGGAAAAGTTACCTTCTTTTTTGGATAAAAGGGGCATTTATGTTTTTCAACGAAAATACAGATTACTTTAGCGTATAATAAACAGAAATAGCAACTAACCTTGACCCTTCGATCGACCTCCTCCCGCTTAACCTTCTCCTTACGCGCTCGGAAGGGCGCTCGACCTTCAATCATCTCGTACACCAAGCACCCAAATGAGAACCAGTCGGGACTGAAGGTGTATCGTTCATTATCTATCACCTAGAAACGACAAGAGAAATAATGAATGTGCTACATAAGGTTCAACTTTAAGAGATAGTTAATATAAGTTAAAATAATTAAAAAGAAAAAAAACCTAATATTTCTCGAAAATTATAAAGAAACAGCCAAAACAGTTTGAAAGAGCCAGAGATAGGCAAAATGTAATCAGATTAATGATTAACCACCCCCGCTTGGGGAATATAGGCGTGATGGTGTGTTAATGATTAACGATTACAATTACATTTTGTAATCTTCAACGATTACTTTTACACTTTTAATCTGGAGTCCTCCGGCCCGCACATCAAGCGGGTCCGTCACCGAGCATCCTTTGTGCTCGGTCGTCTCTATTCGTTAATCTGCAAGCGGAGTAAAATGTCCCTTAGAAATAAGGTGACGCTTTACAAAACTTGCGTTAGACCCATCATGACTTATGGGTGTGTTGTGTTCGGGCATTCGGCCCCCTCTCACATCGATAAACTCCAAGTGGTTCAAAACCGCTTCCTCCGTAAAGCCGTAGGAGCCCCCTGGTTCGTAAGGAATGTCGATCTCCACTCCGATCTAGGTCTCGAAACTATTCGCGCCTATTTTAAAAAGGCGACAACACGACACTTCGCGAACGCATCTACCCATGCAAATCCGTTAATCGTAGCCGCCGCCGACTACGATCCCCCCCCCCCGGCCCCTGCCGCCACCGCCGACCGCGACATGTTCTTTTCGATCCCCCCGATGCTTTGTCATCCCTTCTTTCCGCTCAGAATACGGGCGACAACGACGTAGTCGTAGATCCCCTCCCATAGTCGGCGGTTGACCGGTGCATTTAGTAGTGCACCCCGTCCCCCCACAGCGACTGTCCCAACCGAGGGCACCTCTTCAAGGCGCCCTCGAGTATGTCGCCCCTTGCCCTTCTGGCTCGAGCGTAGTGGTTGCGCTTAAGTCCGGTGAAGCTGTAAAGGCCTCGCGGCCAACAGCGTACATCACACACACACACACTTTTAATCTGGAATCATGACTGAATATTACAAAATGCAATTGTACTCATTAATCTGATTAAAATTTTCCCATCTCTGGAAAGAGCTAACTCTTTTCATACTGTTTTGTTTGTTTTGAGCAGGAACCCCTCTACAGGTGAAGGCCTCCTCCAGAGATAGCCATACCCCTCGGTCTTAGGCTACTTGTAACCAATTATGCCCCGCCACCATTTTAATGTTTTCTTCCCAGTGTGTACGGTCTTCCTATGCACCTCTTGCCCTGTGGTCCTTTCTATCATGTCCCCCTAAAGTCCATCACTGATCTTTAAGTCCTGCTTTATGCCCCGCCCACTTCCATTTCAGTATTTGCGCGTAATTTACTGCATTTGTTACTATGGTAATAAGACAGCTAGTCTTATTTTGAATGGCGTATTGCTGGTAAATAAGAATAATAAGAGAGTCGGTCAGGGCCCCCAACTCGGCGTGTCTTCGTCAGTCGAGTGGAAACCGAAGGGTGCCCGCTGGACTCTCGGCTCTGGCTAGCCTTAATTGGCCGTCCAGAGAGGAGCCGTGAGAGCTATATTGACGTAGATAATGCGGTCCTACGTCGATGTACTCCAGGGGTGGAAGTGTTAAAGGGCATAACGCCGCGAGTAACTTCGGAGAAAGCGCAGCACACCTCTCTACGCCCCTGAGCCGAGCCGCCTTTACTTTCTGCGAGGTCCGTGTAGTAGATTACCTCATATTGTGGCTTAAGCTTATTGACCTCCAAGGCGACGATATTTTTAAACAAGCTGTACCCGCAACTTGGTTCGCGTTACTTTCAGGCGTGTATTTCACAACCTTGCGTTTTTTTTTAAACAAAAGGTAGCCTGAATAAAATCTATGTCCTTGCCGACATTGATCAAAATCGTTCAGCGCTTCGGGCGCGAAAAGGTAACGGACAAACAGACACAGACAGACAGCTGCTTTGTAGACCCAATCTGACCACCGTCTTTGGGGTTCTGGTTTGGTCATGCTCACTATAATGTGTTTGCTTGCGGTGGGTGTGTGGCGCGGGTCAGTCCCGTGCCGGCAATGTGGTCGCGGGGAGCGGTGGCTGTTCCAGCAGTCATACTCGTGAACGGGTGCTGCTTGTGGGGACTGGTCCCACTGGAATCCTTTAGACACTCTTTATAAATAACATCATCAGTCTCATATCTAGGTCGTACGGCACTGGAGCTAGATAGTAAACTATTCAATTGTAACCGAAACATTGTACCAACGCAATATCGTTTAAAAAAATGGAAGGGAAAAAAGAGAAAGAGATTTTAATGAAGAAGACAATCCCGCTGAGTTTCTTTGCCGGATCTTCTCAGTGGAAGCCGCGTTCCGACTAGTAGTTAAATTAGATTAAATACAATCTAAATTGACTAGTTGTAAGCGCCCCCGCAGGGCTTATGTAAATACATTATTTGAGTTTGAGTTTGACAGAGTTACTTTCGAATTTAAGTATGGATGAGGTATTTGTTACCTCCGGCGCCATATACCCCACGGTCCCGACCCGGCCTCGAACGCTGCCTCCCTCAGGCACGTCGACCGCCAGTCCCAGGTCCGAGATGCGCACATGTCCCGCGTCGTCCAGCAGGATGTTCTCAGGCTTGCAGTCCCTGTACGCATACGCATAATTATAAAGGTAGATTTTTTGGACGGGGCAGTAAGGGCAGCTGCCTTAACCATTATAGCTACAGATAAATCATCTATGGAAACTATCCTTTAAGTTATAATTTCGTAAAATAAACGACATAGGATGTATTCTTTATATTTTTACCAAAAAAAATTAGGTTGTACCTTTACTTTATTGTAAAAACTGTTTCGTTTTTCACAGTCTACTAGGCCGAAATCTGGGATATTTTTTTAAGTAGCTTACTTGGTATTTTTAGCTGTTTTTTTTGTATAGATGACCTAAAATTAGATGTGCAGGTTCATTTATTAATTATTTATAATTGGAAAGTGCAGTATATAATTTGTAAAAGTTTTCAGCAATTTTCACTAAAAAAATGTGTTTACTTAAAAATTTTTGGATATTTCGTGTCCGTATGTTTGAGGTAGGAATTTTAAAAGTATTAGGTGAAAAACCTTAAATGCATACTTAAATAAAACACGTCAGCATCATATCGTTTACTTTTTATTTCAAGTGAAAATTCCCTATATTTTTTGGTCACTTCCGAAAAAGTACTTCAAACTTTGGCAATGTTTTCTGATCACAGGGGTTACATTTTGAGACATTTTGAGCTGCTTTAATAGTGAGTAGGTTCCTGCGGCAGCGGTGCTTAAGAGGTGACATGTGACGTAACAGCACTATCTCGCTGTACACGTGATAAGTATTAAGGAAGATATCTCTTACGAGATATACAAGCGTGTACCTATATTAATAGATAAATTGCGTATGATAATACCAAAAACATCAAAAAAAATCCACTCTGTATAAGTAATATTTAAATTCAAGTCTTCGTAACCGACGAGAGTGTATGACACAATCATGAGAGTGGAGGATGCGAAAGCGGTCTGCAAAGCACGATCCTATTGGAACTCTGAACATATTTCTAAATTTGTTAATATAGACACAATTCTATGTATTCCGGTATGTCGTCGCCACTCAAGAAACTTTCTTCTTTCATAGCAGTCAGTTCTATGAGTATTCATAAGGCCAGCTTATTAGGTACACTTAAATGCGCTTATGCCTGCAGCTATATTAACGAACCGCTTTATGTGACGTAGCAGTTATGCGATGTTTGGTTTCACATAAATTTCTATGAAGCAAAGTTTATTGATATATCGATCTATTTTAAGGAGATTGTGTTGACTACTTGTGTAAATAGTACAAATTATATTACAGTAAATTTATTTTATGCTGTGCCAGCTCATTGTTTTTGTTTAAGTTAAAATGGGAACATACATTTTGTAGTAATATTTTCTCTCTATTACTATCAAAAAAACAATCTAAGATAACGCTTCGTATGACGGTCCCTTCGATGTCGTTATAAGCGGATATCACTGTAGAGGATACAGACCGGTAGACGATGCCCATCTTGTGCAGGTGGTCGAGCCCGCAGGCCACCTGCGCCGCGTAGAACCGCGCGCGCTCCAGCCCCAGCCCCGTGTCCGCGCCGCACATGTTGTAGATGTGGAACTTCAGGTCGCCTCCTGACACACACAACTCACATATAACCACCCAGTAACACTAGGTCCACTTTTACCAATGAGAGTAGGGAAGTCACCTGGGTAGCGAACTAATATTAAGGCCCACTTACACAAATTAGGGCTAGCGTAACTAATGCAGTTATTAAGTAACTCGAAGCTATAACTAAGACTGTAAATAAGACACGTAAGGTGCCTTGGACCACCACCAGGGGTCAAGTTGATAAGGAAGGCTTCATCAAGGTGGAGGAGAAGAAGAAGAAGCCTCCTCGAAGAAACCGGTGTGGGTCTGCACCGGTCGATGATGGCACACTCCTGCGCTTAGCAGTACCGACGACGCTGCTGTACGTGCCTACACTACACATCCAAAGCCGATGCCAGTGTGGAGTATGTCCGCAAGAAGTCCTTGTACACTCTGAGGGTCGAGAAGCTGAATTCGCAACACAATGCGGCTTTTAATTCCTTTGTTGTGCGAATTCCCACTGCCAAGCTGGAGACCTTCATGAGCGAGGACTTCTAGCCGGGGGGTGTCGTATTCAGAAGATTTCGTGGAAGACTGAGGGACTGTACAGCGCAACATGTCGAAATTACATGTTATTTAGATTATATGTTCAATATATTATTATATGTATGATACTCTGTAAGGTATATATATTCTATAAACCAGTAAGTTGTATAAAAATATTTTTGTCAATTTCTGTTGCCTGAATTAAATAAATTATTATTATTATAAAGTAAAATTGTCTTTACTAAACGTTAGAACCTCGAGTTTGTCAATAGGTAACCCTGGCCCTGCTTCGTGCAAGTGAGCCTAAGGGGTATATATAAACGTGAATGATCTTAAAATTTTTTGTATGAAAATTACCATTGCCTGCTGACCTTGACAACAGTGAAAAGGACTTAAAATGAAGGTTATTTTTGAGAAATACACCTAAAAAGTTATCAATGCAATTTGTAGCGCATATCTTAAGCTTTAAAGTGCTTAATCAATGTGAAAGTGGAAGGATACAGGTACCGGGGAAGACCTAGACTATCTTACCACGACCAAATAAACCGAGGCTTATCTGATGGAAAAGTCAAGAGTCTCCGTAACCGGCGAGCGTGTATGAGACGAACTATGAGAGTCGAGGAAGCCAGAGAGGTATGTAAGGAAAGAACCTGTTGGAACTCTGTACTCTCTGCCTACCCCGCAAGGGATCTGGCGTGAGGTTATAGATAGATAGATCTTAAGCTTTATTTTTGTATATATTTTATACATATCCGCTCAGCCGTTAAACAGAGAATTTACAATTTATTTTAAAAAAGAGCTTGACAGTAGTTACTTTTTATAGAAATTTGAATACATTCAATTAAATTTTGTTCAAACATTATGCTCGAGACATTATTATCTTTACTTTTAACAAACATTCTTCAAGAATCTTCTGTAAATCAGCTGTATTTTTGGGAGTTGGGAGTTCACCGTTGTTACAGCCTTAATAATATAACATTCGTGCTAGCCAATATTATGTCGTCTTCACTGAGCACATGACGCGCGAGTATGTAAAGCAGAGGTTATACGAAACCTTCAAGGATAACAATCGTCTAGAATATGGGCCCCTGTCCAGTAGACTTCGAAAACCGAAGCGGCACGCCATTGTCAGTGGCTTTAGGATGCCTCAATAATTTTTGTATCTCTTGAGTCGGGCTTAAACGGGCGACACACAAGGGCATCGGTCCGTTTCGTTTGTACATACCGGATCCCCTTTGTCCCCTTTATGGATCAAAAGATGCTACTGCGGTAAACAGTCCACAGACGGGTGGAGATTTTTGGAACATTATTTTTACCGCGAAAAAAAAAATAGAAACCCTTACACATTAGTTGCGTGTAGAAGCAGCTTTAATTAGTCACAATGCGATTAAATAGCATGGCAATACGAACATTACATGTAACGTAAGATTTTAAAGAAAACGTTACGTACTTTTTCTTGACGTTTACATGTTACATTACAATATCCATTACATTACATGCATCTGAAGGCGGCTTTGAAAATTCAAAGGACAACGCGCTATTCATTAGGAACTGACACCAACCTCGTCGGCGAGGTCGAAGAACCCCTTGCCCACCGGCCTATGCAGAACACTTCAGCGAGATATCTAGTAGACGCCCTCCCCATAGTGTCAGCACAAGCAGAGGTTTCTCTATGAGACGCCCGGAAGCTAGTTTCTAGCCCTTTTATTCTGTGAAGCTGTAAAGGCCCCTCGGCCAACAGACTAGGCATTCACAATTAAAACTTACCATTCATGATGGTGAGTACTAAACACAGCGCGTCCTTGGTCTCGTAGGCGTACGCCAAGTTGACCACGAACCGCGAGTTAATCCGCTGCAGTATCTGCTTCTCTATCAGCACCATCGCCTCGCCTTTCCGCTTCTTTATGCGTTTCTTCTCAAGTTTCTTGCATGCGTACATTTTACCCGTAGCCCGAACCTGTGGACATTAGGGTTTTGGATATCAAAGGCAGTTTACCCGTGCATAACATGCATTAATTTGTATCATATTTAGATAGTGAGTAGACCTAAATGTTGAGAGGGCAATAGTTAAATCTATTTTCCGCTTTACAGATAGTCTCATACTAGTCAATACAATTCCCAAGTGTAAAGAAGTAGTGTATAAACCAATATTTTGTCGATGATATTATTTCACAATGTAATATGGGCGACCCTATTGCCATTACACAGGGCACAATTTAAGGCGAATTGCTACTGAGAATCTTTTAGATAACATAAAATATCAATAACACTTTTTCCAACTTAGGATTCAAACATATGACCGTTAGCCACATTATATGCCACTATAGCGATGAGCCCCAAAGATAGCCAAATTTGGTTTTGATTTTGTTCCTTCGAAAACTCTGAAAACAATTTGAAAAAATAGTTGAATTTTGACGAGTGCTTGATCTAGTGGTTAGTGCGTGGCCCGTCCTGCCCACTGGATCAAGCAGGAGCGGGCTCAATCCTAACACGGGACAAATCTTTGTGTGAACCACAAATAATTTCTAGTGTGTCCCTACGATTTTAAATAGAAACAACTACATAACTAGTAGGGAGCATCCTCCCCCCAAAAGACTTCATCTTACCTGACAAGCGCACACCTCCCCAAAGCCCCCCTTCCCCAGCACCCTGTACATCCGGAACGTGTGCTGGGTGACCGGCTGCGCCTCCAGCCACTTCCACTGCAGGTAGCGGTGGAAGTACATGGAGTGCTCGAACTCCGCGAACGGCGTGCCCGCGAGAAAGTTCTTCACACATCGCACACATTCCACAAATATATCTTTGGAGCCGCCTGTGGGAGATAATAGGATATTCAATCTAGTTTACATCCTTAGGAATAGTTGGAGACCTCTGGAACACCTATTCCGCAAGTTTATATTTTACGATACTCCCTGTAACCGGACCACGTAGTAAGAAGAGATTGAGCGTATTGTCGAAACAGTCTGCTATTTATACGAGGAGGGATCAAAAAGTAGTGAGAACGACATACTCCTTGGTAAAAAAAATAAATACTGGCAGGCATAGCTCCGATACATATTTGTAATATTAATAAATCAAAAAATCTTCGATTCTGTTTTGTTTTTTCTGAATGTAGTCATTTGTTTGCTTTGTGTCGGAACGTGTTCTCGAAAATGGAGAAAAACGAAGTGCGAGGCGTTATTAAATACCTCTGTTTAAAAAAGTTAACGACGCAAGAGATTCATTGCGATTTGGAGGCAACATTAGGAGTTTGCTCCGCCGTATTCCACTGTCGCAAGGTGGGCTTCTCAATTTCGAATAGGGAGAACGAGCACGGAAGACGAACATCGTTGCGGCCGTCCATCGACGTCAGTCACCCAAGAAAATGTTGCGAAAGTCGAGAAAATTGTATTGAGGGATCGAAGAGTTACCATCCGATACTTAAATCAAGAAACGGGCATTTCATATGGAAGTATTCAATCCATATTGAAACAATCTTTGAATATGAGAAAAGTCTCCGCAAGATGGATGCCGAGAATGTTAACCGACAGTCAGAAACAAAATCGACTTGACATTTCGAAGATATTGTTGGACAAGTTTCAAGAAGATTCTGAAAACTTTTTGTCTCGTTTCGTAACAATGGACGAAACATGGGTCCATCATTTTGATCCCGAGACAAAATAGCAATCTTCGCAATGGAAACGGCCATCATCACCGACCCCGAAGAAGTTTCGTGTCGTGGCATCGGCTGGCAAGGTTATGGCCTCAATATTTTGGGACTCAGAAGGAATATTGTTGATTGATTACCTGGAGCGTGGAACCACTATTACAGGCCAATATTATGCAGCTTTCATTCCCAAGTTGAGGAATGCCATCAAAGAGAAAAGGAGAGGGAAACTTCGAAGGGGCGTGCTGTTTCATCACGACAACGCACCCGCGCACAGGTCGGCAGTTGCGATGGCTGCCATTCAGCAAGCTGGCTTCGAATTGGATGACCACCCCCCTTATTCACCAGATCTGGCGGCTAGCGATTTTTACCTGTTCCCCAAATTGAAAAAATACTTAAGGGGAAACAGGTACGAAGACGATAACGAGATGATGGATGCCGTGGAGAGCTTTTTGCAGGACCAAGACAAAACTTTTTTTGTGAAAGGGATTGAAGCCTTGGAAAAGCGCTGGACTTGGTGTGTAGAGAGACTCGGAAACTATGTAGAAATATAAATTATTAAGTTATCAATAGTAATTATATTCTATCTCATTCTTACTACTTTTTGATCCCTCCTCGTACATTGGACGCTTTTTACAACATCCTAGAGAAAAGGGGGTGACGCTATTTTATTAACACCGTAACTACATCAGACTTGGTCAAATAGACGAAAAAGGAAATCAGAAGAATTACCAAACAAAAAAAAACATGTTAGTCTCTTTGATGTGTTACTTTAAAGAGAATAAAAAATGCTGGCTTTTGAAAAATTGAAGCAAATGGAATATACGCGTTGTTTAAACCATTAATTAGGATGAAATAAAACTATTTTACGGATTTTATCGCAGTTTATTTTTGATTTTTAGTTCCCGACGTTTCGAGTGCTTTGCAGCACCCATGCACCGCGATAGAATCCGTAAAATAGTTTTATTTCATGTGTAATATTCGCATAAATCTAAGAACTCAGTATTAATTAAGATTTACACCTACTTTAACATTGGTCGACATCACGTGCCAATGACGATCTAGATTAGTTTTGCGGGTCTAGCGTGATGGTTTTATCACTATACTCAAGACTCTAGCTTCAAGGCCAGATTAAACTCTAGCTGCTGCGCGCTCTCTAGCTACCCTGGCTATAGCTTTAGCCTTGTATCTAAAGTGAAGCCAACATACAACATCACCTTCTAATAACGCGCTAGCATCGTCGATGACCCGCTGGCTGACGACGTCTGTGAGCGTCTCGCAGTCGTCAGTCTTCAGGTACCTTCCGAACACCTCAGCCGCGAGCGCCAACCGGTTCTCGTCCAGTTCCACCTCATACCTTTCCGCCTGGAACACGCATAACTATAACGCTATAACCCGAAAGTTGAAAGGACTGACCCATTAGTAACCTTTTCAGTCGATAAGTCTACTGCAGGGCAAGGTGTTCTTCCAAAGATAGGTACAGCAACCGGCTTTTTTGTGTACGCATCCAGTTTTTACCCTATGGAAGGCTAATGAAGGGTTCCAAACTTGGCTTCTTCAAATTACAGAAGTGCAAAGTAATGTAATTCAATATATATGTAATTAAAAAGATGTAATTTATGCTACATAATGTTATGCTTTGTAATATTATGTTACCCATCCTTATAGTTATTGTGTTTTTATGTTATTAGATGTGCACCTGGTCCTGTGTTTCTTCTGAAATAATTTTTTTACTTCTTCCTTATTTTTTTTTGGTTATCCCTTGTCGTTAGTTACTTTATTATAATTAGCTAAATGCGCATGTTTTGTATTACAATCCAGATCTAAGCCGTCACTTTAGAACTAAGTGTTATGTTTTGATTGTAATCTGGGAATTCAATAAAAAAAAATCTGCATGTATTCACAACTATAAATCAATCAGGTACTTCGTGGTCAGAAACTTTTACAATCACTTAGGTTATAATAACGGTTGGACAAGATATTAACACTTTTATCATGGGTGTGTGGTTAAGACTCGCATAAACTAGAAGCAAGGCACGGTAATTTTGATGGCAGGGTTCATTACTTAACAGAAATTGATTTCAACTACATCTTACCCCTAGATGATATTCAGCTGACTTGCGTGGCAATGCGCAGGGAAGTATGGAAGAACATGAGCACTGACTAACTTTACGCATCCATGCAGCTTAGTTTTATGTCAATTTCCTTGCCTATTTATTGTCGCGGTTTAATTCCTTTATTTCTATTTTCAAAGTATGTATGTATGTCACCCATCATGTCTGTCTTTCCTCTCGTATACCACAGTAGAAAGCCAAGTAAAAAACAGTGACTCACCGTATCTAGAAAGTTATTGTACTTGTGGTACTCTGGCCTGTTCCTCTCACAGAACTGTCTGAACAGCAGTTTGCCGATCGGCTGCTGGTCTACCACGTAGTCGTAACCTACATCTGAAACAAACAACAACATTACTTTTAAACAGAATTCTTTCCTCTTATTCAGGATATGGCGTATGTCCGTGAATGATCTACGCTGTTGGCCCAAGGACCTTTAGAGCAGCCATGTCAAAATCAGAGTCACTGGTGGGCTAAAACCATGAAGACCGTGGACTAGGTGGGCCGCAAAACCTAATCTTAAAGAAGACAAACTATTGGAAATCTTCCCGAAAAAAGCACTATTATAGAACAAGTATATTTAGTAGGAAACAACCTGTTGGAACTTTGTACTCTCTGCCTACCCCGCAAGGGATCTGGTGTGATGATATAGATAGATAGAAGTATATTTATTAAATTTCCAAAACAGTTTGTGACACGCTCGCGGGCCGCACTATCTCGCTGTTTTCAAAATTGATTCAGGCCACAGGAAAATGTTTAGTGGGCCGCATGTTTAAAATGCTTTAGAGTTTCACTGGGCAAGAGAACGAGCGTGCAACATCTACGCTTTAGTTGGAAGGGCAAAGGGCATATAGCTCAAGGGCGCCTCAATGGCCTCGGCTTGGGCTGTCGCTATGGGGAAGAGCATATACTCGGTGTTTGGATCGTCGGGAAAGGAATTCTTCAACTTCAACGGCGAGGTCGGTGTCTGATCCTGTGTGGGGTATCTGTATCCGAATCAGAAACGGCTGATAAGGAGTGAATTCGGATCGTAACATGCGCCACAATGGCGACGCGTAGTCGCTGCGTATACTAATGATCGTATCTAATTAAATTGCAATAAATTTCGGAAAATATCCTTATTTCTATTACTTATAGATATTTTCACACACGTATATCTAACACATATCACAACAACACTATCTGACATAGAGAGAAGAGTGAGTGCAGGGAACAGAGTGAATGGTGCGATGGGAAAGCTACTCGGGAGCCGGCACTTAAGCCATAAGGCGCAGCTGGCCATACATAACGGAGTTCTTGTCCCAACGCTGTTATATGGAAGCGAGAGCTGGGTATGTAAGAAGGAGAATGAAAGTAGGATAAATGCGGTAGAAATGCGAGCTCTGCGGAAGATGTGCGGAGTGAAGCTGACCGACCGCATTAGCAACAGCATAGTAAAACAGCGAGTAGGTATGAAAGATAGTATCGGTGTAAAGATGAGAAAGGGCATGCTCCGTTGGTTCGGGCATATAGAAAGAATGCCAGAGGAAAGAATGACAAAACAGATATACAATGTGAAAGTGGAAGGATGCAGGTACCGGGGAAGACCTGACTATCTTACCACGACCAAATAAACAGAGTCTTATCTGATGGAAAAGTCAAGAGTCTCCGTAACCGGCGAGCGTGTATGAGACGAACTATGAGAGTCGAGGAAGCCAGAGAGGTATGTAAGGAAAGAACCTGTTGGAACTCTGTACTCTCTGCTCACCCCGCAAGGTATCTGGCGTGAGGTTATAGATAGAGATAGATAGAGGTATATCTAACGGCAACAAGTAATAATCGGTCGTCCGACACCTCGATTGACTTAAGCCCATGATAAGACGACTCTGATAGACCGAGCGTGACACGGTGACATACCGTCATAGATACGCGCGGGCGCTGGTAAACAACGGACATTCTCTCTCGAAAGGATCAACCTGTTATCGCGTACTTTGTCTAAATTTGAAAATAATGATATACGAGTATAAATAAATATAGGTAGTTCATATTTATTTTAGTAAACAGTGTGATAGATGGGGCATGAGAGAACAATGCAGAACGACGATTATACCTAAATATAAACTTAGAAACCACTCTTTGCCCTATATTCCCCACACTGCCACCGCGTGGGGAATATAGGGCGTACTGAGGACACCCACTTTTCGTCGACGACGTTAGTTCGCATGCGATAAGGGGCGAGCCCATTCCCATTATACCGGCCACAATTCCAGACTCCGAACTGCTACATATACTTTTGATAGCAAACTTCAATAACATTAAACTCAGGACCTCAAGATCAGCAGCCGCATCATGCGTAAGTAGAATTCCTTTTTATTTAAGAGGTCTTACCGCTAGTGGAGTTATATAGAAAATGTAACTAGGATCATCACTAGCCGAAAGACGCCCACTGCCCAATGGAGGACAAAGGCCTCCCCAAAGATCGTCACCACTACCGGCTTTGCAGTTGTGTCGATCTTTATTCTTCTTAATCGCTGTACGCATCTAGCTATTACCTGCGAACTTCACCGAGTCATCATTTCACTAGGATACTTGCATCTGATTGTGCCAAGATTCGATTTTGTCAGACTCTAAAGGCCCACGCGAAAAGTTGTTTTTTCCCATAGCACCGGAGAAGCCTTACAGTGGTGCCACGGGAAAAGCTGTTTCACCCATAGCACTACCGGTAGTATCACGGGAAAGTTTTCTATAGCACCACTAGCTGTGCCAAGTAGCCAAGCATTGTATTATGGAGCATAAACGCATAGGAAACTAGAATTTTCTCCTGAAGAACTTAAGATCTTACAGCACAAAACCAGTCATCGAGACAATCTTTACGACGGACGATTTAGCGCAGTAGTTAAGAGCTTGAGCTGCTCCGTCCACTGTGTCTAATAGTCGCGGGTTCGATTCCCGCACGGGACAAATCTTTGTGTGATCCACAATTATTCGTTCCGGTCTGGGTATTTGTGTTTGTGAATTTTCATGTTTGTAAACGCACCCACGACACAGGAATAAATACTAGTGAGGGGCTACGTATTTAAAAAAAAAATCTTTGGGGGAGGCCGGCAGTGGACGCCTTTCGGAGGACTGCGATTCTAGTTACATTTTCAGATATCAGACATCGAATCTAAAGTTCAGATATCCAATCTCCAGAACGTACTAAAGAAAAATTCTGATAGGCGCGTTGAACTCTTATTTATTTTTTTCGACACGAATCGTCAACCACCCGTTCAAACTAAACATTCAATTTTACTACACCATTCGTATAAATAGTCCAAAAAAGCAATGAAACCCGGCCATCCTTTGTTCAGTTATTTTTCTTTCGGTACGACGTACAATGTCTGAGAATATGAATATTTAGGGTCCATATTATCGTAAAGTTTTTTCTGCTACGTTACAGGTTTTATAAGGTTTAGGTACTGGCGTATTTCCAAATTTTTTCTCCTTTCTTATTGTTCTGTATAAAATCATAATCTATCACTTATAAAAAACTAGCGACCCACCCCGACTTCGCACGAGTGAATTTTACACATAAACCTTCCTCTTGAATCACTCCGTCCATTGGTAAATCGCGTTCAAACAGACAGACAGATGCGGGGGGGGGGGGGGGGGAATCTGTTTTATAATATGTAATGATGGTCATACTCGACCATGTTGATTGGTGGAGTCAGATTTATGGCTGCCTGCTGTTGGAACTTTGCCACGGGAGAACTTATGACACATCAAAATCTATATCAACTTATGTGAGAATAGGTCACACTCCGCCACGCGGACCCAGCGCGGATTTTCATAGGTTATCTGGCCAACTGCCGTTGGAACTCATAAAATATTTAAAAGCCTTCCAATATTAGCTGCTAGCACATTAATTGGTGACCGAGATTAAAGGGTTAGTGTGCCTATGAAAACACGAAGACCGCCAATAGTCGATAACCGTACGGTCAGACCACAAAATATTTCAGACTGATCGATCGCTCCTGGTGATCGCTAAGAATACCACAAACCCTCAGGCGCTACGATGGCCTTTCTATGATAAACACGTAAAAATATCAAATAGCTTACATGCGAAATAAAACCTTAGGACATGCAATTAACTTTTAGATACTCGGAGAACCTCCACTCTCAACTATTTAGTCTACTATACAACAAATAGTCCAACAAATCGTGGTTAGTGCACATCTTGTATCTTGAAACTAATTGCAGACTTGAAAACCCGGGGTGGTTTAAAAGCTGAGCTCAGCAAATGACCTCTCTGAAGCCACTCAGACGTGTCGTATGTACATCATGAAAATCGAAACCGAGAAGTCACCGGTTTGCACCCCACACAGGACAAATTTTTAAAAGAACTACCAGAGACCTTATTCGGTATAGCTAAACTCGGCGCGTTATGATAATTTCGTAAAATGATCGTGTAATGGTAAAGTAAGCAACATAAGTCCCTTTAAATTCTCTGTTTTTCGAGTCAATAATGCACTTCATTTTACAAACGATGGTGGATATTGTCAAAACCAAATAAATAGCCATGTGCAAGTTTAGATCAACAATAATTTTAATATAAAAAGTGCCTTTACAAACAAGGTTTTATAGCAAAAACACAACGAAGATATCTTGCCTTATCTATTGGTTGACATACATAATTAAGTATTGTTCAGTTGTCTTAACATTAATGATAAAATATTGTATGCCTAATTTAGGGTAAATTGTGTTTGACCCGCGGAATTAGACCATAAGACCTGGAATTGTAATACCACAATTTATGCAATAAATACTTTGACTTTGCTTAGTTGAGGTAATCCTTTGGCCACCTTTGGGCTTCATCATCAGACCCTGAACATTGGTTGTATAGTGCTTGTCATTACCAATCTAACAAGCCTTAACAATAGGAGGTTACGTTGTATAGCTCACATGTTCCTATGACCACCTTTCCACTCCAACGTCAGACCAGCGATCATCGAGTGAAATGTCACTTCATGACAGTCAGAGTTGCAGTTTGCTATGAAAGGACATTGCTCTGCGCGCATACATGATTTGCCCCAGAACCAACAGCAATGAAAACATACTTGTATGATTTCAAATCACCCATAAAGTCTCTTAAGGCATTTATTATTAAACGGACAAGCTGGGGAATCGCAATATTTCACAAAAAGTATTAGATTTTGAGGTTATAATTCAGTAGCCATTAACACATTTGACATTATATTGTGTGTTGACATTCAGTAAAGATGGCGGCGACTTCGATATAAGTAATTACAATACTTTGAAATATTCGTTTTAGATTGCAAATTGTCCGTTAGATACGGATTTTTTCCATTATTTTAATAAAATAGATAAATAATGATGGGTCAAATGTTTGTTGGTTCTGGGGCAATTTTCGACGATGTTCTTTATCCAAATTGTTATTTTAATTAGTTACCGTGCGGACTCACCTGTTGAAATATCTCCTTGTAGGTCACAATCGACGCACCAAACACAGGAACAGGAAGCTTGGGATACGTTTAAAAAATGTCGCCAACTATGTTAAGATGTAATAGGGGGCGAGCCTATTGCCATTAATGCGAGCACAATTCTAGACTCCGGACTGATATTGAGAATTTTTCAATGGGAATCCTCCAAACTAGCATTTGAACTCAAGACCTCGTGATTCCTAAGCGCCATTAGACCAATGAGGCAGTCGTATATTCATTATGGTGGCTATAAAAATACTAAACGAGAACGTATACGAGTTGACTTCGTGAATTGGTAGTAAAGACGCTGGATGAAACGTCCCACTGCAATTAAGGGGACGTTGTTTCGGGATTAATGTTGGAGCGGCTCTTGTTGGTAGTCGGCACAGAATACAAACTGGCTTGTTGGCACGTTCCTCTGGAGACTGATGCTGTAGAGAAGCCAATTTACCGCGGTAAAAGTATAAAATTGCACCTTCGGTTATACAAGGTGTAACATAATTAACGCAAGACCTCAGACACCCCGATTAGATAATTGCTTTACAAATTCAGTACAAAAACCAAAGGACATTGGCAGGACCTCATACATGGTTTTGCCTGATATCAATTTGAAGCGTCTATGAATGAAAAAATGTGAAAACTATAGGGTTTCCAGTACTTGTACTATCCAGTACTATATTATCGTGCGAGTTTACATACAAAATAATTGTAAGTAAAACCGACAGAATTATATTACTAATATTTGCATATGTCGTATTTTAATACGCTTCGTAAGACACTCAGGTAGAATCTCGCCATTGTTCTTTTCAAATTTAAAGTATTTAGCTACTTTTTAAGCACTTTTTATACCCCAATTAACAATGAAACTTGTACGTGTATGTGTGCATATCGAGAAATACATTTGAAATCTCCATATTGCTTTATATTAATAATAAACTTAATTTGTTATAGCGCACTGAAGGAGTAACAGCATTACTGAGTTCTTAGATTTACGCGAATATTACACATGAAATAAAACTATTTTTCGGATTTTATCGCGTTAGTTATTAATCGCGTAAATAGTCTTATTTCATGAGTAACAGCATTTTTTGCAAATTAAAAAAAAAATAAGATACGTTAAAAATAGTTCGAATGAATTGAGTAACCGATTTAGAACAAATTATTTTCAAGTCTTGCGTTTATGATGTTACACCTTGTATAGTATCGATCACAACTCGGCATTTTTTTTCTTTTTAGAACAAATGTAGTCAAATTTATTCCAAACTTTTTGGGTTGTTCCCAGATATCCAAAATTGTTTTTGAAAAGAATTAAAACAAGCATGTTCTCTTAGTAAAAATAAAGGATAAAATCGAGAAATTGGGAATTTGTAATTATATCACAAACAAAATAGGCATGAGGCGGCGTGAGGTTGTTTATTATTTTTTTACTAGATTTTAAATATGTATAATTAATAACATATCCTACTAATCCCACTAATATTATAAATATGAAAGTTTGTATGTTTAAATAATTGAATGTTTGTTTCTCAATCACGCAAAAACGCCTGAACGGATTTGGATGAAGTCTGGCACACATATAGTTTATTACATAGACTAACACATAAGATATTTTTAAAAACACCGTCATGCCTATATTCCCCAAAGGGGGTGGCAGAGGTGTACTGAGTACACCCACGTTTCGCCGACGATGTTAGGTCCCATGTAATAGGGGGCGAGCCTATTGCCATATACCGGGCACAATTCCAGACTCCGGACTCGTACTGGGAATTTTTCGTTAGAAAAACTACATTTGTCCGACCTAGGATTTGAACCCAGGACCTCGTGATCACAAAGCGATGCGCTTTGCCACCAGACCAACGAGGCAGTCACCAGACCAACGAGGCAGTCACCAGACCAACGAGGCAGTCACCAGACCAACGAGGCAGTAAGATATTTTTAATCCCGGAAAAATGCAAGCTTCCTGTCTAAAGTCCACGCTGACGAAGTCGTGAGCAGAAAATAGTCCTACTAGCTAACATTATAAAGATGAGAGTTTGTATGTTCAGATGATTGGATGTTTGTTTGTCAATGACGCAAAAACGGCTGAACGGATTTGGATGAAGTTTGGCACATAGATAGTTTATTATCTGGATTAACACATAGGATACTTTTATCCCGGAAAAATGTAAGGTTGCTGTCTAAAGTCCATGCGGAGGAAGTCGCGAGCAAAAATCAGTGCCTAATAATTTGGTTTTGATAATTTTCTCCAACGCTTATAATTTAAAAAAACCTAGCCCAACACAAGGATTTATTCCTGTGTCGTGGGTGCATTTACAAACATGAAAATTCACATACACAAATACCGAGACCGAAACAAATAATTGTGGGTCACACAAAGATATGTCGTGTGCGGGAATCGAACCCGCGATTATTCGACCCAGTAGGCGGACCAGCTTAAGCTAACCACTGCCTCAAAGCGTCCGTCAGAGTACTGCCGATTAAAAAAATAATGATAATGTTAAGCGACTACCATTGCTGACTATACCTACACGTCCAAGGGCATAAATATATCTCCATAGCGTCATAAACCCGAAGTAAGTCTGTAATTCGTGGGCCCATTCGGTCCCCTAAGCTTATTTATTGACGCACAGAAATCCGAGTTGGAGGCCATTGGTGTCGGTGACTCAGTCGCCCCATAACTCAGTTTAACGTTTTATATGATTACTGCAATTGAACTCTGGGACCTCTAGCGAGAATTTTTTTATGTTCCACTGGCCTACTAACTGGGTCTTTAGGATTCTATTAGTGTGTTCTTACTTTGTATTGTATTATAAGACAGATGTCCTTCGTTTGCCAGTGATGACTTACGGCACTGAGACATGGTCGCTTACGATGGGCCTCATAAGAAGGCTCAAGGTCACCCAAAGGACGATGGAGAGAGCTATGCTCGGAGTTAACCTGCGGGATCGAATCAGAAACGAGGAGATCCGCAGGAGGACGAAAGTCACTGACATAGCACTCAGAATTGCTAAACTTAAGTGGCAGTGGGCTGGGCACATCGCTCGTAGAACTGACGGCCGTTGGGGCAGAAAGGTTCTCGAATGGCGACCACGTACCGGAAGACGTGGAGTGGGTAGGCCCCCTACAAGATGGACCGATGACCTGGTGAAGGTCGCGGGTAGAAGTTGGATGCGTACAGCACAAAGCCGGTCGTTGTGGCGGTCTTTAGGGGAGGCCTTTGTCCTGCAGTGGACGTCTTTCGGCTGAAGAAGAAGTCCTTCGTTTTAACCTTAGGTATACACCTACATATAACCCAAATAGAGGAAGATGTGACACAGTGTAATATTATTGTAGAAGGTGCAGGAGTGAAACAGGTGAATGAATTTGTTTGTTTGTATGTATGTTCACGAGGAATGGAAGGTGTGATGGCGATATCGAAAGGAGTGATCGCGGGAAACAAAGTGAATGGTGCCTTGCGCGCCGTGGTAAGTAGTCAGTCTGTCTCAACAAAGGTTCGACCGACTATTCACAATGGTGTATTGGTACCTACGCTTCTGTATGACAGTGAATGTTGGGTATGGCAAAAGAAGCATGGAAGTAGAGTGAATGCTGTGAAATTACTCTCTTTACGGAGTATATGTGAATCACCCTTGCTGACCGAATGAAGAATAGTGGGATTAGAAACCGATGTAAGTTTAACGATGACGCGGTGACTAGGATTGAAAGAGGTATGTTGAATTGGTAGGGGCATGTGGAGAGGATGTGTGACAGGCGGCTAACGAAAGGAATATATCGAGCAAATGTGAGTGGAAACGTCGGAAGAGGTCGCCCAAGGGAAAACTTATCACGACCATATTAATAGTCTCTTGGAAAAGGGTCCAGTTCGTAGCACTCTTAATCGACGGTAATGTATGAAGAGATGTATGAAGGAAGATGAAGCGAAAGAGGTGTATAAGGATCGTAGTATGTGGCAAACTGTAGTCTCTGCCTACCCCAGTGGGATAAAGGCGTGAGTGTATGTCACCCCTATATTCCCCAAGCGGGAGTGGGCTAGGCATACTGTCTACACCTGTAGTAGTATTATTATTTACGCTAGTAGTGGAACTCAGGTTTTCAGTTCAGGTAATTACATCAGGTACCTAGTCAAATATGTGCAATCCTCATAGTTCGAGCTAACTAACGCCTACTTGTAATTGTATGTTCGGGTGTTCCGACTATGGATTGGAACAATAAGTTTTCAGAATTCCGTATCGTTCGATCAATCGAAACACACTTACATGTAAACTGTATGTCCTCGTGGATTACCAAATAAATGTATAAATCCTTATCGTTCGATGTATCGAACTACGCTGTCGAACTACGCTGCCCCGAAGAATTAATTTTGGGAATACCATCTTGCTAGTATTCCTCTATATTTATAGATACTTATAACTCAAATTGTCGGAAACTTATCTATCCGTACTAAAGAAACAAGCTACGCACACTTTCCCTTGGGGATGCAACTTATCCAAGAAATAATTGGCGGAAACTTATTACTATAACTCTGAGCATCTGGAAGTTGATAGATACTTAGTCCTTCAGCAGGGGTAGCACGAGTGGCAAGACATTGCACAAGCGAGATAAAATGATGTCAGCTCGTGATTAAAGTCTCGTACTCAATTTAAAATAGTCTTGCCTATACGTCAATACAATACAATTCTTAACACACGCTTTTTCGTGTCTAAGGACATTGTTCTACGCCCATACATGATTTGCCCCACAACCAACAGCAATGAAAAAATACTTGTACGATTTCAAATCCCCCATAAATTCTCTTGAGGCATTTATTATTAAACGGACAAGCCGGGGAATCAATATTGCACAAAAAGTATTAAATTTTGAGGTTATAATTCAGTAGCCATTAATACGTATGAGGTTATATTGTGTGTTGCCATTCAGTAAAGATGACGGCGACTCTGATATAAGTAATCACAATACTTTGAAATATTCGTTTTAGATTGCAAATTGTCCGTTAGGTACGGATATTTGCCATTGTTTTAATAAAATAGATAAATAATGATGGCATGGGTCAAATGTTTGTTGGTTCTGGGGCAATTTTCGACAATGTCCTTTTGTTACAGCACTGTCGGTCCGTGTATCCAGTCATGTATGCAAATCAAAGAAGTCTTGCCTATACGTTAATATAATACCATTAAACTAGTTTTTGACTGCCTCGTTGGTCTGGTGGCAAAGCGCATCGCTTTGTGATCACGAGGTCCTGGGTTCAAATCCTAGGTCGGACAAATGTAGTTTTTCTAACGAAAAATTCCCAGTACGAGTCCAGAGTCTGGCATTGTGCCCGGTATATGGCAATAGGCTCGCCTAGGGCGCCATGGGACCTAACATCGTCGGCGAAACGTGGGTGTATTCAGTAACCCTCTGCCACCCCCTCTGGGGAATATAGGCTTGAGTGAGTTTTTTTTTTTTTTTCGTGTCCAACTTTTGTCGCTGCACGCCATGCTGCACATAAAATATAAAGCCACATATACATTGGACCAAAACCGTTCCGCGATAAGTGTCGCTGGCGACATCAGAAGTTGTTGGACGACGTCGCACGTCCTGTTCCTTGTTACCGCGTCGCATTTGTTGTGGAACAAGAGTCACAAAGTGCAGACGTGTGATTCGTAACATAATTGACGAACTGTGTATGGAACCTCTTCTGACCACATGTTGAAACCAACTAAGCAATGTGGACGGTTGCGGGACAAGTCGAGCTACGTCGTCCGACATCGCGTCTTAATCTGACTTTTCCCTTAATCTGATCCCTTAATCTGACGACACTAACGATATGTGTAGCAGGATATTTGTCTCCTAATCAATACGAAGCTCTATCTTACGCCTGCATGTCTTGTCACTGCGCCTGTGCTAGCCCTGCAGGACCTCAGTTCCAGACGAGGCTAACCTACAGAACTATGAGTCGTGTTCCCAACAAGTTTGTATTGTCGAAACTAAGAGTTCGGAACAAAGCAATAAACGGAATCGATCGATACAAAGTTCCGCCGCAATTTCTCGTAAAATATAATAGTATCTATTTGGCGTAGTGCTTCCGATGCCATATTTTTACAGAGAAAATATTTTATAGGCAACGGTATAGACGTAGGGTTTTCTTCGTGGATGGAACAATAAATGGAATGGAATGAAACTCCTGCCCCTTTAAATTTTTTTTAGTAACTTACACTTTTAAAATAATATCTTCTTTTTTATCGTCCTTCGTCCTCACACTTTGTATGCTCGTTTTCGTTCTGTTTTTCATTCATTCCATCCTGTCACTCCTTGTGGGCTCATTCATTCATCTTTCCTACACACTTCTAACCACAGATACAAACTTCCACCCCATCGTTCAGATGCTACATATATTTACTCGAACGACAACTTTGTATCCACCAGAACTTGTTGTTATTACGCATCTTCGCAATCACCCGTAATACGCGTAGAGAATTGGCACAAACTCTAATAATTTATGTTGTGTAAACCCTGCGGCGGTACTTACAAATTGTCAAATTACATTTTCTTCTTATCTAATCTAACTACTAATCTACCACCCGATCGGAGCACGGCTTTCACTGAGCTTTTTCATTTCTCTATCTCTTTTTTTCTACTCTATTTTTTTTCAATAATATTGTGAGGGTACAATTATGAAGTTTACGATCTAGACCTAGTATAATGCCTTACGACACTGCTAGCTCATTTAGGGAATCTAGGCGTGACTCTGTGTATTTATTTTATGGCAAGTATAACATAGATATAAATTCAAGTTCGTGACTTACAAGAGACTTTAAAATGATCGTTAAACCTCAAATCAAAGACATCAAGATCAGGGATCGCAGACCAATGCGTGGTTGATCCAGTGGCACAGACACAGGTATCTATCACGAGGTTTTGTTTTTTTTTTTTTTTTTTTTTTTGTTTTGCTTGTATGTACCACATTAAACGTTTTTCTTTCTTTCTTTCTTTGTGTTTGAATTCTATATCGCATGAAGTGTGGTTTTTCTATTGTAAAATTCTCAGTAGCAGTATGGAGTCCAGACTCCGTGCCCTTTATAATGGGAATAGACTAGTCTTGTAAAAACGCTCGAGTCAGCGCTTAAAACGCTCGCGGCTTCTACGTGTTTCAACGCTCGTAAGTGTCGACTCAGCGCTAAACGCTCGACTTCTGCGCTCATTTTTATAACACTAGAATAGACTTGGCCCTATTTTGACCTACTGTCGCCACAGCACACCACTACCACCTCGGCTTAGGGAATCTAGGCGTGACTTTGTCTATATTAATTTTATGGTAAGCATAGGATAGATTAGAATTCCAGTTCGCGACTTACAAGATACACTAAAATAATAATTATTATTATTATTAATTATTTTACAATTATCATATCACATTAGTCAGACATATAGGACCTAAGTTGTACAAAACAGTAATCATAATACTAAAAACAGCTGTTTCCTAAACCAAGTAAAAAAATGCTTGTATCTCAGGAGCCATTGTTCCTCCTGTGAGAAAAATATGACAACTTTACAAGTCTGATAGCTTAATGTAGGTAACAGTGTTTGGAGCATTTATGATAGAATGGTTATAATGCTTTCTGTGTAGTCGTAAGATAATTTCTGCAACTATTCAGTAAGCTTGATTTTTACATTGAATTTGGTTGATGTGTATATACATAGCGTGTATATAAATGATCGTAAACCCCTAACCGAAGGAATCGCAGACGACTCCTTAGTCTAGAAGCGCATAGTGAGTGTGAGTTTTAATCCTATATCGGACAGTGTGGTTGTTCTACAGAAAAATCTCTGCATAAAAGTCCGGGGTCTGGAAATGTCCCGTTATAATTGCAAGATGCACGCACCTTATAACATTGAGACCGCTTTACATTAGCATTTTAGGCGCAATGTCAGTGTATACAGCACATCTCTGCCACCTCGGCTTAGGGAGTACAAAACGTGACCGTCTATTTTATTGTACGTCACTGATATAACACTCAGAATTGCTGAACTTAAGTGGCAGTAAGCGGGGTACATCGCTAGTAGAACTGACAGCCGTGTGGCGGCCACACCAATACAACATACCA
The DNA here is from genome assembly GCA_905147815.2 of Phalera bucephala. Taxonomy (NCBI): domain Eukaryota; kingdom Metazoa; phylum Arthropoda; class Insecta; order Lepidoptera; family Notodontidae; genus Phalera; species Phalera bucephala. The sequence goes on along the minus strand of LR990630.1, from coordinate 18,964,234 downwards.
ATCAAAATCAAAAGATGTTTATTCATGTAGACCAAAATAAATAGTCAAACAAAGTTATTGATTATTCATTCCCGTGGAGAAGAAAACGCTTTAAAATTCTTTTTGAATAGATTGGGTATGGGAGAACAGTGCAGAACGGACTAAATAGATGTGCTTAAGTACAGATTAAACACAAAAATGTACTTAGATTCCTGGTATCAATCATTGTCTACATTGTCCTCTCATTTACAAAATAGAGACTGTAAAAGTATATAAAAATAAAAGCGTGTTAAGTATAATAATAATAGGAAGAGAAAAAAAAATGGTTACTATAAAATATGCCCAAAATCAACAGCACTACGGTACAGGTAAGAACAGTCAAAGGATTGAGGACGGACTGGTCCCCACGAGCAGCACCCTTCACGAGTATAACTTGAAAAGCAGCCATCACTCTGATCGACGATATTCGAGGGAAGAGAGTGACTCTCTCCACAAAGCCGCCACTAGCAGACATTTTAGTGAGCATGACCAATCCACGACCCTATGGACATCATTCGACGAAAATATTTAAAATTAATTTGAACGCTCGCTAGGCAGGATACGCTGCACTTAATCTCCATCATCATATTTTTGTGAACCGGAAGAGGTGGAGTTGCCCCTACAAGATGGACCAATGACTTGGTAAAGATCGCATGTGAAAGGTGGATGCGTACATCACAAAGCTGTTGTCGTAGCAGTCTTTGGAGGCTGGCATGAAGATGTGCTGCAGTAGGCGTCTTTCGTCTGTAGATAATTAAAGGATATATAGCAATGCCACGGATGTCGGAAGAAAGAATGTTAAAACAGATAAACAATGCGAAAGTAGAAGGATGTAGGTATCGGGAAAGACCTAGACTATCTTACCATGACCAAATAGACCGTCTCTTATCTAAAGCGCAAGTCAAGAGTCTCCGTAACCGGCGAGCGTGTATGAGACGAACTATGAGAGTGGAGGAAGCCAGAGAGGTATGTAAAGAAAGAACCTGTTGGAACTCCGTACTCTCTGCCTAGCCCGCAAGGGAACTGGCGTAATGATATAGATAAAACAATTCCTTACAAGAGAGGACATTAAAATGCTCGTAAAATCTCGTCTGTTGGCTCCCCCAATGTCAAGTTTGAAATAAACTCCAGTTTCTGAGCACACATTGTTATCCTTGTTTATCGTCGTCGGGTGATAGATGGCGGTCGTGTCGACCATCTCCGCACATGTTTCTTCGTGTTTTTTTTTGTGGTGATAGTTTGAGCGAGCAAGATACGATTGGTGTAAGGACCGATGTATAAGGCGTCCATCCGTCTTGGTTTCGTCGGATTTGTCCCAATTTTGAGGAAGTCCGGCGGAGCCTGAGGAAATACGTCCTGGTGCACGAAAACTTTTAGACTTCAGAGAGAGGCAGGCAAAGTTAAAATTTAAAAAAATATAACGGTTCTTGATTAGGCAGTCGTGTTCATGTAATATTTTATAATGCGTACTATGCACCGCCAAAAACTGCGCGCTGAACTTTTCACCGAGCGACACAACTGTGACCAATTTCAAGCATTTTACTTATTACCGTGATAAGCAGTCAATACCAAAAATGCTTAGTTCGTAACCCTCTTGCCACGACCTCTATTCGCATTGAGTCGGTTCTTTGTCAAAATCGTGCGGAGAGAAAATAAAATTTTATCCAAAAGATTCAGAGTTTTTTGCAACTGTTTATAACAAATCCTAGTGCTTGATGAACTGCATGATAGCAGCCGAAGATGTATACCAAATATTTTTGAGAAAAATTTCCTAAGTGACAAAGTTAATTCAATAGTTATTTCTCTTAATATTATACTGAAATAACTGTCTAAAGTAAAAAAAACTCTCTAAAAAATCAAGTAAATCTGTAGGTTTGAGATAGGAAATAGAGATTCACCGATCCCAGCTTTATTCGTGTTTCCATATTGCTTAGCCTGGGATCCCTCCGTCTAATCCGATAATATCAAACCTTTTTAGGAAGACCGTCGTATGTGACGTTTTAAATATACATTATTGTCCTTGATGATAAAAAAATTAGAAAAAACCTTAAAGGCCTATAATCCCCTAAAAGATACAGATGCTAATAATATACTAAGATTTCACAAAGGTATTTTGATCCGAAAGAGTAGCTTTCACTATTTTTTTGAATACATCACTCACAATCGTCTTTGGAAAACTTGTTTAACGTTCTCAAACATGGATGTTTCCTCGGAACATTATTCAACAGCAAATTATCTATATCATCACGCCAGATCCCTTGCAGGGGGGGAGGCAGAGAGTACAGAGTTCCAACAGTGCAAAACATAAACTCATATAGAAAGAAAAATGTAAGAAAATAAATGAATCAAAGAACCTGCTGGAACCTCTGTACTATCCCGCAAGGGATCTGGCGTGATAATATAGACAGATAGATAGAAGAAAACGAAACCAAGGGCCCTGTGCGAGCCTTAGTTTATCTATCTATCTATAACATCACGCCAGATCCCTTGCGGGGTAGGCAGAGAGTACAGAGTGCCAACAGGTTCTTTCCTTACATACCTCTGGCTTCCTCGACTCTCATAGTTAAATGTTAATAATAAGACACTATTACTAAGATTTCTGTGGTTTGAACTTAACTTCCACAACACACACGGCAAACGTTTGAGTTCTAAACTACCCTGTCATAGCCCACATCTTACAAGAATTACTAAAAAAAATTGTACCTATACCGAGAACACACATCATGTCGCTTACGAAGTTTTCCTAAAAAGACCCGAATATTAACATTTATATCCTTATAGCTGGCAAATCTCGTGATGCCTGGATTTGATATTCGGTTTTCTTCGGTAACAACGATTTCTGTAAATGTGTCGTATAAGTTTGGAATAAAGAACATTGCTAGAATTTCTTGGATCCTAACATAATATGTATGGTTGTAACAGAAGTTTTGAAACTGGTTCGCCAATTCAAATTTGAGTTTAAAGTAGTTGTAAATAGAGCACTTTATTTGAATTGTTAAAGTTGCGAAGTTAAGATTCTGCTACTCAATCACATCAATACGGTGAAACGGATTTGGAGGAGATTTAAAAGGGGCCGTCTTTAGATCCAAGAGGACCAAAGAAGCTTTCCAAAGCCATGATAGAATGAAGCCGTAGTTTAGTTATAAGCTGACTTGACACATTGGAACTAGAATTCTTCGTACTTTGGGGCATAATAAATATTCGCTACAATGGATAGATACAACTACAAACTGTTTCGTCTAAAATTTACATAATCTAAATGTAATTAAGTTGCCAACAGAAATGACGTGATTGCCTTTTTGAGAAACTAGCCTAATTTTGCTGCCAATTATGGAAAGTCCGAGAGACCTTCGACGCCTTCTTCCAACACAGGGACTACAATAGATCATAATAAATCTTATAAAGAACAATGTTTGAAGATTACGAATGGGCGCTTACAACTTTTCGGCTCCAAGTTAAATCTCCGAGGCGCTTACACAACTCTCTATTTCCATACAAACACAGATACATATGTATGAGTGTTTTCATTCTATTCGGTATGTTTTTTCGGCGGATAGACATTTCCTATGTAAGTTTCTACAACTAAGATATTGTGGAGATAGTGAACATGTTTGGTAAACACTTTTTTCTGGGTATAAAGGACATTGTTTGCTCAGTGTTCCGGCACGTGTATGTCAAGGTAATGATTACTATGGGCCTTTTTCGCTATGACCAAACACGGCACGTTATGATAACTTCGTAAAATGAACGTGTATTGGTGTTCTGTATGCCACTGAAGTACATCTGAACGATCAATTTCCGAGGTTATTGTAACTAACCGCATTACGTGGATTGCTCGTAGCGAATAAGGACTTTGTGTTTGTAATGAAGAAGGTTTGGAAATCGTAGAAGTCTATGCTGGAATAGTATTTTAATCTACCAGCATTAAGAATGGAGATATATTTATCCGCCACAGTTTTGGAGTGTAAGCAATAAGGCCACCCATATCTACAAGCATGCAAGGCATATAAATAAAAAATACACAAATACAAATGAAACGTAGTTAAAAAAATGACAACACAAGACTATTTAAATGAATGATGTAATGGAGCTAGCTGAATAATACCAGTTACTTTGGCAGACAGGTTTGCATTTGGATATCTCTATATATTACCCGAAATACTACGTGTCTAAATATTTAAACTCTATTAAACTTTCTTAGAAAATTAATTTTCCAAATTCTTTTTTCATTGCACACGTATTATATAAGAAACTCTTATACAACATCTCAGGCTTCCAAATTCAGCAGTTTAGTAAGCATAGCTGCTTTGTTATCAGTCATCATCATCCGCCCAATGTCATGCAGTACTTAGGCCTCCCTTAAGACCGCGATGACCGGGCAGGTCCAGCTTTTATCTACGACTTCCTGATCATCAATCCTTCTTGGGGAGGGCCAGTCCTATAGCTCTAAAGTTTTATTAAATAAATACGGACGATAGAAATCCCAACTTTCACAATACAAAGCAATTTATATCTTTACGTAGTATAAAACAGAGTCGCTCCTGCTGTTTGTACGCTTAGATCTTTCAAACTACGCAACGGCTTTTAATGCAGGTTTCAGCAATAGATAAAAGTGATTCAAGAGGAAGGTTTGTATGTAGTAAAAAGTAAAATTCTCACTCGAAAAAACAATCCACTTCCGATGTTTTCTTTCGGAATCCCATACTCACAACAATCGGTGTCACGCTCAAACAAACAGGACTATTCCCGTTAATTAGATCGCATGGTCACACTACGCTATCCGATTCTCACGGAGCAAACACAAGAGATATACATTTTTCTTCGTAATTGATAGATATATGTGTATAGTGGTGAGTTTTTTACATCTTTATTTGTATAAGTCAGTCAGCGTAAGTTTTATTAGGTAGATATGGACTACAGAGAAACTTCGTCAATACAAAGCAATCTAAAAAACACCCATTAGCTATCTTTATATATTATAATCTAGTCCAAATAAAAGCGTGCCCAAACTTAAGAAATTCAAGCTTGAGCAAACAAAACACTTCCGATGTTTTCGTTTGGAATCCTATATTCACAACAGTCGGTGACAGGTTAAAACAAACAGGACTATTCTGTTTAATTAGATCGCATGGTCACACTTCGCTACCCGATTGTCGCGGAGCCAACACAAAAGATATATATTTTTCTTCGTAATTGATAGATATGTGTACAGTGGTGAAATGTTTACATTTGTATTTCTACAAGTTTATCAACCTAGTAGTTTAGTTAAGTAGAAGATATAGACCATGGGGAAATTTTCTCAATACATATCCATCTAAATAATACACAATAGGTATCTGTATATATAATATAATACCAATAAAAACAATCTCAAACTTAATAATTCGTGCTCAACTAAAAAAACACTTCCTATGTTTTCTTTCAGATCCCATACTCACAACACTCGGTGGCACAATTCAACAAACAGGACTATACCCGTTACATAAATAAATCGCATAGTCACATTACACTATCCGATTGTCATGGCGGAGCAAACACAAGAGATATTAGTTTGTCTTCGTAATTGATAAATATTATGTGTATACTGGCGGCATTTTTATATCTTTATTTGGACAAGTCATTCAGCGTAATAGTTTTATTAAGTAGATGTGGACTATAAATAAAATTCCTCAATACAAAGAAATCTAAATAACGCCCAATAACTATCTATATATCATAATCTAGTTCTACTAAAAACGTCCCCAAACTACGAATTTCGGGCTCGAACAAACAAAGCACTTCCGATGTTTTCTTTCGGAATCCCATATTTACAACAATCGGTGTCACGCTCAAACAAACAGGACTATTCCCGTTAATTAGATCGCATGGTCACACAACGCTACCCGATTGTCGCGGTGCAAACACAACAGATATAAGTTTTCTTCGTAATTGATAGATATATGTGTACAGTGGTGGAATGTTTACATCTTTATTTGTATTGTATCCTTGGTAAATGAAAGCGAAACTTTGTTGGTTTGTTGTATCTGTATGGTGCGTTTGTAGTACTTAGATTCGGAAATGGCATGTCGTTTATCCGCACAGGATATTGGTACATTTTAACCCCAAGAGATTTTTTTTAAACGTAGCCCCACACTATTCCTGTGTCGTGGGTGCGTTTCCCGTCGGGAATCGGACCCGCGACTATTTGACACAGTGGGCGGAGCGGCTTAAGCTCTTAACCACTGCGCTAAATGGTCCGTCTAACTTGAAGGGTCATCTAAACTTTTTACTATATAAAAATCTTTTTTAGGATTGATATAATAACGGAACGCAACCCAACGCTGTTATATGGTAGCGAGAGCTGGGTATGTAAGAAGGAGAATGAAAGTAGGATAAATGCGGTAGAAATGCGAGCTCTGCGGAAGATGTGCGGAGTGAAGCTGACCGACCGCATTAGCAACAGCATAGTAAGACAGCGAGTAGGTATGAAAGATAGTATCGGTGTAAAGATGAGAAAGGGCATGCTCCGTTGGTTCAGGCATATAGAAAGAATGCCAGAGGAAAGAACGACAAAACAGATATACAATGTGAAAGTGGAAGGATGCAGGTACCGGGGAAGACCTAGACTATCTTACCACGACCAAATAAACCGAGTCTTATCTGATGGAAAAGTCAAGAGTCTCCGTAACCGGCGAGCGTGTATGAGACGAACTATGAGAGTCGAGGAAGCCAGAGAGGTATGTAAGGAAAGAACCTGTTGGAACTCTGTACTCTCTGCCTACCCCGCAAGGGATCTGGCGTGAGGTTATAGATAGATAGATAGATATAATAACGGAATCTATAAATTCGTGCTGTTCGCCCTTAAGGAGTCCCCTGGTATATCTTGAAAGTCCAAAGTTCAATACCGATTTCATTAAAATGGGACCACCTTGGAGCTATACTGAATCCAATGCAAAAAGAATCATCAAAATCGATTCATAATTGGCGGAATGATCGCGTAACATACATACAAAAAAAAAAGCATACAGTCGAATTGAGAACCTCCTCCTTTTTAGAGGTCGGTTAAAAAGAAGTGCAATATAAATAAAATAAAAATAAACAACGTCACGCCTATATCCCCCAAGCGGGGGTGGCAAAGGTGTACCGAGTAAACCCACTTTTCGTGGTTAGGTCCCATGTAATAGGGGTGAACCTATTGCTATATACCGGGCACAATTCCAGACTCCGGACTCATACTGTAAATTTTTCATTAGAAAAACTACATTTGTCCGACCTAGGATTTGAACTCAGGATCTCGTGAACACAAACCGATGCGTTTTGCAACTAAACCAGAGAGGTAGACCAACGAGCAGTGCAATGTGAAGAAGATTAACTAAACAATCAATAAATCTCTATCTTCGGTCGAAAGACGTCCACTGCAAGACAAAAATACTCCAAAAACTCAGAAAAAAAATCAGCTTTGTGCATCCTGGCCATCGGTTCATCTTGTAGAGAGGTCCTGTCCACTCAACGTCTTCCGATACGTGGAGAACTTTTCTGCCACCATGGCCGACAGTTCTACGAGCGATATAATGGATTCGGTAACTAAAAAAAACTGATTTAAAAAGACATTTTTAAAAACAAGCTTTTATAGTAAAAACACAACGTAGATATCTTGCTTAGATGAGGAGTTCCTATGGCCTCCTTCCGGCTCCATCATCAGATCTTGGACGCCATCTGGGTCTAAAGTACTCGTCAAGAGAAATCCAATGAGCCCAAACACGGCGGAGTTATATTGCGGAATTGGGTGGTTCCATTGACTTCCTTTCGGACCCTGAACACAATCGGGTTGTATAGTACTTGTCAATACCAATATAAAAAGCCTAAACACGAGAGGGTTACGTTGTATGATTCACAAGTTCTTATGGCCACCTTCCGACTCCATCATCAGACCAGCTTCATGTTACTATATTCACGACAATCATTGCAAGCATTGTCACTTTACATACGTATGCCAAATCTCAGCACAATCGGATACCTGCAAGTCCTTGAAATGGATCACAAGATGTGAACTGGAAAGGTAGACAAACAGACATACGAACATTGCAAGTTAAATAAAAGCTTGTAAAAAGTATAATTTAAACTAAAAAGATAATAAAGATTGTCTTCCTTCGTAATATATTTATCCATTAAAGTATATTCTATTCACCAACATGTAATCGAGCAGTGTGTATAGTCTATTGCTTACCCATCCACGAACCAATCGCCTTTAATAATCGCATGTAATCCACCTAAAAACTAGGTCGAACATAATATAAATACATATGAATTGTTAATAACCAGTTGGTAATAGTCGCAGGGCGTTCCCACAGTAATTGATGACAATTTGAAATTAATTAACTAATACTGGCGTTTCTCCCTCGGCGTGGCGTCATTATGTCCGATGCATACTGTAAGCTAAGTATGTCACATTGTACGCGAGGTGTTTTAATTTAATTAATTGTGGTCTGTCTATCTTTACCTTCACGCCAGATCTCTTGCGGGGTAGGCAAAGAGTTCCGCCAGGTTCTTTTCTTACAGACCTCTCTGGCTTCCACATACACGCTCGCGGGTTACGGAGACTCTTTCTCCATTCCGATCTCGGTTTCGAACCTATTCGCGCCTTTGCTAAAAAAGCGACAACCCGATAGCGATATTTTGCGAACGCGACCAATCATAGTAATCCACTAATCGTAGCCGGCGCCGACTACGAACCTAACTCCCCTCCTATCAGCCGCTACCGCCGTCCGCGGCATGTTCTCACCCACCCTCCCAAAACCCTTACATCCCTTCTTTCGGATACAGATAACGCACACAGGATCAGACACCTACCTCGGCGGCGAGGTCGAAGAATTCCTTCCCCCCCCGAGCACCACGGCGAGACACATAGTATACGCCCTCCCCCATAGCGCCTGCCCAAGCCGAGGCCGTTCCTCCTTGAGGCGCCCTTGAGCTAGTAGCCCCCTTGTCCTTCTGGCTCGAGCGTAGTGGTTGCACGCTCGCCCTCTTGTCCTGTGATGCTGTAAAGGCCCCGCGGCCAACAGTGTAGATCATTCACACACACACATACACACTAGCACACGCGCACGCGCAAGCGCACGCACATGCGCACGCACACGCGCACGCACACGCACACACACACGATCTACTTTAAAATTCTCGCACAACTAAAAAGATCAGTTTCGTCTATTAAAAAAAAACATGTTATGTTAAACGACGGACGATTTAGCGCAGTGGTTAAGAGCTTGAGCTGCTCCGCCCACTGTGTCGAATAGTCGCGGGTTCGATTCCCGCACGGGACAAATCTTTGTGTGATCCACAATTATTTGTTCCGGTTTGGGTATTTGTGTGTGAATTTTCATGTTTGTAAACGCACCCACGACACAGGAATAAATCCTAGTGTGGGGCTACGCTTTTAAAAAAAAAAAAAAAAATACGACTTTTTTAAGTGCCAAAGTTGTTATACTAGCTAATTTTAATATTGATAAATCAAAGACAAGTCTATTTCTATCTATTCTTTGCTCTAACGATGGGACTAAGGGACTGAAATAAATAATGTCACGACAAATTGATAGTTCCGAAGCAGATAAGATAGTTATCACCCATGACCGGGCCCGGGCGGACTTTCTGCGAAATGCGAAGGCTGTTCTGGTGATATCTATTCTTAATTGTTATTGCTATGTCATTTATTACTGCTTTCGAGCGAAAAGATTCCGATATTGATCATGCTTAGCGTTTGTCAATTTATACATACCGTCACTTTAGAGTGAAAACCATCGATAAATTTACCATGAATACCTTCGTATGCGCAAAAGAGATAAATTAAAGAGAGGAAGAAAAGACTTAAATAAATTTGTATATTTATCTGTCTATATCATCAAACCAGATCCCTTGTGGGGTAGTCAGAGTTCCAACAGGTTTTTTCCTTACATACCTCTCTGGCTTCCTTCACTTTCATAAAAGTACAAAGTTGTATCATTTACTAGGGATCCGCACGGCTACGCACGGGTGAATTCTACACATACCCCTTCCTTTTGAATTATTTCGTCCATGTGTGAAAACCGTATGAAAAGGCATTCGGTAGTTATTGAGTTTATTGCGTTCAGACAGACGCGGCGTGGGGACTTTGTTTTATAATATTTATAAGGTGACTTATGAATGTGGTCTTCAATAAAGAACACATGTCACATGCTTAAAGCTTAACATAATAAAATTAATCTACGCGATTCTTTACTTATAGAAAACCACTGCGTGGAAAGTAGCAACTTTACTAATTTTGGGAGTTGATACATAATGAACCGTGGAAATCTTACGTAAGAAATCAAGATACAATAAATAATGTGCCATGAATTATCGCTAGGTAGGTAGGAAAAGCCGTCCGCCCGACAGGGCCGTTGCCAAGGGACGCGCTCCCATTACGTTACCACGAATTAAATAAATCAGCTGCTTTACTGCATTTTCACAGATTAAATAGAACAAACCGTATCTTATCTGATGGGCAAGTCAAGTCTCCGTAACCGGCGAACGTGTATCAGACGAACAATGAGAGTGGAGGAAGCGAGAAAGGTCTATAAGGAAAGATTCTTTACGATCTCTGTACTCTCTACCAACTCTGCAAGGGATCTGGTGTGATGATGATGTATTCATGCTCTTGTACCCACACATCATTGACATTGACATTTTACCGTGGTTAATGCTACGGTACTATTAGTTAAAGGAAAATCTACGGGAATGACATTTCACAAGGAAAAGTCACGTGATCAGAACAAGATTCTATCGGGTGAAATAATAGACTAGTTCAATACCTCGTCCCACATCGTGCTCGTCCCATTAGTTAGATATAAAATGCTAGCAATTTGGATATGCCTGTAACTCTTTGACTTCATAAGGTAAAAGTTGATGCTTACAGCCGCTCGTTGCAGTGATCTTTAAGGGAGTTCTTTGTCCTGCGGTGGAAGTCTGATGATGATGGGAATAAAAGCTACACTTCCTTAAGGGACTCTCTAATTTGCTCCTGTCACCCAAAAAGTTTGTTCCCTATGACCGCGTGGTAGGACTTTAAGTCCGGCCGATCGGACAGCTTAGTCTGACCGATGGGACTATGTTCACTTTTACGATTGGACCGATAAAAGTATCTGACTTGTGTGTGTGAATGGTCTACGTTGTTGGCCGCGGGGCCTTTACAGTTTCACCTGGTAAGAAGGCGAGCGTGCGACCACTACGCTCGAGCCAGAAGGGCAAGGGGGGTAACTAGCTCAAGGGCGCCTCAAGGAGGAACGGCCTCGGCTTGGGCATTCGCTATGGGGGAGGGCATATACTAGGTGTCTCGCCGTGATGCTCTGCACCGGCCGGCGGGCAAGGTATTCATGGACTTCGCCGGCGAGGTCGGTGTCTGATCCTGTGTGTGGTATCTGTATCCGAATGAAGGTATGTAAGGGAATCGGGAGGGTCGGTAAGAACATGCCGCGGACGGCGGTAGCGGCTGATAGGAGGGGAGTTAGGTTCGTAGTCGGCTACGATTAGCGGATTCCTATGATATAGATGCGTTCGCAAAATATCGAGTTGTCGCATTTTTAATAAAGGCGCGAATATGTTCGACACCGAGATCGGAATGGAAAAAGAATCGGTCTGTGAGGTGGGGTTATGTTTTTCGATATTCTTTTGTCTATTGTTCGTAGGTCCAAACCGCACGTGTAACGGTGTTTAATAATGAATGATTAAAAAAAGACGTACATTTTTTCCCTTTGTGAATTGTAAATGGTTCTATATTTAAAAAGAAAACGACTGTCATATGATTATTGAGGGCAACGGGAAATAATTGCGGCTCAATTTGAATAGAAAATAATGGAAATATAATTCCGCTTCTTGTTTTTTTTATGATGGGAAATGAAAAATAACGTGGCCGTTTTGCTTAGGGTTCCGTAATCAAGACATAAACGTTTAGACCAATCGGACTATTTGTCGGACCACACGGTTACATAGAAAAACCTTTTTTTGCTGTCGGATGTAAATGAGAGAGTCCATAAAGTAGATAGATTTATCTCCATCAGCCATAAGACGCCTACTGCTGGACAAAGGCTTCCCCCAAGTGCTGTACGCATTCAGCTTTTACTCCCGGCCTCCACCAGGTCATCGGCAGAAGAAAATCGAGAGGAAGCTTTTACACAGAGAGAGACATAAACTCTTGTGCGGTGAAGCTGTAAAGGCCCCGCGGCCAACGGCGTAAATCATTCACACACACACACACCTCGACATATGTCATCATCATTATCATCTCAGCCTTTACTCATCCACTGCGAAACATAGGCTTCTCTAATCGCTCTTCAGCCTTCCTGCGATCTTAACAAGATGGTCGGTCCATCTGTCAGGCGGCCGTCCTATGCTGCACTTGCCGATACATGGTCTCCACTCTAGAATCTTTAATATTAATACTAGCCCTATTAAGAAACTGCCATTATGTCTAGTCCGTTGGCCACGGGCCTCCTTTTAATCTGAGAGGGTTTAGGGCATAGTCCACCACGCTGGCCCAGTGCGGGTTGGTGAACTCCACACACCTTCGAGAAACTCTCAGACATGCAGGTTTCCTCACGATGGTTTCCTTCACCGTTAAAGCAAGTGATAATTAATGTTTAATACGCAAATGCTTTCGAAAAGACAGAGGTCTACCCACTAGGCTATCACTGCTTGCTAGAATCGTACGATTACTGAACTATGAGAGTGGAGGAAGCCAGAGAGGTATGTAAGGAAAGAACCTGTTGGAACTCTGTACTCTCTGCATACCCCGCGAGGGAGCTGGCGTGAATTATCTATCAATCTAAAAAATACCAACCAAATATTCTAGAACTGTAGAAATAATTAAAAATTAACACCAAACGGAGCGTAAAACTACAAACGTAGCAAATAAAAAAACGATAATGAGTTCGCCATTATTCCGAACTCTGACCTCTGAAATACAAATCAGCCTCCCTGAACCACCCTGTCACTCCGCGAAAAGCAATCAAATTGTAATTTTGTATCCATCCATCCACATCGTGACGCCAGACTAATTTTCCGTTCGACATAACTCATAATGAAATACAAATTAGGGCGAAACTACGAGACTTGACGACGAATTACAAATTTTAAGTAGGGTCGAAGAAAAATAAGAAAAAATGGATTTTATTGTTTGTGTGTGTGAATGATCTACGCTTTTAGCTTGGCCTTTACAGCATTTGCGGGCAAAAAAAAAATAGAAGAAGGGAAAACCAAAAATTACATAGAGCCGATAATTTTGTCTGTAGATCTAAATAACTGGTAATTCGAATACGATTGGACCGACTTTATCCGACTTTGCAAATTGTCGATAAACGTATCAGATATCTTTGTGTCGGAAGCTACCTAGAGCTCTTTCGGGCTATCCATAAATAACGTCACACGGTTAGGGAGGAGAGGGGGTCAAGTGTTACTTTACGTATGTACCCTTTAGCAGCATTTTTGTAATCTTACTTTGTGAAAGAAAGAGACGGAGCTATTCATTGCGCATACACTTCTATATAGCAAAACACAATAATACTACTAGAGAGACTGTAGTAGTTAAGTCAGGGGACTGGCAACAATTTTTCTCTCTGCAATACGTTCGCTTGATATGATGGCGGGGCGCACTTTGATTGTAGACCAAAATCGATTTTGTTGACCTCTCCCGACGTTTGTGGTCCACAAGCCGAGATTCAGATGTAAATATCCCTACCTCTTCTAAATTGTAAAATTGTATAAAGCCTTTTATCCATTAGGGGGCACTAATGTCTCGCAACTCGTGTTGTTGGTGACGTCAAGCAAAATCGACGTTGGACGTCCCCGCTCGACAAGTTTGACGACGTCGCGCGACCTGAGTTTAGCACAGAAGTGATTGACGTTAGCGTGACGCTAGCGAGATGATATGCCATTCTTGTCACACTACAAATTTACTAAATAAATATGACAGCATGCTTACTTCTAAGTTCTAAGTCACAGACTCCTACCGCCGTCCGCGGCATGTTCTCACCGACCCAATGCCCTTACATCCCTTCCTTCGGATACAGATACCGCACACAGGATCAGACACCGACCTCGCCGGCAAGGTCGAAGAATCCCTTGCCCACTGGCCGGTGCAGAGCACCACGGCGAGACACCTAGTATACGCCCTCCCCTATAGCGACTGCCCAAGCCAAGGCCGTTTCTCCTTGAGGCGTCCTTAAGCTAGTTGCCCCCTTGCCCTTCTGGCTCGAGCGCAGTAGTTGCACGCTCGCCCTACAATATGGACTAACGGTGTATGAAAACTCTGGGCGACATTTTGCCGACCCAACAAATGTAGGGGACGAGACAAGATGTCGAGCGATGTGGCTCAACGTCGCCCAACATCTTAAGCGAGACATGTCAATGTATACGCTTCTACAACAAATTACCCATAGATATCCGAAACATACCTATCAATAAGGCAATTAATTTAAAAAGGCAATCAAAACTCGACTGTGAGAAAGGGTATCACAAATTTTCGGATTATCTTGACGTTAAATCAGATTGGGTTGAGCAGCTCCTCAATCAGCAACATTAAACAATGCTGTATGTTGAAAAAGAAAAAAATGGTTATCAGAAAGGCCAAACAAATTAAGTTAAAAGACTAGCCCGCTGAGTTTCTCGACGGATCTTCTCAGTGGAGGCCGCGTTCCGTTCCGGTGGTAGACGTAAATAATCTAATAATCTTGACGTTTATAAGAGCTGTTGTATTGGCCTATACAAATATATAATTATTGACTTTTTCGTGGGACATTTGTTCCTTAACGAGGCTTAATATTATGCGCTGCTTTGTAAATTTCTGGACACGTCGACTTGTTGGCACACCAGTAAATAATACTTGTTTAGACTAGCCTATTAGATGAACAGGTCCATCCAAAAAAAATAAAATAATAACGCTTAAATATCAAAAGACGAAATTAATAAGGTATGTTTCGAGAACGAATTCTATTTTGAATGTAGCTAGTTTTATCTGTAGAAAATATACCGGTTTGTGTATAAATTAGACGTTCCAAAAAGTGATTTTAATTTCTTAGGTAGTGTTGAATTGTTTTTTGATATTAACATTTATCTTATAACAGACGAGACCGAAAGATTTCAATTATGATATAAATGTGTTATTTTTACTCAAACTGCCTTGTTGGTCTAGTGGCGTATAGAATGGGTAGCGATCACAAGATGTTGAGTTCGAATCATAGGTCGGTGCACTGTGCTTTGTCTATCGAAAAATTATGTCGCGGATGGATATGGAAATATGTCTGAAAGTAGACTCGCCTCTTATTCATTGGGATCTAATACCATCATCATCATCATCAGCCTATAGCAGTCCACTGCTGGACATAGGCCCCTCCAATGGCACGCCACTGGGTACCATCCTTGGCTACTCTCATCCAATTTCTGCCCGACGCCCTAAGACTTCCTAAGATCATCACTCCACCTAGCCTGACGGCGTCCTGCATTACGTTTGCCAGTCCGCGGTCTCCACTCAAGAACTCGTTTGCCCCAGCGGTTATGGGTTATTCGGCTAATGTGACCGGCCCGTTGTCACTTCAACTTAACTAATCCGGTGGGCTATATTGATAACTCTGGTGGTCGAATGACCTTGTATAGGATTATATCCTTCAGAGAAACTCCGAGCGTAGCCCTTTCCATAGCTCGGTGAGTTTAAAGGACATTGTTCTGCGTCCATACATGATTTGCCCCAGAACTAACAGCAATAAAAATATGCGTATTAACGTTACCTGAAAATTATCTTCATGTATTTATTATTAAACTGACAAGCTAGGAATTGCATTGTTGCAAAGTATTACATTTTGGGGTTATAATTTAGTAGCCAACAATACATTTGTGAAGTCGTTATATAAAAATACACTAGCTATAATCAAATCAATCATAATTAAATGTGATCGATGGAATATAACCGATTGATAGGATTGACATCTCAAACAGTAATTAGATAGCAACTTCGACATTCGGACAAGACGTTGGCGACTTTGATTTAAGTACTTACAGTACTTTGAAATATTCGTTTTGGATTGCAAATTGTCCGTTAGATATGGATGTTTGCAACTACTGTAATAAAACAGAAAAATAATTATGGTACAGGTCACATGTTTGTTGGTTCTGGGGCATTTTTGACGATGTCCTTTACAGACCAGCTTTGTGGATTAGGATCTAATACCGCCACGTTTATATTCTCCAAGTGGAGGTGGCAGAGGTGTACCGAGTACCTATACCCACTTTTCGCCGGCGATGTTAGGTCCCATGTAATAGGGGACGAGCCTATTGCTATTTTACCGGGCCCAATGATGTCAGACTCCCGACCGATACCGGGATTGTTTCTATAGATTTTTTTTTCCGACTTATATTTTGAACGCTCCTGTGTTCAAAAGGACTTCGTGATAGCTACGCGCATTATTCGCCACTGGATCAATGGACCTAACATTGTTGGCGATATGTTGACATACAAAGTACTCTTTCTACCAACTCCACTTGTGGAATATAGGAGCGTGTGTCATTTTATTCCCAGTACGTATATCGTGTCTCTTTGCGTTAAGCGTGACATTTTTATTGATAACCTTTTACTGTATATTTGAGATTACCCAGCGTTAAGTAAATCCCAATTATGTATAAATAATTACCAGGGTAATAGAATAGCGTCACGGTTTTCTGTGAAAGTATGTAAACGACGACTAATAACAAAAACACATTAAAATCAAGAGTCTGCGTATAAAACGAAGTGTGAGAGTGGAGGAAGCCAGAGGTATGTAAGGAACGAACTAGTTCTCTGCCTACCCCGATAGAAATCTGGAGTGATGATATAGATTGAGCTAATTTTTATCTGAAGTTGCAACTGCATGGGACACATTTTTGTGCGATTCATAAACATTACTATATTTTTTTAAATGTTGGGATTTTTTTATGGGACTAAGCCTGCCACACTTTCCCACCATAGTGACTCCTGTAAGCCAGGATCCACAATGTTCTCCTTAGATGACCCCAAGGTTTGAACCTTGGGGCGTCCCGGGAAGTGCTTTAATTGTCTTGGAACCCCAAAATTCCATTTCCCTCCTTTGCGAAGCGGGAGACACAAAAAATTGGCAGATCAGCCATAGAGAAGGAGACTACAACCAGAATAAGCCCAGCTGTAAAGCACCACGGACACGAAAAAAAAAATTGTTGGTATATGTAAATGCTTCCACAACACAGGAATAGTTGGGGCAATTATATTTTGGTCTCGCACCCGTTCGCCTCATATATTTCGCCCCTGATATCCTAAATGAAACTGTTCGCCCCTTGAAAGTTAAAATGGCCCCATTCGCCCCTCCTCTTGGAAAAAGATATATAGCTATCAACTCGAAATAAATTATAGTAACAGTGAAATAAAATTTATATTAAAATATACATTTATTTTTAAAAATAATGCTTTTATAGAAAGAAGGGCGAACAAGTGCGTGACCGTTATATTTAAAATAAAAATCTATGACAACCCCAAACGTATTTTGAGATATGAGAGTCCATTACGATAGCCCTAAAGTGCCCATCTCATCGTAATAAGTAAGGACATTCTCTCGCTACACTGAGAGTATCCATAAGAATTTAAATTTTATGCTAAATGTTTCTCGAACATTCTCTCGTCAGGCCAACTGATAATTTTATGAATCTTTAAAGCTTACTTTTTTATTTTAACAAAGTGGCTTTGCAGAATCGCCAAATTGTATTTTATGAGAGATATATACATGTAAATTAGGATACTTGTGACTACATTATGGAATCGTCGACTGGTAGCTTTCGTAATAATACTGTTTTTAGGGTTCCGGACCTCAATCGGTAAAACCAGAACCCTTTATAGGATCACTTTGTTGTGCGTCTGTATACCCGTCAGATAAGGCACTTTTTACACACAGGCACAGGAACGGATAGAGGTGTCAGTTTTCTGTTAAGGCCCCGCGGCCACAAGGTACAAAGATACAAAAAGCTGATAGTGGTGTAAAAATTGAAGTTTGTAGGTTAATTCAACCAAAAGATTAGGTCATTTTAACTCACTAATCAACAACTATAGGTTACATCCCGTTGACTTGGAATAATTAATTTTAGTAAGATGCAAGATATTACGGCTGTTGGGGCAGAAAGGTTCTCGAGTAACGACGTGTTTCGGCTGATGATGATAATATGATAATGCGATTTTACAACACAAGAAAAAATTAGATAATTTAGATTCGATGAAATATTAAAATAACGTCATCTAGAGCTACTTGTACAGAACCCTCAGAGCGCGAGTCCTACTCCCGCCTGTCTGGATTTTTTTATCAAAGAATTATTAAGTAATTTTTAAGTCAAATCTTTTAAACCGGTGTGTATGTATGAACAAACTATTACTGCTTACAAGAAAATAAAATTCATTAGAAATATATACATAACTATTGCTAGAGCAGTAAGTGGCGTTAGTAATTACTTATTATGCAATGAAGGCGATGTTATTATAAAGACTGTTATTTTCTATCCTCGTTGAATTTATAGGAATAGCTGCGTTGCCAATCCTGAACACAAATTAATTAAAAAAGAAATCACGAACCATGAAAGACGCTGTACTACTGCAGGATTGCGGTGTCTTAGTGATGATTAAGGTTTAGTAGAAATCCCACCAGGACCTAAAAGACTCGTGTCTTATCTAAAGGGCAAACAAAAGCCTTCGTAACCAGCGAGAGTTTATGAAACAAATTATGAGAGTGGTGGAAGCCAGAGGTCTGTAAGGAAAGAACTTGTTGGAATTCTGTACTCTCTGCTTACCCCGCAAGGTATCTGGCGTGATGATTTTGATAGATAGAGAAAGAGAGAGAGAGAGAGAGCCGGTAACTGACATTTACATTTTCGAGTCTTTATGCTTCGGAAAGCATGTCAAGCACAGTCCCGACGCCACTTTATGTGACCATCCTTAAATCAAGTTGGGTGTCTATTCTGTCGGTTAATAAATTTGAACAGCTGGTGGCCACAAACCTGTCTCTATCAAACCACACTAGATTCGCGTGGTAGAGAATAACTTATTCTATATGATCTTTTTATTATTATCACCATAGCCGCTCTGCTGAGGAAATAGAATGCACAGAATCCAAACAAGCAAAATTGATTTGTAAGGAGAGGGTTCTTATTGACTAGTTTTGCTCCACTCATACAGTCGTAGATTCGGAGTCAAACCCGTCCAACAGACAAGAGACGATCGAATAAATCATTGTAAGACGATAATTATACACAATTGGCACGGATATATAAAACGAATATTAATCATTGAAATCAAATTAAGTACAGCGAAGTCTGCAATTATTATCATTAATTTCAGACTTCACTATACTTCATTTATGTATACTATACTAATATTTGCACACGGCTTCGCCCGCATAATCTTAATATATTGAAAAATAATAAAATAATGATAACAAAATGACACCGTCATGCCTACATTCCTCAAGATATGGTGGTAGACGGACACCTAGACCTCACTGACGTGACGTTGACATGGCTAATAGGAAACGAGCTTATTGCTATACTTAGACCTGACATCATCGGCAATATGTGAGCGTACACAGTACACTCAGAAGTGTAATGTTTACGCTAAAACACCTATATTCCTTAGGGGAAGTGTGGCAGACCGCAACCGCTAAGAAATATAGGCGTGGCGATGTTTATTATTAGATATGTAATGCGTTACTTATTACATTCACAGAACACGAGTATTAAAATGTTGCAAATCCGCATCGCTAATTAATAAATTCGCTAGCATTAAACGGGAAGTGTCCTCAAAAACTAAGCGTTCAGGGCCACCCCAGCGGATGTTGACATGCATGCATTACGATTTATTGTAACTAATTTCTTTAAAGATTCTAGAGGTAATATATATCATGCGCATTGCCAAGGTGAAAATATGTAGGTACCAGGGAAGACCTAGACTATCTTACCATGACCAAATAGACCGGATCTTATTTGAAGGGCAAGTTAAGTCTCCGTAACCGGCGAGCGTGTATGAGGCGAACGAGCGAAACGTGTAGAGGAAGCCAGAGAGGTATGGAAGGAAAGACTCTGTAGGAACCTTGCACGGTGTTGTCTTAACGCGCCACGTTTAATCATAGTGAATAGTGGCCTCGATTTCTTCCGGGATAGGCAGAGAGTACAGAGTTCCTACAGCTTTTTTCCTTACAGACCTCTAGCTTTCTCCACTATCATAGTTCGTCTATCACACCACCCTCACCTATTTTGGAGACTTGACTTGCCCATCAGATAAGGGGTTCCATTAGAGGTTGCACTACACAGCTCTTGAATTTTTTTGTTAGCTAAATGAGGGACCGGATGCAGTATGTGGAATACGCTGGATATAGCTCTGACCCCTATTTCACTAGAACTGGAGTAGAACAAGGTAGTAACTTAGGGCCCTTGGAACTTATCATTATGATGAACGATCTGCCGCAAGTTGTCAGGGAAGCTCAGTACTTACTGTTCGCCGATGACCTCAAATTGCTCTAAGCAATCAAAGACAAGAGTGATTGTGAACGCTTGCAAGAGGACATAAATAGAGCCGCAGAGTGGAGTGAAAAAAATAATTGCAATTTAATGTCAGCAAATGCTCTGTTATATCTTTTAGTAGATCGCGAGCTCCACTTCATTACAAGTATGCAATTGTTTCCTCAGTAATGAACCGGACAGAAGTAGTAAAAGATCTGGGTAAACACCTGAGTGCAGAATTAAAGTTCAGAGATGGTATCACTAACGCTTGCAAAAAGGCTTTCCGAAGTTTAGGCTTTGTTTTACGACAATCTCTGAGCTACACAAATCTAAGAGCGATAGCGGTCCTGTACAACGCACTTATTCGGAGTCAGCTGGAGTGCAATGCCGTCGTATGGGCTCCACATGAAGAGAAATACAGGCAAATGATGGAGCGCGTACAAAATAAATTTGCTAGATACTTGTACCTCAAGCTATACGGCGTGTATCCTTTCTACCCTTTGATGTATCCAACCTTGTTCGTTTTGGGCATGGTTGGATACGATAAATTAGAATTGGCTCTAGCATATTATTTAATTAGGGTGCTGAGATGCATCGTCTGCAATCCCAGCGTACTGCTTTGGCTAGGCCTGTGCGTGCCGTTCGGGTACGCGGCGCGGCGGCGGCGACCGCAGCTGCTGGTGGTGCCGCGCGCCAGGACCTGCTTGCTAGGCAATTCGCCCCTGACGCGTGCTTTGCACACACTAAATAAAGTTGCCGAGAGAATTGACTTATTTATCTGTTCCATGAGCGAATTTAAGAAAGCAACTTTATATGTCTTATCTTATAATTTAATTTAATATATAATTCAAAAATAATTAAATATAAAGTATAATTTATTAAATAATAAATAAGTTAATGTATATAATATAATGGAAGAACTAATGTAATGATATAGTATTTAAATAAGTTGACTACACTATCGTATTAGGAAAAAACCTGTAAAGATAGTTGTTGTAATTTGAGAATAAATAAATAAATAAATAAGACACGGTCTTCTTGGTCATAGTAAGATAATCTAAGACTCCAGTACCTATGTACGTCCTTCCACTTTCGCATTGTATATGTGTTTGGCGTTCTTTAAATAAACCGATTCACGCCGAACAAAAAAAGAATACAATTCTTTAAAAAACTAATACACAAAGAAGTCATACATCATGATATGGCATTAGCTGTTAACTTATGTTATTGACCGTCAAGTTTGTGGCGTTTTTATTACGTATGTAATGATGCGCGGCACGCGAGACGGTTATACTTATGACGTCACACAGCCGTTACTTTTTTAAGTTACAGACGATTTTTGGCAAAACCAGTGACTTAATATTCATCATCATTACCATCGTATGGCGATGTACTTTTAATTATGCGGCATATGATCAAACATTTCTTTTTTCAGAGTGATGGAGCCTGTTTAAGTGTCTCTGGTGTCAGCTGGTGTAGCCCCTCGAATCCGTCGCTGAATTTCCTAGTGATGCAGTCCTCTACGATGAAATGTTACATCATACCTATCTATCTATCTATCTATCTATAACCTCACGCCAGATCCCTTGCGGGGTAGGCAGAGAGTACAGAGTTCCAACAGGTTCTTTCCTTACATACCTCTCTGGCTTCCTCGACTCTCATAGTTCGTCTCATACACGCTCGCCGGTTACGGAAACTCTTGACTTTTCCATCGGATAAGACTCGGTTTATTTGGTCGTGGTAAGATAGTCTAGGTCTTCCCCGGTACCTGCATCCTTCCACTTTCACATTGTATATCTGTTTTGTCATTCTTTTCTCTGGCATTCTTTCTATATGCCCGAACCAACGGAGCATGCCCTTTCTCATCTTTACACCGATACTATCTTTCATACCTACTCGCTGTCTTACTATGCTGTTGCTAATGCGGTCGGTCAGCTTCACTCCGCACATCTTCCGCAGAGCTCGCATTTCTACCGCATTTATCCTACTTTCATTCTCCTTCTTACATACCCAGCTCTTGCTACCATATAACAGCGTTGGGACAAGAACTCCGTTATGTATGGCCAGCTGCGCCTTATGGCTTAAGTGCCGGCTCCTGAGTAGCTTTCCCATCGCACCATTCACTTTGTTCCCTGCACTCACTCTTCTCTCTATGTCAGCGGTGTATTTCCCATCCTTACTGAAGGCGCATCCAAGATATACAAACTCATTCACTTGCTCCAGCACATCGTTACCAACCACAATCCTTACATTCGTTCTGGTTACATCATACCTTCTCTATTAAGCGTGAATACACATGTTGGCCAAACCATTGCTAAAGCATTGAGAGTGCTGAATATGTGTAGGTCAGCATATGGAAAGGCATGGGGACTACAGCCCAAAATAATGCACTGGGTATATAAAATTATGGTAAAACCGATATTAACGTATGCATCGTGGGATGGCCAAGAACTAAAATACAAACCTGCAGGGACGCTCTAAGAAAACTGCAGAGGACGGCCTGCCTGGCCATCACAGGTGCATTCAAAACAACACCGACGGCAGCTATGGAGAGGTTACTCAATCTGACTTCATTACATATCGTCATTGAGACTGAGGAAAGGAAGGCTGGACTATGGAGCATAACAGCGCCAACCCTTGAACACACTAAGCTAGAGCCAGACAAGGAACTAGATGAGGGACATGAGAAGTGACAAGACTTTAAACACGTACATGTTCCACAAAAGATTTAGCACCCACATCCCTACCAGGGAACTATGGAAAAGTGGTCTAAATAAACAAGGCAAGGAACAAATGATATGGTACACTGACGGATCCAAAACCAAGTCTGGAACGGGAGCCGGTGTATTCACGGAAGGATACAACCTTAGTCAAAGCATGTGCAGTTTTGTATCAATATTCCAAGCAGAGAACTATGCGATAAATATTTGTGCAAGAGAGATATTGGACAAACGAATTACAGGCAAGAGAATCTTCATCTGTAGTGACAGGCAGGCTGCCCTCAAAGCCGTCAGCTCCTATGAGCTAAACTCAGCACTGGTTGCGGAGTGCGCCTTCTTGACAGATGTGGAGCGCGCAACACAGTCAGGTTAGTCTGGGTCCCTGGGCACACGGGGGTTGATGGCAATGAGCGTGCGGATGACTTAGCCAGGAAGGGAGCAATGGAGAAATCTGTTGGTCCAGAACCGTTCATAGGCATACCAGAGGGTGCCAACAGAGGCGCGCTCTTCAAATATGACCAAGAACAACACAGGAAAGAATGGGAAACAAACACAGGGCTAAGACACCCCAAGGAATTTCTCTCCGCATGGTGTGAGAGCGACAGCAAGAGACTACTAAAACACAGTAGACTACAACTAAGGTAACTAACTGGAGCATTCACAGGCCACTATAGCACGAAAGAACATCTATACAAGATGAACCTATGCAGCGACGTGGTATGCAGGAACTGTGGTACAGAAACTGAAACCATGAAGCACGTCCTCTGCCACTGCGTCGCTCTGGCTGCGCGGCGAATGAAGCTACTGGGATTGGCCTATCTAAACCCGGACGAACTACGGCTCTGCCCCCCTGCTGGAATCTACAGCCTGATTCAGGGCGTATTTGATCCTTAAGGTACGTAAGAGCATTAGGGCAAGGACGGCACAAAAGATCCCATCGGGACGAAGTGCGCCTATAGTCTCCTTGATCCGGTAAGCCAACAATAAGATAAGCGTGAATAAATTATTGAATTGAATGTGCTGGATAGTCTGCACTGAGTCTCCAGTCACAACAAGGAGATTCAGTGATGCTCCACCTGTGCAGATGATAATTGCTCCTTGCGACTCGCTAATATTCATAATTAAGATAGATACAAGTTTTCATCACCTTCAAACAGACTTGCACGGCAATAACATATCAAAATCATTTAAAGAATAAGTAAAGGAAATTGTCCGGTGAAGCTGTAAAGGCCCCGCGACCAACAGCGTTGATCATTCACACACACACACACAAGTGAAGCAAAGTTACGGTGTAATTATTTCGGTGATGAAGTGAAAAGATATAAAAAAAAGCAATCACATTACACGTATGTGAAGACTATTAAAATAAATCTAAAATAATGTAAATTAAAAACGTAAGCTGAATAAAATATTACGGGACATTGTGATGTAAGTTGAACAACCCGAGCACATCTCTAGCGGTACAGTTTTAAATGTATTTTATTTTACAATTAAAAACCGTCAGCAGCACACGCCTGTGTTTATACGCCATTATTGTACATCGAGATAGTATTTTGTGCTTGGTGCACACCGTCATGCCTATATTCCCCAAGCGGGGGTGGCAGAGGTGTACTGAGTACACCCACGTTTCGCCGACGATGTTAAGTAATATGTAATAGGGGGCGAGCCTATTGCCATATACCGGGCACAATTCCAGACTCCGGACTCATACAGGGAATTTTTCGTTAGAAAAACTACATTTGTCCGACCTAGGATTTGAACCCAGGACCTCGTGATCACAAAGGGATGTGCTTACCTCATGCGGAGACAAATTCGTTAGAGCACGTGTTACGGATGGCAGAGCAGCGTATAGCGAAGCGCAACTTCTATGTTGAACTTGAGGAGGGCAAGCGCAAGCATGATGAACAACTCCTTAGGTACAAAGATTTGCTAAAGCGCCACATGAAAAGGTGCAGCATAGAGCCCTCTCAGTGGGAAAACAAGCCGCTAACCGATCGGAGTGGAGGACTTTGGTTAAATCCAAAGAACGGAGCTTTGAAGCTCAGCAATGCACTGATCTTGACACAAAGCGTGACCAATTGAAAGCCCGACCACCCGTGGCGATCAATTCATCCTATACTAACGGTGTGCTCACATGCAATGTGCGAGGATCTTTACCTAGCCACATGCGAGCGCACGATCGTCAACAATAACGGAGTTGATGCAGTCGCCGTGGCCGAAATCGGTCTAGTTTCGCATCCGTTCGTCAACAACAAGGTATCTGTATCCGAAAGAAGGGATGTAAGGGCGTCCATCGGGAGGGGTAGTGAGAACATTCCGCGGACGGCGGTAGCGGCTAATAGGAGGGGAGTTAGGTTCATAGTCGGCGGCGGTTACGCTTAGAGGATTTGTATGATTGGAAGTGTTCGCGAAATATCGGGCTGTCGCCTTTTCAATAAAGGCGCGAATGGGTTCGAGACCGAGATCGGAATGGTTTCGACAACAACGGCGCCTATCGATTCCAACTATAGCTAAGAACATCGATCAAATAGAGGTAGATACTCGCTCGCGGCACAAAAATGGCACCACCAAAAGGCAGGCAAAAGTCCGTCCGGTACTAAAAAATTAACAGGCTTCCGCTTTTTTGCAAATACAACTTTAAGTGATACGAGTAAGGCACAATATGCCCTAATTTATATTTATATCATAACTATAGTATTTCCATGAAGGGTATTGAAGGGTGTGACAGTAATAGGTGTCAAAGAAAATTATACTTTATTCAACGGCAATAAAAGGCATGATCTGTTTCTATACTTATAGTGTTATGCCTTCATAACATTGAATTTATTATTAATTTCGTTTGGCACTTAGAAATGTCACTACCCATCTTATGTGCAAAATATTATAGTCACGTGGATTTGGGGACGTTTTAAGTGTAACTTTTGAACGGGACTGTATATTTTTTTATGATATATCGATACCTAAGAACCATCCAGGTGATCCCGTACAAAAAGGAAACAAAATCGGTCAAGCTATTTAGGAGGAGCAGTATTACGAACACACACCGGAATTCTTACTAATATTATAAATGCGAAAGTAACTCTGTCTGTCTGTCTGTCTGTCTGTCGCGATTTCACGCCAAAACTACTGAACCGTTTTAAATGAAATTTAGTACACAAATAGTCTAGAGCCTGAGAAAGGACACAGGCTACATTTTAATGCGAAAAAAGGGTTGTAACGGGTTGAAAGAGCTAGAAGCTAGAAGCTTGAAACTTATTTTTTAGGCTGTTGATTCGATATAAATAAATATGACATTCAAAGTTTGTAAAAGTTTTACCCTCAAGGGTGTAAAATAACAATAGGAACTCTGAGTACAGAGTTCCAACAGGTTCTTTCCTTACATACCTCTCTGGATTCCTCCACTCTCATAGTTCGTCTCATACACGCTCGCCTGTTACGGAGACTCTCGACTTGTCCTTCAGATAAGACCCGGTCTATTTGGTCATGGTAAGATCGTCTAGGTCTTCCCCGGTACCTACATCTTTCCACTTCCGCATTGTATATCAGTTTTGTCATTCTTTCTTCTCACATTGTTTCTATATGCCCGAACCAACGGAGCATACCCTTTCTCATCTTTACACCGATTCTATCTTTCATGCCTACTCGCTGTCTTACTACGCTGTTGCGTATACGGTCGGTCAGCTTCACTCCGCACATCTTCCGCAGAGCTCGCATTTCCACCGCATTTATCCTACTTTCATTCTCCTTCTTACATACCCAGCTCTCGCTGCCATATAACAGCGTTGGGACAAGCACTCCATTACGTATGGCCAGCTGCGCCTTTTGTCGGCCGGTACCCAAGTAGCTTTCCCATCGCACCATTCACTCTGCTCCCTGCACTCACTCTTCTCTCTATGTCAACGGTGTATTTCCCATCCTTACTGAATGCGTATCCAAGATATACAAACTCATTCACTTGCTCCAGCACATCGTTACCAACCACCTATAATTAAAAATGCTACCCAAAGACTATTCCACGCAGACGAAGTCACGGGTACAGCTAGTTTTATATAAAACGATAAATCAGCACATGCTGTCCCAGTGCCGGGCAAAATCTCTCCCAAATCGGGTTAGTCACTTTCTCACCCGGCAAATATCGTCCTACGCGGGTCAATTCGTTAAACTTAAATCTAATCTGCATAAAAAGGCTAAAATTTGTGTATTTTATCTTTTACTGTATGATTCCAGTAGAACGATTCATTGTTTTTAAGTTATTTTCTATAAAATCAAGGTTGCATTTAGTTTCTGTACTATTAATAAAGATTAAATAATTAAACGCGCTGTGTTTGAAATCATCTAATAATTGAGGGGACACATTTGACTGATATTAAATCGCTTAAAGTGTTTTCATTTGACAGTTCTTTTTAGACGAAATCTAAGAGTTTGTAGTAGTTGACCAAAGCAAAAAGTAATTTATTTTAAATTTCACCATCCCTACCCGCATACAAAAAAAACTTTATGCAGGTGTTAGGGCACGCAGAGCACGATATAAGGTGGGACATCGTTTGGGGTGCACCGCACAAACACCCCAAATTAGTACTGTCTGTGAATCCCCACCTGATCATGTTTTCCTTGCTCCGGCCGACCCGGGTCCGAAGTCTATTCAAAGACTTTCAGCCTGGCCATAGTAATTTATGTCCAGGTATTTATAATTTAGTAATAGTACCTATGAGAAAAATCCTGTAGGCACTTTACTATAGAACTAAGCAGAACAATATATTTAAGTACTATATAACTATTAATAATTAATCACTTATCACTTTTCAAAAACGGTACACCGACTTCGAAAAGCAAAAAATATTTCAAATAATTATTTTTTGCTTTTCAGATTTATAAGTCGGTTTCCTTTAGTTTTAAAGTATTTATTATTTATATAAGAGGGAGATGCCTACAAATCCCTGAAAGCGAGGACGTCGAAAAACTTACGCCGAAGCCTAAAAGACAACATAATTTTCTATTCACGGCTCGGTTATCCTTTCGCGTATCGGATTAGACGTGCGTACGGTACATTTACTTCCTACACCCGACGGGATGTGACCATAATACAGAGCATCATTTGTGCTCGGTCGTCTCCATTCGTTAATCTGCAAGCGGAGTAAAATGTCCCTTAGAAATAAGGTGACACTTTACAAAACTTGCGTTCGACCCATCATGACTTATGCGTGTGTTGTGTTCGGGCATTCGGCCCCCTCTCACATCGATAAACTCCAAGTGGTTCAAAACCGCTTCCTCCGTAAAGCCGTAGGAGCCCCCTGGCTCGTACGGAACGTCGACCTCCACTCCGATCTAGGTCTCGAACCTATTCGCGCCTTTATTAAAAAGGCGTCAATCCGTTAATCGTAGCCACCGCCGACTACGATCTCCCCCCCGACCCCTGCCGCCACCGCCGGCCGCGACATGTTCTCACCGACCCCCCCAATGCTTTGTCATCCCTTCTTTCCGCTCAGAATACGGGCGACGACGACGACGTAGAAGTAGATCCCCTCCCATAGCCGGCGGTTGACCGGTGCACTTAGTAGTGCACCCGTCCCCCTACAGCGACTGTCCCAACCGAGGGCGCCTCTTCGAGGCGCCCTCGAGTATGTCGCCTCTTGCCCTTCTGGCTGGCTAGAGCGTAGTGGTTGCACGCTCGCCTTTAAGTCCGGTGAAGCTGTAAAGGCCTCGCGGCCAACAGCGTACATCATTCACACACACACACAAGTGTAGGGTGAAGGTTTACTACGTACTAGATGCGGGGTCAACACTTGGCTAAGGTCTTCAAAATACCACGCTTGTTCACAGGGGGAGGGAGTGCTTAGGTTTTCGCCAGGTAATCAATATCCTCTAGGTAAATCTCGCGCTTTCTCGAGGTATATTCAAATATGGCGCGCAGCGTTTAGCGCTTCTAAAACTCACAGGTGGCAACACGGACGCACATATGCCGGGAAACCCTTTTCGGATACCAAACCCAGATAAAGTGGGATCGGAATTTTTTCATCTTTGCTTGTGCGGCAATGTATAACACCACGCTCGGATCTCTCACGAGGTAAAAAATTGTAAAACAAAATAGGTCACGTTCCCTTAAGAGCGTAAGCCGCTCGCCTACTAGATCTACTAGTCGCGAGTTGGATCACGATACAGGACAAATCTTTATGTGACCCACAAATATTTACCACGGTCTGGGTGTTTGTGAATGTAAATTTTATGTTTGTAAGCGCCCCCAGCACTACACAGGAATAATGTCAAGTGTGGGGTTACGTTTTCGTTTAAATTTAAAAAAAAATTGTGCGGTGCACTTACCCAAATGGAACAGTGACCCAATCAAAAGAGCTTGTTATTAAGAGTACTTATTCAAGTGAAGGAAATGTCGTTGGTTTGGTGCGAAATAGTGCGATTGGTGATAGACAAGGTCCTAGGTCCAGAGTCTGGAATTCTGCACGGTATCATGTTAATAAGTCCGTATTGCATTGAGACACAGTCCACCTGCCACCTCCATACAATCGCGACGGTATTTAATTTTTTCGAGTTGTATCATTATTACATTTAGCCAGGGCCATCTCATTTTTTATTCGTTAGTTTTTTTTTCTAATCACAGTCGTTTAAGACATAAAACCTGTTCTTATTGATGGATATTTTGTCCTCCAATAATATTATTTTAGATTTTTATCACAAAGTGTATAAGTGGTAACTAGCGGTTTTCCTCCTTTGACTTTATGTATACCTTGTGGGGTAAGCAAAGTACTCTCTGGAAGGATCTATTGGAACTTTGTACTCAGAGTTTCAATAGGTTCTTCATCTAGAACTTATGATGAACAGAATTAGAAAATTCATTTGGTTCTACAAAAATCTAAGACACGTAGCTACATCACAGATACTAAAACAAATATATACGTCATTAACACAATCAATTATGACGTACTGTATAGCAATATGGGGAGGAGCCACCAAAACAAAGTTTCTGGAACTAGAAAGAGCGCAAAGGTCCTTGTTAAAGGTCATGTATTTTAAACCGTATAGATTTCCAACACACCAGCTCTACATTACAAGTGACCTTCTCACTGTACGTAAACTATATATAATGCACATAGTTTTAAGACTTCACAAGTCGCTCCCATATGATCCAAAAGTATTGAATAAAAGAAATAAAACATACGTAGCTCCTAACCCCAATGTGAAGTCAGTATTTGCCAGGCGACAGCACATTAAACAATCACCACACATATATAATTACATAAATGAACACTTAAATATCTATCCCAAAACATATCGTGAGATTAAAAATCTTATAGTTAATTGGTTAAAAACGAAAACATATGAGGAAACTGAGGATATAATGTTGTATAAACGTTAAAAAAAAAAAAAAAAAAAAAAAAAAAAAAAAAAAAAAAGAATGTACACACACACATACACATACACACACACACACACATACAAGCACGCGCGCGCAGGGACACCACACATTAGCTCACTTTTAATTTTAATTTAATGTTCGTACCCTAACCTACCTAGTTATAAGGAAAAATGTATCTAGCTACTATCCTTGAATAAATAACTAAAGTGTTACTACTTCAAATACTATCGCATGTTAGAATATATTTTGTTCATGTAACTAAACTCACTATTAATGGAGAGCGGGATCCCTTTTTTTTTTTTTTTTTCCCGGGGGGGAAATGCCTGCCGCATACTGCCACATCCTGGACTTAGTGATGTGGCAGTTATGTGGGGCTCGCACCCACTAAAACCCCCCCGGCGTCCGTCTCTTGCCCAATTGCCGTACCGCAGGAATTGCCAAGTGGTAGAACATCTGCGGCACGGGCGGGCCTGGTCTATTTCCACAGACCTCTCCTTCGTGCCTTGTGCATTCTTTTTGAGGCTGCGCAGGACGCAGCGCACTTCCGTCACAGGCCTGTTACTGGTCAGGCGACAAGCTGCCCACGCTCGGCGCCCGCAGGCCACTTTTCAAGGTGGGCGGAGGTCATTAGCGGCATACGCTCTACGCCTCCGCCCAACTCGCCTCCTACGAGCGGGATTCACGCTAGTCTCCTCCCGCTCCCGTTCTGCCGCCTCTTTTGCCGCCATTACGGTCCCGCAGAATGCGACCATAGCCACCCAGGCGTTCTCCCTCTCGACCATGGCCGATACCACAGCCGGGAGTGAGAGCGTCGTCCCTCCGATCTCAGCGGCCAATTGCTGCCGTTCCACACCCCAAGCCGGACACACCAGTAGGGTATGCGAGGCTGTGTCCTCCGAACCACCGCAATGGTGGCACTCCGCCGTCTCCTCCCGACCGATCCGGCACAGGTACCGCCCGAAGCAGCCGTGCCCAGACAGCACCTGTGTCAGTCGGTAGGTAAGTACCCCGTGCCGCCTCTCAACCCATTGCCAGAATATCGGAAAGATATTAGCGATGGTGGCGTGTCCAGCACTGGGTTGGCTCAACAGCCCGCGCCACTCCTCCAGGACCGCTCTCTGGAGCTCCTTCCGCCGAGCTCCTAAAGCTCTAGGCTCCGGATTTTCGTCCCTGCGCCAGCGGTGAGCGGTGGCTAGGGCCCTCGCCTCAATGTGCCATGGTGGCATTCCAGCTAGCAGAGTGGCTACCTCATAAGCGATCGTGCGGTACCCGCGGGCTACCCTGGCAGCCAGCAAGCGCTGTGGTCGGCGTAGGAGCGCAATGCTGCCGAGCGTCAGGCACTCAGCCCATATCGGGGCCCCATACAGGGCTTGGGACCGCACAATACCCGCATATAGCCTCCGGCAGGATGCCTCCGGACCACCAAGATTAGGCAGGAGCCCAGCCAGCGCCCCTGCAGTTCTGATTAGCCTGGGAGCCAGTGTTTTAAAATGTGGCTCGAATCGCCAGCGGCTGTCCAAAAGCAGACCCAGGTATTTGAGCTGTCTGCCGATCGAGATGCAGACCCCTCCAACCACAAGAGCGGGATCCCCTAGCACAAGTATAATATTTACTTAAAAGGGGATTTCAACCACTGTTATTGTAATTTTACTTGGTTACTGAATAAAACATTTTTATTTTATTTATTTTATTTTAAAAGACCTCTCTGACTTCCTCCATTCTCATAGTTCGCTCATACACGCTCCCCGGTTACGGAGACTTTTGTCTTGGCTTTTAGATAATACACGGTATATTTGAAGAATGACAAAGCAGATATACGATGCAAAAGTGGCAGGATGTACATACCGGGGAAGACTTAGATCTGACCAAAAACTAAATAGACCAAATTTAGTATATAATATATTCTAGTATACTTCATCATCCATCGAAGCGACCTCACGAATAAAGCTAATATTGAATGAGGAAATATCGCTAACTTAAATAAGAATAAACCCATTCAATCTAGATGTGTTTATTAATAGATGAGTGACACAAGTGGATTTTTCGCCACATTGACTTAATATGACAAATCCAAATTTAACATGCAGTATAATTAGAATTCTAGTATTAATACTTTGACACTTATGTTTATAATAGGAGCAGGTTTCCGACCAAATTGTGTCCACGAATGGGATATCGTGATCATAAAAGGCCAGCACGAAGATGGGTCTATGATGTGAATAAGTGGGTAGTTTGGCTCAGGATACGTGGAGTAGATGGAACGAGGCTTATGCCCTGCAGTGGGTGGCATAAAATGGAAATTATGATGAAGATGATAATCATAGTAAGTGTCAAACAAGTTGCTTGATAGTTGCCAACAAGTCAGGTTCATAGGAACCATTTACACAAGGCACACTCTTTATTTTATTTAGATCAAAAAGATTTTCATGTGCATAGTTCCGCTAAGGTTCTAGAGTGGCGACCTCTTACCAGAAGACGTGGAGTGGGCAGGCCCCCCACAAGGTGGGGTCGCAGGTAAAAGCTGGATACATACAGCACAAAGCCCGTCGTTGTGGCGATTTTAGGAGGAG
The DNA here is from genome assembly GCA_905147815.2 of Phalera bucephala. Lineage (NCBI taxonomy): Eukaryota > Metazoa > Arthropoda > Insecta > Lepidoptera > Notodontidae > Phalera > Phalera bucephala. The sequence goes on along the minus strand of LR990630.1, from coordinate 18,931,037 downwards.
GCCTTTGTCCTGCAGTGGACGTATTTCGGCTGATGATGATGGTGATGAATTCCGCTACAATACCACTTGCTCCACGTAAGCTCTTAGTGAGACTTCTGTGTATATTATTGTAGTACCTTTAAATCATAGGGTAGAAAGAAAAACCGTCGCTTACTACGTGTGTTATGTGTCGCTCGTTCAGTGGGTCGAATGGGAGCCCTGATTACCGGGCTAGAATTATCGTTACTAGGATAACGCCTTCCTACATAATAGACGAATTTCGGGCCTTCTTGGTGTCTATTCTAGTTTCAGATCATACTTGAATTTTGCGTGAAGGATAGAAAAAATAATTCCGAATACAACGTTTCTATCGATAGTAAATAGAGTTGACATATCCAACAAAAGTAATATAAAAAAGGCTATATCCATACATAATAATAAAAAAAGTTTCTGTCATCGGGCATAAACATTGGATGTGTTATCCAAATCAAATATTTCTGCCGACGGCATCGGCTGCGGAAGCCCTCTGTTTGGATGTGGATAATAAAAGTACACTTAATGAGAATAAAGATCCAGGGCCTCAACTGTCAATGGTCCTATGTAATGACAAGGAAAATCGAATGCCGCCATTTCTATTTCATACATGCGATAGGAACAACGTTAGTAAACCACAACATCGTCTACATCATTACTACTAGTTAAATCACACTACTTAATATCACATGAATCGCTCTTCAAAGTCGTCGTTAAACGTATTCTACGCTACAAATAAACGAGTACTAGTTACGCCGAGTATTATACTTGGATATGTCATTAAAAAATGTTTGCCAAATCCAAGTATAATACTCGTCCTTAACTAAGGCCTTTCTTCAAATGGGCGACTCGCGACCACCATCAGTGACCAGCGTCAGACACTTTTTAACACGTTCCATACATTTGATAGTGCAGCCAACTTCTAAACGTGTGCTTAGGAGAGCCACTACAAAATGTATAAACTGTTTACTAGTAGCCCATTTGCAAGAGGTTTAAATTAAATGTGACGTAGCACGAGCTCGAGTATTAATGAAGCGACACCATATTAATGCGTAGGAGACAAAATGTGAGAGTCGAGAATGTCAGAGTGGTATGCAAAGTAAGAACTTGTTGGAACTCTGTACTCTGCCTACTAGACATGGCAAAAGTGTCTCACTGTTCAGATTCGATCATTTGTATCTGAAACAGTGCAAAGATTCAAATCCCAATGTCTCATTTGGAACATTTGAATCAGACAAATTCAAGCACAGTCAGCCCACTGACCGACATCGCATCGCGTATTCGTTCGGTTCGTTCGAGACTATAAGTGAATGTAAGATCGAGATTCAAATGAAGCATTTATTTCTGTAAATCTGTTTCGAATCTTGTAGTTCTCGTTCATGTATCATAACACTGTAACATATCAGTAAAGATCGACACATGTCTACTGCCTACCCAGCAAGGGATCTTACGTGCTCATATAGATAGAGACCATATTAATTTAACGATTATCACTCTCTAAAATGACATATCGCGGCTAAGTAAGTAAACTCAGCTGAATAGCTGGAGGGCCAGCCTATTGTAAGTAAATTCTTGGCTCACTAAGGTCTATTAGGTTCGTACAGGGTAACCAATGCGGTCGGCATACATGAATAATATTATTGTTTCTTACGAGATACGTTCAACATATTTACGTCACTAATGACCTCGGTTCGTTGTCACTACAATTAATGTGTACTTAATACATACCTAGATGTTAGGTTGCCGACAATACCTCAAAGATATAGTTGAAGATATTTTAAATTAAATTCCTAATTCTTTTTAAACAGAAATAGTTACAAAATAACTGTACGAGTAGGTATAATAAACGGGAACTGTAGGACAGCAAACCTTTGAGTGAAGGAAAAAAATAATTATAAATTTGAAAAAACAAGCTTTTATACAGCCAGGTCATGGCGCATTTTAAACATGTCAAAATGTAATGTGTATACAAAAGGACATTGTTCTGCGCCCATACATGATTTGCCCCAGAACCAACAGCTATGAAAATATACTTGTATGATTTCAAATCACCCATAAATTCTATTAAGGCATTTATTATTAAACGGACAAGTGGGGGAATCGCAATATTACACAAAAAGTATTAGATTTTGAGGTTATAATTCAGTAGCCATTAATACGTATGAGGTTATATTGTGTGCGTTGACATTCATTAAAGATGTCGGCGATTTGCATATAAGTACTTACAATACTTTGAAATATTAGTTTTAGATTACAAATTGTCCGTTAGATACGGATATTTGCCATTATTTTAATAAAATAGATAAATAATGATGGCATGATTCAAATTTTTGTTGGTTCTGGGGCAATTTTCGACAATCTCCTTTCGGAACTATGCTGTTGGACGTTGAGGAGTTCCTACATCTGGAGCCAATCCTAGGTGTAGAATCACCTGATTCTATTTTTATGATAAGCATGACCTCATGCTTATCATAAAAAAGCATTGTCACCAGAACTGAACCAACACGACATATTTCAACTCCGTAGGATAAGAGGAAGATGTTCTAATTTATATCGACGCAGTAAGCGAAATTGAATTACTAATACATCTACAATAATTAACAACAAAATAAAAATAGTTTACTAAAACGTTCATACTAATTGAAAAAGAATCAGTAATTTTTATAGCAAAAGAAAATCTTAGCAAACGGCAATTCTAGCGAACGATCATGAGGTGACATTTCACTTGATGACAGCGTTCCGTCGGACTATAAGCTGCTTAAACGCTCTTACAACCTCGCCATCTTGTTCAGATCGGAAGGAAGTTGGAGGTAAGCCTTTACACAGAGAGAGACAAAACACCTCGACATACGTAACCTTCACTTATTATTTAATTTATTGCAACCGATTTTAGTTTTGTTAGCAGAATTTATAATAACATAGTCAAACTAGTTATACAACTATTTCTAAGCTTTCTGTTGAATATTTGATTATAAGATTTTATTTATTCGCTGTATATTTTAGTCAAATGAAACGAATTTAAATAAAAACGTTAGGCACCTTAAACAAATAACTATTCGAATGCCTTAGATGCGTTCACAGACTTAAATTAAAAATTCACAAACTACTAAACCGAGTCATATATCTTCGGGTCACGTCATAAAGATTTGATTCGGATAAAAGTCATGACTTCAAGACGAAGGGAGCCAAATTTCCAGCGTTTATGCCACTAGATCAAATTGTTGTCAGCTTAATTCTGGACCATACAAAAGCGGTCTTTATCTGGCGCCATTAATTCATAAACCAATAAATATTGCTCATATTACTTAAAGTATTGAACAGAATTGATTGAGTCAACAACCCATTCCACAATTCACCCAACAATATTGACGCATGCCTAAATTATATATCGCTGACCGAATGTAATAACGGCACAACTAACAACTATAATTATTATATTTTGCTCTCTAAATTCAAAACAATAAGCTTCATTTCTCCTATATTTCCTTTTTTAGTTGTGTCGCTAATATGCAAAAGACTTACCTATTTTTGTTTTTATATCTAAACATTGTGATATGTGTGGGAACTGGAGGATCTTTCGCCACTTCTTGCTTTTGCCCTTGTTGCTATCGGAACCTCCTGAAACAAAAACAAAACCAAAGTTAGTTTTATTACTTAAATAACTGTAAGAACACAACCTGTTGGAACTATGTACTCTTTACCTACTCCGCAGGGGAACTGGCGTAATTATATAGATAGATAGATTCTTCTTCAAACTGAAATTATATTAAAAGAAGTGGCATCAACTTGAACTGACCAGGATAACTCTGCCCCTGAATGCGGTAAGATAATTTCAGCAACAGTTCAGTGCGAAGGATGATTTCGGCAACACTAGTCAGATGTACTCGGAGAGGTCCGTAAACATGTAAACTCGGCCAGCAGAAAAATGAATCCTTGCGTGGCGTGTTTCTGTGTCACTGCGAGTAATGCCACAAGAATTTTGACAACCTAATACGCAACTCATCCCATATTTATTTATTTATTGACACACCAACAGCTTAAGGCGTATACAGTATAAAAGTTATTTAACCTCAACTTATGCTAGCCTACTCGCCAATTGTAGGCGTGAAACAACATGCATATTGTTTTTAAGTTAATATAAATCTATATAAAAACTAGCCTAAGATAAACAAAAATTTAAGTTAATTGTGAATATAAATTGATATAAAGGCCAGAAACATGTAATGTATTTCTAGTGTAAGTCATTTTAATGGTTGCAGTATTCGAAGTTTCCATGGAAAAATTGTATCATTTTATTTATTTATTAATAAAAAACACAAAACAGAATACAATTAAATATAACAAAAATACAGAACTTAAAATAAAACTAGACTGCATTCCTAACTATGTGTTCTAATTTAGGACTAATACATAATAAAGTGGAGCAAAATGAGAATGACATAATTATTAGATTTAATTATAAGATTAAATTATAAAAATAAACAAAAACGAATAAATAATATTGACATAGGAAAACCTCCAATTACCCTGTATGGAAAAGTATTTTTCTTAATGAACCAAAGAAAGTTCCAGATCTGCAATTCTAATATCGACTGATTTATGCCTACATACCAGATCGTTGTATAGACGGCACATTCTAACTATAGGATTATAGAATGAGGTATTATTCTTATAGATTTGAAGCGAGAAGATGTTGGGATTACGAGTTCTAAAATTTGTATTCAACTGTATTAAAGACAGTATTTGCGAGGAATCTATACGAGAATGTATAATTTTTATTGTACGATATAAATAATGAATGTATATTCATTATTTATATCTATATTCTGAAAATTATTATAGGTGTCTTGTATACTATAACTAGGCTGAAAGGTGATACCACGCGCAAATCTCCTATTAATCCTTGGTACATACAAATTTAGACTTGCCAATAAGTAGGGTTCTGCTATTGTACCGTCAAAAATTGTCCAGATACGAACGCCTCTTTTCCAGACAATTCATTCCAAAATACTCAAGTCTTTCATCATATACTGAGTTCTTAGATTTACGCGAATATTACACATGAAATAAAACTATTTTTTGGATTTTATCGCAGTTTACACCGTCACCCCTATCTTCCCTAAGCGGGGGTGGCAGAGGTGTACTCAGTACACCCACGTTTCGCCGACGATGTTCGCAGTTTATTTTTCATTTTTAAGTTCCCGACGTTTGCAGTACCCATGGTCATCATATCCAGCTCTCCAGCGTACACCTCTAGTTCTACCTTTTTGCTTATGCACAAGACATCTCGTGAAAGATCTCGGCACTTTCTCCACGCGATCAATGTGGACTCGATATGCTGAAATAGCTGCGTTACTGATATACCTAGTGCGTTATCTACGAGTATAAAAATTGCAATTAAATTTATGTCATGGCAAACAAATGCGCGGAGACTTGGATGAATGAACCGGAATGTTTATTGCATTACCAATCAAACTTGCATTTTAACACTGATTACTTACGAAGCTAAAATAGCTCATAGTCTGTTTTAGAATGACTTCTGGAGCCATGTATTAATTGCAGTGTAATGCGCGGGCAACCATAAACTGTTACATGTCAGAATTACTACTGCAGACTAGCGAGGCTCATATGAGAAATAATGACCGCTATGACAAATTAAACACGTAATCTTCGTTTAATGGCACTCCAGTGACATACACAAAACTATTACATTAATTCGCTCTTCTGCAGAGCTCGCATTTCGACTGCATTTATCCTGCCTTTCGTCGTCTGCAGAAAGCCTACACATGCCTGAAAATCGCGCTAACTCAAACGCAAATAATTTATTTTGTATAAGCCCTGCGGGCAGGCTCTTACAAATAGTCAATTTAACTTTTTTTTAAATCTAATTTAACTACTTCTACTAATATACCACCGGATTGGAACGCGGCCTCCACTGAGAAGATCTGGCGAAGAAACGCAGCGGGCTTGTCTTTTTTATTTACTTCTTTCTCTTTTATTTTTTTACAATCATATTGTGTGGATGCAATGTTTAGGTTACAATTAAATAGTTTACGATCTAGCTCCAGTGTGATCTCCTTACGATCGAGATATGAAATGATATCTGTAAAGAGTGTCTAAACTTTAGACTGGGACTGGTCCAACTGGAATCCTTTAGACTCTAAAGGATTCCAGTTGGACCAGTCCCCACAAGCAGCACCCGTTCACGAGTATGACTGCTGAAACAGCCATCACTCTCCTTGACCATATTGGAGGGAAGGGAGTGACCCGCGCCAGACAGCCACCGCAATCAAAAACATTAACGAAGTTGCAGGCATGTTAGCAGTGAGTAAGGGTCCTGGTGAGATAACGGGATATGTAATGTTTTCATGCCCGAGTTAACCAGTTAGTATGTCCGTTCCAAAGAAGCTACGTCACAAAGAAAATGGCGCGCAACTTGATGACCACGGGGTTAGGTTAGGGATGTTTATGTTTTCATCACTACGTATTATAAAACAAAGTCAACCCACCGCGTCTGTGTGTCTGACTGTTTGAACGCGATAAACTCAATAACTAACAAACAGATTGTTTTATTTTATTTATTGCCTAACGTTTAAAATTTTAGTTCTAGGTACTTATATCTAATTGCACACCATATAACAGATAAACACTGCATTCAATTAATAGTGTAGTTTAAGTTTACATTAAGACATACATAAATTAAGTTTTAAACAGAAAACAGAAAAAGTGTATACATACATATAGCTATAAAGTTGATAAAGATTTAAGAAATGTATAAGGACTGTCGAAATGGATATCCAACATATCACTATACTTATTATATAGGTTACAGATTCGTGGGATAGGTGAAGATCGGCCCGTCATGGGCCGATCTTCACCGCGGTACCGTCATGGGCGGTACCGCGGCATCGAAAAAACATTTTTTATTATTGTACGGGGGTAATGATATGGAACAGTGTATCCAAATCGCTCAAGTAACTGTGGACAATCAATACAGTTTCTCATTATTTTAAATGAGAACATTAAGTCCAGTGTATCTCTCCGTCGATCAAGACTGGGCATTTTATACGGTTTTCACCAATGGACGGATTGATTTAAGAGGAAGGGTTATGTGTTTAATTCACCCGTGCGAAGCCGGGGCCGATCGCTAGTAGGTAATAAAATCTTACGTAAATTTTAAGTGCATATGAAGGTAATATTTTTAAAATAAAACTTAGCACTCGAACTTTCGATTGCGGAAAGCACCTTGGTGCCAAAAGACCTAAAGTTATGCACTCTAACTTTTGCTACAAATAATTGTTGAGGTGTCTTCTCTGGTACTGTTACATCTTCGCCTTCACCGCAACCCGCGGGAGGCGGGATTGAGCGACAGTGGCAACAGACTTTCGCGACGTCATTCACTTATAAAAACGACTGGCTAGGGACCACACGCGCGCGTCTCGCACATTTTGTATCATTTAACTTTATAATAAAAGCAGTGATAGCCTAGTAGTTAGACCGTGGACTGCAAAGTCAGAGGTATCAGGTTCGAACCCAGGCACGCACCTCTGTCTTTTCTAAAGAGTTTCTCTAAGGTGTGTGACGTTCGCCAACCCGCGCTTGGCCAGTGTGGTGGACTAAGGCCTAAGCCCTCTCAGTTTGGGAGGATGCCCGTGCCCAATGGTGAGACAGTTGCTTAACAGGAATAATATTAATTTTTTTTTTATTTTTTTTTAAAAAACATTGCCCCACACTAGGATTAATTCCTGTGTCGTGGGTGCGTTTACAAACATGAAAATTCACATACACAAATACCCGGACCGGAACAAATAATTGTGGATCACACAAAGATTTGTCCCGTGCGGGAATCGAACCCGCGACTATTAGACACAGTGGGCGGGGCGGGCTAAGCCCGCGACTATTAGACACAGTGGGCGAGGCGGGCTAAGCCCTTAACCACTGCGCTAAATCGTCCGTCAAATTATTTATTAACTTTATAATATAATAATTTCAAATTCTTTTCAAGTAATTAGTATCTATTTTCGTGAAAATGAAGTCCGCACAGTCGAAGACCAAACAATTACTTAGTGCATTATAACTTGATGGCCCGAGTTGCTATTTTCCACGTCTTTTTTGCATACTGCCATGATCTACATTCCCGTATTACTCGGTTTCCTGTCCGCTTCTCTTGATGTTGCTCTCTGGTGCGCGCGACTGCGGGGCTACTGCTCCGCAAATACATATAAAACGCTATTAGGGTTATAATGGCTGGATAAATTGCTCGTAAGTGGCTATAATAGAGAGAGGAGCCTATAACTCTTGGATATTGTGTACTTAATTCACTCCTTTGTGAAATTACTACTACAATCACTTGCGTATCTTCTTCGGGCATTAAATGGACCAAGGGCGAAAGGGAGTGCAAAGTTGTATAATTTATTATTCATTGTTATTTATATGCCGTTTGGTACGCAAACCCGTGGTAGCGAAATAGCGCAAATCCTGCTTCTTATTGAAGTCGTAAAATGAGACATAAGAATAATAAAAGGCCATATCTTTTGATTGCGTTTACATAGAACCTTCATTTTTTACACCAGCAAGAGACCGTATACCTTAGTGTTTGACATAAAGGACATTGTTCTACGCCCATACATGATTTGCCCCAGAACCACCAGCAAAGAAAAAATACTTGTATGATTTCAAATCACCCATAAATTCTCTTAATGCATTTATTATTAAACGGTCAAGCGGAGGAATCTCAATATTGCACAAAAAGTATTAGATTTTGAGGTTACAATTCAGTAGCCAATTAATACGTATGTTATATTGTGTGCGTTAACATTCAGTAAAGATGTCGGTGACTTCGATATAAGTACTTACAATACTTTGAAATATTCGTTTTAGATTGCAAATTGTCCGTTAGATACGGATATTATCCATTATTTTAATAAAATAGATAAATAATAATGGCATGGGTCAAATGTTTGTTGGTTCTGGGGCAATTTTAGACAATGTCCTTTCAACTTAATAGCCCAAGCCGTTCCTGAGAAAAAAGTTGCTAACCGTCAGACAGTCGGATCCTATAAGCATTGCGTTTTACCGATTCAGGTACGGAATCCTATTATTAGACAGATAACAAGATATCACGATAATAATCCTCGCGCTATTGAGTATACTGTTTGAGATCGTTGTGGTAAAAAACTGCCGTTTTAATATAGGGATCATTCAAGAACCATTTGCAGACACAATATAAGAATAACACGTGATATGTTTTTTGTTCAAGATCTTGCCATGACCAAATAGAGAGTCTTATCTGAAGGACAAGTCAAGAGTCTCCGTAACCGGCGTGTTGTATGACACGCACTATGAGAGTGGTGGAAGCCAGAGAGGCATGTAAGGAAAGAACCTGTTGGAACTGTGTATTCCCTGCTTACCCCGCAAGGGATCTGGCGTGATGATATAGATAGATTTCTTGTTCCTTACTTTTCTTCTTTCTGGGTGCCGGCAGCCGGCTTGTTGGTAAAGCTTTATGGATTACTGTTTCAAACGACTTTGCCCAATCCGTCTAGTATAACGGTCATGGCGATATCCTAGTGAAACAATGACATTTCTACTATAGACTAAGACTATGTAACGAAGGCTAATTGAATAGGCCTCCACTAAAAATCATTGTCGGGTCTATATAGGCGATAGTCGTATAAGAAACACCGTACACGGTGTGGTAAGTGGTCGACAGATATGATATGTGCTTGCCCCTCCAAAGTATGTAAATTTTAGCCTTTGTCCAGCAGTGGGACAACAGTGACACATAATTATAATAATATCCTTTATTTTACTTTTTTTTCTGATGGGCAACTCGAGAGCGTGTATGAAACAAAATGAGAGTGGCAAAAGCCAGAGAGGTCTGTAAGGGAAAAACCTCTTGGAACTCGGGACTCTTTGCCTACCCAGGAAGGGATCTGGCGTGATGATAAAGATAATAACAATATTAATATTAGCCCTGTTAAGAAACTGTCCCACCGTTGGGCACGGGCCTCCACTCAAACTGAGAGGGTTTAGGTCCACCACGGTGGCCCAGTGCGGGTTGGCGAACCTCACACACCTTCGAGAAAATCCTAGGCATGCAGGTTTCCTCACGATGTTTTCCTTCACCGTTAAAGAACGTGATAGTTAATTTTTAATACGCACATGCTTTCTAAAATACAGAGGTGTGTGCCTAGATTTGAACACGATACCTCTGACTTTGCAGTCCAACGGTCTAACCACTAGGCTATCACTGCTTTGATGATAAAGATAGATCGACAAATTTATTGACGTAACTAATAGCTAATGATAAAATAAATACTTTTAAATATCAACGTTTTTCAACACGGGTCGTTGCGCGAGGACCGTGCATGATGGAGACCCCGGGCGAATTCCCTGTTCGCCACCCCCTAAGGCGGTCATTGGCAGGGGTGTACTATGTATACTCAAATTTCGTCGAATGAGTTTAGGTCGCAATATAATATCAAAATCCGGACTGCTATTGAGTTGCTGATAAAAAACACTTTTACGAACCACCAGACAAACATCATAGTCGTATGGGGATGTACGGACTTTTAGTAATGCGTTTTACTGATTAAAATTTTATGTCAGAGTGGAGGAGCCATAGCCTAACTAGACAAACAAGGGAGTTAATCTACTAAATTTATCCGAAATCAGTTTCGTAGTGGAAAATTGGCCCACAACCTTCGCCACAAAAAGCAAGGCGGCGTGTTCTAAAACTCGAATTTAATAATAACATTAACCTTAAGATCTTGCATAAATCAAACATTGGAATCGAGCCACGACAAACACTCGTTCACTTTCTCTCCACATTATAAATCGGTGGCCGATGGAATAACGACCCAACTAAAATAACAAGACAAGAGAAATTAAACTCTATAGTGATAACGGTGGGGTGGTAATTTAAATAATCATATTTTTCAGTTATGACACTTTTACATTCGGGCAGGGATATAGATAACCGTGTGAATCAAATGGTGCTTTATTTTATGTAAGCGCCGATGATTTACATTCTGCTCACTTCCGCGGGAATGTGTTGGGGGAAATGGATTATGTCTAAACGCGGCGCGTTACGAAAAGTTCGTGAAATAAACTTGTAATGGTATTCTGTATGCCTCTGGAGCACCATTAAACGATCATTTCTGGAAGTTTTCGCAACGCGCCGCGGTACATTTTTTGTTGTTGTGTGTGAATGATCTACGCGATTGGCCACGGTGCTTTACAGCTTCGCCGGCTAAGAGAGCAAGGTTGCAACAACTACGCTTGAGCCAGAAGGGAAAGGGGGCAACTAGCTCAAGGGCGCCTCAAGGAGGAACGGCCTTGGCTTAGGCAGTCGCTATGGGGGAGGGCGTATACTAGGTGTCTCGTCGTGGCACTCTGCACCGGCCGGCGCGCAAGGGATTCTTCGACCTCGCCGGCGAGATCGGTCGATTTGATCCTGGTAATGACAAGTTATGTTATACTTGTACAACGAAGCATTCTAAAACGGACAGAGATAAGCAATCATGTACTAATAATTAAAATAGGTATATTAAAATACCGCCATGATAATTTAAAATTATTTCTGCATTTTAGAATTTTGTTATATCGAATGTCACGACGAAAGAGAATAACATGTTTTCGCGGATATCTACCCAAATATGCTTAAACATCTGTTTTCGTCGGATGTTCAGACGTCTCTCGGCTAAGGTTATCTGTTTTCAGCGTTATACAGAATTTAAGGGGCAGGTACACAAAACCCATACCAGGTGATAGCACCCAACCATTACTATGACTACACACTCCAGAAGTTAAAAAATATAACAGATCCATCCAAAATGTTGTCACCTTTCCACCAAAATATATAGGACTAGCAGTTTCCCGTGACTTCGTACCCGGTCGACAACAGCGCCACCTACCGGGTCTATGTCTTATAGCCTATGTTACTTCTGGTTAATGTAGCTTTCTAATGGTCAGTCCAATAGCCTGGGGCTTAAGAATACGGGCTGATTCGCATCTCCCGCCGTAATATTTGGCGGGGGCCCCCCCTGCACCAACATCAGCAGGGGTGCCTTCGGGGTCGCGGACGCAAGGGGCCTTGAGCGTTCTTCACGATCGACCTCGAGGAGGACGGCGGCGTGGTGTGGCCCACGTCGCCGTGAGCACCGCGTTGGTGCGGGGGGGAGCGTATCATTAAGTCTCCCCTCGAAGGCGGGCTCTTCAGAGCGTGGCACAAAAGGGGCACCGGTGCGTTCCATACGGAGATCCCGGAGCCCCTCCAAAGTGCTGATGTCGGCCACCCTGGGCTTTTTAGTCGGTAGGAATCCGACTCGCCCCGCGAGCGTCCCCCGAGGCTCGCGGAAGTCCTATGCAGGATTTACCCCAGGTAAAAAAAAAGCTTTTTAATGGTGAAAGAATCATTAAAATCGGTGCAGTACTTTAGAGTTTATTCGTTACAAACATACCCAAATAAAAATCATTCCTTTTTATTATATTATAGTGTAGACAAACATGTCTGTTTGTTTTTACCATCATTGCATCCGACCAATTTAACTGTCACTATCGCATATCCGCGAGATAAACATCGCATAAATCAAAAGAGTGTTTAATTAATCTGCGATCATTATCTTTGAGCGTTACGTAACGTTTGATTAGTCGAGTTTTTTTATGTGATTGGGTAATTGGATGGTTAGACTATTTTCATATTTACTGTGTCAGTAACATGGCCACCTAAAGCTTTCGCCACATAGCCGACAAAGCGCGACGGTGGCATGGCTTGGAGAGTTGTAATGTACTGAAATGTACGGGAGACGCCACACAGCGCAGCCCACTCGGCTCGATGGCAAACGTCACGACCAAACGTAGCCGAACGCTTCCGTCGCGCTCTGTCGGCTTTTTGACCAAACCTTCTTACAGTGAAATTACTGCAAGTAACATTCTAATTTTGATACTGTTAGATAGCTTTTTGTTTCGTGTGCCGAATATCTTTAGATTTTCAACCTTCTGTGCGAAAGACTGAGACATGTGGGACTTTTAACAACACTAAAATATCCTTGCGATGACTTCTTTCGATACAGTAAAGAGGCTCCAGAATCTACAAATGGAACGCACCACTGCCCCTCCTCTGTGTTTTGCTCTATTAGACGTCTATGGAGAAAGACATCTCTTTCCACTTTGAACCTGGCAGTGCGCGCAGTGAGGAACCACTTACAGCACTCTCCTCCTCCCTCGGGATTAATCAATCAACCTCGATGTCAAGGGTCGACACCCAAATTTCGGCCATCCCTAGCCAGAGGCCAACAGTGTGGAAAGTTGGCATTTAGGGAGCCCCGCAAGCAAACGTACGTAACATATACGTTCCCATATTTACCCCAATTTTAGCGACTTAGCTGGCCAAAAGCATGTGTGTGGGTGTGTGAGTGATGTACGCTGTTGGCCGCGAGGCATTTACAGCTTCACCGGACTTAAGGGCGAGCGTGCAACCACTACGCTCGCCACACTTTAACTAGTGATTGCTTCTTTTTTTTTTCTTTAATAAACGACACGATAAAGAGCAAAACTATTAGGAAAAAAACTAAATTAACAAATATATTAACCAAAATAGACCAACAAAAATAGAGATAGGCAGGACATATGATTCGCAGCAACTATGAGAAATGGAGCAAAATAACTACAAATTGATATCCTAGAGATGGCAAAAGAAATAGGGAAAACAGATTAAAAGGTCGGAGGACGAAATCAGACTGACGGGTGAACCCTTCTGGATAAGAGTTGCTTTAGATAGAATGAGCCATGGAAAGGAGCTAGAGGAGACCTTTGTCGATAGGCACTCTGAAATACGAGATTTAATATGAAACAACTAACGGATCGTAGTCGGCGGCGGCTACGATTAACGGATTCGAGTATTTTTACTAGATCCGGAATACAGTACGTAAACTTGGTCTTCTAACTACATCCGCGATCACTGAAATAAAACCGGATCCGCTAAAACTGTCCTGATCTGTGTGAACGAGCCAAAAGACTACTGTAACTCAGATCGATTTTTAGCAACTATTCGGTATTTAATCGCCACATTAACGGCCGAGGTGAGCCATAATTACCCTATCAACGTATTTTTACTACCGAATTAAAGCGTCGATAACTCCAGACTTAATTAAAATATTCTTGTGACCCTGAAGTAATGATAGCGCGGTTATAGTGGTCCTTTTCTGTGAATATTTATATTAGAAAGATCTTCTCGATCGTTTCTTTATACCTGATGGTTGTATCAACATTAGGAGGATGCTAAGCTCAAGTGTTCAAAACTCTCCTCCATGTCCATTCTTATTTATTTTGAGCATATCGTAGAGCGGTGTTAAAAGTCACTTCTGTTAGATTCCGTATTTGATCAGGCCACCATGTCGCTTCGATTCTGATCCTAGGTCGGATAATCTTCAAGACATCGTCGTCGAAATGTGGGTGTACATCTCTGCCACTCTTGTTTAAAGGAAAGTAGCTCAGCCCTCTTCACGAAATTGACTTTACGCACAATCATGTGAGAACGCGCGTGAAGGGAAATTTATCATCATCTTTCATGTTAAGGATGGTGTTAGTAATCATAATCAGCCAAAAGACATATATACGCGACCAACACATACACACACACACACGCGCGCGTGCACACACACAACATATATGTAATATCTTCTTATAAACACACACACACACACACACACACACACCGTCACGCCTATATTCCCCAGAGGGGGTGGCAGAGGTGTACTGAGAACACCCACGTTTCGCCGACGACGTTAGGTCCCATGTAATAGGGGGCGAGCCTATTGCCCTATACCGGGCACAATTCCAGACTCCGGACTCATACTGGGAATTTTTCGTTAGAAAACCTATATTTGTCCGACCTAGGATTTGAACCCAGGACCTCGTGATCACAAAGCGATGCGCTTTGCCACCAGACCAACGAGGCAGTATCTTCTTATAGATATGTAATATTCATTTAGAAAGATGTTTTCTTATTTAGTTTATAATGTGTTATATTACTTTACTGGCTGTTCGATTAGAAAAAAAAATAATTAAAAAAATTAAATCCTTTCTTGGCTGTAAGCTTAGAGCATAAGCTGAGATTGTAATATATTTAAGAGCTGTGGATTTTGTATCAACAAAAAAAAAAGACCGACTGAAAAATAAGGTCTCCCTAAACTTCGGCACCGCGACTGGCTTCGTGCTGTACGCATCCACCTTTTACCCGCGACCTTCACCAGGTCATATACCCGTGTGTGTGTGAATGATGTACGCTGTTGGCCGCGAGGCCTTTACAGCTTCACCGGACTTAAAGGCGAGCGTGCAACCTCTACGCTCTAGCCAGCCAGAAGGGCAAGAGGCGACATACTCTCCTCTACGAGGCGCCCTCGGTTGGGACAGTCGCTGTAGGGGGACGGGTGCACTACTAAGTGCACCGGTCAACCGCCGGCTATGGGAGGGGATCTACTACTACGTCGTCGTCGTCGCCCGTATTCTGAGCGGAAAGAAGGGATGACAAAGCATCGGGGGGGTCGGTGAGAACATGTCGCGGCCGGCGGTGGCGGCAGGGGTCGGGGGGGAGATCGTAGTCGGCGGTGGCTACGATTAACGGATTCGCATGGGTAGATGCGTTCGCGAAGTGACGTGTTGACGCCTTTTTAATAAAGGCGCGAATAGGTTCGAGACCTAGATCGGAGTGGGGGTCATATACCCATTACCATTGCTATGCTCTAAATCAGACGATTTTAATTATCACACTTGTTATAGTGCTAATAGGAGCGCGTTGTTGTGGATAAACAAATCCCTTCCACGTCTACATTGACCGAAGGTATAAGTAGGCAGGCACCTTAAAAATGCCGCGGTCGCGCATCAAATTGAAGCAGCAATTACTGCCTGTGAAGCAGGTAGTCACATTTTCACGCGAGTAGTCGCTCTGTGACCGTCGTGCCAAATAACGTGTTTCGCGTGTGTCAACTTAAATTGAATTATGCCGTCTTGTGTTCCTGCCTGTCAAAATGCTGTTGAGCTCGAAAAGAAACATGATGAGATCTCATTTCATACCTAACTAGCGCATTCAGGTGCCGTATTATTTAAATATCGAATTAATTCTTTCGTTTGCAATTGTCATAGTAAAAGAAGCGTCTATTTTGTGAGTGTTGCTAGTATAATAATTTTACTTTTCCCTATTTTTATTTTCTGAGGGCTTTATTAGTTCTAGTATAAAATGGTGTTGATATAGCAAACTACTACCTACATCATCGTTTAAATATTTAGTTAAGATGATGAATATATATTTTCCCTACATTTCTACAAACCTTAATAGTTAAAGTATATCTATTATATCTATTTCTTGAGTTTAATATTTATTAAAATACATGTTACCGCAACAATGTTTCTATTATCATTTACTCTATCGTCATCAACATTTACCCCAAAAAATGCTGCCAACATTACGCGGGTAGGAAGTGCGGTGAGTGCGGGACGTTTGTTGAACTTTTGGCTCCACCGCACGGCGAGCAAAGGCAGATACGTAATAATTCCCAATATTTTACTGAAATATTCTTTATGTTTTAGTAAAATATGACGAATTTGTTGTAGTTTTTACAGGTTTCAAAACGAACGAGGCATAACTTATTGGCTAATAACACGACATTGATGATTATTTTTGCGTTGGATTTGGTATAGGGACCACCCAATTTAATTTCATTGATATTAGACCTTCCAATACAAATATGTTAATAGATTTATTGTGATTATTATGTTAATGCAGAGTTTCCCAAACTTTATCATGCCCAGGGCCAGTTATTTTAATTTTTCCCCATCGTGAACTACCACAAGTATTTTAACTCTTCTAGTGCATATGGCAAAAATAAAAAAATAAACATCTCAATGTCCATGTCATAGCGAACGGGAACAATAAACGGGGCGCGGGGCGTGTATAACAAAAGCTATGCAGGACGCGTGACGACCACCACTCACTCCTCAGTGCAATAGAGGCGCGAGAGTTCGCGTTGGCACAAAAGCAACACGTCTCTTGATCATAAACGAGTATGATTGATTGTACACAATGAGACAATGCTGCGACCCGTTATTTTATTTTCGTGGCCCAGTGCCGGGTCGCGACCCACTATATGAAAAACGCGGTGTTAATCCTATAGGTACCTTACTATAGCTATACTATTACTATACTAAGCAGAAAAAATGTTGAGGTTCATGATACGTATGTATTTTAGTACCTCCAAAAATACAAAACCTTTGTTAGATTATTACTAATTACGACAGTCTATGAGCGTGGAGGAAGCCAGAAAGGCATGTAAAGCAAGAACCTGTTAAAACTCTGTACTCTCTGCCTACCCCGCAAGGGATCTGGCGTAATGATATAGATAGACAACAGAATATTACTGTTTCGGACTGTTTTAATTGTCGTCTTATATCAACCATATCAAATCAAGTTCTAAAGTGGTAAAGCAATGGCAGCCTCAGGGTGGAAAATCTCCTTTTAATAACGATGAGTTCAAATCCCGGCTCACACTTCTGATTTCTACAAAGCCTACGTTCGATTATCACTAGCTAATGGAGAAAGAAAATATGGCGAGTAAAACCATATTCAAGAGAATCTAAAAACTTATCGAAAGATATGTGGAATTATACCCAAAGCAAGGGGATAGGCACACCCCTTTAAGATCTAGATCTAATATAGTACAGGGGTCTACATTACTATGTATGCATGAGAGGTATATTGGGTCAATTTGTTTTTCTTTTCACGACCGCGTGTAACCAACATCCAAAATGGCTCTTTTACTAACCCTCGTTTTACGAGTTATGGATTACGAAATGTTTTATACATCGGCCGTTTCCCGTTCGAATTTGTAAGCAGTATTGTTACGAGCCCATAAAAGTATGAACACAATAGTTTATTGGGCACTCGTGTTGATTTTACAGTTCTTGCGTTCCGTAAACCATAAACGCTCTTCTTCTTTACACTTACGAGGCGTGTCTAGCCGGATCATACTGGTTCGGCAGATTCGGAAATTTGTCTAACTTTCGACTCCTCAGGCTATTTCAGAGAGGATAGGTTATTACCAGTGTGGGCAAAAATTAATTTTTGAGGCAATTAACAATTATTAATTATAAGAACTTGCAAATTGTAGTTGCAAAACATTGCAATTACAATCGATCAATTGTTCATCGTTTTATGCACGCTTACGACTAACAATTAATCTTTAACTAATACATCTTACCAATAAGTTATCGTAGTAATAACTTGTTACTGAGTCACTCACCTTCGACCCCATCGTCACTTTCCATCAAGTGAGATTGGCGTCAATAGCTGACCAGTTCTGAATATAAAAAACCCTCCTCGCGCTTCTACGTCATATCATTTCTAAGAAAGACTGCTGTGACCGATTACAACGTTTTGTTTTGTATGTCACTTGCTGTTGGAACATATCAAGCCGCCCCCGCAAGGCTCCTAACTTAGCTTAGCTACTTACCATATGAAATGGTAACTGGGATCTACGACTTAGCTTAAGTTAACCTTCTGAAACACGTAGACACTCGAAAATGTATATGCTACAAATTTCAAATTTTCTTTTTTTTAACTTTCTAATTTACTACCGGATCGGAACGCGGGTGAGAAAATCCAGCGAGAAACTCAGCGGGCTTGCCTGTTTTGCTTAATTCTCTCTTCTATTTTTTTCATCATGTTGATGTTGACGCTAATGAACACGGACATGCTACGAATTACAATACCACAGCGCTAAGAACGCTTTACCGTTTCCTATCCAATATCTTTAAATAATACAGACAGTTAATAGTGGCAACGCTATATAATTACCAAACTCGCATTTCTATCAAAATACTTTGGGCGTATCACATATGATACCGTAACTTTAGCGATCGACGATTTTGCGACTACATCGTAGTTCAGCGCGGTTTGGCGATTTACTACGTTCGATTGCGGTGTCAAAATCGCACGTCTTGGCAACTGCATCAATGCTGCATCGCGCTTTAACGATAACTCCATTCGATCGCAGTTTCAAAATTAGCGTAGCGTAGCATTCTCTCGCTGCATCAGGCGTCTATACACCGGCGTGATCGCCGCGACTAAATTTTATATATGCTGTATATGTGCGGTGCGTTCAGTCACTGCATCCAGCGTCCAAAATCGGCATGGTTGCAGCTAATTGAGTTGGTATGTATGCGGATGGAAGATTATTGACGCGCGGCATCAGCATCAAAGCAACTAAATCGATAATGCCATAAGTAGCAAATCTGTTTTGGCCTTGTTCGTAGGGAAACACAAAATACCCAATAAATAGAATTGACGTAGATAGCTAACGATAAATGGTTATAATATAGAACTATATAAAAAGCCTTCGACAACAACTTTGGGTGCACGTGTAAAGGTTATTTTACATAGAAAAAAAATTTTCCTTTCGTTATTCCAGCTCCGAGTGGTTATCGAGACGTTGAGACTAGTGTAGTTGACAGGTTGGAATAACGCCACTCTTTTTGATTTCGTAAAAAGCAATACTTCGACTATAGAGGCTGTAACGGTAAGACTAAACAAATTGGGACCAACGGTCTAACGTACTATCCGAAGAACGGAGATGATCAACAAAACCATTCTATCGATTTATTATTAAAACAATAATACATCACAGTGACATCAGGATATGTTTTACTCATATAAACCATGTAGTGTATTTATAAATCGTCAGACTTTACCATCACTTCGAAAGGTCATTTCTGTGAAGAAGAATGGCAAGAAACTTCACGAATTCTCTCAGCTTATTCAAAAAAAAACACAACAACAATACATCATCACGCCAGATCCCTTGCGGGGTAGGCAGAGAGTACAGAATTTAAACAGGTTCTTTCCTTACCTTCCCTATACCTCTCTGGCTTCCACCACTCTCATAGTTGGTCTCATACACGCAGCCTCTTGACTTGTCCTTCAGATAAAACTCGGTCTCAAGGTAGTCTAGGTCTTCCCCAGTACCTACATCCTTCCACTTTCGCATTGTATATCTGTTTTGTCATTCTTTCTTCTGACATTCTTTTAATATGCCCGAACCAACGGAGCATACCCTTTCTCATCTTTACACCGATACTATCTTTCAAAAAAGAAAATAAAATATAGATTTAAAAAATTCAAACAGAAATGTATCGAGTATTGAAAAGATGAATACCTCCATATTTAATGGTATTCATTCCCATAGAAAAATAGCGTGAACCGAATACCGTACGAGGAGTGTATCGACCGAGGCATCCGTCACCCCACGAACTATTTTTAACAACCAAACTAAAACTTATGTAAGGACACCCCTTCTGTCTCGTGTCCTTACCACGCGTGTGAACAGTTTATACTCGATAGCGATTGTCGAAAATGTACGCATCTCGGGAGTAAATTAAGTTTCTAAAATAATTTATTTTGTATAAGCCCAGCGAAGGCACTTACCAAGCTATATTTTTTTAACTTACTAATCTTTTTTGCGTGTTTGTATATCTGTGTGAATGATCTACACTGCTGGCTGAGTGAATTTTACAGCTTCACTGGGCAATAAGGTGAGCGTTCGACTTCGCTCCAACCGGAAAACTTACTTATCTATCGCCGGATCTGAACGGCTTTCACTGAAAAGATCCACCAAAAAACTCAGCGAGCCTGTCTTTTTGTCTAATTCTCTTTTCTATTTTTTCTCTGTTTGTGTGTAGATAAAATGCTATGTTACAAAATTAAGTTCGCGATCTCGCTCCAGTGTAGTGCCTTATGACTGAGATGTGATAAATGATAATATTTTGAAAGATTAAAAATCTAAAGGATTCTGGACGGACCAGTCTTCGCAAGCAGCAGCCGTTCACAAGTATGAGTACTTGAGCAGCCATCACTTCCCTCAGCGAAGGAAGTGGCCCGCATCAACTTAACTATTATTCAACAATTAGACAAATCTTTGCGTGACCACGTTTGTGAAGTCACCGTGTCACCTAAGACACAGGAATAGTTCCTAGTGTGGGGCTACGTTCGTTAAAACAAAGTTGAGACACATGGTAAGGGACACTTAATATATAGCTACACTATTTCGCTGTATTAGCATCGAAATAGTAAAGTTTTTATTACTTTCGTTCCAACGTGTAGTGGTCTCGCTACTTTTATGGGGATGAATCATATTCTGGATGCCATAAAGCATGCAATGGGAATTGTATGGGTGGGAAAATGTACCACCCCTGCATAACTTTAATAGTCCATACCACAGAACTCATAATAATAAGACATTAAAAGTGAAATAGCACACGATGTTGTTCAAAACGACTGTAGCCGCTTTGTCATACACGCACAGTTTAAAGAAAATAGACACGGACTGTCATACCTTTAAATTATTGCTATAAAAAATATTTTCAGATGAATATTACCTTATAAGTACAATATTACAAATACTGAGTTCTTAGATTTACGCGAATATTACACATGAAATAAAACTATTTTTTCGGATTTTATCGCGGTTTATTTTGATTTTTAAGTTCCCGAGGTTTCGAGTGCTTTGCAGCACCCATGGTCACGGGAAGGACTCAGTCCTTCCCGTGACCATCGAACGTCGTCCCACACTATGTTTTTTCCTGTGTCGTGGGGAGCGTTTAAAAACATGAAAATTCACATACACAAATATCCAGACCGGAACAAATAATTATGGGTCACACAAAGATGTATGTGCACAGCGGTGGAATGTTTACATCTTTATTTGTATTGTATCCTTGGTAAATGAAAGCATAACTTTGTTGGTTTGTTGTATCTGTATATGTACGTATTTGGTGCGTTTACGTCATAGAGTACTTAGATTCGGAGATGGCATATCGTTTATCCGCAGAGGCTATTGGTACATTTTACCCAAACAGACCTTCTTTTTAGTTTTTTTAAACGTATCCCCACACTATTCCTGTGACGTGGGTGCGTGTCCCATGCGGGAATCAAACCCGCGACTATTAGACACAGTGAGTGCGACGGCGGCGGGTCATGACGTTTGCCGTCGCGCCGAGCGTGGCTGCTTTGTGTGTCATCCTCCGTACATTTCAGTACATTAGAACTGTTCAAGTCGCGCCACCGTTGCGCCCCCGTCGCGCTACGTCGGCTATATGGCGGACAATTTAGCGCAGTGGTTAAGAGCTTAGGTCGCTCCGCCCAGTGTGTCTAATAGACGCAGGTTCGATTCCCTTTAAATATTTGTGTGACCCACAATTATTTGTTTGTCTATTTGTGTCTGTGAATTTTGATGTTTGTAAACGCACCCACGACACAGGAATAAATCCTAGTGTGGAGCTACGTAAAAAATACCTGATACCCACAACCTTACAGTTGCTTTATCGTGTTGGCGCGTTTTCCTCTAAGATTTGTCCTAGCAGGGATATGGAACATGAGAGTGGATATGTGTACATGACATGTGTCTGGTAAATAAATCCACATATACTGTTCCACTGATAGGTAATAGCAGGTTTGTGGTCATCCGCTATTAGTATTTATTAAGCTGCCTTTAAAACTGGACTTAACGACTACCACATGATCCAGACCAACGCATAATCGTGCCTTCTGAAGCATGGAGACGCTCAAAAATGAAAACACCATAAATGGTTACTTTTCCCAGACATACCCAACTTCTTCTTTTTGAGGTGCCTCTCGAAATAGTGTAGGTTGGCAATCAGCTCTGCATTTTCCTGTCCCTTGCGAGGCGGAACAGTTCGGCGACACTCGCGATGCCTGTTCACTCTGGGATGTTATGCAGGATTTTTTTCTACCGCCAACTTTCCTTTTCCTCGCAACTTTTCCCATCATTATGAACTGCAGAAGTATCTATACCTTGGTAAATAGCTAAAACAGCGACTTAACCTTGGTAGTAGCTAACCCGGCGGTACCACAGCGATTTCAGCGTACGATTTCTCTGTGTGGTGTAATGTGATGCAAATTCTTCGTATGGACTGCAATATGAGCATTTCAAGTAAGCATTGAGTTCTCAAATTAAAAACTGACTATACTTTTTTTATCTACTCGTGTCTTGTTCTAAATTTTATCGCTTTTAGTTAATTAGTTCCGCGGTCGCGACGATTTTGGTGCATACGTCGATAAATTACCCTCCTGACATTATCTGTCCCGGTGATCTTTGTATGGAATCCACCGTTTTCAAATGTCATTACATGCGATAAAGTAATTTGGGATAGTTTGAAGATTTTGAATTTTATTAGTTTTAGGTACGGTCGATTTTGAATTGTAAGAATTTGAGATATGTGTCGTACTATTTCTCACCACCGTTAATTATTCGCAATTTTATTTTCCTAACCTTAGCAGTCATATTATATCGTTCGTATGTTCGTATAATATGTCGAAGCCCAGCGCGGCCAGAAATGGCAACGAAATACGAGCGTTATGCCTATTAAAATAAGATTTATAATAATTTACTCTTAAAAACGCCGTTCTGTGCTGCGCTGTTACGTATCCGACAAAACGTTAAGATAATACTACAAAAATATGGCTTTAATTTTGTCTTTAACGACATTTTGAGGAATTTGTAATATCATAATTAAAAGGAGAATGCCACGGGACGGTACCAATTACATGACGACGAAATTACTCCATATTATTATTACGCATATTTTTTTAAACAAATAACATTTTTTTTAGCTTCATATTAGGCGGCAATTTTAAAATTGAAAAAGTTGTAATACCCATATCACAGACATATAACAGAACCTTGCCTATAAGACGATAGATGGCACTAAGATCGAATTAGATCGCTATATGGTATCGTTCGCATGAAAAATTGGACCAAAAACCTCAAAGCATATGTACACTTCTTATTAATTTTCATCACACATTGTAATGCTCTTACAGCAACAGAAACATTTATAATATAGTGAAAAAAGCTCACTTAGGTGAATAATTTGCGTGATTTTAAATTTACTGTTGACTGCCTCGTTGGTCTAGTGGCAAAGCGCATCGTTTTGTGATCACGAGGTCCTGGGTTCAAATCCTAGGTCGGACAAGTGTAGTTTTTCTAACAAAAACTTCCCAGTACAAGTCCGGAGTCTGGAAATGACTTAACATTTGGTAGGGAATGCCATACATAAGACGTCATTGTCCTTTAAACGAGTCAGAATGCGTTAACAGTTCCGTTTTTTTTAATACCTCAGCGAAATACAGTACATCCAGCACTAAGCCCACAACTTCGTGAATACAGCCTAAGAGTTGTAGTAACTATATACAATGTAGATACAGAATCATTAATTAAAACTCGCTTTATACCCACATACAATCTACCAGCAATCCTAATATCACTTGAAACGTCTGTTCCCAGCAATAAATTACATTATTAATCCTCATTTGTAAGGATTATTCCTTCTAAGCGACAGCGGTGTGCAGTCGTAAACGAGTACGGTCAGCAACTTAGGTCGCTTATCATTCTCAGTTTTTCAAATCGCATGCACACTTTTTTGCCATATATCCATTATTTTTCTAAACTAAATATATTTGAGTACTAGATTCTGCCCGCGACTTCGTCAGACTTTAGACAGGAACCTTGCATTTGGCCGGGATAAGAAGTATCCTATGTGTTAATCGAGGTAATAACCTATCTGTGTGCTACATTTCTTCCAAACCCGTTCAGCCGTTTTTATTTATTTATTTATTCTTTATTGTATACAGAACAGAGGTAATTGTCATTTTCAAAAGTCATATACAGAGGCGAGCTTAACTCAGAATATGAGTTCTCTTCCAGGGAACCTTTGAGTGTTGAGAGATAAGACAGAAAAATAAGAGGGCAGTTATACAATCACACATTCCAGAGAAAAAGGAAAATATATAAAATTACTAAACATAATTATAAATAAATTACATACACTACACAAATACTACATACATATATTAAATATAATATACATACATATACATACATAAATAGTACAAAAAGTTATATGTATGCATCAATCAGCAAACAGATAGGAAAATTTCCTTGACTCTTCTCTTAAAAATATCCAGAGATGAGTTCCCACGTAGGGCGTGTGGAAGTGAGTTCCAAAGACGTATACTACGAACAGTAAAAGACTTATCGTATCGGCTGGAAGAATGAAGAGGAGTACGAAGAAGGAGAGAAGTAGCACTACGACAGGGTTATGTACAGATATGTAGGGACAAGAAGGTCAAAACGCTCACGTAGGTAGATAGGAGCTTTAGGACTATGAAGGATGGAGTAGAGAAGAGAAAGAACATGTGAGTCTCGACGCCGCCGAATAGGCAGCCACTGCAATTTTCCCCGGAACTCTGATACGTGATCATATTTACGCAAACCGAAAATGAAGCGGATGCACAGATTCTGCAAACGTTCGAGCTTGTTCACTAGCTCTTCAGTTGCATCAAGGAAACAGCCATATCCGTAGTCAAGAAGAGGTAGGAGAAGAGACTGAGCAAGGTTTATTTTAGTTTGGAAAGGCAAGAACTTTGCGTGATTGAGTAACAAATATCTAAACATACAAACTATCACATTTATAATATTAGTAGGATGATTTTGATTTGTTAAATAAGAGTATTACCGATTCGACAAACTGAGAATAGCAAGCGAGTTATGTTGCTGACGGTACGTGGTCCCGGCTCCGTGTAATACGTACAAGCCTTTGAGCCTACAGTTATCAAACTTCACTTTTGCCGCTTTTAAAGTTTCTATTCTTTTTTTTTCTTACTAATCCACCACCGGATCGGAACGCGGCCTCCACTGAGAAGATCCGGTGAGAAACTCAGCGGACTTGGGTTTTGCACTCATGCGAGTGAACAGGGGAATGAACATGATTTCATGTCTACATCCCTGCTCGAAACCACCCTTTGCACATTTGTCATGATCGTTTCTCTGGTCAATGCTAAATTAGTGAGGTTGAGGCTTAGTGTCTATGAGCTTAGAGAACCAATACCGTACGCACGATTGTATCGCTTTTTTGGTTCTACGAGAGAAAAAATTACTAAAGATTCTTAGGCTTCTGTAGGTAAAACTGTGGTACTCAAATGCTGAATCCCATCACTCTAAAAATCCCTTGCGATGACCTTCTTCAACTCGGTAGTGGAGCTACGAGATCACCAAACAGATAGCACTGTTGTTCCACTCGTGAGCCCTACTCTTTTGAGCACATCTTATAATTTCCATCGTACCCTTGCAATGCTCATGACCATTGCCGTTCCCCTTAGGATCGCTTTTTTAACTGAAACCTAAAGGCATACACCCTGGATGCTGGTAATCTCTGAGCTAGAGCTATACAGCGCTATGACGCCACCAGAATTGATAAGTGTCCTATTAAAAGTTATGGTTTTTCTATTTCTTCTCTGTCTATGTCTATATCATCATCCCTTGTTCTGTTTCTTATTCAATAATAAAATGTGTGTAGCAAAATAAATGGTTTGAAAGACGACGCAGACGTCAAAGTGATTATAATAGTGATGATATAGCATAAATTTTATACCTATACAAAAACGCACACGAAGGTAAAAATTCTGATTGATAAAACAAGTGTGCGTCAACGGACACAAAATTATACCGAAGTGTATTCCTAAACTGCACTAGGTATTTTTGTTCGGGAAGGAAAAGATTGAGGAAAACACATAATTTTGCTGTTTTCTTATAATAGGAAATGTGACTTCTGAAGCAAAAATGGAATTATTTGGTCACTCTTTAGATTGTTAGTCGGTTGTTTCTGAGAAACTGTAATACCCAGAAGCCCGAAGCCCTGGTAACATACAACTCATGTTAATCTAATATTAAATTCAAAATACGGAATGCTTAAGACCCGAAAGCGAGTCTTATATCGTTTCTTTCAATTCAGCTTGTGTTGTTCCACGGCAAGGCAAAAGCTTTATTTCTCTTTCCTCAAACTCAAATCATTTATTTCGTATAAACTTGGAGTACTTACTTTACACTTTTTTAACCTACTAATCTATCGATGGATCGGAATGCGGGCTCCACTGAGAAGATCCGGCGAGAAACTCAGTGGGCTTTTTGTATATATTTTTGCTTTATTTTCATTTTTTTCATCATTTTCTTTGAGAATACGTTTTTATATTATACAAAATTAAGCATGCGATCCAGGTCTAGTGTGATTCCTTACGAGTGAGATATAAGACTAACAATCATATTTAAAAAAAAATGATAAACTAAAGGATTCTGGTTGGACCAGTCTCCACAAGAAGTACTCGTTCACAGATATGACGACTTGAGCAGTCATCACCTCCCTCGACCATATTGGAGGGGAAGTAGTGACCTGCACCAAATAGCCACTGTAAGCATTTCCTTTATTGTGAGCATGACCAATCCCAGACCCTTAACAGTAGCCAGAAAACGACTACAAAAAGTGAAATACTACTCAACTCGTTACAGTTTTAGCAGCACTGTTGTAGCATCCTTGAAGTAGAAGTTTAGTTTACCTGATCTTGTCCTCCTGGGTTTGTCTGCCGTTTGACTTAATCAATCGGGATCCTATGCTTTGCACAAATATCATATCGCAAACAACCAGATGCTTTATTCCAGCCTAGTTCCATTTTATTTTGACCACAATGATGATGGCTTTCTGTGCGACAGCACTAATTTAAGGCTAATGACGTATCAAACAGTGTATGAGTACGTAACTTTACTTAATTGTAGATCAAATTAAATGTATCAGTGTCATATTACTCATGCTGGCTTGGCTAAGTGATTTATTACATAAGCCAGATAACGATGTTGATTCGAGGCCTCCGTTCCCAACCAAGAAAGCGTTTAACCACCGTAATGCAATCAAAGTAAATTGCTCTTTAAGATCCTGCAATTAGACTCTGAAGCAGCAGTAATCTATGGTAAAGGTTGACACAGTTTTGAGAATTTACGCCTAGTAGGGTGACCATTACCGTCGACCCATCTTAGGGGTGTGACATATGTTGAAATTGGTTTGATTGACGTGTGCAGGTAATTAGGGCTTATACGTTTGTATTTAGATTAAAAATCAGTAGACTTACTTATACATAAGGTAATAGCCAATGGTTCACTTTTTTATTACAAAGAAATGGAATTGATATAAGGTTGTGTGTGTATTGCGCGTAGTGACCGCACGAGCCTTTTGCGGTCACAAGAAATATATCTAGCTCTTATTACAGTGCTAGACTATTCTGTCACCATTTTTCAATATACGAGGTAGCAAAATAATATCAAAAACCTGATATTCGAACTCATAAACGCTTAACACTTTTTGGCTCCAATTATTGCACCAGCTACTCTTCTTCTTCTTCAAGTGCCGCTCCATTACTGGAGGTTGGCCGTCAGCACTATGTATATGCTTCTTTCTTAGCCATAGTGAACAACTGCTCAACGCTGGCAAGTCCGGTTCACTCCCTGATGTTTCGCAGCCATGATGTTTCCGTGGTCCAACGCGTCTTTTGCCCTCAATTTTGCCCATCATAATCAATTGAAGCAGGTGATATCTATCGTGGCGCAGCACATGTCCGAGTTATCTAATTTTTCGCTTTTTGATGGCTTGCATCAATATTCGGATCATATCAATACGCTGGAAAACTCTATCATTGCTGACCTTCCGTGTCCAGCTTATACGGAGCATGCGTCGGTAGCACCACATTTCAAATGCTTCAAGGCGCTTCTTGGTATTCTCCTTAAGAGACCAGGCTTGACAGCCGTATATGACTATAGGCCAAACATAGCATAAGACAATGCGACTTCTGAGCTTAAGGTTAATTTGCCGAAAACACAGAATTTACCTCATTTTGTTAAATGATGCTCGAGCAATTTCTATCCGGGTCCTTACCTCTTGATCAGTCCTATACTTCATTCACCCAAGCATCGAGATATTTGTAATGTCGGACTCGCTCAAGATCTTTAGTTCCTACCGATATCTTTGGTTGTAATGCGGGAAAGCACGATACCACTATATATTTGGTTTTCAAAATGTTGATGGACAGACCAGCTTTTTTGCTACTCTCATGAACTCTATCTAGAAGCCTCTGCAAGTCTCTCTCTCCGATGAGGCAATGAGAACAATGTCGTCAGCATAGCGCAGGTTGTTAATGACCCGTCCATTAACCCTTACCCCTGCATCAACTCCATCGAGAGCCTTAGACATCCTCGGAATAAATATTAAAAATCAGGGGGGACAAAATACAGCCTTGACGGACACCACGGCATTTATCAACCTCCTCTGTGTGTTCGTACTCCACTTTCACAGTAGCCTTTTGGTTCTTATACAAATTGTTTATTATTGTGATGTCCTTGCCATCCAAATCAATATTCATCAGGTGCTTTATTAGCAATTCGTGTTTGACGCAGTCAAATGCTTTATCGTAGTCGATAAATAAAACACAGTAAAACATCAGTTTACATGTCACAAAATTTCTGTACAAGAACATTTAATGCAAAGAGTGCCTCGCGGGTACCGACACCCGATCGAAAACCAAACTGACTCTCTCCTAGCTGTTCATCACACTTTGGTCGAATCCTATCCTGCACGATCGATCGAAACTCTTTGCACATCTTTGCATTCTGCTTTTTTGGTAGAGTGATGAAAGTTGATTCCAGCCAATCTTTAGGGTTTAATACTCCGGTGTCATAGATTTTATTAAAAAAAGGTTATCTAATTAACATGATCTTTCTCCAAGAGCTGTAGTACTTCGATTGGGATGTTATCGGGTCCAGGCAACTTCCCTTTCTTTGCTATTCTCAATGCTCGTAAAACTTCTGATTTTAAAATAAAGGGCCCAGTATCATCGACTACGAGCGCAGTAAGGTTTGTCGATCTGCGAACATATTTGTGATGTACTCGCTCCAGACCTTTTTCTTGCTTTCAACATCCAAAAGAAGGTTCCCTTCGTCATCCACCAAGGCAGTTGTAGACCTGCGGTTCCACAACACCATTTCCTTAATGTGCTTGTGCATATTGAAGTTATCATGTTTCCGGTTTAGTTCTTCCATAAGTTCACATTTATTTGTGAGGAATGCTACACGGGCACTTGCTATCTCCTTACAGATTAGCTAGTCTAACTGCTTGTATCGGTCTTCATGCGTATGTTTGGTTGAAGAAAACTGTGATAGATATCGTTACTTTACGTTACTTTCGACTTTAACCCATCCCAGATCTCATCAATTTGTGTCAGTGTGGTAGAACTATATGCCCACTTGTTAATTTCATCTGTAACCTTAGCTCTTACGTCCTCATCTGTAAGTTTTCTTACATTTGGTTTCTCGCTGCTTTTCTTTTTGAACACGCGTTTTAGTTTGCATCGCATGTTTACAACAACGGGGTTGTGATCAGATCGTATATCTTCGTACGTTTGAGCACTTAACATACAATTCCGGTATGTCCTGTTCACAATGATTAAGTCTATTTGGTTTCGCACAATATGCTCTGAAGTATGCATTGGCGAGGTCCAAGTATAGTCTAGCTACTCAAAAAAAAAAATCAGCTAAATTAACGCGCCAACTTATTCTAAGCACAATAATTATGAAGACTATTTATGCTACTAATGTACGATTAAGTCATTTAAATAGCACAATTTACATGCATACCAACGACGTCCATTAGTCAAGTGTTTAAATAGGGGTCCATGTATGGATACTAATTAACAAGGCAAAAAACTAGATCGCCTACTTGCTCGGCGTCTATAACTTACAGAGTTTGATGTTAAATCGACTAGTATAAAATGGGTAAAATAATCCTTGTACATTAAAAGTTCGGACCCATCCCGCCGAATAGATACTGTTTCACGAAGAAAAGGCTTTGAGGAAAATAAAAAAGGGGCCAAAAGCATCGCCGTACAACGTTTTATGTACCCTTTTAGACATCTTAGATATCCTCGGATACAAGAGTAAGTATTACCTATAGAAATATCAATCAACTATAACAATCTTTAAAGGTAGGATGTAAAAATTAGACAGTTTTATACGGACTTACAAAAGCTATAGAGATTCTCAATTTGATTGTTTTCCGCGTGAATTAGGTTATGATATATCTTGGAGACCCAGTCGAACTTTAAGACAATACAAAATTATTATTATCCTAATCTGCCGAAAAATTTAATATATCAAAATCCTCTTTCTTGGATCGACGAGAGACAAATTATAATAATTCGAGATAAAATATATGAGTTTAAATTTATATGAGACCGAAGAAGGGATAGATATTAAATAATTATAAATTTATTCAATGGTTCAGAGGCATTTTTTACAACACAGTTATTATATGTACTTAGAGTATAGGGAACAAGAGCAACAACTTTGTGGTGCAGTGGTATCTGTACTAGTTATAGAAAAACTGTATGACAGATACCTTCGCCTTCCTATAAGTACAGAGGATAATATTATTGGGTGCAATTGGTACATTAGAATTAACAAAATATTATAATTATATTAAATACAAAATAAAACTTGTCCTAAAGAAAACTCAAAAAAAGTAAATTACAATTTAAAATCAGAATAAAATAATGATTACAAATTTCACATGCGGATATACTTACCTATGAGTGCGTGCGTGTGCATGTGGGTGAGTGTGTGTGTGTATTTGTGTGTGTAATAGGATCTACTTTGTCGTTATGAGTATTTTTTCAGTGTCATCGTAAGATAGTTTCTTCAACCAGGCCTTGATCGTATATTTACACTGCGAAAGGGGTAAACAATAAATATTATTGCTTTTGTTGGCAATAATTTCGGGAGGCTAGAGCAGTTTTAGACAATTTACTCCCACAAACAAGATCTCTGCGCCTTTAACAGTGGTAAGCAATATAGTTAAAGGGAAGGGACTTATGTACACGTTACGTTAGATGGATAGCAACAAGAATTATAAGAAAGCGGTAAACTCTAACCGGTAATCATGTGACAGCAATATAGGAATAAGACATTAGTCCAAAGCTCTAGTAAACAGGCCAGTTTATGATAATGAAATCAGAATTCATAAAAATACAAATCAAACGCCGTCACGTCTATATAACCTAAGCAAAAATGTCTCACTGTCCAGGGTCGACCATTTGTATCTGAAACAGTGCAAAGATTCGAATCCCAATATGTTTCATTTGGAACATCTGAATCAGCTAAATTCAAGCACAGCCCCGACGAAATCGCGTCGCGTATTCAAACGTTCTGTGAGACGCAAGTTTAGGTAATTTAAGATCGAGATTCAGTTTTTAGATTTGGATGAACTACGAAGCATTTTATTTGTTTGTACCAGTGAATGTAAGA
Organism: Phalera bucephala; assembly: GCA_905147815.2. NCBI lineage: Eukaryota > Metazoa > Arthropoda > Insecta > Lepidoptera > Notodontidae > Phalera > Phalera bucephala. The sequence goes on along the minus strand of LR990630.1, from coordinate 18,898,779 downwards.
CAAGATTCAGATACAAATAAAGCTTTATTTTTTGTACAAATGTTTCGAATCTTGTAATTCTCGTTCATATCACTGTAACATACCAGTAAAGATCGACACATGTCGAGTATATATATCTATACCATATCTATAGCACAACCAGACTCCAGACTTGCTTGACATGTTTTTTTGGAAAAATTACACTTCGTCCGACCCAGGACTGGACCAACTACGACACTAGACCAACGAGGCAGTCGGAATCTTGCAAATAAAAGGTCAAACACAATCCAGATTTCTTCCAGTACATTGGGATTTTGTTACAAAATTCAGGCTAACTTAATGGTCCTGAGGGAAATTAGAATAGCTGCCGTAAGGCCTGCACAGTTTAGATAGGCGCCCGATTACACGTGGAATTCTTGCCAAGATTTCTTGTACTTACTGTGAGGGTGCCTCGTTGGTCTAGTGGCAAAGCGCACCGCTTTGTGATCACGAGGTCCTGGGTTCAAATCCTAGGTCGGACAAGTGTAGTTTTTCTAGCGAAAACTTCCCAGTTCGAGTCCGGAGTCTGGAATTGTGGCCGGTTTATGGCAATAGACTCGCCCCCTATTACATGGGACCTAACATCGTCGGCGAAACGTGGGTGTACGCAGTACACCTCAGCCACCCCCGCTTGGGGAATATCGGCGTGACGGTGTGTACTGTAAGGGTTAACAGACTGACTGTATACAGACTGTCGACTTGAGATTCAAGATTAATGGAATACGTTATAGACATTTATTATAAACATATACATTATATGTCAGTCGTAAGGCATCACACTGGAGCTGGATCTCATTAATCTATCTATCTATCTATAACCTCACGCCAGATCCCTTGCGGGGTAGGCAGAGAGTACAGAGTTCCAACAGGTTCTTTCCTTACATACCTCTCTGGCTTCCTCGACTCTCATAGTTCGTCTCATACACGTTCGCCGGTTACGGAGACTCTTGACTTTTCCATCAGATAAGACTCGGTTTATTTGGTCGTGGTAAGATAGTCTAGGTCTTCCCCGGTACCTGCATCCTTCCACTTTCACATTAATGATTTTGTATAATATAAAAATACATGTATTTTTCTATCAGATCCCTTGCGGGGTAGGCAGAGGGTACTGAGTTCCAACAGGTTCTTTCCTTACATACCTCTCTGGCTTCCTCCACTCTCATAGTTCGTCTTATACACGCTCGCCGGTTACGGAGAATCTTGACTTGACTATGACTATGTATCTATACAAAAAATGATGAAAAATCAAATGAATGGTGAATTAAATAAAAAAGACAAGCCCGCCGAGTTTCTCGCCGTATCATCTCAGTGGAGGCCGCGTTCCGACCCGGTGGTAAATAAGTAAGTTAAAAAAATAATAATAAAATGACACTTTGTAAACACCCCCACAGATTTTATACAAAATAAACGATTTGTGTTTAAGTTTGACACAGTACTTAATTATTCTATAATAAGCACGCCATGTTTGTTGTTAGCATGTTTTTACTACTAAGTAATTTTGATTTCTTGTTTTTATACGAATTTGTGTTTAAAATAATATCAGCCTATACTGGCCGTGGTCTCTTACAATAGGTCTCATAAAAAAGCTCAAAGTTGCTCAGCGAGCTATGGAAAGAGCTATGCTCGGCGTTTCTCTACGTGATCGAATCAGGAATGAGGAGATTCGTAGAAGAACCAAGGTCACCGACATAGCCCTCAGGATTAGCATGCTGAAGTGGCAATGGGCTGGCCACATAGCGCGAAGATCGGACGGGCGTTGGGCCAGAAAGATTCTAGAGTGGAGACCACGTATTGGCAAGCGCAGCGTAGGACGACCGCCTGCCAGATGGACCGACGATCTTGTGAAAATCGGAGGAAATCGTTGGATGCAGGTGGCATCGGACCGGTTACGCTGGAGAGCGATTGGGGAGGCCTATGTTCAGCAGTGGACAAGTATAGGCTGAAATGATGATGATGATGATGATGATACTGGCCTTTGCCCACTGCTGGGCAAAGGCCTTTTCTCTTACAAATCGAGGTGAGAGAGATTAGGTCATACTCCACCACACAGACCCAAGCGGATTGGTGGAGGCAGGTTTGTGGCCAACCGCTGCTGGACTTATTAAGCCGCCTTTATGGCTTCCAACTCGGCTTAACGACTACCACATTAAGTGGTAACCGGGACCAACGATTTAACGTGCCTTCCGAAGCACGGAGACGCTCGAATATGAAAATGCTACAAACGGTCACCCATCTCAGGCCGACCGAGTCGAACGCTGCTTAACCTTAGTGATCGGTAAGAACACCGCGGTCGCACAGCGCTACGAGCCCCTCTGTCATTTGTGTTTAACAGTGCAGCTACTTCTGAAAATTTCACGAGCAAACAAATTACCAGATTTTTTAAACACATCTATAGTTAATAAATTTTTACATATTTATATTGTACATTCATTACGTCGATCCAGTGTGGATTAGATACATTTAGTATCAGCTAATTAGTTACATCTAATCCGCACTGAATCGACGTGATGGAGTCTTCTTTATTCTCTCTCACTTGTGAGGCTTTTAACCTGGTATGATTTACTTCTTCTATTATTGAAATAATAGGCAGTGATTGCCTAGGGGTTAGACCGTTGGACTGCAAAGTCACAGGTCTCGGTATCAAACCCAGGCACGCACCTGTCTTTTGGAAAACATGTGCGTATTAAAAATTAACTATCACTTGCTTTAACGGTGAAGGAAAACATCGTGAGGAAACCTGCATGCCTAATCGAAGGTGTGTGAAGTTCGCTAACTCGCACTGGGCCAGCGTGGTGGATTATAACCTATACCCTCTCAATTTGAGAGGAGGTCCATGCACACAGTGGGACAGTTTCCTAACAGGGCTAATTTATTATTATTATTAAAAGACCGTCTATACGTCAACTACAATTTTTGTGTCGCAAACACATTAGGGCGACCATCGCGGGTCGTCATCCGCGATTGAGCTTTTCACTTTATCGTTAGGGGAAAAGGTCAGCAGGCCTTTATCTCAGGCCGATACGTCTGTCAGGTCGATTTATAGACATCGGAAAGTAAAGAACATTTCAGTGTCCCTATCGGCGACTACGATATCTTTATCGTTTGTAACGAACGGCTTTGTTTTATTTATATAATACTAGGCCTTTTAGCTATCGGCGCGATATAGATAGGCCTTTATATAAATTTCAATAACACTAGGCCTTTTTCGTTAATATACTTAGGTTAGGCTAGCGCAAAAATGTAAACCCTGGCAGTGAACAAACTTATGTGAAGTTAACATGCTCGCACTTTTATGTCCACTTCCCTGTTCACTACCGCGGTAGTGTGCTGAATGTAAATTAGCGGAAAGTTTAATATTACCACCCGGCCTTCAGCGTGACGTTGAATATCTCATATTAGGTGGAAGCCACAAATCATAACAAAATATGTTTAGGGGGATTTATATAATCCCCCCTAAACATACGAGTATTTTGTCCGTCTTTCCTGCCTATATATTTTTATTAATATCTTCCTTAAAGATAAAATCGGTATCTATTTTACGTTTAGGGGATAAAACGTAATACCGGGAATAATATTAGCCGCAAACTGCAACTTGCGGTAATAGGGAAAAAAACCTACTACTTGTTGGTCTAGTGGCGACTGATGCGCGTAGAGGTCAAAGTACCCAGGAGAGTTCGAATCTAGTATTCGAACCAAATGAAATTTTTCCATAGAGAAAAATCCAATATCAGTCTGGAATCTGGCATTGTGCCATTTGTATGAGTTGCCATTAAGGGGCTACACAGTGCGTCTCTGCCACCCCGCTTGGGGAATATAGGTGTGATGGTGTTTGTTTGATTTTTTATTTATTTCCAACTATATTAGGCTGCATTTGAATCAACCGGGACCGAAAACTTAACGTGCCTTTAAACACGGGGACGCTTGAATATGAAAAAGCCACAAACGGTCACCCATCTCAGTCCGATCGACCTGAACGCTGCTTAACCTTAGTGATCTGTAAGAACATACCGCTGCGAGCGCCTCATTTTTTAAATTGCACCCACGCCGGGAATGATTTCTTTGAACGGGTAACGCTTATAAGATTTGAAAAGACCTTGCCAGTCTTTAATTAAACGAAATCGTTCAAAATCAAATTAATTAAGATGTTATCTGTACCTCCAGTAATACTCGTAGCCGAGGGCAAAAATATCGCAACGCAGACAAGATTAATGAATCATACACAATAATTTCGTATCGATATATCTAATCAATTTGCGTACACCCACTGTGTACCAGTTCTTACGTTACGCCATTGAGAAATATAGGTGTCACATACGTTCTTATTTAATGATGCTTTGGTGTGAGCGAGATGGACTTCCGATGGTATTTTGAAAATTGTTTTCGCTGGATGTACTGATGTTGGCAATACATTGGATTTCTGCTCAACGCAATGACCTTTAGCCGATTGCTTATAGGAGAAATTATAAGCGTTCTTTTCGTTAGACATACATAGCTATAATTCAAATAATTATAATTCAAAAAGACCTTTTTGAAAACAAGCTTTTATAGCAAAAATACGACGTAGCTATTTTGTGTAGTTGAGAGTTCTTGTGGCTTCTTTCCAGCTCCATCATCAGCACCCTGGACACCATCCGAATCTGTAGTACTCGTCAATACAAATATAACGAGCCCAATAACGGCGGGGTTATATTCACAAGAGGGGGTTACGTTGTACAATTCAGATGTTTCTATGGCCACCGTCTGACTCCATTATCAGAAAAATGGTTCACAAGATTTGACAACAGACAACGCGTGTAAAAACTAACTCTTGCTCGACGCTAAGATCGCATAAAGTATGGTATACACTAGCCGCATATACCTCTGTCACTGTATACCTGTGTCTTTGGTCAAATAGCCGACGGAGCGTGACGGGAGCGTGATGGAAGCGCTCGGCTGCGTTCAGTGACGTTTGCAGTCGCGCCGAGCGTGGCTGCGCTGTATGACGTCTCCCATACATTTGAGTACATTACAACTCCCCAAGCAGCGCCAGCGTCGCGATCCCGTCGCTTTGTGTGTGTATGTGTATGAATGATCTACGCTGTTGGCAGCGGGGCCTTTACAGCTTCGCCGGACAAGAGCGCGAGCGTGCAAACAGTACGTTCAAACCAGAAGGGGAAGGGGACAACTAGCTCAAGGGCGCCTCAAGGAGGAACGGCCTCGGCTTGGACGGGGGAGGTCTTATACTAGGTGTGTCGCCGTGGTGCTCTGCACCGGCCGGCGGGCAAGGGATTCGTCGACCTCGCCGGCGAGGTCGGTCTGATCCTGGTCGCGCTGCGTCGGCTATGAGGCAAAACCTGAACTTATGTTAACAGTTGAGTATCTTAGCACTAGCAGGCCAAATCAGAATCATGCACACAGACGAACACTCTACGCGGCTTCTTGGAGGTGCTCAACGAGTAGTATTCTCGGGGACCTGCCGAGAAGCCATGTAGAGCGCACGTCCATGTGCGTGATTCTAAGTTGGACCGCTAGTACTGAGATGCGCAACTGTTGACATAATTATGTTAACGGTGCTACTGTGGTCGTCGTTATCGTAGACTCCTTCCGCCAGACCCTTAAAATTATATTATAACCCTTGTCCATATAAGAACCAATTAGAAATTTCTATCCATTTTGACCGTAATCCCGCCAACTTATGATAATTGTATTTTCATACGATAATTTAACAAAGTGATGATTTTAGGTGCAGTGGTTTCTAACTACCGCTAAATTTAGCAAAATTTCAGAGTTTATATCCGTGTTTACCATCTTAGATTTTATCTAAGAATTTTACAATTAGTAATGCTGATTTATTAATTAAACAGACAGACACACAGATAAAATCAAAGCAAACAGTAAGGTTTGTAGGATCTTGTGCCCGCGGCCAAAATTTGAACTAACGCTGTCATCAAGAGAAATGTCACTTCATGACAGTCGCAGACTTGCCGTTTGCTATGAAATTTACTCAAGTTCTTTTTTAATTAGTAGCCATGTAGAATCAACTGTTTAAATATTTCCCGGTAAGTAGAAATTTTTTAATAAATGATATTCCACGGGACAAATTATCCGTGTCGCACGATATGAGGAACGATTGACACTAAAACAGAATTAACTAAATGTAGGTTTTCCCAAATAGATTATAGTTTATAAATAACATCAGTGAAGGGATAAATCAGCCGCTAACGGCAAAGCTTTTATCACATGCGCTTTAAATTAATCTCATAATTTATGGCCACCATAATATTGTATCCATTTATCAGGTCCTAATTCAGCTGGTTCAGTCTTCACGTCACGTACTGATCTTATTCTAGCACGAACATAACCCACTCACCATAAAATAAACTGTCATGTGTGTTTTATTAAAGTAAAAAGACTAGCCCGCTGAGTCCCTCGCCGGATTTTTTCAATGTGAGGCCGCGTTCCAAATTTCCGTTTGTATGTGCTTTTATTTGTAATTGCTATACGAATAAATAATTTTTGACTTAGACTTTGATCCACTGCACCCAATTAAAATAAATGCTTTCATGCCTAGCAAGATACCGTGTGTAAATTCCGCCTAAAGAACCGCTTTATTTTTCAGTTTACATTGTCTTAGCCTTTTCACTACAGCTATGAGCTTGATGTCATCGTATTAAAAACCCACTATTTTAAATCCAAATCTTGCCCTGGGCGCTCAGGATAATGAGCAGGAGAATACACGTAACCTAATAAGAGAATACATTTATATGTAAATCTGCCTCCACCGCACCGCACTGGATCCGCTTGGTAGAGTATGACCTTATCTGTCACCTGGATTTGTGAGAGAAGGCCTTTGCCCAACAGTGCAAGAGCAAAGACTTTTAAAACTTAATGCATTGCCCGTTAAAATAAATGATTCGTGTTCCGTGGGTGCAATTGTAAAAATCAAAGTTGTAGCATATAACTGTAAAACACAACAGTTCTTATATACTGGGACCAAAGATTCAACTAATGAATCCACCAGCTTAGTGAATATGAACTTGCCAACGTGGAATGTAAGACTATTTAATATGCTACAATTGGAATGCAAAATAATTATATTTATACTTGTCCACTTTCCTGCACAATACAGCGCGAATGAGCTAAAGTTTTTCATTTATACGTCAGTCAAAACTACAACCATTTACACTGAATTCTTCATTTGGAATTTTATGATCTTTAAACAATTATTCAAAGCAGACACATGCCGTCAGTCGTGTGCGTAAATGATTGGATAATCACAATGTATTTCCTGCGCTCGCGTCGTCTGATATATGTTGTATCCTGCGCAATATCAGTGTTATGTTGCAAATTTGCAAGTTCTCTGTGTCACCGCAAATATTGTTGCTAAGCTGTTTCGAAACACGACCGCTGTTGAGGATACCATAACGCATTAAAGTTCCAATCAAATATTACAATATAATGCAAAATTATGGCTTCCTCGTTGGTCTAGTAGCGCATATCTTGATTTCAAAAACTAACTCAGACAGTGTAATTGTGAATTTTCTATCGGAAAAAGAATGTATCAGTTTGGAATCTGGAATGAACCCCCTAATAGTCTGGTTCCTTATTACATTTGGACCTAAAATTGTCAGCGATATGTGGTACACAGTACACCTTTGCCTGTATCTGGTGCTCTTGCATTTCAACTTTTAAGCCTTGGCTATAGGCTATAGGAGCTAAGACAGGTGCGACCGCGAATGCGGAACCTCAAACGTATGAAATAACATCCAATCGCATTGGCTGCCAAGCCTTCACTCTAACCAAGACCTTATAATAACTTTCCTTACCCTTATACTGGAGCCATGGAGTTTCCACACTATGGGATTCAGCTCACCCTATTCTAATAGCTAAACAGTACCACCATTCATAGATCGTGTTCCGAATGCCTTTCGCTCCTTTTATAGCTATGGGTGTGAAGTGCATAGAAATAAAACAATCAGGACTTAGAATTCATGCGCCTCTGTCGATTTATGCATCGCACTTTCGCTTTTGCCGTAAATGTATTAAGTCTTGTTTATTTACTATGGCCTAAACCCTCTCAGTTTGAGAGGAGGCCCGTGCCCAACGGTGGGACAGTGTCTTAACAGGGCTAATATTATTTTATATTGTTATTATATATTTACATGGGTGTCATATCACCACATTCAAGGATATTATCATATGTAAAGGCTTATGCTTTAACTATGTAACAACTAATGAGATGAGATACCACCATCATGAGTCAAAAGATGTCCACTGCAGGACAAACGTCACCCGCAAAGATCGCCACTATGATCAGCATTACGTCCTGATCATTGAGTCCTCTCCATGTTTTCTAGTATGTGCTTATTTCTCAAGAATCTTTCTACCCCAACGGCTGTCAGTTCTACAAGCGAAGTGCCCTATTCCCTTCCACTTAAGTTTGGCAATTCACAGTGCTAAGTTACAATACACTTACACATATGGGATGCATTACAGAAACATGAGAATATTTTCCATCACGTCCTCTAATGGGTAACCCTTGAACCATGAATCCCGATATGGGCATTATAGTAAATGCCAAAGTGCGTTTGGATATTTATTTGCCAATCACATAATTACGCGGAACGATCTCGGAGCAATAAACGCTGTTGGTACTCTAGAAGCGTGAGTACCCTTTAATGTAACATTTGGTACATTTGGAAGGAGAAATTATAGCAATGTAACAATTTCTTCCACTTTAAGAACTACTTTTGGGTATTCCATTGACAGCTTTCTGCAATCGTCTTTTTAATAATGAAGAACATTTTTATTTCATTCGTTTATCAACCAAAAGAAGACCACTATAGGACAAAGGCCTATTCCAAAGACCTCCACGACTACCGGTTTACTAATGGAGTTTCTATAACATTCTATTCTTTCTAACTAGATTGAGATACATAGACGATGATTTTTTGTATAGATCGTTCAATTACCGAAGACGCGCCCCACCCTTTCTCCCAATAGCATGCGGAAGAAGTGTCCAATCGTGTAAAGTTAATGTAATGAAAATGGTAACGTTAGAAATAACACACTAGCAGACCATTGCTCACTTACTGTGTTGTAAGCAATTAGGAGAAAGGGTGCTTTTTCGTAAATATTCACGATCTACTCGTATGAAGAAAACGATGTCGAAAACGGTATGTCATCTATACGTCTCTACATTAAATGAAATCTAAATTACGCAAAGAACGAGCGAACTTTGAAAAATTGCCAAAGAACGAACGTTAAATGTGAACAGCTATCAATATGCTGCAAAATAATCTTGATATCTAAGGATCAAGTTTATTGTTAAGTATAGTGGAGTGAAGCTAGCGTGAACAGCGTAGTAAGAAAGCAAATAGGTATGAAAGAGAGTATCGGTGTAAAGATGAGAAAGGGTATGCTCCGTTGGTTCGGGCATATAGAAAGAATGTCCGAAGAAAAAATGACAAAACTGATATACAATGCGAAAGAGGAAGGATGTAGGTACCGGGGAAGACCTAGACTATCTTACCATGACCAAATAGCCCGGGTCTTATCTGAAGGACAAGTCAGGAGTCTCCGTAACCGGCGAGCGTGTATGAGACGAACTATGAGAGTAGAGGAAGTCAGAGAGGTATGTAAGGAAAGAGCCTGTTGGAACTCTGTACTCTCTGCCTACCCCGTAAGAGATCTGGCGTGATGATATAGATAGATAGATAGATAAATAAAGTCTCGCTTACTTTTTCGCCACCAAAAAAACCGATATCATGGCTACAATATTTTCCCTTTTTCACCGTTTTCACCAGCTATCAGCTTGCATATCGAATATACGTAGATGTGAAATAGAAACTTCTATTGACAATGTCACGACGGCGTTTTATCTTAAGTGGGCCGAAACGAAAGTGATAACAAAAATACCTTGCCATCATACTTAGATAAACGGTCAAGTGCAAACTCGAAGACTATAAATATAAAGTTTGGACGTGGTATGTTTAATAAAAGTATTTGAATATTGGTCGAATTTCGGGTAAATTGCGGCTTTTAGTGGTTACCCGTCCGGCCAGCCGGCAGGGTGACCGCAAGACTTTCAATATAATTTGGATAACAGTATGATTTTATAGCAAAGTTGTTTATTGGCTACCCGCAAAATGTTTCGTTCGTTTCAGTAGTCGCGGACCAGCCACAATAACCATTAACTGATTTATAACGTTTCCTTTTTTACAAACAGAGAAGTTCAAGGTTAAGTACTTTGTGGGGGAGACTGAGGGATTATTACCATATTGAAAAAAACCCCGTGGTGGTTATTTTTGACACCTTAGAGGGCCGGAGACTACGGGCTCAAATGGAACGCACTGGTGTCCCTCTTTTGTCCCTCGTTTGATTCAGCTCCGCAGGATGCTTAAGGCGGCGTGAAGGCGCTCATGCCCTTGGGAAAGTTGTCCGGACATCTGTAACTTTGCCGATAATTTTCACTTAGGATACGTCCTTTGTAAACAATGTCGAACATAAGAGCACAGTGACTAGTACCTTAGACGATACAACATGAGAACAAGTAGCTCAATTGCAAGGTTTATCAAGGCCTTGAAGATAGAAATTGCAGCAAACTACGATGTTTAGTCAGATAGCCAGGTTCTCATGTAAACGTTGAATTAGATGTGAAAAACTATAAATGTTTTACTAAATTGCCCCTTTGTACAGGCAATAAAGGAGTGAAATATATCCTATGTCGGTACAACTTTCACCATATAAGAGATTTATTGATGACATTTAGGAGCTTTTTCACATGTTCCGTTTGTAGAGTAGCGCAGTGAGTTTTGCCAGGATGTTTCCTTGGGAAATTAGATTTCGGGGTTTTACGATAAACATAGAAATTATTGGTAATTGAATTCTAACACTTGAAAACATCTGTACTATTCATGACTAAAAACCGTATTATCTTTATCTCCATCTCAGCTCTTATATGGTTAAAGCAGTATCAACTTGCAAGACTAGACTCAGATTCTCCACATTTTTACAGATGAAGAGAAAGAATATTAGGAGGTTAATTGCCAAGAAATTTACATAAACAAACATCCTGTCCGAACTAAACATTTGCAATTCATACCCGTCACGGGTATGAATTGCAAATAAGGATTTTTTCTCCTACTTGTACTTGGTCGCAGTATTGTACCTTGCTTCTTACGAAATTTCATGGTCCTAGCTCAACGGGGCGGTCAGTGCAGACTATCTAGCACATCGTGGAGGACTGTCCCACATAGAATTTTAGCGAGTATTCGAAGAGCTACACCAGACGCTAAACAATCCACTATACTCTGACATAAAATTTTGATAGTAAGTCGCATTACAAAAAGTAAACCGACATACGAAGAATATGAACGGGAAATAAGCTTTGATGAGTGAACTTTTTAATGGCCATATTTTTTTATTAAATTGACTATGAAGCTTCAATTTTACAACGCTAAGAGAACGTAGACCTTAGTATTTAAAAAAAAAACAATTTGATACATCTAACCGTTCCTGAGAAAATGGGTCTTAACTGTCGGACAGACAGACTTACGGACAACAAAGTGATCATATAAGGATCCTGTTTTAACCTATAAAACATAGAACCCTAAAAAGAGTATGTAATTAAATTTAGAAGAAAATATTTTTTTTTGTGTCTGTTATGAAATTTGAATTTTGTGCCAAAAAAATTATAAATAGAGTATTTATAAAACAAAGTCGCCCCCCCACCTTCCCCCACTCCGCCTCAATAACGGATTTTTATACGGTTTTCACCAATGGACGAAGTGGTTCAAGAGGAAGGTTATGTGTATAATTAACCCGTGCGAAGCCGGGGCGGGTCGCTAGTAATGTATAAATTAATAAAATATTTCCGACTTTGAAAGGATCTCCTTCTAAATAGCCCTGTATCTTGATTGTTACATTTAGTTGGTCGCCTCGTTTGTCTAGTGGCAAAGCGCATCGCTTTGTGATCACTCGGTCTTGGGTGCTAATTCTAGGTCGGACAAATGTAGTTTTTCTGATGAAAAACTCCCAGTATGAGTCCGAAGTCTGGAATAGTGCCCGGTATATGGCAATAGGCTCGCCCCCTATTACATGGGACCAAACATCGTCGGCAAAAAGTGGGTGTACCTAGTACACCTCTGCCACCCCCGCTTGGGGAATATAGGAGTGACGGTGTGTGTGTGGGTGTGTGTGTAGTTAGTTATCTTTGTTTTTTCCAAGCTTGAGGCCTAATATTCCTTTTTTTAAATTAGTATTAATTTCCCATTCGCAACTCCTGCTATAAAGTTGGTTTAATTTATATTGGTAAATATAGTACACGCTTCGCTTGATTAGGGACAGCACAGTTGTGTGTGTATGTAGATATTTATTTTATTACTTTATGTCCATCTGTTAGCCCGGGACGCTTCAAGCGAGGGGGAACCAAGCACAACACGTAAGATAAGTATTAGAAGTTTATTATTAGAGCCTTGTACATTTTTGACTTTCTCAGAAAACGTTTATTAGACAATATCCCAGAGCTGGTAGTAAAAGATAATGCCTTACTTCGCTTACCTTTATGATTATGTTCCACAGAATTTAGTTTCTGCATCATCTTTCATAATAATAGAAATAAAAGTTTAGAGCCTACGCAGGTAGCTTAGCTTACTGGGTTCCGAGAATATTGGATCATTAGAGATCTTATTATCTCATAGAAGGCATATTTTTGGATAGGACTAAGCCTCTACTGAAAAAAGTCGGGATCTAACTTAAAGGGATCTAAATTCTACTCTAATTCACTGCTTCATGAATTTAATTTAGTTTTTTTATTATCTTATCAGTCCCATCCACGGCTAAATTAATACCTTTTTATAATATAATATAATATTTTTAATGTAATATACAAGGACCTCCACAAGGTGGGCCGATGACCTGGTAAAGGTCACGGGTGCAAGCTGGATGCATACATCACGAAGCCGGTATTTGTAGGGGAGATTTATGAGAAGACCGAAAGATGTCCTCTTCAGTGGGCATCTTTCGGTTGAATATGACAGCGATATATCGACACCGATACATGCCGGCGTCGATCCCACCAAATCTAAGAAAATCTCGCTAAATCAAAACAGAACTTATTATAATTTTGGTTTGACTGAATACATAATTAGGTCGGAATCCCAATTAATCGGGTTTTTCCTCATCAGGTCCGGATCAGGTCAAAGGAAAAAGGCCATTAAATAATGAAGGAAAACCTATGAAATTTCAACCTTGGAGCTTAAAGCCAAGGTCGAATTCTTATTAGCTAAAATTACATGAAATCACTACATCGCCAGCAGTTTTTGCACACTGCTGAGCATTAGCCTCCTTATGTTGGAATCAACCGCATCTGTCCTGTGTCAATTTCATCCAGTTCTCATTCACGATGTCGTAGGTTATTAATTTTGAGCTGATGTATAGGTTTTACATCATAGTTTAGTGTTCTTTTTCCTTTAACCTAATTAAGGAAAACTATCCTTTTTCCTTAATTGGAAACCGAAATTAATTACCTATTCAATAAAATGTAAATTTAAACCAAATATGTTTTGATTCAGACAGAATTTATGAGATTCGGTAGGACCGTCGCGTCGACGTGTGATACTTATAAATTCACATGCATACATCTGTATCTAAATGTAAGCTGTGGATGTTTTTTTCCTCTATATTTTGAACGACATAATTTAATTAGTCTACCCACTATTATGTTCAAAACTTTGAATATCTGCTTAGTGCCACCTTACTTTGATTTCTGTTTTATTATAAAATTATTCTTTAATAACATGTCTATAATTTTGTGGGCTACGATATTGTTAACGTTTCTGCCCAAAGCGAACTCACCCTCAGTTTAAAATTATCGCTTTATCTATTTGATCTCATATATTGGTTACTGTAACTGTTTATTGTTCGAAATAAATATACATACAATTATACTGACAATTTACGTAAAACATATACGAAAATTGCTAAGTGTAACCTTCTCCGTCATCTTCAGAAGCGGCATGTATTTGTCATTTACGGAGGGTGCTTACGTATGATAACGATGATGAAGGCTAACATACTTGACCCGATGTTTTGTTAATGCTTTGAGAGAATGCCATCTTAAAAATATCAGCTGATTAGCCAAAGAGGGTTGTCGGCCAGTTCGTAATCCTGTCATTCGTACTAGTCGAGCTGAATTCTTAATGAGATTAATCTGTTTCACGGGTCCGCCTATCTTCACTGCGCTCTAGCTGAGCAAATAGGATACACCTTGCATAGTCGCTAACGATGGACCTCAAAAACAGGCTCAAGGTTTAAGGCAATGAAGAGTGCAATGCTCGGAGTTTTACGGCGAGATCGAATAAGAAACGTCGAAATCCGCAGTAGAATCAAAGTAGCACAAAATTACAAAACTTAAATGGCACTGGACGGGGCACATTATAAAATGACGGGTAAAGGGGCAGAAAATTTCTTAAGGACAACCAAGTAAAATTAAATTTGAGGGTAAAATCTGAATGCCTGCAGCATTAAGCCGGCCGTCGAAAAGACCTTTGGAGAAGGCATTAGTTCTGCAGTTCGACGTTCTTTTGGCTGATGATATATAGATGCATCTCACATCCTGATATTGTGTGTGTGTGAATGATCTACGCTGTTGGCCGCGGGGCCTTTACAACTTCACCGGACAAGTGTGCAACCACTACGCTTGAGCCAGAAGGGCAAGGATGCAACTAGTTCAAGGGTGCCTCAAGAAGGAACGGCCTCGGCTTGGACAGTCGCTCTTGGGGAGGGCATATACCAGGTGTCTCGCCGTGGTGCTCTGCACCGGCCGGCGGGCAAGGGATTCTTCGAGCTCACCGGCGAGGTCGGTGTCTGATCCCGTGTGCGGTAGCTGTATCCAAAAGAAGGGTGGCGGTAGCGGCTGATGGGAGGGGAGTTAGGTTCGTAGTCGGCGGCTGCTACGATTAGCGGAGTTCTATGATTGAACGTGTTCGCGAAATTTCGGGTTGTCGCCTTTTTAATAAAGGCGCAAATAGGTTCGAGACCGAGATCGGAATGGTGGCTGATGATTAAGCTTTATGTTTTAATGAAACAACGGATTTGGCTCGAGCTATGCATGAGACCAAAGATGATAACGCAAACTCAAATTGTTTATGTTGTATAACCATGCGGGGTTACTTACAAATGATCACATTAACATTTTTTTTAACTTACTTATCTACCATTAAATCGGAACGCGGCCTCCACTGAAAAATCCGGCAAGAAACTGAGCGGGCTTGCCTTCTTTGTCTAATTTTCTATTCTTTTTTTTTGTTACCATTTTCTGCAGATACATTTTTTTTTTATTATACTAAATTAAATTTGCGATCCAGCTCCAGTGTGATGCCTTACGACTGAGACCCGACCATATTAGAGGGAAGGAAGTGACCTGCACCAAATAGCCACTGCAAGCATAGACTTTTTAGTGAACATGACCAATCCCAGACCCCAGAGAACAGGCAAAAAAGGTCTACAAAAAGCAATACTTCAATCTCATTTGGCATAACACGCTACGCTTCGACATTTTGATTTTGATTTATTAATTTTATTCTATTAATTTTATGAGTGCTTCGTCGATCTAATGACGCTTGGTGCAGCTGCGATTACGAGATCCTGTGTTCAAATCCTAGGTCATACAAAAAAAAACAAAGAAACAAGTGTCATTGAGTTGTCCTAACTCGCTTGGTGAATGTAATTATGGCGGTATTTGTTTTTATCTATACATATAATAAAACTGTAACCGAGCCGAACTTGTACATTGAATATTTTTTGAAAATTTAAATTGAGGTACACTTCCTTATCAAAAGATAAAAGAGGCCGAAATAATTTTTTTTTGGAATTAGTGTCTGTCTGTCGGTCTTTCTGTCTGTCTGTCTCTTTATGTTTCAATCACGCAAATACTACCGAACAGATTTCAATGAAACTTGGTATGGTAATAATATATACTCTAACTTAAAATCTAAGTTACTTTTCATCCCGGAAAAATCAAGCAATCCCGTATTATGACAGGATAAACCATAAAACATATTATTTTAATGATGGTTAGTCGCGAGCTGCAATCTTACGTTAAAATGTATGATTTCACCTATTAATATTGCACTCGGGTTCGTCTTCTATCTATCTATACATCTATCTTCTATACATATAATAAAACTGTAACCGAGCCGAAATTGTACATTGAATATTGTTTGAAAATTTAAATTTAGGTACACTTCATTATCGAAATAGAGGCCGAAACAATTTTTTTTGGAATTATTGTCTGTCTGTCTGTCTGTCTCTTTGTGTTTCAATCACGCAAATACTACCGAACAGATTTCAATGAAACTTGGTATAGTAATAACATATACTCTAACTTACAATCTAAAATACTTTTCATCCCGAAAAAATCAAGCAATCCTGTATTATTGCCGGATAAACCATAAAACTCTTGCGGGATAAACCATAAAACTTATTATTATATTATTTTAATGATGGTTAGTCACGAGCTGTAATGTTACGTTAAAATGTGTGATTTCGCCTACTAATATTGCACTCGGGTTCGTCTCCTTACGAAGTAACTCTTCATCTTCTATCTATCTTCTATACATCTATCTATCTATATCTATAAATTCGGAGAGTAAATCGATTTTATCCAGGGGAAGGACATACATAGGCTATCTGTTGTCTCAAAATAAAAATTTAGGAGTGTAAAATACACGCCAAAAAATAACGCGAACGAAGTTGCGGGTACAGCTAGTTTTTAATAAGATATATAATTTATAGTGCATAGGTGTTTTTGTTAAATCATTAAGCATTCATTTACATTAATTTGATTTATTTACATTAAAATTCTGTGCTTTCATAGCTTTAAATATAATTAAGTATATGTAAAACCTGTGTATGAACCTGTTGGAACTCTGTACTCTCTGCCTACCCAACAAGGGATCTGGCGTTATAATATAGAAGTATATGTACATGCTTCAAATAAGTATCTATATATCTATCTATATCATCACGCCAGATCCCTTACGGGGTAGGCAGAGAGTACAGAGTTCCAACAGGTTCTTTCCTTACATTCCTCTCTGGCTTCCTCCACTCTCATAGCTCGTCTCATACACGCTCGCCGGTTACGGAGACTCCGGACTTGTCCTTCAGATAAGACTCGGCCTATTTGGTCATGGTAAGATAGTCTAGGTGTTTCCCGGTACCTACATCCTTCCACCTTCGCACTGTATATTAGTCAAATAAGTAAAGAATTCATTTTAATTATAATAGAATTGTTATCGTTTTCAAAACCAAAATCCAATCAGGTAAATAAATCACATAACTGGTATGCATGACGTAAATGCGTTATGTACCTAATGATGTGATCGAAATAAACCCAGTATAAATTAATTAGGTACTCAAATCACACAAACGTCGAGAAGGTTGGTAATATTGAGGATAACATGGAAATATTATATATTTCATTGATTTGTGTTCAATTATATCGAAGGTTAGTTATGTGTTAATTATGAGAGCAGTTATCAATCTGAAGCTAGATTTCGCCCGATTTAACTTAATAACTAAGTGAAATTTATCATTCGTTCATGGCCCAGTGTTTATGCTTTTATAAGAAACTTCCCCATAATAATCAAGAACTACCAATCAACAAATTTAAAACCATAATTAATATATCTATCTATCTATATCATCACGCCGGATCCCTTGCGGGGTAGGCAGAGAGTACAGAGTTCCAACAGGTTCTTTTCTTACATACCTTTCTGGCTTCCTTCCTTTCACTCTCATAGTTCGTCTCATACACGCTCGCCGGTTACGGTTACTGACTTCTCCTTTACATAAGACCCGGTCTATTTGGTCATGGATATTAATTAAGACTAATTTAAAATAGAAAATAAGACCACTTGGGTTTGAAATGCAATGATTTAAAAAGTGGTGATATTTAACTTGCCCTTAAAATTATTACAATGTAAAACATGGCGGTTGTGTCTAAGGAGCTTGGGGCAGCTATTGCTGCTTTGTAGACACATTCTGATCACCATCTTTGCGTGCGCTAGCTGTCTGGCCACTTTCTTCCCACTAATATGGTCGAGGGGATGATGGCTGTTCCAGCAGTCATACTCATGAACGTGTGCTGCTTGTGGGGATTGTTCCATCCGGAATCCTATAGACATTTAACTCTTTAGAAAACATCATTATTCTCATATATCACTCGTAAGGCAACACACTGGAGCTATATCGTAAACTATAAACTATACTCTTAACTATAATCATTTTTTAATCATAGGTGTGTTAAAGGCGGCAGTGGAGGCCGCGTTCCGTTTCGGTGGTATATTATATACTGAGTTCTTAGATTTACGCGAATATTACACATGAAATAAAACTATGGGCAGTGGCAGTGAGAGTTGGGTATGTAAGAAGGAGAACGAAAGCAGGATAAATGCGATCTCTGCGGAAGATGTGCGAAGTCACGCTGACCGACCGTATTCGCAACAGCGTAGTAAGAGAGCGAGTAGGTATGAAAGATAGTATCGGTGTAAAGATGAGAAAGGGTATGCTCCGTTGGTTCGGGCATATAGAAAGGATGCCAAAAGAAAGAATGCCAAAACAGATATAAAATGCGAAAGTGGAAGGATGTAGGTGCCGGGGAAGACCTAGACTATCTTACCATGACCAAATAGACCGTGTCTTAGCTGAAGGGCAAGTCAAGAGTCTCCGTAACCGGCGAGTGTGTATGAGACGAACTATGAGAGTGGAGGAAGCCAGAGAGGTATGTAAGGAAAGAACCTGTTGGAACTCTGTACTCTCTGCCTACCCCGCGAGGGAGCTGGCGTGATGATATAGATAGATAGATAGAAATAAAACTATTTTTCGGATTCTACCGCGGTTTATTTTTGATTTTTACGTTGCCGACGTTTCGAGTGCTTTGCAGCACCCATTTTAATGGTCACGGGAAGGACCAGTCCTTCCCGTGACCATTAAAATCAAGAATAAAGGGCAATATCCGAAAATAGTTTTATTTCATCAGGTATGTTAGTAATTAGATTAGATTTAAGAAGGCCTATCTGGGCTGACCAATCGGCCGCCGACGGGTTGGTCGTCCCAGGTACCGCTGGATAGGACGCTGTTGAGGCGGATCTGCGTGTGCTCCAAGAAGACTGGCAGGGAATCGCGCAGAACCGTGAAAGTGGCGGAATCTCGTTTCGGAGACCAAGACTCACTTTGGGTCGCTAAGCCAACGGAGTAGATAAGTAAGATTACATTTAAAAAAATGTAATGACTGCCTCGTTGGTCTAGAGGCAAAGCGCATCGCTTTGTGATCACGAGGTCCTGGGTTCAAATCCTAGGTCGGACAAGTGTAGTTTTTCTAACGAAAACTTCCCAGTACAAGGCTCGCCCCTTATTACATGGGACCTAACAACATCGGCGAAACGTGGGTGTACTCGGTATACCTCTGCCACCCCCGCTTAGGGAATATAGGCGTGACGGTGAGTAAATTGTCAATTTTCCTGTGCCCCTGCAGGTTTATACAAAATAAATTATTTGAGTTTATTAAATGATTATGTAATGGTATTCTGTATGCCACTCAAATACCGTGTGTGTGTGTGTGTGTGAATGATCTCTGCTGTTGGGGAGTCGCTATGGGGGAGGGCATACTAGGGGTCTCGCCGTGTTGCTCTGCACCAGCCAGCGGGCAAGGGATTCTTCGACCTCGCCGGCGAGGTCGGTGTGATCGTGTTGATCCTGTGTGCGGTATCTGTATCCGAAAAAAGGGATGTAAGGGCATCTGGAGGGTCGGTGAGAATATGCCGCGGGCGGCGGTAGCGGTTTATCAACCGCTAAATCTTTCCCATTCGATAGAATGGGAAAGATTTAGTAACACTCAAATACGATTGTACAATCATTTCATGAAGTGTTTAATTGTTCATTGTGAATAATGGCCCAGGATTATACACATCTGAGAGGAGGGGTATAGTCAGATATATATGCACAGGAAAGGTTAATGTATTACCAATATCCTGTTAACACCAGACTAAATAACACAGGGATACAGCAATATTTGATTTATTTTAATTATGTACCAGTTACAAATGTTGCCATAACAATTTCCTCAATCACGGTCTATAATGGTTATTTAAATGGACAACAAGAATAACTGGAGCTAACAAGCAATACTGTTTTAACACCACCAATGTGGCATATGATTTAGAGTATTAACAGCTTGGAAATAAAATACAAATTCCGTTAATATGTTTCAATGATTGGTGTGTTATTGCAAATCTGTGCCTAACTGTAGTTTCAATGTTTTGAACACAATCTTGGCAACAAAGTTATTAATTATTCTTCTCCAGTTCTGAATTCTATTCTAATTGCAAATTACTTTACATTAGTTTACTTAGAGTTTAGTTGTATTAACCTTTAATGAGTTGTGAATAAAGTCTATCTTCAATTGTAATCAGGAGAAATTGCAATTGTATGACCTATTCTCTCTCACCTAGATTGCGGGAGGAGGCCTTTGCCCTGTAGTAGGATAGTAAATACTGAATTTATTATCCTATACTGCCTATATCCTATACCCACAAGAGATAGAGAAAAATATTATAAATGGTTGGCTAAGACACAATCTTTTCTTTCTTTGTTTAAAAAACGTAACCCGATACTATGATTTATTCCTGTGTCCTGGATGCAATTACAAACATGAAAATTAACATACCCATTTGTGTATGACCCACAATTATGTGTCTGGGTAAATACCCAGACCGAAACAAATAATTGTGAGTGGAGCAACTTAACCACTGCGCCATATTGTCCATCTGTCGTCACCAAGATGATAGACTCTTGACTCATGATATTAATGAAATCATAAAATTTCTTAATTATTTCTACCAAATGAATATTTGATTTGAATGATTTTAAATGAGTAAAAAAAGAAACTTGGCTGCCTCGTTGGTCTAGTGGCAAAGCGCATCGCTTGATAATCACGAGGTTCTGGGTTCAAATCCAAGGTTGAACAAATGTAGTTTTTCTAAATAAAACTTCCTAGTATGAGTCCAGTCTGGTATTATGCCCGGTGCGTGGCAATAGGCTCGCCCCCTATTAAATGGGACCTAACATCGCCGGCGAAACGTGGGTGTACTCAGTAAGCCTCTGCCCCTCTTGAGGAATATTGGCCCTGTAGCGACTGACCAAACCGAGGCCGTTCCTCCTTGAGGCGCCCTCGAGTATGTCGCCCCTTGCCCTTCTGGCTCGAGCGTAGTGGTTGCACGCTCACCCTTAAGTCCGGTGAAGCTGTAAAGGCCTCACAGCCAACAGCGTATATCACTCAAACACACACACACATTGAGGAATATTGGCGTGATGGTGACTTTCTTAAAAAAAAAAATATTTAGAGACTACTTGCTAAGAGTTTCATACTTAAAGTTTTAAAACATCAAGTTATTATATCCTATGAATACAAATCCAAGTTCATGTAACACTTGCTTACTCTTGAATGAAAATATAATTATATTCACTAATATATTGAAAAAGTTTTGAGTTGACAAGGTCTACATATTAGTAACTAATTCTAATAAGTTTCACATGCATATATTTTGATGCGACTAATTATTCAAATTATTAGTAGTATTTTTGTATCATTTTGTTAAAATTTCTTTAATTCTAGTGTTCTATAATGAGTTGGGCTATTGTATATAGGCAAAAAATATCAAATTCTAACATCAACATCCATAGTTATTTCAGTTTTCATATATAAAGTTGTAACTAGTACCTACCCTCTCTGGCTTTCAAATAGACAGTGTTCGCAACAATATTCTCCAATTCCATCAGTTCCAGTGTGGCTGATTTTATCGTAGACCCTCCACGAAGCAAGATTCCGCCGGTGCGGCCTCTTCGCCGCCTCGCGACCAGACACGACTCTGCCCATCAATGTGTGCGCTGTGAGCTCCAGCACGATGATTTAACCGCCAAACTTTTACACATAACACTACACGACACAGAGTAACGCAAACGCGACCGCGGTGCAGCCCAAAATACGGCCGTCACTAATAAACACGCAACCGATCACGTTCACGGCTCGCGACAGTTAAGGGTGTGGTGTAAAGTACGATATCATGACAATTTGTTAACGGGAAACGGCGGCGCAATCGCTCGGGTGCGTCGACGGCGATGTTAAACGGTTAGTTTCTTTCAGTATACGCGTAAATGGAGCACACGCCCGAATTACGCGAGTTATTGATGACGGACACCGATACGCTACAAAAATTACCACTTTTGCTCTAGTAGACATTCCAGTTGCCACGCACGGTTACTCGGAATCTACCATTTGATTTTTTATACACATCACCAAAAAAAAACTAAAAGTCACACAAAAGGATGTACTTGAACAGGCTTTGTTGTTCTCCTTCGTACTATTACTTTTCTAGAACTGAACTGTTTTGTACAATCATATTAAATTGAAGGTTTGTTCGATCGCATCCCATTTCTTTTCAATATATGCATGGTTACTGTGGGAAACAGACATATTGAAGTAGTTAACTCCTGGCTACGTTCGGCCAACTTGCATGACAATGTTCCGAGAAGTGAGTGTGCGCAATTGAAATACTTTTTGTATATAAACGTCCATACTAGGAATTATTCCTGTGCCTTGGATGCGTTTACAAACACAAAAGTCACATACACAAACACTCAGACCGGAAGAAATATTTATGTATCACACAAAGATTTGACTCCTGCGGGTATCGAGCCCGCGACTACTGGATCCAGTGGGTGGAGTGAGTTAAGCTCTTAACCGCTGAACCAAGCCGTCCAAATACAATAATCAAGGATTTTAAGTAAGTCAGGAACCTTATTAATCCTGTAAATGAATTATTATTATTAGCCCTGTTAAGAAACTGTCCCACTGTTGGGCACGGGCCTCCTCTCAAACTGAGAGGGTTTAGGCCATAGTCCACCACGCTGGCCTAGTGCGGGTTGGCGAACTTCACACACCTTCGAGAAACTCTTAGGCATGCAGGTTTCCTCACGATGTTTTCCTTCACCGTTAAAGCAAGTGATAATTAATTTTTAATACGCACATGCTTTCGAAAAGACAGAGGTGCGTGCCTGGGTTTGAACCTGAGACCTTTGACTTTGCAGTCCAACGGTCTAACCACTAGGCTATCACTGCTTGAATGATGTAAATGATGTAAATGAATTAATACATCAATATTAAGGAAGTTAGTAAATATATAATTTAGATATTTTTTGTATCAATATTAGTTATACTTACGTATATGCGTGTTTGTATATAGATCTGTTGTTGTTTCTTAAGTCGAATTTTTCACAAACGAAACTGCGGGTAAATATTAGTATTTTTTTCTATGTACTACCAGAACAGTAACTTTTTAATGACATGGCAATAAAGTATATGTCAATCATGTATTGCCATAGCTTAAAATCTTTAAAAGATGGATTTCAACATTTCAATATGATTTCAAAACTTTAAAAACGACAACGTTTGCGGCGTTTTTTGAGAAGTGACAACTTATTATACTGAATGTAAAAAATATAAAACTTCACAGAGTATAACACAGTCTATTGAACTGTAATAAATTCGGTTTTTACCTTCTTTTCATAAACTAAGCGTACGTTGCAATATATTTTAAACAAAACTTAATTAAAACCCCAATTTACTCGATGTTACGAGTAAAATACACTTGACTTGTTATGCCTACATCTATGCTTGAAACCGATATAAAATTTAAAAAAATATCTATAAATGAACTGTCATCTGTCACATGCATGTTTAGCTGCAAATCGCGCCGCGTGTACGAATGTTTATTTTAAATAATAACAATGAATTCAGACCGTTGTACTGTGTGTGGATGTTCAGAATTAAATTTAATTGACGGATATTATTATTGTGTAGAATGTAATACACAAAACACAAATGTTAGGGAAACTATCGTGGAAAAAACGACCCTTGCCGATGGCACTTTTGCAATCACGTCCAAGAAAAGTATCGTAAAAATACCAAAGAAGACATTTACAAGTAAGTTGAGCAATGTCCTTGTGTATCTCGTCTTTCAGCAGACTAATGCAATTAATTAATTTAACTTAGACCCTTCCGATAGACCGGCCTACATTGTTCTCCCATACCCCACATCAAAATGTAAAAGAGTTGAGTATCTTACACTTCTTCTCCATTGTAATGACATTCTGAAGTGGTGGTAGAGTCTTTGCGGTGCACATTTAAGTGTAAAGTCATCATCATCAGCCTTCTCCTACTTACACCCTGGACTAAATAATCTTCTGTTTATTTCAGTGAGTGCAGAGTGGTACAAATGGCATGCATTCAACTTCATTGTATTCGGATTGGCCGAAGAACTGGAGGCGGTTGGTGCTAAACCCACTCTCAAAATGAAACTACTTTGGATATGGACTCGGTATATTAAGAAATATCAAAATAAAAAGGAACTTGGGTAAGAAAAAGAAAAAAAGTTACTTAATTTTTTTGAATTTTACTAGGTGATTTAAGTGTTTAAAGTTTTGATTTGCATGATCCTGTAAGTTGTATTTTAATAGAATTAACTTTATGATCCTACTTCCTACTAATCCTTCAAATATTATCAATGTTAAAGTTTGTATGTTTAGCTGTTTGTTACTTAGTCATGCTAAAATGGCTAAATGGATTAGCATGAAATTTAGCACACATATAGTTTATTACCTGGATTAACACATAGGATACTTTTTATCCTGGAATGTTAGGTTCTTGTCTAAAGTGAACGTGGATGAAGTTGTGGGCAGAAGCTTGTTTTATATATTAGCATATGCACTGTCATGCCTATATTCCTCAAACTTGAGGTGTGTGAACACGCCAACCTTTTGTCGACGATGTTAGGTCCCATTTAATAGGGGGTGAGCCTATTGCCTGGTATGGGCACAGTTCCAGACTCCAGACTGATACTGGGAATTTTTCGATAGAAAATCTACATTTGTCTCTCGTGATCACAAAGCGCATCAATCACCACTAGACCAAGGGTGCAGTTTTATATTAAATGTATTTTCATTTTGTTATTATTTAGCAATGATGATTGTTTTTTTGTAAATTTCACAAGGATAAGTCATTCAAAAAAATATTTGTAGTTTGAAAAATAAGAACTTTAAAACTCAACTCATGGGAAAACCTCCCTCCTTAAGTGCTCTAGAGTTTTAAGAACCACATATGATAAACCTTTGGATTCCAAAGAAATCAGACATAGGTAATTATTAATTTTTCTACATTTCCATTTTATTTTTAGACTAACTGGAGAAGTAATCAACATTACAGAGACAACAGAAGGCAATGAAGAGGAAAATACCTGTAAATTAAAAGAAACTATTCAGAAAAAAGGAAGATACACAATCACAGAAGGTTCTAAACGGGACATTAAATTAATATCCAGAGGATTAATTCTGGCAATGCTATATGTGGCTTTAAATTTAGACAGGAGTGATATAATGATGTCACAGTTATTCAGATATATCAGAGAGAAACGGTTGAATTTAACAAATTTAGTTAGATTTGTGCCTGATGATATAAATCTTAAAGTCATACCGCAATGGCTACCCTTTACAACTGTTACTGTGCATACACCATATGCTATACGTGGCCTGTCTTTATCGTTACTAAGGAAATTAGATCTTGGCACACCTATTGTACCAGATTTAAAGAGAATTGTCGATGATTTTCTTAAAGAACTCTGCCTTCCTAATGATTTACAGCATCTAGTTTTTTCTTTAATGCATATTAATTCTTGCAGTTTCCTTGATTTGGATAATAGAGGTAAAGAATATCTGACACGGGTACCGGACTATGAATGTGTAGTCATGTCTTATATACTTCTAGCTGTAAAATTATGTTTTGGGCTTGATGGTGATTACGAAGTTAGGTTGTCTGATGCGGTCGACAAAATCAATGAAGAGAAAGAACTTCCGAAATCACATAAGTTTGGGAAATACTCAGATCCAACTAATAGGCTATTTTCATTTAGGGAATGGTGTGGTTATCTACAGTTTAGAAAGATCATGTTATGTAAGCACTGTCTGTATATGGCAGAACAACATAGTTTGGATATTGATGATTATGTACACATGGAGCATATGGCAGACAGACCGCAGGATAAAAGGCAGTTAACAGATGAGATAACAATGGATTTGTTGAAAAAGATTCCATTGGATACTAACATAGGAGTCATTCCTAAAGAAGAATTTGTTCCAACATCAAAACCTATGTCTTTGTATACGGAAATCATTACAGAACATTGTCAAGATCCCGAAGTTAAGTATCTATTGAGTGAAGACTTCACACAATATTCACTTAAATATGCTACTGAAAATCTAGAACTTTCAGATAAAAATACTTCTGAGAATTTAGTTAAAGGTGTTAGTGAAAGTCGTAAAATAGTCAATGATCAAGATATATTAGGTAATATACCTAAGAAGAAAAAAATTGATAATAAATTTGTGTATGTTAGGAATTGTGAGAACAGGAATTGGATGAACACGAATCCTCCTACAGAAGAACATATTACGTGCACTGATCAAAATACTGAAGGTGACGCACGAAATGATAAAGATAGCGATCACGGTTACGATTCTGAATATACAGTAAATGAGAAAGATTCAACTGACATTACTGACCAAGGTTCAACTAATATAACTGAAAAAGATTCAACTAATATTACAGAAAGTGATTTAAATAACATTCCTGAGAAAGATATTACTTCTAATGAAGAAATATTAGAATCCGATGAAGAGCTGGGAATGATAAGAGAAGAAGATGAAGATAAGAACATATTCGACGATTCATTCGAATATCTTGACATAGATGAAGAAAAAAATAATGTTAGAGAAAATGACGCAGACGATGAAGAAAATGAAGAACCAGCTCAACCTGTACACGATAATAACGATTTTGATGACAATGAAAGTGATTTATCATGTACTAGCTTCACCAATTTCAACCCAGCTACATTCGACAGAGATAAAGTTATCAGAGAATTGATTCTTTTTGCTTGTAAGAAATATAAAATTGTTATACCTAGAGAATATAAAGGTATAAGACCTAGTAAAAGGAAAATAAAAACAGAAATAGGCGAAGGGCCGAGTTGTGCTAAGAAACCGAATAGAACTAATGCAGCTGAAACCAAAACGCACATATTCGAATTACTTACGGATTACTATGGATATGTTGACAGGGATATATTTAATAGGTTACAGCAAGAAGTGAATACAGCCATACAAAATGCTGAAGAAGAAGCAAACGTTACTTTAATAGAAAACAATGCAAATCAAACTAATGGTACACATAATGTTACTGACAACCATGACCAAACAAACACAGATGTACAGAACGATGATCAACAATTAGAAACACAGAATTCAGAAACTCATATTGAGGGAAATAATGAAATTGATGAAAATATAGAAGCATGCCTATTTGAAGGGGAAGAAATGATACTAGATGATTTAAAACCAAAGAGTGATCCCCAATTTGACGAGAAAATGTATGATGTGAAACAATTGTTCGTTAAGATAAAGGCTGAAGAACCAGATTTTGAAGAAGTTGATGCTCCCGAACTGGAAGAAATAATACATAGAAAGATTTTGGAGTCTAAAGACGAGCCAGTGTTTGCTCATTTAAAATCAAAACGTGAAGCAATGGACGATAGCGATCCTAATGACGATGTGCCTTTAAGCATAATTAAAGAAGAAATGGAACTATTTATGAAGGCAGATCAACAAGAAGAGAACTTAGAAGATCTAATTAAAAAAGAAAGCGTATCAGAATTTAAATACTGGTTCAGGCATTATGATAAGGACTTTATGGATAAATCCAAGGACTGGCATAAGAAATTCGAGGAGGAACTAAAAGAAAACACACCTACGAGTTTCTATTTCGTTATAAGAGAATGCGCTTCGGTACTCAATTGTTCCACGTTTCAATTATATAAAAAGCTGCAAATATTAGAGGAAGCAATAATTTTGAAATCCTAAGTAGTTGGATTGAAACATTTAGTACCGGATGCATGGGGTTACGGAGAATATCCCCACGTCCTGAACTGACCACGAAGCTATTACAAAGCTTCATGGTAAACCACCTTGATCAGTGATTAATATGATTACAGCTTTTTAGAATGGTTGAACCTAGTGATAACCTGTTTTGGGTTGTAGCTCGTATCACTACGAGCTTGACTAGGGAAGTACCACCCTCTCATAGAAACCGTTGTAAAGTATTAATTTCTTAGATTTACGCAAATATTATCTATACATATAATAAAACTGTAAGCGAGCCAAACCTGACATTGAACCAAACATTGAATATTTTTAATTGGGATATACTTCCTGATCGATATAGAGGCCGAAACTCTTTTTTTGGAATTATTGTCCGTCTGTCTTCCTGTCTAGTTCCGTTGGTACTTTGTGCGTATCCGTTGGGTACGCACAAAGTACCCAACGGATTTCAATGGAATTTGGTATGGTAACTTAAAATATTAAGTACTTTTTATTCCGGAAAAATGGAGCAATCCAGGATTATCGCGGGATAAACCATAAAACTTTATTATTTTTATTATTGTTAGTCACAAACTGCAAAGTTACGTTAAAATGTGTGATTTTGCCTACACATGAACTCATAATGGGCTCGGCTTCGTCTCCTTAGGAAGAAACTCTTCAGTGGTTAATAGCATGCCCCCCGAAATTGTTTATACACATTTGATTTTTATTTCTTTTTTTTTTAATAAAAACGTAGCCCCACATTAGGATGTATTCCTGTGTCGTGGGTGCGTTTACAAACATGAAAATTCACAAACACAAATACCCAGACCGGAACAAATAATTCTAGATCACACAAATATTTGTCCCGTGCGGGATCGAACCTGCGACTATTAGACACAGTGGGCGGAGCTGGGCTCAAGCTCTTAACCACTGCGCTAAATCGTCCGTCATTTAGATACTCATATGATTTCTTGCATGAACCGATGATGCAGTCAAGAATGTCTCTTCGGGAGAGAACTCTTTAACGATTAATGGCCCGGACGAGAAACTTTGCATATTCTTTTGTTTAAGGAAAGAATACACGATTATCGCTCTTGGATTTTGAAGACATGTGCCACCCCAGAAAGGCCTGTCTACCTATATTAAATTACAAAATAAACGCGTGCGTAGCCGCGGGTTACAGCTAGTACATTAAATAAAACTGTTTTTTCGGATTGTGTCGTGATCTATTTTTGATTTTTAAGTGCTCCTGTTTGGGTACCTCTAATGACCTTAGATGCTGTGACAGTGAAATCTGTATAATCTAAAGAAATAGTTTTGTTTCACGTTGGGAAGTAGTGACTTTAATACTTCGTTTTACTAGTGAGTGAGAGATCCCAACAACATTCTAAACAAAAAAAAAAAATGAAAAATGTTTATTTTCTTTAACTTATGGTACAAAGTTTTACAGTTAGTCGGAGTCCCCATTTAAGCATAATATTGCATGTGTTTGAGGACTCCGCTCTTCCCTTGAGAACCAATACAATATTACCTTGTAGTTTACAATGAAGAGTTACTTAATAAAATAAGCATATAAGTTTATATAACAAAATAAAAATAAAGTAGGTAACAAAAATTTCAACAATAGTTAAGCGCCAATAATGCGTGTTTATGTTATATGTTTGACGTTAAAAAAAAGAAGTGTTTGTTTATCATTAAGTGTGTTTTAAGTATGTGTGTGTGTGTGTGTGTGTGTGTGTGTGAGTGTGTGTGTGTGTGAGTGTGTGTGTGTGTATGTGTGTGTGTGTGTGTGTGTGAGAGAGAGAGAGAAATAATGATGCACTCAAGTAAATAAATTCGTATACGAGTTTGCCTGTTAAAGTAGAAACATAAATTTAACTAAAGTCAATATAAGGACTTAAGCATAGCCTCAATGTCATCATAGCTTTTAGTATTAAGCCAGGTCGTTAGGGTCTTTTTGCAATCGGAGAATGTCAGAGGATATATGTTCAATTGTTTGTTCAAATAATTATATAGGCGGGATGACTGTTTGGTGTATTGTCTTTCTGCAAAATTTGAGTTTACTGTGATTTCTGGAACCACCCGATAATTAGTTCTTTTTTGAAGGATATTTTTTTCAAAAGGAAGGCTTTTGTGTTTCCTTAAAACTATATGTAAAATATATAGCTTTCTAACAGTAAGCAGACCGGTATTTAAGTAAAGGTTTTCTGTTGAGAATCTGTACGGTTTAAAAGTTATGACCTTAAGTAGCAAACGCTGTGCCCTCTCCAATTCCAGAAACTTTACTTTGGTGGCACCCCCCCAGACAGGTAGGCAGTACGTTATAATAGACTGTGCAAGCGATATATAAATTTGTTTAAGGACGTCTATTTTAGCTACATAACGTAGGGTTTTAAAAATCCATGTCAGCTTTCGAACCCGGTTCATGATCGAACAGGGTACTAAAAACAAACAACATTTATTGAGTTCCTTTTTAATTGATTTTGAAGGACGTAACACGTTCTTTCTTTTGTTTTCTAATGTAAACTAATGTTGGTCATTAAACGTTCTGTCCACTCTATGAAGGATTTATTCTGTATCCAAGTTGGCTAACAAATTAAACTAACTTGGTTAAATGTCTTAAAGATGTAAGCATAAATGATTGAGCCGCCATGTATATGTTTAGTTTTCTTTGCCTCGTGTTTAATACAAATCACTGTGATGTTTTATTGTGAGACTAACTTATGCTGTACATGCCTTACAATTAGGAGAATAATTATGTTATATGTGTGAAATACAACATTGAAAGTATCTACAATAATTTGTTTGATTTATGAGAGGACTGTCCCAACGGTCGTCAGTAGAACGAGCGAGGTGAATGCGTACAGGACAAAGCCGGTCTTTGCAGGTGGACGTTGTCGTGGGTTTCGGTATTTCAGCATAAGATACTTATGTTCGGCGACGCGTGAAAACCGATTTTTTTACCAAAATAGGTTTATTTCTTAGATAGTTAAAAAAGGTCATAACCAGAATGCACCCAAATTCAGTATGATAGTTCACTACATATTCACAAGGCCATCTATGACTGTTGTGAATAGTGAATCTATCCAAAGAGAATATCACTACGTTTTCTATTTATGAAGTGTGCCATTTTGAAATGCAAGACTGCCAGGGTGTGCGTTTCGTTCAACACACTTACGAGGTTTTCACTTGTCGCCAACGATCGCTTCCAACGAGGGGTCGTCCATTATTCACGTGACGATTTTTAGTAAGTTTTAACCCAAATTGATACATAGTGAGGTTTTAAACTAACCCCGTGTAAGATACACGGTACTAAGGTGGTAGGTAAGGTAAATCTTTTTGGTTTTGTTCTTTTCGGTTAAACAAACGCTCGTACAACAGAAAAAAATACACGTACAATATCTATATACACCCTACATATCTTACTACACCCCCTCCCCTCCTTATTTAAATTGCGTGATTTTTCCGAATCCCCCCCTTTCGAGCCTCACATGATTAATGAACGATCCCATAGATGGGAGAACTGATATCCCAATGTGTCTTTGGTGCAAGATTTACATTTTAGACGTGAATGTACGTTACAAAATGTAACAGCAAACGGTTTGTATTAAAAAAAGCAAAATATATTGTCTACTCGGACTGAGCCAGAATGGAGCCAGATATGTTGCTACAAAAATACTGGTAGGCGGTCGCCTTAACTACCTTTGAAGCTTCTAAAAAAAGTTAGGGGCCACGGAGTATCACGGAGTGTGTATATATAATAAAGTCTGGCAGTATATATATAATACAAAAACAAAACAACTTTCATACTATGATGTGCTTTGTAGCACCAATGTGCTGCGCCCATGTAGCACCATAGTCTTTGACCATAATATCTATGGCAGCACCATGTATGCATCTTTTGCATTATGCTTCGTCTAAAACGGCCCGTTTTGAAGCTATGGAGTATGCATACGTTCGAATTATTGTACATAGATTCCATAAATTTAGATAGGTTTAGCCGGCCTGGGATCTCAGTAAATCTATATCATCACCTCAGATCCCTTGTGGGGTAGGGAGAGTGCACTCTATTATAGAGTGAAATCCTTAAAGCAACTTCGTAATTGCATCATGGTACAATCAAACAGTCTGTGAATCACACCAAAGGGCAAGGGCTAAAGGACCTCTTTGTCACGGAGTTTAGACTTCTATGTATGAATCCGTTGCGCATTAAAAGGCATTAACAAAAGGTTCACCTTTTGAATATTTATTTCAAACATAGAAAGTAGATTGACAGTTGACAAGCCGTCATTTTTATTCAGATCGAAGTTGTCGAGGGAAATAAATAAAGTAAAATGATTACAGATAGTTTGAAGTTATTACGCGGATTCCTACGACCGTATGGTGCGATAAAACGAGATTTCACTCAAACCACCATGACTATTGCCACCCCGGCGAGGTCGAAATGTTCCTATGGTGTAAGTACCTAGACCTACCTAATTTTATTTATTCGTATTGGTCAGATAAGGGCGTCGCACGCAATATTTTTGCCGAATACGTGAGGGCTTCTAATATTTTATACCATATAATACTTAACATTTAGATAAATACTACGGAGCACTATCTATTAGAGCGACCGCTATCGCGAAATACATGCTTGCTTATCTATACGCTGATGCGAAAAGATTGGTCAGTTGAACTCCACAGAACTTCCCCAAATCTCGTATTTCAATAAGCTGTAAAGGCCTCGCGGCCAACAGCGTACATCACTCACATACACACTCGTGTTTCAACTGCATTTAAACTCAAACCGTTTATCTTGCATAAACCCTGCGAGGGTGTTTACAAAGTGTCATATTAACTTTTTTTTTTTTTAACTTACTAATCTACCACTGGATCGGAACGCGGCCTCCGCTGAGAAGATCCGTCGAGAAACTCAGCGGGCTTTTCTTTTTTGTCTAATTCTCCATTCATAGTTGTTTGTATAGCTACATACATTTTAATATTATACACAATAATTAATGCGATCCAGCTCCAGTGTGATGCCTTACGACTGAGATATAAGACTATTTTGAAATATATGTTATAATGAAAAGCTAGAGGATTCTGGGTGGACCAGTCTCCACAAGCAGCACCTGTTCACGAGTACGACTACTTGAGCAGCCATCACCTACCTTGACCATATTAGAAGGAAGGTAGTGACCCGCACCAAATAGCCACTGCAAGCATAGACTTTTTAGTGAGTTAACATGCTTTTATTATACTTTTTCAGATCCAACTTACTGCCATATATTTATATATATAGATAATAGCGTAGGGAAGCACTTTGTTATATATAACCAGGGTATCATGTTTGCTATTGCAATTTTAGTAAAATTTTCGATCATTGACATGTATTTATATTCATATTCATAATGTTGGGTTTTGGCAGTTTTAATGATCTATTTATTCAATGGTGTCCTTATGGTTTTCCATAAGCGTACCGCGTGAAACATTTTCGGTATTTGTAAATAAGACCATAAAGAATTTAGTAGATTACCGACTTTAGGCATAATTGTACTTGAACGAATGTTGTGGCATGTTATAATTACAAATTACGTAAAAATTGCAGACTTGGGGCCTAGTTGTGCCTCTCGACATAAGTGCCAGCTCGAAGTAGCTTGTTCATCGCACCATTTACTCTATTCCCTGCATCCCAAAACATTAGACTCCCGCAATACCAGAAATACTGCTAGTGGCAGTGTACAATTTTTGCTACAAATAATAATACTGATCGTGTGCTTATCTTTATTACAACTACCTAGTTGGTCGGAATGAGACGATAGGTCCTGCAGCTGGTGGACATCTCCCGAAGTTTCAACGAATAAAGGTTGATTCAGTTTGGAGGGGAAAGCTGATGGATTGGCTCTGTAAATTAATCTTATTGATAAAGTCTGTCTAACGAAAGCTGAAAGTGCAAAAGGGCAGCTAATTTTAATAAATTGAGTCTTGCAACCCCGGACGAATTGGGAATAAATTGATTTGATACTCGAATACTTAATAAAAAAATATGTAAATAAGTTTCATGATTTTAAGAAACACAACATATACACACAGGGAAGTGGAGGAAAGGGGGGGGGGAGGCACATAAATTATAACATTCTAATTTATTACATTCTTTTGTGTCAATGGTTTATGAGAATCTGATACTTATTGGCTTTTTGATATAAGATAAATTTCTTGTTTACGTCTTCCAATTTATGAATTAAAATACTGATTGTCTGAAGACTCAATGCCTCATCTACATATTCCACAATGCCACGGAATTTAATAAGATTTTACATTTAGAAATGCCAGTTTATGAAAACCTTTAAAAAATCACTCAGCTCTCATTAGACAGACGACCACGGTATCTTTGAAGAATTTACTTTGATAACTTATATAGACCTAAAAGCAATTTTGCATCCTGAAACGGGCCTGATTTTAACGTATTGTATCCTTTCCCAGGAGCTCATAATACATTCGCTGATAATGATAACAATTTGGGTAACACCGATGGCATACTTCTCCTCGCAAATTAAAGTTTGGCGTCGTGAATACATTAGTAATTAGTTTAATGAATAAATTATAATAAATTTACTGTGTCGCTTGGAAGTTTTATTTTATGTAATTAAAGTTTTATGCCTCCCAGAGGTTGTGTTTTACCACCACCACCACCACAATAACTACAATTCTGATTGTAGTAAAGGCTGTTGGGCATGGTTTGCGCCAGCGGCTTACCTAGAATGTGCATGGCACTCAATCAAAGAAATATAGGTTAATATCCTAGGTCCGATGAAGTGTAGCTTTTGTCTATAGAGAAAATTGGCAATAGGCTTACCCCTTATTTTTGGGATACCTACCACTTTGAGACCGCAATTCGTCGGTGAAGAGTGGGACAGTCACTGGTGTAAAAGTACAGCTATGCGACCCCTGCTTTGGGAATATGGGCGCGTGACAGTGTTTATTTTTGTTGTTTGACTTGAATTTTTGAACGTAATTTCATATCAGTTTTAAAACGGAAATCGATTTGACATGTGTGACATTTTTATTGACTTTGACGGAAAATTTTATATATTTGACCAGCGTTGCCAATTTGTGTGGAATTCCCCAAATCGCGGGGAATTTCAAGTCGATTGGGGATTTAGTGGGGATTATGTAGGGAAAATGAGGGGATTTTGATATATAAGGCTGAAAATAAAAAAGATACAATTTACATAACTTGTTTTTATTCTCTAATTATATTATGTCCTGGAAATTAAGTAGGTGCGATCTGGATGCATTTAAATTAATGGAAGATATTTAATTAATTGTAAATCTTGTTTTGTGCTACATGGCTAAGAGCTTTCGGAAAATATATTATACTCAAACAGAGTAGACAGGGGACAGAGTAGACAGGGGACAGAGTATTTAAAACTTGAATCTTTTAAAGCTTTTCGCGCAAGTATTAGGGGGCACGTGAGAAGGAGCCACTGGAATTGTTTATATTTTTCCATGAATTTGACTACAATAAAGTATTTCATTTATTTTTTATTTCCTGTTTTGGCCATAAAATATAATTTATTAATGTGCTTCAACGACTTATTTGTTCAAATGAACTACGTAGTCTATTAATTGTAATAATAATAATATCTTTATTTGCTTAAATGTGGTACAGTAAGATATTGGGAATAAATTGTTCGAGCATAAATACATTCACCATAGATAAATAGCATGCAAATTTTAAATTGAGTTTTGAATTTAGGTACCTATACATTATAAAGAAATGTCAGTTATTGAATACATAAAAATAAGTACAAGAACAGTAATAGTAATTCAATAACAATACGTTCACACATCATAATGCATTGCTAAAATGATAGGAATGAGACAAGATTTTTTTAATGAATTCGTCAATCGAGTAAAAGCTTTGTTCTATAAGCTATTTTGTAACATAGAACAGAAGCGACCATAAGGCAAATTAAAAATCCAGTTGGGCAGTGAATTAAAGATAAGCCGTGCCATATATGCACAGCTACGTCTGTGCATCTCGAGACGAGGGACCGGCAATTGCAGACGCATAAAAGTTGCTTTACGCTTATATGTTTGTTCAAAACTTTTTAAGAGGGTAAGATTAGACTTTACAAATGTTGCTACTTCGTAAATATATAAGCAAGGAACGGTCAATATTTTTTCTGATTTGAACACTGGTTTGCAGGAATCCGTCCTATTCATATTAAATATTGCTCTGATACATTTCTTTTGCGCTATGAACACACGCATGATTTGTGGCGTGTATCCCCAGATCACTAAGCCATACCGAATTATTGAGCTAACGTAAGCATTGTAAACCATAAGTGCAATTTCTTTAGATATTATATCTCTGATCTTCCTCAAAGCAAAAACAAATTTATTAATTTTTTTACATATATTATCGATGTGCTCATTCCATGTTAGGTGTTCGTCAATTGTTATTCCTAGGAATTTAGTACTATTTATTTGTTCAATTTTCTTGTTATTATAGGAGATAATTAACTGTTGAGGTTTAGTTTTTACTGTTTTAAAATGGATTAATTCAGTTTTATCAGTATTTATTTTTAGTTTATTTTCATCTAACCATTTAATTACGTTTAGTAGTGTATTATTAATTTCATTTTCGTGAATTATTATATTATTAGAACCTATTACTACGGTTGTGTCGTCTGCAAATAAAACGCATTCATGATTGCTTATTGCTTGAGGAAGGTCATTGATATATACAAGAAAAAAATCCTTGTGTGGTTTTATGAAACCACGGTAAAAGTGAAACATATTGGCCTTGGCTGCTCTGGCGAGCGCCTTTCACTTTATCCCTACTCCGCGGCCGACCGTCACGCGACATGCAACACACAGACCAAACAGTTTGTAACGATCTAATAAAAGTTTCACTTTAATAATATTGGACCTAGAATGCTTCCTTGGGGTACACCAAAATAATGTTGTTTGGGTTCGGATTCAAAGTTTTCGTATTTATTCGTTTTATGATTAAGACATGTTACCCTTGCTATTTGTTGTCTATCACTTAAGTAAGATATAAACAGTTTAATGCTGTACCTCTTATGCCGCATTTCTCCAACTTGTTTAGTAAAATATTATGATCGACAAAATCAAACGCCTTACTTAAATCCAAAAAGAGAGCAGTAGATGGAATTTTATTATTTACATGGGTAATAATAGAGTTAACAAGCTTGAACATTGCTATTAAAGTAGACCTATTCTTTCTAAACCCATGTTGTTCATTTGCCAGTATATTATATTTATTGAAAAAGTTTTTTAATATTTTGTACATAATGCGCTCGAAAACTTTAGATAAGATTGGCGTTAATGCTATTGGTCCATAATTATTTTTTCCGCCTTAGAACCTTTTTTATGCAAATGTTTTATAATTGACAACTTAAGCTTTTCTGGAAAACAGCCTTGTTCCAGCGATAGATTAATGGTTTGGCTATGTATTGGGATATACGTTTAATAAGGTCCGTAGTAATCTTGTCATATCCTGTTGATTTTGTATTTTTGAGCGATTGAATAATATGATTAACTTCTGTTTCATTTGTAGGTTCTAGAAATATACTGTAGTAATTATTGTTAAGGTTAGAATTGCATAAATCATTACGGTTTTCACTAGTGTTACTTTGAACAATGTCTATGAAAAAAATGTTACATATATTTGCGATTTCAGACCCTGACTTACACGTTACTTTATTGTCAATAAGCTTTTCAATATACTGCTTGGGTTGTTCATTATCCATGTTACGTTTGATAACATTCCGCGTAGCTTTGCATTTATTTTTTGAGTAGGCTATGTGTTTTAAGTTACATTGGGACTGCAGATTGTTTATACACTTCTTTAGAATTTTCGTATACGTTTTAAAAGCTTTCTTATTTTTATTTGTTCTATTATGGTAGTATATCTCAGTAGTCTTTTAGTTTTGCAACGTATTTTAAGGCCTTTGGTAATCCATTTAAGTTTATTAGTTTTATACATATCCTTAACTGGAATAATAGGAAAACTTAAGTTATAGAACAACGTTAACAAGTCATGTAAGGCATTAAAAGCGTTATTTGCTTGGTTATAGTCATAAATTTCAGAGAAGGACAATGCACTGATACTATCTATAAATATTTTAATATTATCCCTATTAATATCACGTTTAGTTGTATAATTTTAATCTCTTTATTTATTTATTTAAAGGTATAAAACCCAATATTCTATATAAAATAGACTAAGTTACAATTTCGAATAATTATAAGGTATATAGCAAAAATATCAAACTAAAATAATAATTAAAACATTAACACAAAATAAATATAAAATATTTTTTTTATATAATGGTAGCCTGTGATGTGTTTATCTCTATATTTGAATAAAATTACTTGAGCAGTGTTATGGTCTGATAAATATAGGTTATAAGTTTCACCTCTAGCATCGAAGATATTACTTATTATGTTGTCAATGCAAGTACTTAAACGTGTAGGCTCATGAACGTGAGTTTGCATACCATAGTTTGAAATAAGATCTTTACATTTATTCGAAATATTATTGTTACGTAGTAAATCAATGTTAAAATCACCTGCAATGACAATTTTGCTTTTTTTGTTTTGTAGTTTAATAAAAGTTTTTTCTAGGCTTTCAAAAAATATACCGTAAATTTCCGCAACTTTGCCTTTCATATACAACTTTGCCTAAATCAAAAATATCACCTAAAACTATTTTACTTGTTATTTGACAGTGTAAAATCATAGTCGATTTTAAAGATTTATTACCAAGCATCCCAAAAAAGTAGCCCTCATAATCAAATATAACCCTGACATCTGTCAGTAGCTTTTGAAATGGAACCGCGGAAACGGCGATTTACATCAGCAGCTATAACTTTCCGTGTAAGTAGAAAAATCCTTATAAAAATTTTTCAGGTGATAGTATTCAGTCGATCATAGACAGGTTATTTTATTACATGAAGTAGATTTCAGAAAGTTTGAGTAAATTAATAACAAATAGAGTAGGTTTAGGCAAAGTTGGGTCACAAAGTTTTAAAAACCAATCCCAATTTTGCCTACCCTAGGGTTGACTCTTAATAATAATATAATTAGTGATAATAATATAATTATATAATAATTCAAAAGACGTCTTCTTTTACTAGGTAATTTCAAAATACAAGCCACTATGGCCAGCAGAAGAAAATTAGGTGCAAGGCCATACAAAAACTACGACGACTCGCTTCTCTCCATTGCAGTGGACTTAGTAAAAAATAAAAATTTGTCGTCTTACCATGCCGAAAAACAATTCGGTATCCCAAGAAGAACGATAATAAACAAAGTAAAAAATATACATACAAAAAAGTAGGTACACCAAATAGACTATCGCCAGAAGATGAAGGTAGAATTACGCAAGCGCTAATACTTTGTGC
Organism: Phalera bucephala; assembly: GCA_905147815.2. NCBI lineage: Eukaryota > Metazoa > Arthropoda > Insecta > Lepidoptera > Notodontidae > Phalera > Phalera bucephala. The sequence goes on along the minus strand of LR990630.1, from coordinate 18,859,333 downwards.
CGAATATGGGAGTCCCCTTACCTGTTTTGAATTACGATTAATTGTTCATCAATATTTAATAACAAATAATAGGTCAGAATTATTTAACAATAAAATGCCTGGACAGAAATGGGTTCGTTCTTTTTTAAGAAGACACCGTCACGTTTTAACAATGAGATCCACCCAAAATATTAAACATGCTAGAGCCTCAAAAACGATTGATGAGTACATTAACTTTTTTGAAAATTTAAAGAAAACTCTGACTGGTGTAAAACCTGAACATATACTTAATTATGACGAGACGAATTTGTCTGATAATCCTGGAACACAAAAATGCATTTTTAAAAGGGGAACTAAATATCCGAATAAGATCCTTAATAATTCGAAAACAGCGATTTCAATCATGTTTGCTGCAACAGCTAGTGGAGTGTTACTACCCCCTTATGTAGTATATAAAGCTGAGAATTTGTGGAGTAACTGGTGCATGAATGGTCCGCCTGGAACAAGATATAATAAAACAGCATCTGGCTGGTTTGATTCCGAATCATTTCAAGATTGGTTTAATTCAATAGTAATACCCTGGGCTCAACAGACTACCGACGTTAAGGTATTGATTGGAGACAATCTATCTTCGCATTTAAATATAAACATTATACAGAAATGTCAAGATAACAATATTCGTTTTGTATTTTTACCACCCAATTCGACGCATGCAACGCAACCCCTCGATGTTTCATTTTTTAGACCATTAAAAAGAGCCTGGCGTAATATTTTACTCGATTGGAAGGTCCGACATCCAAGTGCGAATACGCTGAATAAAAATATTTTTCCTACATTGTTAACTTCTTTAATAGACACCATCAAAATAAACCAGTCTAGAATTATTATTAACGGCTTTAGAGCTACAGGCATATATCCACTTAATCCAGAAGCTGTCTTAAGGAAACTTCCAGAACGGAACGGAACGGAAAATAATGTCACATTCGATTCAGCACTACTTAATTTTCTAAAGGAAACTAGATCACCTACAAGTTCATACAGGACCCGTAACAAAAAGTTATTCGTCAAACCAGGAGAATCAGTGACAACAGAAGATTTGGCATTATCTAGACCAAGTACCAGAAAGCAGACTGCAAGAACCATTACCTCTGAAGCCAAAAAACGTAAAGTTACGAGTGAATACGAAAATAAGGTAGCAATGCAGCTGGGAACACATGCACTTCATAATCAGGATTTTTTTAAAAACGTACCGTTTTTAGAGCCAGGACCATCTTTTCAAGATAAAGACAACACTGATCCATCCAATATCGTGATAGCTTCAAGAGCTTGTGTCAATGTAGATAAACACTTATTTATTTCAAAGGATGGTACAATGTTCAAAAAAACTACAAACCAGTTACTAGTAAAGTCATCGAATAAATCTATGATTCTTTCTGACATATTACTACGACACCCCGATGCTAATGATATAGGCACTGAGACTTTGCGACCTCGTAACGACGAGTCTACATCAGCTATTAGAAATTCTAATTCAGACTCAGCTTCATCAGAGTCCGAATATTCCTTACATGATTCATCCACTGGCCCATTTTTAAGATCGGATAGTGGCACTGAAACTTTTTGTGAAAGTGATTTGCAAGAAGAAATAATTACAGAGGAGAATAAAATATCGGACAATTTAGAAGTAGGGCAATATGTCATGGTGAAATTTTTAGCCGGAAAAATAAACAAATATTACATAGGTTTAATAACAGGTTATAATTCAAAAGAAAAAATATATAACACTAAATATCTAAGAAAGAACACCAAAGGTACATTCTCATGGCCTCTAGTTGATGATGTGTCTGAAATTACAATACTCGATGTAGAGAAAATTTTACCGAGGCCACAAGTTGGTCGACGAGGAAGAATGACTTTTAATGTAAAATTCCATGTGCCCATGGCGAATATTTATTAATACATAAAGTATACACCACTTGTAGCGTACATGCTTTCCCCGGCTATTACTATCATAAAAGCCCTGAAAGGATTTTGTCAATGCGAATGCTATTTTTATATTTCTTGAATACGTAGATAATGGTAATTTGATCGAGTGATCATATTTCTTCAATCATGATAATATTTCTTGAATAATATATATTTTTTTGATATTAATTTCTTTAATGCCCGATTATATTTAATTTTGTAAGGTATGTGTGTGTGAATGATCTACGCTGTTGGCCGCGTGGCCTTTACAGCTTTATTTTATAAGGATTGATATTCTTTTTAACATTTTAATACTTTAACTGAGGTTTTTGTACCGAGACGCGTAGGCAATTACATTTGCATTGTATCAACTAGTTTTTTTGAGTTCCCTAAGTTAAAGTGTAGATACATTTGTTTTATTTATTTAAGTTTATTCTTCAATTTTAAAATATTCTAGACGACTAAATATCCGGAATATTTAGTCGTATGGAATATTTTAAAATTGGATAATCCTTCATATTTTATAATAAACATAAAAAAAAATACAAAGTACTAAAGCGTAAAAATAGATTATTTTGTTGCTAAGAATAAATAATAAGTTATTGTATAATTTGGCGATTATTTGTGATGCTTATAATTGTTTTTTTAGTTTTTAATTAAAATATTATCAAAAAATCAATCCACTTTTTTTTCAACTTATTCGACAGCCCTAGATGTACAATACTATTGTATTAAAAAACGCTAAAAATTCGTCCTAACATTGCCTAGGCTAATTTAACTATCAAAATTTCAAGTATGTTTATTTTCAATCATTTAATTGAATACTTCGATAAACAGTGATGAATAGTCTCATTACGATATTTGAAATTACACAAATACTGAGTACTTCTTTTGCCCAGGCAATGTTAGGGTTTTTGTCCCCATCTTTGCCTACTCAAAACAACTTCCCTAACTTTTTGCTATAAAAGTGCATTTGCGTTCAATTTGGTTTAAAAGGAGCAATAGATTCTGAACTTTATTAAGATAATGTTAAGGTTGATACAGTGGTTTTCATTTTTGAGGAATGACACCAAACATCAAAAATATAGGCAATGTTGTAGTAGTTTACGGTATTCACGTCAGTGTTTGGCGTTCTATATACACAAAGTATTATCAAATGTTTGTTTTTTATTTCGATACCACATACCTCATAACACTTTTCAATACTTAATTCTTTTATTTCGTTTAATTCCGTACACTGATATTTTTTTTTTGCTTAATATACATGCTACGGCGTTGAAATTCACGTGAAAAAATTGCATTAAGTTGAAAATTATTTATTACCATATAATTTTCTTCACCATGTATTATGAAATGTTCTGTTAAGCATATCACATCAATATCTATCATATGCAAATCCTGCATCTCATCTATCGCTAAATTTAGATCGTTAATTTTGTTAAGTGCTCCAGCAATATTTTGGTGGATAATTGCGAAATGTTTTTGATTATTTTCAGTTTCACGAAAAAATCACTCGTTCTTTATATTACAGCCTTTTTCTTTATTTTTACTTTTGTTAACAGTTGAAAAGTAATACGGAATTGTGCCTTTGGGAGGCTGAACATTTGCTTGCTTTAAAATGTATGAGCATTTGTTGTAGGTTTTAGGAACACTTGTAGGATAATTAGCTTCAGAATGTATGGTATCTAAATGGTTTATAGAATTATGCGATTTTGTGCTCCTTTTTAGTAAAATATTGTTTATTTGATTTTTATGAAAAGATAGGAAAGTATTATTGTATTGTTTTAAATTTATGTTATGTATAATCTGGGCCCCAATTCTCGTATTTAATTGACACTGAAATTGGATCCTGACTGAATTGAGATTTAATTTTGAATTGACTCGAAATTGGTATTCTGTTACACTAAAAGTTCGGTCTGATTTCGGTATCATCTCAGTCTAATCTCAGTATAATCTAGTGTCGATCACATTTCGATCTATTATCGATCTCACGTCAATTCACAGCTGACATAGATTAAATAAAAAACATTAACTGTAATGTCAAACTTATAAATATCGGTGTTGCCAATTTATAGGCAAGTACCGGAAGTGTCGGTAATTTTAAATAAAAACATAATTATATTTCACACAGGAATAGAAATATAAACGTATAAACAAATAAAAAATACTATAAATATAATCAATTCGTTCTACTTTTGCGTATTTTGATTTAATTTTCATGTAATACTCGTTTGACGTATCTGAAAATTGGGTATTTTCATTTAGGTGCATGACCACCCCACGCACTAGAGCTAGTACCCATGGCCATAAAAATTCATAAGGTATAAGAAAAAAACATCGCGCGAAAATTGATGTTGTTTACAAAGTGTTTTGAATTTCATTGTCTTCCATTATAATATTATGGCTAAACAAGGCAAAGAAGAAAACGCGCTTTCAACAAAATTGTGGGCTCAGTGCGCTTTGATTTTGAATGCCGACGTCGGAGACGTCCAAAAGTCAGCGCAAGAGTGGAAAAAGGTAAGTAATCTATCGTATGTATTATTTAGATCTGCTCAATATTACTATTCTTAGTGATAAAGTGCCGTTTTATATTTCTAGTACTACAATCAATACAAGAGCCGCACGAAGGCTAAACAAAGGAGCCATAAAATTCGAGTCCTGAAAACTGGTGAAGGGCCAGCTGACGATGTCCATTTAACACCTCTGGAGGAACGCTTCATTGGCATTATTGGAGGATGCAGTTCTCAGTTGCCTGCTGTCAGGCATAATCTACTTGATATATTGGTAAATATTATATCGGTGGTAATATTTATGTAGAACTCTATCAAGAAATTTTGAAATATTCTAATGTGTGTGATTTGTTTATAGACTGTTGAACTGAATACTAGCAGTGGTGGGAATGATGGGAATTAGGGCACGAGTGGCCTTGTCCTAACAGGAGACAAGTAGGTCAATTTTGAGTAAGTATACAACCAACAATATAATAACCACTAAAATAATTTTATTGTAAACAAGTCAAACAGAAAATGTATTATCTTTAATTGCCCACAGGGTTTGCATGACTATTTGCTGTGCCTGTCATCGGTGGATGTGCTTACAGCAGCTGATATGGCCGGGACGAGCATCTCGTCACTGTCTTGCTCTGGAAGTCCTGGCGCTCTAAGCCAAGCCTGATTGGCCACGTTGTGTAGAACACAGCAAGCATTTACAATTTTTGCAGCCATCTCAAGTTTGTAATGCAGCTGCCTTACTACTAACAGACACCTGAAAGAAAAGGAAAATTGAAAATACAACCATTCTTTATAATAATAAACATTGTTAATTAATAAATATATACCATTGTTGATTAGAAAAGTAATAATTTTAAACATTGTTAATTAATATTTGTTAAGAAGATAAACCATTGTTGATTAGTGAGTAGAAATAATTTAGTTTAGTTATTCTATATTTATAATACATATAAGTGTTTACACATCATTGAATAATAATTTGATTAGAGATTGTTAGTGATATGTTTTATATGAATAAATAAGCACTTATTTGATTTAGTTAAACATGTTTATATTTACAAACCTGAATCTGCCTTTTGAAACCCCTATAATCATTCAGAGCTTCAATATGTTTTTGGTAAAACCAATTTTCAGTAAACCCAAACAAATACCCACTATCACCTGCAATTTAAATGTGACATTATGCAGTGTTTATATTAGTTATCTTATAATGTGACTTCTGAAAACATACATACCTAAAAGAGAAATTGATTCACCACCCTCAGTGACCTCATTTAGATAACCATTTAATGGGTGGTCCCTACAAATAGTTGAATCATAGGTTCTCTCAGGCTGGATGGGTCTACACAGAGAATATTTTGGTCTGTATCACAACTCTGAAAAGCAAGATTTTTTTTTATTAACAATCATTAATAATAAAGTTTAATAATTATAGCTTCATATTATTTAAATTATACTTACTATTATCACATACAAAGAATGATAGCCTTTATAGCATTAATATGCCTCCTCATGTTCTGAAGGTTTTATGATCGAGACATGAGTACCATCTATGCAGCCAACACCTCTAGGTAGCCCATATTTGGAATAGAATCTAAAATACAAAAAATCATACATTTGTTATTATTAGCAAATTTCAATAGATAGGTTCATATAACAATGATTAGTATAACTTACCTGCTTCTAATTCTTTCCCTTGCCTCTCTTGTCAGAGGAAAGTTCACATACTTGCTCAAGACTGCCGGGTGGTTTAAAGCATCTGTCACTTGCTGCGCAGCCCTCAACACACTGGGTTGTGGCAAAGCATGTGAAATGCTTTGTCCCACCAAACTTTGGTATGAACCACTCACATAGTGTTACCAAAACCTAGAAAAAGATAATATTAGAATCATTTTTAATATTTAAGAATATACAATGCAAGGAATCTAACGTGATGATATAGATATATAAATATATGGCTTTCATTTTGCATATATTGAGTATTTACCTCGGGTGTGTAAAAATGTGTGTTGGGTATTAGGTACTTAAACCTAACCTTTACAGCAGCATCCAGTCCATCGTTACGTCTTTCTCTGGGCATATGGGGCTTCAGCTCGTCAATAAGGTTTTCCACTAGCGGTTTCGTGAGTCTGTAAGTTTTTACAAACTCCGAATCACTTATGGAAGGCGTCTGAAGCGAAACGACGATCACGTAATGTACGTCGGCGTTGCCTACGTCTTTCCGACGCTCCTCGTAGTGCAGCTATTGGATAATTCCACCTTAAGCCAAATCCACTCATTTTACGTGAAATAATTGCGTAAAAACTTATAATAAAATTTATTGTTATGCGCAAAACCAACTATTTACAATGTCTCTTCAGTCAACTTTGAGTCAAGCTTCAGTGTCATTTCAATCTCAAATTTGACGTTTGTTATTGTACGAGAATACCAATTTTGTAGTTTATGTTAGTTCAAAACGTTACCAGAATACCGTTTACATGTTTTTCAAGTTTCGGTCCGATCTCGATTCGGTAAATGTCATTGAAGGATTCGAATATGTTACGAGAATACCGTTTGTAAAGTTGATGAGATTGAGATGAGATCGAAACTGGATTTTGAACACTTTTAATTACGAGAATTGGCCTTCTGGATTACTACTTTGTGGTTGTTTTTTGCCTCAATGAATGTGCAATTGTTATAATTTTGGCTGAACAGTTTGAGATAGTAATTAAGCATTTTTTCATTTAGATATGCATTGTACATTACATTAACTACATAAACGTTACAACTCTTTAGTTGTTTGATAGCTGTACAGATATCCATTATACATTTAAAAGGATTCTTGTCGTTACTCCTTGTCATTACAATAACACTGTCATTATTTGTAAGTCTACTTAAAGAACTACAACTGCTTAAAACTTGTTCAGTTGACGCATTAGGTTTTCTGAAAGCCGATATGGTGTAATTGTGCAGGATGAGATTCTTCTTGTTAGTTCTCAGTTTATGGATGATTCCTGCTCCTTGGTTATCGGACAATAAAATTATATTTCCGTACGTAGATACAGGACTCTCTAAACGTTCTGGGTTCTAATGCAGTTTGTTAAAAATGGCATTATTTTTATTACAGATTATTTGTGAAACATCCGTTTGTAATTGGTTTTCGAGTGAGCCACCTGGTTTTCTAGTAGTCGTATTAATATATTCAATAGTTTGCGTGTTAGTACTTGACTCTTTCTTAGATGACTCTTTCTTAGATGGCGCTTTCGGTGTTTCAAAATCAAGCTCTAGATAAAGTTTTCTTGCAGAAATATTGGATCTGTTAGTCGGTATTTTGCTAGCTATCTTTGTGTTAATCGAAGTTGTGTTTGTTTTTGTACTTTTTTGAAGTAATATACATATTTTTAAATCTTGTTGTTGATAATGTTTCATTTTGTAATGCATTTTTTAAATCTTGGTTTTCCAAGTTCCAAGTTTCTATTTCTGCATGTGCGCTTGATAGTTGTTCCTGAAGATTACCTATTTTATTTTTTAATTCCAGTATTTCGTAATAAGACCTTAAATGTGTAGACAAATCCAGCATACTTTTTACGCTTAAATTTGAAGCCAAACTAACTATGGACTCATTTGAAGTATGCGATAAAGGGCGGCGTTGCCTTTTCTTCACATTAACGTTATTGTATTGCTCCATTACTAAATTTCAATAAATAATGTTAATGCTAAAAATGTTACTATTTCTTAAGATTCGACGGTGTCGCAAATGTTGGCATAGAACCAGTGAGATTTGAAACGCGCCCTGTTTGTTTACGCTGGGTACATTGACGGGCTTAATATTTGTATCAGTCAATATTTACTTAGAATTGTTTCACTTAAACCACTTATCACAGAGTTAATTAAGTACTGAAACACTTTTTCTGCAGTTTATTAGTTAAAAAGTTATAAATATATTGTTTATATAAACACGCACTGCCCAGTTATCTAAGAAGTATTTTGTAATTTTTGCTGAATAGTCTGTGTGTGTGTGTGTGTGTGTGTGTGTGAATGATGTACGCTGTTGGCCGCGAGGCCTTTACAGCTTCACCGGACTTAAAGGCGAGCGTGCAACCACTACGCTCTAGCCAGCCAGAAGGGCAAGAGGCGACATACTCGAGGCGCCCTCGGTTGGGACAGTCGCTGTAGGGGGACGGGTGCACTACTAAGTGCACCGGTCAACCGCCGGCTATGGGAGGGGATCTACTCCTACGTCGTCGTCGTCGCCCGTATTCTGAGCGGAAAGAAGGGATGACAAAGCATCGGGGGGGTCGGTGAGAACATGTCGCGGCCGGCGGTGGCGGCAGGGGTCGGGGGGGAGATCGTAGTCGGCGGTGGCTACGATTAACGGATTCGCATGGGTAGATGCGTTCGCGAAGTGACGTGTTGACGCCTTTTTAATAAAGGCGCGAATAGGTTCGAGACCTAGATCGGAGTGGAGGTCGACGTTCCGTACGAACCAGGGGGCTCCTACGGCTTTACGGAGGAAGCGGTTTTGAACCACTTGGAGTTTATCGATGTGAGAGGGGGCCGAATGCCCGAACACAACACACGCATAAGTCATGATGGGTCGAACGCAAGTTTTGTAAAGTGTCACCTTATTTCTAAGGGACATTTTACTCCGCTTGCAGATTAACGAATGGAGACGACCGAGCACAAATGATGCTCGGTGACGGACCCGCTTGATGTGCGGGCCGAAGGACATGGTACTGTTTAGGGTGACCCCTAGATATTTGACCTCTTTGACCCAGGGAATGGGTCGGTCGAACATGGTCACTTGGCCGAGATTACTTCTAGGGCGGCGCAGGGAGAGGCGCGGGGTGGCACCTCTGGAGAAGAACACCGCAGCGCTCTTGTCCGGGTTCACCTCAATACGCCACTTCCTGAACCAATTCCCTAGGGAATTGGCGGATGCCTGAAGGTGTCTGGTAATGAAACCCTTATTCCTGTGCGAGACGTAGAGAGCGGTATCATCCGCGAATAGGGCTAGATGCGCCTTACTCGAACGAGGAATGTCGTTCGTGTAAAGGCTAAACAGGAGCGGAGAGAGAACTGAGCCCTGTGGGACTCCAGCACTGATGGAGTGGGAAGTGGAGCGCGTCATTTCGACGCGATAACGGAAGGCGCGATTCGACAAGAAGTCTCGTAAGATGAGCACGAGTCTGTCCGGCACACCCAATTGGTAGAGCTTGTAGATCAAGCCGTTGTGCCAGACTTTGTCGAATGCCTTCGCGACATCTAGGAAGAGGGCGCCCGTGTAGATGGGTTTGGGTCTATTGAGACCGGAGAGGATGTGCTCCGTGATGCGGTGCACTTGGTGGACGCAAGAGTGTTTGGCTCGAAAGCCAAACTGCTCGTCGATAAGGATACCCCTGGACGTTACGAAGTCTTTGAGCCTCGCCAGAAGTAGGCGCTCGTATATCTTGGCCAGGGAGTTGAGGAGACTGATAGGGCGGTAGCTCGCGGGGAGATTGCGAGGTTTGCCGGGCTTGGGAATGCCTATGACGTCCGCCTCTTTCCACTTAGCGGGAAAGGTGCAGTTCGCCATGGCGGCGTTCAATATGGCCACTAAGAGGCAGATGAGTTGGGCGGGCAGCCATTTCAGAACGTGATTCGAAATGCCGTCAGAGCCGGGGGCTTTTTTAGTTTTGAGACCCATAATTAGATCTTCGACCTCCGTTTGGGTGATAGGAGGTAAGGAATCGACGGGGGGGAGGGATGCCCTGCGCTCGACTTCCCTGTCGACCGTGTCGACGTGGGACTGGTCAACGGACTGAGAGCTGGGGGCGCACTGGCTCTCGAGGGAGTCGGCGAGAAGCTCGGCCTTTTCGTCGTCGTCGAAGGCTGGGGGTGCGCCTGAAGGGCGGGACAGCGGGGGCATGTCAGTCGTGGAGTCGGACTTGAGGCTACGCGCCAGCTGCCAGTAGGCCAGATGCGATGGCGCGATGCCCTCTAGGAAGTTACCCCACCGTTCCTCCCGGACCTCCGCGACACGACGCTTTACCTCTCGTTGTAAAGCACGCATCCGGGCCCGATTGGCTTTGGTGGGGTAGGAGTCGTACGCTCGGATAGAAGCATTCTTTGAACGAATGAGATCCCTAACATCGTCCGGCAGTCGAAAGCGGTTGAGGTAGAGATCTTCCGCCTCGACTTGCTTGGACGATGGACTGACAGCCGATCGGATGTGCTCGGTGAAGGCATCTACGGCCTGATCGGTGTCCTGAGGGGACGGGATGGAGTCCGAGCTGAGAGGCAGGGGGGGAGGGTCGGCATCCGCCAAGGCCGTGCTTAGCGCATGCCAATCCACCACCGTCTTTTTGGGTCGCTGAGGGGCGGAAGGGGGGGAACCGAGTCTCATGACTACAGGTCGATGGTCAGAGTCGAGTTCCTGGACTACTTCCAAGGAGTGCAGCCGTAGGGTGACACCCTTCAGAAGCGCCATGTCCAGGACGTCGGGTCGGTGATTGGGATTGTTAGGATAGTGGGTAGGGTGCATGGGTGCGATGACGTCAAAGTCGAGAACGTCGGCCAGGGCGTCAAGGCTCCTACCGTTAGGGGAAGTGGTGAGACCGTTCCAGGCCACGTGCTTGCTGTTGAAGTCGCCCGCCAGAATGACGGCGCTTCCCAGATTGAGGAGTGCTTCAAAGTCACTCCTGAGAACGGATTTAGTGGGGGAAAGGTAAACGGAGGCGATCACGATGGGCTGGTGCCCCGTGAGAGAGACGCGACAGACCGAGGCTTCGATGTTGGTGAGCGCGGGGGGATCGAGAGGGATGCAGTGCAGGGACCTCCTGTAGTAAATGAGAGTACCGCCTCCGCGGGAGCCGATTCTGTCATTGCGCACGAGGTTGTAGTTTGCGATCCTAGGATCGCGTTGTGCGGGCTTCAGGAAGGTTTCCTGCACGAGGAGGATATCAAGTTGGTGATCTCGGAGGAAATCAGCAACCTGATCTCGCTGGGAGCGAAGGCCATCGGCGTTAAAGAACGCCAGGGATAGGTTGTGGGGCTTTAGGCGGGGAGATCGTAGATCCATTATTGGGTGCGGGGGGGTTGGGTTTTGAGGGACGCCAGGACGTCATAGACGTCCCTGTATTCCGCGGCCAGGAGAACCTGGTCCGCCAAGTTGGTGGCGGCGCGGAGACGAAGGGCGAGTTCGCGGACTCTGGGGAACAGTGCGGGGCTTATAACCGCCGAGACGCTCATTATCAGGTCGACGTCCTGACTGACGTTAGAGGGCGGAGGGGGACAAGCCGCCACCGGCTGGATCGCTGGCGCGCGCTTCGGGGGGCGGGCGGGGCCCACTGACGCAGGGTGGGAGGCCGCGGTGTAAGGCAGCGGCTTCACCCACGCGTTGGCGCCGAGGGACGGCCTGAGCGGCGGGGGAGGGGGGGTCAGCTTCAGAGGCGCGGGAGCGCGGGGAGCCGTGGTCGCTGGCGCAGAAGGCACCGGACGAGGGTGCGCTGAGGGCGCGGGGGGGTGTTGCGCTGAGGGCGCAGAGGGGGGGGCAACCGCGCGGGGGCGGCGGCGGCCGCCGCGCCTCGCCCGGCTGCGCTTCCCCTTCGGGGCCTTGGGGCAACCGCGATAGTTCGCGGTGTGCCCCTTGGTGCCGCAGAGGACGCAGCTGGGGGGCTCGGCCGCCGTCTCCTTCGAGCGGGCGCACTGGGACGTCGCGTGGTCCCCGATGCACTTAACGCATCGAGGGCGCGCGTGACAGTTTCGGGCAGAGTGCCCGTACAGTTGGCAATTGTGGCACTGCCCGGGCGTGCCACGTTTGTGGGGGGCCTCCACGGAGAGGCCAGATATATGGCACACGGCCTTCAGGTCGAAGACCCTACGGCCGGACTCGGTGCGGTCGAGGACGACCAGCACCATGTCGTACGCCTCCTTGGAGCGCCCATTGACCATTCTGTGCACCTGGCGCACAGGAAGGTCCTGGGACTGGAGGTCGGCCTTGATGACGGCGGTGTCCAGCTCCCTCGGGACACCGCGGATTACCACCCTGAGCTCCCTTTCCTCCTCCAGGGTGTATGTGTGATAAGCGATCTTGTTGGATCGCAGGAACGCGGATAGCCGTCGGTGGTCGTCCGAAGACGCCACCTTGACGGCTATGCCTTGCGCGGTGGAACGCGCGTGCGTGTAGTTTATCTGGCGATTATATATCGCCTTGGAGATGCGCTCCCAGGCGCTCTTGTCCTGAATGACAAGCGGCGGGGGAGTGATGTTCGGACGTGCGGGGCGCGCGAGGGGGGAGGCCCTCGCGGCCGCGTCGGGAGACGGAGACGGCCGGGGGCCGGAGGGGCCGGGAGAAACGGAAGCGTTCCCGGCCTTCTGGATTTTGGGTGGCGGCGAGTCGCGCGGTTTGCGCGCCCGCTTCCCATTCGCGATGGGAACGAAGTCGTCCTCCGACGAGAGCGACGGGGACGGGGACCGGGCGGGGGCGGCGCGTCGCGCGGTCGCGCGCTCGACCTCCATGTCCGAGTCCGAGAGAGGCTCGGACCCGCATGGCGAGACGGGGCGGTCGGCGGGGGTCTGGGGCGGCGCGACTAAGTCAGTTCGCGGCGCGGCGAACGGAGTCGCGGGGCGCGCAGAAGGCGCGGGGTGCGCGGGGCCGGGGGCCGACGCGCGCGCGGGCGACGCGTCGGGCGAGGCGGGCGAGTACGTCGCCCTGAATTCCCGGACTATGTCCGGGCAGCGTAGGACGATGTACTTCGTGAGCTCCCGGACGAACTCCGGAGGGAAGTCTTCCGCCATTTCCAGAGGGGAAATGGCAGGGCGAGTGAACTAAAAAAAAATAAAAAAGGGCCCTAAGACCCGGGCGTGAACGTTGCCCTGATCCCCCCACCGGGCAGCGGCGGGGGGGTGGCACTACCGGGGAGACGCGGTGTGCCCCTTCGCCTTAAGGGCGAACGTGCGGCACCAAACCCTAGCTGCTCCGGGGCGAAGAGAACCGCCGCACGGAGAACACTAATATCGAAAACAGTTATGAAACTCACCGTTGAGAAAACAAAGACCGCGGGAGGGCCGGCCGCGCCGTTGGCCGACGCGGCTGCCTAGCAACCCACGTGATTGGTCACGCCGGGCGATACGCGAACCGTACCTACACGGGACGCAAAAGCATACGCACAGCGAATGCAAACACGTAAACACGCAAGCACAACACACGTAAGCACAGCCGCGACAAACCACGTAGGTCACGGAAAACGACCGTTACTAAAAACGCGGGAAGGCCGACCGCCGTCAGAACGGCGAGTCTACCTAACGGCTCGCCTTGTTGCTACGCGCGAGCCAGACGCGGAGAAGTAACGTCGCAAGCCCGTATATGCGTACGTATACACGTATATGAGCCAACCAGATCACCACTCCACGCAAGCGCAGGCGTTTCCAACAAAGCAAATCGAAATCGAGTACTACGTAACACGAAAATAGCGAGCGGGCGAGCAGCGCAGTGACACGACCGAACGCGCGCGAGGCACAGCCAGAACTCCTGAATAGTCTGTTGAGATAACATTTGTATGGTTTAATTGGCACCTTATTTACACGAATCACTGTTATTCTAGTTGAAATTGTGGTAAAATTAACTTAATCGACTTAAAATATGCAGAGTTAAATGTTATTCATCACACTTTTTTTTTTTGTAAACCGTATAATTGTAAAAATAAGAAGAACAGATTTTAATATGTCATTCGATATAATTAAAATTACCGCTTAATTGACAAGAAAAACACCTGAAAAAATACCCTGAAATAAGCTAATTTTGTGGGGAATCGGAATGTTGTTCTCCCTAAATTTGGGGAATTTGACCTAGATTTTTGGGGAATTCGGAGGATGAGGGTTGGCAACCCTGTATTTGACTGTTGACAGTGATCCCAAATAAACACTGTTTTTGTTTACCGAAATTGAATTAACACACGAAAAATGAAAGAACCGAAACAGACTCAGACACCTATAGAAGACTTGGCGGAATTACGGAGTTATTTTGCGTCGCACAACTCTGTCCGGGAGTATAACGTGCACGCTTCAAAAGTGCATTCTGTTGGCTGGTCCTGCGATGGCAGGCGGCTTGCTTCGGGCTCCTTCGACAAGAGCGTCGCTATATTTACATTAGAACGCAGCAGATTGGTAAGTATATATAGAAATTTTTGGTAAAATTTACAATTTGTTATGTGTATAGGTTATGTTTTGTTTATAGCAAAGGTAAACAAGTATAAAGCCAATGTTTTTTTTAAATTTTCAGTTACAGGATTATATGTTCAGAGGTCACACCGGATCCGTTGATCAGTTGTGTTGGCATGCTTCACACCCTGACCTGTTAAGTACTGCCAGTGGAGATAAATCTGTTAGGATTTGGGATACAAGGTAAGGATTTTGTATTCATGGTCTTTTCACCAAGTAATGTATTGCATGGCAAGGGGTCAAGTTGGAAGCCTGATGGACTTTATAAGTCCTAACAGTAGGTGGCCACAAACCTGCCTAGATCTCACTACACAGGGTCTTAGTTATTACAATTAAAAAGCATCTAAGAAGGAAGTTTAGGAAAACCTAGACTTTCTTACCTTGATCAAATAGAACATGTTTATCTGAAGGGCATGTCAAGAGTCTCCTTCACCAGTGAGCATGTGTGAGATGAATTATGAGAGTGGAGGAAGTTCGAGAGGTTTGTAAGGAAAGAATCTTTTGGCTCTTTGTACTCATTGCCAACCCTGCAATGATCTTGTCTGTGTCTGTAGATAAGTAGATAGAAGAATACATTATTTTCTTTTCTTTTTAGGTCACACAAGTGTGCAGCAACAATTCCTACTAAAGGAGAGAACATCAACATAGCATGGTCGCCCAACGGAAACACCATAGCAGTTGGCAACAAAGAAGACCTTGTCTCATTTATAGACACCAAGACATACAAAGTGGTACGGTCAACAACATAAGTTATTTTACATTCTTCTATCTATCCATCCTAATGCCAAATCCCTTGCGGGGTTGGCAGAGAGTACAGAGTTCCAACAGGTTCTTTCCTTACATACTTCTCTGGCTTCCACTCTCATAGTTTGTCTCATACATGCTCGCTGGTTACGGAGACTGTTGACTTGTACTTCAGATAAGACTCTGTCTGTTTGGTCATGGTAAGATTGTCTAGGTCTTCCCCGGTACCTACATTCTTAGTGTTTATAAATCATAAATCTATCTACCTGTATCGTCTCACCAGATCCCTTGTGGGGTAGGAAGGGTAGGCTGTCTGGTACATAGTTCCAACAGGCTCCACTCCACATTTTTCTTTTGCATCAAATTGATTATTTTTACAAGCCTTTATTTAACTTGCAATGTTTGTTAGTTAATAATATTAGCCCTGTTAAGACACTGTCCCACTGTTGGGCACAGGCCTCCTCTCCAACTGAGAGGGTTTAGGCCATAGTCCACCACGCTGGCCCAGTGCGGGTTGGCGAACTTCACACACCTTTGAGAAACTCATAGGCATGCAGGTTTCCTCACAATGTTTTCCTTTACCGTTAAATCAAGTGATAATTATTTTTTAATCTGCACATGCTTTTGAAAAGACAGAGGTGCGTGCCTGGGTTTGACCCTAGACCGCTGACTTTGCAGTCCAACGGTCTAACCACTAGGCTTTCACTGCTGTTGATACTGTAAAATGTTTGTTAGTTTGTTTAGGTAAAATCTCGCAAGCTTAATTAAAACCAGAAGTGGTTTTAAATGAACTTGCATGTCAAATTTTAACTCCATAGAAGAAGACGGCAAAGTGCATCGCTTTGTGATCATGAGGTCCTGGGTTCAAATCTTAGGTCAGACAAATGTAGTTTTTCTAAAGAAAAATTCCTCTCGCCCCCTATTACATGGGACCTAACATCGTTGGTTAGAAGTGGGTGTACCCAGTACACCTCTGCCACCCCCGCTTTGGGAACGTAGGCGTGACGGTGTTATTTATTTATTATTACAACTTTTATTTTGATTGGCTGTTTTAAATTTCACTATTACAGTTTGTTCGTGGTAAATTTATAAATTATATTTCCATGTTGTGTATCTTTGGTGGCACAATAAAGTGTTATCTATCTATTGCCTGGCTGCATAAAAACTGGTTTTTAAGACTGTTTTTTACTATTGATTTATTGTAAATCTAAATACATTTTACTGGTTTGTCCAGTGGCTAAAATGCACATGGCACTCACAAGATCCTACATTTTCATTGTTTTTTGTACGCAGGTAGTGGAAGAACAGTTCAACTTTGAAGTGAATGAGATCTCATGGAATAATGCCTCAGATCTGTTCTATTTAACAAATGGACTCGGTTGTGTTCACATTTTATCGTGAGTATTGAAAACTAAATTATTAAAAACAAAAAACCAAGGGCAAATTGAGTTCTTTGATTTACGAGAACATTACACGTGAAATAAAATTATTTTTCCTGTCACACTAGGATTTATTCCTGTGTCGTCGGTGCCCAGACGTGAGCCCATGAATACCCAGACCGATTTTGGATGTCAAACATCTAAGTTCCTTCCGTGAACATGGGTCCTTCAAAGAACTCGTTACGTGAAGAACTAAAAATAAAAATAATAAATAAGCCGCGATAAAAACCGATTAATAGTTTTATTTCATAACCAAGGGCAAGTCAAGAATCTCCGTAACAACCGTATAAAATAAGGTATAAGTGTGATGACCCAGAGAAGTCTGCGAGGAAAGACTTGCTGGAACTCTGTACTTTCTGTCTACACCGCAAGGGATCTTTGGTAGGTTTGTACGTATGGCTCAACGTACATTAAATGGTAACCGGGACCAACGGCTTCGGACCCATCGGACCAAGCCATCTTTCCGTTTGAACAAAATCGTCCCCTATTTTACTTCTGTTGTTTTATTATTGCATTTTATGCGGTAGCATGTATACGGAGTAACAAACATCTTCCAGGTACCCCTCTCTGGAACTGCAGACTGTTTTAAAGGCGCACCCGGGGACGTGTATCTGTATAGAGCATGACCCCACGGGCCGGTACTTCGCCACGGGCTCCGCCGACGCGCTGGTCTCTTTGTGGGACGTCCACGAGCTCGCCTGCCTTCGGGTCTTCTCTAGGTGAGATATAAATAAAGAAACTGATGATATTACCCAGTGCTTAAGTGCAGTGGTTAAAAGCTTAAGCCGTTGGAATGAGTAGTCGTGAGTTAGATACCCGCACGGGACAAATATTAGTGTATAATATTATAATATATATTGGTTGTCTGGAAGAAATTGCTTTTAGCGATAAGACCGCCAATTGTACCTATTTTTTTTTCTTGTATGTAAATAATTGTTAATATCACTGGTGTACAATAAAGAGTACTCTATCTATCTATCTAATATTAGCCCTGTTAAGAAACTGTCCCACTGCTGGGCACGGGCCTCCTCTCAAACTGAGAGGGTTTAGGCCATAGTCCCCCACGCTGGCCTAGTGCGGGTTGGCGAACTTCACATACCTTTGAGAAACTCTTAGGCATGCAGGTTTCCTCACGATGTTTTCCTTCACCGTTAAAGCAAGTGATAATTAATTTTTAATAAGCACATGCTTTCGAAAAGACAGAGGTGCGTGCCTGGGTTTGAACCCGAGACCTTTGACTTTGCAATCTAACGGTCTAACCACTAGGATATTAGTGTGACCCACTAATATTTATTTCGGTCTGTATGTGTTTTTTATTTAATTTACTAAGCTACTACCGGATCGCAACGCTACCTCTACTGGGAAGATTTGGCGCGAGACTCAACTGGCTTATCTTTTTGTCTAATATTCTATCTATCTATATCATCACGCCAGATCCCTTACGGGGTAGGCAGAGAGTACAGAGTTCCAACAGGTTCTTTCCTTACATACCTCTCTAGCTTCCTCTACTCTCATAGTTCGTCTCATACACGCTCGCCGGTTACGGAGACTCCTGACTTATCCTTCAAATAAAACCCGGTCATGGTAAGATAGTCTAGGTCTTCCCCGATATAATGTTATGTTACAAAATTACACTGTGATGCCTTACGACTAAGATATAAGACAAATAATATTATATATTTGAAGAGTCAAAGTCTAAAGGATTCTGGTTGCATCAGTGTGCACAACCTCCACTCCGATCTAGGTGTCGAATCTATTCGCGCCTTTATTAAAAAGGCGTCAACACGTCACTTCGCGAACGCATCTACCCATGCGAATCCGTTAATCGTAGCCACCGCCGACTACGATCTTCCCCCCGACCCCTGCCGCCACCGCCGGCCGCGACATGTTCTCACCGACCCCCCGATGCTTTGTCATTCCTTCTTTCCGCTCAGAATACGGGCGACGACGACGACGTAGTAGTAGATCCCCTCCCATAGCCGGCGGTTGACCGGTGCACTTAGTAGTGCACCCTACATGTCGAGTATGTCGCCTCTTGCCCTTCTGGCTGGCTAGAGCGTAGTGGTTGCACGCTCGCCTTTAAGTCCGGTGAAGCTGTAAAGGCCTCGCGGCCAACAGCGTACATCATTCACACACACACACACACACACACACACACACACACACACACACACACACACACACACACACACACACACACACACACACACACACACACACACACACACACACACACACACACACACACACACACACACACACACACACACACACACACACACACACACACACACACACACACACACACACACACACACACACACACACACACACACACACACACACACACACACACACACACACACACACACACACACACACACACACACACACACACACACACACACACACACACACACACACACACACACACACACACACACACACACACACACACACACACACACACACACACACACACACACACACACACACACACACACACACACACACACACACACACACACACACACACACACACACACACACACACACACACACACACACACACACACACACACACACACACACACACACACACACACACACACACACACACACACACACACACACACACACACACACACACACACACACACACACACACACACACACACACACACACACACACACACACACACACACACACACACACACACACACACACACACACACACACACACACACACACACACACACACACACACACACACACACACACACACACACACACACACACACACACACACACACACACACACACACACACACACACACACACACACACACACACACACACACACACACACACACACACACACACACACACACACACACACACACACACACACACACACACACACACACACACACACACACACACACACACACACACACACACACACACACACACACACACACACACACACACACACACACACACACACACACACACACACACACACACACACACACACACACACACACACACACACACACACACACACACACACACACACACACACACACACACACACACACACACACACACACACACACACACACACACACACACACACACACACACACACACACACACACACACACACACACACACACACACACACACACACACACACACACACACACACACACACACACACACACACACACACACACACACACACACACACACACACACACACACACACACACACACACACACACACACACACACACACACACACACACACACACACACACACACACACACACACACACACACACACACACACACACACACACACACACACACACACACACACACACACACACACACACACACACACACACACACACACACACACACACACACACACACACACACACACACACACACACACACACACACACACACACACACACACACACACACACACACACACACACACACACACACACACACACACACACACACACACACACACACACACACACACACACACACACACACACACACACACACACACACACACACACACACACACACACACACACACACACACACACACACACACACACACACACACACACACACACACACACACACACACACACACACACACACACACACACACACACACACACACACACACACACACACACACACACACACACACACACACACACACACACACACACACACACACACACACACACACACACACACACACACACACACACGCACAGTCTGCACAAACAGCACCAAATAAGTATGACTGCTTGAGCAGCCATCACCTTCCTTGACTTTATAAGTGGAAAGAACGTGATCCGCCCTAAAAATCCACGGCATCCCTTGCGGAATTTCTCAGTCAACTAGATACAAACGACCGGAGTTTAGAATCAGTTGACACCCAGATGACTGATTTCAGCCTCCCAGGGCCAATAGGTACTGTTTTTTTTATTGTTAGCGCTGCAGTTAAGTATCACAATTTTAAGCGCCCCCACATAACGACTCACCCAATCCGGGATTTCGCAATAGGTACGCTACGGTCACCTTAGGTTGAGCTTTTCACTTAACGTATTTTCCCGACGGAGTTTCCAGCCTGGCAGCGCTTCTTTAGGTCGTACTAACACACAGTTAATTGGACTGCAGCGTGGTTGGAAACTGTTAGTATACGGCTTTCCGGATAGGCTCAGCAGAGATTGAAGGAGTGGTAAACGATAAGACGCGGTAAATGATTCCAAGGTATGCAATAATCTGGAAGACTTGAACGGGGCGGCAGCCGCGGAAGTCGAGGGTCGACCGTAGACTGGTAATGACAAACACATTCCTAATCGCAGCTGCAGGACTGCGACAGAGATAGTTGTTAGAATTATAAGGAATAAGGAGGGTAGGAGACAAATAGACCGGGTCTTATCTTACGGAGACTCCTTACTTGTCCTTCAGGTCTCCGTAAACGGCGAGCGTGTATGAGACGAACTATGAGAGTGGAGGAAACCAGAGAACTATGTAAGGAAAGAACCTGTTGGAACTCTGTACTCTCTGCCTACCCCGCAAGGGATCCGGTGTGATGATATAGATAGATAGATAGGAGGGTAGGAAATTATAGTAGCAACCTACACACCCAATATGAGAAAAAATATAAATAAACTGTTTTTTTTACAGATTAGAATGGCCAGTACGAACGTTGTCGTTCAGTTTCGACGGGCGATTGCTTGCGAGTGCAAGCGAAGACCACGTCATAGATATTGGAGACACACAGACTGGTCAGTAACTACTCTCTTCGACTCTATCGACAAGATACCATTTTTTGGATTCATGGAATTTAATTTTATCCTACTTCTCCTAGTTTCTTTTCTTTTTTAATAAATTTGTTGCGAGTACCTATGCAATTAAAGCACTCCTGAGACACCCCAATGTTCAAACCTCGGTGTCATCTCAAGTGATTATTTTGGATCTTGGCTTACGGAATTTACATTGGTGGGAATGTGTGGCGGGCTTAGTCCCAAAATAAAGATACCATTTTAGCGAAGTGATGTAGATACCGGGGAAGGCTTTGACTATCTTACTATGGCCAAATAAACGTGTCTTATTTGAAGGGTAAGTCAAAGAGTTTCTGTAACCGAGCGTGTAAGAGACGAACTATGAGAGTGGAAAAAGCCAGAGTGGTCGATAAGGAAATTACCTGTTGGAAATCGGTACTCTCTGCCAACCCTGCCAGCAATGTTGGGCATTTTTCAATTGTAGGATTAATCGATTGAAATTCTAATTGCAATGAAATTAAACCCCTTAAGATTTTTCGGAATAACAGTAACCTTTAGATGTCAGACGTCTCTGTTCCTCCCGTGACCATCGGCGCTGTTGAGCACTCGAAACGTCGGGAACTTAAGAACTAAAAATAAGCCGCGACGTAAGGACATTGTCGAAAATTGCCCCAGAACCAAAAAAAAATTGACCCATGCCATCATTATTTATCTATTTTAATAAAAAAATGACAAATATCCGTATCTAATGGACAATTTGCAATCTAAAACGAATATTTCAAAGTACTGTAAGTACTTATATCAAAGTCGCCGACATCTTTACTGAATGTCAACACACAATATAACCTCATATGTATAAATGGCTACTAAATTATAACCTCAAGATCGAATACTTTTTGTGCAATATTACGATTCCCCCGCTTGTCCGTTTAATAATAAATGCCTTGAGATAATTTATGGGTGATTTGAAATAATGCAAGTAGTTTTTCATTGCCGTTGGTTCTGGGGCAAATCATGTATGGGCGCAGAACAATGTCCTTGAAAATATTGTAGTTGCAATATTAGTTTTCACAATTAATTTGTGCCCAGCTTTGCTTGCCAGGAATCTGATGTGATGATATAGATTGATAGACACAACAAATCCATCGTCGCTTTTGTAAAGGCAGAAGATTTACGAACCAATCCACATGTGTTATAAATAAATTGCATCTACCACGCTTAATAACTCTCCTTATTATAAACCCTCTCAGTTTGAGAGGAGGCCCGTGCCCAACGGTGGGACAGTTTCTTAACAGGGTTAATATTATTATGTATTATATTATACGCTTAATAAAGCGAAGCGGGTGCACCAACTCTTGGAGACCAAGTCTTACGTCACAAGGTCTTTGATTAAACATCGACACGCCTACCAGCACCTAATGGGTGTGGCAGAGGTGTACCTTGTGATGTCCGTGTCCAGGTCCATGAGTGTCAAGTTATTTTTTTTAGTTATTTGAACACCGCACGCCTATATTCCCCAGAGGGGGTGGCAGAGGTGTACTGAGTACACCCACGTTTCGCCGACGATGTTAGGTCCCATGTAATAGGGGGCGAGCCTATTGCTATATATCGGGCACAATTCCAGACTCCGGACTCATACTGGGAATTTTTCGTTAGAAAATCTACATTTGTCCGACCTAGGATTTGAACCCAGGACCTCGTGATCACAAAGCGATGCGCTTTGCCACCAGACCAACGAGGCAGTTATTTGATAGGTCTTATTATCCGAAGTGTAAACAATAATGCACGTATGATGCGATCTTTACCGTTACCGAATGACAATTATAAATATACAAAGTACGACCCCGAACAAAGATTTCTAGAAAAACATACTTATGTTCCTGAGTTTGAAGTCATTTTCATTGTCTTTGATCAGGTGAGAAAGTAGCAGAGATTCCAGTACACGCTTCAACGTTCACGGTCGCGTGGCATCCCTCTCGGTACCTCGTGGCCTTCGCCTGTGAAGATAAGGAGCCGGAGACGAAGAGAGACGCCGGCAACCTAAAGCTATGGGGTCTACCCTCTAGCAATTAACTTAGAATATAGATTTTATATGAATAAGGGCTGCCTTTTATTTCAGTTATAAGATATAAGTTAAAGATGCGCGACTGCGAATAATCCGTCTATTCGAATCATCTACAACTACTAATTTTCTGATTCGACTTGAACATTAGTAATATACTAATTTGTATATTCGAATGATGACTACTAATTAGTAACTACTAATGGTGATTCGATTAGATTATCTGCAACTCTCACCATTCGCTCAGTCGCACTTTCAGAATGAATAATGAATGAATTATTCGAATTATTTAGCCATAGTTTACTGCTTTTCGCGCCATTTTCTCGCCAATACGAATTACGTGTGCGAGTCAGTAGTAACTAAACGAAATATTACGTTTTTGGTGGTTTGTGTTTAAATATCCATTTTAATAAAGATTCTAGTTTGCAATTTTAATATAAGCACGTTTACGAATATTGATTCAATGAAATGTTAACAAAATGCATGAAGTCAGTTTTATGGTGATGGCACACTAATACTCCATCGAAATATAAAAATATATTAATATTTCAGTGGACTTCTAAATTAATTTTACTGATTTAGTCATTGCTAAAGAACTTGTGTACCGTTTTGCTGCTTCGTGCAAGTTTTGGTGTTGGTGATCTTCGTTCAAGTATTGAACTCCAGTGCATAACGTCGGACGTGAACTTTTTTAATTTGTTATTTTCATCTTGGGTATCTAAAATGCCGCGACCTACATTTAAAAAATCTATTGTTTGGTCATTTTTCGACCATGATGCAGATAAAAAAATGTGTTTTGTAAACTTTGCAAAAAAACCTATATCAATCATGGCAATACCTCAAATTTAAAGGAGCATTTAAAACGCGTTCATCCGATTCAACTGCTTAAAGAAGAAGATGAACGTACCGGTATAGTGCGAACTAGTCCAGACCCTGTCCCATCTACTTCGGTTTCGGGTGTAGTCGCATCAACAGCTTCTATTCACATTTTAACGGACCAATGAAACACGACACCAATATCTACTGGAATGAAACGTAAAAAACAGCTACGGTTATGTGCGGCAGACAAGGAGAATGACTTGACAGACGAAAAAAGTGCTCGGCTAGATAAAGCTGTCGTCAAAATGATTGTAAAAGATTATCAACCACTATCAGTAGTTGAAGACAGCGGATTCCGAACTTTAATAGCTGAGTTAAACGCAAAATACAAGTTACCCTCACGGAAAACATTATCAGAAAAGCTCTTGCTGGAAACATATGATACAATTAGAGAAAAACTGCATGCCGAACTGCGAGCCGGATTCATCTCGATAACTTCGGACTACTGGAAAGGTAATAATGATAAAACATTTCTGAGCCTAACTGCCCATTATATATATGACAAAAAACTTAAATCACCGAATCTTGCCACAAAAGAGGTATCGGAATCCCACAACGCCACAAATACTGCTGCTGTAATTGTAGGTATTTGTAATAATTGGAACATACTCAACAAAATAGTTACAGTGGTTACGGATAACGCTGCCAATATGAAAAAAGCAGTCGTAGATGACCTCAAAAAGCACCATCACCCATGTATAGCACACACACTTAACTTAACAGTTTGCGATGCAATTAATGCCAACAAGCCATTAATTTCTATTCTTGATAAATGCCGTAACATTGTAACCTATTTCAAACAAAGCTCCGTCGCTGCCTATAAATTAAAGGCAAAACAAATAGAAATGAATGTTCAGGAACTGAAATTAAAAAAAGATGTTCCAACAAGGTGGAATTCCCTTTATTTAATGATCGAACGCTTGTTGGCCATTAAACGACCACTTACATTGGCCTTATCGGAATTGGAAAGAGCTCCAGAAAATTTAACAGGTCTGGAGTGGGCGACAGTTAAAGACTGTTTGCCAATTTTAAAACCAGCACTTGAATTGACTGAGCTGCTGTCTGGCGAAAAATATGTGACTATTTCAATTGTTGTTCCACTAATCAGGGGGCTACAGCATTCCTTACAAATAATTGTTCCGGAGACAGACGTAGGTACTAACCTTAGAAGGAGTTTAAGTGATATCGTTTTCCGCAGGCTTGGTCATCTAGAGGCTAACAAAATTGTAGCAAAAGCGGCATTTCTGGATCCTCGATTCAAAAAAGCCGGTTTCGGAACAGAACATAATGCTGCAAATGCTCAACAATAGGTAATTGACGAATTAAGCCACATTATTCACCAGGAGGTTCCTGGTCCTAACACGAGCACAAGGGGGGAAATAACTACCGTATCCAACCCGTCAGTATCAAACAGTCAATCTGGCACATTACTGTGGGCGTTTTTTGACAATAAGATAGCTCACCAACAAAGGCAAGACGCACCAAGTACTTCAGCGCGTGTAATGGTGAAGCAGTACATAGATACTAGTTTGATAAATAGGGATCATGATCCCTTAAAATATTGGGATGATCATTCTAAAATATTTCCTGGCCTTTATAAGATGGCGATGAAATATCTGTCCATCCCAGCAACATCTGTGCCTTCGGAGAGACTATTTTCTAAAGCTGGATACATTTTGAGCGATCGACGAAGTCGGTTAAGTACGGATAAGCTTGACCAGCTCGTATTCCTCAATAATAATATAGATTAATCTAATTTAGTGAATTGGTGAATGAAAAATAAATGAGCAAGCCGCGCTACCGTCGCGCAGCGTATATATATACAATTATTTGAGGATTAAGAGCTCGTCACTATACAATAGTGAAATTATTTTTATGATTTCTAAGTGATTTTTATACATTTAGTAACTAATTTTAAGGTTTTGCCACATAGCTGACGCAGCGCGACAGAAGCGCGGCTTGGTTGGTATTAATAATTTAGTATGGAACTTGTGGTAGATTAATATATTTGATTATCTTTGATTTTGTATTATTTCTTTTATTTTAATGCTAAACAATATCATACTTAGCTACTTTGCAAAAATTGTTACTTACTCCCCTTTACTTGTAAGAAGTGGTGTGGACGGATGCCGTATGTCAAGCTATAGGTAGCAGTAGGTAAACGTCTAACTAATATATACGCAGTATAAGTTCCTAATTTGTTCATTTATAATTTAACCTATAACTTATATGTGTAGAATTCTGTCTGTTAATAAAGTTGGTTTATAAACAAATACGAATAAAACTAATATTTACTCTGTGGCATAAAGTCGACTTACGCCCGCTCGCAAGGGCGCATTTTCAAGCGTTGAACTAAAGCGCTGTAAGGGCTTTTCAATAACATGTTTAACAGTTTGTTTGATTCCAGCGCTTAATTAATCACTGTGCGTTAATTTAGTGCTGGAATAAAACAAACAGCTGATAGTACACATTTTGAAAAGCGCTTACAGTGCTTCAACACGACGCGTTGAAAAAGTGTCCGTGCAAACGTGCGAGGGGTGTGGGTAGACGTAGGGTAGCCCAATCTTATCTGTGGGGGTAGACTGCGGTCCTAATGCTGCTATCGATATTAGCGTCATTCGGACAAACTTGCTTTGCTTTTTAAACTTCTTTGCTTATGGCTATGGCTTATGTCATGTCGACTGACATATACTCTCTTATGCAGCCGATAGGTAAATTCATTAGTCGAAGAAAAAGAATAATTTTACTGTTGAAAAAGACATAGCAACTAAGTGACAGGTTTTAAGAGCCCCAAATTAGACGAAAAGTCTGTATCTTGGGATCCCGTAGAGTTAAACTATGAGTAAACTTAATTTAGTTACAATTACTAACGCGAGCCGGAAATTACTAACATATTATAATAGTAAAATAATAAAACAAAATTGAAAATTGGTATGTATCTCCATCGCTCTACCATTCAGGATGGGGTAATTATCAATTTTAATATCATCGTTGTCATCAAGTTCATTCATCGTATCTATAAAGAATACCACTTAAGACGAGGCTGTATGGGTTGGATCCCTTTGCCTACACCCGAAGAGGGATCTAAGGAATTGAAAAAAACCGCCATATTTTTTTATTCATTATTCGTTCATTCAGTCCAGCTGTGGTGCGACCGCTAGGTAGATTCATTATTCGTTCGCCGAACTTTTTCTTCGTTATTCGTTCATTCGGTACAGCAAGTCGAATGGGAGGCAGTTAGTAACTAATTTTCGTGAAGCATTCGAATAATTCGAATGATGTATGAAGTCGAATGATTCGAATGAAATCATTCGCAGTCGCGCATCGCTAATATAAGTTCTAATTTTCTAATTCTATTTTTTTATAAAACGTGCCCCACACTAGGATGAATTCTTGTGTCGTGGGTGCGTTTACAAACATGAAAATTCACATACACAAATACCCAGACCGGAACAAATAATTGTGGATCACACAAAGATTTGTCCCGTGCGGGAATCGAACCCGCGACTATTAGACACAGTGGGCGGGGCGGGCTAAGCCCTTAACCACTGCGCTAAATCGTTCGACAAGTTACTATACACTCGTACATCGTCGGCGAAAAGCGGGTGTACTGAGTGGGGTGTACCTTTTCCTGCCGATGTTAGGTCCCATATAATAGGGGGCAAGCCTATTGCCATATACGGGGTACAATTCCAGACTTCTGACTCTAACTGGGAAGTTTGCGTTAGAAAAACTACTCAACGTGACTTTGGCCGCGTTGACTTAAGACAGGAATTTGACATTTTTCCGGGAAAAAAGTATCCTATGTGTTAATTCGGGTAATAAATTATATGTGTGCCACTTCATCCAAATCCGTTCAACTGTTTTTGCGTGATTGCGTAACAAACATATAAACTTTTACATTTATAATATTAGTAGGATTATATTCAGCCGGGTTTTAATTTATTTCATGGATAATTTATGTTAGGTAAAGGACAAAGGCTACCTCTTGCCTGAAACAAAATAATCTTAAGGGTGTGAAATACACGCCTAAAAATGATGCGTACGAAGTTGCGGCATCAGCTAGTTGCGATTAGGCATGTCGTTTTATTCTGTAAAATCGATCTCGGAATCGAACGCACAATAATCAATTCTCAAGTATCAAAAGATCGATTCGAAGTCGATTCTCATTAAGGGTATTACTAATGCCAATGACATTGGGAATTTTTATTTGAAAATTTCCCTTGTGCTTGTGTGTGTTCCTTCCCTGATGACATTTTTTTCGATTAATCGATTTGAAATGGACATGCCAAGTCACTATCACTACATATTATAAGCGAAGTCACCCCGCCTCATCTGTCTGTCTGTCGGAACGCGATAAACTCAATAACTACCGAACGGAATTTCATACGGTTTCCACCAATGGACCGAGTGATTCAAGAGGAAGTTTTATGTGTACTAGTGGTCGCCCATTGGTCGATATTCGACCTACTCTTTCATCGTTTGCTGGTTATGTTTGACATTCAGTAAGACTATAGACAAATAATATTAAAGACAAACATTAATTTGACGTGTATTGTGTCAAATACATGGTGTGTGTGTAATGTTTTTTTTCATTGATTTAATGTATGTTGTATGCATAATTTTAAAAAATATTAGCATTCTGCACTTCTTCTCTATATAAACTATAAGTGTGGGAAATTTCATACTCCTCCGTCCGCGCAATTTTCGTAAAAATGTGTACAAAGTTTTTGCTTCACGTATTAATATATAGATAATTCACCCGCCTGAAGTCGGGGCGGGTGGCTATTCTATACTAATATTATAAAGAGGAAATATTTGTATTTTTGTGACGAATAAACTCAAAAACTACTGAACCGATTTTAATAATCCTTTCACTATTAAAAGCTACCTTATCCACTAGTAGCATAGGCCGGTAGGTGGCGCTGTTGACAGCCGGGTGCGCAAAAGGAATAATCGAACACTAAGTTGGACACAAAGCCGCAAAAACCTGAGCGTAGATCATTCACACAGAACAACATGTTAGTCATTTATATGAAGCGTTCACACAACGCGCTGTACGTAGGTTGCAGAGCACCTCTTACAGACTTTCAGTCCCTTTAGAAGTAAGGAAATTTCTCAAAAAAAAGGTTTTAAAAACGGGAGATTTTTAGGAATTGCTTGAGAGGTATGTTAGGAAAGAACTAGTAAAGATTTTCGCTAATGGGTAATACATTTTCAGCGGCCGGTTCGCAGCGACAGTATGCCCGTAGTTCCATCCAAAGCGGCTATGAACGATGTACTGTATTCAAGTTACGAAACTAATTTGTAAAACCAAGATTATGGTTTTTGAAAGGGAAGAAGCCAGAACGAATGTAAGGATTGTGGTTGGTAACGATGTGCTGGAACAAGTGAATGAGTTTGTATATCTTGGATGCGCCTTCAGTAAGGATGGGAAATAAACCGCTGACATAGAGAGAAGAGTGAGTGCAGGGAACAGGGTGAATGGTGCGATAGGAAAGTTACTTGGGAGCCGGCACTTAAGCCATAAGGCGCAGCTGACCATACATAACGGAGTTCTTGTCCCAACGCTGTAATATGGTAGCGAGAGCTGGGTATGTAAGAAGGAGAATGAAAGTAGGATACGCGTATGAAGGTAGGATATGCGGTAGAAATGCGAGCTCTGCGGAAGATGTGCGGAGTGAAGCTGACCGACCGCATCAGCAACAGCGTAGTAAGAAAGCGAGTAGGTATGAAAGATAGTATCGGTGTAAAGATGAGAAAGGGCATGCTCCGTTGGTTCGGGCATATAGAAAGAATGCCAGATGAAAGAATGACAAAACAGATATACAATGTGAAAGTGGAAGGATGTAGGTACCGGGGAAGACCTAGACTATCTTACCACGACCAAATAAACCGAGTCTTATCTGAAGGAAAAGTCAAGAGTCTCCGTAACCGGCGAGCGTGTATGAGACGAACTATGAGTGGAGGAAGCCGGAGAGGTATGTAAGGAAATAACCTGTTTGAACTCTGTACTCTCTGCCTACCCCGCAAGGGATCTGGCGTGATGATATATATAGATAGATAGAAACTAATTTGTAGCTCGGAATCGGCTAGCTGACCGATAGTCAACCACTTAGCCTTATTGTAGATCGTTGCTAGAACGGTCATGGAATCTAAACAATGATAAATAAAATCATTTTCCTTTAAAAAAAACGCAGTCCACACTTGGAATTATTCCTGTTGTGGCTGTATTTAAAACACGAAATTCACATACAACAGACCGACACAAACCTTAGTGGGTAACACAAGGATTTGTCCCGGGCGGGGATCGAACCCGACTACTTGATGGGTGGAGCAGCTTCAGCTCAAGCACTGGACCAAGCCATCCGGCAATAATTTGAATGTATTTTTTTATCATCTTAGAGGACCACAATAGGAATAAAAGTCATTTTAAATCATTCATAAATTTATTGTCGAGAGCAAAATCTTTGCTACATCCTCGCCCACCCTGAGATAGGTATTATTTCCATCTACCAAGCTTCTACTTGCAACCTCCCCTGATCCTCCATTTCTTTCAACATCCTTCTGGCTGCCTCCACATCAAACCCTCCAATCTTACTAATAACATCTTCAATGAATGCGTCCTTCACGTTATCAGGCATGTTTTTACTGTTTCCCGATATAAATATTTGAGCTTGTTTTTCATTGATAAGTCGCCAGAGAACTTCTCTATGTTCTGTTATCTTGTGTTGAACGTATCTGCGGAAGGAAACAGGAAGTATTGTTACACACCCCAATATCTCGTGAACCCCTTATCGGGAGATGTTAATTTATAACCGCATTACACACCCTTAGGTCCCCTATCGATGTGTCAAGAAAGATCTAGAATCCGCGCTTCAGTGCTAAAACGTCTAGGAGGTTCCTCCCCTTTAATTATCGCCGGCGCGCGGTCGCGGTAAACAAGTGCCTACTCGTTCACGTACAAATAGGCATGTAATAATAATACCGCTTTGGGGGACGCGCCGGCTACTACTACAGCTATTTTTTATCCATGTACTTAGAGGGTTCGCGTCCGTTCTAGAACTTTCATATGAGTATGGAAGGAACACTCAGCGCGGCGACAGACACCAGCACTACCCAGCAACTTTTGAGGGTTATACACGATTTGACGGCCTCCGCAAACAAACGTGAGAAGCTCGTCCTGGTGTCCCTCGACATGGAGAAGGCGTTCGACCGAGTATGGCATCACGGTCTGCTGTACAAGCTGTCCAACCTCCCCCGTCGCATCGTTCAGGTAGTTTTCTCATTTCTCCAAAACAGATTCTTCGAGGTAGTGGTGGAAGGAGCGCTCTCCTCTCTGCGCCCTATTGCCGCTGGAGTCCTCCAAGGCAGCTGCCTCTCACCTGTGCTTTACGTATATTTCACTGATGACATCCCGACAGCCCCAGATGTCAATCTGGCCCTCTACGCGGACGACGCGGCCTACTATGCGTCGTCGCTTAACACCAACCACGGGGCCAGGAAGATCCGGCGCACCCTCGACCTCCTGCCGGACTGGCTGTCCAAATGGAGGTTACCAGTGAATGTCCGTAAAACACAGGCCATCACCATGGCACGATACCACAACCCTCCACTGCTCCAACTTCAAGGACCGGACATTAAATGTCGTGGCGGCGTAAAAAAAATTAGCTTTAAAGTGAATCCAGTCACGTGTAATGACTTGTCCGGTATTTTTTACCAGCTCCAGATGGACGATAAAGTTTGTCGAATGCGTGTATTTATGTTTATAATTTGGCACGCGACTGCCTCGTTGGTCTAGTGGCAAAGCTTGGTGATCACGAGTCCTGGGTTCAAATCCTAGGTCGGACAAATAAAGTTTTTCTAACGAAAACTTCCCAGTATGAGTCCGAAGTCTGGAATTGTGCCCGGTATATGGCAATAGGGTCACCCCCTATCACATGGGACCTAACATCGTCAGCGAAAAGTGGATGTACTTAGTACACCTCTGCCACCCCGCTTGGGGAATATGGGCGTGACGATGATTATTTATTTGGCACGCTCTGTAGCCTAAACTTGATTTTTCAACAAGAGGTATCGTTGGATTCGTCTTATTGTGGGAGTGATGGAGTATAATTATTTAATTTGACGTCTGCGAATCAAAAAAGAGATGGGGGATTAAATAATAAATAAATAAATAAATAAATGGGGGATAAAAAAATAATATTTTGTTATTATACTTAATTAGTCTACTATATTTTAATCGGTAGGTAACCCTTTTCTCTTTCATCTAAATACGTCCAGCCTTAACCTGCAACCTTCACTAGGCTATCGGTCAATCCCGGGGGCCTGCCCACTTTAGGTACTTACCGGTCGCTTTGGCCATTTTTGGGGAAGGCGGACTGGCGACTGGCTGCAGGGGACTGTCTATTAAGGACCAGCCTGGGTTGAACCTATAGTTGCTTAAATTAACACATGTTCCAGAAACCACATGTGTATAGATATCAAAAGTTCACTCACACTTTATTATCCTGGTCCCTCGAAAATGCACAATACAGAGTCAGTTTTCCTTCTCCCACCATTCTCTCTAACTCTTCTTTACAGTGAAAGTCTTTGTCCTTATACCGACAGCCGAAGAACATGTTCAACGTGTTCTTGTCTGCTGTTCCTTTCGCTACACGTTCTTGGAGTAGACTCCTGAATGGAGCTAAGCCAGTTCCAGGGCCGATTAATATTTGTGGAATGTTCTGGAAGTAAATAAAGCTTCGTATTGTCCGACCGAAGGTCGATTTTCGGCCGAAGCCAATTAATAGGCCATAGGCAAAACCTTAAGCAGAAGCTGAATGTTTAATAACCCCAAGAAATTTGGTTCATGATTGGCTAAATATTTAAAAAGTTATGTTGACTGTATTAACTTAAAAGGATTATTAAAATTATCTACTACTGGCTATAAATAATAACTATAACATCACGCCAGATCGCTTGCGGGGTAGGCAGAGAGTACAGAGTTCCACCAGGTTCTTTCCTTACATACCTCTCTGGCTGCCTCCACACACATCGATCCGTTCCGTCCTTTAGACGTAATTGACTAACAAACATTTAAACTAAAAATCTCATCATTATAATATAAGTAGTCAAAGTCAAAAATTATTTATATGTTTAGGCCAATACACGAGCACTTAAAAACGTATCTACCACCGGATCGGAACGCGGCTCCACTAAGAAGATTCGGCAAGAAACTCAGCGGGCTAGTCTTTTAAATTTATCTGGCCTTTCTGATAACCATTTCTTTTTTTTTCAAAATTGTATTATATAGCATTGTTTAATTTTGCTGATTGAGACGCTGCTCAAACCCAATCTGTTTTATCTTTAAGATAATCCGAAATGTTGTAATACCCTTTTTTACACAGTCTAGTTTTAAGTGCCTTTTTAAACTTATTGATAGGCATGTTTCGGATATCTATGGGTAATTTGTTGTCGAAGCGTATACATTGCCCCATGAAAGAATTACTAATTCTGTGGAGACGAGTAAATGTACTTACAATATCATTAGAAAATACAATAGTTCCAGATTTAATCCATCCATAGATCTTATCTCCAACTTCCAACTCTTTTAACCAGTTCGAAGCCAGACCTAGTCTTGGTTTCTTCAGTTTACTGTAGTACATGACGACAGCCACAAGCAGGTCTATATCGTGGCCTTGGGAGGGTAAGCAGCTGCTTGCTATTGAGAACGAGCGAGGTTTGATTGTTGGAAATAGCTCGAAGAGAATTTCTATTGTCAATTTTGACGCTGATTTGTGGAAGTCGTGAAGGACCTGGGAAAGAGAAATGGATATACAAATATACGATTTTGAACCATTTATTTTTGCTACATAGGTACGCAATGTAGACCTAAGAAGAGAAAAAGGAAAAAAACAAAGTGAATGCTAAAGCAAACTAAACTTGCTACAGTATGTGAGCAAGGGAACCAGCTCAGTGTACTCGAATCCGTTAATCATAGCCGCTGCCAACTACGACGGGCGCGCGAGGGCGCCTCTTCAAGGCGCCCTCGAGTATGCGCCCCTTGCCCTTCTGGCTCGAGCGTAGTGGTTGCACGCTCGCCCTTAAGTCGTGTCCACACACACCCACACACTCAGTGTACTCTATGTGAGAGAAGGCCTCGGACCAGCAATTAGACAGAAAAAGATGACATATTTTGTATTTATCCCTTTGGAAACCACGTATATACAGGAAAGGTATCAACTCCTTTTAATAGTTTATAGGTACTATGCAAGAGCTAGGGTACTTATTAAAATGTTTGTACTAAATTATGTCGATAAAGAAAGTGCTATTATTCTTGTTTATTTTTACCAGAGTACCCAAGAAGAGAAGCAGTGATAGCCTAGTGGTAAGACCGTTGGACTGCAATGTCAGAGGTCTCGGGTTCAAACTCAGGCACGCACCTCTGTCTTTTCAAAAGCATGTGCGTATTAAAAATTAATTATCACTTGCTTTAACGGTGAAGGAAAACATCGTGAGCAAACCTGCATGCCTAAGAGTTTTTCGAAGGTGTGTGAAGTTCGCCAATCCGCACTGGGCCAGCGTGGTGGACTATGGCCTAAGCCCTTTCAGTTTCAGAGGAAGCCCGTGCCCAATGGTGGAACAGTTTCTTAACAGGGCTAATATTATTATTATTACCCCAGAAGAAGGGTAATTTTTTTTTATATAAGGAGTTTTTAAAATTCTGATGCTTATTATACACAACATCATGATTATTTCTGAAGGTGTACATAAATTTTCGTTGGTGCCTGGAGCGGAGAGTTCTCTCTGAATCCTGCCGAGCAGCCGCGTAGAGACGGCTATACTAATATTTGCTACTCTTTACATAATCATATGTGGTAAACATGTGATTATGATCTAATTTCATACATCGGTAAACGCTACCGTCCATTACAAAAAATGCTCCAATTTAAACCGATAGAGAAAAGTCATAATTACTTACTTCAAGAACAGTCCGCCTCGGTCTTCTACAATAGTTCAGCCAGTCTTCCTGTCCTTCCGCAGAGCTGAGTTCTATACATTTGTCTTTTTCCAGCTTATCCTCGGACACTAAAGCCAGAAGGGAGAAGAGATACTGCGTCGGATAGCACCGTAGGTCCCAGTATTGTTCCGCTATTTCGTATATGGTGAGTGGTTCTCTTAGAAACTCTGGTACTGGCATGTCTAAAATTGTTTAAATTGACTTTTTATTCACTTTATGGATTTAATACATATACCAGTTAAAAAAAATAAACACCGTCACGCCTATATTGGCAAAGTCGGGGTGCCAGAGATGTGCTGCTTATACCGTCGCTGATAATAATAGGCATGTAATAGAACAACATTTCCTAAACTTTATTATGCCCTGACCCAGTTTTTTTTTAAACTTAGATACTACGGATTTGACTCGGCCACAACTGGTTCCATAGCTACCTAAGCAATCGTTTTCAATACTTTGAACTGAGAAAGGTGCCCCTATACGGCGTTAAAATCTATTAGAGTGCACGGGGACGTTCCCGAGGGTTCCATTCTGGGCCCCGTGATATTAATACTCTACACGGCTGATATTAAAAACTGCATTAAAAATTGCAAATATATATACGCGGACGACGTACAAATCTATATATCCTTCCGGCCAGGTGACAAGGAAATAGCAATATAAAAAAATGAAGATCTCACTGATATAGCAGCTTGGTCTGAAAGAAATAGTCTCGTCCTTAATCCAACCAAGACAAACTTCTCGTCACGTCACTTGATCATGAACGAGTATGATTGATAAACAATGCAACAATGCTGCGACCCAGTATTGTAGTTTCGTGGCCCGGTGCCGGATCGCGACACCCATATGGGAAACGCTGGAGTAGAGGATCAAGAGGATCAGACTATTGCTAATAAACCGGGGACAATACCGGACTCGGACCGATACTGTAAATTTTTTCATGGCAATACTATACTTTGTCCTAGAATTCAAACCCAAGTTACCGCTACGCAAAGTTTACGCCACAAGACCACCAGGGCGGTTTAATTTAATGTTTACATAAATGTCGAACCCCGTACTCCCTCAGTTATATGCGATCAAGATTTAATGAACATTTTTAGGGGAATTATATTACTGTCCCAAACTTTTAAATTTTCATATTTTAATTAGGTCGTTGCGATATTTAAACGCAAGCCACGCCACAAGTTAATCTAAACGTAACTTGTGTAGTTTAGCGTATATCCAACCATGCGAGCTAAGGAAAGCGAAGTAAGCTAAACTAGTTGGGCTTACATCGAAAACTGCAGGTGCACGAATGAACATAGATTGTCACAAGCGGGGTCTTTACACCCACTAGCTTAGCTGGCATCGTCAGGTTAACTTGCTCACATAGATAGTTCACTTAATACACACTAAAAAAAGGAAATATAGTCCCATTCTAGTATGTGTGTGTGAATGATCATTCACACACACAAATACTAGAATGGGACGCCGCTGGCCTTTACAGCTTCACCGGACAAGAAGGCGAGCGTGCAACCACTACGCTCGAGCTAGAAGCGCAAGGGCGCCTCGAGGAGGAACGGCCTCGGCTTGGGCAGTCGCTATGGGGGAGGGCGTATACAAGTCTCGTCTCGCCGTGGTGCTCTGCACCGGCCGGCGGGCAAGGGATTCTTCGCCCACCGGCGAGGTCGGTGTCAGATTCTGTGTGCGGTATCTGTATTCGAAAGGGATGTAGGTGTATCGAGAGGGTCGGTGAAAACATGCCGCGGACGGCGGTAGCGGCTGATAGGAGGGGAGTTAGGTTCATAGTCGGCGGCGGCTACGATTAGCAGATTTCTATGATTGGACGCGTTCGCGAAATATCGGGTTGTCGCCTTCTTAATAAAGGCGCGAATAGTTTCGAGACCGAGATCGGAATGGAGAGTCAATCTAGGACTTATTTCCGTATTGTGTGTGAATGCGTTTACAAACATGTACGTTAAAGATTCGTCCGGTACGGGGATCGAATCCTTGCAGGAGGTGGAGTGCTTAAGCTCTTACCTACCGAACTAAGTCGCTCGTCAAATAAACTATGCTAAACGAAGGTATCTTAGGCTGAGGTGTGGCCTACGCTTTAGGGGAGGCCTTAGTGGCCCATAGTGGACATCTTTTGGCGGATGAAAATCCAGAATTTGTATATATATTTCGTTACGATAATATTTTCTATATTTGTTAGAATATAAAAAGACCTGAAATTAAGGCTTCAAATGTTGTTTCTTTCGTTTTACAGGTGAGTAAATGTTTTGTTAATAATTACTGTAATTAGGTCAATGTCTTAAGTATTTAAAATAAAACTTTCGTTTTACAGAGAAACGCAATTACGTCTTTGTTTTCATTAATCCAAGAATGGAAGTCTATTATATATATATCATCCCGTCAGATCCCTCGCGAGGTAGGCAGAGAGAAGTGTTCTTTCCTTACAGACCTCTCTGACTTTGTTCCCAATCTTCAAAATCCTACCCGGAGAAAGGTTATATGTTAAAGGTTAAGGATAACAAAAAAGGCAATTGTATCAAAAACATATATTTATTATTCTTCCTCCTGCCAACCGTCCTCATCGCTCAAGAAGCGTCGTTTGGCTGCCGTGTTCATGTAGGGGCGGAGCGCCCATTCCGTGTCGGCAGCGTCCAGAGCGTCCAAAGTGCCCAACTTTATCTCATACAGCTTCATTTGGAAGCGCGGCCCTATTTCTGATAGCTCTATATCTTTTCCAGCCTGAAAATAATCACAAAAAATATTGTAGATTGAAATTTGAGTTACGAGTGGAGAAAGTGAGAGAAGTTTGTAGGCAAAGAAACAGTTGGAAGTATATTCTATCTACCCAATACACAAATGTTTTCAAATTAAATAAAATAAAATGAATAAAAACATTCTTCTTGACGTGACGTTCGGTAGAAGGCATGTAGACAGACTTAATATGTCAAATATTGTGAAAGTATTTTGGATCGGGTCCGACAATTTTTTAAGTATCGTAATTTTTTTTTATTATCAAAAAGGACATTGTTCTGCGGCCATACATGATTTGCCCCAGAACCAACAGCAATGAAAAAATACTTGTATGATCTCAAATCACCCATGAATTCTTTTAAGGCCTTTATTATTAAACGTACAAGCGGGGGAATCGCAATATTGCACAAAAAGTATTAAATTTTGAGGTCATAATTTAGTAGCCATTAATACATATGAGGTTATATTGTGTGGTGTCATTCAGTAAAGATGTCGGCAAATTCGATATAAGTACTTACAGTACTTTGAAATATTCGTTTTCGATTGCAAATTGTCCGTTAGATACGGATATTTGCCATTATTTTAATAAAATGGATATATAATGATGGCATGGCTAAAATTTTTATTGGTTTTGGGTCAATTTTCGTTACACGTTACACAAAAAAGTACAGGTTTCGTGGTTAATTTGGGTACAAGAGTGCCTAAAAATGGTAGAAAACTCCTTAAAATTCGAAGATTGATTTTCGTTTTGAATTCGTAAAGCAATAATCTAATTGGGGTGTCTGAGGTCCTCCGTTGTATATGTTATATATTGTATTTTAATATAAAGTCAAACAGTGTTATTGGGGGTTTTATCAAAAATTCCCACTAGTGGGAACAATTCTGTCTAGTGCATTTGCAAGAGGCTTACCCCTGCTTAAATTGGGACCTACAATTTTCAAGATGTGGGTGTAGATACTACGCCTCTATCAATACCCCTTAGGGAATGTGAGTATGGCGTAGTTAATTTTCTTTCTTTAAATTATGGCCGCATAAGCATGACGTCAAAATGTCGGTTTACAAAAGTCCATATTTACCTTTCTGTAAGTGTGTTGTCTGAAGCATACATAATCGTCGTTATTGGCAAACGTGATCACTCTCTTGGAGTCCGGTTTCGGCACCGGGAACAGGTACTTTAATATACTCATTGTTCTTTGACCTGTAACATAATAGAGTATGAAGGACATGCCAAATAAAGTATGTGGTGTTAATTCGAGTATTTTGATAAAGGGTGCAGTGATCTGTGTCAGGGTGCTTGGCCGTGGTTAAAATAATAATAATAAAAGTTACATAAAGAACAAGAAGCAGTGATAGCCTAGTGGTTGTACTGCAGTTAGAGGTGTCGGGTTCAAAGGCATGCACCTCTGTCTTTTCGAAAGCATATGCGTATTAAAAACTAACTATCACTTGCTTTAACGGTGAAGGAAAACATCGTGAGGAAACCTGCATGCCTAAGAGTTTCTCGAAGGTGTGTGAAGTTAAAAAATAAACACCGTCACGACTAGATTCCCCAAGGTGGGGGTGGCAGAGCTATACTGAGTATACCCACTTTTCGCCGACGATGTTATTGCGAGCCTATTGCCATATACTGGTCTGGGTTTTGCCACTAGACCAACGAGGCAGACAGTATCTATTATATAAAAGACTAGACTACCTTTTTGGTCTAGTGCCGTACGATGCGACTGGGAAATACGAGGTTTCCAGGCTTCCTAGTTTGAAATCCTAAGGCAGAGAAGGGTATTGGAGTTTATATCGGATTTTTGGGTATTATTGCATTTGGAGCCAACATTTTAGGGCGAAATGTAAGTGCACACAGCATAACTCTTGAGGAACGTAGATAATTATAAGTATGTAGTTGTATGTGCGCGCGTGCACGTGCGTGCATGTGTGTGTATGTGTGTCTGTGTGTAAAAAGGGAAGTACTCACCGAGGTCAGTCTTGAAGTTGTGGAAGATTAGGTGGGGGTTCTGCTCACTCATGGGGCCTATGTCTGGTATGTCATGGCGCATGACCACTCCGGAGAGCGTAAACGACGCTGTGGGACCGTACGGCAGGTGGCAGATCACCTGCGAACCAAGATATATTGACCAATGAATATTAATCGCTTCAGTTACCGCCGAATAGCGTAGCAGACGTATGCATGATCAAGTGACAAGTCCAGTGACGAAGAGCTGTTCTACCCACCGGAATTGTCGCGAGTTAAGATCTCCACACGGGACACAGGAATAATTCCTAGTGTGTGGGGGGTACGTTTTTAAAAAACATACCGTAGTACTTTAGTGATATTTTAGTTATCACTTCACTACATATTATAAAACAAAGTCCCGCCGCCGCGTCTGTCTATCTGAATGTGATAAACTCAATAACTACAGAACAGATTTTCATACGTATTTCACCAATGCACAGAGTGATTCAAGAGGAAGGTTTATATATAAAATTCACCCTTGCGAAGTCCGGGCCCCTGAACCCTGGTGTTTATGGTTACAAGGTGAATATTCAATTAACTTGGTGGTTAATAATATTCAAGTGAAACTAACTTTTGGGTATAGCCAGCTACAGTAATATAGAGTTCCTTAAGAGGATTCAAACTAAAACACTGAGAGCAATTTTCAATATCCCAAATTACATAAGCAACAAATACATATACAAAGACCTGAAAATGAAAACAGGTAAACAAGAGGTTACTCAATACAGCATTGCTTATCAGAAAGGACTATCAAAACATACAAAAGGAACTAGCATCAAAACAAATGGAGACGGAGGATTACAATATGTGAGACTAAAACGACGTAGCGTACCTACACTTTTGGACGGATTTATCAGCACAGTGAGAACCGAAAATAGAAAGTTCTCCACATTATAAGAACCCACCAGACGAAGAACTATCAAACAAACTCATGGCTTATCCTTGCTTAAACAGAACGCAATAATGCAGGAATACAAAAAAAACTAACTTTAGTATATTTTTAGTAATTTAACTCACCAAGCTATCTGGCACGCCTCTGTGTTCATGCACCACAATGAAGTCAGTCACCTCATTGGCACGGCACGCATGTATCAACTGTGACATCTCATAACCACCACGGTTCATCCGCTGACTGTTTGGGAATATTAACCTGGGCAAATACAATGACACTGTTAATCAATTAACAAAAACTACCTTCCCTTTATCAAAAGATCAAAATCAATTTATTGTTAACGTATATTAGTATAAACTTTGTTTCAGGAGGCAGTGTCTTCCCTATTCTAGATTACACAATTTGACATTACATAACTAAAAAAACTAATTACTTATAATCTATCTCTATCTATATATATCATTAGGATAGATCCCTTGCAGGGTAGGCAGAGAGTACAGAATACTAATCTATCTATAACATCTCCGCAGATCCCTTGCGGGGTAGGCAGAGAGTACAGAGTTCCAACAGGTTCTTTCCTTACATACCTCTCTGGCTTCCTCCACTCTCATAGTTCGTACTAATAATCTTAATAAACTTATTTATGTAGGAAAGGATTTTAAATTCAGTCAGCTTCAGTCAGTAATTAAATAGACAGTTTAACTCATCAATAACAATACACAAAATGTTCCTTTCACAAAACTATTTAAGCAAACCCACCTAAGTTCCTTAACAAACATCTTGAGCCTGGCGCTAGGTTCTCTGGATGTTGTGATCATGATCTTTGGGTCCTCGACACCAGCATATCTGTACTCATCATCCTGCGAGCTCTGTGTGTTGGCTCCACCACTGAAGCCGCCAATAACGGCTGCTCTTTCTGGGCCTACAATTTTGAAGTATAATGTAGTGTTGTTGAATTAAACTATGCGGTCTTGGAAAAGAATCTTGTGTATGTTTTTGTACATATTAAGGAAATATTAAAATATTTAACAATATTATAGATAGGTACAATAAGAAATGTCACCAAGTAAACACTGAAGAGACTTCTTTAAATCAAATTTTATAATACTTCATTAATTGCTCCTTGGAATGGTACCATGGTATGAAATAAATTAAATATAATACTTGTCCAGTAAAGCTGTAAAGGCCCCGCGGCCAACAGCGTAGATCATTCACACACACACAAAAAAATTTGGATATAATAACAATGTTGCTTACAAAACTTTTTTAGGTTATAAATAAAAACAAACGGTATTGCAAATTAAATTAAACAAGGTACCATGATTTTCTTACCTTTATCCTCATATTCTATTCTCTTTTGCAGGGCGATAGCCTCTTTCCTTAAATCACCATGAATAGGAATGTTTTCTTCCAAACTTCGTTTCAGCTGATCTTTCTTTGCTTGTATACTTTTTTGCTTATCTTCTGTCGACTTTCTGTATAAATACTCGCGGCGCAAACGCGCCTGTCGTCTCAACATGTTTGTTTTTTACAATATCTTAAAGTAATTACCTACGCCGCATTTGATGATATTTTATAACATAAAAACATTGACGAACTTTAACAATTCCGCAGAAATGACAGATAGACACGTGTGTTTTGACAGCTGCGTTTAATTTTG
Organism: Phalera bucephala; assembly: GCA_905147815.2. NCBI lineage: Eukaryota > Metazoa > Arthropoda > Insecta > Lepidoptera > Notodontidae > Phalera > Phalera bucephala. Next base: position 18,816,448 of record LR990630.1, on the reverse strand, counting down.
AGGTTACAATTTATTATACCAAACTTACAACTTATAGTGTTATAATTTTATTTTTAATTAATTTGTAATTTTTTACGAGCATTGTGTGTAAAACTAGTTTCGAAATGGCCGTAAAAGATTGGCAGAAATCATTTCCTTTATATGTACTTTTTGAGATTTCACAATAATATATACAATTCAAATTTCTTTTCTTGCTAAAAAACCACAAGTAACTGAACGTTACAATGCGTTCAGAAGCTGAAGAATAGTTTTGTTTCTTTTTTCCTAAACTTACTTTGCACACCCCAAGTCGTCCTTTGCTTTCAAAATATGCGCAAATTACAATTTGAGCAAAATTACTCTTAAATGAGTATAAGAATCTTTTAAAACAAGAGTATGAGACTGCCTCGTTAGTCTAGTGGCAATGCGCATAGCTTAGTGATCACGAGGATTTAGGTTTAAATCCTAGGCTGGACAAATGTAGTTTTAGTAAACAAAAATTCACAGTATGAGTCTGTAATCTGGAATTGTGCCCAGTATATGGCCATAGGGTCGCCCCCTATTACATGGGACCTAACATCGTCGGCGATAAGTAGGTGTACTAAGTACACCTCTGCCACGCCTGCTTGGGGAATATAGGGGTATGTGTGTGTAAGAATATTTTACAATAAAGTTCTAAAAATAAGAATAATTATAATGTAGGTACTCACCATCATGCAATTCTTCTACTAAAAGCTTATAATGAGGATTAATATCAATACCATGTTCATTGAATATATTAAATAGGTCATCAATATCTTCTTTGCTATTTCGAGGTCTAAGATTAAATATATCTCCTGGTTTGTAACTCACAGTTGTTCTGCCTGTGGTTTTCAATGTAATTAGTCTAACATCCTAAAAACAGGTTTTGATACATTTTTGACCAGATGAAAATGAGTGCAAACGTCACATAAAAATATACACACTATTTAATTCCTTATTATTATTTTAAGGAGGTGTCAGAGACATTCCAAACTCTGTTTTATTACTTTTTTTTATAAGAAAATTATGTAAATGCCATAAGGCCCAATTTTGTGCACTTGTCACTTAGCATAATATTATATCCAGTCTTAAATTAATTCTGCTACTAGACTCCTAGAAGATGTTTCTTTGACCAACAAACATTTGCTTTGATCTCAATATTTCTGTATGTGAAATTCATGTCTGTAAATGCAGTTACACCACAGGAATGAACAAAGATGTGGAGCAACATTATAATACAAATAAAAAAAAAATTCTTTATTGTCTTAATAATTAAAAAAATCACCTGAAAATGTTTCTTGTCTGTGGTCCTAACATTTTTTCCAACTTCCAACAGGTTGGCATCAATAAAATTGTCCTTTGCACCCTTTGCAAAATATATATCAGCTGTCAATCTCTTCATAGGTGTGTCCTCATTATTTTTGATGAGCGAAACCTTCCATCTTGGAATGAATGTGGTTTTTATATGTTCGGCATGTATGTTTGGGTGATAATTCTTTAGTTTTGTAAAGTATTCTTTCAACCATGGACTCATGACGGCATCATGCCCTAAGTCATGTTGGTAGTCACAGAGGCCTGAAATATGATTATAATAATGTATGATTTATTATAAAAATAATTTAACGGATCACTTATGGTTAATAGTCTTTTTTTAATTTACAGTACATTTTAAAATAAACTTTGTATCCATTAAATTATTAATTAGGATTATAGAGCTTATGATAATATAATAAAATCATAAATATTTATAATAAAGCTTATAAATTAAAATAAAATTAAATAGTTATTTAGTTTTTTAGAAACTTTACTTTATTGCGTCATTACAAGGTACTGTATTTGAAGTCTACATTGGAGAGTGATTTTTTGTCAAAGAAGTCTGAGCTCTAATCCAGGTATATAATGACAAAATACTTGCTCCTTATTATATTGGTTTGGTCATGCTTACTATAATGCTTGTGGTGGCTGTCTGCTGCGGGTCACTTTCTTTGCTCCAATATGGTCGAGGGGAGTGATGGCTGTTCCAGTAGTCATACTCGTGAACGGGTGCTGCTTGTGGGGACTGGTCCATCTGGAATCCTTTAGACACTCTTTATAAATAACATCGTCTCATATCTTGGTTATACGGCATCACACTGGAGCTAGATCGTACTATTTAATTGTAACCTAAATATTGTATCTATCTATCTATATCATCACGCCAGATCCCAATGTTGTATCCACACAATATAATAAAAAAAATAGAAAGCGAATGAAATAAAAAAAAGACAAGCTGAGTTTCTTTGCCGATTCATCTCAATGGAGGCTGTGTTCTGATCCGGTGGTAGATTTGTAGTTAAATTAGATTAAAAAAAAAAAAAGTTAATTGACTATTTGTAAGTGGCCCCGCTTATGCAAAATAAATTATTTGAGTTTGAGTATTGAGACATTTCCGCGAAATTAAGTTGTACACAATACACTACACCCCGCTTGGGCATGTAGGAGTGTTTATAGGATAATATTGTAGATTTTTCAATCAGAACTCACCAATATCAACTAAAGCTGTAGCACCTAACTGTAATAAACGTTTATGCAGCTTCTTTCCGGCAAAATTGAACTTTAAATACGACGAGTCACCCAAACCGAGGACACCAAACTTCAGCTTCAATAAAGAGCTGCGAGGCAAGTTTTTTCTCAGTAGAAACTTCCAGAACTTCTTCATATTGTCCGGTTCATCACCCTGACCCGTCGTAGCGACCACGAAAATTGCGAAATCTTCATGAATTAGCTTCGCAATAGGGTAATCATCTAGCGCTTGAACTGGACCCGAATAACCCAACACTTTCGTAGTCCGCCATATTCTTTCGGCTATTTCTTGAGCTGTGAACGTTTGACTGCCATATAAAACTATAAGTCGGCCAGGTTCACTCATTTTAATAAAGAGTTTTAGTATCACAAATCACTTTTACAAACAAATAACCTCCAATGTTACATTATCAGCTGGTTGTTGACATTTATTTGACAGTTACTTGGCATATAGATAAAAAACCGTTCCTCATTGCAAAAAACATATATTAACAAGTTTTTTAAAGGCTTGTTCTCTGGTTTTTTGGCGGGAAGTCGAAGAGTGATGTTGTCAATTTGTTTTAATTTCCAAAACTTGTGTTATTTTGACTAATAATGTGTAATGTTGGTGGAATATTAACCATTATGTGTTCTTATATGTGCATGAGTGAAGGTAATTGTAACAAAGCGATAAAACGTGCCTTTTCGGCTTCCCTCAAAACGGCCGTCTCAATTGGTATGTAAAGTATCCACCGCTTTACTATCCAGGGTGGGGTACTTCATTAATTTCATTATCATCGTTGCCATTAAGTTCATCGGGGAATTGAAATAATTTAAACAAACACGATTGTATATCTCACTGGACACTGGCAAAATACACTTAAAATTAGTGTGAAGCCATAACTTAAAGAAGAAGAAGAAGAAGAAGAAAGGCTTGTTCTAAATTAGCACATGACTAAAAGTACTTTTATGTCCTGTAATGAAACAGGAAGAATGAATACTTTTGGCAAGAAGTAAAAGAGTGATTTCACATACACAAACACCCAGACCAAAACAAACATTTATGGGTCACACAAAGATTTATCCAATGCGGGGATCGAAGTCGCGACTCCTCGATCCAGTGGGCGGAGCGGCTTAAACTTTTAACTTCCGAGCGTACGACTCCTACCCCACCGAAGCCAATCGGATGCGCGCTTTACAACGAGAGGTAAAGCGTCGTGTCGCGGAGGTCCGGGAGGAACGGTGAGGTGACTTCCTAGAGGGCATCGCGCCATCGCATCTGGCCTACTGGCAGCTGGCGCGTAGCCTCAAATCCGACTCCACGACTGACATGCCCCCGCTGTCCCGCCCTTCAGGCGCACCCCCAGCCTTCGACGACGACGAAAAGGCCGAGCTTCTCGCCGACTCCCTCGAGAGCCAGTGCGCCCCCAGCTCTCAGTCCGTCGACCAGTCCCACGTCGACGCGGTCGACAGGGAAGTCGAGCACAGGGCATCCCTCCCCCCCATCGATTCCTTACCTCTTATCACCCAAACGGAGGTCGAAGATCTAATTATGGGTCTCAAAACTAAAAAAGCCCCCGGCTTTGACGGCATTTCGAATCGCGTTTTGAAATGCCTGCCCGCCCAACTCATCTGCCTCTTAGTGGCCATATTGAACGCCGCCATGGCGAACTGCACCTTCCCCGCTAAGTGGAAGGAGGCGGACGTCATAGGCATTCCCAAGCCCGGCAAACCTCGCAATCTCTCCGCGAGTTACCGCCCTATTAGTCTCCTCAACTCCCTGGCCAAGATATACGAGCGCCTACTTCTGGCGAGGCTCAAAGACTTCGTAACGTCCAGGGGTATCCTTATCGACGAGCAGTTCGGCTTTCGAGCCAAACACTCTTGCGTCCACCAAGTGCACCGCATCACGGAGCACATCCTCTCCGGTCTCAATAGACCCAAACCAATCTACACGGGCGCCCTCTTCCTAGATGTCGGGAAGGCATTCGACAAAGTCTTGCACAACGGCTTGATCTACAAGCTCTACCAATTGGGTGTGCCGGACAGACTAGTGCTCATCTTACGAGACTTCTTGTCGAATCGCGCCTTCCGTTATCGCGTCGAAATGACGCGCTCCACTTCCCACTCCATCAGTGCTGGAGTCCCACGGGGCTCAGTTCTCTCGCCGCTCCTGTTTAGCCTTTACACGAACGACATTCCTCGTTCGAGTAAGGCGCATCTAGCCCTATTCGCGGATGATACCGCCCTCTACGTCTCGCATAGGAATAAGGGTTTCATTACCAGAAACCTTCAGGCATCCGCCAATTCCCTAGGGAATTGGTTCAGGAAGTGGCGTATTGAGGTGAACCCGGACAAGAGCGCTGCGGTGTTCTTCTCTAGAGGTGCCACCCCGCGCTACTCCCTGCGCCGCCCTAGAAGTAATCTCGGCCAAGTGACCATGTTCGACCGACCCATTCCCTGGGTCAAAGAGGTCAAATGTCTAGGGGTCACCCTAAACAGTACCATGTCCTTCGGCCCGCGTGTGTTGTGTTCGGGCATTCGGCCCCCTCTCACATCGATAAACTCCAAGTGGTTCAAAACCGCTTTCTCCGTAAAGCCGTAGGAGCCCCCTGGTTCGTACGGAACGTCGACCTCCACTCCGATCTAGGTCTCGAACCTATTCGCGCCTTTATTAAAAAGGCGTCAACACGTCACTTCGCGAACGCATCTACCCATGCGAATCCGTTAATCGTAGCCACCGCCGACTACGATCTCCCCCCCGACCCCTGCCGCCACCGCCGGCCGCGACATGTTCTCACCGACCCCCCCGATGCTTTGTCATCCCTTCTTTCCGCTCAGAATACGGGCGACGACGACGACGTAGTAGTAGATCCCCTCCCATAGCCGGCGGTTGACCGGTGCACTTAGTAGTGCACCCGTCCCCCTACAGCGACTGTCCCAACCGAGGGCGCCTCGAAGAGGCGCCCTCGAGTATGTCGCCTCTTGCCCTTCTGGCTGGCTAGAACGTAGTGGTTGCACGCTCGCCTTTAAGTCCGGTGAAGCTGTAAAGGCCTCGCGGCCAACAGCGTACCTCATTCACACACACACACACACACTTTTAACTACTACACCAAGACGCCAAAAAAACTTTTTTTTGTATAATAATGTGCAATGCAGACGACATCGTCATTATGGCCGAAACGTTGCAGGATTTACAACAGATGCTGACCAGCCTAGCCGATTCTTCCAAACAAATAGGTCTCCGCATGAACTTGGACAAGACCAAGGTAATGTTTAACCGACATGTAGTACCGGAACCTGTTGCAATACATGGCGCTATTCTTGAGGTTGTTCAAGAATATGTTTACCTAGGGCAAACTCTGCAGTTGGGGAAAAACAACTTCGAGAAAGAGGTCAACAGAAGAATACGGCTGGGCTGGGCGGCATTTGGGAAATTACGTCGAGTATTTACATCGCCCATTCCACAAAGCCTAAAGACAAAAGTCTTTAATCAGTGCGTCCTGCCCGTTATGACATATGGAGCCGAGACGTGGACACTCACGGTTGGAATGGTTCATAAATTTAAAGTCACTCAGCGAGCTATGGAAAGGGCTATGCTCGGAGTTTCTCTGAAGGATAGAATCCGGAACGAAGTCATTCGACAGAGAACCAAAGTTATCGACATAGCTCACCGGATTAGTAAGCTGAAGTGGCAATGGGCCGGTCACATTAGCCGAACAACCGATAACCGCTGGGACAAACGAGTTCTTGAGTGGAGACCGCGGACTGGCAAACGTAATGCAGGACGCCCTCAGGCTAGGTGGAGCGATGACCTTAGTAGGGCGGCTGGCAGAAACTGGATGCGAGTAGCCGAGGATCGTACCCAGTGGCGTGCACTTGGAGAGGCCTATGTCCAGCAGTGGACTGCTATAGGCTGATGATGATGATGATGATGAATGTGCAATGTTGATGCAATATTAACCATTATTTGTTTGGGTATAAGAGCGGTAGAGGTTTGTAAATAAAGAACTTGTTGGGATTCTGTACTATCTGCTTACCCCGCAGGGCATCTGGGATGATGATATAGCTAGTATTTGTGTAGGTATGTGCATGAATGAAGGTAATGATAACAAAGTGATAAAACGTAACCTAATTTCAACCAAGATGGGTGATTGGTCATCATTTTCTGAAAATAAACACCGTCAAACCAAAGTGTTGGTGGCAGAGATAAACAGTCTATTTTTTTATAAAAACGTAGCCCCACACTAGGATTTATTCCTGTGTTGTGGGTGCGTTTACAAACATGAAAATTCACATGCACAAATACCCAGACTGGAACAAATAATTGTGGATTACACAAAGATTTGTCCCGTGAGGAAATCGAAACCGCGACTATTAGATATAGGGGAAGGAGCGGCTTATTAAGCTCTTAACCACTGCGCTAAATCGTCCGTCTATATTTACATTTCGTCCATGACTTTAGGTCCCCACATTCCCGACTCTGGACTGTTACTTACTTGGATTTTTTATAATGGAAAATAAACAAGCACGCTGGATTGGCAGAGGTGTACCTGTATACACATATCGCTGACGATGTAAGGTTCCCATGCAATGGGGGCGGGCTTATTGCCGTTATACCGGTCACATTTTCATATTGTTTATTCCAAAATTTTCAATAGAAAAACCCCATTAACACTTTGTCCAACCTAGGATTCGAACCCAAGACCATATAGAACGAGAAAGTCATTTTTATCAGGTAGTTACGGCCGGCCGGTCGGCCTAAGATGGGTGATCGTTTGTGACATTGTCGCCGTGATCCGGAAGGCACGTTAAGCTGTTGGTCCCGGACGTAATCCATTAGTCCAGGTTGGAAGCCTTATAGACGGCTTGATGGCGATCACCAATTTAAGCAACTTTCAGCTCGGTAGGTCTGAGATGGGTTACCGCTATTTTTATATTCGAGTGTCTGCTTGCTTTGGGAAGTACGCTGTCGATCCCAAATACCACTTAATGTGTTAAAAGCATAGTTGGAAGCCTTATGGGCGGGCAGAATGTAATTATATTTTAATTACATTCTGAATATTATGCCATGCCTTGCGGGGTGAGCAGAGAGTACATTTCTAATCCATGCTAATATATATATATATACGTCAGAAGGGTCTGTAAGGAAATAACCTGTAGACCTCTGTACTCTCTGCCTACGCCACGAGGGATCTGGCGTGATAATATAGATATATCTATCTATATTATCACGCCAGAGTGTGACCTTTCCATGCCTAAACTACTGATTTTAACAAATTAAATTTGGCAAGGAGATAGTTGGCATCCTGTGGAAGAATAGCTTTGCTAACTTTCATCTCAAAAAAACTTCATCTCATACGAAGTTTCAGATACCGGCCAGTAAAGCAGTTAAGCATACATGTAAATAAGTAGTTAAATACTTAATTTAAAAATAACGCCCTATTTCCGATCATCCGTTAATTTGCAACCCTAAATCAACCCCGTTCAATAATGTATATTCTTCTCTATTACACCTACCGGAAGTGATTTTCCATCTCGCTCATAAAAGGCGCACGGCAGTCTCGGAGCCCGAGTTGGCGGGCTTAGTCGCTCCGTCAGAAAAACGCGGGAAACAGTTACAGTGCAGTGACTATTTATATTATAATAAAAAATATTGTGTTATAGAACTTCGAAAATATTTGCAAAATGTAAGTACAATGTTATTAATTGTAAAATCTATAAAATATTTGTATTTGCCATTATTTCTCATAAATAATTTCACCTTTTGACATTTGGGGAGAAGTAATAATACAGCCACAGATTTATTATTTATCAGATGAAGGAAGCATTTATTTTTTTTAATGCAGCGAACTTTGATAAATCGATGGCAGGTACATTAACTTATTAATTGAAAATTATATTTATTAAGTTAATTACGTTTAATTATATTTATGTCTACGACAGGACGCGTATCACTTAAAAAATAATGTAAACTTTGCATATAACATAATAAATACGTATGCAAAACTTTGCATATTTAACAAAAAAACTGCAAATGCCAATCTAATATTATTAATTGCATGTTAATGATTATATTTAATTTCGCCTGGAAAACAGATAATCCTTCTTTTTTAATTATTCTTTAATAAAGATATAAGTATAATAACTTTTTGAATTATGAAACAGTATAAAAATCATATCTATTTGAGAGTAACCGTATTTTATTTTGACCCTGGTATATACGAATGTGCCAGGGTCAAAAGAAGATTATCGTAAGTAATCAACATTAAACCATCTTATATCGGTTATTATCTTACGGTTTTAATTGGAACTTGCGCGCAAAAGCATATTTGGTTAAAATATTTAAATAAAATTAAATACCGATCACGCTTGTTACTCGCAAAGGGGTACGCTTAGGTGTACTTAATACACTTAAAACTCACTGACAGATATTTGAAACCTATTTTAGAGACACGAAAACTGTGTTGTAATTTTAGAGAGAAATTAATGGTGTTGTGAAAACCTTCCCTATATAACTGGATTAAAAAAATACCTATAATATAGGATATATTTAGGTAAGTAACCGTACCTATCTTCATAAAAATACATTTTTATTAAAAAAAGAAAAGAATTTTGGCGCTTGGAAAATCGTGGCGGATGTTGCGTCAGCGGTAGCATGCTGGACCACGTGGCGTCATCGATCGCCCCTCCCGCTCCTGCAATTGGGAATAGCCCCTCTACCCATCTCAGTGTGTCTTTACCTTTGACCCCAGTGACCCCAGTTTTGGCAAAGAAGGTGCTAGGATACGAATACGTTTAAAAAACGAACTCTATTTTTTTTGTGATCTTGCAAGGAAGACGTTAGGACACGACACCGTATTTTTTCGTGTTGTGTCGGGGTACGGCATAAGTGTCTTTTTCTGTAGAATTTTTATAAATATAAATAAACATCCTCGCGCCTACATTTCCCAAGCAGGGGTGGCAGAGATGTACCGAGTTCGCCCACATATCGCCGACGACAATGTTAGGTCCTAACATAATAGGGTGTTTTGCAATTTTATCGGTCAAATTTCCAAACTCGCGACAGAGACTTTTCTTCGATAGAGAAAGCACACTGTTCGGCTTAGTATTGGAATTCAAATAAAAACTATTTCAAAATAAATCAAGTAATTTATTACAATAAATGGCTTTAGTTTATTACAATTGCATCATCCTTTCGTACGTATAAGTCGTATAGTAAAGACAGTTTCTCGAATGATTTCCTTTTGGTAGGTAGTACTGTTTGTCCTATGTCAGTGTAGATCGCTAGTGTCAGTGTTATCGTACTTTTTTACATAAAGTCTTCAAATAATGTCTACACTGACTTCAAAGCGTTTGAGCCAAAGAGAAATAAGGGTTACCACAAACTCTTTAACAAAACTATTTCAATCTTACTTATTGTAAAACAGGGATAGATAAAGCTATAAATTGCATATATCCACTTCTTATTCTTACAGCAAAGTAAGATTATAATAGCTTATATATATAAAAAGCTTTGTTAAGATTGAGGGTACGCGTCATGTTCTCCTCTCCTCTTGAACTATGTACATGGAAGCTAAGCGGAGAGGAGCTTTAAAAATAAAGATTTCTTATTGGTTGTTTACGATTTTTTTCTTCTATCCTTCTTCTTAAGAACATGAACTTGAGATACTCTTTGGTGGCTAACATAGGCACGACCAAGACTTCCCCCATAGAGCGCCACGACGACCGGTTTCATTAATTATTAGTGTTGTGTTGTGTGAATGACTTATGCTGTTGGCCGCGGGGCTGTTATAGCTTCACTGGATATGAGGGCAAGGGGGCAACTAGCACAAGGGCGCCTCAAGAAGGAACGGCCTCGACTTGGGCAGTCGCTATGGGGGAGGGCGTATACTAGGTGTCTCGCCCTGGTGCTCTGCACCGGCTAGCGGGCAAGGGATTCTTCGACCTCGCTGGCGAGGTCGGTGTTTGATCCTGCGTGCGATATCTGTATCCGAAAAAGGGAAGTAAGGGCATCAGTGGGGTTGGTGAGAACATGCCGCGGACGGCGATAGCGGCTGATAGGAAAGGAATTAGGTTCGTAGCCGGCGGCGACTACGATTAGGGTGTTCCGATGATTGGATGCGTTCACAAAATATCGGGTTGTCGCCTTTAAATAAAGGCACGAATGGGTCGAGACCGAGGTCGGAATGGAGATCGACGTCCGGTGTCTGGAATTGTGCCTGGTATATGGCAATGGGCACGCCCTCTATTACGTGAGACCTAACTATGCCGGCGAAAAGTGGGTGTAGTCTGTGCTGTACACACACCTCTGCTACCACCGCTTGGGGGATATAGGCGTGACGGTGTTTATTTCTATTATTATTATTTTAATAGTGGCAACTAGTAAAGGTAAAAGATGGATAAAAGCAAGATTAAAGCAAATCCTTGACAACTTTATTAAACGTGAATAGCTACGCGGCCCGCGGCCATTACTCTACTGACCCTGTTACGTCACTACCCGTGAGTGAAACCTGACGTTTGAGTTTGATCAGCTTGTCGTCGTGTTTACATTATCGTATTAATTAATGCGCCATTATCGAGACAGCCTTGTGCTTCCAATGATAAAGGAGAAAAGACTGGTGCGGCATAGCATTTATTTTTATCGTAGCCCACACAAGGAATTATTCCTGTGTCGTGGGTGCGTTTACAGACATGAATCACATGCACAATCATCCAGACCTAAACAAACATGTGGGTTACACGAAGGTTTGTCCCGTGCGGGATCGAAGCCGCAATTGCTTGATAGAATGTGCGGAGGGAGCAGCTTAACGACCGGTCCAAGTTTTAGTATCAATTAGTAACTCTGTGAAATTGTTTTATTGATCCCTTTCTCTGATCAATGATGTGTACACCTGTCATTGGTACACATATCAGAACTTTGAATTTCTTTTGTAACAACTTATGATAAACTAGCAGTTTCCCGCGACCTCGTATCCGGTCGACAACAGCGACACCTACCGGGTCTATGTTATATAGCCTATGTCACTTCTGGTTAAGGTAGCTTTCTAATGATGAAAGAATTTTTGAAATTGGTTCAGCAGTTTTTGAGTTTATTCGTTACAAACATCCAAAAATACAAATTTGTCCTCCCTATAATATTAGCATAGATGTGTACTGTTGGTGAGTCTTTTAGTAATAAAATTAAAAAAATCCACCTGTGTCTGTAGTGTGGGCTTTCTACAGTGGTTAATGCTAAGAGAAAGCGAAAAATTGTAAGTGAATGACATTTTACAACAAAAACTCACGTGGTCAGGACAATGCGTTATCGATTGCGACAAGAGAATGGAACCTATGCACTTGCCAGTTGGCTAGATCAAGATGGGAAGTTGGGTTGTAGTTGTCTGAATCAGTAATAACCTAAAATAGGCTGAGGAGACGCACAAATGATCAGACACCGACTTTGCCGGCGAAGTCGAAGAATCCCTTGCCCGCCAGTCGGTGCAGCGAGACACCTAGTATACGTCCTTCTCCATAGCGACTGCCCAGGCCGAGGCCGTTCCTCCTTGAGGTGCCCTTGAGCTAGTTGCCCCCTTGCCCTTCTGGCTTGAGCGTAGTGGTTGCACGCTCGCCCTTTGGTCCGCTGAAGCTGTAAAGGCCCCGCGGCCAACAGCGTAGATCATTTACACACGCACACACATAAAAAGAGACGGAAACTAAGCCGAGTTCCGAATCGGTATGATCAGGCTAGACCGGTCTCCTCGTAAGGTAACGGAACAGAACACGACTGGAATGTTTGGCGGCAGGACTTTGCTAAGGGTGGTGACCACCAACGGTGGTAGTCTACCAGCTGTGAAGGTGTTGCTCGTTTAGCACCGCCCAGGGACCATGTGTGGGGAATCGAGAGTAAATGCTACGGATGCGAGAGTTGCGGCTCCCAAACCAACCAACCTGGTTTGACCATTGAGAGATGTGTGATATAATCCTATTGACGTCTCTGATCATTTTTCATACAAATATTTAAAGAAATATTCTCCGCTCATTTCTTCTCGAAATGGTCATATGGTTGTATATATGTAATGTCCTTGACATACAAAATGTTTATAAATCGATACATAAATAGCCTCGAGGTAACGAGTAAAACACCTGTATTCGAAGGCCACGTCTTAAGAAGGCTATATAGCCATTATATATGACTATTAAATAAAACAGCAGTGATAGCATTCTTTAGACGTCCTTCTACCTTTTTGGTCCTATTTAAATCACTCATTAGCACGATTTAGCGCAGTGGTTAAGAGCTTGAGCTGCTCCGCCCACTGTGTCGAATAGTCGCGGGTTCGATTCCCGCACGGGACAAATCTTTGTGTGATCCACAATTATTTGTTCCGGTCTGGGTATTTGTTTGTGAATTTTCATGTTTGTAAACGCACCCACGACACAGGAATAAATCCTAGTGTGGGGCTACGTTTAAAAAAAATAAAAAAAATAGATCACAACTCGAATATGCTACAGTTATATGGAACCGTTATTATAATAAGTATGGTGATAGTCTAGAAGCGGTTCAACGTAAATTTCTGCGCGTGGTAGATTACAAATGTTTTCGAAAAAAATCGTCATACGATACTTTGTTAAGCAAGTTTGGTCTTCTAACATTATACAAAAGAAGACAGCTTTTGGATCAAATGCTACTTTATAATATTTGTCATGATAATTTCGATTGCAATGAAATAATAAAACAAGTTTCTCGAAGGTGTGTGAAGTTCGCCAACCCGCACTGGGCCAGCGTGGTGGACTATGGCCTAAACCCTCTCAGTTTGAGAGGAGGCCCGTGTCCAACGGTGGGACAGTTTCTTAACAGGGCTAATATTATTTATAAAACATACAACGATACAATACCTACTAAAGATATTGAGAGAGAATCTTTTATTTTATTCTTGAATTCCAATAGTTAATAGTTCTTAGTAAATATTAGTTATTTTCAGATATTACTAATGACAATGTGTCATTAAATGAATATGCTGGTAGCGCTAAATGGTCACCAAGGTTAAGCAACTTTCGGCACGGTTAATCTGAGATGGGTGATCGTTTTTTAGAATCTCCATTTTAGTTTTTTTTTTTTTTTTAAAAACGTTGCCCCACACTAGGATTAAATCCTGTGTTGTGGGTGCGTTTACAAACATGAAAATTCACATACACAAATACCCAGACCGGAACAAATAATTGTGGATCACACAAATATTTGTCCCGTGCGGGAATCGAACCTGCGACTATTAGATACAGTGGGTGGGGCGGGCTAAGCCCTTAACCACTGCGCTAAATCGTCCGTCAGAGTTTTCGTCGGCCTTCGGAAGGCGAGGCTGCAACCTAATGTGCAGGTGGTTAAGCTACGTTGGGAGCATTAAGACTTGATAAATTGCTACAAAACCTATCTGCTTTACGCCCCCGCGTAATGGAGGTCAAGCTACTCTCTCTTATCTCAATTTGTGGAAGAAAGGGTAATTATAAGGCTGCTAATTTATTATTTACTATATACCTATCTATAGATATGCAATCTGGCGTGATGATATTACCATCACGTTGGATCCCTTACGATGTAGGCAGTAAGTACAAAGTTCCGACAGGTCCATTCCTTACAGATCTCTCTAACTTCCTCCACTCTCACAGTTTGTCTCTTATACGCTCACCAGCGGCGGAGACTTGCAATTTGCATATTGGATAAGGCATGATCTGTTACCAACGACCAGCGATGGAGACTTTCAACTTGCATATCGGATAAGGCATGATCTGTTACCAACGACCAGCGACGGAGACTTACAACTTGCATATCGGATAAGGCATGATCTGTTATCAACGACCAGCGACGGAGACTTGCAACTTGCATATCGGATAAGGCATGATCTGTGACCAAACATAACACTGCAAGACCTCAAGACACCGTGAGCTCATTCTTCGGATCGGACCAACAAAAATAATTAAGAAGTTTGAGAGTACCACGGAACAACTATGCCTTTTGGACGTCTAACACCTCAGTCCTTCACGTGACCATAGGTGTTGCAAAGCACTCGAAACGTCGGGAACTTAAAAATCAAAAATAAACCGCGATAATATCCGCAAAATAGTTTTATTTCATGATCTGTTATTTACTATCTGTCTATCTCAGATCTCTTGTGGATTAGGCAGGGAGTAATGAGTTCCAATAGGTTCTGTCCTTGCAGACCACTCTCGCTTCCTGTACTTTCATACTTCGCCATATACACGGTCGCAGTTACGAAGACTCTTAACTTGCCCATCGGATAAGACATGGTATATTATTTACCACCTGTTTATCTAGATCACCATGCCAGATCCCTTGAGGAGTAGGCAGAGGGTACATCCTTCAGGTTCTTCCTTTACAAACATCACTTGCTTCCTCCACTTTCATAGTTCGTCCTATACACGTCCTCCGAATACGGAGACACTTGACTTGCCCGTCAGATAAAACACCGTCTATTATTTACTGTCTATCTATTTATATCATCATGTAAGATCCCTTGCGGAGGCGGCAGAAAGTACAGAATTCCAACAAGTCTTTTTCTTACAGACCTATCTCGCTTTCTCCACTCTTATAGTTCGTTTCATACGTGCTCTCCGGTTACGGAAACTCTTAATTTGCCCTTCAGATGAGACATGGTCAGTTATTTACTATCACGCCAGATCCCTTGCGGGGCAGGTAGAGAGTAAGTACCTCTTTACTGGAACTCTTTCCAACAGGATTTTTCCTTACAGACTCCTCACGCGTTCTCCACTCTCATAGTTCGTCTCATACACGCTCGTCTGCTTTGGAGACTTCCATCTTGCCCATCAGATAAGATATGGTCTATTTACTATAAGCTTACAAATAGGCATTTACAATGATGTACATGCAATAAACCCAATTACCTCCGACATTCGCACTACATAAAATTTTTATTGACCTTGATACAGTTTTTAAACCATTCTATCAATTGTTCTGTGCATGATTTATAACTAAACAATACTTCTGATTAATCGTTAGTAAATTGTCAGAAATGAGGAATGATTGTTACTTGATAACGGTAGGAAAACATCGTTAGGAACTATAAGAAGTTTTCAAAAGATATCTGTACTTACTTATATCTAGACAAATAATTTAAATAAAATTGAAGTGTCTGTTTGTAACGTCAAAATAAGAGCTTTGTACAAAATGCATATGAAAGTATATACGGTATTATTATCAAAAATAACGACTTTAAAAATGTTAGTTGTCTCTCTGTCTGTCAGTTTGTCTGTTTGTTCCGACTAATCTCCAAAACGGCTGGACTGATTTTGACAGGACTTTCACTGATAGATAGGTAATGTTATAAGGAGTATCTTAGGCTACTTTTATTATAGAAAAATATTTTATGGGTAATCCCACGCGGGCATAATAATAATAATAATAGCTAGTTGACTATAAATAGAAAAGATTTGTTGGTTTGTAATCGATAAACTCTGAAACTGCTGAACCGATTTTAATAATTCTTTCACCATTAGAAAGCTAATCTTCTTACCCAGAAGTAACAAATGCTATATTGTATTGCATAGTAATAATAAGATAATATATAAAGATTTTACAAAATAAACGCGTGTGCAGCCGCGTATTACAGCTAGTAATAAATTTTATCAATTGGCCTATACTGTCCCACCGGTCGGCAAAGGTCTTTTCTCACAAATCGAGCTGAGAAACACTAGGTCAAACTCCACCACGTGGTCTCAGCGTGGATTGGCGTTTATTATTATATTAGGGGCAGGTTTATTAAGCCGGGCGGCTTCCAACTTGGCTTTTACCACATTAAGCGTTACTTGGGACCAACGGCTTAACGTGCCTTCTACGCAGAAATTCAAATATGAAAATGCCACAAGCGAACACGCATCTCAAACCGGCAGAGCCAAAAGCTGCTCCACTGCTGGGAAAACGCATAAACGGAAGACTTTCAGACCTTTGCAACTATATAATATAATAATATTAGCCCTGTTAAGAAACTGTCTCACCGTTGGGTGTGGGCCTCCTCTCAAACTGAGAGGGTTCAGGCCATAGTCCACCACGCTGGCCCAGTGCGGGTTGGCGAACTTCACACACCTTCGAGAAACTCTCAGGCATGCAGGTTTCCTCACGATGTTTTCCTTCACCGTTAAAGCAAGTGGTGCGTGCCTGGGTTTGAACCCGAGACCCCTGACTTTGCAGTCCAACGGTCTAACCACAAGGCTATCACTGCTGTTTGCAACTATTCCGATGAAAGGTTCGTAAAAATTCCAACAGAAAGAAAGCTTTGCACAATCTTATTACGATGATAGCATACTTCTAGCACGAATACACTTCTTCTTTAGGTTCTACACTCTACAGATTTTACCATAATTAAAGTGCTGCCCTATACACGGTGTAACATAATTAAAACAAGACTTAAGAGTAGTTTGTTTTAAATCGGTAACCTAATTAATTCCAACTATTTTTAATGTATCGTACTTTTTTTAATTTGCAAAAAACTCTGTTACCCTTTGAGTGCCCTATAACAAACTGAATTTATTTTTGATTCAGAGCAATACGGAGATTTCAAATGCATTTTTAAAACGCATATCTCAATACGCACACATACACGTACAAGTTTTATTGATAATTAGGGTCTAAAAGTACTTAAACAGGGTGAAAAACTTTATTTGGAAATTTGTTCTTTTTCATTATATTTAGGAAGCAACTATCAAATTGGAGTGTTCGAGGTCTTGCGTTGTTTACAATACATCTTGTATAGTAATTTTGCTGACCAAGTTTAAGATTTGAATGCTGTAAGTTACGGGAATAGTTGTGTAAGGGATACTGGCGTGCTCTGTCACTAACTAGTTCATATACACGCCGCCTGTGACAAAATCAGTTTACGCCGACTAATATTCTCGGGGGGGGGGGGGGGGGGGGCGATCCCTTGTAATAGAGTACGTCATCATCATCACATCACATCATCAGCCTATAACAGTCCACTGCTGGACATAGGCCTCTCCAAGTGCACGCCACTGGGTACGATCCTCGGCTACTCGCATCCAGTTTCTGCCAATTTAATGTTTGTAATAGAGTACGTACCATTATTTATTTATTTTATGGCAGGAACGTCGTGGCAGGTTTTGTCAAAGGGAAGATCTTCCAGCCAGACGGATGTTGTGTCTGGCGGGGCCAGCCACTCTCCCCGAGAGTTGTTGTCGGGGGCTTGTATATATGTTACGCGTCGTGCGCGCTCTAATATCGCGTTCTAGACATGTATGGCGAAACGTCAGCACCATCTATGGGTACGTAGTCGGAACTATGTAGCGATGTATAGGGGTCGCTACAATTTTAATGAAAAACTTTGTAGGCCAAGTTGGAATGACTCCGATGACGAGATTGCGTTTACGGACATGAAATACACATATACAAACGTACAGACTGAAACAAATATTTGTGGGTCACACAAAGATTCACACAAGAGATAGAGGCGCTCGTAGCGCTGTGCGACCGCGGTGTTCTTACCGATCACCAAGGTTAAGCAGCGTTCGACTCGGTCGGCCTGAGATGGGTGACCGTTTGTGGCATTTTCATATTCGATTTGTGAGAGAAGGCCTTTGCCCAGCAGTGGGCACTATAGGCTGATATTATTATATTATTATTATTTACTTAAAAAACTAGAAAATCACGCTTTAATAGCAAGCTGATCTAAAAAGGAGAAAATATTTTTAAGTTTGAGGTTTTGAAATAAAACAATTTTTTCGGATTTTATCGCGGTTTATTTTGATTTTTATTTTTAAGTTCCCGACGTTCCGAGTGCTTTGCAGCACCCATGGGTGCTGCAAAGCACTCGAAACGGCTCACGGGAAGGACTCAGTCCTTAATCCGCGATAAAATCCGAAAAAATAGTTTTTTTTCATGTGTAATATTCGCGTAAATCTAAGAACACAGTATTTGAAGGTTTTGTTAAATTTATTTTATTGTGAAAAAGCGTGGGATGCTTTTACTATATATATATATATATATATATATATATATATATATATATATATATATATATATATATATATATATATTGCTATAAAAGTGTGTTTTTTTAAGTTTGTACAACAATTATTTTATTTTTTTAATCGCATAACTAAATCAAAAGTAATAAGTACAAAATAAAATAGATGTAAAATTTATCTTTATTTATCCGAGCGATTCTGATCAGGATTTATATTATGCCATATATTAGGCCAAAGTTAAAAAATGATTGTATTATCATCGGTCCTTGATACTTGTACCAATTTTCAAGTTAATCGGACGCCTTGAAGTTGGTGAAAAATTACTTTGAAAGATTTCGTTACATAGATACAAATAGGTAAAGCTAATAAAAGGGTGTGAAAACATAGAAAAAAATTATCGACATGACAACATGTATAGAACAGATTTATTTTCGCTAAAATTAAAAAGGAAAACATAAGTTCTGTTTATGATGTTATTAATAAACTGCGACGTTATTAGTGTTTTACAAGTATCCCTGTGTATCAGTTGTTAGGACATATATATTATTATATATTGAACACGCTATAACAATGTGTCAATTATCGCGTATCCGACGAATAAAAACTTGCACCAATTGTTTCATTTTCAAAGAGGATTTTCTCACGCAATTAACTACCTATAATACTGGTTGGTGATTTGTATTCCCGCAGAATGTATGGGGTATGAAATAAACGTTGAGGAGTCACCAGCATAAAAAAACAGGTACCCTAGCTGTTTTGTCTACAAAAGCGTAACAAGCAGAGCTGGTTAACACAAATACTTACCCTCATGACGAGGGTTGGGGTTTCACCCTTCTCTGCGGAATGTAGGCCAAGGACGACTATAACGATTGACGACTTCATAAGACTCATAATGTGGTCGGCATTGCTGTACACGTGATTTCGGTATTGACTGAAGATATTTCTAATCTGAATGGCAAGTCAAAAGTCTCGGTAACCGACGTGCGTGTATTAGGCGAACTATGAGAGTGAAGGAAGCCAGAGAGGTCTGTACGGAAAAAAACCTGTTGGAGCTCTGACTCTCTGCTTACCCCGCAAGGGGACTAGCGTATAGATCGATAGACTGAAGATAATCTAATTTTAATGTTTTCTCCATGTTGCGTTTAGATCGTATCAAGATTATCGTCAGGATTCGGGAGGAGTCTTTAGCCGATATATTACCAGATAAATGGTCGTCACAGGTTCGGTTATGTCAAAACTAAACTAGGTAAAAGTGATGAAACGTGACTTTTCAATGACCTCTAAGACGCCCATCGTGATTGGTCTGTAAAGTATCCATGACTTTAATGTTCGGTGTACAGGTGTTTTATCAATTTTATCATCATAATTCTCATCGGAGAGTTAAATTGATAATGCGCTCTATCGCTCAAATAGTGAAAAGTGTTCATAACTTTCATTTTCTTTTTCATAATTTTAAGTTTACATAACATGCCATTTTGTAGAACTTCAGACAACCTTAATCACTTATCGACATATAATGCAGATGTAGTTAATAATGACAATAGTTTTGTAAATTTTGGTACATATGATATGTTACAGGTATGTTTTTTTTCTTATTCAGACCCGAATAATGAAGAACCAGGTAAGACTGGAACATTTCACAAACTTTTTTTTAAATTGTTTAGAGTTTGGGAATATGCCTCAATTTTGTAGCCGATTGCCATTTTCCAAAAGAAGAAGAATTGATATGTCTCGACACTTTCGGGGATAACAAACTAAAGAGTTGTTTATTTGTTGTATACGTTATTTAAAATTACCGATAATTACGTCACTTCTCAGTAAAATTGGACAACGATTAGTAAAACAATCGCCCCCAACCATTACCGGTAATCTGAGGAGATTACGTTCAAGGTGGCAGCAATCACGAGGCATCGAAATAAGCAAAACCCTTATTCGCTATGAATCGCAACGTGGCATGTTACGATAGCTTCGTGCAATTATCGTTTAATATTACAATCAGCAACGTTTTATTTTAGTTTTTCAGATCTACTCTTTTTAAAAACAAGCTTTTATAGCAAAAACATGACGAGGATATCTTGTATAGTTAAGGAGTTCTTACGACTTCTTCCCGGCTCCATCATCAGACCAGTTCCATGGTACAATATTACTGCATTGTCACCGAACTTACATACGTATGCAAAATTTCAGCTCAATCGGATACCCGCAAGGGCTTGAAAAATGGATCACAAGATTTGAGCCGGAAAGACAGACAGACATACATACGAACATTCACAATGTTCACAATTTTTACAAGCTTTTATTTAACTGTATATATACTTATTTCGCGTAGAGGATGAGCATTACTATCCAGCGCGGGAACGCTGCCAGCCTTCTGGGTACCCTACCGAGCGCCAGCGAATTGGCACAGTTGTAGTGTATTATATTTGCCAATTTTTAGTATATTTTATTTATGTGAAATAAGTTTATAGATAGCCAGCTTCTGCCCGCGACTTTGTACGCGTTAACTTTAGACAGGAACCTAACATACTAGGATAAAAAGTGTGTCCTATGTGTCCTATATATGTTTGTGATAATCTATATGTGTGCCAAATTTCGCCCAAATCTGTAGGATTAGTAGGATTGTTAGCAACATATTCAAACATATTTAGATCAACAAGAATAATGGATTTGATGCGAAACAAAAGTGTCGAAGCGATTTAAACAACTGAGAATGTTAATCGACTTATGTCGCTCACCGTACTCCAATGGGCATATAGAGCTTAGCATGAAAACTTTGACGTTAGCGTGACGCTAGCGCGTTAATATGCCATTCTTGTCACGCTAAAAATTTACTCACCATTCCGATCTCGGTCTCGAACCTATTCTCGCCTTAATTAAAAAGGTAACAACCCGATATTTTGCGAACGCGTCCAATTATAGAAATCCGCTAATCGTAACCGCCGCCGATTTCAAACCTAACTCCCCTCCTATCAGCCGCTACCGCCGTCCGCGGCATGTTCTCACCAACCCTCCCGATGCCCTTACATCCCTTCTTTCGAATACAGATACTGCACACAGGATCAGCCAACGACCTCGCCGCCGAGGTCGAAGAATCCCTTGCCCGCCGGCCGGTGCAGAGCATCACGGCGAGACAGTATACGCCCCATAGCGACTGCCCAAGTCGAGGCCATTCCTCCTTGAGGCGCCCTTGAGCTAGATGCCCCCTTGCCCTTCTGGCTCAAGCGTAGTGGTCGCACGCTCGCCTTCTTGTCCGGTGAAGCTTTAAAGGCCAACAACGTAGATCATTCACATACACACACACTAAAAATTTACTACATAAACATGAGTGTGACAGCATGAGTACTCGCTAGCATCATGCGTTCGTTAAAGTTTTCATGCAAAGCCCTCTAAAGATCACGATCATTTTACAACGTTATTGTATGGTGCCGCGTTTGGTCATAGCGAATAAATGCCCAGGTAGATATTGCCGCAAAACTATTTGATTCCTTTGCTTGCTCTTAAATTTCCTCTTGAACGATTTTAAAGTTTTAAGCTTCGGTAGGTTCGAGGTAAAGACCTAGATTTCCTGCATTGTCGTAATCATTGAAGTATTCGTTTAATTTCCTGTGGTTTATAGAATTTCTTATTGTAAGGAGTATTGCAGTGGAATAAAAAAAAATGGAAAATGAAATTAACATCTTTAGGGAAAGAATTTGAAAAAACTATGCACTATTTGTGTACCCTACATATTTGCCTAGTGTATTCAAAGAATGCAGAGTTTTATCACATTCTTTCCCTGTCACATTTCTTTTAGGAACATTTTTCCTGAAAAAATACGAACATATATCTATGCCATATCTATGTAGATACAAGTTCATATTCTATGAGGAAAAATTTTAAAATTGAGGAAAATAACGTCATTTTGACTTTTGATTTTTTGCCGTAATGGCAACAACAAGCCAAATTTTATAATTCACTGTTAAAAAAAATAACGTCGCCTACATTCCTCAAGCGGGTAGTGGCAGAGGTGTACTGAGTACACCCACTTTTCGCCGACGATGTTAGGTCTCATGTGGGGACGAGCCTATTGCCATATACCGGGCACAATTCCAGATACTGGGAATTTTGCGTTAGAAAAGCTACATTGTCCGACCTTTGATTTGAATCCAGGATCCCGTGATCACGTCATCCTGGGTTCTGGAATCCTGGGATACTGGGTGATTTGTGATCACAAAGCGCTGCGCTTTGCCACGAGACCGACGAGGCAGTCAATAATTGACTGCTATATACTGTTATTACTTGAAATTGGCGAAATACTGTGTTAAAGTGTAGAAGAAGAACTTTATTTTACAAAAAATACTTGATCAATTTAAGTCGTTAAAAAGGTTGCGTTTTTTTTTAAATATTGGGCTTTTTTGGCGCAGTGCCAAAACAATGGTCGAAATCTTTATACCTTCCTACCATCTTATATTGGGACCAAAGAAACAGAGGTCTATCTATCTATCCATTTATATCATCACGCCAGCTCCCTCGCGGTATAGGCAGAGAGTACAGAGTTCCAACAGGTTCTTTCCTTACAAACAGAGGTGTAGTATGCAATTGTACACCTGCTTATACTGAGTGGTTTTTTGAGACAGGGCTGTAAGAGCAGCTACCTCAACCGTTGTAGGGATGGGGGAACGGTCCGACGGACTACCCTTAACTTTTTGCGATGATTTCCTGAGTGTATGAGAAACGTTTTGTGCGATTACTGACTTTTATAGTACTCTAACCGCAGTTGTACCTTTAGAAGTTTTTGATCCCTATAAGAAATAGGATCGATTGCCTTCAAAAAAGTTTTTTTCTTGTAAATCCTCATGTTATTGCTGTTGTAGATGTTTTTAAAATCTGTAAATTAAACTCAAAATGTTGTAAAAGTTTAAGGATACTCTTATAAAACGGTTTTCCTGTATCCGGTTGAGGTGACTGCTCTCAGAAATCTACCCTGTTATCTATTAGTGAATATACAAATTATTGTTCAAGGAAGTTTTACATCTGACGCAGTAAGTTATTTGTTTTTTTTTTTATTCTGAGTTTAAGTCAACGCATCTCATCTGTGAGTCAACGGCCACGCAAGGCCTTTATGGTACTATTATATTTGTGGTTTTATTTTTTTTAATAATTATCGATACAGGGAAATGTCACGGGACTCATTTTTTAATGACCTCAGTGATTGCCTTTTGAGGATTTCAAGTTTTTTTTTATGATCCGTGCGTGTAATTTATCTTGCTTTACCTTGTGGTCTTAATTAATAATATAAAATATTCAGTTAGCGCTCATTAATTGCATTTGATGAGATTGATTGAGATTGTAATAAATAATACAGTTTTATCTGTATTTTTTTTTCTGAAGGCGAGGTTAGTTTATGATATTGCAATATATTATGACTTAACGATGATGATGAAACAAAGAAAATTATTTAATTGACCTTGTCTTCTTCTTCAAGTCATGTAAAATATAATCGTGTTTGTTTAAATTAATTCTACTCCCCGATGAACTTGATGACAACGATGATAATGAAATTAATGTAGTACCCTACCCTGGATAGTTAAGCGGCGGATACTTTACATACCAATTGCGACGGCCGTTTTGAGGGAAGTCGAAAAGGTACGTTTTATCACTTTATCACAATGACTACTCATGCACATATAAGAACACATAATGGTTAATATTCCACCAACATTACACATTATTAGTCGAAATAACACAAATTTTGGAAATTAAAACAAATTGACAACATCACTCTTCGACTTCCCGCCACAAAACTCTAAATTGACCTTATTCAATAATAAAATAAAGTCCCATCATCAATGATACTTTATGTAAGAACATTACATTGAATAACAAGATAAAATGTCATTGCTTTAGCTGGGCGAAGTATTTCTGTATCAAATCAGCCTATTGCAGTCCACTGCTGGACATAGGCCTCTCCCAATTTGCGCCACAATACACGGTCCTCCGCCTTCCGCATCCAGTCCCACTCTGCGACTTTCTTTAAGTCGTCGGTCCACCTAGCTGGGGGGCGCCCTACCTTACGTTTGCCGAGTCGTGGTCTCCACTCTAAAACTCGTCTGCTCCATCGGCCATCGGTTCTTCGACGGACATGACCAGCCCACTGCCACTTTAGCGAGCTCACTCTGCGGGCTATGTCAACTACTTTGGTTCTTTGACGGATAACTTCATTTCGGAGTTTATCCCTTAAAGAGACTCCGAGCATAGCCCGCTCCATAGCTCGCTGCGCGACTTTGGACTAGCCCTACTGTAAGTGTCCACGTCTCGGCACCGTATGTCATGACTGGTAGAACGCACTGGTTGTTCTGTATGATTAAATGTATTCATCATTATGCCGCAGCGGTAATAAAAGGTCTATCGATCTATCTATATCTTCACGCCTGCTCTTTAGTCAAAAATCAAAGGTAACCAACAAAATTAAGCTCGTATACGACCTACCTTGCTTAAAATTGTGTAAGTTGCGAAAAGATATCACATTTTTTGTTCTAACGTTCTCAAATACTTGCCTCATCATCATCATCATCAGCCTATATCAGTCCATTGCTGGAGACAGGCCTCTTCAATTGCACAGCACTCACATAATAAATATTACGAAATTAAAGGGAAATTACTAACCTAAATTATCCTATATATTTGCAAAGGAGGGAAGTAGAAATTAGTTTTTTCTGACTCTTCCTGTTTTCTTTTCGTTCTAATTAAATTTCAACGGGTCCCGAGACAATTCAAGACCTCCCTGGGATACCCCAAGGTTCAAACTTTGGTGTCATTTATGGAGACAATTGTGAAACCGGGCTTACAGCAGTTACAGTTGTATGAAAGTGTGACGGGCTTAAACCCAAAAAAAATGCAAATTATATAATTATTATATTATCTATCTATCTATCTATAACCTCACGCCAGATCCCTTGCGGGGTAGGCAGAGAGTACAGAGTTCCAACAGGTTCTTTCCTTACATACCTCTCTGGCTTCCTCGACTCTCATAGTTCGTCTCATACACGCTCGCCGGTTACGGAGACTCTTGACTTTTCCATCAGATAAGACTCGGTTTATTTGGTCGTGGTAAGATAGTCTAGGTCTTCCCCGGTACCTGCATCCTTCCACTTTCACATTATATATCTGTTTTGTCATTCTTTCCTCTGGCATTCTTTCTATATGCCCGAACCAACGGAGCATGCCCTTTCTCATCTTTACACCGATACTATCTTTCATACCTGCTCGCTGTCTTACTATGCTGTTGCTAATGCGGTCGGTCAGCTTCACTCCGCACATCTTCCGCAGAGCTCGCATTTCTACCGCATTTATCCTACTTTCATTCTCCTTCTTACATACCCAGCTCTCGCTACCATATAACAGCGTTGGGACAAGAACTCCGTTATGTATGGCCAGCTGCGCCTTATGGCTTAAGTGCCGGCTCCCGAGTAGCTTTCCCATCGCACCATTCACTCTGTTCCCTGCACTCACTCTTCTCTCTATGCCAGCGGTGTATTTCCCATCCTTACTGAAGGCGCATCCAAGATATACAAACTCATTCACTTGCTCCAGCACATCGTTACCAACCACAATCCTTACATTCGTTCTGGTTTCTTCCCTTTCAAAAACCATAATCTTGGTTTTCTTCACATTCAAGTGTAAGCCATTGATCATGCAGTCGTCTTTCATAACTGTGACTAGTGTTTGCAGATCAGTGGCTGTTGGCGCTATTAAAACCGCGTCATCTGTCATTATTATATTATATTATGAAAATTATCTTAACAGACGGCCTTTAAAAACCACATAATTACCTATATTAAAACAAGTTCAGTTACCTTCCATTGTTCGTTATGAGGAACACGAAACCAGAGCTTATCACTGGTCTGGCCCAGTGACTCGCGATATCGAGCGCACTGATAAATTATATGTCATTCCTCCTCTCATGTGTAAACATCTGATTGATTTAAAAGCATATATTAATTTTAATTACTCAGTATTAGTTCAGTATCAGTTAATAAAACTATTTTTACAGAACGAACCTGTTGGAACTCTGTACTCTCTGCCTACTCCGCATGGGATTTGGTGTGATGATATAGAAAGATAGAAATTCCCAATATTTCGAGTGTTTTACAACACTCATGGTAACGGTAAGAACTGAGTTGACGTCCATAATATCTTTGCATTCCGCGGTACCGGTAGAAGTTTGAAAACTTCTTAAGTATTTTCTTGCTAGATATATTTAATACATTCAAAGGACATTGTTCTGCGCCCATACATGATTTGTCCCAGAACCAACAGCAATGATAAAATACTTGTATTTCAAATGACCCATAAATTCTTTTAAGGTATGTATTATTAAACGAACAAGCGGGGGAATTCCAATATTGCACAAAAAGTATTAGATTTGAGGTTATATTGTGTGCGTTGACATTCAGTAAAGACGTCGGCGACTTCGATATAAGTACTTACAATACTTTGAAATATTCGTTTTAAATTGCAAATTGTCCGTTAGATACGGCAATTTTCCATTATTTTAATAAAATAGATTAATACTGATAAAGAGAATGAAATAGAGAAATACTGGTGGCATAGGTCAAATGTTTGTTGGTTTTAGGGCAATTTTCGACAAGGTCCTTTAATACATCATTTGATTTTCTGGGATATGGAGATTTAGGCATGTTCTCACTGATCCTGTTGCCCTAATCTCCTTCTAATACAACACACGACGCGAAACCGACCTCGCCCGTAGGGTTGAAGAGTCCCTTGCTTTATAGCCGGTGCAGTGCAACATGGTGAAGTACCTAGCTTAGGACCTTCTTCATAGCGACTGTCTAGACCAAGGCTGTCTTCCCTGAGGTCCCGTTGAATTAGTCGCCCCTTCGTCCTTTTCTAAAACCTCCAAGCAGCTTTAAAAAGGCGTCAACACGTCACTTCACGAACGCATCTATCCATGCGAATCCGTTAATCGTAGCCACCGCCGACTACGATCTCCCCCCCGACCCCTGCCGCCACCGCCGGCGCCATGTTCTCACCGACCCCCCCGATGCTTTGTCATCCCTTCTTTCCGCTCAGAATACGGGCGACGACGACGACGTAGTAGTAGATCCCCTCCCATAGCCGGCGGCTAACCGGTGCACTTAGTAGTGCACCCGTCCCCCTACAGCGACTGTCCCAACCGAGGTAAAATGGCAAGCTCGCCCTCTCATGGTCAATCTTTAAAGTTCACACGACCAAAAGAATACTAAAAAAAACAAAAATATTAAAATGACTGAAGTCTTTCACGTTCATATGTTGTTTATATTTAGAGGTACCTTCAAACTTCTTATTGATTGATGTTTTTGATTGTGTTGCTTAATTATGAGTATTTGTAAATTACTTGATATATTGATGATTATTATTTGACTCAAGTGTTAGCAAAAAAGGTAAGGTTGGCTCAATTATTAATTCCTCTATAAAAAAAGCTGATTCGAGTAGGTATTAAAACTACCTATTATTTTGAAACAAATATTAGCTCTCTGAATTTTAAATACCTGTCTGTTTTACTAACAGACAGGTATTTAAACTTTAATCTTTATTTAGGGCACAATTGTAGTACGATTAGGAAGACGTCAATTTTTTCCTAACAAAATATTTTTGATGTTATAGTTGATTATTTTCATAAATAAAATGTTAAGAGAAGCATCCAGGAAACGTAACTATTACTTATATGGATTTTACAGCAGTCTATCTGTTAAGTTTCCGACATTTCGAAAGCTTAACAGCATAGTACGAGTAACATTAATTTTAAAATTACAGTTTATACTTCGTTACGTTGAGTAAGAGATATTTGCCTTTTATTGCATTTAATAGACAAGGTTAAGGTATTTATGATCAAACGCAGTACAGATTAGCTGTTTTATAATCCAATTATATTTTTACAACACACAAAAACTGAATAACGGATAACCTCATTCCAATGAGAAACCTACTTTTTACAGCTGTCTGATTTTTTCTGTAACCGTGTAATAAATGTGATTTACGGAATCAAAGGCTTTAGCAAAAACTATATGTTTATATAGAACACCGGTCCGAGTTTGGCCTTGCGCAACCCCTAGTTTGCGTCGGTTTCTTTCACAAACGTTCTCTTAAACGGTTCCTTTGAATTCGCACAAAAGACGTCTAAGACTTATGTTTGAGTTTTTCTCATGGCAAATTTTAAATGGGATTTTGTACGTTGTGAATTGAAAGTCTGGACTATTTTGTGTTTGCCTTTAAGTATAGATTGGGCGTGTATTTTCAAAGATTCTTCAACGGGACGAGTATATCAGTATTCAGTATTATTATATTCCTGAGTCTTAGGTTGAAAACCGAATCATTAATGACCATCTATATCATTGAAGTAATATTTAAAGTTGTTTTAACTCGTTTACAAATAGACACATTTATTAGATTCAAAGTACTTTGGCATACTTGACAATTTTTGTTCATGCAACGTAGTACGTACCTGCGTTTTTTGTTTTTATGTTCATTTGCTTAATTAAACTCCCATACTCAATACACAGTGCTTCGGCTTTGGGAACCTGATCCTAAGTTAATATATAACGTAAGGTGTGTAAGACTACGCAATATCCTTAGCACATAAACATATATAGGATTTAGAGCAGAGGCAATTGCCACAATCGAATTATGTCGGTCTCCAGCGGCGCGTGATGAATACAATGCATCTGCGGAAGCAACAGTTTAGCTCGGGTTTCGCTTTTCTTAACCGTTTCTTAGACGAGTAGTGGGCAGAAGAGTGAGTGGGTGTACTACAGATGTAGTAATAATAATAACTATTTTGTTACATATTCGCTTCTTAGTTAGATATTTGGGTATTCATCTCTTTTCATTTCAAATTTTAAAAACTTTTAGTAAAATAAATATTTGAGGTCGGTGCTGGTTGGCGCAGTCGGTTACCTAGCACCGACTTCAAATATTGATTTTTTGCTTTTTGGAGTCGGTTCCCCTTTTTTTTTAAAGTTTTTTATTTCACAATTTTTAGTGATGAGTGAATTTATTATTATTATTATTTATATACCTACTTTATATTATCCTACTTATTTATACAGTGAGGTACCTACAAGATTGATATAAAACTCATAATAACTGAATTTTCACATTCATGCTGTTTGCCGTATAGGAAACCGTATAGGAAAGGAGGAGCCTTTTCTGAAGTCGGTTAACATTCTGCTTAGTTCTATAGTAGGGTACCTATAGGATTGACGTAATACCTATAATATCTCAATCTACGCATTCGTATTGTTTGACGTTAAGGAGTTCCCTGGTGTATCTTCAAAGTCTAAGATCCAATACCAATGAAATTAAAATGGGACTACCTTGGAGCTATACTGAACCCAATGCAAAAATAATCATCAAAATCGGTCCACAACTGACGGAAATAGCGGTGAACATACATAAAAAAAAAGAAAAAAAAAAGCTTACATAAAACCAAACATAGAACCTCCTTCTTTTTGAAGTCGGTTAAAAATAGAGAAAATAGTAGACTGAGGATAAGTTAAACATACAATATTATAATAAATCAGAAAATACTGTTCCACTGCCTTTTCTCATAAATTGACACTACGCGGACCAAATGCAGATTGTTGGAGGCAGGTTTGTGGACCTGCTGTTAGAACTTGGCTTGACGACTACCGCATTAAGTGGTGACCAAGATAAACGGCTTGCCGTGCCTTTTGAAGCACGGAGACGCTCGAATATAAAAATGCCCGTAACGGTCACCCACATCAGACTGACCAAGCTGAAAGCTACTTAACCTTGGTGATCACTAAGAACACCGCGATCGCACAGCGCTACGAGCGCGTCCCTAATTTATATTAAAACAAAGAATAAAGTTGCTGTCAGTTTAGGAATTTGACAACTTGATAAACTACGGTTCATGCATTTACGTTTAAAACGTCTGCACTGACACTGCATACGTAATCAAATCCTATTACTCGGTATTATCCAATCAGCAGACCGAATCG
The DNA here is from genome assembly GCA_905147815.2 of Phalera bucephala. NCBI lineage: Eukaryota > Metazoa > Arthropoda > Insecta > Lepidoptera > Notodontidae > Phalera > Phalera bucephala. Next base: position 18,785,915 of record LR990630.1, on the reverse strand, counting down.
TGTCATTGACCGTTCCTCGATCGATACGATTTGTGCATATAAGTACCACCATTGAGTAAAAAGACAAGGCTCCATACAAGCACACTGAACTAGTCTAGTAGTAGTTTCGGAGATTAAGCTGTACCCTGTACATACAATAGAAAAGCTACAGCTTCAGTTTGTTTATAGTATAGATACATTATTTGGGTATGGATCGTATGTTTGTAGGATATCTTGATTTCGGAAGGTAGCACATCAAGATCTATGTGGAGTATGTTTATGCTATGGTTTTGTATAGCTACCAATGCGAAAGTGGAACGATAGGTACCGGGAAACACCTAGACTATCATAACGACCAAATAGACCGTGTCTTATCTGAAAGGCCAGTCAAGAGTTTTTGTAATCGGTGAGACAAACTAAGAGAGTGGAGGAAACTTGTGAGATTTCGAATCTCACTAAAGTCAGTTGGAACTCTGTACTCTCTGCTTATGCCTCAAGGGATCTGGAGTGATGATATACATAAAAAGATGTTTTCGTATTCCGTTTAATATCTCTTTCTTTCGCAGGTCACCCAACGCAAAGAAGGAAGAATGCGATACGGAAACATTAAAATCCGACCTGGATGCCGAAGATGGGAAAGAAGGTGGGGCTTTGGAAGCCAAGATGTCTTTGATGAACGGTATCACCGTCATCGTGGGCTCCATCATCGGTAGTGGCATCTTCGTATCTCCCACTGGAGTATTGAAGTATACTGGATCTGTGAATGCTAGTCTGGTGGTTTGGGTGGCATCTGGAGTTTTCAGTATGGTAAGTTTCTTGCTACATATCCAGCTTTTGCACGCAACCTTCACCAGGTTAATCTACCATAGGTAGCTTGCCCATTCTACGTTTTTCCGGCACGCGGTCTCTCCTAAGCCACTTCTTGCCCTGCAGAGTGGACGTCCTTCGGTTGATCATGATGATAATGACGTTCATGGGTTTTGTTAATTAACTAAAGATGTAACCCCTTAACTTTGGTCAAAGTATGGTAATAAGGGAGCGATATATGAAACCGTCTCAAAGTGACTGTGCATCTATAACGTTAGTACTAGGATTAATTCAATTCATTTTATCCACTGCTTCATTGGTCTTAAGTTTTAAGAGCAAGTTAAGATTTTGCCAGTCGCATTCGAGCGTACGCTCGCAATCGATTTATCTCGCCATAGCCGATTACGACTGAGAGATCTATATATATATATATATATATATATATATATATATATATATATATATATATATATGTTCATACATTGGTCTAGTTGCGTATGGTGTTCAGCTTGAATGAGGCTATAATTTTAAGAGCCTACTTTAATACAACACACAGGAATAGATGAAGCTAGAATTGCTATTCCAAGTTATCCCTTAATTGTACCCTTCTGTGCTCTGTCTATTAAAAAACTACCGGAGCAATCAAGCAAAAAGCAAAAAATGAAATAGAATTCTGGTGATTTCGGTAGGTAAAAACGAGATTATAAAGAGCTTAAACGCTACATAGCATTTATGGTAGGTATTATTCACGTTTTTGTTTTACTTCTTTTTGTGTGTATCACTCAAAGGATTTTATTGTTCCCTGTGATAGTGGTGGTGGTGGTTGATATACATCAAAATGACACTTCGCGGAGTTATTAATTCGTTTCAAAATTAACGATATAATACTGCCTTGTTCAATGACAAACAGATTGTAGATACTTAATATAATAATCCCGAGAGGTTCATTAATTATAAAACGTTGAAGCTTCCACTAATAGCTGCGGCCCCGAGGCGCTTAATAAAGCCTTTTATCTTAATACCAATATAACAAGGCTATCTTCAACGTAGCTATCAGATAGATTGGTATCAAGAGAAATTATTTTAAGATCTACTTTCTTAATTATTTTTTAAGTAGCTTTTTCATTGATTGGGGAGGATTTTTTTAAACAAATCCCCAGGCTTTTGTCAGACTTCACTGATCTGAAAATTCTGCAGTAACTTTATTCGTGGGAGTTTCACCGATTTGAGGTGGGAATTAAATGTAAAAAAATCTGTCAAATGTAGCGCTGTGGGACCGCGGTGTTCTAAGCGATCACCAACAATGCAGCATTCGGTTTCGTCGGTCTGATAGGTAACCGTTTGTGAAAATTCCACTTTTAACCATCCCCGTGTTTCAGCTGACTGCCACTTAAGGTTATTGACGTTAAGCCGAGTTGTATGCCCTGTAGGCGTAATAATTGACCAATAGCAGGTGGCTATAAACTTCCCTGTGACCGAGTCGCCTCCACCATTCCGCGCTGGAACCGCGTGCGCGACTATATCGGTATATACAGTACCCTGTCATGGATGCTATGTAGATTTTAAAGAAATATGTCACCGATATTATCGGTCTAGGCTCGAGCTAATTTTATCTTACGTGGTGTTACTAGCATGGCGTGCTATGACAAACGTTTGACACGAAAAAACTCGTTTCAAGTATTATTTAAAAGTATTTAATAAATAAAACTATTTTGACTTGCATACAAGACTAGAACTTTGTCTTATGCGGGAAGTTCATTGTCTGTATTAGCTAGCCATGCTGGTGTTTGAATCTCTTTCGCCTCAATTTGTGAAAGGAGGTCTTTGCCCAGCAGTGGGACGATTTAATCCGAGTTATCATAGGGTTTAAGTAGATACCTGACAAATATTAAACTGAATTAAAACTTCTATCTATGTATATTATCACGCTACATCTGATGCGACGTAGACAAAAAATACAGAGTTTTCTTGTGAGTCTGAGTGAACTACGCTGTTGGCCGCGGGGCTTTTTATAGTTTCACCGGAGAGTTCTCATAGGTTCTTTCCTTACAGACCTCGCTGGCTTCCTCTACTCTCATAGTTCGTCATTCGTTTACTTAAACTTATCTTAAAATTATTCTTAAAGAAGAAAACGTACGAATATTATATAGTTATTTTGAGCTTGTTATACGTAAAGTTATCATTGTTATGTTGAATGTATATAAACAAATTTCTTTATCGGAGTCACATGGCCGACAATTATACGATTCTCTTATCGCTTAGTAAATAATTGTTGAGGGTCATTGTTATGGTCACCGGTTTTATAAACATATGAATTGTCTTTAGAGTAACTTAAATTATTTGTGATGAGCACTGGCAACTATTGATGAGTCGTGGATGCGTTTACCAATATGAAGTTCGCACACAAACAGTGACAGCAGCTTGAGCCAGTGGTTAAGAGCTTAAAGTTCTTCCATTGGATCGAGTATCGTGGCTTTGATCCCCACGCGGAACAAATCTTTGTGCAACCCACAAACATTTGTTTCGGCGTGAGTCTTTGTGTATGTAAAGGGCATCGTCGAAAATGGCCCCAGAACCAACAAGCATGTGACCTATACCATAATGATTTATCTGTTTTATTACAGTAGTTGCAAACATCCATATCTAACGGACAATTTGCAATCCAAAACGAATATTTCAACGTACTGTAAGTACTTAAATCAAAGTAGCCAACGTGTTTTCCGAATGTCAACGTTGCTATCGAATTACGGTTGGAGATGTCAATCCTATCAATCGGTTATATTCAATCGATTACATTCAATAATGACCAATTTGATTATTGCTAGTGTATTTTACATAACGATTTTACAAATGCATTGTTGGCTACTAAATTATAACCTTCAAATCAAATACTTTTTTGCAATAATACAATTCCCCCGCTTGTCCGTTTCATAATAAATGCATGAAGATAATTTGCAGGTAACTTGAAATCATACACGTATATTTTCATTGCTGTTGGTTCTGGGGCAAATCATGTATTGATCAGATCAATGTCCTTTAATGTTTGAAACGCTCCCACGTCACGGGAAAATTTAACTCTATGTTGAATGTGAAAACATGAATTTTCAAACTATGGTAACGGTTATGTGTTTACTTCGTTTCCTGACTTTTAACCGTGAAGATTTTCTTTTGTGTCGATCGAGTCCTAGGTAGTTCTAAACAGTGTTATGCACTGAAAGTTTCATAATTTACGTTTTAAACAAATTTCTTGCTTATTGCTAATGTACTAAATTTCGAACTCGTTTGTTATTAATTTTCCTAAGATGTATTGTCTTTTGCGAATACCGTAGGCTTAATTTAATAGCGACACAATTCGTCAATTTGATAAGTTAAATTAGCACTCTAATTTCAAAACTAAAAGGCTTAGTTTCTTCTACTCTTGCTTTTTAAGATGTGTCGTTCTTCCATTAAGTCAGCGATATATTCCTGAGTGACAAATGTCATTCGGTATAACGTGGGAGCAACAAAAGTGTTATGTAGGTTTCGTAGGATTAATGAAAGGAATGCCCATATAATAACCGGCAGTGTGAAAAGAGATTCAAGCGTAAGGACTCAAAGCGAGTCCTTAGGTATTCTGTGACCGGTTCTATCCTTACAGACCTCTTGACTCAAGTAGTTTAAAGCCACTGATATCCCAATCTACATTAAATGTATCTCTCTCGACATCACCTAAAACTGCTGAATCAATTCTATCATGGGGACGCTTGAATAAAGAAATTCCACATATTGAAGACACACTGTTGCTACGGGGCGCTACTATCGCAAGTCAAGTATAAGATTCAAAGTCAAGTATAGACGACGGCGATCATTTGGCACTTGGATGACATTGTCAGGGGGGCGTTGGTGCGAAATGAGTACAACTGAAAGTAGTGGTTGACGGTGTTCACATGGTGCAGCTTGATTATGTTTGTGTACAAGTGTACAGTTCACTACCTATATATAAGGTACCAATAAAACACGTATTAAGTAATTGCGTGCTACTCGCACGGCGGTCCGACAGAGAATGCGCGGCAAGAGACAAGCAGCGCCCATCTGCAGCGCTCCCCACCACCGCTCGCCCCACCATCGTGCGACTCTGTATCTATACTAATATTATAAAGAGGAAAGATTTGCATTTTTGTATGTATGTAACGAATAAACTCAAAAACTACTGGGCCAATTTCAAAAATTCTTTCACCATTGGAATGGTACATTATCCCTAAGAACATAGGCTATGTTTAAAAAATAAATATCCATCCGTGCGAAGCCGGGACGGGCCGCTATTTTATTATACGTTACAACAAGTATGACGCACTCTTTCGAGTTAGTTACACCGCGCAGACAACCTCTTAAAATATTTCCCTGGAAATAAAAAAAATATACAAAATGGTAACATTAATTTCACGCCCCCCTTGTCAATGTTACCCACGTGCCAAAAGATCCTTGTCGTGTCAAACGGCAAATCAGCGAACCGTCTCGAGACATTTTATTTGATGACGGCGTTAGTTCCGATTTTGCCCAAGTGCCATAAGATCCTTGTCATACTATAAATGAACAATTTGTAACGTTTGTTTGGCAGATAGCTGCCATCAACAAATGGCAAATCAGCGAACCGTCTCGAGACATTTTATTTGATGACGGCGTTAGTTCAGATTTTGCCCAAGTGCCATAAGATCCTTGTCGGACTATAAATGAACAAATTGTAACGTTTGTTTGGCAGATAGCTGCCATCAACAAATGGCAAATCAGCGAACCGTCTCGAGACATTTTATTTGATGACGGCGTTAGTTCCGATTTTGCCCAAGTGCCATAAGATCCTTGTCGGACTATAAATGAACAAATTGTAACCTTTTGTTGACAGATAGGTGCCTACTGCTATGCTGAGCTGGGCACCATGATAAGGCTGAGCGGTGCCGACTACGCTTATATCATGGAGACCTTCGGACCCTTTGCCGCCTTCATCAGGCTCTGGATCGAGTGCATGATCGTCAGACCCTGCTCACAGGTGAGTGTGGACGATATATATTGAACATACTTAAAAAAATATGAAATTCTTATCGCGTCGCAGTCGTCGGAAAATATGGCGCAGTGGTTAAGAGGTTAAGCCGCTCCGCCCTCTGGATCGAATAGTCGCGGTTCTATTCTTACACAGAAAAATCTTTGTCTATCTATCTATCTATATCGTCACGTCAGTTCTCTTGCGGGTTAGGCAGAGAGTACAGAGTTTCAACATGTTCAATCCTTACAGATCTCTCTGGCTTCCTCCACTCCCATAATTCGTCTCATACACGTTCGCCAGTTACGGAAACTCTTGACCTGACCTTCAGATGAGACATGGTCTATTTGGGCATGGTAAGATAGTCTAGGTCTTCCCCGGTACCTACATCCTTCCACTTTCGTATTGTGTGTCTGTTATGTCATTCTTTCTTCTGACATTCTTTCCATATGCCCGAACCATCGGAGCATACCCTTTCTCATCTTTACACACGCTTTCTTACTGCGCTGTTACGAATACGGTCGGTTAGCTTCACTCCGCACATCTTACGTAGAGCTCGCATTTCGACCGCAATATCCTGCTTTCATTCTCCTTCTTAAATACCTAATTCTCATTGCCATATAACAACGTTGGGACAAGCACTCCGTTATGCAGGGCTAGCTGCGCCTTTTGGCTTAAGTGCCGGCTCCCAAGTAGTTTTTCAATCGCACCTTTCACTCTTTCCCCGCATTCACTCTTCTCTCTATATCAGCGGTGTATTTCCCATCCTTACTGAAGGCGCATCCAAGATATACAAACTCATTCGCAGCACATCGTTACTAACCATAATTTTGGTTTTCTTCACATTCAAATGTAGACCATTGTTCATGCAGTCGTCTTTAAGAACTGTGACTAGTGTTTGCAGATCAGTGGCTGTTAGCGCTATCAGAACCGCGTCATCTGCATATAATAGGTGGTTTACCATTAAATCACCCAATTTTACCCCTTCATTCATCGCATTTAGACTTTGAAAACTTTTCGGTCTGGGTGTTTGTGTATGGAAATTTTCGTGTTTGTAAACGCATACATGCCACAGAAATATATCCTAGTGTGGCCTACGTCTACAAAAAACCATGACGTCTTGGGCTCCAATTCTAAATCAGACAATAATGAAATTTTTTTATTAAATATTTTCCAGTAACAGTCCGAAGTCTGGCATCGTGCCCGGTATATGGCAATAAGCTCACCCCTATAACATGGGACCTAACAATGTCGATAAAAGTAGGTGTACACTGTACACCACTGCCACCCCCGTTTGGGGAATATAGACGTGAAGGTGTTAATAAATTATTTTTCATTCCGTACCTGCTACACTTCTTCAAAATAGCTGCTAACACTTTGTCCAACCCAGGATTTGAACCCAGGATCCGGTGACCGCCATTCGAGCTTTGTCTCAATGGACCAACGAGGAAGTCAGTACGACCATTTCGCCCGTCATTAATAGTATACAAATCTTACTAATATTATAAATGTAAAATTTTGTGTTTGAATGTTTGTTACTTAATTTCGCAAAAATGACTGAACGGATTTGGATGAGATTTGACACACAGATAGTTTATTACCTAGGACATTCTTTATCCCGAAAAAATGTAAGCTTCCTGTCTAAAGTCAACGCCGACTAAGCCGCGGGCAGAAACTAGAAACATATAAATCTGAACAAATAACAATAAAGCAACAACTAATATACAGCTGAGCAAAGGCCTTCTCTCACAAATCGAGATGAGAGAGATTATGTCATGACTTCACTACGCGGACCCAGTGCGGGTTGATGGAGGCAGGTTTGTGGCCACCGGCTGTTGGAACTTAACAAGCCTATAAGGCTTCCAACTTGACTTAACGACTACCACAGAATCAGAATCTTTTTTATTTATGTAAGCCAGTATTTATGAATCGTCATAAAAGTAACAAAGACTCTACCACCGCTTCGGAATGTCATTCCTCGCATATTATATAGTAACCGGGAAAACCACTTAACGTGCATTAAGATGGGCAAAGACGCTCAAAAAAATATCACAAACGATCATCCATCTCATACCGGTCGAGCTGAACGGTACTTATCTTTAGTGATCGCTAAGAACAACGCATTCGCACAACGTTAATACAGATTCCTAAATTAGTGATACGACTTGAGCCGTGTTTTCACTCGAGTGACTTGAGTGAATTTGTATAATTTGGTAATCGAGTAAAAATTACTCGAGTCCGTGCGTGTTAACATAAGAGATAACAATATTATTATTATTTATTTAATAAAGATACTTATTTCAAAATGGTTCAATCAAAACTATTAACTCAAGTGATAACTTTCATTCGAGTTGCCAGGACTGTAAATAGTGAACTCAAGTTACTCGAAAACTCGAGTATAACCCGAGTGACTCAAGTCATAAAATCCTACTCGAGTCGCATCACTAGCCTAAATACCTTATAATATAACTCATATGTATTCATGTATTAATATTAAGAAATGTGTACATTTTGAGGTCTTTGATTTACGCGAATATTATACATGAAATAATATGAATGAATTATATTTGATTTTTAAGTTCCCGTACGTATACTTTTCGAGTGCTTTGCAGCATCCATGGTCACGAGAAGAACTGAGGTGTTAGACGTCCAAAAGACATAGTTTTTTCGGGGTACAATCCAACATAATAATTATTATTGTTGGTCCGATCTACACAGAATGAGCCCGAATCGTCGGGAACATAAAAATCAAAAATAAACCGCGATAAAATCCGAAAACTAGTTTTATTTCAAATATTTACATATTTACGATCGTAGGCCAACTTAAGGCCTTACTAAGACTAGGTGGTTCTACTTGTACTGGACAAGTAAGGCATTTACGTTGATCTAAAAATACACAATCAATAAACCCTCCTTCAGTAAGTCTTACATATAGGAGAGTATATTGTATGGACTGCTTCGTTGGTCTAGTGGCGAAAAATGCGCTTTGCGATCGTGAGGTCCTGGGTTCAAATCCTAGATCGGACAAATGTAGTTTCGATCAAAAAAATACTAGTATCAGTCCAGAGTCTGGAATTGTGTCCAGTATATAGCAATATGCTCGCCCCCTATTACATGGGACCTAAAATCGTCGGCGAAAATTGGGTGTACACAGCACATTTCTGCCACCCCCGCTTGGGGAATATAAGCGTAACGGTTTATATTGTAGGAGCGGCCCGTCCGGGCTTCGCACGGGTGGACGAAATCTTTTAAAAAAAGTTTTACTAGGGGTCCATAATATTTTCTAGTAATAAATATAGCCTATGTAACTCAACGATATTGTAGCATTCTAAAGGTGATAGAATTTTTGGAATCGGTCTAGTAGTTTTTGAATTTATTCGTTACAAACATACAAAAATATAAATCTTTCCTCTTTATAATATTAGTGTAGATGGGGAAAACGCAGTCTTATGCGGGATTTTCCCCACGTGAAAAAGTTATTCCTCAAAAGCCCAGTTATTCGTCTATGATTTGATTTCCGTTACGGATAATCCGTTCCAAGGTCCGAGGTTCTAAGTATAAGTACTTATAGTTAAATAATAGTAAAATTAGCCCAGTTAATGAATTGTTCTATCGTTGGTTACGGGCCTCCTCTCAAACTGAGAGCGTTTAGGCCATAATCCACCACGCTGGCCCAGTGCGGGTTGGCGAACTTCACACCTTTGAAAAACTCTTAGGCATGCAGGTTTTCTCACGATGTTTTCCTTAACCGTTAGAGCAAGTGATAGTTAATTTTTAACACACACATGCTTTCGACTAGACAGAGGTGCGTGACTGGTTTTAACCCGAGTCCTCTGATTTTGCAGGCCAACGGTCTTACCACTAGACTATCACTGCTGGTTCACTTATAGTTTATTTACTTAAAGTGTCTTATACTTATACTTATACGTATATTTACTTAACATTAATTACTTGTTGCAATTATCCGTTCCGAATAAGTAATTGTAATATAGACTTTCCATCTAGTTTGGAGCTCATAAAAATTGTTACTTAGTTGCTAAGGCTTAAGGAATTTAGTTTTGGACACCAGTACAAAAATCAGTTTTCAAATCACATTTTAGTTCAATTATCAGTTTTCAAAACTAGATTCGTCTGATTTACGTTCTGTAATACGGCCCTAAGTCTTTTTATGAACAATAAGTTATTCTTATTCTTAACTTATAATAAGTTAAGCAGCGTTTGGCTCGGTCGGCCTAAGATGGGTGACCGTTTGTGGCATTTACATATTTGAGCGTCTCCGTACTTCGGAAGGCACGTTGAGCCGTTGGTCCCGGTTACCACTTAATGTGGTAGTCGATAAGCCGACTTGGAAGCGTTGAAGGCGGCTTGATAAGTTCCAAAAGCAGGTGGCCACAAACCTGCCTCCACCAATCCGCACTGGGTCCGCGTGGTGGAGTAAGACCTAACCTCTCTCACCTCGATTTGTGAGAGAAGGCCTTTGCTTAGCAGTGGGCAGTATATGCTGATATTATAATAATAGAGATCCCTTGGCAGTTCTTATCACAAAACTCTTCTGATATAGACGATTGATTTTAAGCATAGACGTACTAGGAGCATTTACAAGATTATATATTTGCACTGCTTACACTTATGTCATGTTAGTGATAGGAAAGAGGACAAATCCATCGTTACCAGTTACACCCTTGTCCATTTTTTTTGACATTAATGACAGACCATAGACCATACTTATGTTTTCCCATAGAAGTAGTATTAATACCATCTTTTAAGTGTCTATAATGTCAATATAAATAAAAATAAAAGAAATAAACATCGTCACGCTTATATTCACCAAGCGGGTGAGATAGAGGTGTACTGTGTACACCCACTTTTCACCGACGATGATAGGTCCCATCTAATAGGGGGCGAGTTTATTGCCGTTATACCGTTTACAATGCCATTCTCCGGATTGATACTGGTATTTTTTCTACTGAAAAATTACATTTTGTCTGACCTTAGATTCGAACCCAAGACCTCGTGTACGCAACGCGCATTATTCTCCATTGACTAACGAGGTAGTCGATATATGATTTGGTAATAGTTTTGGGAATAATCTCGACATAAACAACAACATAACTTTTTTGATTGCCAATGAAACCACTATAACGTATATTTTACGGCGCTTAGATAGTATTGGGACCATAGACTATTGATTCAAATTCGTCGTTACGTAAAATCGATCGTCCACGTCATATGAAAAGCGATTACGATACGGTCAATGAATTATTACAAGCTTTTATTTAACTTTCACAGTTCGTATATCTGTCTCTCTGTCTTTCCGGTTCAAATCTTGTGATCCATTTTTCAAGCACTTGTGGGTATCCGATTGAGCTGAAATTTGGCTTACGTATGCAAGTTCGGTAAAAATGCAATAATATGGTACCATGGAGCTGGTCTGATAAAAGTAGCTATAGGAAAATATCAAGTACACAACATAAACCTCCTGTGTTTAGGCTTGTTAGATGGGTATTGACAAGTACTATACAACCCGGTGGTGTTCAGGGTTTAACGATGAAGCCGAAAGGTGGCTAATGGAACCAGACAAGTACTGAATATAACCCCGCCGTGTTTGGGCTCGTTAGATTTGTCTTGACGAGTACTATAGACCCGGATGATGTCCACGGTCTGATGTTGGAGCCGGAAGGAAGCTATAGGAACTCCTCAACTAAGCAAGATATATAAATATATATTAACTCTATTAAGAAACTGTCCCACTGTTGGGCACGGGCCTCCTCTCGAACTGAGAGGACTTAGGCCATAGTCCACCACGCTGGCACCTTAGAGAAACTCTTAGGCATGCAGGTTTTCTCACGATGTGCATTAATTCCTTCACTGTTAAAGCAAGTGATAGTTATTTTTTATTACGCAATGCTTTCGAAAAGACAGAGGCGCTTGCCTGGGAGAGACCTCTGACTTTGCAGTCCAACGGTCTAACCACTAGGCTTGATAGCCGTCAAAGCAGTGGTCTGCTTTAGCAAGATATATTCGTTGTGTTTTTTGCTATAAAAGGTTGTTTTTAAAAAGGTCTCTTACGCGGCTGCGTATCACAAAATTAATTTCGGGTGATCGACCCACACCTTATCATTTACTATTATTAATCATTCCATTAATCGAATTTGGGACTAGCAACAGCGCTCACAAGAAGCCTTCAATTCTAGGTTATCTACTGAAAAAATTAAGCCACACTAAGCCAGGATACCAAACATGTTTTATACCTTAAACAAGATACTCGTACTTGTTATTATCATCCACGATTTCTCGGAAAATTTTCCTCTGACTTAAAAATATGCCGCTAATGTTGTATTTTGCAATACCTAGAGATCAGCTTTGACGTCAACAGCCAATCTTTGGACAACTTAAAAAATGCTTATTACATTTAAGCCAGAATGATTACCGTTCCAAGCTGTAGATTAAGATGAGATGCACGTCATAACGATGACGTCAGAATTGGCGTCACGTTGGCGTAGAGCAGAAAGAAATACGCCCCATGCTCCTTCTGGTCCCATTAGGGTTGACACTACATTTCTTTTGAATTACATTTTAAGCACGATTTTTCCCTTTTAATACAACGTCATTTGTTATAAAGAGTGTTTTGTAACAAGCTTTTATTTAACTTGAATAGATTGTTTGTTTCGATCAAATCTTTATGCGAGTAGGTATGAAAGATAGTAATGGTGTAAAGATGAGAAAAGGTATGCTTCGTTCGTTCGGGCATATAGAAAGAATGTCAGAAGTAAGAATGACAAAACAGATATACCATGCGAAAGTGGAAGGATGACCAGTCTTATCTGAAGGTCAAGTCAAGAGTCTCCGTAACCGGCGAGCGTGTATGAGACGAACTATGAGAGTGGAGGAAGCCAGAGAGGTATGTGAGGAAAGAACCTGTTGGAACTCTGTACTCTCTGCCTGCCCCGAAAGGGATCTGGCGTGATGATATAGATAGATCTAATCTTCCAAGCTGGATTGGAACACCTTCCTCTTATTAAACGCAATTGAAATTTGACATGTTGGTTGAGTTCCAACGGCAATGCCTTTTTATAATAAGCATGACCTAATTCTACATCAAGGACTGGCTCCAGAGAAAGAAACTCCTCAACCGTCCACAGCATAGACACGAAATTTTATATTAATCACTATTACCTGGCTGCAACATATTTGTTTATTACTATTAATTTATTTTGTAAAGTAGGTGCATTAGTCCTAACTACTATATGAGTGTAAACTAAAAATACAACCTGTTAAGACGCCATCTTTTTAAAGGGTTGTAATTTCAAGATGGCTGCAAATGCAAAATAATTTCAAGATATTTTTAGTTTAAATGATTAGTAGCCATTTATAATTTAATTCGTACGACAGTCATTTGTTTACACAAGAATACCTACTGTAATCCTATGATCATTAAAAAAAAGATGTATTTTTTATATTCAACGGCAGTAACCCTAGATCCCAGGCACGTTCCTCCTACAATGTCGTCCAAGTAAATAAATTTTACCAAGCAAAATACTGCGCAAAGTCTCTGGTACACGTTTCTATTGAAGGAACAACTTTATTTGTTGAAGAAACTGTCGTATTTTTCAATTTACGCGTCTCATATAACACCGGGGATCTGTTTCATGTTTGCATATTGGCGCCTAACTTGGGACTCAATTTAATCTGGATTCCTCTTATTGCCAATATATTTTGCAAATTGCTGAATTTGGGAGGACCACAGTAAATAAAAATAATTAAAAAGATTACGTGATAAGAACTGAGGCTATAGCTGTACGTAATAAGTAGCTAAATTCGTCTGTCTAATCTTACATGTTTCTTCTATAATAAGGAGTGGCACTTTTCTAGCTTGGATCACGAGGTCCTGTGTTCAAATCCTAGGTCGGACAAATGTAGTTTTTCCAACGAAAAATTTCCAGTATGAGTCCGGAGTCTGGAATTGTGCCCGGTATATGGCAATAGGCTCGCCCCCTATTACATGGGACTTAACATCGTCGGCGAAACGTGGGTGTACTCAGTACACCTCTGCCACCCCCTCTGGGGAATATAGGCGTGACGGTGTTATTAATTCTGAAAATTGCTGAATTCGAGATATCCACAGGTATTCAAAAAAATTAACAGAGTACCTAGTAGGAATACCTAATACGAGAACCTCGTTGATCTAGTGGTAAAGCCCATCGCTTTGTGATCTCGAGGTCCTGGGTTCAAATGCTAGGTCGGACAAATGTTGTTTTTCTAGCGAAAAATTCCCAGTATGAGTCCGGAGTCTGGAATTGTGCCCGGTATATGGCAATAGGCTCGCCCCTTACAACATGGGGCTTAACATCGTCGACGAAGAGTGGGTGTACTTAGTACACCTCCGCCACCCTCGCTTGGGGAATATAGGCTTGACGGTGTATACCTCCTAATACGAAGTGAGAGTATTGCTACAGCAATACTCTCAGCAGTAATAATCAGCTTAATCAATTTTCAATATATTTTCTCAGTCTGTTTACTCTTGCATATTTCCTCTATAATAAGGAGTGGCACGTTTTTGCTGACCTGGGTACTAGTACTGGAGTACCCTAGGGGATTATTGATTAATCCTACAATAACAAAAATAGAATAATGATCAGCACTGGTTACTAGAAAACGTTTGGAACGTTCCATTGATCTGTTTTATAATAATTTATGGTTTCTACTTTGTTTACATATTGGCACCCAACGTAAGTCCCACGTTGGGTGGCAATACAAAGTTAATTGATGTTTATTTTGCTACTGGTAGCCTGTTTAAAATACATTTATACAATACCTTTGCATGATATTTATGTGTAAAGTATAATATCGTGGGTAAGCTTTTGTTTGGATATTGGCTCCCAACATGGGACTTATCGAATGTTCTTTTATTTTATCCCTTTTATGTTCAATTTTATATAAATGTGAAGTTTTATTTATTTATTTAACTTAAGGAAAACATACAGCATTATTATTACATATAAAAGTAAATAAAACTAATATGGAGAAAAAAAGAGAAATTGTCGATCTATGACAGAGAGGTAAGGTTGGATGAACCGGAAATCCTTTATATGGAAACAATATAGTTGTTGGAACTCTGTACTCTCTGCCTACCCCGCAAGGGATCTGGCGTGAGGTTATAGATAGATAGATAAATAGAATATAGTTGTTTTGGTTTTTAATAAATATATCTATATGGTTATAATATCTGTTATGGCTATAACATGCTCTAGAGATAAAACGGTTTTTATAATAATTTGATCTACATATTGGAATATGAAATGTGGTGTAATGACCAGCATTGATACGAGGACAGTTGAAAAAGATTCTGCTCATAAGAGTAAGGAGAGTCCATCGTATTATTTTTTATTTTATACAAGAATATCTGGTCTTTATGTTGCCTGCGTTTTTCTAAGGATGCGATTTTGATAACAGCTGATTTAAATTTGTGTGATAATCTTCTAATATTTTTTTTTTTAATATTACGAGCGCATTAATATAAGTATTATATAAATGGTTTAGAATATTTGGTACACTTTAGACATAAACTAACTATGTACGCTGGTGTAGCATAATGTAGATAAATAGAACATGAAGGTGTTTCTAAGATAACAATTTCTTCTAAAAATTTAATTGCTTGTTTTGTGACATAAAAAAATCCAATACCACGTAGGTTGTTCAACACGGCCTCAATATCTCGACGAAAAATACCCCAAATTGAAAGTCAAAAATCGTTTATTTGTATAGGCGTATACAATAGCACTCACAAACGTCAAAATTATTACATTTTTTACATCTACCACCGGATCGGAACGCAGCCTCCACTGAGAAAATCCGGCGAGAACTCAGCGGGCTAGTCTTTTAATTTAATTTGTTTGTCCTTTCTGATAACCACTTTTTTTGTTTTTCAAATTTATTTTATATGGTCGAGGAGCAGCTCAAACCCAATCTGTATATACCGTTTGAGAGGTATTGAGTGTGAGATGTTTTTAGGTAAAGAATTTGAATTAAGTTTTCTTGGAATAAAGAAGGGGTATTGTTACAGGCAATAGTGGCGCTAACATTCAGTGTGTATGTGCTGAAACCGTTGTTCCCCGAGTGTGAACCGCCAGAAGACGCTACGCGGTTGCTGGCAGCTTGCTGTATACGTAAGTATTACTTAACATCTCTACTAAGAAACAGTGGTTACTGCAATATTGAGCAATAATGGTGTACATGATTTTAACTTATCAAATTTCTCCTTAGTCTCCCTATCACAATCTTGTATATTTGCTTTATATCCTATTTAAGTGATTAGGAGAAAGAGTGGGGCACAGTGCTGCCAAGCTTCCAGGGGATAAGTCTCTGTCACGTACTAAAAATTGGTATCCTGTTCGATCTTAGCGAAGAAAAAAAAGGTTCTGCTCCTTAGAACATTACTTTGACGACCAAAATGAACAAGAAATTTAACCGTAACACTGCTACCGCTGGTGGACAGAAAAGGGCAAGAAATTGGATGCTAGCCTGCTTTCTGACTAATGAAATATCCAAATTTTGTCGAAAATTCAACATAATGATAGCAAAAAGACCCATGTCGTCAATCTGTAGAAAATAGACTCAGATCCTGTCAAATCTTTGCGCTTCAGGTATGTAAAAACAATACATCCTTTTACAATCCTGTTACCCGTATGTGTCGACTATACAATGATCTCGCTAAAAGTAACAGCAATCTAGTTGTATTAGAAAACTTTTTTACAAACATAATTAATTTACTTTATTAGATAAGTAGCAGTGATAGCCTAGTGGTTAGACCGTTGGACTGCTAAGTCAAAGGTCTCGGGTTCAAACCCAGGCACGCACCTCTGTCTTTTCGAAAGCATGTGCGTATTAAAAATTAATTATCACTTGCTTTAACGGTGAAGGAAAACATCGTGAGGAAACCTGCATGCCTAAGAGTTTCTCGAAGGTGTGTGAAGTTCGCCAACCCGCACCGGGCCAGCGTGGTGGACTATAGCCTAAACCCTCTCAGTTTAAGAGGAGGCCCGTGCCCAACAGTGGGACAGTTTCTTAACAGGGCTTACATTATTACATTATTTTATTAGATAAGTTAGTAATAGTAAATTTAATTTGATAGAATTTTCCAAATTTTCTGTTATCAGGGTTACCAATTAGGTAGGAGGGTATGCTAAGTACACCCACGTTTCGCCACGTTAGGGGCGAGCTTATTGCCATATACCGGGCACAATTCCAGACTCCGGTCTAATATTATTTTCGGGAAGTTTTTCGTTATAAAAACTACATTTGTCCGACATAGGATTTGAACCCAGGATCTCGTGATCACAAAGCGCTGCGCTTTGCCACTAGACCAACAAGGCAGCCTATTCTACTAATATGAACTATACGTACATAATTGTACGTTGTCCAAGCTTAAGAGTTAAAAATATTAGCCGATACTGTTCCAGACCCAGTGCGGATTGGCGGAGGCAGGTTTGTGATCACCTGCTGTGGGAACTGGTCAAGCCGCCTAAGGCTTCCAACTCGGCTTAACGACTACCACATTACGTGGTAACCGGGACCAACGGCTTAGCGTGCCTTCCGAAGCAAGGAGCCGTTTGAAAATGAAAATATTACAAACGGTAACCCATCTTAGGCCGACAGAGTCGAACGCTGCTTAGCCTTGGGGATCGGTAACAACGCCATGGTCGCCCAGCGCTACAAGCGCCTATAACAAACTCAAAAGAAAACTGTTTATTAGCAGCACTGATGGGGCGAAAAGGTGCTAGGTATTTTGATGGATTGGCGTATTGACACCTTCATACATTACATCACGAGGAATCAATTAATGTTGATACATATGAGTTGTTCCTAAAAACCTTTAATTTGTCTCCAGTATTGCTAACGTTCGTCAACTGCTGGTCGGTCCGCGCGGCTACCCGGGTCCAAGACTGGTTCACTTACGCGAAACTTCTTGCGCTTTTCATCATCATAGCCGCAGGAATCTACCAGCTTTGCAGAGGTAAGTCCATTGATGGAATCATACAATGTTATCAGTGGTAGACTACGGCCGTGGCTCGTCACTACCCTCCCAGCAAATTATGTGTGTGTGAATGATCTACGCTGTTGGCCGCGGGGCCTTTACAGCTTCATCGGATAAGAGGGCGAGTGTTCAACCACTACGCTCGAGTCAGAAGGGCAACTAACTCAAGGGCGCCTCAAGGAGGAATGGCCTCCGCTTGGGCAGTCTCTATGGAGGAGGACGTATAGTAGGTGTCTCGCCGTGGTGCTCTGCACTGGCCGGCGGGCAAGGGATACTTCGACCTCGCCGACGAGGTGTGCGGTATCTGTATCCAAAGACGGGATGTAAGGGCATCGGGAGGGTCGGTGAGAAAATGCCGCGGACGGCGGTAGCGACTGATAGGAGGGGAGTTAGGTCCGAAGTCGGCGGCGGCGGCTACGATTAGGGGGTTCTGATGATTAGAAGCGTTCGCGAAATATCGGGCTGTCACCTTTTTAATATAGGCGCGAATAGGTTCAGGATAGAGATCGAAATGGAATATGATGCGTCATTCTCCCAGCAAAGTCATACCGCCAAGCGACCCAGTGGTGTTTCGGCATGTTGTCCAAAGTAGCCGTAAATTTAGGGTGAATAGGTTGTCAAACTATCCACATCTTCGGCACCCCCATCCTCAATTTCCATCAGGTGAGATAAGGGATAATTGCTGACCAGTCCTTAATAACAAAACATATTCGTACTATGCATAATCTCTCTTTCTGCAGTTGGGTTACACGATTTAAATTTAGTTTAGATTTTTAGTTGTGATTAAGTTCGTATACAATGACGTTAAAATATGCAATACGTTAACTCGACGAGCAGGAAGCCAGGCAATGAAGATCTTTAATTTTTAATTTATTACGTTGTTTTTTTTTCTTGGATATATTCGTCATAATAAGTTTGCAGACTTTGATTTAATCCGGTATGTTTAGTTATAAATTAAAATAAAACTGTTTACCTACGTCTGAGATAATTTTTAAATTTCTCATAAGTTTTTATGGAAATCAAAATAGCGAATGACAAGTGTTGAATCTAGGTAACAATTTATGAATATATTTTATAATTTTATTTGGTCAATGTATTAGTAGGTTATGTGTCAGATTTGGTATAGCTATCTATATCATCACGCTAGATCCTTTGCGGGGTTAGCAGAGTTCCAACAAGAACATATATTATGTACATATGGAATTATATTTAATTATTATTGGCGTCTCATTACTAGGCAAAGGCTTAGGCATAATTCCAAGAAAAACATGTCAGCAAACTCCATTACCGATTTTTGTCAATTACTTCATTAGGTATTTACAAAGTGCTTTGCCATATTACGAAGTTTCATAATTTATTAACTGCTCACCAAACATAAACACAAGGGGTCCTTAACACAGTGAAATTAGGCTCTACCTACATGTTTAAAAAAGGCGGCCAGAGGACAGCAAGTTTCCAAAGAACTTTGGATGCAATAACACTTATTTTTAAAAATAAATAATGTTTCCGTAGAGTAAAATTTCGTGATATAAATGTTTAATGCACATTCCCCGCCTCCCTGTTTCCGCCTGTATAATAATTCAGTGTAGAGTAAGCACTACAATAGTCTCATTTGGTCCTTCTAATCCCTACTCAACTTCATATCCCTATCTGAAAAAGCGCGGGGATATTTTTCCTCATTCCATAGTCTGGAAACATTACGCCGGGGGCTGAGGGTCTTTTGGAAGGTGTTTTATGTAAAAAAGTATACTTTTAAATTACTTCGGTATCTATCTTACATGAGTAGTTAGACTTAGGTAATAAATACGGTAGGTATGTTCCTTCTTCATTTCATTTTCCACTTGATAAGTAACTCTTTTATAAGCTTTTATTTAACTTGTAATGTTCGTATGTCTGTGTGTCTTTCCGGTTCAAACCTTGTGATTCATTTTTTTCAAGTAATTGCGGGTATCAGATTGACCTGAAATTTAGCATACGTATGTAAAATCGATGATAATGTAATAATATTGTACTATGGAGGTGGTCTGATGATGGAGTCGGAAGGTGGCCATAGGAACATGTGAACTATACAACGTAACCCCCTCGTGTTTATGCTTGTTAGATTGGTGTTGACGAGTACTTTACAACCAAATAATGTTCAGGGTCTGATGATGAAGCTGAAAGGTGGCCAATGGAACCACCCGGCTACTTAATATAACCTTACCCTGTTTGGGCTCCTTGGATTTGTCTTGGCGAGTACTTTAAATTCGTATGATGTCCAAGATCTGATGATGGAGCCGGAAGGAAGCCATAGGAACTCTCAACTAAGCAAGATTTTTAGTTGTGTTTGCTATAAAAGCTTGTTTTTCAAAAGGCTTTTTAAATTAAAAATATTAATTTGATTTGATCCATGACTGTTGGTCGCTTATGGACTTTCTTCAATCAATAATAATCGTAAACGTTTTGTGTACCATAAAGAAGTAGTTAGGACTCATTACACACCATTATGTAGGATTCTATACCCAAAAAAATCATCCACAAATGAATATACATGGAAAATTTTATATATTTTTCAAATCGAGGTGAGAGAGATTAGGTCATACCCTGTGCGGATTGGTGGAGGCAGGTTTGTGGCCACCTGCTGTTGGAACTTATCAAGCCGCCTTTAAGGCTTCCAACTCGGCTACCACATTAAATGGTAACCGGGACCTACGGTTTAGCGTGCCTTTCGAAGCACGGAGACGCTCGAATATGAAAATGCCACAAATGGTCACCCATCTCAAGCCGACCGAGTCGAACGCTGCTTAACCTTGGTGATCAGTAAGAACACCGCGGTCGCACAGCGCTACAAGCGCCTATGAGCGACATTTTTCATTATAGAAGAGTACTGTAGAGTTTCTGATTTCCAATTCCGAAGTGGTGGTAGAGTATATTACTTTTCTGACGATTAAAAACTATACTTAATTGTTTACAACCCTCTTCGCTATCCCAAACCGAAAGTTTCAAAGTGCACTTCTGCCAACGCTCCGTCAACGACGCTCCGTGAACGTTCCTATCATCGGTCACATCTTTAGATGAATTACATCGTAGTACAAAAACGTCTGCGTAAATAAATAATACGTTTACATCTCGCAACTAATAATGTCGATTTCGCGGAACAAATAATCGAATAAATATTCAAAACAAACAAGTTGTGTAGTATTGTGCAACATTAATTTCTAGTTTTCAAGGCCACCGCCATTAATTTTAATATTGTGTGGGGACGTCGTTTTGTAGGATCAAGAGCTGGGATATTCATTAACTGATTTGTTGGCGATTGGTTCTACGTAGTTCTGCACCATACATGGGCAATACTTAGTGACTTCATGAACACCCTCAATTTTACTCTAACACGCTTAACACTCATATTTTGATAATATTTGAAAACACTGAGCTTAAAAAAATTAAGCGCAATAAATATCGTTTTGCACTGTGTCGCTAATAAGAAATGGTCATAAGTGAACTCCAATGGGGAATCCCAAATGTAGTCCTATTTTTAAAAAAGAATGAATTAAAGTGCTATCTTCAGAAAATTGTTTTGCATCATTTTTCTAATAACTTCAATGTTCCTTTAAAAATTTACCTGCTATAATGTAATACTAATTACTTAATACTTAATTTGCAGTTTTTTTATAATTATTAGAAGTTATAACATAATTATGAAATATAATATAGTATTATTATAATAGGTTAGTCAAGTACTAGAGATGACACTGTTGGCGATTTTGTGATGTTATAGTTTAATAATAAATAATTTTCAAATAGTCTTACTTACTTAATAGTAGAACGTATACCTAGGGCAGGTGCTCCAACTGGGTAAAAACAACTTCGACAAGGAAGTTAAGAGACGGATACAGCTGGGCTGGGCAGCATTTGGGAAACTCCGTCGAGTCTTCTTATCGCCCATACCCCAATGCTTAAAAACGAAAGTTTTTAATCAGTGCGTCCTACCTGTAATGACATACGGAGCCGAAACGTGGCCACTCACTGTGCGGCTTGTCCACCAGTTCAAGGTCGCTCAACGAGCTATGGAAAGAGCTATGCTCGGAGTTTCTCTTAGGGATCGAATCCGGAACGAAGTTATTCGTCAGAGAACCAAGGTTACCGACATAGCTCAGCGAATTAGCAAGCTGAAGTGGCAGTGGGCAGGTCACATATGCCGCAGAACCGATGGCCGTTGGGGCAGACTGGTTCTTGAGTGGAGACCGCGTGTCGGCAAACGTAGTGTAGGGCGCCCTGTAGCTAGGTGGGGCGACGATATTCGTAAGGCAGCGGGCAGGGATTGGAGAAGGAGAGCTGAAGATCGAGCTCAGTGGCGTGCCATGGGAGAGGCCTACGTCCAGCAGTGGACTGACACGGGCTGATGATAATGATGATGATGAAATAGTCTTTTGCCTACCTCGCAAGGGATCTGGCGTGATGATATAGCTAGATAAATAGAATTTTCAAATAGTCAAGCCAATCCTTAGATTTTAAAACTAAACAATACTCTATGAGTTTGCAAGGATATCAAAATCTCCACCACTTAGCTAAATAAACTCACGATACAAAACGCAAGTCATTTCAAGCTCCCCAACAAATCAGCCAACATATCCCCGCGTGAATGGCCCGGCGAGGTGTCAGCCGCAGAAACCCGTTACTTAAATGTAGTTCAAGGAGGTTCCGCCGATAAAAGAACCACTTCGACCGATAACAACCTCCTTTGATACCAATACACGGAAATAATTGGGACCAGACAAATGATAATAAATATTATGATGGAATTGGTATTTTATTACGGCGTCGTCGGTGAGATCGGGTGCATTTATAGAGCACAAATTTGATGAGAGTAGCCGATGATCATATTCAGTGGCGTGTAATTGTGTGGATGGTAGTGAACTGCTATAGGCTAATCATGATATTCTCATTTGACCCGTTTAACACGAAGTAGCCATGTAAACGTTAAAACCGTTTGAAGAGGGGATTGCTGAAAATCAGCGTTGGTGGAGACCCCAGTCCTCCTCCAGCACATGCTGAGCCAAACCTTTAGGCACAGCTCACACCGTAGCAAACAATACCTATAGTAGTATCTCATTGTATTTTATTCTTTGTCTGTTTGTTTTTTACCCCTGTATTTTTGTTGTTCGTGTCATACACGCTCGCCGGTTACGGAGACTCTTGACTTGACCTTCAGATAAGCCTCGGTTTATTTGGTCATGGTAGCCAAGCTCAAGCCAGAGTGGTATGTAAGGAAAGAACCTGTTGGAACTCTGTACTCTCTACCTACCCCGCAAGGGATCTGGCGTGATGATATAGATAGATAGATAGTATTTTTGTTGTGCTGAATAAATATATTTCATTTCAAGTATCATACGGCCAGATATCAGGTTAACCTTAATTCTTTTCGTTGCTTTGAAAATATTTCCTTTATAATCTCAGGTTTAGTAATGTGTTTAGTTATGAGTGTTAATAAGTGTTTCCTTTAGTATTTGTCTCATTTTATTTTTACTCGTGAACACCTTTAATTGGCTTTATGTTGAATAATGTGTTGCTATGCTCATATTATATAGCTTTTGGTTATCCTTATTTAATAAATAAATAACCAGTATGTACCTATTATCCTTTGAGTGACGCCAACTACTTCCCCAAGCGGAGTTAGCAGGTATTATGTACATCCGACGATTTTAGGCCCCAATATAGTTTTATTCATTTATGCTTCATACAGTTATGTACATAGGCGTACTTAATGGCTGAAGCATTTTCTGCCACGACTAAACTGTTTGGAAGTCCAAAGTTAGTAGAATTTCTGCCTATGGATTTTTCGGAATATATCGTACATTCACAAATGCCGTCCTGTTTTATCCGACCTAGAGTTTGAACCCCAGACCTTCTGATTGCCATCCACATTATGCGCCACTCGACTTACGAAGCAGCAAGTGATAGTTAATTATGATGGAGGCGGTATTGTATTGCTCCGATCAGATTAGATCGATTAGATTAGATTAGTCAAAACGCTACAGGATATGTCTCTAAGGGTGTTTCCCGGCAAAAGCGGTAACAGAGAGTCTAAACTCTCGCTCGAGACTCTTGAACTTATGAGGCAGAGACGGGAAATGTCATCCACGCAGGCGTCTTCGCCGGATGGGAGGAACCTCAACCGGAAGATCCGGAAGCGGGTGCGACGTGACTTCCGATGTTCCAACACCCGCGCCATCGCGGCTGCGATTGAACAGAACAGAGGCACCAAAGTCTTCGCTCGTCAGCTAGGTAGATTCCATCTAACGAAACTTAAAACTGCGGGTGGCAAAACCGTAACCTCCAAGTTCGAGATACTCAAGGAAATTGAGAGTTTCTACAAAGACCTGTACGCATCATGGATGACTAAATCCACGAGACCCAGCGCTGACGACCACAGAGCCCCACTGACACGCCACCACACGGAAGACATCCCTGATGTCAACCAGGACGAGTTCAGAGTGGCTCTCGAGCAGCTCTAAAACAACAAGTCGCCAGGCGATGACGGAATCACCACTGAGCTCCTAAAAGCAGGCGGGACTCCAATCCTGAAAAAGCTAGCGAGTCTCTTTAATTCCGTCATCCACCAGGGCTTAACACCTCAAGCGTGGAGCGGGAGTGCGGTGGAAAAAAGGTGACAAAACCTTGCTGAAGAACTACAGACCCATCTCACTCCTGAGCCACGTCTACAAGTTGTTCTCGAGAGTACTCACAAACCGCCTCGCCAGAAGACTTGACGGGTTCCAGCCACCGGAACAAGCCGGGTTTCGAAAAGGCTACAGCACCGTAGACCACATCCATGCTGTTCGGCAGATTGTACAGACGACCGAAGAGTACAATCAGCCGCTGTGTATGGCTTTCGTGGACTACGAGAAAGCCATCGACTCCATCGAAACCTGGGCGGTTTTGGATGCTCTGCAGCGATGTGGCATCGATTGGCGCTATATCGAGGTGTTGAGATGTCTGTATGATACCGCCAAAATGACCGTCCAGCTCCAGGACCAAAAGACCAACCCGATCGAGCTGCGTCGAGGGGTAAGACAGGGGGATGTAATATCCCCCAAGCTCTTCACCAATGCACTCGAAGACGTCTTCAAGACGCTGGACTGGACTGGGCGGGGCATTAACATCAACGGCGAATACATCTCACACCTTCGGTTTGCCGATGATATCGTCATCGTGGCAGAGTCACTGGAACAGTTAAGCGGAATGCTGCTTAGCCTAAATGGAGCCTCTCGAGGTGTCGGTCTCGGCATGAACTTGGATAAAACCAAGATCATGTTTAATGAACATGTCACGCCGGGACCGATCTACGTCGATGGTTCGATGCTCGAAGTTGTTCGGGAATATGCCTACCTTGGACAAGTTGTCCAATTTGGCAGGAACATCTTCGAGAAAGAAATCAACCGCAGGATCCAATTAGGTTGGGCAGCATTTGGCAAACTACGTCACGTTTTCTCTTCGCCTATACCGCAATGCCTGAAGACTAAAGTCTATAACCAATGCGTCCTACCTGTTATGACGTACGGGGCTGAGACGTGGCCACTCACAGTGGGACTAGTCCACAAATTCAAAGTCGCACAGCGGGCTATGGAGCGAACTATGCTCGGCGTCTCTTTGAAGGATAAAATTCGTAACGAGGTAATCCGACAAAGAACCAAAGTTACCGACATAGCTCGCAGACTCAGTAAGCTAAAGTGGCAATAGGCTGGTCACATCTGCAGAAGGACCGACGGCCGATGGAGCAAGCGTGTCCTAGAGTGGAGACCGCGACTTGGTAAGCGTAAGGTAGGACGGCCCCCAGCTAGATGGACCGACGACCTCAAAAAGGTCGCTGGGACAGACTGGATGCGGAAGGCGGAGGACCGTGTGCAATGGCGCGTGTTAGGAGAGGCCTATGTCCAGCAGTGGACTGCGATAGGCTGATTGATTGATTGATTAGATGCAATTACTTTGAGAAGTGCCAACTGCCATGCCCCCGACTTGATTCTTTGGGTCGGAAAAATTAATAAATTTGTACAGTATGTTTCCAAAACACACATTTTAAGAATAAAGAAAATTAAACACGATTTCAGAATCAGAATATTTTATTCATGTAAACCATTACGGTATCTATGAATCGACAGAAAAGTAACAAAGACTCTACCTCCACTACGGAATGTCAGTCCTGTGAAGAAGGGCATCAAACTTTACGGTTACTCTTTTAAAATAGTATTTTTACAATTTTTTCTTTGATTCTAAATTAAATTAAGCAAGTTATATATTCATGAGAATAGCTACATTGTTCACTCATTTGCAGATGAAGAAATGAGATAGATATTCTTAAAAGGAATAATAAATAATAATAGCTGAACATGTTAGATGTTAGGTCAATCGTCGAATCCAGCTCGGTTGGACGGCGTTCGGGAAGCTACGTAACATCTTCTCGTACAAAATTCCGCAGTGTCTCAAGACAAAAGTCTTTGACCAGTGTGTGTTGCCAGTGATGATTTACGGCACTGAGACATGGTCTGGTCATGGTATAAGAAGGCTCAAGGTCACCCAAAGGGCGATGGAGAGAGCTATGCTCGGAGTTACCCTGCGGGATCGAATCAGAAACGAGGAGATCCGCAGGAGTACGAAAGTCACTGACATAGCACTCAGAATTGCGAAACTTAAGTGGCAGTGGGTGGGGCACATCGCTCGTAGAACTGACGGCCGTTGGGGCAGAAAGGTTACAAGATGGACCAATGACCTGGTGAAGGTCGCGGGTAGAAGTTGGATGCGTACATCACAAAGCCGGTCGTTGTGGCGGTCTTTAGGGGAGGCCTTTGTCTTGCAGTGGACGTCTTTCGGCTGAAGAAGAAGATGTTATCCATATTGAGGTGGAGCTGGAACAGCACCCGTCCGAGCATTTTTATCTAGAGTATAATAAGCTCGCTTGCAGAGCGTACGTTTAATACAAGATTTAAATATATTTTCACTAAGGTGAGTGACGTCAAGTGGGATTTTATTATAGAATCTAACACAATACCCCTATATTCCTAAATACAGTACACTTTACGTTGGTTATCGCCGACGACGTTAGGTCCTAATATAATAGGAATCGAGCCTGCATTGCACTGGACATAGTTCCAGACACGAATTTTTTGATAGAAAAATTACACTTAGGATTCGAACTCGCCTTATGCACCACCTGACCAACGAGGAAGTTTCTAGTCTGTTTTAGTCCGGGACTTACCATGACCAAATAGAGATGAAGAGCAAGGCGAGCGTGTATGAAACGCACTATGAGAACCTGAGACTGTCTAACCTATTCGAACTTTATTTTTTCATTACGAACGTATACCCAGACCAACCAGCAGTGATAGACTAGTGGTTAGACCGTTGGACTGCAAAGTCAGAGGTCTCGGGTTCAAACCCAGGCATGCACCGTTGTCTTTTCGAAAGCATGTGCGTTTTAAAAATTAACTATCACTTGCTTTAACGGTGAAGGAAAACATCGTGAGGAAACCTGCATGCCTAATAATTTCTCGAAGGTGTGTGAAGTTCGCCAACCCGTACCGGGCCAGCGTGGTGAACTATGGCCTAAACCCTCTCAGTTTGGGAGGATGCCCGTGCCCAACGGTGGGACAGTTTCTTAACAGGGTTAATATTGTTATATTATTATAGTGACACTATTACAACAGAAGTGCGAATGTATTATCAAACCATCGACCTCACGGGTCATTTGCTGCAACAGTCTTACATCAATTTAGTCATCACAAAATTGGTAGGAAGGCGTTGGCGGCGCACCGGCGGACAAAGCGTTTCTTATTAGATGATTGTCCCAATCCGGACTACTCTGGTTACCATGTTATTTGTGAACGTGAGAATCAGCAGAGATGTTATATCAGTAGTTGCAGTAAACTCAAACTCAAATAAGTTATTTTGTATTAAATCTGCAGGGGTACTCACAAATTTCCATATTTACATTCTTTTTGTTAACTTATATATAACCTCCACTGGGAAGATCCGGCGAGAAATTCAGCGGGCTTGTCTGTTTTGTCAACCAGCCTTTTTATTTAATTATGGTTTACGAATGTTTTTATTACCAGTAGGCACAAAATTAAGTATGTGATCCAGCTCCAGTGTGATTTTTTCGACTGAGATATAAGACTAATAATAATAATTTTAAAGAATGATAATTTAAAGGATTCTGGGCGGATCAGTCTTTACAAGCAGCACCCGTTCACGATTATGTCAACTTGAGCAGCCAAAAGCGACTTAAATCGCTCAACAATTTACCTTTTTAACCGACTTCAAAAAGGAGGAGGTTCTATGTTCGGTTGTATGTATGCAATTAGTAATCGTGCGAACCCACCTGTTGAAATATTTCTCTGGAAGCAGAAAGATTGTACTAAATGATTAAATTAAATTAACCGTCACGCCTATATTTTCTAAGCGACAGAGGTATACTGAGTAAACCCCCTTTTCGGCGATGTTAGGTACCATGTAATAGGGGGCGAGGCTTTTCCCATATACCCGACACAATACCAGACTCCGGGCTCATACTGAGAAGTTTTCGTTAGAAAACTTTTATCTGTCCGACCTAGGATTTGACCTTGTGATCACCAAGCGACTAAATGATAACCCTAATTTCACACCATGTCGATGTCATCCATGGGCCAAACTATCCCTATAAAATACATTGTAAGATCTATGAATGAAATAATCTATATCCATTTTGCAAGCAGACAGAGAGTGATTGTAAAGATAATCTGCAAGTATAAGATCAGAGAATGTAGGTCAATTTCAAGGCGAATGGTTATTACTCGGTCTGTCTACTAATGTCTGGTGCTAAGGCGAAAGCGATCGGCGCAGACTACAAGGTCTAGGGTTTCATTCCGGAAAAAATGTTTAAAAAGGCTTTGTAAACTGGATTGTAATAGTTAATTACATAATTTTCGATTATCCCCACGATATGAGTGATTGGGTTTGAGCAGCTGGGGAGCTGGTCACCAATTCCACGTCATTAAAGACAATTTTATTAAAATAAAAATAAAATTAAGTTAAAACACCAGGAGTTTATCGCCGGATCTTCTCAATGAAGGCCCCATTCCGATGAGGTGGTTGATGAAAAAATGAAATAATTTTGACGTTCGTAAGTGCTTTCTTGTTGGCCTCAAGTTGGCCTATACCAGCCTATACAAATAAATGCTTTTGACATCGACAATGTGGTTGAAAAAAATTGATAAGTGCCAGATTTTTTAATAATTCGTAAATAATTAAGCAAATCAGTTTTACCCTTGTTTTTATTTTATTTTTATCTCTTTCAGGCCAAGTGGAACACTTCACGTTTGAAGGTACAACGAGTGACGTCACTTCTATTGCACTCTCTTTCTATTCTGGATTGTTCGCTTATAACGGATGGTAATACTTTTTCTGCATATTTTAATAGCGCGATTCAGGCTTTTTGCAAGGTTTCTAATTACTATGAGACCGAAATTCTTATGGTGGGGAAGACTTAGACTATCTTACCATGCCCTTATAAAGCGTTTTTTTATCTAAAGGGCAACTCAAGACTACCCATAACCAGCGAGCGTGTATGAGTTAAACTATGAGAGTGGAGAAAGCCAGAGAAGTCTGTAAGGATGAAACCTTTTGGAACGCTGTACTTTCTGCCCATGCCGCAAGGGATCTCCCGTGAAGATATATATAGATGTAGAAACATAACATGAATTAAAAGTAATCTTATTTTCTTTGTCTACCAGGAACTACCTTAACTTCATCATCGAGGAGTTAAAGGACCCCGTGAAGAACCTGCCGCGGGCCATCGCGATATCCTGCGCACTCGTCACCGTAGTCTACACGTTCACCAACGTCGCTTTTTACACTACCCTTTCCCCTAATGAGGTTAGTATCACTGAGAGCCCTGGTTTATTCCACTTTCATTACTTAGGTGATATTACCCAGGTGCTTAACCTCTTATTCGCTATGACCAAATGCACCGTTTCAATAACTTCGAGAAATGATGCCACGATGTACGACTTATAGACAAGACTCGTTTGACTTGCCTAAAAGACTCGAGTCACGGACTGACAAAATTTTGTATTGCGCGAGAAACGTTTTGCCGCCCGTGCTCGCAATTCTCATTGAGACTCAAGTCAAAATTTGCATTTTTGATTGCCTGTTTATCCAAACTGCAAGTATGGTTTTCTTTTCTCTTCGATTCCCGCTATTTCTTGTACTAAGCATAGATGGCGCTAACATAGCTTGGACTCCTAGACCAGTTGACTTTCTGCAACTTTCTTTCTTCTTTTACGGACGATTTAGCGCAGTGGTTAAGAGCTGAAGCCGCTCCGCCCACTGTGTCTTATAGTCGCGGGTTCGATTCCCGCACGGGACAAATCTTTGTGTGACCCATAATTATTATTTCGGTTTGGGTATCCGTGTATTTAAATTATCATGTTTGTAAGCGCACCCATGATGCAGGAATAAATCCTAGAGTGAATCCTAGAGGGCTAAGATTTTATAAAAAAAATCGTTAACGCTAACAGAAAACGGAAATAAATTTTTCCGTTTTCTGTTACAACGAGAATGACGAGTCGACATGTCAAGAATGACATATTGGAATACATATTGGAACACATGACATATAGGAATTGTCAAATGTGATAAGAAAATGCGCTAACCTGTGTAGAGCGTCAACTTGTCTGCATATAACAGACCTCTAGGAAACTGTTAAGGATATTGAGCGAGAAAGTAATGTCTCGTTTATACACTTCCGCAATAAGCTTCTGTGAATGTAAAAGCGTGGCCAACCTTGTCTCTTACCAGTTTGCGCACGTGCATTCACTAAGCGACTCGGGAATAACCTTTGCACTCAAAGACCACTAGTTATAGACGCTTTATCGACGGACAACCCTGCACGCCTAGTTTATGGACTGGCTGGTGTTCTGTATCTGAGTAATAAACATTAAACATGCCAGTATATGATATGAACCATGAACCTTAAAGCTGTTAAGTCTATACTCTATGATATGAACTATGAACCTTAGAGCTTTTAAGTCTATACTCTATGATATAAACCAATAAAAAATTCATATCCATCCGTTTTTAATGGAACTTTTAAAAAATTTTCCTCCGTAAACTATTGTTACAGTCATACAAAGATCTTTTGGCCGACGGCTAAAATCGGAACTAACGCTGTCATCAAGTGCAATGTCACTTCATGACAGTCGCAGATTGCCGTTTGCAATGAAAATTACTGAAATTCTTTTATTAATTAGGAGTCGTCCATTAATAACGTGAGGCTCGAAAGGGGTTCGTAAAAAATCACGAAATATCACAAAAGAGGAGGGGGAGTGTAGTGAGATATTACGTATATTTTTTATGCGGAATTTTTAAACGAAAAAGCGGGGCCTGACCTTGATCCTCCTTGAAAATGTTCAAAAAAATACACTTGGTTTTAGGTAGGAGGAGGTTAGTCTAGGACTTAAAAGTTCCTAAAAAAACGCCATGTGATTAATGGACATCCCCTTAGTAACCGTGCAGACCCACCTGTTGTAATATTTCCCTGAAAGTAATTTCACACCAACGCTCCTTGTCAATGTTATCCACGAGCCAAAATATGCTTGTCGCACGATAATTTTAGGCTACATATAAATGCCATATCACTTCGCGAAGTTTTTGAATTTTGAAGAATTTTGGGTTTAAGCAATTATTTACTAGCGGTGTATACGGCGGAATTTGCAATTGGCATTTTTAACCTTCTTAAGTGATAATCAGTACTCATATCTTACTACTAACTCCTACTTAAGAGCTATTTTGCATAGCATATCCAACGTGACGAGACGGTGACGCGGTGGCTGACGGGACGTGAGTGGTCGTAACGTACTAAACAATACAGGAAATAACACACAATTCAACGTGGCGGCGACCATTGCGCTACGTCGAACTTTGTGTCATCTCCGGTATAGTTCTATCTATCTATCTATAACCTCACGCCAGATCCCTTGCGGGGTAGGCAGAGAGTACAGAGTATAGTTCATTCAGTACATTACAATTATCCATGACCCGTCGACGTCACGACGCCGTTCCGCCACGCTGTTTATATCCAAGCCCTAAAGAAGTCATGAGTAAAATTTTATGCTTCTACTAGACCTAGTTGTTTATCGAATCATCATTGCCGTACCAGGCTCATTCTTAAAAGATATCCAGTAAAAATGGCGTAATAAAGATGGTGTAGCGACTCTATACATCCTTCGCTACAAAGTTGCGACTATCAACAAGAGATGGTGCTGGCGTACCGAAAAATAAAAATGTATCGACGACGACTATCCACCATACACGTAAGGAACGCGATGAGTTCACATGACGCTTAAGATTCATACGTGCCCTTGGCAACAACTTTTGGATAGTGGTAGGTTCCCCTAAACACAACACCCCTCTAACTGGAAAATATTCATTTTGCCAAAAGCTATGCACCTAGCATAGTGGCAGTGAATTAGTTAAGCTATGTAAAATCAATTATGATTATTATCCATACGTTTAGTACATCTGAATTTTGGTTTTCAGGTGCTGGGCTCAGCGGCTGTGGCTGTGACATTCGCTGAGCGACTGTTCGGTTGGTTCGCTCTCTCCATTCCACTGTTCGTCGCTGCCTCGACCTTTGGAGCTGTTAACGGAGTACTTCTTACGTCCTCAAGGTTGGTAAATTCTAATGAAAACGCTGTATAGTAAGAAAATATGCAAAACAACTTATCCGACTTCTTAGGATTAACTGACCATCTGAAATTAATGCCTTCATTCAAGAGGTTAGAGCTTCTGGCTTCCTAAAGATTATTCGTGGGAGTGTATGCAGGTCTAGATACAAAGAAAAATAACACCTAAACACTTCATGCATTGCAAAAATCCCTGATATAATTAAATTATCTAAATAATTGTAAACAAAGGGCAGAGGATATAAGATTTGTTATTGCGCTTCCTACATTCATTTCAATTCAAATCGGTACGCATTCACCACTTTCTGGTTAAACATTATACAATGTTTTAGCGCATGCAGCTGCCGTACAATCAAAATCAGACAGATGTGATTGTAGATTTAGCTTCAAATATACGTAAGGAAGACAAGATGGCTATAGTTTTTGTTTTTGACTTGGGTTAGCCTTCAACAATCTCATTAATTAGCTTCCCTACAATCAGACGGCTGCTAACACGAGCATAGGCTCAAAAATACGCAAGGGAGACAAAATTTCTGTAGTTTGTTCTTTTTGATTTCAGGTTATTCTACGCTGGTGCAGCCCAAGGTCAGATGCCAGAAATGTTGACGATGGTCAGCGCCCGAGCGACTCCAGCGGCGGCTGTCCTTGCCGTGGCCCTGCTGTCGCTGGTCTACCTCACCGTGTCCGATATTTACGCTCTTATCAACTACGTGGGCTTCGCTACCTGGGTATGTTTGTAAGATTAAGGCCAGATGCCAGAAATATTGACGATTGTCAGCGCTCAAGCAACACTTACTGTTGCTTCGGTATCATGTGTGTGTGTTTGAGTGTTACACGCTGTTGGCCGTGAGGCCTTTACAGCTTCACCGGACATAAGAGTGAGTGTGCAACTACTACGCTCGAGCCAGAAGGGCAAGGGGGCGACATACTCGAGGGCGCCTCAAAGAGGAACGCCTCGGTTTGGACAGTCGCTACAGGGGAAGGGGGGTGTACTAAGTGCGCCGGTCGGCGGGCTAGGCTAGGGATCTACGACTTCGTCGTCGTCATCGTCCGTATCCGGAACGGAAAGAAGCGATGTCAAAGCATCGGGGGGATCGGTGAGAACATGTCGCGGCCGGTGGAAGTGGCAGGGGTCGGGTTCGTAGTCGGCGGCGGCTACGATTAGCGGATTCGCATGGGAAGATGCGTTCGCAAAGTTTCGAGTTGTCGCCTTTTTAATATAGGCGCGAATAGATACGAGACCGCGATCGGAGTGGAGGTCGACATTACGTACGAACCACGGGGCTCCTACGGCTTTGCGGAGGAAGCGGGACTGAACCGCTTGAAGTCTATCGATGTGAGAGTGGGCTGTGTGCCCGAACACCTCACACGCGTACGTTATGATGGGTCTCACGCAAGTTTTGTAAAGTGTCACCTTATTTCTAAGGGACATTTTACTCTGCTTGCAGCCTAGTAGATGGAGACGGCCGAGCACAAAGGATGCTCGGTGACGGACTCGCTTGATGTGCGAGCCGAAGGACATGATATTGTTTAGGGTGACCCCTAGATATTTGACCTCTTTGACCCAGGGAAAGGGCCGGTCGAACATGGTCACTTGACCGAGATTCCTTCTGGGGTGGATCAGGGAGCGGCGCGGGGTGGCACCTCTGGAGAAGAACACTGCAGCGCTCTTGTCCGGGTTCACTCCGATTCGCCACTTCCTGAACCAGTCCCCTAGGGTATTGGCGGCGGCCTGGAGGTTTTTGTGATGAAGGCCTTGCTTCTACTGGAAAAATAGAGGGCGGTATCATCCGCGAATAAGGCTAGTTTAACATCACTCGAACGAGGAATGTCGTTCGTGTAGAGGCTTAACATTAGGGGAGAGAGAGCTGAGCCCTGCGGGACTCCAGCTCGGGTGAAGTGGGGGGTGGAACGCGTCATTTCGATGCGATATCGGAAGGCGCAATTTGACAAGATGTCTCGTATGATGAGCACGAGTCTGTCCGGCACGCCCATTTGGTAGAGCTTGTAGATCAAGCCGTTGTGCCAGACTTTGTCGAATGCCTTCGCGAAATGCCCTCAACTTCGCCGTGTCTGATTGCTTTCGATCAAGGAAGTTTTGACTAATTGTTTGTAAGGGTCAGGTGCGCAAACATTAAAAAGGTGATAGTAGCAACTTGTCAATATGAATAACTACTTTAAATTCATATGGAGGCACTTACTGGAAATAATGAATAAAATCGTTGGTTCTATCAGCCACTTTATGTGCTGCCGGCCTTATTGGCTTAATAAGTACCAACAGCAGATACCCACCATATAGAGTACATTATACATACAAACCTCTCACTACCAAAGTGCACTGGGTCCGCAAGGTGGAGTATGACTTTGCCTCGATTGTTAAGAGAAGGTATTATCTCAGCAGTGGGACAGTTGGCTAATTTAATATCAATAATTATTCATATCAATTAATGAAACAGCAATAAAAATCCACGCTTTTAAAAACCTTCAGAATTGCATTCTAGTTTTTTTAGAGATCAAGTATTTGTGATTGTACTGTCTACTGTCTACACTCATTTCGTGGCCATGACTTTCACCAATTGTTATAAATTACCTTTTGCCTAATTGGCCTTTTATCGATTTTGTCAAATCTAAGAAAGGTTTTCGTATGCAGTTGAGTATCGGCGCGGCCGTGCTGTGTCTCCCTGTGCTGAGGTATACGCAGCCCAACCTCGAGAGGCCCATCAAAGTGAATCTGTTCTTCCCTGGTAAGTGGAACGCCTGTTCAAATGCCGCTGTTCCTGCACTTTAAATAATTCTATATAACACACACCAGCTGCATCGGCAAGACTTCAGTCTCGTCAATGCAGCTTATGTTTGTCTTTATTGAATTCTTCTCAAAGAAGACTCTTTGAGTTTCTTATACGACCTGATAGAAACTTTCTTCTTGATTTGAATTGTGTAGCTTCTCCTATGTCTTCCGTTTACTTTTCTTTCTATCAACTTTCACTTGTAAGATGTTTTTACTCTAAAAATAAAAAAAAAATCTTATGACCTGTACGAGCGAAATTCTTAATGTAGCTACTATGCCATCCAAATAAAAATAGGAATGTCAATAACACAGCTTATGTCGTAATTTTACTGTAGGATAACTCGATCTGTTTATTTAAAAATCAACCCAAAGTCTGATATTACAAAATCTGCCAAATGTTTGTTTTTAAAAGGAATACTCCTGGATATGGAGATACTAAAGTTTGACGGAACGTCATTCATATTTTTATTTGGATCGCATAGCCTTTTGATTGGAACAGTTTTCCTAAAGAAATAAGCACTTTCCTGATCAAAAATAAAGCAAATTTTACATAAGATTTTGGGTTAATTAATTGCCTTATTCTCTCCAGTGATCTACATAATCTGCACGATCCTGGTGGTGGCATTCCCCGCGTTTGCGTCGCCAGCGGAGACCGGCGTGGGCTGCCTCATGATCCTCACGGCCGTGCCGGTGTACCTGCTGCTGCTGCACCCGCGGACCAGGATCCGATGGCTCAGCTCCATTACTAGTAAGTACATCAATCCTCGGCCGAAGGACGTCCTCAGCAGGACAAAGGCAAAGATCCTTATAACGGCCGGCTTTCTCATCATTGTCAGTCATCGTGGGGCTCGCCCAGTTTGTGGGGGGTTTGCCCACTCCACGCCTTCAGGTACATGGTTGCCATTCGAGAACCTTTCTACCAATGGGTGGCAGTCATTTCTACGATCAATGTGCCCCGCTAGAGGTGCTACTTAAATGTTCCGCCATATAGCCGACGCAAAGCGACGGTGGCGCGACCTGGGGAGTTGAATGTACTGAAATGTACCGGAGACGCTACACAGCGCAGCCCCGCTCGGCGCGACGGCAAACGTCAGCGCCACCAGCGATTACAAGCGAAGCACGGCGGAAGCGAGACGCCAATACGCGTACGAGCGAGACGCTAGTATTAGCTGCCGCGATGTCGAAATATGACGTGCGCAGCCGAGCGCCGACAGACTGCTCCGTCGGCTATGTGACCAAATCTTAAGTCTGACAATAAGCTCCTTATTATATTGGAACCATAGATATAGTATTATCCTGAAGGGATTAAACACTCTCGGAAAAAAACGTGACGACAAGGATACTCATTTAATAAACAGAAAGAGACGTAGGGTTCACGTCTCTTTCTAAGTAGGGTGACCAAACATTGGTACGATTATGGACTTGTTGACATATAATTAACGTATAATTCTCAAGCACTGTTTATTGTCGTAATTTTTTCTTTCTAGGCATATGCCACATCTTCATTGAGTAGTAGTCAAAGTTTTTGAGAAAATTGCGCATTTACTTTCTGACTGTACATTTTTTTCAATATTTGTAAATTTGGCTCCAAATGTCGAAAAAATTAAAGATAGACTCCTAGGGTCGTTTTTTTTGTATCTACAATGGTTAAGATAGCTTCCCTTACTGTCCCATCCTAAAATTCACCTGTATATACAGACGAATTGAAAACCTTCTTCGTTTTGAACTTGGTTATAAATGGTTCACAGCGTATTTAAACTATAAATAGGTATAGTCCGTATTAATTCTACGTTATGGTCATCGTATTGCATCGTAATGGGTGCGACCGTGACATCGCGCTCCAGGTTATTGCTCTCACTCATCATGGTTTCTCAAGTTGTTTAAATCATATCATATCCACGGTTATGTCTGTGAATAAGAGTTTAATTTTCTCTAGCAATATTTTGATATTACTCAATCCGTTTTGGGTGATAAATTCATGATTCGAAGTGTGGGTGTACACGGTCCACATCTGTCACCCCGTATCTGCCATCCGTACTCCCTCTTTTACTTTTGATTGCCGTCTTCAAAACATCTGCTGACTATTTTGTATTTTTTATAGATATAGCGACGCATCTGGTACAGAAGTTGACGTTGTCGGTTCGACCCAAAATGAAGGTAATATTCATGTTAATTGCCCCTCCTGATGCCTTCACTTCCCTTACCGTCTACAAATACCGCACACAAGCTCAGACAACGACCTCCCCGAGACATTTAGTATACGCTCTCCCCTATAGTGACAGCTTAAACCGTCGCCGTTCCTCTTTGAAGCGCCTTTGAATTAGTTTCCCCTTGCTATTGCGTCTGAAGCGTAGTTGTTGAACGCTCGCCCTCTTCTCCGGTGAAACTGTAAAGTTCGGACCCTCGGCTAACAGCATACTCATTCCCATCGTGAATGTTCATAAAATATTCATTCTGACCCCATAAATGGTATACAGATCAAGCCTTATACAAAAAAAAAATTGTTATCACTTCTTTTTTACACTCTCTCTCTAAACTGAACAATCGTCGAATTCCATTAGGACTTCCACAAACAACAGACATGAGTACATCGCGTTTGGAAATCATCTGTTGCAATTTTTTCTTTCAACACCTTAAAGCTATAATTCTTACGAAATAGTACTAATTGTAATTTAAAAGACTTCTTTCTAAATATAATTATTATCTTTACCTATTATAATCGATAATCCAAATATATTTCTTCTAAACAGCATATAACAAACGTTTTTACCGTAAATTCGCTTGTCTTTTCAGTGAACGTCATCATGAAAACAGCGACCAGACAACATATCTAGATCACAACCGAGTGATGCCGAGTTTACCACAGGAATACGAGTGCGATTTTACTGTAGCAAATATTTCAGGAATCAAAATATTATCCGCTCCTTGAAAATAACTTAAATACAATATGGCAGCTTTGATTAATTTCTGATGGTAAATTCGGCATATTACCTCGATTGGATTTATTGAAAGATAACTGTTATATGTATGTACAATTATACCTATTAGTAATTAAAGACTTTTACACGTTAGGAATTGTTTTCAGTGCGCTCTGTTTTAGCGAAATGTCTAGTAGATAACTCCAAAAGCTGGCAGGTTAATTAAGACAGAAGTAAGAATCACATGTGTGAACAAGATAATTGATTTAATACCTACTTGAAATGTCTGCTTAGTTATTACATCAGAATCCATAAATGAATTAGTACCTGTTATATACAGATATCTATATATATATATATATATATATATATATATATATATATATATATATATATATATATATCTATCTATAACCTTTTAATTATGATACATATCTACTTATAGGTACATTAAAATTGAAGCTCTTTGCCATCACGATCGCTCTTGACAAAAGGCTCAATGCGATTAGTCGCACGATCGCACTGACGACAAATCGCCGAAGTGTAAACTGTCTTATTTGTTGTAAAATGTACTCAATTACCAAATATATATGTAGAATAGTTTATACATGAAGTGTAAAGAAATTATTTGTTATGCGAATGTAATGCCTAGTATTACTACCATGACATTTTTGAAGCTTTTACGCATGTTTTGAACCGATCGACATCTAAGCTGAATTAGGTTCCGAATGACGCTAATATCGATATTAGCAGTTATATGCATATAAGTAAGTAAGTGGGCCAACGACCAATGAGTGTCTAAATATATGGAGAGGCCCTAACTACAGATAAAAAAGTACCTAATTTAAATTAAATATGGCTGCCAATTTGACGTGCCTGAACGCTGCCGACCAAATCATAAACGGTTTTAGTGTAGAACATAGTTTATATAATTTGGACTGCAGAACGGTACTCTATTCGTATACCTTGGCGGCGATATTTATTTTCAAAGTATACACCTTTTATCTGGTAGGGATCGTTTCTTAATAACGAGAGAGGAGAGGATTCCCCCTCTTTCGAGCCTCACGTTCGAAAAAATCACGAAATATCACAGGGGGGAGGAAGGGTGTAGTGAGATATCACGGGTGGTCATTCTTTTGTTGAACGTGCGATTTCTAGACCGAAAATCGGCGCGTGACCTTGACTAGCCTTGAAAATGTATTATATACTTTGTACCAAAAAATACACGTGAATCTAAAACCTCACCACGTATCACCAGAGGGGAGGGAGGGGTTAAAAGGTTTTTAAAAACATCACATGATTAATGGACGACCCCTAGGTAGTGTCTCTCCATATGGGTAATTAGTCATTGACGAGGACTAGTGCGCTTATGCCGTTTTTAAAAGCATAATATTAGCGTTGACTGCTTTGTTGGTCTAGTGGCAAAGCGCATCGCTTTGTGATCACGTGGTCTTGGGTTCAAATCCTAGGTCGGACAAGTGTAGTATTTCTAACGAAAACATCTTAGTACGAGTCCGGAGTCTGGATTGTGCCCAGCATATGGCAATAGGCACGTTACATAGGCAATTACATAGGACCAAACATCGTCAGCGGAACATGGGTGTACTCAGTACACCTCTGCCACCC
Source organism: Phalera bucephala (assembly GCA_905147815.2). Taxonomy (NCBI): domain Eukaryota; kingdom Metazoa; phylum Arthropoda; class Insecta; order Lepidoptera; family Notodontidae; genus Phalera; species Phalera bucephala. Next base: position 18,746,053 of record LR990630.1, on the reverse strand, counting down.
CCGCTTGAATATAGGTGTGATGGCTTGTGTAATCACCGCTAGAGGCGTTGTACAATTCTGCGTAAAAATAATTAAGGAGCATGGTCTTAAGTGTTAATTAATAGGGTTTAAATGTGAACGTTTGCTTTAAAAATCGTGTGTATCTTTAAACTACTTATGTCCGTAATTAAACGGATTTAATTTCGAATCAAGGTTGCAGACAACATTAGTTGTTGAATTATTTTATTTAAAAATACATTAATATGTAATATGCTGGATTTTAGTGACATAAATAAACTGAGAAGAAGCTTGGAACAAAAGCATCTTTTTAGCTTTTTACTAAAAGGATTTATATTACATACAGCAAAGCAATTTGAGATCTGTTAAATTAATTACGTAACTTTTAGGGGGTAAAGTCAGGATACAAAATTGGGAGTTTAGGCGGAAAATAGAAAAGTGATGTCTGTGCTATATTGAATAATAATGAGTAATGTTGCGTGAAAGTAACGTGAACAAAGTGTTGAAACGTGACTTTTCAATTACCCCCAGGACGCCCTTCGTGGTTGGTTTGTAAAGTATCCACTACTTCTAAACTAGAAAAGTGATGTCTGTGCTATATGGAATAATAATGAGTAATGTTGCGTGAAGGTAACGTGAACAAAGTGTTGAAACGTGACTTTTCAATTTCCCTCAGAACGCCCTTCGTTTGTTTGTAAAGTATTCACCACTTTATTGATCGATATAGGGGTATTACTTTAATTTAACTTTTAATCATCTTCATTATCATTATTAGGCAGTTTAATTTACGTTAAAAAAACAATTTGGCATATTATGCCACTCGGCATTGCCAAAATAGCTCAAATTCATAGCCAATGGACATTATATATTAAAAAGGAGAAAAGTAAATCATGTATGAATTTCAAATAAGTTGCTCATTATACTAGATTTTAATATTAATTTGGTTTTTGCATACACAATGATCCTATTTTCATAAGGTATAATTTCATTTTGGGCAGTCATATTACTTGAAATGGACAATACACTATAGTTAATTATTATACAAATATATTTGTATTAGTAGTAGCTTTTATATGCCTGTAAACTCAATTAGGGTAAGTGTGAGTGGATGCTGAAACAGGTAACGTGTTGAAGTGTGGATGCCATTTTTAAATTCATATAATTGATGATGCCATTGTAAATTGTGAAAAAAGGAGAAAGACTTACACATTCATCTAGTATGAATCTAGCATTTAATAATAGATCTGTGGACTAACACCACTTAATATACTTCTTATGAACAAGAAGGGTATGCAACTACATGGTTACTCTTTTGAAATAAAAAGCTTTATATTTTTCTGCGATGCCACAAACAGGTTTGTGTAGCTTGTCTCAGCATACGCTCAGCATTTATACTGAGCTTACATTCTGCCCACTTGCGCGGCAGTTGGGGAATTCAACATGGAACTGGGCAGTGTGTGACTACGCTGTTGGCTGAGGGGCCTTTACAGTTTACCGGACAATAGGCCAAGCTGTTACAAAAACGCTCCATCCAGAAACTGGGCAATGGGAAAATGTAAATACTGTTAACGTCCTCACGCTGTCCAATATAATCTTCACTGCCGCGAATTAGCTGAATGTAATCCCAATACATTTAAAATACTCTAGGGTCAAATTAGTTACACTACAATGTCTTCTTTGTTCTGTTTAATAATTACTCTGTAGCGCTGCTGTGAGTGTGGAATATTATAGTAATCTGCAATTCTATGAGATGTAGCAATTCCTTGGACGTAAATTCTATGATGCCTGCATACCTATAATCTGTTATTTGTCTGCAACAACATGTACATTACTCTGCTACTTTACAGGAGAGACAAAAAGCTATTGCATCTCATGATTTTAAAAGGAAATAAGACTTAATATTGTAATAAGTGTGAATAAAATTCTTGAATCTGATAGGTGTGGCAATGAACTGGTAAATTTTAGTTTGTGCGGTGTTGGTAGCTAGACGACGATATTTTAAGTTAGGTATTGCAGTTTGGTTACTATTATTTGGTTTTAATATTATCGGAGTACTTCAATCTCAATAATAGTTTATCTACGATGAATTTTAGATAATGAATGATGAATCTAAGTAATAAAGCTCATATTATATTATTTTTTACATAATTAATGTAAAGATATGGTCAGCAAGGAAATTTGTAAGCCATATTTATGGCCAGTTACTGATTTAAAAATTCAATAAGTGTTTAATAATTAGGTATGAGTTTAATATGAAGGATTCGTTTTTTTATATCGAATTATTGAGAACCACAAAGGCTATGCTTGTGTTGTACCTAATTCTAGGTCTCATCACAGCAAACCAGGCAGTAAGTTTTAATATATCTGGCTAGACTTAATTACAATTTGTCAGTGACTGCCTCGTGGGTCTGCTGGCAAATAACGCGCTTTGAAATCACAAGGTTCTGGGTTCAAATTCTAGGCCGGGCAGACGTAGTTTTTTTTATCGAAAAAATCCCAGTATCAGTCCTGAGTCTGCAATTGTGCCCGGTATATGGCAATAGGCTCGCCCCTTATTTCATGGGACCTAACATTGCCGGCGAAAAGTGGATGTACACAGTATACCTCTGCCACCGCCGCTTGGGGAATAAAGGCGTGACGGTGTTATTAACAATTTGTTATTTAAGTATTGTATATATATATTAATAATAATATAAAAATATTATAATTTAATTAATGGAGTTTACTATCTTTCGTCATGTGTCAATACGGTTTTAAGTTTAGAATCTGTTATACTTATTTCGTTGCTGACTGTACTTTATGGAAATTTAAAATTATTTTGTCAGTATGGCTGTGTTATAAAGGTAAGTGTTGCCATTTCCAAAGATCATGTTATGTTTTTTAGTGCTCTTGCCTAGTTTTCCTACTAATATAATATATAACAATACACTCTTGTATTTTTTACTCTTGTGTTTTAGATTATTTTATTTAGGGATTAAATTATGATTTAAATGTAAATACCTACGCTAGAATTTCAACTTGTGAACAACATAATTTACTACACTGTAAAACCATGATCATTTTCTATTTAGTAATTATATAAAATAAAATTTATTTTACAATAGTCATTTATATAGTAACATTAATATTCCAAAATAACATTCCATTTTAGAATATTATGTTATAAGTACGTACAGTAATTTGAGCTGAATGAAAACAATAAACAAATATAGGTGTTCAAAAACTGAAAACTAACAAAAAGATTGGCTGAATGCTATTTATATGTATTATAATTATGTAAATAATGTAAAGTTGGTTCATACTGAAACATTCCAAAATGTAACTGCCATTGTAATATGTTGGTAGATTTATTTAAATATTTATGTACCTACCTATGTAATAAATAAATGCTGTTGCACTTACATAGCTGTTTAGAGAAAGTATAATTAAGATCAAGACCCCTCATTTTCCACTACGCAATATCCATAGAGAAATCACAGATATTTTAATAATATATGAAGAGATAAATTCAACAGAACATGTACGGTTAATTCGGCAAAGTTATTTTTGAATTATTATTAAATACAAACCTTATATAATATCCGTTACGACGATAATAAAAAATACCACGTACCGAAGTAAGTGCATATTTTGTAAGTATGACTGTTTTAAGGGTCTATGCACATGATGACTGTCGATGCGTCTAAAATGCGACTAAAACGTGCTGCAGACGCAATCATTCCACAAGCTATGTAGCTATGCCCAAGTTCATGAAATGTGTCGAGCGTTTGTCGCTAAAACCACGGAACAAAGAACTACTTGTTCTGTGGCTACATCGATGCTGACGCGCCACAGCACTGTCTTCGTGCCACTAAAGAAGGAACGTACAGCATAAAAAGTTAAAAGTACGCGCTTCAAAGACGCCACTTCTGCGGTTTTAGCGTGTTCGCCGTGCGTCTGTATTGATAGAGACGTTAACAAACTGCTTTTTCAAGTTTTGCAACGCTGGAAACCGCGCTGTAAACGAGCGTAAATGAAGTGCGCGTCAACAGCGCGTGAAAAAGTCGCCATGTGTAGCTAGGCTATAATTGCTGTGTTCGAGTTTTTTTTTGTATTATGCACTTATTAATGCAATTTTCAATGCATTTATTTTGCTCATTTTCTATAAAAATATGCTGAATATTGAGTTTTAGATTCGTGTATGTCCCTAATATTATTATAGTTTAGGATGTTCTAATATGTATATCAATGTTACATGTGTCGATGTTTCTTTTAAGTGCAATGGAGACGAATGTGACAATAATAAATTATTGAAGAAAATTTGCGTATTTTTATTTTCTTTGCTTTTTTTTTTTTGCATAAACTACCACGTGACAGTCTATAGATTATTCTTTAATTTGCTTTAATAGCTTTTAAAAAATGGGGCACGTAAAAGCATGGATATAATACAATGGATTGAGCAATCTGCAAAAAACGGGATGATAAGGATACTCACTGAGAACCCTACGTCTCTTTCTAAGCAGGGTGACCAAACATTGGTACGATTATGGACTTGTTGACATATCATTAACGTATAATTCTCGGGCACTATTAATTGCCGCAATTCTTTCTTTTTACGCATATGCCACATCTTAAACGAGTAGTAATCAAAGTTTTTGATTAAATTGTCCATTTTCTTGCTGACTGTACATTTTTTCAGAACCTATAAATTCAGCTTCAAATATCGCAGAAATTTAGGATAGTCCCCTAGAGCCGTTTTTCTGTATCTACAAGGGTTGAGATGGCTGCCCTTACTGAACCATATTAATCCATTCTGTATATAAAAACGAATTGATAACCTTGTTCGTTTTGAACACGGTAATAAATGGTTTACAGCGTATTTAAACCACCTCATATATAGGTATAGTCCGTATTAGTTCTACCTCATGGTCGCCGTACTGCATCGTAATGGGTGCGAGCGTGCCACCGGGCTTCTGGTTATTGCTCTCACTCATCATGGTTTCTCGAGTTGTTTTAATCATAGAAAATTCAATGTTGTATCTGTGAGTAAGAGTTTAATTTTCTTTGGCAATTTTTTGACAGTACTCAATCCTTTGTTTAATATCCATGCGTAAAAGACATGGAGTAGTGCGGTATATTTTTTGTGCTGACTGCACTTGATGATAAATTTAATTTTTGGGCAGGATGTCGTATATAAGGATGCGATCCGAAACACTGTAATATCGATATCGCACTCACATGTGCCTTTCCCTACCGCATGTATTATTTCTTTGAATTAGATGTTAAATTTTAAGGCACAATTGAACATTAAAGGTTAGTTGCACGAGTCAAAGTTAAAGGTTACGGTCAATACTAACTTTATCTACTTTTGATGAGAGTTATCTTATTTTGAAGTAAATATTTGATGTAATTGTACTCAAATTAAGACAAAATTGTATAATAATATTCGTGTGTTATAATGTACCTGACCGTACATCAATTTATATGTACGGCCACAGTACACTTTTTAAAGTGTCCGCTATTAAAATGTTTTTACAATAAGATAATATTTATATAGAATGTTTTTACAATAAAATTTACAATGAGATAGAGTCTGTTTAATGAAAGCTTAGAGTGATTTTTTAACGTTTTCATAAGCTGGCATTACTTAGACTAATGCCGTCTATTGTTCTAGTGAACCATAGACATGGACGAACTGGTTTTGATACACGCCAGATTTATTTAATGTTATGGTAGCATTTCATAAAATTCTAAAAATTCACATGATTTATTTTCAACGCCTCTGAATTTGAAATCTTATTGAATTCCGTGGCATTGCATTGAGGGATTGCAAAGATGATGCATTGAGTCTTTAGACAATGCGTTTTTTAATTAAACATTTGCACGACATTCGGCATGAGTAGCGCATGACCCGAGCCGCGATCCGGACACTGAAAAATTATCTTATTCACAATTCTTATTCTACAAAACTTAATTCCCAAGTCTTGTGAACTGTGCCGTATTTATATTAAATTACATTAGGTATTTTAAAAGTGAAGAGAAAAATTACTTTTATATGTGAGACGCACCATAATACCTTACTTATAGCAAACTAACTAAGCAACTGATGAAAAATAAAATTACGTAGTACAAATATCGAGATGCCAGGAGACTAAAACAATATCATCAACGCGCGCCCGCCGATTGGACCGTAATACTAACTTACCCATTGGTCACAACTATGGTTACAACATGGATGTAGAATTTATTTTAATATTGTGTTTGTAAATCAAGTAAATTATCATCATCTCAGCCTATACTTGTCCACTGCTGAACATAAGCCTCCCCAATCGCTTTCCAGCGTAACCGGTCCGATGCCACCTGCATCCAACGACTTCCTGCGATTTTCACAAGATCGTCGGTCCATCTGGCAGGCGGTCGTCCCACACTGCGCTTGCCAATACGTGGTCTCCACTCTAGAATCTTTCTGCCCCAACGCCCGTCCGATCTACGCGCTATGTGGCCCGCCCATTGCCACTTCAGCTTGCTAATCTTAACGGCTATGTCGGTGACCTTGGTTCTTCTACGAATCTCCTCATTCCTGATTCGATCGCGTAGAGAAACGCCGAGCATAGCTCTCTCCATAGCTCGCTGAGCAACTCTAAGCTTTTTTATGAGACCTATAGTAAGAGACCACGTCTCTGATCCATATATCATCACTGGTAACACACACAAGTAAATATCGTTTGATAATAATGATCGTAACCAAAGTATCGGTTTTTGTGGATTCGCAGCCTATGGACAAATGTCAATGTCAGGCTTATGTCATTCATGACGTAAGTCAAATTCAATGAAAGAAATCACATGGTTTTGTTTGTTTGTTGTCTGGAGATTTGCGAATTATTTTCTGTGAAATGTATTAAATTACCTTACAAAATGGTAAAATTCGGCAAAAACAAGTTCAAAGCATTGAATAAGATCGCAAAAAGCCACAAAGCTGCCGTAATTGGCACGTCGAACAAGGTATTGAAGAAGAAACAAAATGCAGATAAAAAGGTTACGTTCCAAAAGGAAGTATTATTGAAAGAAGCGGCGGTTGGCGGTAATGATCTAGTAAAAAATGTAACTGTAAAGCAAATGCTGTTAAGTGAACTGGCTAAAAAACCTGAGAAGAAGAAAATTGAACCAAAAGAAGACATTAGAAAACTTAAACAGAGGCCAGTTCAGAAGCAGAAGAAACGACAAAAAACGCAAATTGATGATACAAAATTGCTACTTAGTTTAATGAACAAGAAGAAATAATTTTAATGAGTTATACCAGACTTTAATTAAGTAATAAATAAATATTCTTATATATATTTCAGTTATTGTTTATGCTGTAGTTGCTTTGTAGTGCTATTTATGAATAGTTTTACATTTTTTTGCTTCAAGAAATTTATTGTATACCAAATGATTACATACTTTTTAACCTTTTGTGTCCTACTGCTGGAAAAAGTTTTCCCTGGGTCACCTTCCATACAGTTCTAAACTTGCCAAGACCTTGTGCATTTATACGGTCATTGCACTACTCCTTTATAGGTCCACACAATGACCATGTCACTGTTCTAGAACTCATTAGGTACTTGGATATCAATAGCATAGAAAAGGCCACTTGTCACCATTCATTTGGGCCAGGTGACCAGTCCGATAGCATTCAATCGAGCAGTCTTTACTCCCACCTAAGTCACATAAATCATTGAAAACAGCCCAAAGTTCTGCAAAGCAAAGTAGAAATCTTATACAAAGTGTAGAAGGTGCGCTAAACCTGTTTCAAAAACTCTAACAATAGGATTTCACTATGGCGACAAATGATAAGATAACCAGCATGTGCGCACTAGGTGTAAATTAAACATTTTGTATTCCTAATTGTAAAAAGCGTTCGTATGTTTGGGAAGACAGGACAACAAAGACGATAATTTTCACAGTATTTATAACTACAATGCTACCCAATTCTTTATGCAGAGTCGCACAAGTTAAACAGAACCATCATTTTTTCTGATAGTTTAAGCTGCCTTCAGGACATATCCGAAGTCCCGTTTCGTTCCCGGGATAACTTTATCATTACCCTCAAAATCAAAGAAGCTTTACTGAGGTGTAACCGTAACAATATTCTCGTTTGTTTAGCATGGATCCCTGGGCACGCAGGCATTTCGGGTAACGAAACAGTGGATGCATGTGCTAAAGCTGCATCTCATACTGAATGTGACACCTATTTTAACTGTTTTTCCCGAGATCTCCGGTCTCTTGTCAAGCCCTCGCTTTTCAAATCTTGGCTCAATTTGTGGCAAAAATCTCAAGCCATCAAGGGAAAATATTATGGCAGTATTCAGCCTATTATCCCAACAAGACCATGGTTTTTTAAACATAACGTTAATAAGTTAGCAACTTCTGTGATAATTAGACTACGATTAGGCTTTGTTTGCACCCCGGTATTTTTGGAGATTCGAGTGAGGGATCATTCTCTGTGCGGAGGAGACTGGCGGAGGGCTCCTTAGAGCATCTGTTCTTTTTCTGCCCTCGACTTAGAACCCATTTATATGATCTTATTAAGTCCTGAACTTTAGTAAAACACCAACTCAATGTAAATCATGTATTTTGCTAGGTAGCCATTGTACAAAAGTGCGTATGTCATTATCTTATTTTCCTACCCACTTAATCCACATTATTAATTAACAAAGTAGAAAAGTACCCTATTCTAATACACATAATCCATGTAAACAAATCAACAATATAACATACCTCCCCCCTAAGTATAATAAATAAAACGAATGAACAACGATTATGTGACCAAATGCCAATACATAATTAAGCTGGCACAAAAGGCATCTATGACATATAGTGATTATCTCTATGTCTGTCATATGGAGTTTTAGAATGCAGATCTATTTTATTTTTTACTTTTCCTGGTGCCGATGAAACTAAGGGGCTATCTGATGGAGGTATACCCAATATCTCTGTCCATATATCCGCATCCGGAATCTCAATAATTTTATCCAAATCCTGAGAGTCTGGATTCTCTGTTCGTACCGGTTCATCACTCGCTAAATCATCAGCTCTACTCTCTCTCCCTCCTCTGGCCCGGATTTTGTAGATGTTTTTTTTATTAACTGATCAATGTGACGGGTGATTAGCGCTCCATTCTCAGTTTTAATCTTGTAGTTAGATGGACCGTTCTTATCATATATCTGACCTGGTAACCATCTTGGGCCCATAGCATTATAGTTGCGGTACATAATGTTCTGACCTACATTTGTTTCTCTCGTTTTATTCTCCCTGTTGACATCAATCTGTTTCTCAGTCCGTTTATGTTGTAGATTATCTGGGTGTATAGTATCCAATAAAGTACGTAGCCGTCTATTCATGAGCAGTTCTGCAGGTGTCTTCTTTGTTGTAGTGCATGGTGTGACCCGAAGTCCTAGCAGTAGATTTCGAATTCTACTGTCCCATACCAAGTCATCCATTTTCCTTAATTTATCCTTAATTGTCTGTATCATTCGTTCGGCCAACCCATTTGTAGCTGGGTGATATGGGGCTGTAGTCACATGACGAATGTTATTAGCAGTGAAAAATTTCTCTATTTCATTAGATACGAAACATGTGCCGTTATCCGACACTATTGTATCACATAGCCCATGTGTAGCAAATACCGTCCTTAATAGTTTAATGACTGTAGCCGAAGTGGTGTTATTGACCATAAATAGTTCAGGCCATCGGGAGTAAGCATCCACGATAATCAAGAAATACTTATTGTAAAATGGTCCAGCGAAATCCATATGTATTCTGGACCAAGGCCTTGACGGTGTAATCCACTTATGATAGGTCTTTGGTGGCATGTGTCGACGTTCCAAACATTTACTACACGTGCTGACTAGGTCTTCGATGTCTTCATTGAGGCGTGGCCACCAAACATAGCTTCTAGCTAGAGCTTTCGTTTGTACGATTCCTGAATGTGTTCTGTGCAACGCTTTCAACACTGCTTGGCGAATGGACTTTGGTACGACCACTCGACAACCCAACAATATGCAGTCGTCCTGAAGCGACAATTCTAAACGATTCAACCAGAATGGACGTAAATTGTTGTCATTGACTCTAACGGGCCAACCGCGTTGTATATAGTAGATGACTCGTGACAATGTGCTATCACGTCTCGTTTCCGACGCTATCTGCTCAACATCATAGGGAAAATCTTCTGGTGACTCGGCCATCAACAATATTTCACCGAGCTGTTGTTCCGGTTCCTCTGGAACTGGTTGTGGCCAACGATTTAAATTGTCTGCGAATCCAATTTGCGCACCTGGTTTATAAACTATTTCATAGCTGTGAGACGTTAAAGCGATGGCAATCCTAGTTAATCGAGGTGACAACATATTAGGCATAGGTTTCTTTGGATCAAATAAACCCAGTAGCGGTTTGTGATCAGTCACTAATCGAAAATGTCTTCCCATCAGGTAATTATGGAACTTGGTGATACCAAACATTATAGATGCCGCCTCTTTGTCCAGTTGCGAATAACGTCTTTCGTGTGAATGTAATGTTCTTGACGCCATAGCTATGGGACGTTCCTTTCCATTATGAGTCTCATGAGACAATACTGCACCAACACCGTATTCTGAGCTGTCACACGTAAGTACAAGTGGTTTTCGTAAGTCATAGTGCTCCAGTGTTAAGTCAAAGGTAATAAGACGTTTCGCTGTGTCGAATGCATTTTGTTCACGCTCTGTCCACCTCCATGCCTGAGATTCTTCCAATAACCTATGTAATGGCTCTAGTATAGTAGCCTTATGCGGTATAAATCTTTCATAAAAGTTGTATAAACCGAGAAATGCCTGCAGTTCCTGCTTGTTCTTAGGCTTAGGAGTGTTCACGATTGCTTCTACTTTACTTTTTGCGGGATGTATTCCCTCCGCATCTACGACAAATCCAAGGAAATCGACCCTTTCTTGAAAAAATTTGCACTTATTCTTATTAAGGCGAAGGCCAGCTCGACCTATCCGTCCCAAAACAGAGTCCAGTCTGTCCTGCAATTCTTGTTTAGACCTGCCACTAATAATAATATCGTCAATTAGGACAGCTATTCCCGGAATATCAGCCAGCAAAGATGTCATCAAACGCTGAAAAATCCCCGGACTTGCCTTGACGCCAAAAGCCAAACGATGTACAGTGTAAAGACCTTTACAGGTATTCAAAGTTAACAGTTTCGAGGTGTCTTCGTTGACAACCACCTGTGTATATGCACGGTCCAGATCTAGAGTTGCAAAAAATTTTCCACCTGCAACAGTGGCGAAAATTTCATTTGCGGTAGGCAAAGGATACGTATCTGATTCAGTTGCTTCGTTGACTGTGCTGCGATAGTCACCACACAATCTTATTTCCCCCGTTTTCTTTATTATCGGAACAACGGGCGTAGCCCATTCAGAATAGGACGTCGGTTGTAGTACTCCTTCTTCTACTAGTCTTGTCTATCTCTTGTTCTACCCTCTCCTTGATTGCAAATGGAACAGGTCTGGCTTTTAAAAATTTAGGTACAGCGTTCGCTTTGAGATGTATTGTCACTTGCTGTCCACGGTAGGTACCGAGTCCATCCTGAAATACTTCTTTGTGTTTATTCATCAATCTATCAATTTCAGCACCATCTTCAATAAAGTTAATATTTAGTGAGATGTTTAGCAGGCTAAACCAATCACGACCTAGAAGATTTGGCCCAGTTCCTCTAGCGACGATGACGCAAAGATCTCGGATCACCTCATTGTATTGTACTGGCAACCAAACTTGTCCCAAAAGACGTACGGGAGTCTATGTCCATGTTCGGAGCGACAGTTCGATAGGCTGCAGAGCATCACGTGGTAGACGAAAGCGAATCGAGTGCCATGTGCGTTCATTAATTATTGAAAAACTAGCACCCGTGTCCACCTGCATGTTGACCGATACCCCCGCAAGAGCTACCGCCACTTCGTAGGGCGGTATGCGGCTGGTTCGATGGGTGATTACACCCGGTACCCAATAAATTCCATTTAAACGATCATCCGCACCTGCAGCGTAGTTGACGTCTCTGTTTACGGTCTTCTTCTTGCTTAAACATATCTTTTCCAAATGTCCCTTCTTCTTACAATACCGACATACAGTATTTACAAAACGACACTCTCCGGCGTGTCGATTCCCGCAACGGTAGCATAAACGACTATAAAGGCTCTTCGTTTGAAACGCATTAACCTCCATCGGCTCGACAACTGCGGGCGGCCCCGTATTAGCACACCCCGACGAGAACGGCTGTGATAGCCCCGACGACAACCCAACGGCCGCTTGCTGGATCATACGGACGTCCCGCCCCGCACTTTCAGATGACAACATAGCGTCCACTACGTCCTGATAAGTTATACGGTCCCGCTTCAACAGTTCGTACTGTAGTCTTTCGTCCCTCATACCACAAACTAATCGGTCCCGTAACATTCGCTCTAAGTCTAGAAAATTGCAACCGGAAGTTAATTTTCGAAGTTGTGCTATATAGTCCGTTGCAGACTCGTCACGTTTTTGATCTCGTTTATAAAACTGAAAGGACACTGATATTTCATTTGGCTTTGGGCTAAAATGTTTTGTAAGAATCTTATGTATTTCATCAAATGTCACTTCACTAGCTTTCTTTGGTGTAATTAATGCCAGGAATGTTTCGAATACTCACGATCCACATACTGTAAAGAAATTTGCTCGCTTGTCAGCATCCAAAACGACACCATTTGCCTCAAAACAAAATTGTAAACGATCGAAATAAATGTCCCAATTGTCCTTTTGCGGATTAAACTCATCAAATTTCACTGCTTTACTGTTCATTTTGACCACTTTTTACCAAACGTCGCCACTATTAAGTCCTGAACTTTAGTAAAACACCAACTCAATGTAAATCATGTATTTTGCTAGGTAGCCATTGTACAAAAGTGCGTATGTCATTATCTTATTTTCCTACCCACTTAATCCACATTATTAATTAACAAAGTAGAACAGTACCCTATTCTAGTACACATAAATCCATGTAAACAAATCAACAATATAACAGATCTGTTACCAGCCAATATACCTCGTCCGGTAAACATCCCATATATGCTGTCTTTGACGCATTCACCGTTAATTAATACTTTGTACAAGTTTATCAGTGTAAATCATATTAGGTTATAGCTTATATTTGTTTTCATATTATGCTTCATAAGCGTTTCTTTCATCCTCTTTTTTTACTTTTACTTTGACTTATTTTGACTTGCCGCAGTTCATTAAAAAAAAAAAACAGTTTTTCGTACCTACTTTACCAAGTTTTCTTTATTGCCCAAGTTAATTTGATGTTCTGGTGTTTTTTCGTTAAGTTTACCGCTCATACATACTTAAACCGATTGTTCGTCACTTTTTTTTTAAACTTGACATTGGCAGAATCATCGGTTTACGATGGAGCCATAGATTATAAATTGGATTGGATTGGAAGTGTACAAGAGTGTAACTGATTACGATAAAGTTGTCTCCTTTCTTATCACTGACATGACATAAGTGTAAGCAGTGCAATTATATAATCTTGTAAATGTTCCCTCTATGCTTTTAGTACTTCTATGGTACTATTAAATGAAAATCGAACTTCATTCTTGTAAGTTTATTTATTAATACAAAAATCTTCTTACAGATGTCTATGAAGGTGTAGTTTGAGTGTAGACGTACTGTCTACACTCAAGATACAAGGACACATGGATCTTCTGGCAGATGGTCAAAATCGGACCTATAGTACGTTTCACGTACCACTACCCCTCGGCGGTAGGTTGGTAGTACTGTTTGTCAGTGTAGATCGCTAGTACCAGGGATTTCATTTCCTGAATAATAATTATTTTAACGGCGTAATCATGTCCAAGACTTTGAGAGGAGGTAAACAAAATGGTGTTCAGGATACGAAAATTCAGTGAGCGTGTAAAACCTGAGGAAGTGCTTTTAATTTTCTCATAACGATCATGATAACAGGTTGCCGCCGTCACATGTAGGTAAAATAGTGTTACCAGGGTCCATATTTCAGTTACTCGTTATTATATAGTTGTATAAAAATCACTGGAAATTATTTACGTTTTTAATACATGACAGTCGCAGAGTTGGTGTTTGCTATGAAATTTACCCGAGTTACTTTTTTAATTAGCAGCAATATCTTAAAACATATATATTTTTTACTTTCTTCTATTATTTATGTTGATTAAATTTTTTGAGCAAGTGTGTTAACTCTCTCGAGTTAGTTACACCCTGCGGACCCACCTATAGAAATATTTCCCTGGAAGCAGGAAAATTTTACTAAATGGGAACCCTTATTTCACACAACACAACGTCCACCTGTCAATGGCATCTACGTGCCAAAAGATCCTTGTCGCACTATGAAAATCACCGAAGTAATTTACCAACTTGTTTACCGCGGCTTCGCACACGTTTATATTGTTTGACTGAGGTATTCGCTGAAGCTACTGACTCCAGTTTATAAGTATCTAAATTTTTATTGAAAAAAACTAATTTATTTTCTAAACTTCTAATTTTCAATCGCAACTTCTTTATTAATATGGCTTGATCTTTAACTCTCCACCTTAATCTTTCTTCTGTTAATGATCTTCCAAGTATAACGTTTGCGTGTAAGGGCTCACTTATGGAGGCAGCAGATAAATCTGGTGAATTCTCTATCTCCGAATCTTCCACGGTCATATCGCTTGCAGCGCATTCTTCGCATAGTGATCCGACCTCCTGAAAACCAATTGAAGAAAGTTTTACATAAAAAAAAACAGTCACGCTTATATTTCTTTAGCGGGGGTGGCAGAGGTGTGTACACTCACTTTTCGCCTATGATTTTAGGTAACATTTTTTTAACCTAAATTGTCCCACTGCTGGGCAAAGGTCTCCCCCATAACCATAATAATATCAGCCCTGTTAAGAAACTGTCCCACCGTTGGGCACGGGCCTCCTCTCAAACTGAGAGGGTTTAGGCCATAGTCCACCACGCTGGCCCAGTGCGGGTTGGCGAACTTCACACACCTTTGAAAAACTCTCAGGCATGCAGGTTTCCTCACCATATTTTCCTTCACCTTTAAAGCAAGTGATAGTCAATTTTTAAAACGCAAATCCTTTTGAAAAGACACGCTCTGCGTGCCCGGGTTTAAACCCGAGACCTCTGACTTTGCAGTCCAACGGTCTAACCACTAGGCTATCACTGCTTGGCTACCATAACCATATACCACAAACATATTGTATAATATAAAAATGTACGTATCTATACAAAAAATTATGAAAAGAAAATTAATGGAGAATTAGACAAAAAAGACAAGTCCGCCGAGTTTCTCGCCGGATCTTGTTAGTGGAGGCCGCGTTCCCATTCGGTGGTAGATTAGTAAGTGAAAAAGAATATGTAAATATACAAAATAAACGGTTTGAGTTTGAACCTTCCATTTACCATTTACCACCAGGTACCAATTAATATTTAAAAAAAACCCACACTAGGATTTATTCCTGTGTAGTGGGTGCGTCTATAAACATGAAATTTCGCATACACAATACAAAAAGAAACAAATAATTGCGGGTCACACAAAGATTTGTCCCGTGCGGGAATCGATCCCCCGACTGTTCGACCCAGTGGGTGGAGCGGCTTATCTCTTAACCACTGCGCCAAATCGTCCGACTAGAAGTGAATAGGAGGCGAGTTCATTGCCATTATAGCCGACGATGTATGTTCTCATGTAACAGGGGGCGAGCCTATTGCCATATATCGGGCACAATTATTGACTCCGGACTCATACTGGGAACTTTTCGTTAGAAAAACTACATTTGTCCGACCTAGGATTTTAATCCAGAACCTCGTAAACACAAAGCGGTGCGCTTTGCCACTAGACCAACGAGGCAGTCTTTCTTCAGAACTTTTTTTTATATTATATTATCTATATGTATTAAAAGTAAGTACTTAAATGAGTCCTAAATCCTATCACCAATATAACATAAATTATATAAAAATATAAGGCCCACTAGACCAACGAGACAAACGCACTGGAAATTTTTCTATTGAGAAATTACAGTTTGTCCGACCTAAGATTCGAACCCAGGACCTCGTAATCGCCACGTGCGTCTCCGTAACCGGCGAGCGTGTATGACACGAACTATGAGAGTGGAGAAAGTCAGAGAGGTATCTAAGGACAGAACCTGTTGGAACCCTGTACTCTCTGCCTACCCCGCAAGGGATCTGGCGTGATAATATATATATAAAGAGTTTTCCACAGAAAAAACATACCTCATTATGCAGATCTCTGATTTTCTTGTTTTCAGCAGCACATTTAAGTGGTTCCAGCCGAACATTTTTGACATATAAGTAAGCTGAAACAAGTAAAAAAGTTATTATTTCTTTTTGACTTCAAATCTCCTAAAGCACGTCACAAAAGGTGAAGATTATATATTGAGTTCTTGATTTCCGCGAATATTACACATGAAATAAAACCATGTTTCGGATTTTATCGCGGTCCATTTTCAATTTTTAAGTTCCCGACGTTTCTTCTAGTGACCATGGGTGCTGCACTCAAAACGTCGGGAACTTAAAAAAAAAACCGTGATGAAATCAGAAAAATAGTTTCATTTCATATATCTATCTTTAGTCGAAAGACGTCTACTGGAGAAAAAAGACCTCCACAACATTTTTTTCATGATATGATAATATTTTACAGAAACATTGATAGCCTAGTGGTTAGACCGTTGGACTGCAAAGTCAGAGGGCTCGGATTCAAACCCAGACACAGACCTGTTTTTACGGAGGCATGTGCGTTTTAAAAATGAACTATCACTTGCTTTTTGCAAGAAAAACGTCGTGAGGAAACCTACATACCTAAGTTTCTCAAAGGTGTGTATTTCGCCAACCCGCACTGGGCCAGCGTGGTGGACTATGGCCTAAACCCTCTCAGTTTGAGAGGAGGCCCGTGCCCAACGGTGGGACAGTTTCTTAAAAGGGCTAATAAAAACAAGGATAATATTTTATCTACGATATTTTATTATGAATGGCAATGAGCGGGCCACATAGCGCGAAGATCGGACGGGCGTTGGGGCAGAAAGATTCTAGAGTGGATACCACTTATTGGCAAGCCCAGCGTGGGACGACCGCCTGCCAGATGGGCCGACGATCTTGTGAGGATCGCAGGAAGTCGTTGGATGCAGGTGGCATCGGACCGGCTGCGCTGGATAGCGATTGAGGACGCTTATGTTCAGCAGTGGATAAGTATAGGCTGAGATGATGATAATGATATTATTATGACTCAGACTTTAAATTTGACTCTCGTGTACATAACTAAAATTGATTACCTTTAGTTAACATACTTGGACTATATATTTATTTAATTATCTTATTTAAACCGGCGAGCGTGTATGAGATGAACTATGAGAGTGGAGGAAGCCAGAGAGGAATGTAAGGAAAGAACCGTGTGTGTGTGAATGATCTACGCTGTTGGCCTCGAGGCCTCTACAGCTTCACCGGATTTTAAAGGCGAGCGTGCAACCACTACGCTCCAGCCAGCCAGAAGGGCAAGAGGCGACATACTCGAGGGCGCCTCGGAGAGGCGCCCTCGGTTGGGACAGTCGCTGTAGGGGGACGGGTGCACTACTAAGCGCACCGGTCGACCGCCGGCTATGGGAGGGGATCTACTACTGCGTCTGCGTCTACGGCGTCGCTCGTATTCTGAGCGGAAAGAAGGGATGACAAAGCATCGGGGGGGTCGGTGAGAACATGTCTCGGCCGGCGGTAGCGGCAGGGGTCGCGAGGGAGGTCGTAGTCGGCGGTGGCTACGATTAACGGATTCGCATGGGAAGATGCGTTCGCGAAGTGACGTGTTGACGCCTTTTTAATAAAGGCGCGAATAGGTTCGAGACCTAGATCGGAGTGGAGGTCGACGTTCCGTACGAACCAGGGGGCTCCTACGGCTTTACGGAGGAAGCGGTTTTGAACCGCTTGAAGTCTGTCGATGTGAGAGGGGGCCGAATGCCCGAACACAGCACACGCATAAGTCATGATGGGACGAACGCAAGTTTTGTAAAGCGTCACCTTATTTCTAAGGGACATTTTACTCCGCTTGCAGATTAACGAATGGAGACGACCGAGCACGAAGGATGCTCGGTGACGGACCCGCTTGATGTGCGGGCCGAAGGTCATGGTACTGTTCAGGGTGACCCCTAAATATTTGACCTCTTTGACCCAGGGAATGGGTCGGTCGAACATGGTCACTTGACCTCGGTTCCTTCCGGGGTGGCGCAGAGAGTGGTGCGAAGGTGCACCTCTGGAGAAGAGCACCGCCGCGCTCTTGTCCGGGTTCACCTCGATTCGCCACTTCCTGAACCAATCCCCTAGGGTATTGGCGGCGGTCTGGAGTTTCTTCGTGATGAGGGCCTTGTTCCTATTGGAATAATAAAGAGCGGTGTCATCCGCGAATAAAGCTAGTTTAACATCACTCGAACGAGGAATGTCGTTCGTGTAGAGGCTAAACAGGAGCGGAGAGAGCACTGAGCCCTGTGGGACTCCAGCACTGATGGAGTGGGAAGCGGAGCGCGTCATTTCGACGCGATAACGAAAGGCGCGATTCGACAAGAAGTCTCGTAAGATGAGCACGAGTCTGTCCGGCACACCCAATCGGTAGAGCTTGTAGATCAAGCCGTTGTGCCAGACTTTGTCGAATGCCTTCGCGACATCCAGGAAGAGGGCGCCCGTGTAGACGGGTCTTCCGGGCCCATTGAGACCGGAGAGAATGTGCTCCGTGATGCGGTGCACCTGATGGACACAAGAGTGTTTGGCTCGAAAGCCGAACTGCTCGTCGATAAGGATACCCCTGGACGTTATGAAGTCCTTGAGCCTCGCCAGAAGGAGGCGCTCATATATCTTGGCCAGGGAGTTGAGGAGACTGATAGGACGGTAGCTCGCGGGGAGATTGCGAGGTTTGCCGGGCTTGGGGATGCCAATGACGTCCGCCTCTTTCCACTTAGCGGGGAAGGTGCAGTTCGTCATGGCGGCGTTCAAGATGGCCACCAAGAGGCAGATGAGTTGGGCGGGCAGGCATTTCAGAACGCGATTCGAAATGCCGTCAGGGCCGGGGGCTTTTTTAGTTTTAAGACCCATGATCAGATCTTCGACCTCCGTTTGCGTGATAGGAGGCAAGGAATCGACGGGGGGGAGGGATGCCCTGCGCTCGACTTCCCTGTCTACCGCGTCGACGTGGGACTGGTCGACGGACTGAGAGCTGGGGGCGCACTGGCTCTCGAGGGAGTCGGCGAGAAGCTCGGCCTTTTCGTCGTCGTCGAAGGCTGGGGGCGCTGCGCCTGAAGGGCGGGACAGCGGGGGCATGTCAGTCGTGGAGTCGGATTTGAGGCTACGCGCCAGCTGCCAGTAGGCCAGATGCGATGGCGCGATTCCCTCTAGGAGGACACCCCACCGTTCCTCCCGGACCTCCGCGACACGACGCTTTACCTCTCGTTGTAAAGCGCGCATCCGGGCCCGGTTGGCTTCGGTGGGGTAGGAGTCGTACGCTCGGATGGAAGCATTCTTGGAACGAATGAGATCCCTAACATCGTCCGGCAGTCGAAAGCGGTCGAGGTAGAAATCTTCCGCTTCGACTTGCTTGGACGATCGACTGACCGCCGATCGGATGTGTTCGGTGAAGGCATCTACGGCCTGATCGGTGTCCTGAGGGGACGGGATGGAGTCCGAGCTGAGAGGCAGGGGGGGAGGGTCGGCATCCGCCAAGGCCGTGCTTAGCGCATGCCAATCCACCACCGTCTTTTTGGGTCGCTGAGGGGCGGAAGGGGGGGAACCGAGTCTCATGACTACAGGTCGATGGTCAGAGTCGAGTTCCTGGACTACTTCCAAGGAGTGCAGCCGTAGGGTGACACCCTTCAGAAGCGCCATGTCCAGGACGTCGGGTCGGTGATTGGGATTGTTAGGGTAGTGGGTAGGGTGCATGGGTGCGATGACGTCAAAGTCGAAAGGAAAGAACCTATTGGAACTCTGTATTCTCTGCCTACCCCGCAAGGGATCTGGCGTGATGATATAAATAGATAGATTTAATCAATTACCTTTAGTACTTTGATTAGGCTTGTCGGTCACGCTGTAACTGGGTTCTAACCTCACATTACCTTTAGGAGTGAAGCTACAGCGTTCATCTGGAATGTTAAATAGGTTAAATGTTAAACACCGTCACGCCTACATTCCCCAAACGAGGGTGACAGAGGTGTGGTGAGTACGCCCACTCTTCGGCGACAATGTTAGGTCCCATGTAATAGGGCGAGCCTATTGCCATATACCAGCCACAATTCCAGACTCCGGACTGATACTGGGAAGTATTCGTTATAAAAACTTCATTTGTCCGGCCTAGGATTTGATCCTCGTGATCACCAAGCGACGCGCGTTGCCACTATACCAACGAGGCAGTCAGTCAGTAAATGTTAAACCTCGTATTAATTATGTGACAAATGCCACGCAATACGAGTCGCCTGATAAGTCGGGCGACGACCCTCGACATCTTTTCCCGTGACCTTCAGTCGCATAAGGATCTATTGGCCCGCGGCCAAAATCGGAACTAACGCTGTCATCAAGTAATATGACACTTCATGACAGTCGCAGTGTTGCCGTTTGCTATGAAATTTACCCAAGTTCTTTTTTTAATTAGTTACCCTGCGGAGCTACCTGTTGAAATATATATCCCTTAAAGTAAGAAAATTATACTAAATGAGAACCTTAATTTCACACCAACACCCCTCTATCAATGTCATCCACGAGTCAAAAGTTCCTATTCGCACTATATGTCGACCACATTTCGCACATCGGGTGCAATAACGTCATAAATGCTAAAATTGGCAAAATGATTTTTTGATCACAAATGATGTCAAACTTGCGTCTGCATCCGGTGCCAAAATATTATAAATGTAACTGTAAAAAGAACCTACTGAGGGCGTAAATGTCGTTGTGGTTTTGGCGGTTTTTTGTCAACGCTAGTGCGACAACGTTCTAATTGATGAGTTGCTCGCCCCTCCCCGCAGGATTTGTTTGTGTGTAGGAGTAACAACGTCATAAAGGTAATTATGACAAATATTTCATACAATTTTGGGGCTATAATGACACAATTTCACAGTTCTGCCTTTGTGGTTCTATTTTCTATTACAAGCAGCAAGTGTTACTGTCATTTATTACAAATATGTCAATATTGTCCCAGAAATATACTTAAGATAATCTATAAACCGTTGTAATTATTTATTTTTAATGAAGTCTAGATTTAATTTTATTTCACTGTAATTATAAATTATGGATGTATATACGGTACTTCAAAATGTTATACGATTTATTCTTATTTACTTACCTTTCCGGCTTCCTCCACTCTCATAGATCCTCTTATACACGCTCGCCGGTTACGGAGACTCTTGACTTGCCCTTCAGATAAGATACGATCTATTCACGGTCATGGTAAGATAGTCTTGGTCTTCCCAGTTACCTATATCCTTCCAATTGCGCATTATATATCTTTTTTGTCACTCTTTCTTCTAAGATTCTTTCTATATGCCCCAACCAACAGAGGAGGAATGGAATACCTTTTCTTATCTTTACACCGATACTATCTTTCATACCTACTGGCTTTCTTACTACGCTATTGCCAATACGGTCGGTCAGCTTCACTCCGCATATCTTTCGCAGAGCTCGCATATCCACCGCATTTATCCTACTTTCATTCTCCTTCTTACATACCCAGCTCTCGCTAACATATAACAGCGTTGGGACCAAAAATCCGTTATGTATGGCCAGCTGCGCCTTTTGGCTTAAGTGCCAGCTCCCAAGTAGCTTTCCCATCGCACCATTTACTCTGTTCCCTGCACTTACTCTTCTCTCTATGTCAGCGGTGTATTTCCCATCTTTACTGAAGGCGCATCCAAGATATACAAACTCATTCACATGCTCCAGCACATCGTTACCAACCACAATTCTTGCATTCGTTCTGGTTTCTTCCCCTTCAAAAACCATAATCTTGGTTTTCTTTACATTCAAATTTAAGCCATTGTACATGCAGTCGTCTTTCATAACTGTGACTAGTGTTTGCAGATCAGTGGCTGTTGGCGCTATTAAAACCTCGTCATCTGCATATAATAGATGGTTTACCACTAGGTCACCCATTTGTACACCTTCATTCATCGCTTTCAGACTTTGAAGACCTTTATCTAGACTTTTATCCACAACTCTGTCAAACGCCTACTCCAGATCCACAAAACCGCAGAAAACCTTCCGGCCTACTGCCAGATGCTTCTCTACGATGTTGCGAAGGGAGAAAACTTGATCCGAACATCCTCTTCTAGACCTGAAACCTCCTTGTGCCTCGTACAACATTCCACCGGACTTCTCGCGCATTCTCCGTTTAATAATTTTACCGTACACCTTGGCTGCCAAGCTGATCAAACTGATGGCTCTGTAATTAGCGCAGTCGTATTGTGAACCCTTGCCTTTGTACAAGGGTACTATGACTGCACGGCGCCAATCTGTAGGGACTCTACGGGTCCTCCAGCAAAGGTTTGCAAGGACCTGGAAGGCGTCCCGGACGCAAGTTCCAACATATTTGATAATCTCGGCAGATGTCTACTCCCGCAGCTTCACTATTTTTTATACCTCCTATCACCCATTCAACTTCTTCCGTAGTGATATCCTCTATTGATTCTGGTGCCGCAAACTCGCCTCTGGGCTCGTCTGTGGCACCAGTATCCGGGGAATCTCCAAACATTTCTCCAAAATGTTAACTCCACCGGCTTAGCACAGCTTGTATGTCTGCAAAGATGTCACCATCTTTAGATTTTATTCTTGCCAGTCTGGAGCCTAACGAATCATCTCGAGCCTGTCTCACCTTGCCCCAAAAGAGTTTGGTGTTGTTCTCGAAGTTCTTCGCCACGCCTTTCTTTCAGTAATGTTTTGGTGGCATTCTTGCATTGCCGGTATATTTCTTTCTACATCTCTGTCATACTGGCATTCAGGTTCAAAGAAAAAACATAGTCCTGGCACGCTTTCTTCTTACTTTCTACGGAGCTTTGCAACTCCGCATCCCACCATGCATCACCTTTTGCTGTACTATGCTTGTTTGATCAACCACATACTTATTTCGCGGATTCTACCAAACTCTCTTTCAGGCTATTCCAGCATTCATCTACATTTGAGTCCGAACAACCTGCAGTCAAAAGCTTGTCCCGGACTCTGTCTTCATACATTCTCCTCACGCTCTCATCTTGCAACAAACCAGGACATTGCGGGAAAAAACGACCCGACCAAGAAACTATATAAATATAGAGGAAATATCTTTAATGCCTGCTTATACGTCTAATATACCGATAAGTGATAGAAGAAAACAAGATCTGTTAGAATTGGTTCAAAAAATTTTGTGCCGCGCTATCATGAACATTTTTATAAGCAGCTTTAGTTTGCTTATTTTGATTTTTTTGTTATGAGAACTGTGACTATTAAATGTAAGAATAATTAGGTACTAAGTACTCGTACAACATCAAAGACATTAAGAATGCTAGAATTGTTATAAACTAGTGCAGTTAGTGTTTTCTACAAATTTTGTATTTAGCGTATTAGTTCCTCATAAAAGTCTGATTACGGGTACTTAAATATAAGAAATATTTATAATTCTGTTAGATTTTTATTAGCCATTTATTTTAATAATAATGTTGATTTTTGTTACCCACTGAATAAGTTAAGTGTAAGTGCTATTTTATAAATTAAGAGTTGGGTTTTTTTGTTTAGTTCAGCCTTTATGACGTTATTGCACAGCAAAGTCGGACGTTTGACGGACGATTTAGCGCAGTGGTTAAGAGCTTGAGCGGCTCCGCCCACTGTGTCGAATAGTCGCGGGTTCGATTCCCGCACGGGACAAATCTTTGTGTGATCCACAATTATTTGTTCCGGTCTGGGTATTTGTTTGTGAATTTTCATGTTTGTAAACGCACCCACGACACAGGAATAAATCCTAGTGTGGGGCTACGTTTTAAAAAACAAAAAAAAAAGTTCTACTTTTAATTAGCTAGCTTCCTGCGCAACAACGTCAGAAATGTAGGTATCGTGAATAAATACAATAAAAATATGCCACCTACTCAATGTTTCTATTTCTGAAACAACCTTAATTTTAAAATATAGAATATAATCAATATTTTGATCATCGATTTATAATAGGACAATAAATACATTTCACTTTAATAAAACGACAACTTTTAAATCGTTCTCCTGAAAAAAACATCATCTGTTACTTATGACGTTATTGCACCCGATGTGCGATATGTGTATTAGAGATGGGTCGTATTAGGTAAATCAGGTATTAAGTACACCTGTTCCTAGTCTGCATAAATACCTAATCCACCTAATCTCAATTGACCTATATTCAATACACATACCGTTCCTTAGTGATCTTAATCCGCCTATTCTATATCAAATCCTGATATCGTATTATCGATATTTGAATTAATTGAATGTTAAATGGTTTTGTTAGTTAAGAACGGGTACAGTCATAATAACACTTTAAAGAAAATGGAAGTTTCAAAATGGAATCAAATTTTTTTTTTTTGATTAGTTTAGATATTTCTGCACGAAATTGGTTGAATAAACTAATACTTGTTTTCTATTTTATCATTTAATGATATATTAGTGATGAATTGGTATCTTCCCTTCATACTTTTTACAGGCTTAGGACTGTTAACTTACGAATGTATGAAGTTTTGAGTCTTGCGATATTAAATATTCCGCAAAAGTTTAGCGTTCGCAAGATGGCGTATTTAAAAGATTTAAATTCATTATATTTACATTTGTTTTATATCAATACGCGTTGTATAGCGCTGTCTCGCTCCCTCCACCCTTACACGTAAGCGGGATAGCAAAGCGATAAGCATATGAGTGAGTGAGAGAGCGCGGGAACAGGTGTGAGTGAGCGTGCTAAATGGGCTAAATATTAGGTGGATTAGGTATTGTCAGAATTGGATTAGGTGCCGCCTATTCTCGTAAAATACCTGTTCTTTGGATCTGTTCTAATAAATACGACTCACCTCTAATGTGTATACGGCTGTGTAATATCACCTGAAGTGGATCTATACATCGTTTGTCGATTTTATTGCGGAACAACTATTACTAACATTCTATAACTTCGGTGCGATAAATAAAACGCAGCGACAAGGATCCCTCGCGGTGTCGCGAAACTTGTCAGGCGACTTCGCGCGACATAAGACAGTTTTTCTCCTGATGATCCTATCGCCTATCGTCAGGCTAAGTTGAGGGACGTTGGTCTAAGTCGCTCTTAACTTGCGACCCCGGGGAGAACGGTGGCGTGGTGTGGCCCACGTCACCATGAGCACCGCGTTGGTGCGGGGGGAGCGTGTCATTAAGTCTCCGAAGGTAGCCTTTTCAGAGCGCGGCACAAGAGGGGCACCGGTGCGTTCCAAACGGAGATCCCGGAGCCCCTACAAAGTGCTGATGTCGGCCACCCTGGGGGTTTTTAGTCGGTAGGAATCCGACACGCCCCGCGATAGTCCCCCGAGGCTCGCGGAAGTCCTATGCAGGATTTTCCCAGGTAAAAAAAAGTCTCTCTTAACTTACCATAATCAAATAGACTGTTTTATCTGAAAGGCAAGTCAAGAGTTTTTGTAACCGGCGTTTTTGTATATATGAGACGAACTATGTGAGTTGAGAAGCTAAAGAGGTATGTTAACATATTGGAACTCTGTATTCTCTGCCCACCCCGCAAAGGATCTAGCGCGATAATATAGATAAATCTATTGTAAAAAGTAGGTACATACCAAGAGGAGCAACAACAGGAAGTTCAGGAACAGATGTAGTGGGCTTATGTTGACTTGTGGTGTCAGACGGAGGATCAGCAGGGGCGATGCTGGCGCACTTACCTAAGAAACTGCTAATAATATATTACAAATTTTGTAACTTAAAAATATACTGCGATAAATTCCTTATAATGGTTTTATTTCAAACTACCGGCCCTCCGCGAATTCAGTCTGCGTACATAGGTACGTATCTTATAAATTACTATTGACCCGCCTCGGCTTTGCACGGGTGAATTAAACGGGTTAGTTGTGGATTCGTACGAATTTTAATCGCACAAAATGTGCGAATCGCCACCTTTGTTTTTTACAGTAGTCGATTCGCACGAATGCAATATTTTTCGTGTGAATCGCTACCTTCAAAAATATGTAAGTAGGATAGTTGCACAATTAATATTTTGAGAAAAAAAATACGAAAAAAGTACAGTAGTATACATAAATACCGAATATTTCTGAAAATTAGTGTGACTTATTATACTTCGAAAGTGACTTGATATATTCAGTTGTCAGGTTTAAAACATTTCACTAAAATAGTTTAAATTACAATTTTAGTATTAATTATTCAGGAAAGTGAATTTATCTACTAAACATAGTGATTTTGTAATTATTTATATATAAACACGTCCTTATCGCAGCTAGTCGAACAAGATGATCACGCAAGCTTTTATTCCACATAGAACTGCAGATTAATTATATTATCGTTAAATGACCAGAATACATCTTTTTAATAAATGAAACCCGTTCATTAGGATCCTTATGTAGATCCATGCATACGTTTTCCATCACTTCAATCCGCCTATTTAGGGATTTAGTAAGAATAATATATTTTGTGTAGTTTCAAAATTAAACTACCAGGACATCAGACTAAGAGATCTTAGGTCATGAACGATTTACTCAAAAATATGGATGGATAAATTATAATGAAATTGTTTTGAATGTATCAGACGGACACATAACAGACAGAGAATTTGAGCTTAAACTTAACCGAATGCTAAAAATCATTTACTGCTCACCTTTTCTGTCTGTTTATTGTCGCCTCTCTCCCCTGTTTATAAATATTTTTAGGTCTTGTGTGCCCGACTGTACTTTTAATTTTTTAAATTAGAATGTGTGCGAATGGTCCCCTTCCATATTTTTGGTAGCGGTTCGCACGAAAAAATGTCTTCGAGCGAATCACCTACTAAAAAAATATTAATTTTTAAAGGTGACGATTCGCATGATTCGTTCGAGCGAAATTCGTGCGAAGCAACAACGAAGTCAATTATACACAAACACCTCCTCTTTCCGTCTATTTGTGAAAATCGTATGAAAACCCGTTCGGTAGTTATTGACTTTATCGCGTTCAGGCAGACGCGGCGGGAGGACTTTGATTTTAACCGACTTCAAAAAGGAGGAGGTTCTATGTTCGGTTGTATGTATGCTTTTTTTTTTTATGTATGTTCAGCGATATTTCCGTCAATTGTGGACCGATTTTGATAATTTTTTTTGCATTGGGTTCAGTATATCTCCAAGGTGGTCCCATATTAATTTTATTGACATTGGACTTTGGACTTAGAAGATACACCAGGGAACTCCTTAACGACAAACAATAGGCATGTGTAAATTGCGATATTATGGGTATTACGTCAATCCTATAGGTACGCTACTATAGAATTCACTGGTCACTTAAAATTGTAAAATAAAAATCTTTTATAAAAAAAGGTAAACCGACTTCAAAAAGCAAAAAAATAAATATTTGAAGTCGGTGCCAAGTAACCGACTGCACCAACCAGCACCGACTTCAAATATTTATTTTTTTGCTTTTTGAAGTCGGTTTACCTTTTTTTATAAAAGATTTTTATATAATAATCGTTTCGAAAGTGAAATATGTAGTGATAAAGTGATAGTATACTAGTTTTTGCACGCGTCTTCGTCCACGTTGAGTTAAGACAGGAACCTGACATTTTTTCGGGATATGAGTATCCTATGTGTTACCTGGGTTACCAGGTAATAAAATATGTATGTTCGGAATTTCATTTTTGTGAAAGGAAAACATCCATACATCCATCCTCACAATTTTTTGCATCTATAATATTAATAGAATGTGGTATCCATTGCATGCATGGACAAGAATATAAGAACTATGTGTTGCTCATGTCTAAAGTAAAGCAACTTTCCGAATTGTAACTTGATAAATTTTTAAAACTACCAGATCATTTGAATTAAAATAATAATAATAATATTAGCCCTGTTAAGAAACTGTCCCACCATTGGGCACAGACCTCCTCTCAAACTGAGAGGGTTTAGGCCAAAGTCCACCATGCTGGCCCAGTGCGGGTTGGCGAACTTCACACACCTTCGAGAAACTCTTAGGCATGCAGGTTTCATCATGTTTTCCTACACCATAAAAGCAAGTGATAGTTACTTTTAATACGCACATGCTTTCGATAAGACAGATATAGACATTATGTAAATATCTTTAAAAAAATTCAAGTACACCTAGACAATTTTTGGGTAGTAGAATTATTTTTAACACAATTTCACGACAACAGATGGCATTATTGTTATTTTTGAGTTTGAGGCAGTTGTCCATGTAAGGTGGTCGGCCAGCATGCCAGTGATGTAAGTGTGTGCATGAGGATACATTCGGAATACTTATGGTGCTTGCATTTACAACATGAGTCGTGCAGAGTCCTTCTCTATTTTCCTAGTTCTTGCCTGTGGGTATGACATAATTTTAATAATATAGTAATTTACCAGGCAAATGCAATGTTGGTACTGCCAGTGCGTTGATACGATTGTAACGATTTCTATGTTCATCTCTGAAATGAACATCACAAACTCTCTGTTTTGAATAATGCTCATAGTCTAATGATGTTTCCAACTTCTCTCCAGCTAGCTGAACCCATTCTTTGAAACGTTCGGGAAATTTGTCATGATTTGGGAATACATGCATCCGAACATCTGAAAGTAAAGAAAGATATATTCTTGTGATACTTCTTTAGTTTAAAAGCTAAAATGTGCAGTCAGCTCACTGTTAATAAAATTGTTAGTTATTGAAAAACCGATTTAATAGGAGTATACTCTGACCATCGAGCACATTTAACTAACATGTGATGTAAACAAGAATGGCAGCCAGCACTTACGATAACATCTGAACTACACGGGACAGAACTGAATGTCTCTCAACATTTTTTCATTATGTTACGATTTCTACCTGTCAACTTTTAGCCACAAGCCATGTTATGAAACTCAGTCCAAAAAAATCTTACTTCTATCTCTATCTATATCATCATGCTAGATCCCTTGTGGGGTAGGCAGAGTATAGAGTTCCAACACATTCTTTCCTTACAGACCTCTTTGTCTTCCTCCACTCTCATAGCTTCTCTCAGACACACTCACCATAGTTCTTAAAAGTATACTTAAAAGTATACTTTAAAATATTAGAAAAATCCATGAGGCAATATTTGCTTGCCTTTGACACTATGACTGCTTCGTTGGTCTAGAGACAGTCCGAGTGGAGATCGTAAGGACCAGGATTCGTATCATATGTTGGACAACATAAAAAATTCTCAATTTCCAGCCTAAATTAAAAAAAAAAGAACTAGCCGGTATTGTACCCGGTATGATACTGACAATAGACTCGCCCTCTATTATATTGAGATCTAGCATCATGAGCAATATGAGGGTAAGTACAGTACAGAGCGCCAGAGATCTGTAGGGAAAGAACTTGTTGGTCTGCCTATCCTACAAGGTATCTGGCATGATGATATACATAGAATACAGTACACTACTGCCAACCCCGCCTAGGAAATATGGCCGTCACGATGTTTATTTTGAAATACAATATTGAATATGGAAAAGAGGTTATACTTATGAAAGTAACTTACCAGTATTGATATTCTTACATCCAAAAGCACACCGGCGCGGCATTGTGTTGATTGGAATAGCCACATACGACACAGACTAGTTTATTTTCTAAGAAACACCAACCAAAATAACGGTGTACACACACAGGTCACAATTCACTATACAATTATATATGTGACTATAAATTTTCGCTTTCCCACAATTTAACGTCGTGTCAAGCAATGAGTAAATTAATACAATCAAATAACCATTCTATGAAAACTTGAATATAATCGCACTACACAAACATCGCACAACAAAAACAAACAAATACCACAGAAGAGCAGAAACAACAAAGTTCATCCATCTGTCAATCTGTATGTTGATTACTGGATTTAAGGTGATATCGATTTCTTAAAACGATTAAAACCTGACAAAATTACACAATGACAATGCAAAAAACGCGCATTAGTAAAGCGCTAGAATGAAAGAAACAGCTAATGTTACATTTTTTAAAAAGATCTCTTTACAAGCTTTTTAAAAGCTTTTTGTATTCGATAATCTTTTGAGTTCTTCTTGGAGTTTTGGCGGAAAGAAGAATAAGAATAATTTTATTGTTGAAAAAGACTTAGCAACTAAGTGACATTATCTAAGAGCCCCAAACTAGACGAAAAGTCTGTATCTTGGGACCCCGTAGAGTTAAACTTAATTTAGTTACAATTACTAACGCGAGCTGGAAATTAATGACATATTATAATAGTAAAATAATATGTCATTAATGATGGCCGGCCGACGGCCGATGGAGCAAACGTGTCCTAGAGTGGAGACCGCGACTTGGTAAGCGTAAGGTAGGACGGCCCCCAGCTAGATGGACCGACGACCTCAAAAAAGTCGCTGGGACAGACTGGATGCGGAAGGCGGAGGACCGTGTGCAATGGCGCGTGTTAGGAGAGGCCTATGTCCAGCAGTGGACTACGATAGGCTGATTGATTGATTGATTGAAAATAATAAAAGAAAATAAAACTAAAGTAGTAATTAATACTTGTGAGCCTTGCGTCCCTGGTTCTGTGTATGTGATTATGTGTGTGTGTGTGTGTGTATGTGTGTGTGTGTGTGTACACGAGTGTGTGTATTAGAGTATATGCGTTAGCGAGCAATTATATGAGTGAACAGTTAAACGTCAGTTACTGAGTTGGATTCTATGGTCATGTCTATACGGTTGATTCGACTGTGGCCCAACTTTCAAATAAGTTTCTCGGTGTCGTCGTATCCCAAGTTTAACAACATACTCTTTACAATAGATTTGCACGAATACAAAAAACAGTGTGTGATGATATTGCAGAGATATGTTTTTTGTATACTAAATGTTCGTCAATAAGTATGCCTAGGTATTAGATGCAAGGAGTGCGTTGCAAACAGGAACATTGGGAACATGGGGAGTTTACAGGGTTGTTATGACAAGTATGCAATTTTAGTGACAAGGTTGGTGGAGGAGCGGAGACGGATGTCTTAGAAAAAGCCATGTATATAGTTTTGGTTAGATTTAGGGTTAGCAAGTTGTGGTCTAATGCTTTAGTGAATCGGATGATACCTTCTTCTGTAAGATAGTGTACTTGTTCCCAGCTTTTATTCTTTAACAGAACGACAGTGTCATCTGCGTATGATATTACTACAGCATCCTTAAAGTGAAGATTTAAAATGTCGTTGATGTGGATCGTAAATAAAGAGGGACTCACTCACAGTATACTCGTATACTGACCTGAGGAACGCCAAATTTAATTGGTAGTTGGCTGCTGGAATAACTGCCCAATTTAATGTACTGTTCGCGATTAGTCAAGTAACTCTTAAACCAGTCTAAACAATTTCCTCTGATACCTATAGCTTCTAATTTCTTAAGGAACAGACCAACTGAAACAGTGTCAAAAGCTTTTGCAAGGTCAAGGAAAATGGCTATGCAGTTTTCACGGTTCTCAATGTACGATGATATTTGATTAACTAATATAGTAACGGCATCTTCGGTAGATCTACCCTTTCGAAAGCCAAATTGTCTATCAGAAATAATATTATTTTTATTCAAGTAAGAAACCAGGCGGTTATTTACGATCTTTTCTAACATTTTGGACAGGACATTAAGTAGTGCTATAGGCCTATAGCTATCAGGTTCACCTGATTCACATCATTCATGATTAAACATTCATGTTTAGAGCCATTTTTGTAAATGGGAGATATTGCTGCAATTTTCCAACAGTCTGAAAATATACCCTTCTCAAGATTTAAATTAAAAATATGGGTAAGTGGAGTGAGTAGGCAATCTAAACCTTTTTTGATTAATATGACAGGTATTGAGTCAGGACCGGAAGCACTATTTGTTTTCAATTTAGACGTGATTATAGTGATTTCATCAGGATTAGTGGGGTGAAGGAATATGGGGTGAGAAAGGGTAGAGTTAGTCGTAGGTTTGTAACAGGAGATTAGTTGTTCTTCAGTTATCGATAGCTTGCTTAAAATATCATCTGAGAGACTCCTTCCTACAGAAACAAAATAACTGTTGCAAGAATTAAGAGAATTTATTTCATCATGTTTGGATTGTAATAGAGGGAATGGGTCATTAATTTTGTCTGATGTTTCAGTAATTGACTTTATTTTAATTTATTTATTTTATTTTTGTAAAAAAAATGTAACTTTTGCAATAATTAAGAGAATTTATTTCATCATGTTTGGATTGTAATAGAGGGGATGGGTCAATAATTTTGTCTGATGTTTCAGTAATTGACTTTATGGCTTTCCAGAGATTTCTAGAATTATCTTTGTTATCATTAATTAATTTTTTGTTGTATTCAATTTTTGTGTTACGTAAAAGTTTATTGCAAGAATTTCTGTATTTAGTGTAAATGAGATGACGTTGAGGATCATTTGGGAGTTTTCTGGAGTCATTTTTTAATTTGTCTCGGTGCCGCATACATCTAATTAGCCCCGGTGTTATCCACGGTTTGATGCTTATCATCTTACGAGCACATTTGACGATATTATTAAATTTATTCATTGTGAGGATTCGTTTCATGAAATTTCGAAGTTGCAGAGTTTACGTCAAAATCACTAAGAATTAGAAACCAATCTACTGTGTTTAGTTCGAAGAGTTTTTCTTCTTCTTTAAGTTATGGCCTCACACTATTTTATGTGTATTTAGCCAGTGTCCAGTGGTAGCATAATCGTGTTTGTTTAAATTAATTCAATTCCCCGACGAACTTGATGACAACGATGATAATGAAATTAATGAATTTACCCCACCCTGGATAGTAAAGCGATGGATACTTTACATACCAATTGCGACGGCCGTTTTAAGGGAAATCGAAAAGGCACGTTTTATCACTTGGTTAAAATTAGGAACACATAATGGTTAATATTCCACCAACATTACACATTATAATTCGAAATAACACAAGTTTAGGAACTTAAAACAAATTGACAACATCACTCTTCGATTTCCCGCCAAAAAACCAATCTTTTGAGTTCTTCTTCTTCTTTAAGTTATGGCTTCACACTAATTTTAAGTGTATTTTGCCAGTGTCCAGTGAGATATATAATCGTGTTTGTTTAAATTAATTTGACACCACGATGAATTTGATGACAACGATGATAATGAAATTAATAAAGTACCCCACCCTGGATAATAAAGAGGTGGATACTTTACATACCAATTGCAACGGCCGTTTTGAGGGAAGACGAAAAGGCACGTTTTATCATTTTGTTACAATTACCTTCGCTCATGCACATATAAGAACACATAATGGTTAATATTCCACCAATATTACACATTATTATTGGAAATAACACAAGTTTTGGAAATTAAAACAAATTGACAACACTCTTCGACTTCCCGCCAAAACTCCCCATCTTTTGAGTTTTCATAGATTGAATGATTGAACGCATTCAAAATTTACGCAAAAAAAATATAAAAAAAAGACTCGTTCGAGTAATTGATACTTTAATCCTTAATAAATTAAATTCTGTGATCGTTTTTTGTAACCGTTTCCCAATATGAGAAAACGCTTGTGTGAATAAAATGAAACCACACACTTATAGATGCTTTATGGTTTGGTCAAATAGCTGACGGAGCGCGACGGGAGCGCGACAGAAGCGCTCGACTACGTTCATTCGTGACGTTTGCCATCGCGCCGAGCCGGGCTGCGCTGTGTAGCGCCTCCCATACATTTCTGTCCATTACAACTGCCCAAGCCGCGCCACCGTCGCACTGCGTCGGCTATTTGGCGAAACCTTAAACCCTTAATCGAGAATTAAAAAGAATGATTCTTGATTACACCCGATTAGTCAGAGCATAATTTTGGAAAAAATATGAATAATAGACTCAAAATATTTAAAAGTTAATCTGTTAATGCAGTTTTTCAATGTGATACGATAAATACTATACTTGTAAAATCGATTTTCAATTGATATGCTCAATCAAAACTGGAAACACTGATTCTTTGGTCGGCCATTTTCTTTAATTCGTTGGCGTCGCCTTTGTGCATTGGTGCCTGTGTTTTATCCTAAATTCTCTATTATTATTAACCGCAATCTTGAAATTGTTTTGATTCTATCGCTGTACGAGTTTTCTGTGAGTATTACTGTTGAAAACCTAAAGATAACCGCTATGTTTTAATAGGTCCGAACGATGAGCTCATGAGTCAGAAGATCAATAACATGCTATTTTCTTACGTAGGCAAATGATTCCACTACTTTTACTTCGTTACTGTGCCTTTCACTTCATTATTTCTAGATGATACTGCTAAAAACTACTAGCATTCAACGTAATTACGCGGTAAAGTTATATTCATTAAAAAAACGACAATAAATGGTACCTAATGCCGAAAACCGGCCGGCGTGGGATAAATAACAAAAATAATACCATTTCAGTTGCCGGTCTCAGACCCGTTCGCCACAAACTTCGCCCATTTTCGTGGTACCCGCTCGCCCCTCAGTATGGGACGATTGGATACGGGACTTATTTTTTGTTCTATGAAGTTCGCTTTCAGTTTAGTTTTGATTTTTACTAGCTGTTACCCGCGGCTGCGCACACATTTATTTTGTAAGTAGTCTTAAGTTCAGGACTTCAATAACGTAGGTAGATCTTTCCAAGATAGCATTACTCCAAAACATAAGACACCTCCGTACTAAGTTTCTTACAATAATTAGGTACTTTCTTGTTGAGAAGGATTACCAGTTTATCTATTTATTATAAAATTATTGGTAAAATCAGGAATGAGGAGATTCGTAGAAGAACCAAGGTCACCGACATAGCCGTTAAGATTAGCAAGCTGAAGTGGCAATGGGCGGGCCACATAGCGCGTAGATCGGACGGGCGTTGGGGCAGAAAGATTCTAGAGTGGAGACCACGTATTGGCAAGCGCAGTGTGGGACGACCGCCTGCCAGATGGAACGACGATCTTGTGAAAATCGCAGGAAGTCGTTGGATGCAGGTGGCATCGGACCGGTTACGCTGGAAAGCGATTGGGGAGGCCTATGTTCAGCAGTGGACAAGTATAGGCTGAGATGATGATGATGATGATTGGTAAAATTGCTGGTTTAAACAGTTTCCACTTACCCTGCCAAAGATCGTAATCTGGCAAGATCGTAATCTGGCATAATAACATTTAAAAACATACATTGCAAGCTAAGTATGTATCAAAGTTTTGTCAGTACATTTTGTGTCAAAGTTCTGGTAATAACATACAGTTCATTTTCATAATAAAAATCATGTTTAGATATCTTAAATAAAAGATTATACAAAGTTTCATGTTCAGGTCATTCATTGTTAAGGAGTTATCTCCAGAAGAAACAGTCCTGAATGCATCATTGGTTCATGTACGAATCATGGCAAAGTGTTAAAATCAATTGTGAATGCACAATTTCATGTGAGTACTTTAAACCACCAAAGAGTTTCTTGTGAGGAGATGAGTGTGAGTCCAATATAAGTTCATGGAGGAATTCATGTGTCAACAAAATCGCACATTTGAACGTAACATTACAGCTCGAGATTAAGAATAATAAAAATAATTAAGTTTTATGGTTTATCCCACAACTATTAAGAACTTAAAAGTGTTTATTATTTTAAGTTAGGCTAGTTTCCGGGCTTAAAAGTGTTTATTATTTTAAGTTAGGTTGATTTTCTTCTTCTTCTCGGTCGTTTCCTCATGGCTCAGGGTGGTGTCAATATCAGCAGGATGCCCTCTCACAGGTGATTAGAAGCCTTCTCCATTCTTCTCTTTGGGCATGTCGTAGAGCGGTGTTGAAAGACATTCCTGTCAGATCCCGTATTTGGTTGGACCACCATGTTGGTGAACGGCCTCAAGGCCTTTTTCCGTCTACTTTACCCACTTTCACGAGCTTTTCGAGGCTATCTTCATCTCGCCTAGCTAAGTGGCCAAAGTAGGTTAATATCCGCTTTAGGCATACGGTAGAAAGCCTCGTTTTGATCCTTAGCTCCTTAAGGATAGACGCATTGGTACGCTTTGCTGTCCAGGGAATACGAAGCATACGACGCCAGCACCACATTTCGAATGCATCAATTCTATTCCTGTCTACTTTCTTTATATTCCAGGTCTCTACACCATAAAGAAAGATAGAGAATACAAGAGTTCTTACAAGTCTGGTTTTGGTCACCCTTGAGATGTTCTTGTCGCACCAGATATTTATAAGACCATGACCAGCATGGCGTTTTTCGACATTTGTATTCTCTTTCGTATCTCTATCTCACATCCCCCTTGATCAGTTAGTGTTGATCCTAAGTACGTAAATTGGCAGACCCTTTCAAAATTCTGCAGAGCATTCCTTTGAGTGAGTTTATTGCCTCGGTCTACTATCATGAGCTTAGTCTTTGTGCGGTTTATGCTCTGAGCAAGGTTTCGGCTTTCGTTCTCTGCTCTATCAACCAGCTGTTCCATTTCTTCTTCTGATAAATCAAAGAGTGTGGTGTCATCAGCGTAACGCAAGTTATTGATCTTGACTCCTCCAATACTTACCCCTTTGTCCCAATCTGCCAGAGCTTTTCGCATTATATACTCACCATAGATGTTGAACAAAATTGGGGAAAGGATGCAACCTCGCCTTACACCTTTTTGTGGTCAGAATGGTTTTGATATAATACCTTTTATGCATAGTACTGTCTCTCCTTGTTTATAGAGATCTTGTATCAGAGCCACAAGATGATTTGGGGTTCCCATTTCCTCAAGAATCGTCCATAGATATTTCCATTTCACACAGTCGAACGCTTTCGAGTAATCTATGAAGCATATGATCATTGGTACTTGAAATTCCCGACATTTTTCGATCATCTGTCTCACGTTAAGAATTTGTTCTCTTGTGCCACGGCTTCTTACAAAACCCGCTTGTTCTTTGGGTGTTTGCCACTGGAGATATATTTGAAGGCGACTGCGGATAATGTAGAGTAAGATCTTGCTGGCATGGGATATTAATGCTATGGTGCGATAATTCTCCCATTTTTTCATTGAGCCCTTTTTGTGCAAAGGAATTAACATTGATTCTTTCTAGTCTTTGGGCCATTTGCACTTTTCCCATATCTGGTTACACAAACCAAAGATATTTTTCATATTTTCATATTTAATTTTGCGTTCCACAATGTTGATTGGATGGTTACATTGATCAGCTTAAAAGCTAGGTAACAATCATGGACCCTGTCGGGCACAGCAAAGTGTTTAGGAGAGAGGAAGACTAGTAGGAATTTTAGTTTAAAAGTAATAAATATTATTAAATTTTTATATTGAAATACTTAGCTCCGAACTGTTATTGTTGGTAGAAAGTCAGTAGTGAAAGATTTTTTAATAAATATATTATGTCATTTATATTAGTTTTTTTTTATAAATATATTATTATTATTATTATAAATGTCTATTATTATTATTATAAATGTCTATTATTATTATTATAAATGTCTATTATTATTATTATAATTATCTATTATTATTATTATAAATGTCTATTATTATTATTGTAATTATCTATTATTATTATTATAATAAATGTCTATTATTATTATCTATCTATCTATCTATCTATATCATCACGCCAGCTCCCTCGCGGGGTAGGCAGAGAGTACAGAGTTCCAACAGGTTCTTTCCTTACATACCTCTCTGGCTTCCTCCACTCTCATAGTTCGTCTCTCTCATATTATTATTATTATAAATATATATTATTATTACTATAAATGACTATTATTATTATCTTAAATGACTATTATTATTATTATAAATTGTCTATTATATTATGTTATCTTTTATGCCAGCGTAAATTATATTTATTATTATAATGATATAGTTTAGTCTACGTCACACGCAATTTAAAATAGTCTGGTGTTATTTGCGATGAGCATTTCTTTGTCATTCATATATTCGTCAACTATGTAAAATGCTTTTGTGATTAGTAATTCTTTAGTTTTTTTTTATAAATTTACTAAAGTTAGGTTCAATTTTTATTGGGTCGGGTAGTTTATTGTATATCTTTATAGACATCACGTATGGGCTATTTGAGTGCAGTGTTATCCGAGAAGCGGGTTGAACCAGTCTGTTTCCATGTCTCAAGGATCGGTTTTTATATGTGTCTGCTCGTGTTGTGAAAAAAGTGCTATGCTTCCTGACAAATTTGCATATTTCAAATATGTAAATACACGGTAATGTTAATATTTTATGCTTTTGGAACAGAGGTTTGCAACTATCGGTTTGTTTGATATTACCAAGGATGCGTATTAGCTTCTTTTGTAGAATAAAAAGTGTAGTTGCATTTGTACTGTTTCCCCACATTATAATTCCATAGCTGAGCCAAGCATATGCATAGGCGTAATAGGTTGATAATGCGGTTTGTAAGTCTGTCGTTTTTTTGATTTCGCGTAACGCATAAACGAATTTTGAAATTTTTGTTGCTATATTTTGTACGTGTGCTTTCCAGTTTATATGTGTGTCGATGGTAAGTCCTAATAGAGTGAATGCATCCACTGTTTCTATATTTGTATTATTAAATGAAAATTTCACCGGTAATGGTGATTTTTGATAGGGATAGAAAGTCATTAGCTTGGTTTTTTTATAATTTATTTCTAAATTATGTGCATACATCCAGTTATTTATTTTATTTAAGATGCGGTGGAGCTGATTATTTATGTTTGAAGGGTTTTCGCATGAGGTTAGCAGGAATATGTCATCAGCAAAGAGCACACACGGTTCTTGCATGATTTTTGGAAGATCATTAATATATATTAGAAACAATAGACACCCAATTACGCTTCCCTGTGGTATTGATGTGTTTATAATTTTTCTATTAGATCTTACATTTTGTATTTCGTTTCGATCGTGATTGTAATAATCTATGTCTACATATTGCTCCCTATTCTGTAAGTATGATGCAAACCATTTGTGTGCCACACCGCGTATGCCTATCCCATAAAGTTTGTCCAATAAGATGTTAAATTTAACTCTATCGTAAGCTTTCGTCATATCTAATAGTATTCCTATAGCATATTTTCTATTATTTATTAGGTTGTTATTATATTCTATTATTTATTATTTATAAAGTTTAAACCATCCTCTCCTAGATGTTTAAGTTCTTCTGCTGTAATGTCATCCCTCCCTGGTGATTTATGACATTTCAGCCGTTTAATAGCATCTTTTACCTCAGACTTGAGAATCCCCGGTTCCATTACTTGAATAGGCGCAGTGATAGAAGTTGTATTGGTGTCATCTTCCGTATATAGTTTTTTTTTGCGTAATCCATCCATCTATAGATTTAACCATACCAAATTTCATTAAAATCAGTCAAGTAGTTTTTGCGTGATTGAAACACAAAAAGAAAGACACAATAATTCGAATAAAAATTGTTTCGGCCTCTATATTGATAATGAAGTGTATCCCAATTAAAATTTAATAAAAATATTTAATGTATAGAATAGGCACGGTTACAGTTTTATTATATGTATAGATATAGATTTTACTGTGCCTACAGCTTATTTTGGGCTAATGACTTTTAACTGTATTTACAAAACTACTTTTGTATATAGTGTCTAGTGAAAGCTGAGAGTGGAATTAGGTTGTGCAACCCTGGATGAACTAGGAATAAATAAATTTGATACTTACAAAAAAAGAACAACCCAAAATCTGGTGTAACTGAGCTTATAATTAGAACACACAAGGGAGGAAGAGTAGGGGGGAGGGTCATAGAAATTATAGTATATTAATGTATTATATTCTTGCTATATTACATAGAAGATAAGACTGTATGGGATTGAATTGCCATATTATTTAGTATTGCTATTTATTTTTCTTTTGAAATTACATTAATGTTAAAGCTTAGCGTGTTGTGCCTAACGAGCCTTAAGTATTGCTGCTTTGTAGACCCAATCTGACCACCGTCTCTGGGGGTCCGGCGCGGGTCACTCCCTTCCCTCCAATATGGTCGAGGAGAGTGATGGCTGTTCCAGTTGTCATACTCGTGAACGGGTGCTGCATGTGGGGACTGGTCCATCTGGAATCCTTCAGACACTCTTTTTAAATAACTTCATTAGTCTCATATCTCGGCCATACGGAATCACACTGGAGCTAGATTATAAGCTATTTAATTGTAACCTAAACATTATTGTATCCTGTGTGGATACAAATATGATAAAAAAAAAGAGAGAGAATTAAATAAAAAAAGAGAAGCCCGCTGAGTTTCGTAGATTTGGTGTTAAATTAGATTAAAAAAAAAAAGTAAATGGACAGAGCTTATACAAAATAAATTGTTTTAAATTTGCTTAATAATGGTTTATATGTCCTTTGTTTTCTGCCATAGGAACCTGATACCTATTGGCTTTCAAATGTTAAATCAATTTCTTGTAAGTCCTTCAATATTGTAATTAAAATGCACTTTGTCGGAAAACTTAATGCATCATCTATACAATCTATCAATGCAATTCCATGGAATTTAATAAGATTTCATATTCAAAGGTGTTAAATTTAATTTATGTAGAATTATATGAAATTATAACACAACATTGAATAAATAGAACATGTATCAAAACCAGTTTGTCTGTGTATATGGGTCACTAGAACAATAGGTGACATTGGTGTCAGTATTGCCAGCTTATGAAAACGTAAAAAAATCACTCTCAGCTTTCATTAGACCAGACTGTACTATAAATGACAGGTGAATGCCAATGTTAGGCATATTTCAATTTTTTTTTTTATTGTAGTATCAATTCAATCAATCAATTAAATTAATTTATAAGCCCTCCCTTTAAGGAACACTGGAATGATAATAACTTTTGGACGTTAAACGCCTCAGTCCCTCGTGCGATGATGGTTGCTGTATAACACTCAAAACGATGGGAACTTAAAAACCAAAAATAATATCCGAAATATTTCAATTCCAATGTAATGGTTTTTGAAAAATAAAAATGAAAAATGTTTATTCTCAAAATACAAATTTAAATTTACAACACAAGAACACAATTACACATTTAAAAATGTGTAATTTGGCGGTTCATTCATTATATAAATTCTTATACATGGTCCCCTCACTAGGCATGCCTGTATCGAGGGGTCCCAAACTAAAGAGATCATACAAATACGTCTACGACAATTGCACGCAAGTACAGGTAACTTGCTAAACATTAAATGTTATAAAATCTATTATTAAAATCCAAAAAAACACCAAAAATAGAGGTAAAAAAGTAACAAAAATATAAACAAACCAAAAATCAGTCCAATTTTTACTCGTAATTTTTAAATTAAAAAAAAACCTAATAACAATGAAGTGTCTTATCATCATATATTTACCATTAATGTTTTCCCAACTCTGGAGAAAAGGACCATTTTAACTTTCAACGGGCGAATGGGTTCATTTGTACCAACGGGGGCAAAAAATGAAGGACGACCAGGAGCGAGACCCAATTGCGTACATATAGATATGCCACCTATTAAAATTGGTGTGGACGTTTTTTGTTTATAGATTCAAAATGGCAAACCGAAGACCTCAAAATGGCGGTGGTCGCCGCATGGACTTCCAGCGTAATGATCGCAACAAGAACTTCGGCCGCAGTGGCGTTTCGCCATGGCAGGGCGGCGGCGGCCCTGGAGGTGGCCTCCCCAACCTCCTGCCTCTCTCCGGAGGCCCTACCGAAGCCACCCTGGCTCTAGCCAGCAACATAATCAACCTGCTTCAGCCGCGGCAGAACCCTGTCCCTTCGCTCCTTGACATGCCCATTAGAAGGGACTTTGGTCCCAATGTTGGTCGGTATGACCGTGGTTACGGACCCAATAGGGTAAGTCAATTATTGAATAAAAAATCTGGTATATTGATAAATGTGTACTCTCCAATTTTGGGAAGAATAAAGTCCAATCTCATGATTATCTCTAGAGAAAAAGTATTTTTATAATAAGCCTTATATTTGCATTCTTATATGGAATTAATCTGATCAAGATATCCTCAAAATGATTTATCTATATTTCATGCATGTTCAAAGTCCCCAATAGTCTCAAATGTACCCGTTAGCAGAATAAACTCTTCATAAACCCATTTAATGTATAAAAACTTCAAAAGTATTTCAAATTTCAGCACCACTTCGAGGCTCATGTGAGCTTGCCAGATATACTAACACAATGTTCTGATCAATTCCCTTTAGATGGGCAATCATGGTAATTTCCGACGTACGGGGAATTACAATCGTGCCGGTGAGCGTATCAGCAACAATCGTAAGCCGTTCAGGCCCAGTGATGGGCAAAGGCAACAAAACAAGAGCTCCCCGAAAAAGGAGGCCGATTCAAAGGCTAAACCTGTCAAGGAGAGGTAAGGAACCCTGAAAGTTTCCTTCCGGTGGTGACACCGTACTTCTTGGTCCTCCGTGGAGGTTGAGCATCGATACTTTTCTGTTATCCTTACGTTCACCGGTGTCCGAGTTAGCCGAATTGGCATCATGCTAGTCTCTGCCTCATTGAGGTATGAATGCTTTGTTTCAACACCAAATCTCGAGATTTTGTTTTGGACAATATATTTCAAATCGTCTTCTCTGGGTGGACTCAGTTACTGCCCGCAATAACGTTGCTCAGAGGAGCTGTAGAGTTATCCGATGGGTGCACAACCCGTCATGGGTTTTTGCACCCATTCGCTCTTCATTCTAATGATTATATTTTCACATGGATTCTCATGGATTTAATGATTTTGGTAATTGGTTATGAATTGGTAAGTTTTAAAGGTTTTGACTTATTTATTTAGTTTGAAATAAAGTCGTGTTCTTACGTATATACTATTTATTGTTGTCTGAGATAGAATAAGAACGAAATCAAAGCTTATTATGTTATTTAAATAGAAATGAATTTTTTATAAATTTAATTTTGTAAAAATTAGTTTGAGTATAGTCATGTTTGTTCATGTTAGCCATGCAAAGGCAGGGTGGGTCAAATATAATAGACAGCCAGTTAAATATAATAAAGAATAGTCACTAAGGACAAGCAACATTTTTGGTATAGACAGC
Organism: Phalera bucephala; assembly: GCA_905147815.2. Lineage (NCBI taxonomy): Eukaryota > Metazoa > Arthropoda > Insecta > Lepidoptera > Notodontidae > Phalera > Phalera bucephala. The sequence continues at coordinate 18,702,867 of LR990630.1, read as the reverse complement.
TATTTTTGTTAATATTATCAAAGTAAATAACAAGGTGCCTAAAAAGAGGTAAATTACCGTTTTTTGAGGCATAATCTTACCATTTGAAAATGTGCATAATTGTTAGACACTAGCTTTCTGCTGGACCCTTATATGCTATGAACAAACGCAAATATAATGGTACTATGTTGGTTGCCTGGAAGAGATTGCTGTTAGTAATAAGGCCGCCAATTGTGCTACCATTTGTATGTGTATATTTTATTTTCTTTGTTTGTTGTTCTTGCTTATGTTGGTGTACAATAAAGTGTATTCTATTCTATTCTATGTATGGCATTGGAACTATGACCGCGTTACGTGTGCAATTGCTCATAGCGAATAAGGGTTCTGTTGTTCACGTTAGTAGTAGTGTCCGACCGAAGCTTCGGTTTCGGCCAATCCTTCGGCTACAGCCAAAATGGGCCGTAGTTATGGCTTTTTGAAGGTTTCCAGGAAGCACCGAAATTGAACGATCATCATTATAAATAAATATTATAAGTAATACTATTTCAGTGGTATTATTTTTAACTAGTTGTAGGTAATTTTTAAGTGAACATTCTATCTATCTATCTATATCATCACGCCAGCTCCCTCGCGGGGTAGGCAGAGAGTACAGAGTTCCAACAGGTTCTTTCCTTACATACCTCTCTGGCTTCCTCCACTCTCATAGTTCGTCTCATACACACTCGCCGGTTACGGAGACTCTTGACTTGCCCTTCAGCTAAGACACGGTCTATTTGGTCATGGTAAGATAGTCTAGATCTTCCCCGGCACCTACATCCTTCCACTTTCGCATTGTATGTCTGTTTTGTCATTCTTTCTTCTGGCATCCTTTCTATATGCCCGAACCAACGGAGCATACCCTTTCTCATCTTTACACCGATACTATCTTTCATACCTACTCGCTTTCTTACTACGCAGTTGCGAATACGGTCGGTCAGCGTGACTCCGCACATCTTCCGCAGAGATCGCATTTCGACCGCATTTATCCTGCTTTCGTTCTCCTTCTTACATACCCAACTCTCACTGCTATATAACAGCGTTGGGACAAGCACTCCGTTATGCATGGCCAGCTGCGCCTTTTGGCTTAAGTGCCGGCTCCCAAGTAGCCTTTCCATCGCACCATTCACTCTATTACCTGCATTCACTCTTCTCTCTATATCAGCGGTGTATTTCCCATCCTTACTGAAGGCGCATCCAAGTTATACAAACTCATTCACTTGCTCCAGCACATCGTTACCAACCACAATCCTTGCATTCGTTCTGGTTTCTTCCCGTTCAAAGACCATAATTTTGGTTTTCTTCACATTCAAATGTAAGCCATTGTTCATGCAGTCGTCTCTCATAACTGTGACTAGTGTTTGCAGATCAGTGGCTGTTGGCGCTATCAAAACCGCGTCATCTGCATACAATATGTGGTTTATCACCCATTTTTACCCCTTCAGTCATCGCATTCAGTCTTTGAAGACTTTTTAAGTGAACATAACTTATCAAAAGTTTAGCCAATCATGTACCGAATTTCGTAGTCTTTGGCGATGGCCTATTAATTGGCTTCGGCTTAAAATCGACCTTCGGCCGGACACTTAAGTAATAAACTAAAAAAAAAATGGGAATGACATTTTACAACGAAAAGCCTAGTGGTCAGACCAAGGCGAGCTATCGATTGAGAAATAGAGTAGATAGAGTTGCAACAAGGTCGTCAGTTACATTACAAACAAGGGCGTTACCAGGGGGGGGGGCAGGGTGGTGCAGCTGCTCCCCTAGAGCTAAAAAAATTAGACAAATGCAGAGCACCAAAGTTAAAGCCTAGTTAAGAAGCACCATGGGGGAAAATCGTCTCAATGGATGGCCATGACGAGTGTGCACAGAAAACTTATTTATGCAAACGTGATTCGACTTTCATAATGAAGTCATCGATAAGTTTACGGACAACCCCCGAAGCTTATATTTCAAATTAACACTAATTCATCATGACCAAACCATTTGAAGCAATTATGTGTCAAATTCTTTTTATTATATTTTTCTAATATATGTAAAAACTATGTTTATGAGTTTATTTAATGTATAGTTAAGAGTGCATGGAGCTTTACACATTGGAATTTGTACCTTGCATATTACAACCGCGGTAGAGATAAGGACTCGCACAACAAATGTAAAGCTTCACATCAAGCTATATTCACTGTGGAAAAGTGTGAATTGTAGGTACAGCACATGCTTTTAACTGTACTTACAATTCACACTTCCCATCATCAATGTATTGACTTGCCCTTCTCCTTCTGCCCGCCCTTGATTACAAACATGACATCATATTATATTATCCTCCTAAGTTCTATACATCTATCCATATGATCTCTCCAGGGTCCTTATTCGCTATGATCAAACGCAGAACGTTGTGATTATGTAATGGTATTGTGTGCTATTACGATCATGTCACCAAGTTATCATAACGTGCAGCATTTCGTGTTACATTGACCATAACGAATAAGGGCCACATTTGAAAGCTTATGTGTAATGTATTAATCAATCGAGTGTCCCACAGCGAAAATGACGAAACCAAGGAAGGTGAGACTTCCGATCAGCCAGAAAAGGACAGCAAAGATGAAGAGACGAAGAAGGAAGCTCCGAAGACGCGTTATGACGACATCAACCCTCAGCTGCTGAAGTGTCACATCTGCAATAAGAGCATGTGGGACGGGCGCTCGTTCGAGAACCATCTAAGTGGCCGGGCTCATGCTATCATGATGCAGAAAACGGCTGAGAGCTACGCGTTGACGGCTGACACTATGAGGCAGGAGATTAAGGTGTGTATGCCGCAAGATGTTGCTAACCACGTCAGCTCTGCAGTGACATGCTCCTTCCATCAGCTGTTTGCTGGATGGAATGTTGTCACTACTAGCTAGCTAATTTTAAGTCAATGGGCAAGAATGGGTTGGGCGAGGTTGGTCATTTTAAGAAATTATTAAGTCAGTTAATAGAATGCTGTTAATCTTTCTATTTTTTTTAAATATAGTTGGGACTACACTACTTTGCAATTTCTATGTCGTAGATGAGTTTACAAATATAAATTTCGCAGACACAATCACCCAAACTAAAATAAATATTTCGACGTGTCCAATGAACAAAGTCCTATAATCCAGTATTTATATTAGCCATATAAATAACCTTATCAACGGACATGAAAGTTGCAAATTTATTTTCTTTGGTATATCGTCGGCGAGTCTTCCTGAGTCTCTCATTAAAAATTAAAGCCAATTAATACCCATTGAAAATTAAAGTCAACGCTATTGGCACAGATCCGCGAAATGAAACGCACACGGAAAGCCGGGCAGCAACCTGCGCGCGACTTCTACTGCGCCATGTGTGACATGTACGCGGCCGACGGGGCCATCCACCGCACCACGGTGGGCCACCGCAAGCTCAAGAAGTACCTGCACCCCACCTGCACGTCCTGCCACAAGGAGATGCCCACCAGGATCGAGCTGGACGAGCACCGGCTCACCACGGAGCATCTCAAGAACATGCAGGATAAACAAGAGATTATTGCTAAACCGAAACCTGAAGGTTAGTGCTTTCTTTGTTATAGTTTTTTTTTTAAACCTAGCCCCACATTAATATTTATTACTGTTTCGTGGGTGCGTTTACAAAGATGAAAATTCACATACACAAATACCCAGACCAGACCGGGACAAATAATTGAGGATCACACAAAGATTTGTCCCGTGCGGGAATTGGTCCCGCGACTATTAGACACAGTGGGCAGAGCGACTTAAGCTCTTAACCACTGCGATTTGATTACATGTATGTACATACTACATTGAGGCGCTCGTAGCGCTGTGCGACCGCGGTGTTCTTACCGATTACCAAGGTTAAGCAGCGTTCGACTCGGTCGGCCCGAGATGGGTGACCGTTTGTGGCATTTTCATATTCGACGGTCTCCGTGCTTCGGAAGGCACGTTAAGCCGTTGGTCCCGGCTACCACATAATGTGGTAGTCGTTAAGCCGAGTTTGAAGCCTTAAATGCGGCTTTTTTAGAAGGCCTTTGCACAGCAGTGGGCAGTATAGGCTGATACGAGTATTATTATATTATTATTAAGGTGATATTATTGTCCCATTGACAATATAAAAAGAACATGCTTTAACAATCCAATACTTTCACAGTAATGGTGATCTCAACCCTAAACATGGAGCAGCTGTACCTCCGCGAGGATCGTCAGCGGCGCCGGCGGGATGAGCACTCCGATGACAAGCACGAAGAGGGCAAGGACGCAGAGGACCCTGAAAAGAAGGATGGTGACGCAGATGGAGATGGAGATAACCAGGTCAGTGGTGGTTAAAAGGATTCGTAGTACGATTCACCGGCCCTGAATTCTCTCTGTGACGATTATTGGAGATAGCTTATGTCGGATCGACCATCATAACAATAAAAAAAAAAACACTAAATTAACAATACTATCACAGATAAAACCCACATATAACATTCAATACAATCCTCAATTTAACTCTCACATCACAACATAACTCGGAAAAAACTGCCAGGACCTACATAATACTTTAAATTTTTGCTGATTAATTATTTTATTTCCATAAAAATATTTGTTTTTGCTCTAATATACACTACGTAACTCTATATTCGCCATAATTTTCATGATTAGTGTAAGTCTTTTTGAGAGACACCACTCATAACACATATTTAATCTTAGATAGATAGATAACTATTTATTGTGCACCAATAAGATACATAACAAAAAGAACTAAAAGTAACATAAAGGGCGGCCTTATCGCTAAAGAGCAATCTCTTCCAGGCAAACTTGGGATGGAGAAATAGATTTGTAACTAGTATTGACGGGGGTGCACTTGCTAGAAATCATACTTATATACATACTTATATACCTACATTAGCAGTATAAATTTGAAATATTATTTAAAAAGAAAACAACGCTAACACATATTAGAAAATACACATATGTGGCATATTAATGATACAAAAATTTAAATGATTAAGAAAACACATAATTGCCTTGCTATTTAGGTTTCACAGCAGAATCCGATGAGTAAGTAGAGAAATAGTACTTTCTCACCTGATCTTTAAAGCTATCTAGCGACGACGCACGCCTTATACTGACTGGTAGTGTTCCACATTCGTACCGCCTGGACAGCAAAATACTTATCATAAAAGCTGCTATTGTGAGAGGGCATCCTTAGGCTAAGATTTTCCGAGGCCCTGAGACATTAGGTGCCAGTGCTTTTTAGATATTCGAAACGCTCCTTAAGATAAGAAAGGGTTAAATAATATATTGTAGAGGAGAGAAAGTATATGCGAATCCCAGCGAAGTCGAATAGGCAGCCACTTGAGTTGTGTACGAAATGCAGAGACATCGTCATATTTGCGTAAGCCAAATATAAACCTAATCGCGAAGTTTTGGTTTTAGCTTGGGTGGCAGCAGTACAGAATAACCTAGTTTTTACAATTTATTAAGTTAATGTACCTATGATATATACCTGTGTTTACATACTGAATCTGGACTGTAAAATTGTAATTTTGGCAATAAATAACTAATTATTATTATAAGGCTCACAGAAATGCCTCGCGTTCGAAAAACTCAACAAGGAATTAGGTGGAATGACGCCATGGCGCTCTTATAAATTTTATGACGGTAGTCAATCAACAGTCACACGTCTTTTACTGGTCTCGCGCCCGTTCGCCCCGTATGTTTTGCCCCTGATTGCCTAACTGAACCCGTCCGCCCATCCTGTAATCTGTGTGAACAGTTTTGTTTTCATACAGTTTTGGAAAAACTTTGAAAGCGATCAACTTAAAATAAATCGTAGTCACAGTGAAATAAAATTCAGATTACTATATACATTTATTTTTAGAAATAATGCTTTATAGAACAAGGTGCAAACGGGTACTTCATAAATATTTAAAATAAGTTCGCTTCCTGCTGAGGGGCGAACGGGTACCGTAAAAGGGGGCGAAAGACGCTTTTAAAACAGGGGGCGAACGGGTGTGAGCCCATTTTATTGAACTATTTTTTCGATCTATTTATCAAATAATGAAATAGTTAACAGTAGTTGATGACAAATACATATAAAACTCCAAACGGGACAAGGCCCTGTCGATGGGACATTACAACTTTTACTAACAATACATCCTTCCTTTCGTGTCAATGGTTCATATTTGTCCCGCTAAATAAGTGGCTGGCTAAATAGCGCCGTCCTTGACCACGCTCAGCCCTTGCTTTCTACTTGTGACATAGTCGGTGAGGTCGAAACACTATCGCAGACTGTTAAGTGTGGATTAACATCCAGTGGAATATGTAATTATATGAATATTCTTCTTTTCTAGGAGGAAGAAATCAAGAAGGAGCCAGATAGTGAGGCTGATGTAAAGCAAGAAGAGGTTGCAGAGAAGAAATTAGACAGCATTGATGCTGAGAACACCATTGTGGACTATGTTGAGGGCGATGACTTGTCCAATGCGACTCCGGACATGTTCCCGGCTTACAGGTCAGTTTGGAGAACTATATAGACGAGTCGCTCAGGAGGACAAACATATATTTTTAATTTAGAAAAAAAACACTAATCTAGTCCCACATGAAAGATATTCCTGTGTTATGGCGTGTAGGCGTGTTTTCAAATTTAAATACAAAAAACATAGTCTTACATAATTGTAATAAAAATAACATAATCCTACTTCCTACTAAAATTATGAATGTGAAAGTTTGTATGTTTGTTACTTAATCACGCAAAAACGGCTGAACGGATTTGGATAAGATTTGGCACACAGATAGTTTATTACCTGGATTAACACAGGATAAGAGACAAACTATGAGAGTCGAGGAAGCCAGAGAGGTATGTAAGGAAAGAACCTGTTGGAACTCTGTACTCTCTGCCTACCCCGCAAGGGATCTGGCGTGAGGTTATAGATAGATAGATAGATAGATAGAACACAGGATACTTTTAATCCCTGGAAAATGTTAGGTTCCTGTTTAAAGTCAACGCAGGCAGAAAATAGTCTCACTTACACACACACACACACACACACACACCCAAACATTATGAGCTATGTTTTCAAATCGAAGTAGAAAACTCACATAAAAATTATTCGTCTGATATGAGGTGTGATTTCAAGCTGAAATTCATATATATTCAAACTAACTTTTGTGGATCACAATTTGTCTCATGCGGGGATTGAATTCGGGGCTTCTCCGTCCAGTAAATGGAGCGGCCTATGCCTTTATCACTAGAGCCTCAAGTTATCGTCAAAATATTAAAAAAGAAATAACTTTAAAAGAAAGGTGAAAGAAAACACCGTGACCAAACCTGCATGGCTAAGAGTTTCTCGAAGGTGTGTGAAGTTCGCCAACCAGCACTGGGCCAGCGTGGTGGACTATGGCCTAACCCCTCTCAGTTTTAGAGGAGGCCCGTGCCCAACGGTGGGACAGTTTCTTAACAGGGCTACTATTATTATATTATAACTTAAAAAAAAACGTAGCCCCCTAGGGTTTATTACTGTGTCGTGGGTGCGTTACATACACAAATACCCAGACCGAAACAAATAATTGTGGGTCACAGAGATTTGTCCCGTGCGGGAATCGAACCCGCGACTATTCGACCCAGTGGGCGGAGCGGCTTAAGCTCTTAACCACAGCGCCAAATTGTCCGTAAAACTAGTATGAATTTTGCAGTTGATATTAACTGAGTAACTATAAAAGGGGGGGGGGGGGATATTAAATAAATTAAGAGATTCACATCACGGGCCTTCCGGAATGCAGTGCTTGCTGGGTTCACTATGGGCGCGTCGTGTGTTATTATCAACGATCGTACAGCATCACACTGGAGCTAGATCGTAAACTATTTAATTGTAGCCTAAACATTGTATCCACACAATATGATAAAAAAAATCGACAGGCAAAAAGAGAAAGAGAATTAAATAAAAAAAAAGACAAGGCCGCTGAGTTTCTTCGGCGGATCTTCTCAGTGGCGGCCGCGTTCTGATCCGGTGTTAAATTTATAGTTAAATTAGATTAAAAAAAGAAGTACCTATATTGACTATTTGTAAGCGCCCGCAGGGTTTATACAAAATAAATTATTTGAGATGTTTAACATAAATAATGCAAGAAAGTAGTGTTATAAATTGACAACTGAACTGATTCCAACTATATTTAAAGCATATTTCATTTTTTTTTCAATTTACAAAAATTGCTGTATTTCGATGAGTTGACTGTATTAAACAGAATTCAATCATTATTCGAAGCAATACGGTTGTTTTAAATGCATTTTTAATACATATACCTGAATATACACACAAGTACAGATTTCGTGGTTAATTTGGTTTAAAAAATGCTACCATTTTTAAGGATAATCTCTTAAAACCGTTCCCTTATAGCTACAACTGTTGAGGTAGCCCTTACTGCCCTGTCTCAAAAATTTACCCTGTTTGCGCGAGTTTGGCGTGTAGCCGACGCGAGCGTTGTGCAAACGAGGCATGCCTTTTAAGTTTTGTCGTTTGAAGAAAAAAACACAACTAGAACCTTATAGTACTTTTTATTGTTTTGCACAGTATTCACCACGTAGCTTAATACACTTTTCCATTCGCTAACCATTATTATAACATTTATTACACGCTAAAGCGGGGGTGTTCAAAATGGCTGCCTTGAAAGCGTCGACTGCTTCTTCACCGGACCGGAAGCTTTGACCACGAAGACTTTTCTTAATTTTAGGAAATGTAAAGAAATCGTTAGGGCTTAGATGAGGACTGTATGGAGGATCGTCAAGAATTTCTACTTTTCCTGTTTCAAATACTCAATCGTTTGACGAGCGCTGCGTGAGCTTGCGTTGTCGTGGTGCAGGATGATGCGTCGCTTTGAGTTAGATTTTTGAAGTTCGACGATGACTTGTGGTAAACAAACTGTGGTATGCTACTCTGCGTTAACCGTTCTACGATCTTCAAGTGCAATAGTCGCAACATGGCCGGTTTTTCCAACGAACGTGGCCACCATCTTCTTTGAAGTGCTTCGAGAACGAACAACATTAGTCGGCTTTGGCTGGTCTTGAAATACCCAGATTGTAGATTGTTGTTTGGAATCAGGATCGTAGGCATAGATCCAAGATTAGTCACCACTGATGATGTCGTAGACGTGATTAGACTCTCCTCGGTTGAACCTTTGCAGAGTTTTCTTACACCATCTGACGCGGGCCACCTTGTGATCGTCGGAAAGCAGATGCGGTATCCAACGGCAAACTAGCTTTCTCACACCAAGCGCTTCATGCAAGATCTTCTGAATGGTTGTCCCTGAGATGCCTAATAGAGCCTCTATCTCTCGATACGTCACATGACGATCTTCGAGAATTAGTTGTCTCACAGCAATGATGTTATCTTCAGTGAAGGCGGATTTTGGGCGTCCTTCGCGAGATTTGTCACTAACACTAGTATGTCCACGCTGGAATTCTAAATACCAGCGTTCGACAGTCCGCAGACATGGGGCTTCATCACTGAACACAGATGTTAGCTCTTCAAAACACTGAAGCCGTGTCAGGCTTCTTCTAAAGTTGTAGAAAATTATTGCACGAACCTTTCCTTAGAAAGATTCGTTTTCGTACGTAACCTGACAGAGACCAATCGACGCTGTGACTAAACTATAGCATTAATCCTAATACTTTCAACTGTTTTGAGATTCAAAATTTAAACACATTCGAATATAGAACAGTTCCAAATTCAAAATTGCCGGGAAATATGGAAACGACAGAACTTAAAAGGCATGCCTCGTATGTGACTTGAGGAATGACGAATACCCCGCGTATTCGTGACGCTAGCTCAGTGTATACGCGACTTGAGCTCTGCGTAAACTAGCGATGGGCGATTAATTACTAAAAACAATCAAATCTATCAATTGTTCCGTTCATTCGAATGCAATGGAATTGGAATCACAATTCTGCGATTGTTGATCGATTGTTAGTTTGTTGCCCAGCGTATCGACCGCACGCTTGTAACCGTTAGTAACTAGTCAGCAAACGACAGGCGAATCGATTGCACTGGCGATTTTTTTGGCATCCTGTAATAGATTTGAATCGAGACATGGTTTTTTATCTATCTATCTATCTATAACCTCACGCCAGATCCCTTGCGGGGTAGGCAGAGACTACAGAGTTCCAACAGGTTCTTTCCTTACATACCTCTCTGGCTTCCTCGACTCTCATAGTTCGTCATGGTGTTTTAATTTTCTATATAATAATTTGTGTACATAAATATAGTATAATAATTAGTAAATAAGTATAATTCATAAAAATACTTTGGGTTTTGTGATAATCTATCATCGTGCCAGATCTCCTCCAGGGTAAGTTAAGTGATTATAAGATACGTTCGATTTTTTTATATATATCTATTATTCAATCGATATTTCCAACTTAACCGACATGACCTTTATTCACAGAAATTACTGATCATCTAAAAATTATTGCTAACAAACGACGCGTTCCCCCCGTATCGAATGTACCCTGCGCGTTGGCAATGCACCGTCGATTTTCATTCGTTCATCGATTGTTATTCGATTGTATTTTTGTGGGGACGAATAAATCGACAATCGAATGTGTGTAACTACAATAGGGAATATGCGTGTTTATATTTTTATACGATAGATTACATCAATATATAATTGCAAATAAAAATAATGAATCAAAAACAAAATGTAAAGGGCAAAAAACATGTTGAAGATTGTTACGACCGCCTGACGGCGGGTACAAATAAAACAAACAATTACAAAAAAATACAAATGTTTATTGTTATCAAGAAAAATATATTTAATTACGCAAACAATCCAGAAGGTTAGAATAAGTATCAATATTAAAATGGGGCGTGAATTCCCGGCACAGGGGAGTTTTCGGGTCCACAAAAAAACCTATGGGCGCTGGGGACTTATCTTTAGGCCGCTCGATCCCGTGACGCGTGGGGGGTCTTCGGTAACAGCCTCCACCGGCTAGGTGAGGAATCTGGAGGTGCCCTGTAGAAGGCCCTCAGCCGCCGAGGTCAGCGGGAGTCGACGGGCAGAAATGAGGCCTGCTGTCTCCCAAACCGTACTTGTCAACCCGTACGGTGGACCCCCAGTTTTCTGGAACGCGCCGAATTGGACACATGTAGCGCGAAAGATCCGACCCCCAGGCACTAGGTGAGACCAGGAGTGGGCGTCGGCATCTTTCGCGAAGCAATTAAAATATTCACGAAATGGAGTGGTGATATATACGTCCGGTTTAAATATAATGAAAAACAAATATATAAAAAAACTTATTACCCAACCCAGAATCCAACCCCAACATTATATTTAGGACTATCACCACTCCACTACGCTATGAGGTACATAAATTTTAATTCTTACACATGACGGTAGGTCTATAAAAACGTCGAAACAATGACCATTGATATTTTTTTTTGTCGGGTATATTGAGAAAACCCTCTTTCGTGGCATCAATCCAGCGAATAATTTTGTGTTTACATTATGCAATTTGCGGTGGCAATTTCTAATAGATTAACAAAACAAAAAGGTCATTATTTTAATGTATGAAGTTAGAAATTTAGTGATTACGAAATTTTTGACAACAAATATTTAGAAAAATAGATATTCACAAGCCACAGATTTTCAACAACACACGCGTGGAATGCACAGTGGGAATTAATTATCCCGGCCATATCTCTCCTGGTTTCTTGTGGAGGCTGGATCGATTTGGACGAAATTAATATGATAATAAAAATGAAGAAAAATACCGCGGTGAAACATATTCAAAACTTATCGAATGATTGAATAGAAAAGGTTATATTTTACAATTTTTAAGATACTAGCTGTCACATTTGGTTACGTTGTTACCCACTATTAAGAAATATATTTAGCCACAGAAAAATACACTATTAAAAGGTAGAACAAATCACTTGTTGAATAGTAATCGAATTAATCCAGACACGAAAAATTAGTTAACAGCAATCAGAACTATTGGAATAATTATATTAAACTTACCAAGGGGGTTGAAGAATGTTGCTAATTTAAACTTTTACTTTTTTTATTTTAATAAAGCACTGTTCGAACTGAACTGATTTGTTGTCGTGCGAGCTCTGGCGTCGGAAAAGGGTTGTTCATGCGCGAACTCGTTTTTATATACTGCCCCCCAGAACGGCCTACTTCCTGCCTGGCAACAGTGCGCGCTCCCCAGATCTCTTGATCCTTCGTCTGAGACGAGGACAGAGATATAGAAAGAACGGCTCAACCGAAGCAAGGCACGCCCTAAACTATTGTCTGTTTTTTATAAAATTCTTGTGGGACTAAGTTAGCAATAACCGAACCGAGTGAGATAGGATCATTGTCCCGTTGTTCGCTATTGTATTATTTCTAGATCCTTCTATGTGGTGGGCGTTTCTTATTAGGTGTACTGGAAGGAATTTGATTTCCGGTGCCAACGAATACCTTATATGGTCATTATGATGCTATCACTAGTTAAGGCGCGCGGTTTCCATTCGATGTAACAACTAGTTATTTTGTTTGTCTGTGTGTAAAGATTTTTTATTTTTATTTTATATTTTTAAAACTATGTTACGACGTAACAATACCCCCTCTCCCAGAGAAAGGATTTTACGTAGTAAAATCCGCTGCGGTAAGCGTCCATGAAGGACAGAACTGCCCAGTAACTGTCTCACTTTCATACTTCCACTACCAAATACCTACCATGCGACCTAGCATACGACCTGTCATAGTTGTCTGAGGAAATTTATAATCAACAGACTGCCATACAAACAGAGTACAACCCTATTAAAAGATTGGACTCGAGAACAGTACTGCTTGACAAGAAGCGTCTAAGAGGAAGAATACTGAAACGTGAAACATTCGGACGAATCGGCACTGTGAAATACATTTGGTCTTTGATGAATTTGTTACAGTCACGACCCGCTGTAACGAGAAAATTAGTGTAGGCTTACTTAAAGAGTCACTACCCGCTCTATACGCGCAGAACGCAAAACAATAAGACGAATCAGACCCATACAAGAGGTCGCAACCCGCCATAAATGCGCAAAACGCAAAACAATAAACGAATAAGGCCCATACAAGGCTCATAATCCGCTATATCGCGCAAAACGCAAAAAAAAAACAATCTCCCAACTAAACGTCAACTTTCGTGTAGGCTTATTTTAATTCATCAAAGACAACGTAGACAGAGACCGAAACGCAACAACTTTTTAATTTAAAATTATTGTAGACGAGAGAAAGAAAAAAAAATTAACCAATATTCCGAAACACTATGTATCAAGGAAAACAAGAATCGAACCGTGGACGGTGACGACTATGATTAATATACGAACAATTGATTAAAACAAAATTAACTAAACTAAGCGGCATTGCGAGTATGTCTAGTCTTTAGCGAATTTGTTACAGTCACGACCCGCTGTAACGAAAAGAAAGCAGCAGACGAGTAGACCTATACCAAGAAACTGTCATACTCCGCTAAAAATTTGCAAAACGCAAATAAAACAAAACGTGTGTAGACCTATAAAGGAATCATACACACTAAAACAAAACTCCCAATCAAAACATCAAATTCGTGTAGGCTTGTTTTAATCCGCTAAAGACAAACATAATTAATTACTGAACGAAATAATGTTGAATTTAATATTTGCCGATACATGATAAAATAAAACGAATGCTAATATATCATAATAATGATTAGCAACCCTAAAAAAGGAAAAAACATTTTATGAGTCGAACCCACGAAACAGAACGAAAATGATAAGGTAAATTCAACGTGTATAACCCACGTGAATATAACAACATAATAAGTGACTTGATATGAGGATCAGAGACACTATAAAAGTATGAAAACATACTACCAAAAAAAAAAAACACGGAGGAGAGGAAACCGCGTATGGCTACTTCATACGTGAGTTCCGGTTTAGTTAAATGTAAATATTTAATGGTACGGTCCATTTTTAAACAAAATTATTTTTAAAGAATTGACTAAGTTCAAGCTAATTCAAGTAAATATTTTTATTAAACACCTCAATTGAAGCTAAAATGGCTCAATATATTAAATAATATTTTGTGAGACAAATAATTGAAATTAAAATAGTGAACTGAAATACGCGACGGAATGTGACACGATTGTGGGCAATGTTAAAAAAAAATTACAACGATTTAAAATAATGTACGTAACCGCAATTATCTTTTCAGAGTTAAAAAAAATAAAATTGCAAAACAATAAATGATTGCAACAATAAAAAATGAATGCAATAAATGCACCAATAAAAAATAAAATCTCTGAAAGGAAATGTCAATTACGCACAAACACAAATGCAAAATACAAATGCTAAAAAAACATGAAATGTAATGCAATGTTATAAAAAAATAAAAAAACGAAACAAAAATGTAGTAGACAAAATTATTGCCCACTGTGCAGTTCACGCATATGTGGGTAATCAGAGATGGTATTTGATTACCCGGCGGAGCCAGATGACAATAATCGGCTACTCGTTCCTCTTTAAAGAGAAACGGGTCGGTGGTACCACCCCGTTCAGCCTCGTCCGCAAAGGCTTACCACCTGGATTTGAAAAATACCGACACCACAATAGTACGAAAACTTCTCTGTGCTTTGCCCTTCAAACGTTGGCGCCACTTTGTTACGACCGCCTGACGGCGGGTACAAATAAAACAAACAATTACAAAAAAATACAAATGTTTATTGTTATCAAGAAAAATATATTTAATTACGCAAACAATCCAGAAGGTTAGAATAAGTATCAATATTAAAATGGGGCGTGAATTCCCGGCACAGGGGAGTTTTCGGGTCCACAAAAAAACCTATGGGCGCTGGGGACTTATCTTTAGGCCGCTCGATCCCGTGACGCGTGGGGGGTCTTCGGTAACAGCCTCCACCGGCTAGGTGAGGAATCTGGAGGTGCCCTGTAGTAGGCCCTCAGCCGCCGAGGTCAGCGGGAGTCGACGGGCAGAAATGAGGCCTGCTGTCTCCCAAACCGTACTTGTCAACCCGTACGGTGGACCCCCAGTTTTCTGGAACGCGCCGAATTGGACACATGTAGCGCGAAAGATCCGACCCCCAGGCACTAGGTGAGACCAGGAGTGGGCGTCGGCATCTTTCGCGAAGCAATTAAAATATTCACGAAATGGAGTGGTGATATATACGTCCGGTTTAAATATAATGAAAAACAAATATATAAAAAAACTTATTACCCAACCCAGAATCCAACCCCAACATTATATTTAGGACTATCACCACTCCACTACGCTATGAGGTACATAAATTTTAATTCTTACACATGACGGTAGGTCTATAAAAACGTCGAAACAATGACCATTGATATTTTTTTTTGTCGGGTATATTGAGAAAACCCTCTTTCGTGGCATCAATCCAGCGAATAATTTTGTGTTTACATTATGCAATTTGCGGTGGCAATTTCTAATAGATTAACAAAACAAAAAGGTCATTATTTTAATGTATGAAGTTAGAAATTTAGTGATTACGAAATTTTTGACAACAAATATTTAGAAAAATAGATATTCACAAGCCACAGATTTTCAACAACACACGCGTGGAATGCACAGTGGGAATTAATTATCCCGGCCATATCTCTCCTGGTTTCTTGTGGAGGCTGGATCGATTTGGACGAAATTAATATGATAATAAAAATGAAGAAAAATACCGCGGTGAAACATATTCAAAACTTATCGAATGATTGAATAGAAAAGGTTATATTTTACAATTTTTAAGATACTAGCTGTCACATTTGGTTACGTTGTTACCCACTATTAAGAAATATATTTAGCCACAGAAAAATACACTATTAAAAGGTAGAACAAATCACTTGTTGAATAGTAATCGAATTAATCCAGACACGAAAAATTAGTTAACAGCAATCAGAACTATTGGAATAATTATATTAAACTTACCAAGGGGGTTGAAGAATGTTGCTAATTTAAACTTTTACTTTTTTTATTTTAATAAAGCACTGTTCGAACTGAACTGATTTGTTGTCGTGCGAGCTCTGGCGTCGGAAAAGGGTTGTTCATGCGCGAACTCGTTTTTATATACTGCCCCCCAGAACGGCCTACTTCCTGCCTGGCAACAGTGCGCGCTCCCCAGATCTCTTGATCCTTCGTCTGAGACGAGGACAGAGATATAGAAAGAACGGCTCAACCGAAGCAAGGCACGCCCTAAACTATTGTCTGTTTTTTATAAAATTCTTGTGGGACTAAGTTAGCAATAACCGAACCGAGTGAGATAGGATCATTGTCCCGTTGTTCGCTATTGTATTATTTCTAGATCCTTCTATGTGGTGGGCGTTTCTTATTAGGTGTACTGGAAGGAATTTGATTTCCGGTGCCAACGAATACCTTATATGGTCATTATGATGCTATCACTAGTTAAGGCGCGCGGTTTCCATTCGATGTAACAACTAGTTATTTTGTTTGTCTGTGTGTAAAGATTTTTTATTTTTATTTTATATTTTTAAAACTATGTTACGACGTAACAAGATAGCAAACAGATAAGAGCACTTAAACGCCCGCCATTTTGGCGCGCTTGGCGTGACGTCAAACTCTATAATAACAATCAACTAGTGAACAGCTGTAGAAGTAATTTATTTTTATTTTGTATTTTGCTACCATTATACAATGGGACAACACTAGGTTGTGCCTAGGTGTAAAAATAAAATAAGAAATGCACCCGATAGGTGCGGACATAAGGAGAAAGTGGTGTAAAATCAGAAAAAGAGACATGGTATCTCCATCAACTTGTTTATATTGCTGTGAAGATTACTTTAACTAAGGATTAACTGTAAGAATGTGTCTGTGTAAGAATTAACATAAATAATTTTGAACTAAATTGTATTGTAGACTTTGACGTCATATTCGATCTGACCAATAGCGTGGCGTTCCAGCTACTTTAAATTTCCCACTCATTTTTTGTACTTTCAATAATTATTTTCTGAATAAAAACGTAATGTTATTAAAAAAATATTGGTATGGACATTATTCTAATGCGATGAAGTTTATAAAAAAAAATATTTGACCCTCATTTGAATTACACGCATATTCCCTATTGTCGATTCATTCAATAGTTTATTTTTCGTAACTATCGCCCATCGCTAGCGTATACGTATTTAAGCATAAAGTTGAGCAGAGAGACTCGCAGACAATACCAATCTGAAGTGTTTGTATTATCCAAACGAAGGTCCACCTTACATCTTGCTTTGCATGCCGAACACCTGCACGCGGCAGGATTTGATGAAAGCTACCGACAATGCGGTCGAAGTGGCCGCGTTCTGGGCCACTTCTATACAAGGTGTAACATAATAAATGCAAGACCTCAGACACCCCGATTAGAGAATTGCTTCATAAACATGAAACGAAAACCAAATTTCCAAAATTAAAAGTTTTTATCCCTTTTTAAGCACTTTTATACCCCAATTAACAATGAAACTTGTATGTGTATGTGTGCATTTTGAGAAATACGGGTTAGGAATGCATTCGTAATCTCCTTATTGCTATGAATCAAGAATAAACTTAGTTTTTTATCAGTGCGCTATAGGAGTAAAAGCATTTTTTGCACATTTAAAAAAAATGTAAGATGCATTAAAAATAGTGAATCAATTCAGTTACCGATTTAGAACAAACTACTTTCAGGTCTTGCGTTTATTATGTTACACCTTGTATAGATTCAATATGTTTGCCGTCGAAACGAGAAGAACAACGGTTCTTGACGTGAAACGTCACGTCAAGTACGCGTTGGTTCTGTTCAAACGCTGATAGGCTCGCACGCTCAACAAACGCTCTAACAAGCGTGGAGGCCCAAGAGTTTATCACTGTGGCCTTTTCCAGTACTGAGCGCGGCGTGGGCAAGTCGTTCCTGTCGGAGTTCCGCTGCGTGCAGTGCCGCCTGTGCCGCAAGCTGCTGGACTCTGATGAGACGGCCGCCGTGCACCTGCGCACCTGGAGGCACCACCAGCTCTTCCTGCGCCTGCTCACCGACAAGACCGCGCCCGCACAGGTACGCTCACACACACATACACGAGGCGGCCGCCGTGCACCTGCGCACCTGGAGGCACCACCAGCTCTTCCTGCGCCTGCTCACCGACAAGACCGCGCCCGCACAGGTACGCTCACACACACATACACGAGGCGGCCGCCGTGCACCTGCGCACCTGGAGGCACCACCAGCTCTTCCTGCGCCTGCTCACCGACAAGACCGCGCCCGCACAGGTACGCTCACACACACATACACGAGGCGGCCGCCGTGCACCTGCGCACCTGGAGGCACCACCAGCTCTTCCTGCGCCTGCTCACCGACAAGACCGCGCCCGCACAGGTACGCTCACACACATACACGAGGCGGCCGCCGTGCACCTGCGCACCTGGAGGCACCACCAGCTCTTCCTGCGCCTGCTCACCGACAAGACCGCGCCCGCACAGGTACGCTCACACACACATACACGAGGCGGCCGCCGTGCACCTGCGCACCTGGAGGCACCACCAGCTCTTCCTGCGCCTGCTCACCGACAAGACCGCGCCCGCACAGGTACGCTCACACACACATACACGAGGCGGCCGCCGTGCACCTGCGCACCTGGAGGCACCACCAGCTCTTCCTGCGCCTGCTCACCGACAAGACCGCGCCCGCACAGGTACGCTCACACACATACACGAGGCGGCCGCCGTGCACCTGCGCACCTGGAGGCACCACCAGCTCTTCCTGCGCCTGCTCACCGACAAGACCGCGCCCGCACAGGTACGCTCACACACACATACACGAGGCGGCCGCCGTGCACCTGCGCACCTGGAGGCACCACCAGCTCTTCCTGCGCCTGCTCACCGACAAGACCGCGCCCGCACAGGTACGCTCACACACACATACACGAGGCGGCCGCCGTGCACCTGCGCACCTGGAGGCACCACCAGCTCTTCCTGCGCCTGCTCACCGACAAGACCGCGCCCGCACAGGTACGCTCACACACACATACACGAGGCGGCCGCCGTGCACCTGCGCACCTGGAGGCACCACCAGCTCTTCCTGCGCCTGCTCACCGACAAGACCGCGCCCGCACAGGTACGCTCACACACACATACACGAGGCGGCCGCCGTGCACCTGCGCACCTGGAGGCACCACCAGCTCTTCCTGCGCCTGCTCACCGACAAGACCGCGCCCGCACAGGTACGCTCACACACACATACACGAGGCGGCCGCCGTGCACCTGCGCACCTGGAGGCACCACCAGCTCTTCCTGCGCCTGCTCACCGACAAGACCGCGCCCGCACAGGTACGCTCACACACACATACACGAGGCGGCCGCCGTGCACCTGCGCACCTGGAGGCACCACCAGCTCTTCCTGCGCCTGCTCACCGACAAGACCGCGCCCGCACAGGTACGCTCACACACACATACACGAGGCGGCCGCCGTGCACCTGCGCACCTGGAGGCACCACCAGCTCTTCCTGCGCCTGCTCACCGACAAGACCGCGCCCGCACAGGTACGCTCACACACACATACACGAGGCGGCCGCCGTGCACCTGCGCACCTGGAGGCACCACCAGCTCTTCCTGCGCCTGCTCACCGACAAGACCGCGCCCGCACAGGTACGCTCACACACACATACACGAGGCGGCCGCCGTGCACCTGCGCACCTGGAGGCACCACCAGCTCTTCCTGCGCCTGCTCACCGACAAGATCGCGCCCGCACAGGTACGCTCACACACACATACACGAGGCGGCCGCCGTGCACCGCGCACCTGGAGGCACCACCAGCTCTTCCTGCGCCTGCTCACCGACAAGACCGCGCCCGCACAGGTACGCTCACACACACATACACGAGGCGGCCGCCGTGCACCTGCGCACCTGGAGGCACCACCAGCTCTTCCTGCGCCTGCTCACCGACAAGACCGCGCCCGCACAGGTACGCTCACACACACATACACGAGGCGGCCGCCGTGCACCTGCGCACCTGGAGGCACCACCAGCTCTTCCTGCGCCTGCTCACCGACAAGACCGCGCCCGCACAGGTACGCTCACACACACATACACGAGGCGGCCGCCGTGCACCTGCGCACCTGGAGGCACCACCAGCTCTTCCTGCGCCTGCTCACCGACAAGACCGCGCCCGCACAGGTACGCTCACACACACATACACGAGGCGGCCGCCGTGCACCTGCGCACCTGGAGGCACCACCAGCTCTTCCTGCGCCTGCTCACCGACAAGACCGCGCCCGCACAGGTACGCTCACACACACATACACGAGGCGGCCGCCGTGCACCTGCGCACCTGGAGGCACCACCAGCTCTTCCTGCGCCTGCTCACCGACAAGACCGCGCCCGCACAGGTACGCTCACACACACATACACGAGGCGGCCGCCGTGCACCTGCGCACCTGGAGGCACCACCAGCTCTTCCTGCGCCTGCTCACCGACAAGACCGCGCCCGCACAGGTACGCTCACACACATACACGAGGCGGCCGCCGTGCACCTGCGCACCTGGAGGCACCACCAGCTCTTCCTGCGCCTGCTCACCGACAAGACCGCGCCCGCACAGGTACGCTCACACACACATACACGAGGCGGCCGCCGTGCACCTGCGCACCTGGAGGCACCACCAGCTCTTCCTGCGCCTGCTCACCGACAAGACCGCGCCCGCACAGGTACGCTCACACACACATACACGAGGCGGCCGCCGTGCACCTGCGCACCTGGAGGCACCACCAGCTCTTCCTGCGCCTGCTCACCGACAAGACCGCGCCCGCACAGGTACGCTCACACACACATACACGAGGCGGCCGCCGTGCACCTGCGCACCTGGAGGCACCACCAGCTCTTCCTGCGCCTGCTCACCGACAAGACCGCGCCCGCACAGGTACGCTCACACACATACACGAGGCGGCCGCCGTGCACCTGCGCACCTGGAGGCACCACCAGCTCTTCCTGCGCCTGCTCACCGACAAGACCGCGCCCGCACAGGTACGCTCACACACACATACACGAGGCGGCCGCCGTGCACCTGCGCACCTGGAGGCACCACCAGCTCTTCTTGCGCCTGCTCACCGACAAGACCGCGCCCGCACAGGTACGCTCACACACACATACACGAGGCGGCCGCCGTGCACCTGCGCACCTGGAGGCACCACCAGCTCTTCCTGCGCCTGCTCACCGATAAGACCGCGCCCGCACAGGTACGCCCACACACACCAAGCGTTTTCTATTCATCATCTGCATCATCTCAGCCTATACTTGTCCACTGCTGAATATAGGCCTCCCCAATCGCTTTCCAGCGTAACCGGTCCGACGCCACCTGCATCCAACGACTTCCTGCGATTTTCACAAGATCGTCGGTCCATCTGGCAGGCGGTCGTCCTACGCTGCGCTTGCCAATATGTGGCCTCCACTCTAGAATCTTTCTGCCCCAAAACCCGTCCGATCTTTGCGCTATGTGGACCGCCCATTGCCACTTCAGCTTGCTAATCCCGTGGGCTATGTCGGTGACCTTGGCTCTTCTACGAATCTCCTCATTCCTGATTCGAGCACGTAGAGAAACGCCGAGAATAACTCTTTCCATAACTCGCTAAGCAACTCTGAGCTTTTTATGAGACCCATTTGTAAGAGACCACGTATCTGATCCGTATGTCATCACATGCAACACACATATTGACTAAAAACTTGAGTCTTGAGGCACTTAGGTATTTTGGACGAGAAGATGTTTTCTATTAGCGACAAAAAAAACCTACTTTCCCCAAGCTGGAGTGGCAGAGGTGAACTGTGTACACCCACTTTTATCCGACGATGTTAGGTCCCATATAATAGGGCGCAAGCCTATTGTCATATTTCGGGCCGATACTGGGAATTTTTCGATGCAAAAGCTACATTAGTTCGACCTAGGATTTGAGCCCAGGACCTCGTGATTGCAAAACACATTATTCGCCACTAGACCAACGAACGACTGTAAAATGTCCACTTTGCTATAGGCACTGTAAAGAATCTCTATATCATCACGCCAGATCCCTTGAGGATAGAGGGACAGAGTTCCAACAGGTTCTTTATTTACAGTCCTGTCTGGTTTTCTTCTTCCTCATAGTTTATCTCATACACACTCGCCGGTAACGGAGACTCTTGATTTACCCTTCAGATAAGACACGGTCTATGTGGTTATGGCAGGATTGTGTCACCATTGTGGTGGGGATCGGGATTCCGCAGAACACACGCTTGTTGAGTACCCAGCGTGGGCCATCGAGAGGCGGATCCTAGCCGACCGGATCGGACCAGACCTCTCCCTGCCGGTAGTAGTAGCGGCTATGCTGGCAGGAGAATCGGCGTGAAGAGCCGTATCCCCTTCTGCGAGGATGTGATGTCCCAGAAGGAGGCTGAGCGGGATCGAGAGAGGGTCGGGGCGGAGGCACAGACCGCCTAGGCTCACCAGCCCAATAGCCCGGGGCTTTATAATACGGGCTAACTTGTGTCTCCCACCGATACATCTCGCGGGGAACCACCCCTGGACCAACATCCGCAGGGGGACGTTGGGGTCGTGGGACGCTGGGGCGGGGGCTCTTAAGCGTCTTTCACGCGCGACCCCGACATTACAAAAGATTTTTATGAGTGCAGTTATTTGTTGTTCCAATAAAAACCTATTATGTTTGATTTGTGTCATCCAGAGCCAGCCGGACACGTCGAAAAGAACGATGGACTCGGAGGAGGACGGCAACTGGAAGCGCCGCAAGACCGAGGCCGCGGACACCGACCACGAGCACAACGGACACCCCGACCAGGACCAGGACGCATCCGTTAAAGGTACGCTACATACAGACTACTAGGAATGTAGATTTATGAAATAAAACTATTTTTCGGATTTTATCACGGTTTATTTTGGATTTGTAAGTTTCTGCTGCAAAGCACTCTAACATCGAGAACTTAAATGATTATAATAATTATTATTATTTGTAAATTTTCCGACGACCTTAAGAACCTTGAATGTTACTCACGGAGGAACTTGAATCGTTTTTTGAGGTATAAAGGAGTATTAGGATCAAACAGAATGCTGTATAGAAGCGACAGTACGAAATTCAGACACATGATCATATTGCTGCAAACCAGATATGAATCTTATACAGAAATTTTAAAGTCGCTCAAGTTTATTAAGTTGACTCTCGGTTATATTAAGATAGCCGGCGTCTGCATAATCGAGGATAAGAAGTAGAAGGGATTGTGCAAGTGACATTTTAGTAGCAGGGGGCACAAAATTTCGCAACCTTCTTAATGAGTCAGCGGAACCAAAAATCTTGCGGCCAAGTTCATGAATTTGCGGGCCCCACGTGAAATTGGTATCAATATAGATCCCCAATTTTTTCACTGTTTTACTTATAGGTATTGTGACACCGTCAAACATAATTTGGGAAAGTCGTGACCAATTTAGAAGTGCAGTAAGTCTAGAGCTACCGATGATAATAGCTTGGGCTTAGCTGGGTTGACTTTAAGACCATAGCTTTTACTCCATTCGCATGTTTTTACTATATCGTTATTTATAGTATTGACAGCCTCTGACAACCTGGTCAACGGTGCTTGCGTGTAAATTTGGAGATCATCTGCGTAAAGGTGGTAGGAAGAAAGTAATTGGTTGGAAATTGAATTAATAAAGATAGCGAAAAGTAACGGAGTCAAAACGCCACCCTGCGGGGTACACCGGCAGTAGTATAGCAATAAAAAGAGTAGGTTTCTTCGATGCGAATACGTTGCCGGCGACCAAACATGTTATTACGAAACCAGTCAATTGCCGTTGGAGATATGTTAATAGATCGCAAAACTCCACTCCAAGTTTCACACTTAATTGTAAACCAAGAAAATCATATGCAATTATGATTTTCTTGGTTTACAACTGGGTCCGCGTGGTGACCTCATCTCTCAACTCGATTTGTGAGAGGCCTTTACCCAGTATAGGCATAGTAGTAGTATAGGATATATATGTATACTAAAATGTTTAATGTCTAATTTGTTTACACAGAGGACATACCAGACAAGGCGACGGAGGCTGCGCTGCTGAACGAGACTGACCAGGAGATGCCAGATATGGACCAGCTCGAGGACTGGGAGCAGTCCGTTGACGAAATCCTGGAAGACGAAGCCAATAATACTACGGGTAAGGTTTATTTAGAGCGAGCGATTACGCTCTATTCTACATCTGGCGATATTTACGACCTATTCCTGTCGCCACGACGCGAATCAGTTGTCGAGGAACAAAAGTCATTGAGTGTAATCCTTATAATATATACTCAAGAAGCTGCGGGCGCGCATAATGTTTTTTTCGTAGCCCCACACTAGAATATTCCTGTGTTGTGGGTACGTTTACAGACATTAAAATCGACATACACAAATACCCAGATCCAATATAATCCCCTTGCCTAATTTTTTATTAATTTTATTAAAAGTGGTAATCCTTCCGGCATTACGCGGGTGGGAAGTGCGGCGAGTGCGGGGCGTTTGTGGAACTTTAGGCTTCAGTCTCAGTTCAGTCTAGAATTGTGCTCGTTATAATGGCAATAGGCTCACCTCCTATTAAATTGAGACTTTATATCGTGTTATTCGTACTAAAATTATGGATCATGAACAAAATGACAGCCAAAAAATGTCGCGTTTCTGTATACTTATACATCTAAATCTACCCGTGCCTAGCAATTGTAGAAATTACTTAAATTCAGATTTTTTTTATTCATGTAACAATTACAGTATTTATGAATATCAGAAAAGTAACAAAGATCCCACCTTCGGAATATCATTCCTGTTCAGAAGAAAGGCAAGAAACTCCATGGTTACTATTTTAAAATAAATTTAATATTTTGTTGTGGGGTATTATGTGGTAATTCGAAATAAGACCACAACCATGTTTGTGTTATTAATTTCTGGCCAGTTTTTCGATCTTAACACCTTTAATTTAGCACCAATAAATATCGATGGTGTTTTAAGAAAATATTGGTTTAAAATAGAAGGTTTAAAATATTGCTTTTGAACCAGATGAAAAAGCAGAGGAATCGATGCAAGAGGAACCTAACAAGGAAGAACTTAACAAGGAAGAACCTAACAAAGAAGAACCTAACAAAGAAGACCCTAACAAAGAAGAACCTGCACCCGCCCCGGTGCCAGCTCCTGTGCCCGAGAAGCCGAAGACTCCGCCCCCCGCCACCCCGGCGCTCGACGACAAGCCCCGGGCTTCGCCCCGCGGCCGCGGCCGTGGCCGGGCCCGCGGTAGAGGCCGCTATTAAAATTACCACACGACTGGAATTAGCGGTTGGTAAATCAGCGTATTTTAGCTGGGAATAGGCAAAATGTTATCAGAATAAAGATTACTATTACATTTTGTAATCTTCAACGATAACGATTACTTTTTTAATCTTCTATCATGATTGATGATTGCACAATTTAATCGTTATCATTAATCTGTACGTTTTGCCGACCTCTGATGTAGTATAGTTTTCCCTTTAGCTATCGATTCTAAGCTGTAAAGCCTCGTATTCACTGGGGGACAAATCTCCCGCGACACGTGTCCTTTGAAGTCGGGTGAAGTCGAACGTCGTCGTTCAACATCGGCCGGCGAGTCAGGCGGCTTCGCGTGACTTGTTCCTTGTCGCCGCTTCGCTTCAATATAACATAATAGGCGAACGATCTATGAAAGGAAGTCTGCGGGTCCTCTGCGGACGACATGTTGCAACCGATAAAGCAAATGTGGACGACATAGGCCGCGAAACAAGATGTCAAACGTCGCTCGATATCTCATACGGCAAATGTCGCGGAAAATTTGTCCTAATTGAATGCAAGGCTAACATAAATCCTATGCAA
Organism: Phalera bucephala; assembly: GCA_905147815.2. Taxonomy (NCBI): domain Eukaryota; kingdom Metazoa; phylum Arthropoda; class Insecta; order Lepidoptera; family Notodontidae; genus Phalera; species Phalera bucephala. Next base: position 18,677,000 of record LR990630.1, on the reverse strand, counting down.
CATTAGTATTGATTTAAGTACATAAAATTTATTATAACTGTTCTTATAGGTCGTCAAAGACGCGTCTCAACCTCTCTGATTCTTACAGTCCAATTGTCAGTTAGGCATAAATTGTGAAAAAATATATTTCGAATTTTATCTATATAATTTTTGGGTTTTATTATCCCGATGTTTCGAGAACGCTACAGCACCTATTAATAAGAAATTAATTTAATTGCAATTGAAATGTACATTAATTGATTCTACAATTAAAAAATTGTTTAAATAATTTCCAACACTACTGTTGTGTGATGTTCTGCCAGTGTATTAGTTCTATTGTTACACGTGTAACAATAATGTACTGTGTTACAATAAAACTAACCTGAAGTGATAAGAGAAATGGAGATGCGAGTCTGCGGTGATTTAACTATCTATAGTTGGTCTATATTTATTATATTTTTCACTTAAAGACCGTATCTCAAATTCGGAATTAAATACATATTCATAGCAGCCATATATAAAATTGAGAATAGGAAAGAAAACGAATCTAAAATCATTTCGAAGAATCATTTTGATCTAATCCATTCAAACTTAGTGCAGCTTTCGAAGGTCTACAAACAGTGCGATAAAACAGCATGAATGACGTAACGCTAAAGATGAAGATCTTTAGCGTCACGTCATCTCAGCTTGCATTAGACTACAAAAGTTACCTTTAGTTGTTTTTTGAGACATGAACTATAAGTCAGCAATATACGCGAACTTATTAAATTTTTGTAATCGGAAATACACTTGGAACATTAGCAAATACTGTCGGAACCAAATATTGGTAACATGCATTAATAGTATCGAGATCAAGAAAAGTAATGAATTTGATGTAAAAATGCGCAAGACATTTGAATAACTGAGAAAGTGTGACTTATGTCGCAGACCGTACTAAGCAGTTACCCAATCACAATGCATTTTCTTATTTATTTATTTTACTTTATTGGGAACATAAACAGTAATACATTGGGTGTAACTTAACAGTATGATAACTAATCTATCTATCTATAACCTCACGCCCCCTCCCTCGCGGGGTAGGCAGAGAGTACAGAGTTCCTACAGGTTCTTTCCTTACATACCTCTCTGGCTTCCTCCACTCTCATAGTTCGTCTCATACACAGTCGCCGGTTACGGAGACTCTTGACTTGCCCTTCAGCTAAGACACGGTCTATTTGGTCATGGTAAGATAACTAATAGACAACTTAAATGAAATAACCCACTACAATGTCCACAAATTACTTTAGTGATATACGTATATCTTAAACTTAAACTAGAGGGCCATATAAACAAATATGAAAAGATAAAGAGATAGCGAAATTAAAAAAAAAAGAAAAAAAAGTTGAAAAGAAAAATTTTCTTCGAGTATTCTTGCGATGTTCTATGGGACTACTATGTTGTGTGGGAAACATAGATATATAAATTTCACATCAATGCGCTCGTCTCCGCGTAACTATAAAATGTAAATAACAGATCCGCGGAATCTGAAACAGGTATAGTACACAACAATATCATCTGCTATCATTAAGACGACACGCACCGAAAATATTATCCTACTAATATTATAAATGTCAGTATGGATGTTTGTTATTCAAGCACGCAAAAGCGGCAAACCGGATATGGATGAGATTTGGCTCACAGATAGTTAATTATCTGGATTAACAAATTGGATACTTTTATCTCAGAAAAAATTAAGATCCTGTATAAAGTGACCGCGGGAAAAAACTAGTAAAAATAAGCTTTTTCATACACATGTGTATGAAAAAGCTTATTTTTACTAGTTTATGTATATACATATCGTAGCAAAATCTACGAAATCGCAGATATTTTGTTAATTTTCGTCACGTGTCGCCTTAGTAAAATCCTATTGTTAGGGTTTTTGAAACAGGCTTAGCGCACCTGTCTACACTTTGTATGAGATTTCTAGCTTATTGTTAAGTTATTTTATGTGTGCAATTTGAAGTGCATAATTATTAAATTAGGTGTAACTAGTTTGGCACACACTAGGTTTAACTACGTGAGTTAAAAAGACTTGAAATGTTTGAAAAATAGTTCTGTTTGATATATTGCTTTGGCTGAATTAAGTGAGGCTGCAACTCCATTCATGAAAGGAGTGGCGTGAATTGCATATCCATACAAATTTTATATTTTCGAAAGTAACTGTCTGTTTGTCTGTTAACTTTTGACGCCCATACCCCTGAACAGATTTTGATCGTATTCGGTAATGTCTTAGATTTTATACAGGGGAAGACATAGGCTACCTTTTGTTTAAAAAAAAAAAGATTGAGTGTGTGAAACAAAATACACGCCTGAAAATAACGCGAATGAAGTTGCAGGCACAATAAACTAGTGCCTAAGCTGAGGAAGCAAAAAAAACTACAAATGAAACTATTTTTTAAATAATTTGATTTTTCTATAGTCTTAGATTAGATTGTAGTTAGCCGTAAACATTTTCAGATAATAGAATGTATGAAAAAATATTATGTTTCATTTCCAATTTAGAAACATTCTTAGAGCTGAAACTAGTGTTGTAAAAACGCTCGAGTCGGCGCTTAAACACTCTAGTACTCAACGTGCTTCAACGCTCCTCGTAAGCTTCGCCTCAGCGCTAAATTTTCAGAGCTCATTTTTACAACACTAACTCAAATCCTTCTAACTGTATTATTAAAGAGCGTAAAAGCTGAGTGCAACCTAAGTATAAATTATGCCCATAAGCTGCCTTAACTTTTGATTAGATTTATGTTTATAATACAACAGCTATTTATCAAACTATATATTTCGTTTTCGTTGTTGAAGTATATAATCGTCAGTTGCTATAATATTTTTAAGCTGTAGAAGTGTCACGTAAAAGGGATTGTTCCAGGATATATAAAACTGTATTTTTCTAAGTAATTAAGAATTGTAATATATTTTATGGCAAAATTTTGACTTTATTTGTATAGTATTTTTTACATAGGTTGGGTAGTGACAGTTCTAATTGCCAAACGGAATTATACTTTATTCAATGGCAATAAGAGGCATGCCCCGTTTCTATACTTATGGGTTTTTGCCTTAACACCATTGAATTAAATATTAATTTCGTTTGGCAATTAGAACTGTCACTACCCATCCTATGTGAAAAATGCTATAGTGAAAGCGAAGATTTGTGAATAAAATATTTTTAAATTCTTGCCCTCATAAAATAAGTTTTTGTGTCCCTTGAAATAACGTTTTTGCATAAGACTCTGAACTGACAACATTAATTTGATGGGTCTACTATTAAAATAATATGTATACCATAAATGGATTTAATTTTGCCCTACTTTGAGTAGTAAATTACTATTATTATTTATCACTATTATTATAGTATTGTTAATGATCAATCTATATACTTGACTTTACATTAGCCTGTAATTACTTTGCAATTTACATACATTCTGTCTTAAAGTGGTGTTTTAGTATACTTCTAGATATTAATTAATGTGAAAAATAAAGTAAACAAAATATAGTAATCAAAACTGTATTATTCTCTACCTACTTTTCAAAGGATGTGGCTTTGTAATAGTATTCCAACAGACCTTATTCGCTTTAAACAATAAACCACGATCCACGCCAACTTTTCCTAACTTTTTGTCGGATCTCCGATTTCTCTCTCAAGGACGTTAGGATGTCCAAGTTCTAATAATAATAATAAAGTTAGGACGATTAACATTCTATCGTCCTTGTCCTAAGCCCAAATTTGGAGAGTGATAAAAAGAGAAATCGTCCGACACGAAGTTAGGAAAGAATGGTGTTGGTCGTGGCTAAAACACAGAAATGATCGTTTATTGGTTCTTTATCGGCATACAAAATACCATAACGCGAAAATTTCACGATGCTGTCGTAACGCACCGCGTTTCGTTGTAACGTATAAGGGAGCTGCAGTTTTCATTTTCTAATTTGAAAGAAATTAGCTGTAGTATTTTCCACATAGGATGGGTAGTGACAGTTCTACTACCCATCCTATGTGAAAAATTCTGAATATAATCTTTAGTTTTTATGATCCAGTGTATAAAGGTGTAGTGAAATTTTTATTTTCAACTTTAACATGTCTTATGTATGTTGTGAAAAATAAAAGTACTAAACTACCAAGAAAATCAATTTGTTTTATTGATTTCATCATTATATTTACGTATACTTTGCACTTTTTTTTATATTTAAAGTGAAACTTTTATTAGATCGTCTCAAACTTTTTGGTCTGTGTGTTGCATGTCGCGTGACGGTCGGCCGCGGAGTAGGGATAAAGTGAAAGGCGCTCGCCAGAGCAGCCAAAGCCAATATGTAAATAAATTACACGCACGCGCGTTCCACCGCGCAAGGCAGCCGTCAAGGTGGCGTCTTCGGACGACCACCGACGGCTATCCGCTTTCCTGCGATCGAACAAGATCGCATATCACACTTACACCCTGGAGGAGGAAAGGGAGCTCAGGGTAGTAATCCGCGGTGTCCCTAAGGAGCTGGACACCGCCGCCATAAAGCCGACCTCCAGTCCCAGGACCTTCCTGTGCGCCAGGTGCACAGAATGGTCAATGGGCGCTCCAAGGAGGCCTACGACATGGTGCTGGTCGTCCTCGACCGCACCGAGTCCGGCCGTAGGGTCTTCGACCTGAAGGCCGTGTGCCATATCTCTGGCCTCTCCGTGGAGGCCCCCCACATACGTGGCATGCCCGGGCAGTGCTAGAACTGCCAGCTATACGGGCACTCTGCCCGTAATTGTCACGCGCGCCCTCGATGCGTGAAGTGCATCGGGGACCACGCGACGTCCCAGTGCGCCCGTTAGAAGGAGACGGCGGCCGAGCCCCCCAGCTGCGTCCTCTGCGTCACCAAGGGGCACACCGCGAACTATCGCGGTTGCCCCAAGGCTCCGAAGGGGAAGCGCGGCCGGGCGAGGCGCGGCGGCCGCCGCCGCCCCCGCGTGGTTGCCCCCCCCCCCTCTGCGCCCTCAGCGCAACACCCCCCCGCGCCCTCAGCGCACCCTCGTCCGGTGCCTTCTGCGCCAGCGACCACAGTTCCCCGCGCTCCCGCGCCACTGAAGCTGACCCCCCTCCCCCGCCGCTCAGGCCGTCCCTTAGCGCCAACGCGTGGGTGAAGCCGCTGCCCTACACCGCGGCCTCCCACCCGTCAGTGGGCCCTGCCCGCCCCCCGAAGCGCGCGCCGGCGATCCCGCCGGTGGCTGCTTGTCCCCCTCCGCCCACTAACGTCAGTCAGGACGTCAACCTGATCATGAACGTCTCGGCGGTGATAAGCCCCGCACTATTCCCCAGAGTCCGTGAACTCGCCCTCCAACTCCGCGCCGCCACCAACTTGGCGGATCAGGTTCTCCTGGCCGCGGAATACAGGGACGTTTATGACGTCCTGGCGTCCCTCAGAACCCAACCCCCTCGCACCCAATAATGGATTTACGACCTCCGCGCCATAAGCCCCACAACCTATCCCTGGCGTTCTTTAACGCCGATGGCCTTCGCTCCCAGCGAGATCAGGTTGCTGATTTCCTCCGAGATCACCAACTTGATATCCTCCTTGTGCAGGAAACCTTCCTCAAGCCCGCACAACGCGATCCTAGGATTGCGAACTATAACCTCGTGCGTAATGACAGAATCGGCTCCCGCGGAGGCGGTACTCTCATTTACTACAGGAGGTCCCGTCACTGCATCCCTCTCGATCCCCCCGCGCTCACCAACATCGAAGCCTCGGTCTGTCGCGTCTCTCTCACGGGGCACCAGCCCATCGGGATCGCCTCCGTATACCTTTCCCCCACTAAATCCGTTCTCAGGAGTGACTTTGAAGCACTCCTTAATCTGGGAAGCGCCGTCATTCTGGCGGGCGACTTCAACAGTAAGCACGTGGCCTGGAACGGTCTCACCACTTCCCCTAACGGTAGGAGCCTTGACGCCCTGGTCGACGTTCTCGACTTTGACGTCATCGCACCTATGCACCCACCCATATCCCATACCCACTATCCTATCAATCCCAACCACCGACCCGACGTCCTGGGCATGGCGCTTCTGAAGGGTGTCACCCTACGGCTGCACTCCTTGGCAGTAGTCCAGGAACTCGACTCTGACCATCGACCTGTAGTCATGAGACTCGGTTCCCCCCCCTTCCGCCCCTCAGCGACCAAAAAAGACGGTGGTGGATTCGTGGCGATAAGCACGGCCTTGGCGGATGCCGACCCTCCCCCCTCCCTCTCAGCTCGGTCTTCATCCCGTCCCCTCAGGACACCGATCAGGCCGTAGATGCCTTCACCGAACACATCCGATCGGCTGTCAGTCGATCGTCCAAGCAAGTCGAGGCGGAAGATCTCTACCTCAACCGCTTTCGACTGCCGGACGATGTTAGGGATCTCATTCGTTCCAGGAATGCTTCTATCCGAGCGTACGACTCCTACCCCACCGAAGCCAATCGGGCCCGGATGCGCGCTTTACAACGAGAGGTTAAGCGTCGTGTCGCGGAGGTCCGGGAGGAACGGTGGGGTGACTTCCTAGAGGGCAGCTGGCGCGTAGCCTCAAATCCGACTCCACGACTGACATGCCCCCGCTGTCCCGCCCTTCAGGCGCACTTTGCGTTTCGAGAAACATATCGCTGAGTGCGCACGTAACTGTTTCTACAGATTGAGGCTGCTATACAAAATTAGACCCTTCTTATCGGAAAAACTGCGAACACAACTAGTTGAGTCACTAGTCTTGTCTAAACTTAATTATGCGGACACGGTCTACGGCCCAAGGCTACTTGCGCGTACGCAACGGTTGATCCAAAGGGTCCAAAACGCATGTGCAAGATTCTGTTTTAATGTGCCACCGAGAAGCCACATAACCCCCTTTTTAAACCAACACTACTGCCTAAAAATGAAGTCCCGACGCAAACTACACCTGGCGTGCCTCCTCTTTGGTGTTCTTAAGTATAAAACTCCGAAATACTTGTACGAGAAGTTTACTTGGGGAGCAGCCAGAAGAGGCTGCGCCCGTAGACAATGTTCACTACAACTCTCCATCGAACAGTACAGTTCAGCCGCTTTCCGGGGCAGTTTCAGGTACGCAGCCTCCAAGTGTTGGAATAATCTGCCGCCGCCAATCAGAAACCTGGAATCCATAAATAGATTTAAGATTAGACTTAAAAAACACTTGGTCGAGGTGCAGCGGCAATATAATAATATTAATCTGGATATATCTATAATATAACACGAATTGTAATGAATAAATAATACATACCCTAGTAGATAGATAGTTAAGTGCCCCTTCGCGTTCGCGTTCACTGTTTCTGATAAAAAGCACACACACTTTCTTTCAATAACTCCCTGATTAATGGGGACCTGTAAATTAAAAAAAAAAATAAAAAATATATATATATATATATATGTATGTAATGTATGTATATATATATATATATGTATATGTATGTGTATATATGTATGTATGTGTGTATGTATATATATATATATATATATATATATATATATATATATATATATATATATATATTACTATAATTTCAAATATTTTCTATTATACTACAATAATAATATGTGCAACAATACTATGTATATATATAATAAAACAGTTATAACTTACCTCAGGGTCTGGTTCACTCACGTTTAGGCTTCTCTTCTTTATCTGTCATATTTGCAGTGTATTATACAATATACGGGCTGTAGACCTGACAGAGTAAAAGCTGTAACCATGAGAAAATAAAATAACTTTAGAAAAAAACACAATTTTGAAATTACATAATTTAACGATTTATTAAATGATACTGTACAAACTACTGTCGTAGATAGATAGACTGTAGTGCTAACCTCTTGGTTCCTTAGGTTTATTAGTCCATTCAAAAGTGGTGGTGGAGCGGCGACATATGCGCATCAAGTAATGGCGTCATGGTATTTTATACACTTCACCCATAACTCATAATTATTTTCTTTGTCCGTATAAATAAACTTATCACTAGTTAAGACTCAACTATTTTCGGCACTTATTTCCTTACTTGTTTGCAAACATTGTGTAATCTAATACTTTACCGTTAAGCACATAATAGTACAATGGTTTTATATATTGCATAGTTGCCTATGAGCGGAGTGAGATCAACACACATGCGCCGGAATGCCGCGCGGAGAACCGGTTTCGTGCAATCAAAACGATTCTCACTCGCTCAACACAACAATTATATATAATTATACCTCATATCGCCTGCGCAGGCACAGAGTTCTATGTATTGTACCATTTTAGTCCTTTTTATTTTATAGTAAATGTAAATTTTTCCACTCATAATATATGTATACAATTTCCTTTTGCCTTTATTTACACATTTATAATACATATTCAGGTGTACGTATGTGTTATATCTGTATTATGCAACGTACGCGATTGCGTCACCATTGAGTGTAAAAATTTTTTGTGCAATAAATAGTAAATGAGCAGGCTTTGGCTGAAAACCAGCGCTGGGGGAGACTCTGTTCCCCTCCAGCACATGCTGAGCCAATTGCCTTTCGGCACAGCTCACACCAAGGCTAATGCTGCAGCAGCAGCCTATTGTAGCTTAATATTATTTAGTTTTTGTCTTTTTCTGTATTTGTTTATTTTTAATTTTATTTTTACGCAACCTGTCCTACTTTTTGTGATTTTAAAATGTGCGCTGTGTTGATTAAATATTTTTCATTTCATTTCATTTTCATTTCACCCCCAGCCTTCGACGACGACGAAAAGGCCGAGCTTCTCGCCGACTCTCTCGAGAGCCAGTGCACCCCCAGCTCTCAGTCCGTCGACCAGTCCCACGTCGACGCGGTCGACAGGGAAGTCGAGCGCAGGGCATCCCTCCCCCCCGTCGATTCCTTGCCTCCTATCACGCAAACGGAGGTCGAAGATCTGATCGCGTTCTGAAATGCCTGCCCGCCCAACTTATCTGCCTCTTAGTGGCCATATTGAACGCCGCCATGACGAACTGCACCTTCCCCGCTAAGTGGAAGGAGGCGGACGTCATAGGCATTCCCAAGCCCGGTAAACCTCGCAATCTCCCCGCGAGCTACTGCCCTATCAGTCTCCTCAACTCCCTGGCCAAGATATACGAGCGCCTCCTTCTGGCGAGGCTCAAAGACTTCGTAACGTCCAGGGGTATCCTTATCGACGAGCAGTTCGGCTTTCGAGCCTAACACTCTTGTGTCCACCAAGTGCACCGCATCACGGAGCATATCCTCTCCGCTCTCAATGGACCCAAACCCATCTACACGGGCGCCCTCTTCCTAGATGTCGCGAAGGCATTCGACAAAGTCTGGCACAACGGCTTGATCTACAAGTTCTACCAATTGGGTGTGCCGGACAGACTCGTGCTCATCTTACGAGACTTCTTGTCGAATCGCGCCTTCCGTTATCGCGTCGAAATGACGCGCTCCACTTCCCACTCCATCAGTGCTGGAGTCCCACAGGGCTCAGTTCTCTCTCCGCTCCTGTTTAGCCTTTACACGAACGATATTCCTCGTTCGAGTAAGGCGCATCTAGCCCTATTCGCGGATGATACCGCTCTCTACGTCTCGCATAGGAATAAGGGTTTATTACCAGAAACCTTCAGGCATCCGCCAATTCCCTAGGGAATTGGTTCAGGAAGTGGCGTATTGAGGTGAACCCGGACAAGAGCGCTGCGGTGTTCTTCTCCAGAGGTGCCACCTCGCGCCACTCCCTGCGCCGCCCTAGAAGTAATCTCGGCCAAGTGACCATGTTCGACCGACCCATTCCCTGGGTCAAAGAGGTCAAATATCTAGGGGTCACCCTAAACAGCACCATGTCCTTCGGCCCGCACATCAAGCGGGTCCGTCACCGAGCATCCTTTGTGCTCGGTCGTCTTCATTCGTTAATCTGCAAGCGGAGTAAAATGTCCCTTAGAAATAAGGTGACACTTTACAAAACTTGCGTTCGACCCATCATGACTTATGCGTGTGTTGTGTTCGGGCATTCGGCCCCCTGTCACATCGATAAACTCCAAGTGGTTCAAAACCGCTTCCTCCGTAAAGCCGTAGGAGCCCCCTGGTTCGTACGGAACGTCGACCTCCACTCCGATCTAGGTCTCGAACCTATTCGCGGCTTTATTAAAAAGGCGTCAACACGTCATTTCGCGAACGCATCTACCCATGCGAATCCGTTAATCGTAGCCACCGCCGACTACGATCTCCCCCCCGACCCCTGCCGCCACCGCCGGCCGCGACATGTTCTCACCGACCCCCCCGATGCTTTGTCATCCCTTCTTTCCGCTCAGAATACGGGCGACGACGACGACGTAGTAGTAGATCCCCTCCCATAGCCGGCGGTTGACCGGTGCACTTAGTAGTGCACCCGTCCCCCTACAGCGACTGTCCCAACCGAGGCGCCCTCGAGTATGTCGCCTCTTGCCCTTCTGGCTGGCTAGAGCGTAGTGGTTGCACGCTCGCCTTTAAGTCCGGTGAAGCTGTAAAGGCCTCGCGGCCAACAGCGTACATCATTTACACACACACAGCCAATATGTTTCACTTTTACTGTGGTTTCATAAAACCACACAAGGATTTTTTTAATGTAGTGCAATATTATGATCATGTCTGACTAAGTTTGGGGGATTCTAGAAGGACGTGGATCACTGGGCGGGCAGCTTATAAGCCAAGTAGGTTATTCCCCATTCACAACTCACTCCTCACAACTGGTTGTTTCCACAGAAGATAGAACTATGGAAGTACTGCTACCTCGATACAGAACTGGTGAAAACAAAACTTTACACAATGACAAAACTCAAATAATTTATTTTGTACAACCCCTGCAGGGGTATTTACAAATTGTCAAATTAGATATTTCTTTTATCTAATCTGATTATTACACTAAAGATCCGGCGAAAAAACTCAGCGGGTTTGTCTTTTTATTTTATTCTCTTGCTGCCTATTTTTTTTGAATAAAATTGGGTTGAATAATTAGGACACAAATTAGAAGTCACGATCTAGCTCCACTGTGTGTTTGATTGATATACGCTGTTGGTCGTGAGGCCTTTACAGCTTCACCGGACATAAGGGCTAGCGTGCAACCACTACGCTCGAGCCAGAAGGGCAAGGGAGCGAATTACTCGAGGGCGCCTCATAGAGGAACGCCTCGGTTTGGACAGTCGCTACAGGGGAAGGGGGGTGTACTAAGTGCGCCGGTCGGCGGGCTAGGCTAGGGATCTAAGACTTCGTCGTCGTTATCGTCCGTATCCGGAACGGAAAGAAGCGATGTCAAAGCATCGGGGGGATCGGTGAGAACATGTCGCGGCCGGCGGTAGCGGCAGGGGTTGGGTTCGTAGTCGGCGGCGACGGCTACGATTAGCGGATTCGCATGCGAAGATGCGTTCGCGAAGTATAGAGTTGTCGCCTTTTTAATATATGCGCGAATAGATTCGAGACCGAGATCGGAGTGGCCTAGCTCCAGTGTGATGCCTTCTGAGGATTGAGAATATAATGTTATTTCTAGGAAGTAAAGGTCTTATGGATTCCAGATGGACCAGTCCCCCACAAGCAGCACCCGTTTACGATTATGACTATTGGAACAGCCATCACTTAAATAGGCTAAACTGAGTAATGTGTTTCAATATACTTATGTGACATACATTTTTAGTTCTACAATTTAATTTTTTATCGTATTTTTTATTTTTTTGTAAAAAACGTAGCCCCACTATGATTTATTCCTGTGTCGTGGGTGCGTTTATAAACATGAAAATTCACATACACAAATACCCAGACAGACCGAAACAAATATTTGTGGGTCACACAAAGATTTGTCCCGGGCGGGAATCGAACCCGCAACTATTAGATACAGTGGTCGAAGCGGCTTAAGCTCTTAACCACTGCGCTCAATCGTCCGTAAATTATTTTTCTCTTGTATGGTGCAATGAGGCATAACTCCATTTTTTATAGTTACATGAAGTCATAGTGTTAGTGGGTCAGTTTACGTGTGTGCAGTCATATAAAAAGAATTCAGTGTTCATAGTGGCACACTTCCCATTAGGTTTATTTATACTTCTGCGGTTATTCCTATCTGTCTCTGCTGGTGGCGAAAATTAATTTTACAAAGAAAATAGTCGATATTACAGAAAAAAGTCTGGAAAAATTCAATCCCCAGTTGCCCCGGCATTTAAAATGGGAAAACTAAATTGGAACAGAAAATTGTTTTGTGCCACTATACAAGCAAGGGGCTTGGTGTGGCTACACCATGCTTAGGGTAAATAGAAATACCTGACCATATTATTGAAAATATTTAATGTAAATAAAAATTAGAGCCTCTGAGGAGTGTAAACTTACTTTGATATCGGAGCACAAACTCATTAAGATTGTGTATTGCCTGTTTGCAACTACATTATATACACTTATCAATGTGACCAACGAACAGACCTAATATCGACACGAAACTTGCAAATGTCATTTATTTTGTTTGACATATGTAACTTGGTTCTAAACTGTCAATATGTGACTATCTAGGGGTCAAAAGTAAATTCCATGTTTGTCAAAGGGAAATGGAGCTCAGCATCTTGGGGTATTAAAGGTGCAGAACTCTGTGCTGTGTTCAATGACTTGTGTAATAGATGTGGAAGTAAAGATTCCACGTAGTATAGCAGATACTGAGTGGAATCTGACTGGTCACCTGGCCCCAATGAATAGTGACAAGTGGCCTTTTTAGACCATTTATACTTAAGTACCTAATGAGTTCTAGAACAGTGACATTGTCATTGGGTGGACCACAAGGTCATAACAAGTATAGAAATATATGGAAGGAGAACCGCAGAGACCTTTTTCCAGCAGTGGGGCACATGAGGTTAAAATGAATCAGAATCAGAATATTTTTTATTCATGTAAAGCATTACAGTATTTATGAATCGTCAGAAAAGTAACAAAGACTCTACCGCCACTTCGGAATGTCATTCCTGTGGAGAAGAAGGGCAAGAAACTCCACGGTTACTCTTTTAACTCTCCTTACTCCCTCCTTACTCTTAAGAAATTACAAACTTTTTCATCTACATTCTGTTGTGGGGTATGGGAGAACAATGTAGGTTGGTCATCAGGTGAGTAAGTTAAAAAAGCGAATAATACTATTTATGAGAATAGATAGCTACATGGTTCCCTCATTTACAAAAAAAAGTACATATTGTGTTAAATTAATAGAAGGAAGAGAGGAAATGTTAACTAACAACAGTTGAATAGGTTGTCATGACTCAAGTGGAGCTGTAATAGCATCTATTAGTAAAGCCAAATTGCTGATCGTGCAGGATGTTGTTTGCGTTAAAATGATCTAGCATTTGCATGAGCATTATCTTTTCGAACACTTTACTGAGCACTGGCAAGACAGACACTGGCCTGTAGTTGTTGGCATCTTTACTATCGCCGGATTTGAACAGTGGTATTACCTTACTAAATTTCATTAAATTCGGGAAGACTCCTTGATCTACGCATATATTAAAAATAACAGCTAAGTGTGGCGCGATTGTATGTATAATGGATTTACACACTTTTACCGACATTCCCCATAAGTCTGAAGTTACTTTTAATTTTAAATCATTAAAGACTTTGATAACAGACCGGGGATTAGTGTACTCAAATCCGAACTCCACCGGACAAACAGTAATGTTGTTTTTAACAAAAGAAATTGCAAGGGAAGAAGAGCAATTTAAGGATTTTGTTGTCTCTACCGGAATATTAGTAAAAAAAATTTCGAATTCTTGAACTACGTCTCTATCTGCATGAATGAGCCCACGCGCAGTCTTTAGAGTAAAGTCCACACTGCGGTGCTTAGACCTCTCAGTTTCACTATTAACAATTTTCCAGGTGGCCTTAATTTTGTCATCTGCAGATTTAATTCTTTTAATTATATGTAGCGCTTTTGCTGCCTTACATACTCTTTTAAACGTTTTAGAATAATTTGCAACATACCTTGCAAAACTTTCACTATTCGTTTGGGATTTTAGGTCATATAATTCATATAGCTTTTCCCTACTTCTACGAATTCCAGCGGTGGCCCAATCACAGAAGGTGAACTTGGGTTTGATATTTTTCATTTTAATGGGAATGCTACTAGTAAATTGTACCTGTATAATTGAAAAAAGATCAGCATACAGTTTATGAGGTTCGTTTGAGTTACTCATGTAAATATCTAATTTATTACTCAAAGCTGTATTAAATGTATGCAATGTTGCAGGTGTTATATTTCTAGATTTAACTTTAACACTTCTCAATGGCGTAATATTATTGAAAGTGACTGTTTGCCCAGTGTGATCAGATTGTAGATAACTAACTACTGCTTGATATATATAATCGCGATTCCAAAAAATATTGTCAATGCATGTAGCAGAAGTTAATGTTATTCGAGTCTGTTCGAGGAAAACAGTAATTAACTTAAAAGAATTGATACGATGTTTTTTCTAAAATAATTATGTTGAAGTCACCACAAACTACAACAGACTTGTTACTCATGAAAGTTTTATTCAGCACATCTTCCATTACAGATTCAAATGTAGTAAAATTCTGACTGTTTGGGGGTCTGTATACACACACAATAATATGCTTATCCAGCTCAACACAAGAAATTTCAACACACTGCTTAACTGAAAGCTCAACTATATCCCTACGTTCTCTCGACTTGATATTTTGTTTAACCAAAATTAATGTACCTCCATGAAGCTTGGATTTACGAGTATAGTAACTTAAGACGGAATAATTGTTATAATTTATTAATAATTCATACGATTTAAACCAATGTTTACAAATACATACATCATATTTAGTTTTTTCCAAAAATAACTAGTGATTTTGAAGTGAAAATCCTTGTATATTCTGATGGAAAAGTTTCAAAGTACCAGGCCTTTCTTCCTCCTTATTTAAAATATATGATTTGCTAGAGATACTAGAATGTACTTCTGTTGTCAGCCTCGGTCGTTTAAACAGTTTATCACAGTATTATTAGAATAACTATATAATACTGGCTCGTCTCTTACCCTAGTTTTCGTTATATTACTTATAACGGAGTTAATATTATATGCTATGAAAGAAGCCATTGTTTTTTTGCATTTCTTGGGAAGAAACAGCTTCCTGTGTCAGTTTAAATCCAATAACAAACTTATTAGCAAAGAGAATATAATCACTACGCTTATTAGTGTCAAAAAACAAAACATTATCATGTTGACATGATATCATATACATATAATTATTCAAGTATGCCTAGACTGTTACCAAACAACAAAACAACTGTAGTGGTACTATCTATGAAATTGCTAATCATTTGGTCCGCAATATATATCTTCAAGCAAAAAAATGTAAAACTCGTAATAAACAACACTACATAGAAAGCAACTACAGCATAAACAAACACTGAAATATATTTAAGAATATTTAGTTATCACTTAATTAAAGTCTAGTATAACTCTTTACAATTATTTCTTCCTGTTCATTAAACTAAGTAGCAATTTGGTATCATCAATTTGAGTGTTTTGTCGTTTCTTCTGCTTCTGAACTGGCCTCTGTTTAGGTTTTCTGACTTCTTTTGGTTCAATTTTCTTCTCGGGTTTTTTAGCCAGTCCACTTAACAGCATTTCCTTTGCAGGTACATTTTTTACTAGATCATTACCGCCAACCGCCGCTTCTTTCAATAATACTTCTTTTTGGAACGTAACCTTTTCAGTTTTGTGGCTTTTCGCTATCTTATTCAACGCTTTGAACTTTGAACGCTTTTTACCGAATTTTACCATTTTTAAGGTATTTTAATACATTTCACAGAAAAACAATCTGCAAATGCTTAGACAACAAACAAAACCATGTGATTGCTTTCTTTGGATTTAATCCGATTTGACTGGCGTCATGATTGATGTAGGCCTGACATTGATATTTGCCCGTAGGGGTGTATCCACAAAAATTGATATGTCGATTTCGGTTACAACTAAATCGATACTTTGATTTTCTATTTAATTGACGGACGATTTAGCGCAGTGGTTAAGAGCTTGAGCTGCTCCGCCCACTGCGTCGAATTGTCGCGGGTTCGATTCCCGCACGGAACAAATCTTTGTGTGATCCACAATTATTTGTTCCGGTCTGGGTATTTGTTTGTGAATTTTCATGTTTGTAAACGCTCCCACGACACAGGAATAAATCCTAGTGTGGGGCTATGTTTAAAAAAAAAAAAAAAAAAAATTGTCCCAGTAGTCGGTATTTGAAATATCTTCTATCTCTTAAATATTATCTCATTGTAAAAATAATAGTAATAGTGGACTCTTTACGAAGTTTACTGTGGCAGTACATATAAATTGATGTACGGTCAGGTACAGTATAACATACGAATATTATTATACAATTTTGTACAATAAGTTGTAATTTGTTTGTATATCTTGGATGCGCCTTCAGTAAGGATGGGAAATACACCGCTGACATAGAGAGAAGAGTGAGTGCAGGGAACAGAGTGAATGGTGCGATGGGAAAGCTACTCGGGAGCCGGCACTTAAGCCATAAGGCGCAGCTGGCCATACATAACGGAGTTCTTGTCCCAACGCTGTTATATGGTAGCGAGAGCTGGGTATGTAAGAAGGAGAATGAAAGTAGGATAAATGCGGTAGAAATGCGAGCTCTGCGGAAGATGTGCGGAGTGAAGCTGACCGACCGCATTAGCAACAGCATAGTAAGACAGCGAGTAGGTATGAAAGATAGTATCGGTGTAAAGATGAGAAAGGGCATGCTCCGTTGGTTCGGGCATATAGAAAGAATGCCAGAGGAAAGAATGACAAAACAGATATACAATGTGAAAGTGGAAGGATGCAGGTACCGGGGAAGACCTAGACTATCTTACCACGACCAAATAAACCGAGTCTTATCTGATGGAAAAGTCAAGAGTCTCCGTAACCGGCGAGCGTGTATGAGACGAACTATGAGAGTCGAGGAAGCCAGAGAGGTATGTAAGGAAAGAACCTGTTGGAACTCTGTACTCTCTGCCTACCCCGCAAGGGATCTGGCGTGAGGTTATAGATAGATTGTACAATAAGCACAAAAAATATCCTGCACTACTTCATATCTTTTACGTCTTCTATTTTTTTTAAAGCTGATAAAGCATATTAAAGTACAATCTATAGACTAAAAATCAGCAAAGAAAATCAATCAATCATGGTCGGTGTGGAAATCATTAAATCGGCTCTGCACACAGGTAGGTAGATGCAGGCAAAATTTATGTATGTGGGGATTCAGAGATCCAAATTTAACAGCCAGCGACTGTGGTGCGACTTCACAGACTATGTCGCACCTGCTAATCTGCCCTTTATTCCCCACCAAATGTACAAGGGAAGAGCTGAGCGCGGCCACAGACGGCGCGATTAAAACTACTCACTTAGCGGGATAAATATAAACCAGTGACACGAAAATACAAAGAAGAAGCATATAAAATAAAAATACGAAAATTTTCTTCAATAATAATTTATTATTGTTACATTCGTCTCCATTGCACTTAAATGAAACATCGACACATGTAACATTGATGTACATATTATAACAAAAAAAAAACTCGAACACTTATAGCAATTATAGCCTAGCTATGCACATGGTGACTTTTTCACGCGCTGTTGACGCGCATTTCATGAAACGCTAGTTTACAGCGCGGTTACCTGCGTTGCAAAACTTGAAAATGCAGTTTGTTCACATCTATATCAATACAGACGCACGGTGAACACGCTAAAATTGCGCAGAAGTGCCGTGTTTGAAGCGCGTACTTTTAACATTTTATGCTGTTGCGAATAGGTTCGAGACGGAGACAGAATGTCGATCTCCATTCCGAGAGATCGACATTCTGTATAAACCACCGGGCTCCGACGGCTTTGAACCGTTTAGAGTCTATCGATATCGGCGTGCCCGAACACCTCACAAGAGTACGTCATGATGGGCCGTATACAAGTTTTGTAAAGTGTCACCTTATTCCTAAGGGACATTTTACTCCGCTTGCAGATCATCGGGTAAAGACGACCGAGCACAAAGGCTGCTCGGTTACGGACTCGCTTGATGTGCGGTCCGAAGGTCATGGTATTGTTTAGGGTGATAGATATTTGACCTGTTTGACCTAGGGAATAGTTAGGTCGAACATGGTCACTTGACCGAGATTACTTCTGGGGTGGCGCAGGGAGGGGCGTGGGGTGACAGCCAAAAGTAAAAAAGTCACTGGTGGGCAAAAAGCAAGAAGACTTAGAGGTGGTCCGTAAAACCTAATCTTAAAGAAGTCAAACTACTGAAAATCTTGACGAAAAAAAATACTATTATAGGACAAGTATATTTATTTAATTTCCAAAACGTTTTTTAAGACGTTCGCGGGCCGCATTATCTGGCTGTTTTCAAAACTAATTCGGGCCCCAGGTTGCTCAGTGGACCGCATGCGCCCGCGGGCCGAATGTTTGACAGGCCTGGCTTACGGCATCAAGTAGATCGTGTAGTCGTCGGGATTGTGCCCCGTATGGGACAAATCTTTGTGTGTCTTACAAATGTTTGTTTCGGTCGGGATGTTGGTGTATGTGAATTTTATGTCTGTAAACGTTACGCAGGTTACAGGAATTCGTGATGGTGCGGTGGTGGCTATGCTTAAAAATATGTCATGATACGTTTACATTTTTTGGAACAATTGGTATACTATAATGCAAAAATGGAAGGATGTAGGTACCACGGAATGTAGACTACTTATCTTACCATAACCAAATAGATCGTGTCTTATCTGAAGGATAAGCCAGTCTCCGTAGCCGGTGAGCGCGTATGAGGCGAACTTTGAGAGTGGAGGAACCCAGAGAGGTCTGTAAGGAAAGAATCTGTTCGAATTCTGTACTCTGTGTCTACCCCGCAAGGGATAGGAGGCGGGATGTTATCAATAGATAGAAATTGGAAGCAATAATTTGAAGACAAAATCTGCAATAAATTAGAAGTGGATTATTATTTTAAATATGTTATATAAAAATAGAATCCTGTTACATCGGACGCAGCTCTAAATCATTGCATTTTGTTGTATATGTTACGATTACAACAGGGTTACGATACAAGTTTTCCTTTTCAAGTGTTCACTGAATTATATTATCCTCTGGGTTTTTTGTTTTAATTAAATATAATTAACGATTTATAAATGAATCACTCTATGTATCACATAGGTAATAATTAATTATTATTTTGCCTTTTACGTCCTGGGCTCCTTTCCGTCCGGTTTTCGGGATAGCATTGTAGTTATTAATACCGCGAAAATTATCGTCATTGGTGTCCTGTCTTTCGAAACGTACGGACGCTTTTAACAATTGGGAATAAAAAATGTTTAATTTACACCTAGTGCGCACATGCTTTGTGGTTTCCTTGTTTCTGTTATTAGTGTGTAAAACCGTAGCAAATTTTGTCGAAGTTGCAGACCTACGTGAGTAATATTTACCTCCATTATATTCTAATGGATAAATTAATGAAATTCTTATTATTATATCCCATAAAGTCAAAAGGCGCTGCTGGCCATACATAACGGAGTGCTTGTCCCAACGGTGTTACGAGGCATGCCTTTTAAGTTTTGTCGTTTGAAGAAAAAAACACAACTAGAACCTTATAGTACTTTTTATTGTTTTTCAAAGTATTCACCACGTAGCTTAATACACTTTTTCATTCGCTCAAACCAGTTATTATAACATTTATTCCACTCTAAAGTGGGGGTGTTCAAAATGGCTGACTTGAAAGCGTCAACTGCTTCTTCACCGGACTGGAACCTTTGACCACGAAGACTTTTCTTAATTTTAGAAAATGTAAAGAAATCGTTAGGGCTTAGGTCAGGACTGTATGGAGGATGGTCAAGAATGTCTACTTTTCCTGCTTCAAATACATTTGACGAGCGCTGTGTGAGCTTGCGTTGTCGTGGTGCAGGATGATGCGTCGCTTTAAGTTCGATTTTCGAAGTTCGACGATGACTTGTGGTAAACAAACTGTGGTATACCACTCTGCGTTAACCGTTCTACGATCTTCAAGTGCAATAGTTGCAACATGGCCGGTTTTTCTAACGAACGTGGCCACCATCTTCTTTGAAGTGCTTCGAGAACGAACAACTTTAGTCGGCTTTGGCTCGTCTTGAAAGACTTTGGAATCAGGATCGTAGGCATAGATCCAAAATTCGTCACCACTGATGATGTCGTGAATGGTTGTCCCTGAGATGTCTAATGAAGCCACATGACGATCTTCGAGAATTAGTTGTCTCACAGCAACGATGTTATCTGCAGTGAAAGCGGATTTTGGGCGTCCTTCGCGAGATTTGTCACTAACACTAGTATGTCCACGCTGGAATTCTAAATACCAGCGTTCGACAGTCCGCAGACATGGGGCTTCATCACTGAACACAGATGTTAGCTCTTCAAAACACTGAAGCCGTGTCAGGCCTCTTCTAAAGTTGTAGAAAATTATTGCACGAACATTTTCCTTAGAAAGATTCATTTTCGTACGTAACCTGACAGATTCCAATCGACGCTGTGACTAAACAATAGCATTAATCCTAATACTTTCAACTGTTTTGAGATTCAAAATTTAAACACTTTCGAATATAGAACAGTTTCAAATTCAAAATTGCCGGGATATATGGAAACGACAGAACTTAAAAGGCATGCCTAGTATATGGCATTGAGAGCTGGGTATGTAAGAAGAATAGATGCGGTGGAAATGCGAGCTCTGCGGTAGATGTGCGGAGTGTGCTGATCGACCGTATTCGCAACAGCGTAGTTAGAAAGCGAGTAGGTATGTAAGATAGTATCGGTGTAAAGATGAGAAAGGGTATGCTCTGTTGGTTCGGGAATATAGAAAAATGTCAGAAGGAAGAATGACAAAACAGATATACAATGCGAAAGTGGAAGGATGTAGGTACCGCGGAAGACCTAGACTATCTTACCATGACCAAATAGATCGAGTCTTATCTGAATGACAAGTCAAGAGTCTCCGTAACCGGCGCGCGACTACCCCGCAAGAGATCTGGTGTGATGATATAGATAGATAGATGAAGTCAAAGTTAAAATATTTTATTTGAATAGACAAGCAAGAGCGCTTACAAACGTAAAAAAATATTACATTTTCTACAACTACCACCGTAACTAAACGTGACCTCACACTGAGAAGATTCGACGAGAAACTCAGCGGGCTAATCTTTTAACTTAATTGGACAGGCCTTTCTGCTAATCATTCTTTTTCATATACACAAATCTAACACTTACTGACTGACAATACAACACGGTAGTTATAGCTTTAATCGCTCGGTCTACAAGCAAGACATATCCACAGGGGTTCCTTACTTATTACTCCAGTGACTTGCAGGTGATCAAAAGAATGTTGAAAATTCTCCTCTAAGGAGTTTAATAGGAGGCTGATAAAGGAATGTCGATCTCCATTACGATCTCGGTCTCGGACCTTTTCGCGCCTTTATTAAAAAGGCGACAGCTCGATATTTCGCAAACGCGTCCAATCATAGGAATCCGCTAATCGTAGCCGCCGCCGACTACGAACCTAACTCCCCTCCTATCAGCCGCTACCGCAGTCCGCGGCGTATTCTCACCGACCTTCTCGATGCCCTTACATCCCATCTTTCAGATAAAGACACCGCACACAGGAGCAGACACCGACCTTGTCGGTGAGGTCGAAGAATCCCTTGCTCGCCGGCCGGTGCTGAGCACCACGGCGAGACACCTAGTATACGCCCTCCCCCATAGTGACTACCCAAGCCGAGGCCGTTCCTCCTTGAGGCGCCCTCGAGCTAGTTGCCCCCTTGCCCTTCTGACTCGAGCGTAGTATTCTGAACGCATTCTGCTTTTATCCACTATCTTCGTGCGGTCCGTCTTGTAGGAGGCCTGCCCACCCCACGTCTTTATTACTTTGTCGTCACTCGGGAACCTTCCTGATCTAACGGTTGTCAATTCTGCGAGCGATGCGCGTGCTTTTATAAGATTATGTAACCAAAATACTGGCTAGCGTGTCGATCTATTAGTGTGAACGAAGCGATAGGTATATAAACTCTCCGCCTACTCCGCCAGGGATCTGGCGTGATGGTATAGAGGGAAAGACAGAATCCTTATACATATATCTCACAGTATGATGCCACAAATGAGGTACCTAAGTTTTGTTAGAACATAAATGGGTTTTATTTAATGTTAAACGTAGTGCCCATATATTATATAATGATAATAAACGCAGGGCTTTTCCGCCATAATTAAATTTGGATGCAAAATTGAATCACACTCGGGAAGGAAAGTGAATGAAATAAATACGTGGATGTTACAATAATTTATATTATTATACATTGTGAATTTTATATATGGCCAAATCCAAAAGCGCGAGGGAAACCGACTGATTTTCGAACTAGCTGGGAACCGAGCTCCTGGGTTTTCAGCATGGCTCAACTACAAATGTATCTAAAGGCCAATTTCACTGATATTTATGCTAATCTATATTATTTTAACGAGAGACAAAGGACTGCATTTCGCCCCTAATAACTACCAGGCTTGAGATGTCGGACGATCATCGTTGTGTGACAGTGGATCAACGTTGGGCGACGTCACTCGACATTATGCCCCACAAACTACATTTATTTAGTCGGTCGCAGTGGTTGCAGCATGTTGCCCAAGGTTTTATATAGTTCTTCGATATTGCTACGCAACACACTCACTTTTGTTTCTCAACCAAAGAGAATACACGATGTTATTTAAGTCGTCCTGGAGCGGAGGTCCAGGTGATGTATCCAATTCTTATTGTTCACTAGTACTAAAAAAATGAAAAAAAAGGACACTTCAATAAGTAACACCTTCATAACAATCGTAATTTAGTGCATTAAAAACTCCTAAGCGAAAAAGGACAGTGAGGGACATATACCGGGCACAATTCCAGACTCCGGACTCATACTGGGAAGTTTTTCTTGGCCTCGTGATCACAAAGCGATGCGCTTTGCCACTAGACCAACGAGGCAGTCTAAAGTTACACCGTGTATAAGCACTACGTTCCTCAACAAAAGCGAAGCGGCGACAAGGAACAGGTCGTTATGTAGGTCACCGTCACTCGACTTTGCCTTACGTCTTTAGTGACACCGCGGGACATTCGTCCTCTAATGAATACGAAGCTTCAGGGTCTAAAGCTGCATTTGAACTCCACGCCGTCAGCCGCAAACTTGCAGTTTGAGTGCAATTTTTGTGCAGTTGACATAACTACATCTAAACCAACCGACAGCGCAGTCCGCTTTTTAGTGAGAACTGGTCAGCAAATAAACCCTATTTCTCTCTTTCTCTTTATCAGGCCAGATCTCTTGCAGATTGAACCCTATTTCACGTGATGGAAAGTAACGGTAAGGCCGAAGATGTAGCTCGCTGACTCAGTAATAGCTTGAAATAAAACTATTTTTCGGATTTTATCGCGGTTTATTTTCGATTTTTGATTTCCCGTCGTTTCGAGTGATTTGCAGCACCGATGGTCACGGGAGGGATTGAGGTGTTAGACGTCCAAAAGGCATAGTTGTTCCGGGGTACCCTCAAACTTCTTAATTATTTTTGTTGGTCCGATCTACGCAGAATGAGCTTACGGTGTCTTGAGGTCTTGCAGTGTTATGCTTGGTTTTGGATTTGATTATATTAATGACCGGATCCCAAGCCGATGGAAGCACCTAGCCATCTTCTGTATTGAAATTAGGATGTTTTTTAATTTCAATAGCCTCGCGAAGCATCCTTGGTAGGAATCGGTGTTCTTTTACGAGGATTTGTGGTCTATCAAATCTGATGGTATGGCGGGTGCGGTCAAGGACATGTTCACAGACTGCAGACTTCTTTGAGCGTCCTTGATGATATGATGATAGTTTTATTTCATGTGTAAGATTCGCGTAAATCTAAGAACGTAGTATCAGTAATAGCTTGTTCCCTCTGACATACGCCGAGGACACGGAAGTTAAACCGAGTGCCGAATCGGTATGATCGGGTTAAGGCCGCCTTCTCGAAAGGTCCGCACAACATGCATCGACTATCCAGTCGCTTGACGGCATGACTTTCAAACTCAACTCAAATAATTTATTTTGTATAAGCCCTGCGGGGGCGCTTACAAATAGTCAATTTACATGTTTTTAAAATCGAATGTAACTATTATTCTACCACCGGATCGGAACGCGGCCTCCACTGAGAAGATCCGGCGAAGAAACTCAGCGGCCTTGTAGTTTTTTATTTAACTCTTTCTCTTTTTTCCTTTTTATTTTTTTATCATATTGTGTTGATACGATGTTTGGGTTACAATTAAATAGTTTACGATCTAGCTCCAGTGTGATGCCGCACGACCGAGATATGAGACTAATGAAGTTATTTATAAACAGTCTAAAGGATTCCAGATGGAGCAGTCCCAACAAGCCGCACCCGTTCACGAGTATGACTACTGGAACAGCTGGACTTTACGTGGAGGGTGGTGACCAGGCCCGGCCGTAGTCAACCACTGGCGAAGGTGCTGCGTGTTTAGCACTGCACAAGGATCGCGTGTAGGGATTCGATGGTAAATCCTACGGACGTGAGCGGCTTCGGCCGGTTGCAGTCGACGTGCAGTTCTAATGAAAATTATAAAAGTTGAAAATTGTAATTATAATAGTCTAATGAAAATTATAAAATCAGACGGACGATTTAACGCAGTGGTTAAGAGCTTAACCCGCTCAGCCCACTGTGTCTAATGGTCGCGGGTTAGATTCCCGTACGGGACAAATCTTTGTGATCCACAATTGTTTGTTTCGGTCTGGGTATATCTGTATGTGAATTTTTATGTTTGTAAGCGCATCCGCGACACAGGAATGAATCCTAGTGTGGGGCTACGTTTTTTTAAAAACATATATTTACAGGATTGATATAACTGATTTTACACATTCGTGCTGTTTGCGGTCAAGGGGTCCCGTGGTGTATCTTGAAAGTCGAAGGTCCAATACCGATACAATTAAAATGGGATTACCCCGGGAGCTATACTGAACCCAGTGCAAAAAGAATTATTTAATTCGGTTTATAAGCAAAGAAGTTATATAAAAACTCAGACGAATTATGAACCTTAATCTTTTTTGAAGTCTGTTAATATTCTGGTTAGTTCTATAGTAGGGTACCTATAGGATTGACGTAATACACATAATATCTCAATCTACACATTCGTATTGTTTGTCGTTAAAGAGTTCCCTGATGTATCTTTAAAGTCCAAGGTCCAATACCGATAAAATTGAAATGAGACCACCTTGGAGCTAGAATCCAATGCAAAATGAATTATCAAAATCGGTCCACAATTGACGGAAACATCGGTGAACATAAATAAAAAAAATCATTCATACAGACGAACAAAGAACCACCTCCTTTTTGGTTAAAAATAAATCGGTTAAAAATAAACACCGTGCCGCCTATATTATTATACAATGTTTCACACCTACATTTTGTTGTGGAGTATGGGAGAAAAATGTAGGCTGGTCTATCAGATGTATCTAAGTTACATCAACCAATTTTACTATTCAGAGAATGGCTACATGCTTCCCTCATGAATCTTGTTCCAGGACCACCGGCTCTAGAATTCAATAAGTATAGAACAGTCCAGCCCGTTTTGCATCATGGAAGGACCAAGAGGGAGATTTCATCCACAAGAGATACGGTCAGTACTTGCAGTGTCAAAATATATTTGGCGCTGTATAGATAATTATTTTTAGGTACAACATTAGCAAAGTAAATCGTTTATACTTTCTTTCTTTAACAAATGACATTCGCTACACAAACACCCAGACCGAAAACGATATTTGTGGGTCACATAAAGATTTGTCCCGGGGATCGAATTCGCTACTACTCGATCGAGTAGGCGGAGCGGTTTAAGCTCTTAACCACTGGACAAAGCCGTCCGTAGAAGTCATCATAACGCGTCGCTTTACGTGTTAATTTAACACGTACTCATACCGAATAAAGGTTTCGCCACAGCCGACGCAGCGCGACGGGAGCGCGACGGTGGCGCGACCTGAAGAGTTGTAATGTACTGAAATGTACAGGAGACGCCACACAGCGCAGCCGCCCTCGGCGCGACGGCAAACTTCATGACCCGCCGCCGTCGCTCCCGACGCAATTACAAACAAAACAAGGGGAAGAGAGACGCCAATACGCGTGCGAGTGTGCCGCAAGGGTTGAGCGGCCGCCCAGCCAAGCGCTCCGTCGCGCTCCGTCGGCTGTTTGACTAACCTTAAGGACCCTGTTCTTTTGTCCTTGTTGCAGAGCGGAGTACATCATTCAGAGGTGACAATAAAGGTCTCTATAGACAGCAAGGATTTCATTCTAGACCTTCGGCTCAACACTGACCTGATAACAAACAACCATGCACTTAGGTATCAGAAGGGAGGAAAGACTGTGATCCATAAACCTAAAAAAGAGGCGAGTATTTCTTATAATATCAGCCCATACTGCCCCACTACTGGGCAAAGACTTTATCTCACATATCGAGGTGAGAAAGATTACGTCATTCTCTAGCCACGGACCCAGTGTGGATTGGCGGAGGCAGATGTGTGACCACCTGCTGTTGGAACTTATCAAGCCTATAAGGCTTCCAACTTGGCTTAACGAGTACCACATTACGTAGTAACCGGGACCAACGGCTTAACTTGCCTTCCGAAGCACGGAGACGCTCGAATATGAAAATGCTACAAATGGTCACCCATCTCAGGCTGCCGAGATGAACGCTGCTTAACCTTGGTGAGCATCGCTAAGAACATTGCAGCGTTGTGCGACCGCTCTTTCATTCGTCCGTCATCACGCCAGATCGCTTGCGGAGTAGGCAGAAAGTACAGAGTTCCAACAGGTTCTTGGTATTTCTTCAGTAAAGAAAAATCCTACTAATATAAACGCGAAAGTTTGCGAGGATGGATGTATGGATATTCGTTATTCTTTAACGCAAAAACTACTGAACGGATTCTAATGAAAGTTTTTTTTACTTTACAGTAAATTAAAAGTTTCCAATAATATAATTTGGTCGATAATACAACAAATCGTGTGATAAATTACAAGTATAATTGCATTCCTTGAAGCCCTAAATTTGATTAATACCGCGATAAAAACGTGGTTTTGTTCTCCATGCACTTTAAAAAGTAGATGGATTAGGGACATAATATTTAGATTCAATTTGGAAATATGATTTTTGACTCAATCTATTAAAATCTGGTAAAAGGAATTCACAATTAAACGAAATTTTCTCTATAGGAAAAAGTCAAAGTCAACTGCATTGCTTTACATTTTCTAATACTAACGCGAAACGCTTAAGAACTAGTCAATAGAAATTACTTTAAAATATAGCGAACAATTGTAGGAAAGTTTTTATAACCATACATAATGGAGTGCTTGTCCCATCGCTGTTATATGGCAGCGAGAGCTGGGTATGTAAGAAGGAGAATGAAAGTAGGATAAATGCGGTGGAAATGCGAGCTCTGCGGAAGATGTGCGGAGTGAAGCTGACCGACCGTATTCGCAACAGCGTAGTAAGAAAGCAAATAGGTATGAAAGAGAGTATCGGTGTAAAGATGAGAAAGGGTATGCTCCGTTGGTTCGGGCATATAGAAAGAATGTCCGAAGAAAGAATGACAAAACTGATATACAATGCGAAAGTGGAAGGATGTAGGTACCGGGGAAGACCTAGACTATCTTACCATGACCAAATAGACCGGGTGTTATCTGAAGGACAAGTCAGGAGTCTCCGTAACCGGCGAGCGTGTATGAGACGAATTATGAGAGTAGAGGAAGCCAGAGAGGTATGTAAGGAAAGAGCCTGTTGGAACTCTGTACTCTCTGCCTACCCCGTAAGGGATCTGGCGTGTGGATATAATAGTAGTAGTTTTTATAAATCAGTTTTTTATTTTATAGTGTAGTTTTTTAGAAAATGTTTGCACATACGTCTTTTATATCCGAGCACGCGCTTAATATATCCGTCCTTTATTATTCACTAGCACTTTCCCGCGACTTCGTACCCTGTCAACAACAGCGCCACCTACCCAGTTTATATTATATAGCATATGTTACATCTGGATAAGGTAGCTTCCCAATGGTGAAAGAATCATTAAAATCGGATCAGTAGTACCGGAGATTACCCCGAACATCCAAACTCACAAACTTTACCTCTTTATAATATTAGTATAGATATTAGTATAAATCTGACGCTCGTCAATAAGTGATCGATCGCGACGGTCCCTTTATGTGTTTTTACAATAATTCATTCCAGGATATAGACTTATGCCAGTATTCTGGCACGGTGAGGGGCATGCCGGGGTCGTGGGTGGCTGTCTCCACGTGCCACGGGGTCCGCGGAGTCATATTCGATGGCGAAGAGATGAGATATATTGAGCCTGCTGAAAGTAAGTTATAATAATAATATCAGCCTATACTGCCCACTGCTGGGCAAAGGCGTTTTCTCACAAAACGAAGTGAGAGAGATTAGGTCATACTCCACCACGCAGACCCAATGCGGATTGATGGAGGCAGGTTTGTGGGTACCTGCTGTTGGAACTTATCAAGCCGCCTATAAGGCTTCCAACTCGGTTTAATGACTACCACATTAAGTGGTAGCTGGGACCAACGGCTTAGCGTACCTTCCGAAGCACGGAGACGCTCGAATATGAAAATGCCGCAAACGGTCACCCATCTCGGTCCAACCGAGTCGAACGCTGTTTAACGTTGGGAATCGGTAAGAATACCGCGGTCGCACAGCGCTACGAGCGCCTGGAAAGTAAGTTACGCAGTCTTAATTTATCCTTACTGTAAGTCGTACACGACCACTCGTGCAGAAACCTGTGCTGTAAAGACTCTTCAGAGCAACAGCGTAGATCAGCGTTTCCCATATGGTGTGTTGTGACCTGGAACCGGGCCACAAAAATAAAATATCGGGTCGCAGCTTTGTCTCATTGTTTACAATTAATCGTTCATGATCAAGAGACGTGTTGCTTTTGTGTCAACGCGAACGCTCGCTCCGCTGTTGCACTGAGGAGTGAGTGGTGGTCGTCACGCGTCCTGCGTAGCTTTTGTTTTACACGCGCCGCGCCCCGCGCATTGTTCCCGCCCGCTACCACATGACATGGACATTGAAATGAGTTTTTTTTTAATTTTCCTTATATGCTAGGAGGGTTTTTTAACCCTTAAACCCTGCTTTAAAGTTGTGGTGGGTCACGATGGAGATCATTACAATGACTGGGCCAGAGCATAATTAAGTTTGGGAAACTCTGGCGTACATCATTCCAAAATCATGTACACCGGTTATGAGAGCATTGTGAAATGTATCATAGCTAACAAGCAGGGTGCCTAAAATGCATCACGCCTAACCATCAGGGTGCCTAAAATCCATCATGGCTACCAAGCACACACACAAGACGGTACCTTACCTTAATTTAAACTCAAAACAAAATATGATTATTGAAAGCACTGTTGTGTCATTCTAGGTGGTGAAATACATTCGCAGCATTATATTTACGACCATTCGGATCTAAACAACACACCATACCGTTGCGGGTATGAAGACGAAGGCATGAACAATAACGAGTTCGATCCACTGCATCTGAAGAAATACCAAACGGAGAAGGAGAACCGCAGCAGAGTTAACAGAGTGAGTGGAAAATCATAAAGGACAATGCTGTCTAATGTATGGCGCTCCGTACCAAACCTTAGGTAATTGCGTCAAAACCAAACGTCCTCTATTTTGAAGAGAATTTTATGTATCTTTTATATTACTAAGTATTTTTGAGATCTAATTCCGCAATTTGTAGTTATTATCGATCAAATATTTTGGGGCCCCATTTATAAAAAATACATTCTTCATCTTAGCGCCCTTTTTTCACTATATTATAATTGTTTCTCTTTCTAAGCACATTTCAATGTCTGATGTATTTAATGTGTAGGTTTTTGGTCCAATTTACCTCGAAAACGAAACCATATCTAATTCGAATTAATTGTTGTTTAAATCATAACAAATCAATGTTGTGTCTGTGAGTAAGAGTTTCATTTTCTTTAGCAATATTTTGACAGTACTCAATCCGTTTAGGGTTATAAATTCATGATGGAGACCGACAAGTAGTAGTCAAGACAAATCCCACGAGCCCCAATACGTCGGTTGCGCAGTTGGGTAGTTCCGCTGGCCACTCCCCGGCTCCATCATCAGACCCTGGACACCGTCCAGATCTAAAAAACCCGTCGAGATAAATCCAACCAGCCCAACCACCGCAGGATTATGTTCAGTACTTGGGAAGTTCAATTGGCTACCCTCCAGCTACATTATCAGACCCTGAACATCATCCGAGTTAACAGAATTCATCAGGACAAAACAAACGAGCCCAAACACGGCGAGGTTATGTTGAGTAGTTGGGTAGTTCCGTTGGCCACCCTCCGGTTTCATTTTTAGGTACCCTGGACGTCATCCGAGTCTATAGTACTTGTCAAGGCAAACCTAACGATTCCAAACACGGCGGGGTTATGTCGAGGAGTTAGCTAGTCCCGTTGGCTACCTTTCCACTTCATCATCAGACCCTGAACATCATCGGGTTATATAGTATTTGTCAATACCAATTTAACAAGCCTAAACACTAGGTAGTTATGTTGTGTAGTTGACATGTTCCCATGGCCACCTTCCAACTCCATCATCAGACCACTTCCATGGTACCATAATGTTGCATTGTCACCGAACTTATATACGCATGCCAAATTTCAGCTTCCAAATGTGTTACTACACATATAGAACCTCTAACCCTCTGTTTATTAATCTACCCTATCTTTTTCGCTGGAATACCAACAGCGTTGTTTTGAATGTCGTTGTATAACAACAGCGTTTTTTGTATGGGACCACGTATCTATAACCATTTACCTAAAACTGTTTTAGAAATAGGATATTTAAATATCTTTAAGTGTAAGGTTAAGATACTTTTGCAGGATGTATCCTGTGTGCCTTCTACAGTGTGACTGAATACTTCTGTGATAAAATATTGGATCACTAATCTCATATTGATTTACATATAAATAACTATAACTAATTTTATATCACTTGACATACAAAATCTATACATAATAAATATACATAGCAAAATCTGACATAAAATTTTATATAATTGGACAAGTTGGTAATTAGTATTAGTAATTTTTCTTGACATAATATAGTATATCAATAAATAATGATAGATGATGATAATTAAAATTTTAAATTTTAATATGAATAATGAATGTGACTCAATTGCTGAAATTATACTTCTAATTTTATATTTTGCATGTCTTAAGGCACTTGTCTGTAATTGTACCCATTTTCGCAAATAAATGATTTGATTTGAGGAAAAACCTGCATCAGACTTTTGTAGGTAACTATCGCGAGACGTGTCGGTTTTCTACCGACTTAAAACCATTCGAACTACGGAGGGGCTCTGGAATTTTTTGAGAAAACTTTGCTGTCCCTCTGACCCATGGTCCTTTGAGGGGAGATGGGTTCACGTAAGCCCTAGTTTATGTTGAGCCTTAGAGATTAGAATTTCGTCATATAGCAGATCGATCGTAAAGTCGCGTATTCATTAAGGCCCAAATATCCCGCGACAGGTGTCGCTTGATATAAAGTATAAGTCTATAAGTCACAGATGTGTTGCGCGGTAATATTGACAAACAATGTATGGAACCTCTTTAGGCGACATGTTGCAACAGACTAAATAAATGTAGACGTCATAAGTCGCGGGACAAGTTGTCGAGTGATGTCGCAAATGTACCAGTGACTCGTGTCGCCGTACATTTGTTCCCTAGTGATTACGAGGCTTAATTCATACTTAAATTTAGTAGCAAGTAGTAACCAGTGCAACGCTACTTAACACTAGCTTCAAGGGAATTAAAAATCACTGCCTGCAAAATTTCAGTCGTAAAATCGCTGTAATAAAATAATAATTCCAATAAAAGTGCCAATCATTTCACTGTCTTCAAGACTTTTGCATAATAGATATGAAATGAAGGATTGAATCCGCAGTACAAACGCAACGCGGATAAGGAACTCCGAGGACCCTACAACGCGAACAAGAAGTCTCGGTACGTGGAACTGGTGCTAGTGGCTGACCACCGCGTGTACAGGGCTAGTGGCTACAACTTACGTACTGTGCACCACTCCCTTAAAGACCTTGCCAACATCATCAATTCCGTAAGTAAATATTATGAAGGAAAAGCAAGATCGGGTTACTCGCATCTGGGTTTCGAAGAAGAGTCCTTATTTACCGTACTAATTAAGCTGGAATTGGTGCTAGTAGCTGACCATCGCAGGTACAATGGCAAGAACTTGCGTACTGTGGACCAGTATCCTAAAGACCTTGCCAACATCTTCAACTCGGAAAGTAAATATGTAACATACATAATAATATTAGGTTATACTACCCATTGCTGGGCAAAGGCCTTCTCTTACAAGTCAAGGTTTCCTGCCACCTGTCGTTGGAACTTATCAAGTCGCCTATTATATGCCTTCCGACTCGGCATAACGACTACCACATTAAGTGGTAACCGGGACCAACGGCTTAACATGCTTTCCAAAGTACGGAGGCGCTCGAATGTGAAAATTCCACAAACGGTCACTTGGTAATCGGTAAGAACACTGCGGTCGCACTAAATGTAAGATGGGGTTACTCGCATCAGGGTTCCGAAGCAAGGCGCTTATATTTGTGACCAATTAAACTGGAACTGGTGCTAGTAGCTGACCGATGCGAGTACAGAGCCAGTGGGAATAACTTGCGAACTGTGTACCACTACTTTAAAGACTTTGCCAACATTATCAACTCGGTGAGTCAATATTTTGTCAAAGTGGCCTACCAACCCTGTTAGTGCCCCCCAACTTCCAGAGGTTTAGACATATAGTATCATTAGTCAACATCATCATCATCTCAGCCTTTACTCGTCTACTGCTGAACATAGGCCTCCCCAATCGCTCTCCAGCGTAACCGGTCCGAAGCCACCTGCATCAAACTACTTATTGCAATCTTCACAAGATCGTCGGTCCATCTGGCAGGCGGCCGACCCACGCTGCGCTTGTCAATACGTCGTCTCTACTGTAGAATCTTTCTGCCCCAACGCCCGTCCGAGTGTCATTAGTGACCTCAACTGATCTAGTTTTCTAATGTTATACGATAAAAGCGTGCTGCAACGTTTATGTTAAGATTTATTAAATTATGCAGTAAGAACTTACTGCAAACTATCCACTGGTCGCTGTTTATTTTTTAAAAGATAGCCCAAGCCTAGGAACTATTCCTGTGTCGTGGATGCGTTTACAAACATGAAATTCACATACACAAACACCCAGATCGAAATAAATGTTTGTGGGTCACACAAAGATTTTTCCCGTGCGGGAATCGAACCCGCGATTACTTGATCCAGTAGGCGAGAGTATGCCTAAGCTCTTAATTTTCTATCTATCTATATCATCACGCGAGATCCCTTGCGGGGCAGAGAGTACAGAGTCCTAACAGGTTCTATCCCTTACAGACCTCTCTGGCTTCATCCACTCTCATAGCTCGTCTCATACACGTTCGCCGATTACGGAGACTCTTGACTTGTTCTTCAGATAAGACTCGGCCTATTTGATCATGATAAGATAGTCTAGGTCTTCCCTGGTACCTACATCCTTCCACTTTCGCATTGTGTATCTGTTTTGTCATTCTTTCTTCTGACATAGTTTTTATAATCGCTCTTAATTTTGAAGTTGGTTTTACTTTTTTTATGAATAAATAATTTAGTCTTTCCCACATGGATTTAACCGTCGATAATGACTTTTAATATTGCTTGTCACAGGTGTACGCTCCGCTAAATATCTTCATAGCGCTCGTCGGTGTGGTAGTTTGGACGGAGGGGGATGAGATCCAGCTGGTGCAGGACGCCAGTGTTACACTCACCAACTTCCTGAGGTATCGGAAGGAAGTGCTTGCCCGCGACATGCCCAATGACAACGCACATTTACTAACGTAAGTATACAGACGGAAGGACGGTTGGCGGAAGACTTCGTTTAATGTTTAAGAGCAACAGGGCAACTCAGCCGCAGAACAAGGCGACGTCAGAGTTTTAGTAGTTAACAAAGAAATATTAGTAAAAAACGTTGTAACTCATACGCTACTTCCTGATCCGCATTAAAACATTAGTAAAAATATTATCAATACATGTTGCACTAGTAGCAGTTATTTTAGTATGTTTCAAGAAAACATTGTACATATTATACGATTTCATAAAGGTTGTAAACTTCCTAGTAGGAATATTGTTTTCTAATAAATTGATATTGAAGTCTTCACAGATAGCAACTGTTTTATTTGAAGTAGAGGTTTTAAATGAAATGTTCTAAGGTGAAGATGGAGGTCTGTATACGCACACAACAATGAACTGCTTAGACTCAATACTGCAATGCAACTGTTATTAACATAACTGTTAATGTCAATGACATGCATTTTGTCACTATTATTATAGTTATTTTGTGAATTTAAATTGTACAATGTCATAGTCAGCGTATATAATAGCATCATTTTCTACATGTGGCAAGCTTTTTCTATAGGAAAATGTGAACATTACAATCTTCGCTACCTTTAAATTGTGTGTGTGAAAGTGGCCGTTTGCTATGAAATTTATCAAAGTTTACCGGCGTTACCCTCAAGCTTATGGAGGAAAGACGCAGGATGGTCTTGCAATCTCCAGAAGAAGTTTCCGAATACCAGCGGCTCAATAGGCAGATCTCTAAGTCTCTGACTCGCGATGTACGCGAGTATAATACTTACAAAATAAGAGAGACTATCTAGCGCAACAAAGGCCCTAAAGTGTTTGCAAGGGATCTGTCTATCGGACAGAGCCGGTTGAGTAAGCTGAAGACCGGAGACGGCAGGATTGTATCCTCAACGCCGGAACTCTTGAGGGAAGTCGAGAAGTTCTACGGCCAGCTATACACATCAGTACAATCACCTGTCTGCAATCCGGCTATAGACCCAAGAGCCAAATTGACCCGACACTATACCGAAGACATCCCGGACATCAGTCTGTACGAGATTAGTATGGCTCTCAAACAGCTCAAGAACAACAAGGCGCCAGGCGATGACGGTATAACAGCCGAGCTTCTCAAGGCTAGTGGAAAGCCGATATTGAGGGCTCTCCAGAAACTATTCAACACCGTCATCCTCGAGGGCAAAACGCCACAGTCATGGCGCGGAAGTGTGGTGGTTCTCTTCTTCAAAAAAGGTGATAAAATCCTCTTGAAGAATTATAGACCCATCTCACTTCTGAGCCACGTCTATAAACTGTTTTCGAGAGTCATCACGAATCGTCTCGCGCGCAGACTAGATGACTTCCAGCCTCCCGAACAAGCCGGTTTCCGCAAAGGCTTCAGCACCATAGACCACATTCATACGCTGCGACAGGTCATACAGAAGACTGAAGAGTATAACCTGCCACTATGCTTAGCGTTTGTGGATTATGGGAAGGCCTTCGATTCGATCGAGACTTGGGCTGTACTACAGTCTCTCCAGCGGTACTAAGTTGACTACCGGTATATCGAGGTGCTGAAGAGTTTGTACGAAAATGCTACTATGTCAGTCCGCCTTCAGGACCAGAGCTCGAAACCTATTCAACTGCAGCGTGATGTGAGACAGGGAGACGTTATATCCCCGAAACTGTTCTCCGCCGCGCTGGAAGATGTCTTCAAGCTTCTGGACTGGAGAGGACTAGGTATCAACATCAACGGCGAGTACATCTCTCACCTTCGATTTCCCGATGATATCGTGCTTATGGCTGATACTCTGGAAGACCTCAGTACCATGCTCGACGACCTCAGTAGAGTCTCTCAACAAGTAGGTCTTAAAATGAACATGGACAAGACGAAGATCATGTCAAACGTCCATGTAGTACCAACTTCTATAAAGGTTGGAGACTCTACGCTCGAAGTTGTTGTCGATTATATATACCTGGGACAAAGAATCCAATTAGGTAGGTCCAACTTCGAGAAAGAGGTCAATCGTCGAATCCAGCTCGGTTGGGCGGCGTTCGGGAAGCTACGTAACATCTTCTCTTCCCAAATTCCGCAGTGTCTCAAGACAAAAGTCTTTGACCAGTGTGTGTTGCCAGTGATGACTTACGGCACTGAGACATGGTCGCTTACGATGGGCCTCATAAGAAGGCTCAAGGTCTCTCAAAGGGCGATGAAGAGAGCTATGCTCGGAGTTACCCTGCGGGATCGAATCAGAAACGAGGAGATCCGCAGGAGGACGAAAGTCACTGACATAGGACTCAGAATTGCTAAACTTAAGTGGCAGTGGGCGGGGCACATCGCTCGTAGAACTGACGGCCGTTGGGGCAGAAAGGTTCTCGAATGGCGACCACGTACCGGAAGACGTGGAGTGGGTAGGCCCCCTACAAGATGGACCGACGACCTGGTGAAGGTCGCGGTTAGAAGTTGGATGCGTACAGCACAAAGCCGGTCGTTGTGGCGGTCTTTAGGGGATGCCTTTCTCCTGCAGTGGACGTCTTTCCGCTGAAGAAGTGTTTTATAAGTTTTTTTTTAGGTAGGTGTTCAAAGGTGTTTATAATTTTTTTGAGCAAGTACGTCAAATCTCTCGAAATAGTTACAATATGCGTGCCCACCTGTTGTAATATTTACCTCGTAGTAGGGAAATTTTACTAAACGTTAACCCTTATTTTACACTAACGCCCCGCTCCTAATGTCATCTATGAGCTAGTAGATCCTTGTCGCGCTTTAAGTACTTTCCGGTCTACATGTATACATCATCAGCCCGTGTCAGTCCATTGCTGGACGTAGGCCTCTCCCATGGCACGCCACTGAACTCGATCTTCAGCTCTCCTTCTCCAATCCCTGCCCGCTGCCTTACGAATATCGTCGCCCCACCTAGCTACAGGGCGCCCTACACTACGTTTGCCGACACGCGGTCTCCACTCAAGAACCAGTCTGCCCCAACGGCCATCGGTTCTGCGGCATATGTGACCTGCCCACTGCCACTTCAGCTTGCTAATTCGCTGAGCTATGTCGGTAACCTTGGTTCTCTGACGAATAACTTCGTTCCGGATTCGATCCCTAAGAGAAACTCCGAGCATAGCTCTTTCCATAGCTCGTTGAGCGACCTTGAAATGGTGGACAAGCCGCACAGTGAGTGGCCACGTTTCGGCTCCGTATGTCACTACAGGTAGGACGCACTGATTAAAAACTTTCGTTTTTAGGCATTGGGGTATGGGCGATAAGAAGACTCGACGGAGTACATGTATACAAAACTTTCAATTATGTTTTATCGCCGACAATGTTATAGAGCGACAAGGATCTTTTGGCCTGTGGATGACAATGATAGGGGGTTGGTGTGAAATGAGAGTTACTATTTAATATTTTTTTCTACTTCCAAGGAGATATTTCAACTGGTGGATCCACACGGTTATTAGCTACCAAAAAAATTTGGGTAAATTTCATAGCAAATGGCAACCCTGCGATTGCCATAAAGTGACATTTTACTTGATGACAGCGTTTGTTTCGATGTTGGCTGCGAGCCAAAAGATCCTTGAACGACTATAGATCTTAATGTATTGAGAGCGATCCTATCGTCATTATACTCTGGAATGGTTCCTCCGGTCTGACATACAATTTTCATCGTTGTTCGCATTACTGATAGTACATCACCATACAATGATGATGATGATGAAATGTAACTAAGATTTTTATCTATAGAAGAAACACACAGTCGATCGTGGCTATATTTGGGGAGGCCTGTGTCCTGGAAGAGACTTCTTTCGGTTGATAATGAATTTAAGAAATAGGAAAAAACAGTTGACATAGGAGAATATTTTAGACTGTTTTAGAAAGGAAGTTATCTATAACTACTATTAGATAAACTACCGCAGGGGGACTAAAATAACTGACATTTCACGTAGAATTGCTTAACACAAGGTTTCGCCACATAGCCGACGCAGCGCAGCGGGAGCGCGACGGTTGCGCGACCTGAGGAGTTGTAATGTACTGAAATGTACGGGAGACGTCACACAGCTGTTACGCTTGGCGCGACGCAAAATGTCACAACCCACAACCCGCCGCTGTCGCGGCCGAAGCGATGACAAACGAAGCACGGCGGGAGCGACACGCCAATACGGGTGCGAGCGGGACGCTAGTGTTCGGCGTGGGCTCGGCCAGTGCGTCGTGCGCGCCGCGCTGCCGACACCCGGCCGAGCGCTTCCCGAGCGCTCCGTCGGCTATTTGACCAAACCTTCAAGTGGCAGTAGGCGGGGCATGTCGTTCGTAGAACTGACGGTCCTTGGGGCCAAAAGGTTCTCAAGTTGCGACCACGTAACGGAAAACGAGTAGTAGACAGGCCCCCTACAAGATAGACTGATGACCTTCTGAAGGTCGTGGGTAGTATTTGGATGCGTAGAGCCATTGAGGTAAATACATAGAGAAGCAAACGTCACTTCGGCGCGTCGAAAAAGTGTAACAACTTAAAAGTATGCCGACGTAGCTTTGACTCCAATAAATAATTTGGAGTAAACATATATCCCTCTCTTTTACTCTTGGTCCCCACCATACCGACATTACGTCGATCCGATAGGTGTAGCAATATTATTAGTAGTAGGAGGCTCAGTGTTGCTTACTATATGATTATTTCCCACAATTTAAATGCACAATGAATATAATTTTTTATTATATATTTTTTTAATTGACTTTGTTACATTTCAGATAGAATCCAGTACATGAATTAATAAAATTAATTATTATAGTACCTAATTCATTTTATTCTATATGAAATTAGAATTGTTACACAGATAATATGGATATTAGTTAATAGTGTCCATTAGGGTATGTGGTCAAACTATGAAAATATTATTGAATGAGTAATAAACAAAACACACCTAATGTTATCTATTGCATTATTATCAAAATATGCAGGTTGATAGTTGCAGTATATTTAGAGTGGGTAAAATAAATACTAATTCACAAAATACGTATCTCTTCAACAAACTCAGTAAAACGTTGTTGCCTATTTCCTGTTTTCACTTCTTTATCCAGACGTTAAGAGTGGAAGGCCGCTTCAGTTACTAGACTGAATAGTCGGGGGTTCGATTCCCACATAGTACAAATCTTTGTGTGACTCACACATTTTGTTTAGGTCTGGCTATTTGTTTGTGTAATTTTCATGTTTGTAAACGTATAGGTATATACGGGCCAGCCCGTCCGTTTGCATCATCAGCATTTTTACGTCACATGCACATTATATTATTAAGATCATCAGTTCGCAATCGGTTAGCAAGAGAATCGCGCGCGTGCTCACATACATACATATATCATATCATACATTAATTCTTATTTATCATTAAATCATAGAATAGTGATAATTGGACTATCAATAAACCTTTTAATTATTACAATATCAAGTGTATCATCTTCAAAAACGAGTACAGTCTAACGCGTAAAGTACCCACGACATTGAATAATTATTAGGTGGAGCTTTTTTAAAAAAAAAGGTTAGTAAAAGTCTTGGTTAATTCCCCAATTGCTTTCTATTACACACGTGAGGACAAATGGGGTGGTGCTATTCTTTACCGGATCCATTAGACAATTATGTCACAAAGAATTGTGGACAATATTCGCCTTGAGTAAATAGCTTATTTATTTTCATAATATACTAATGAAATTTTTGGAACTCTATACTTTCTGTCTACCCCGCAAGAGATCTGGCGAAAATTGCACCCTTTGGGATCCAAAAATGATTAAAATAAATATTCGTATAGTACATAATTATAGGTGACACAATTATCCAACATTTTCCCATAAAGACGGGAACACCAAATGGTGTTTTAATTGGCAACACTGTGTCTCAAATTTATTTTTGTAACTTGAAATCGGTTTTTTATTTTATTTACTAGTAAATATATGAAAAAACAATAAACTTATGTATGGAGAGTCATTCCGCTTGCGATATAGTGATTTTGCGACCTCAAATCGCGTTCTTACACCACGCATTCACCTATTTTGTGATTTTTTATTAATACGTGTTACTCGAGAGACGTCAGGCAGACCAATGAATGAGAGAAGCTTGAAACTTGGCTGCGGGCTTATTCTTAGCCGACATACATTTACGCCGTTACTGCTAATCTAGTGTTATGTATATCAATGCGTAGAGCACAAAGCCGGTCGTTGTGACGGTCTTTAGGCGAGGCCTTTGTCAACAGGTGGACGTCTTTCCCCTGAAGATAGATTAGATACACGGCTGATGAGGATTAGATAAGGCTTGATGTGATCGGAAATGGTAAGAAAGAAGCTAACGATGAGATCCTTAGATGAAGTACTTGTCTATATAGATCATTGCGCGCTCGGAAACGGCATAAAATGCATCTACCCTGAGGGTAGATACATTTTAGTACGCACACGCACGCGCACGCACGCTGACATTTTTTTTTTCTAAAAATTATACACTTGCATTTCACACACATAGTGCGTAACCGAGGCTGCTTTTAGGCGCCATTTTTGTTAGCAGTGCAGGACAAGACAAGTGTTAGTCTAATGATGATATTACTACCTCTTTCAGAAGTCAAAATTTCGATGGTGGTGTAGTAGG
Source organism: Phalera bucephala (assembly GCA_905147815.2). Taxonomy (NCBI): domain Eukaryota; kingdom Metazoa; phylum Arthropoda; class Insecta; order Lepidoptera; family Notodontidae; genus Phalera; species Phalera bucephala. Next base: position 18,636,423 of record LR990630.1, on the reverse strand, counting down.
AAAAGCTCCGAAAGGGGCTATGTGTACCCACGAGTTGTCCGGTGGAATTGCGTACAACCACTCTAAAGTTATAGGGCTGGTCGCGACCACCATCGCACACGAGATGGGACACAACTTTAACATGGGTCACGACACTGGCGAGGACTGCGAGTGTGTGGACCAAAAGTGCATCATGAGTAGCTCCAGTACATCTTACATCCCTACGAAATGGTCGTCGTGTAGTTTGAAGTCTCTTGCGCTGCATTTTGAGAAGGGAATGGATTATTGTTTGCGGTGAGTTGATTAGGATTATTTAAAACTTGAACGGGAATGAACTATTCTGCTCATTTAATAATTGTTCTTCTTTCTTTTAAATACCGTGACGCCTATATTCTGTATAGGCGTAGCTATATAGATGTTAGGTCCCGTGTAATAGGGAGTGAGCCTGTTGCCATATACCGGGAATAATTGCAGACTGCGGACTGACACTAGGATTTTTTTCAAAAGAACTTCATTGGTCCGGCCTAGAATTTGAACCCAGGACCGCGGGATCGCGAAGCGCATCATTCGCCACTAGACCAACGAGGCAGTCACCTACCCACCTAAGTCCTATATCGTTCTTACGTTTGGCGCCCGTGAGAGCATCGAACGGCAAGGAAGGCAGGCAGGTTGTATCCAAAAAGTATTATGCGTGTCGTGCTCTATTTTATTCTATTTTTTCACTCAATTTAACCTTGTTTTCTTTATCTACTTTTTATCATATAATGATTGTTTCATATAAACTGTTTTTCTTCCTTTCTTTCTATTTATAATATGCAAAAGAGTACGAGACAATTCCTTTTTAGTTTTTACTAGTTAAGTGGCTGCCGCGATAAAAACGTGTTTTTATACTCCATGGGCATTAAGAAGTATATGGATTAGAGACTTAATAGTTAGGAATATAATTTTTGACTCTATTAGGTGAAAGGAATACACGATTGAACGAAATTTTGTTGATAGAAAAAATCTAAAGTAATCTCTATTGCTTTACATTTTCTAATTGAAACGCAAAACGCTTAAGGACTCAATAGTATTTACTCAAAAACAACAAAGAATAATTGTAGCAAAGATCTTGTAAAACAATTTGATTTTTATTTTAGAGTGTAGTTGTTTTGATAAAATTTGTGAACCTGTTGGAACCTGAAAGGAAAGAACCTGTTGAAACTCTGTACTCTCTGCCTACCCCACAAGGGAACTAGGGTGACGATATAGATAGATAGGGCATAAAATTAGTTATTGCATATACGTCGTTTATTACCGAACGAGCTTAATATATCCGTCCCTCATTAGTTATTTGTAAAGTGATTGCAACACTGTTATTCTCCCGGTCGACAAGTGGTCGATCGAGGTAGCCCCGTCACGGATTTTTGATTGATATAGGTCCTCTAGTAGGTATTACATAACTTAATGAAAATTGTGAGTTTATCCTGCAGCAACAAACCGAAGCCTCTGCTCGATTCCCCGACGTGTGGCAATGGCTTCGTGGAAGATGGCGAGCAGTGCGACTGTGGCACGGCGGCGGACCCGCTGGCACCGAACCCGTGCCATTTGTGCTGCGAGCCCCACACCTGCACGCTCCGGAGCAACGCCACGTGTGGCGCCGGCGCATGCTGCGATATGCAGGTATAGTGCGCGGTCGTCACATGGATGGGGCGCCGTTGGTGTGAAATGAGGGTTCCCATTTAGTAAAATAAATAAAAGTGTTATTATAATTAAATTTACTATCATTCAAATTTATATAACTTGGTATTAATTCAATTTTACATATTTTAGTATATATTTAACTTTTAATTAAATCATTTATAAATGTCCGATACAATTATTATGTTTTCCTCATTGTTAGGTACTTTAAGTTCTTGGATTATTCTTAATGATATTTGCATGCCTAAAGGCAGAATATGGCGTACGACCAATGTAATTTTAACATCTACTGTCTACCCATCTACCCATTTTCGCAAATAAACTGAATCGATTTGATTTTAACATTTTGCCTATATACAAGGTGTAACATAATAAACGCAAGACCTCATACACTCCGATTAGAGAATTGCTTCATACATTTAGAACGAAAACCAAATTTCATAATTGAAAGGTTTTATACCCTTTTTAAGCACTTTTATACCCCAATTAGAGAACATCTCACACCTTCGGTTTGCCGATGATATCGTCATCGTGGCAGAGTCACTGGAACAGTTAAGCGAAATGCTGCATAGCCTAAATGGAGCCTCTCGAGGTGTCGGTCTCGGCATGAACTTGGATAAAACCAAGATCATGTTTAATGAGCATGTCACGCCGGGACCGATCTACGTCGATGGTTCGATGCTCGAAGTTGTTCGGGAGTATGTCTACCTTGGACAAGTTGTCCAATTTGGTAGAAACAACTTCGAGTAAGAAATCAACCGCAGGATCCAATTGGGTTGGGCAGCATTTGGCAAACTACGTCATGTTTTCGCTTCGCCTATACCGCAGTGCCTGAAGACTAAAGTCTTTAACCAATGCGTTCTACCTGTTATGACTTACGGGGCCGAGACGTGGACACTCACAGTGGGACTAGTCCACAAATTCAAAGTCGCACAGCGGGCTATGGAGCGAGCTATGCTCGGCGTCTCTTTGAAGGATAAAATTCGTAACGAAGTAATCCGACAAAGAACCAAAGTTACCGACATAGCTCGCAGACTCAGTAAGCTAAAGTGGCAATGGGCTGGTCACATCTGCAGAAGGACCGACGGCCGATGGAGCAAGCGTGTCCTAGAGTGGAGACCGCGACTTGGTAAGCGTAAGGTAGGACGGCCCCCAGCTAGATGGACCGACGACCTCAAAAAGGTCGCTGGGACAGACTGGATGCGGAAGGCGGAGGACCGTGTGCAATGGCGCGTGTTAGGAGAGGCCTATGTCCAGCAGTGGACTACGATAGGCTGATTGATTGATTGATTGATACCCCAATTAACAATGAAACTTGTACATGTATGTGTGCGTTTCAGAAATACGTTTTAGGAATGCATTTGAAATCTCCTTATTGCTATGCATGAAGAATAAATTAAGTTTTTTTACGCACTGAAAGAGTAACAGAATTTTTTGCCAATAAAAAAAAAAAGTGAGATACATTAAAAATTGTTGGAATCAATTCAGTTATCGATTTAGAACAAACTTCTTTCAGGTCAGGCGTTTATTATGTTACACCTTGGATATATAATATAATAATATCAGCCCATACTGTCCCACTGCTGGGCGAAGGGCTTCTCTCACAAATCGAGGTGAGAGAGATTAGGTCATACTCCACCACGCGGACCCAGTGCGTATTGGTGCAGGCAGGTTTGTGGCCACCTGCTGTTGGAACTTATCAAGCCGCCTATAACGCTTCCAACACGACTTAACGACTACCACATTTAGTGGTAACCCGAACCAACGGCTTAACGTGCCTTCCGAAGTGTGGAGACGCTCGAATATAAAAATGCCACAAACGGTCACCCATCTCAGGTCGACCAAGTCGAACGCTGCCTAACCTTGGTGATCGTTAAGAACACCGGAGTCGCACAGCGTTACGAGCGCCTTATCTTCTTACTTTCAGAGAAATATTTCACCAGATGAGTCCGCACGGAGTTATACGCACTCGTTTAACAAACATAATCAAACTAAAACTCAAATAATTTATTTTGTATAAGCCCTGCCCTGCTAAAATAAATGTAAATTGACTATCGGTAAGTGCCCACCGATAGTCCATTTACATTTATTTTAAATCTAATTTAACTACTAATCTACCACCGGATCGGAACGCGGCCTCCACTGAGATGATCCGGCGATGAAACTCAGCGGGCTTGTCTTTTTTTATTTGTATTTCTTTCTTTTTTTTCCTTACTATTTTTTTATCATATTATGTGGATACAATGTTTAGGTTACAATCAAATAGTTAACGGTCTAGCTCCAGTGTGATGCCGCACGACCAAGATATGAAACTAATGATGTTATTTATAAAGTGTGTCTAAAGGGTTCCAGATGAACCAGTCCCCACAAGCAGCACCCGTTCACGAGTATGACTACTAGATCAGTCATCACTCTCCTCGACCATATTGGAGGGAGAGTGACCCGCGCCAGTCAGCCGCCGCAAGCAAAGACATTATAGTGAGCATGACCAAACCAGAAAAAAGTAGTAGGCGTACCTATATGCTATTTAGATTGCTTGGCTTGTTACTAAACACTAATATAGATAGTTCCTTTGTGTGTCAATAGGTATCTATAAAAGTATAATTAATCTTTAAATCCACTCATTATATTTTTGACTACACAATATAACCTCATATGTATTAATGGCTACTAAATTATCACCTCAAAATCTAATACTTTTTGTGCAATATTGCGGTTCCCCCTTGTCCGTTTAATAATAAATGCGTTATGGGAATTTATGGGTGATTTTCAGAATCAGAATCAGAATATTTTTTATTCACGTAAACCATTACAGTATTTATGAATCGTCAGAAAAGTAACAAAGACTCTACCGCCACTTCGGAATGTCATTCTTGTGGAGAAGAAGGGCAAGAAACTCCACGGTTACTCTTTTAAAATAAGAAATTACAAACTTTTTCATCTACATTCTGTTGTGGGGTATGGGAGAACAATGTAGGTCATCAGGTGAGTATAAGTTAAACAAGCGAATAATACTATTTATGAGAATGGCTACATGGTTCGGATTTGAAATTATACAAGTATTTTTCATTGGTGTTTTTTCTTCTTCTTCTTCAAGTTATGGCTTCAGACTAAGTGATATATATATATAATCGTGTTTGTTTAAATTAATTCGACTCCCCGATGAATTTGATGACAACGATGATAATGAATTTAATGAAGTACCCCACCCTGGATAGTAAAGCGGTGGATACTTTACATACCAATTGCAACGGCCGTTTTGAGGGAAGTCGAAAAGGCACGTTTTATCACTTTGTTACAATTACCTTCACTTATGCACATATGAAAACACATAACGGTTAATATTCCACCAAAATTACACATTATTAGTCGAAATAACGCAAGTTTTGGAAATTAACACAAATTGACAACATCACTCTTCGACTTCCCGCCAAAAAAACTTCATTGCTGTTTCTTCTTCTTCTTCAAGTTATGGCTTCACACTAATTATAAGTGTATTTTGCCAGTGTCCAGTGAGATATATAATCGAAAGTTAAGTTAAAGTTGCACCATGTGAACACAGTTAGATTACAGAACAAATAAAAAAAACGTCTTAAACATACCAACTAAATAAAAAAGAACTTGGGTAAATTTCATAGCAAACGACAACTCCAGCGAACTATTATGCAGTGACATTTCACTTGATGAAAGCGGTAATTCTGATTTTAGCCACGCGCCAAAGATTCTTGTCGGATTAATCAAAAGATGTATGTAATACGATAACAGTGTACAACTTTGAACTGTTTGGGCTAGTGGAGTATAATGCGCGTAGTAATCACGAGCTCCTGGGTTCAAATCTAAGGTCGGACAAAGTGTGGTTTTCCTATCCAAAACTTCCGAGTATCAGTTTGGAGTCTGGCATTATGCCCTATTTAATGACGGTAGGCTCGGCCCCTATTAAATTGGAACTTAACATCGCCGGCAAGAGTTCCGACAGGATCTTATAAACTTGTCTGTCTCCATTACACACTTGCCGGTTACGGAGACTCATGACTTGCCCTTCAGATAAAAAGACATGGTCTGTTTATAATAAAATAAATAATATTAGTCCTGTTAAGAAACCGTCCCACCGTTGGGCACGGGCATCCTCTCAAACTGACAGGTCATAGTCCACCACGCTGGCCCAGTGCGGGTTGGCGAACTTCACACACCTTCGACACTCTTTTCGCCGACGATGATAGGTCCCATGTAATGGGGGGCTAGCTTATTGCCATATACCGGGCACAGTTTTAAACCTCGATCTGATACTGACCTAGGATTTAAACCCAGGACCTCGTGATCGCATTGTGCATTATTTGCCACAAGATCAATGAGGCAGTCACATATAATTTCGGTAATTTTATTTATTTGTTTCGGACCAGACATGTCGTCTTAAGCCGCCGGGTACTCAGTGCCGGTCAGCGGACCGTGATTGCGACCTGCCAGAGTACTGCAGCGGGAGATCGGAATTCTGCCCCGACGACGTATTCAAAATGGACACGACACCCTGCGGGATAGGAGAAAACGTATTATTATTATTTTGAACTAATTGTAATATTATATATATATATATATATATATATATATATATATATATATATATATATATATATATATATACATGTATATATATATATATATATAAAGTGTAACATAATAAACGCAAGACCTCAGACACCCTAATTAGAGAATTGATTGGTAAATACAAAACGTAAATCAAATTTCCAAATTTAAAGGTTTTTACCCTTCTTTTCAGTACTTTTGTACCCCAATTAACAATGAAACTTGTACGTGTATGTGTGCGTTTTGCGAAATACATTTTAGGAATGCATTTGAAATCTCCTTATTGCTATAAATCAAGAATAAATTTAGTTATAGCGCACTGAAGGCGTAAAAGCATTTTCTGCAAATCTAAAAAAAAGCGTAAGATATATTATTTCATATAAGATTCAGATTCAGAAAATTTGTTAATCTTAATAAGAAGACTATTGGAAACCGCAGTGATAATATATCTACCAATCATAATGGAACAAAAGTGCACAATGGAAATAGTTAGCTTTAACTGCAAGTCGATTCATAGATCCTTTGAGTGTGTGAAATCTCTCTGCCAGACAGCGGACATCATTACATTGCAGGAGACATGGCTCTTGCCTCACGATATGTCTTTCCTAGGAACAATTGACAGCGAGTTTTCCTACATAGGCAAATCAGCTGTGGACACCTCAACTGGAATTTTACGAGGGCGACCGTACGGAGGGGTCGCGAGACTGTGGACAAAAAGTTTAGTTGCGTCGGTGTCCGAAATCGAATGTAATAGTGTGAGACTAGCTGCAGTTAAGTTTACAGTAGAAGATCGTGTGTTTTTAGTATTTTCAGTATACATGCCGACAGACTCAGTGGATAATCTTATTGAGTTTACGGAATGTTTGAGCGAGATTGGTGCAGTTATTGATAATCAAAATATCGAGAACGTTTTTGTGTTAGGGGATTTTAATGCGCATCCAGGTGAGCGTTTTGGTTCTGAACTACTTAGTTTCTGTGAGGAGCAAAGGTGGTGGTGTGCCGATATAGACAAACTTGGAATTCTTTCCGGAACATATACGTTTGTGAGTGATGCTCATGATAACTGCCGGAGGTGGCTGGACCACTGTGTAGTCACTGAAGCCGCTTTGCAGGCTATTACTGATGTCAGTGTTAGGTATGATGTGTTTTGGTCGGATCACCTACCTTTGCAAATAAAATGTGACATAAATACGATGAGATCCAAAATTGTAAATAATAAAAGTGTACATAGTAAAGTTGTATGGGGTAACAGGGATGTTGACCAGATCAAAAAGTATCAAGAGCTTTGTCATGTTAAACTACGAGAAGTGAACATGCCTACTATCTTCCACAATTGTGGTGATAATGTGTGTCATAGTTTAGAGCACCGGTTATATATAGATAAGTTATATCAGAACATTGTTAACATTTTAAGTGAGTCGGCAGTGCTAACGTGTGAACGTAAGGTTGGCCGGAAGCGGAAATATGTAACGGGGTGGAACAAACATGTGAAGGAGGCGCATGTGGAGGCTAGGCTTAGGTTTCAAACCTGGTTACAGTACGGTAGGCCCGACTCCGGACCCATCTATTACCAAATGTGTAAATCTCGGAAAGTTTTTAAAGCCAAACTAAGGTGGTGTCAAAATAACCAGCAACAAATATTAATGGACATAATTGCTTCTCACCATGCAAACAGAAACTTTAGAAGCTTTTGGAGAGAGACTAATGCATTATGTCCGAGGTCGGGTCTCCCATCTGCTGTGGAGGGGATAACGGGACCTACTGATATTGCTAACCTGTTTCAGCAACACTTTACAGTACAGACACTTCTGAATCCGAGTAACCAAACGTCTTACACGGGAGCGACTGACGTAAGTGTACGTTTTACTGCTCGAGAGGTGGCAGCAGTTATTGAGAATATGACAAGGGGTAAGTCTCCCGGCTATGATAACTTGAGTATAGAACACCTACAGAACGCAGGTGTACATCTCCCAAGATGCCTTGCGCTATTATTCAACCTCTGTGTCAGTCATTCATACATACCGGCTGCGCTTATAAAGACAGTGGTGGTGCCTGTTCCTAAAAACAGAACTGGCGACCTGTCTGATAAAAATAACTACAGGCCTATATCCTTAGCAACTGTTGTAGCTAAAATTATGGACAGTTTGCTTGACAGTTGCCTAGGTAGGCATTTATCTATAAATGACAGACAGTTTGGTTTTACGAATGGATTATCCACCGAGACAGCGATTATGACACTGAAAAACACAGTGCAATATTATACTGGGAGGGCGACACCTGTGTATGCATGTTTTCTGGACTTGTCTCGGGCATTCGATCTTGTCCCGTATGACATCCTATGGAGTAAGCTAGAACAGGAGACAAGTCTACCACCAGAAATCATACAAATTTTTCAGTACTGGTACAATAATCAGTTAAACTGTGTACGATGGGCAAACACCTACTCAGATGTTTATAAGCTCGAGTGTGGAGTGAGGCAGGGGGGCTCAACATCACCCAAATTGTTTAATATTTTTATTAATAAGCTGATCGATGAACTTAGCAGCACTGGTATTGGATGTTCGATAGATGGAGTTTCATTCAACAACATAAGTTATGCTGACGACATGGTGCTGCTGAGTCCGTCGATCAGTGCGCTTAGGAAGCTAGTAAAAATATGCGAGTGCTATGCGGAGGCCCATGAACTGAGGTACAATGCTAAGAAAAGCGAGCTACTAGTTTTCAAAGCGCGGAATAAAAATTACGATACTGTACCCCATGTCTCGCTATGTGGAACGCCATTGAGCAGAACAACACGGTTCAAATACCTTGGTCACTGGGTTACGGAAGATGGCACAGGTGACTGTGATATAGAAAGAGAGCGTAGGGCGCTAACTGTAAGATGCAACATGCTGGCCCGCAGGTTTGCGAGATGTGACAGTAATGTCAAGATTACTTTATTTAAGGCATTCTGCCAGTCTTTTTATACCTGTACCCTGTGGACCAGATACACACAAAAAGCATATAATGCCTTGCGCGTGCAGTACAATAACGCGTTTAGGGTACTGTTGTCGCTGCCTCGGTTCTGCAGCGCATCAGGTATGTTTGCGGCGGCGCATACTGACGACTTTTTCGGTATTATACGCAAAAGATGCGCATCCCTGTTGCGACGTGTTCGAGACAGTGACAACAGTCTGCTGAGAGTTGTTGCCAGCAAAACTGAGGGCCATTATATGGAGCACCTGTGTAGGATACACCTGGTGTAATGGTATATAAAAATAATAAATGTAAATTTACTAACATAGTTTAAGCAAATGTTTACTAACAACTTATGGGCTTGTTTTTTTTTTGAGCCTGAAATAAAGATTATTTGATTTGATTTGATTTGATTAAAAATTGTTGGAATCAATTCAGTTACTGATTTAGAACAAACTACTTGGCCTTGCATTTATTATGTTACACCTTGTATATCTAAAGAGGAATTCAATCTACCTCCCTTATATTCCGGTTCATCATCTTCTCAGCCTATACTTGCCTACTGCTGAACAGAGGTCTCCCCAATCGCTCTCCAGCGCAACCGTATTAATCTCTAACCATTGTGCACATCCTTGGATATGTATGTATTTATGAAGATCAGTGTACCGGACAAGACCCCAGCGTTATTTCAAGATTTCCTTTATGTTCGGCTACCGTCTGTGTGCGCGATTCGGTCTGCTATACTAGGATATTTTTCAGTTTACGTATTATTACGTTGTGGTCTTGATGTGTTTGTATGTCTGACAGCAAGCGTACTGCGTGAGTGGTTCATGTCGCTCTCACTCGGAGCAATGCCAGCTTCTGTGGGGGCCCACTGGCAAGAGCTCGCATGACATCTGCTATACCAGATCCAATGTCCAGGGCAACAGGTGAGTGTACAGCTGACAACAAGCGTACTACGTGCATGCTTCAGGTTGCTCCCTCTCAAAGCCGTGTCGCCTGCTGTGGGGGCCCACGGGCGAGAGATGACACGACAAGTGCACCAGACTCAAGGTCAAGGGACTGGTGGGAGTACAGCTAATAGCAAGCATACTGTATTCGCGGTTCAGGTCACTCCCACTCAAAGTAGTGCCACCTGCTGTGTGCGGCTACAGGCGAGAGATCACACGACAAGTACTACACCAGATACAACGTCAAGGGCCACAGGTGAGAGTAAAACTCACAGCAAGTGTACTCAGTGCGTGGTTTATGTCGCTCCCACTCGAGGCAGTGCAGCCTACTATGGAGGCCCACGGGCGAGATATAACTCGACAAGTGCTACACCAGATACAACGTCAAGGGCGCCAGGTGAGTGGACAGCTGACAGCAAGCGTACTGCGTGCGTAGTTTATGTCGCTCCCACTCGAGGCAGTGACGCCTACTATGGGGGCCCACGGGCGAGAGATAACTCGACAAGTGCTACACCAGATACAACGTCAAGGGCGACAGGTGAGTGGACAGCTGACAGCAAGCGTACTGCGTGCGTAGTTTATGTCGCTCCCACTCGAGGTAGTGCCGCCTACTATAGGGGCCCACTGGCAAGAGATAACTGGACAGGTGCTACACCAGATACAACGTCAAGGGCGACAGGTTAGTGCACAGCTGACAGCAAGCGTACTGCGTGCGTAGTTGATATCGCTCCCACTCGAGGCAGTGCCGCCTACTATGGGGGCCCACGGGCCAGAGAAAACTCGACAAGTGCTACACCAGATACAACGTCAAGGGCGACAGGTAAGTGGACAGCCGACAGCAAGCGTACTGCGTGCGTAGTTTATGTCACTGCCACTCGAGGCAGTGCCGCCTACTATGGGGGCCCACGGGCGAGAGATAACTCGACAAGTGCTACACCAGATACAACGTCAAGGGCGACAGGTGAGTGGACAGCTGACAGCAAGCGTACTGCGTGCGTAGTTTATGTCGCTCCCACTCGAGGCAGTGCCGCCTACTATGGGAGCCCACGGGTAAGAGATAACTCGACAAGTGCTACACCAGATACAACGTCAAGGGCGACAGGTGAGTGGACAGCTGACAGCAAGCGTACTGCGTGCGTAGTTTATATCGCTCCCACTCGAGGCAGTGCCGCCTACTATGGGGGCCCACGGGCAAGAGAAAACTCGACAAGTGCTACACCAGATACAACGTCAAGGGCGACAGGTGAGTGGACAGCCGACAGCAAGCGTACTGCGTGCGTAGTTTATGTCGCTCCCACTCGAGGCAGTGCCGCCTACTATGGGGGCCCACGGGCAAGAGGTAACTCGACAAGTGCTACACCAGATACAACGTCAAGGGCGACAGGTGAGTGGACAGCTGACAGCAAGTGTAATGCGTGCGTAGTTTATGTCGCTCCCACTCGAGGCAGTGCCGGCTGCTGTGGAGACTTCACAAGTGCTACACCAGACACAACGCCGATAAGCCCTTCAGATAAGTCCGGCTGGTATCAGATAATAAAAAAATCATCACCAGTGTTCTCTCGCGTTGTTTCAGTTGTAACAAGAAAGCTGATACAATATCGTTAACTTGGTTAAAGAGGGGTAATCCTAGGTCGGAATTTGACTAGGACTGCGAATTATTCTTTTTTGGTAGAAAATGTGATATTTTCACATTTTCTACCAAAAAAGAATAATTCTCCTGCTTATTAAAGCGAAACATTAAAAAAAATTTTTGTATTGCGTCTAATGACGTATTAAAATTAGGGATTTAATATTTAGAAATATGTTTCTTGACTCTTTATTCAAGTATCTGGTAAAACACACAGACGGCGTTAAATGACGGCGTAATTTCCTCGATAGAAAAAAAATCTAGGGAACTGTTTTTTTTACAAAAAAATACTCATTCCAGAACGGTATGCTTGAGAGCTAGTCAATAGAATTTACTTAATACGTAGAGTATGATCGAGGCAAAGTTCTTGTAAAGCAGTTTTTGATTTTATTCTGTACTATTGTTTAGAAAATGATAATGGTTTGGCATATCCGTACAGATCTGAAAATTACCTTCAGTTGTGTAAAAAATACCATTTGTTGCCACTCATAAATCGTCGCGAGATTGCGGATTATATTTTCCTATTAAAAATTCTCAATAATGAAATCGATTGTCCTGACCTCCTATTCAAAATTTATTTTAATGTTCCCAGCAAATCTTCCCGTTTTAATCCACCTCTACGTATTCCAAATGCAAGTACAAACTATAGGCAAAATAGTTACATTGTGCGCGCGAGCAGAAACTTTAATAAATGATGTAAGCAATTTAATCTTGATCCCTTTGCAATTAATGTAGCATCAGCGAGGAGGTGTTTAAGCCACACTTTTTTCCGATAACTTATTTTCCATGGAATAAGGTTGATAATTCCTTTTGAACGTACTGATATGACTACTAAATACCAAAATACCTCACACTTTAGCTATGTATCATATTGTACTAGAAGTGAAGACTTGTCATTGGCTTTCTATTACCTATACAAGTTGTGTATTATACTTTGTTTATATGCTGTAAGTTTCCCATGCACTTAAATAAATAAATAAATAAATATACGTCGTATATTTCTTTCACGCGCTCAATATATCCGTCGCGGTCGACTCTTATTATTCATTTCTAAAGTCAACATCACTCTGAATCTCCCGTTCCATCAGTAGTCGGGTGATAAATTATCGAGGTAGCCACTTAACATCGGCGAGACGAGTGGAATTTCGTAAATGTCTAAAACGAAACGCACACGCTGCACATTTTTACAGTCGTACAAAGATCTTTTGGCCCTCGGCCAAAATTGGAACTGACGCTGTCATCAAGTGAAATGTCACTTCATGACAGACTCAGAGATACCGTTTGCCATGAAATTTTCCCAAGTTTTTTTTTAATTAGTAACCGTCCCCAGGAGATATTCCAACAACCTGTCCACCTGTTGAAATATGTCTTTCTTATCTTTAGGAGTAAAAAAATACCCAATTGTAACCCTCATCTCACATCAACCCTGTCAATGTCATCCAAGGGCTAAAAGTTCTTTGTCGTACCATACTAGGTTTGCATTTCCAGTCATAGATGGCCTTGTAAACTATTATACCTACTGAATTCGGGTGCGTTAAAGTTATGAAATACTAGCTGTGCCCGCGACTTCGTCCGCGTCGAATAGTGTCTTTGGGTAGCATTTTTAATTATTTAGGCTAATTATTTTACAAATAAGACACATGCGTATAAATACTTTAATGAGCTATTTGCAGGGTTTCACTGCAAAGAGCTTATTAAATCATAAATCTTACATATTTCCATACAAACTTTCATCCCCTATTCCCTATTGTTATAGTACATCCTTGAGGGTAAAACTTTTACAAACTTTGAATGCCATATTTATTTATATCGAATCAACAGCCTAAAAAATAAGTTTCAAGCTTCTATCTCTAAAAATGACGACACTTCCATACAACTTTTTATCCCCCCCCTTTCAATCCGTTACAACCCTTTTATCTCATTAAAAAGTAGCCTATGTCATTTCTCAGGCTCTAGACTATATGTGTACTAAATTTCATTTAAATCAGTTCAGTAGTTTTGGCGTGAAAGGGCGACATACAGACAGATAGAGTTACTTTCGCATTTATAATATTAGTATAAAGTATAATATTAGTAAGGATGAGTTTTGTAACTATACAAGGTGTAACATATAACGCAAGACCTAAGACACCCCAATTAGATTATTGCTTTACGAATTCAATATGAAAATCAAACTTCCAATTTTTACGAGTTTTCTACCATTTTTTTAAGCTATTAGTACCCAAATTAACCACGAAATTTAATAAATAATTAACTTGTGTGTGCATATTGATGTGTGTGTAATAGGAATGTGTTTAAGATAGCCGTATTGCTTTGAATAATGATTAAATTTTGTTAAATAAAGCGGACTGAACAAATAACAGCAATTATTTATAATTATAAAAAATGTAACATACTTTAAAAATTGTTGGAATCGATACAATTGCCGATTTAAAACAAACTACTTACAGGTCTTGCGTTAATTATGTTACACGTTGTATATAAAAAGTTATTCTCTTTTGCTAAATATTTCGATTGACGAGGTTTTCACGCGTCGTTAATCATTTCCGTGTGTACAGGTACGGCAACTGCGGTTACATGCGGCTACAGCAGCGGTACTTGCAGTGCTCCCCTCGTGACGTCATGTGCGGTACATTGCAGTGCCAGCGTCTCAGCAACCAGTTGATGTTCGGCGAAGCGTTACTCTCCACCACCTCCTACCTTGAAAACAACGGTCAGAAGCCCAATTCTCGTATTTAATTTACACTGACACTGAACACACATCGTCAAGCCTACATTTTCCAAGGGGTGGCGGGGGGGACGGAGGTATACTATGTGTACTGTGCACACCAACTTTTCGCCGACGATGTTAGGTCTATAGGGGGCGAGCCTTATGCCATATATTAAACTAGTTTTGTCCGACCTAAGATTTGAACCCAGGACCTCGTGATCGCAAAGAGCAATATTCGCCACTAGACCAACGAGGCATTTCAATTCAGAGAGGTATGTAAGGAAAGAACCTGTTGGAACTCTGTACTCTCTGCCTACCCCGTAAGGGATCTGGCGTGATGATATTAATAGAAGAAATTAAATTCCAGTTATGCCCATATACACACCGCGGTTCGTCTTCACCCCTAGATTCCTACGTACCCATATTTATGATTGGAAGGTCATCGTGTGATAACAAGCTTTTATTTAACTGGCAATGTTTGTTTCTTGTTGTCCCGTCAGTCTAGTGCCTAAGCGCATCGCTTGGTGATCACGAGGTCCTGGATTCAAATCCTAAGTCGAACAAATGATTGGAAATACGAGTCCGGAGTCTGGAATTGTGCCCGGTATATGGCAATAGGCCCGCCTTCTATTACATGGGAGCTAACATCGTCGGCGAAAAGTGAATGTACTCAGTACGCCTCTGCTCCCGCTTGGGGAATATAGGGATGACAGTGGTTATTTATGTTTGTTTGTTTAGATCAAATCTTGCAAGGCGAATAAGAGCAACATCCTCTTATCCTACGAAGTTGAAACTTGACATGTTGTTGTTGTAAGAACGACCAGATCCTACACTCAGGGTTGGTTTCAAATGAAGAAACTCCTCAACGAACAGCATAGACATGAAATTTGGAATAGACATCTAATTTTAATTGGCCGTTTTATATTGCACCATTACCTGGTTGCATAATATATAATATTAGCCCTGTTAAGAAACTGTCCCACCGTTGAGCATGGGCCTCCTCTCAAACTAAGACGGTATAGGCCATATTTCACCACGCTGGCCCAATAGGGTTGGCGAACTTCACACACCGTCGAGAAACTCTTAGGCGTGCAGGTTTTCTCACGATGTTTTCCTTCACCGTTAAAGCAAGTGATAGTTAATTTTTAATACGCACATGATTTCGATAAGACAGAGGTGAGACCTCTGACCTCGCAGTCCAACGGTCTAAGCACTAGGCTATTACTGCTAAAAAGCGTGCTTTTCAAAATTCCTTTACTATTGATTTATTTATTTTACTGTTAGTTTATGTCGTCTAGTATGTAAATCCATTATTATAATATTTAGTAAGAAATAAATCTTAGCCTTAACTTTTGACATTACCGACAGGTAAAGTAATACAATGTCACACTGCGTTCATGGACCTTGGACCGAACTACGTGGATCCCGGCCTTGTTCCTGACGGAGCTAAATGCGGCCACGAAATGGTAAGAAACACCTTACATACTACCCAAGCGGAGGTGGCAGCAGAGATGGGTAAAATGTAATCAGATTAATGATTAACGAGTACCATTACATTTTGTAATCTTCAACGATTACAATTACATTTTTAATCTTCAATCATGATTGAAAATTACAAAATGTAATCGTTATCTTTAATCTGGTTACATTTTGCCCACGTTAACAATTATTTGTTGAGCTGGGCGTGAATTTAGCCCAGCTCCAGTGTAATGCAAACCAGTGTAATCGCGTCAGGCGCTATAGCGGCGGGACATGACGTTTGCTTTCGCGCGTGGCGGAGCTGTGTCTCCCGTACATTTTACCATATGACAACTCCCGAGGTCGGCCGGCCGTTGCGTCGGCTATGTGGTGAAACCTTTAAAGATCTTTTTTCGCGGTTTATTTCGATTTTTAAGTTCTCGACGTTTCGAGTGCTTTACAGCAACCATGGTCGCGGGAAGGATCAAGATCATATATGCTGATATTTCATTTATAATCGTGTTCATAAATTCAATGACAAATTGACGTTTACAGTGTTGTCAGGATTTGTCACTTCCATACCACAATTTACTTTATTGTCGATAATAAATAAATAAAATAAAAAGTAATCTAAAACTTTAAATTAGTTTTTAATGTTAAGACAGGTGTATAAAAGATATTGATAATATTTTTTTACAATTTGTATAAAATCTTAAGTAAAATCGGTATTCATGTGCAAAATAAATTAATTTACTACACTATTTATTATTTAAATACACACTGAGTAAAATTTCACATTAATTAAAAAAAAAAACAATAATATTTTTACGTATGTCGATAACTTATATCGATTGATTTAGTTGTTAACTCTTAACTAGTCGTCTTAAGCTGGCAACTTTTTTTGTTTTAACATTTGAACCTGTCAAGTTGTCGCTGGATTTGTGAACACGAGTATAAATTATTTGTTTCAGATGTGCTTGAACCAAAGGTGTGTGTCTGTGGCTGACATGCGGGAGAAGATCGCCAACCGGGAAAACTCCGTGTGTCCTTCAAACTGCTCCGGTCACGGCATTTGTAACTCTAAAGGTACAGTCGCATTCACCTAGATGTTAACATTTCCCTGTATTCGTTAGCAGGGAACGTACGGTCAGCAACATAGTCGCTTAATATTCTCAGTTTTCAAATCGCATGCACACGTTTGTTATGCATGAAATATATTACTTTTAAAAACACCTTCACGCCCATATCCACAAGTGGTGTCACCAAGCACCCAAATCTTTAGGTGCTCAACGAATATCTAAGTCGGCCAGCATGTCACCAACCGCTCCGATCCGTGGTTATCCACGGAAAGCATTATAACATTACGTTCATTAGCGCACATATCGAGCATCAGTCCCCCTTTGGGATCTCCGTGATGGCCATGGACGCGCACGTCCCTCTAAATCTCAACAACTGTCTCGATCACCCGCGACATTACGGCTTGGGCGCGCACGCCCCTGAATACGAGGCATGCCTTTTAAGTTTTGTCGTTTGAAGGAAAAAACACAACTAGAACCTTATAGTACTTTTTATTGTTTTTCAAAGTATTCACCACGTAGCTTAATACACTTTTCCATTCGCTCAAACCAGTTATTATAACATTTATTCCACTCTAAAGCACTCACGACTGCTTCTTCACCGGACTGGAACCTTTGACCACGAAGACTTTTCTTAATTTTAGGAAATGTAAAGAAATCGTTAGGGCTTAGGTCAGGACTGTATGGAGGATGGTCAAGAATGTCTACTTTTCCTGCTTCAAATACATTTGACGAGCGCTGTGTGAGCTTGCGTTGTCGTGGTGCAGGATGATGCGTCGCTTGGAGTTCGATTTTCGAAGTTCGGCGATGACTTGTGTTAAACAAACTGTGGTATACCACTCTGCGTTAACCGTTCTACGATCTTCAAGTGCAATAGTTGCAACATGGCCGGTTTTTCCAACGAACGTGGCCACCATTTTCTTTGAAGTGCTTCGAGAACGAACAACTTTAGTCGGCTTTGGCTTGCCTTGAAAGACCCAGATTGTAGATTGTTGTTTGGAATCAGGATCGTAGGCATAGATCCAAGATTCGTCACCACTGATGATGTCGTAGACGTGATTTGACTCTCCTCGGTTGAACTTTTGCAGAGTTTTCTTACACCATCTGACGCGAGCCGCCTTGTGGTCGGTACAGCAGATACGGTATCCAACGGCAAACTAGCTTTCTCACACCAAGCGCTTCATGCAAGATCTTCTGAATGGTTGTCCCTGAGATGTCTAATAGAGCCTCTATCTCTCGATACGTCACATGACGATCTTCGAGAATTAGTTGTCTCACAGCAATGATGTTATCTTCAGTGAAAGCGGATTTTGGGCGTCCTTCGCGAGATTTGTCACTAACACTAGTATGTCCACGCTGGAATTCTAAATACCAGCATTCGACAGTCCGCAGACATGGGGCTTCATCACAGAAAACAGATGTAAGCTCTTCAAAACACCGAAGCCGTGTCAGGCCTCTTCTAAAGTTGTAGAAAATTATTGCACGAACATTTTCCTTAGAAAGATTCATTTTCGTACGTAACCTGACAGATTCTAATCGACGCTGTGACTAAACAATAGCATTAATCCTAATACTTTCAACTGTTTTGAGATTCAAAATTTAAACACATTCGAATATAGAACAGTTCCAAATTCAAAATTGCCGGGAAATATGGAAACGACAGAACTTAACAGCCTTCGTAATGTCTCAGCCATGGACGTACACGTCCTTGGGATCTCACCAAAGTACTTAGGCCACCGCGAGGCCATGGTATTGCAGGATGCGAATATTTTTTCGTCTGTCATCTTGACCGTTATACTTATCGCAACATAAACTAAAAAATCTTTAAAAAAAAAGTTAAACCGATATTTGAAGTCGGTACCGGTTAGTACAGTCGCTTACTTGGCACCGATTTACAATTTTAAGCGGCGATTGAATTATTTACTATATTTATAACACCGTCACGCCTATATTCCCCAGATGGGATGGCAGAGGTGTACTGAGTACACCCACGTTTCGCCGTCGATGTTACGTCCCATGTAATAGGGGGCGAGCCTATTGCCATATATCGGGCACAATTCCAGACTCCAGACTCATACTGGGAATTTTTCGTTAGAAAAACTACATTTGTCCGACCTAGGATTTGAACCCAGGAACTCGTGATCACAAAGCGATGCGCTTTGCCACCAGACCAACGAGGCATTCACTTATATTTATATACCTATATATATTATATTATATTATTTTGCTGAGTTGTACAGTAAAGTATTAAATAATAACCATAATAACGGAATCTATACTTCGTGCTGTTCGCTATTAAGGAGTCCCCTAGTGTATCTTCAAAGTCCAAAGTTCAATACCAATTTCATTAAAATGGGACCACCCCGAAACTATACTAAACCCAACGCAAAAAAGGATCATCAAAATCAGTTCATAAATAAAGACGTTATAAAAACAGACGAATTGTCAACCTCTTCCTTTTTCGAAGTTGGTTAATATTCTGATTAGTTCTATGGCAGGGTACCTATAGGATTGACGTGATGCCCATAATATCTCAATCTACGCATACGATCGCGAAACGAATCATCAAAATCGATACATAATTGGCGCAATGATCGCGTAACATACTTACAAAAAAAAAGCATATAGTCGAATTGAGCACCTCCTCCTTTTTTTTAAAGACGGTTAAAAAGGTTATTCGCTACCCCAATTCGAGACAAGCGAGGGTGGCCGAGGTGTACTGAGTACACCCACTTTTCGCCGACGGTGTTAGGTCACATGTAATAGGGGCCGAGCGGACTCATACTGGGAAGTTTTCGCTAGAAAAACTACATTTGTCCGACCTAGGCTTTGAACCCAGGAACTCGTTATCACAAAGCGTTGCGCTTTGCAACTATACCAACGAGGCAATCAGTATACTATATTACGTTACCCTGCAGCACGTTTATTTTGTAATATCTATCTATCTATCTATATGATCACGCCAGCTCCCTCGCGGGGTAGGCAGAGAGTACAGAGTTCCAACAGGTTCTTTCCTTACATACCTCTCTGGCTTCCTCCACTCTCATAGTTCGTCTCATACACACTCGCCGGTTACGGAGACTCTTGACTTGCCCTTCAGCTAAGACACGGTCTATTTGGTCATGGTAAGATAGTCTAGGTCTTCCCCGGCACCTACATCCTTCCACTTTCGCATTGTATATCTGTTTTGTCATTCTTTCTTCTGGCATCCTTTCTATATGCCCGAACCAACGGAGCATACCCTTTCTCATCTTTACACCGATACTATCTTTCATACCTACTCGCTTTCTTACTACGCTGTTGCGAATACGGTCGGTCAGCGTGACTCCGCACATCTTCCGCAGAGATCGCATTTCGACCGCATTTATCCTGCTTTCGTTCTCCTTCTTACATACCCAACTCTCACTGCCATATAACAGCGTTGGGACAAGCACTCCGTTATGCATGGCCAGCTGCGCCTTTTGGCTTAAGTGCCGGCTCCCAAGTAGCCTTCCCATCGCACCATTTACTCTATTACCTGCATTAACTCTTCCCTCTATATCAGCGGTGTATTTCCCATCCTTACTGAAGGCGCATCCAAGATATACAAACTCATTCACTTGCTCCAGCACATCGTTACCAACCACAATCCTTGCATTCGTTCTGGTTTCTTCCCGTTCAAAAAATACCATTATTTCAGGCTAAAATCTTATTTTTACTGAAATATAATAAGTGATCAAACGAACTTACCTGAAGTGAAGTTCGATCATTATTATACGAAGTCCTTCGTTCGAAGATATAAACTATATTAGCAGCTCTCTCGAGTCGCTTGGCAACCGCGCGTCATTTAGAAACTTCAGAAGCCTCTATGGTATCTGTGGACATAACCTCTGGAACCATTCCTTTTAGAAGTAGTACATTTCAACTTTACCAACGGGCAGGGCGGGTTGGGTACTTATATCTTCGAACGAAGGACTTCGTATAATAATGATCGAACTTCACTTCAGGTAAGTTCGTTTGATCACTTATTATACTGTGTCCTTCGTTCTCGATATAAACTATATTAGCAGCTGTTTAGAGCTATAAGGGTAAAGTTGAAGTATACCACGTAAAGGCTTTTTTTTTTTTTTTTTTTTTTTTTTTTTTTTTTTTTTTGAGCGTGACCTCTAAAAAGTAACATATCATGAGTATATTTGTACTATAACACATTCCCGTTCTTTGTATTGCCATACAATACAAACACAACAAATATATACACCTATATTGTTTCTTACAACCAGTCTGTCTATGATCTAAACTTATTTAAAATAAATTTATATAATCAAATTCTATAACATGTTATGTTTTGTAGTGTAGATCCATCCCAACAAAACCTTTAAAGCACCTGTTATGTACCTTTATACCACACCTGTTGTCCAAAATTCATTAATACCGGGTAATATTAATCAATAATTACTTATCAGATATCAGTGCAGTCTCCATCTGTTATGTCTTCTATAGAGATCTTTCTTCTATAGATATCTTCTATATAACAAGAGTTGAAGAATTGCCCATCTAGAGTTTTGTTTATATAAAATTAAATCCTTTATAATAATTCTTGTATCATTGACAACCATTATGAGACGAACTATGAGAGTGAAGAAAGCCAGGCAGGCATGCAAGGAAAAAACCCGTCGGAACCTTGCACTCTCTGCCCACCCCGCAAGAAATCTGGCGTCATAATATGAATAGAGATAGATAGATAGCTAGAAACCCTTACTGTGTACTAGACCTGAAAACAAAGTCTGTTAGTACACAATCTATAACAATATGATACAAATATAACAGGGAAACCTATTTCCCCACTAATGTGTTTTCCAACAGGCATTTGGTTCTTTTTTTTTTTTTTTTTTTTTGTCAAATTATCTCTTTTTGAGTACAGTACCAAACAAAGGCTACGAATTAATTTGGTGATTATAAGAATGTTTTTGCTATCATTACATATTTAATTTGTTTTTTTTTTTTTTTTTTATATCAACATTCTGCTATATTTAATGTCAGTTATATTTTTAATCTTTAAAGATGTACATATATCAAAATTTAACATTTTTTGTACTAGAGGCCTTTGTACTAATGAGCTTATATGGAATTATGGAATTAAGTCCGGTGAAGCTGTAGAGGCCTCGCGGCCATCCGCGTACATCACTCACACACACACATCTTATCTGGAGATATTCCTCACATAAGGCTATGTGCTTTACCTATATAATCTCGCCCCCCCCCCAATTTTAGAGTCTGGAACGAAGGGCAGTATTAATGCGTGGTAAACAAACATAACCTACCCCAGTGTTATTACTATACCACTATTATTAATTCAATTTAAATTTCGAAACTATCCCGGAATCATTTCCATGTTCTGAGTGTGCGCCGACAAATAAATCCTTGGCTACATAAATCTTTATGTATTACTTAACGATTCGTTCCTGCGCAATAACGCCCG
Source organism: Phalera bucephala (assembly GCA_905147815.2). Classification (NCBI taxonomy): domain Eukaryota; kingdom Metazoa; phylum Arthropoda; class Insecta; order Lepidoptera; family Notodontidae; genus Phalera; species Phalera bucephala. The sequence goes on along the minus strand of LR990630.1, from coordinate 18,613,949 downwards.
CGAACATTCGTTTTGGCAATACGATCGGGCCACACCTGAACCAATTACATTACTGATGAAAAAATACACTCCTAATTTAGTAATAACTTGAGAAGCGAATAAGTTACAGTCTGCTAAACCGAACCACGGGTTACAACTGTATCATATTGGGAATCCTATTCATAACTGAATTATTTCATACCATGAAATTTTCATTTCATACCACACTTCCTTTGCTTCTTTGTATGTGACTGTATTTATAAGTAAAAAAAAAAATTGCAATGCGTAACTTTCTAGTTAGTTCTAGATGTCCAACCGTGAGAATCGAGTGTTACTCAACTTATTATTATGTATCCCCCATTAATAATAAATAAATAATATCAAGTTCCTTAGGACTTAGATTATTGCTGATACTACATAATATTTATCATACCTGTAATAAGCATATGCTTTTGATTATTCTTGTTTAAGATAATCCATACTTTCAAATAATGTAACTCAATATTTCATCCACCGTAGCATGTCAACATAATATCATTAAATTTTCAAATGGATATTATTATCAAGTCATTTGCATGACTTTATGTTCTTTTATATATAGATACCTATTTATAAGATACATGTAACATGTGGATGTAATAATTTAAATATAACAATACTAAAATTGCAAATTTTTGTATGATATCTCAATCCAATATTTTTTACTGAAACACCTTTAAATAAATTACAACATATATAGTGCTCTAAAACCAACTTGTTATTTTAATGGTAGCCGTTTGTGCTTGTGTTATCATAACTATACCAGAAACATCACTAGTGTTCAAAATAACTGTACACATTCCAAACTAATTACAAAACTATTTTTTATAGTTATTAATTTCTTGAATAATCTTATTTAATTACATATTATTTATTGATTATCATATGATCAAACAAAAATACAGTAAAACCATCTAATTCTCCCAATGATGAATTGATGTATAGCTTTCCATTGTGTGTGCCTCAAATTTCTAATATTATTAAGTACACTACAATTGATGCAGGAAATAATCAAAAACCCAAAACCATTGAACTCATTACATGATAGAAAACTGAATAGGTACTAATAAATATTTTATTAGTATATTTATTATGACTGTAAGGTCTATTGCTAGCATTAAGATTTTGTTTTATTGTTTTTTTTTTTTTTTTTTATATATATCAATTATTAAACAATAGTGTTTCTAACAATAATGTTTCTATACATAATGTTAAACATATGTATGACAAGATTCACTTGTCTGAAGTGCAAGTACTTGCACAAAACCAATAAAATTATGTTTGTCGTTGAAGGCATTATTAGTGTCATAGATACATACCAAAGTCAGTGAATACCCTTAGCCTCCAATATTATGGTTTCTTTGTAAAACCCATTATGTATTCCTGATTGTTTTTCTGAATTTTTCAGCAACTTAAAAACCAAGTCCTTGTGTAAAATGCCTATCATGCTTTTTGTACCTCACTTTCTTTGGTAGGAGATTTCCAATGTCCAACGTGATGTTGTTTTTGGTGAACTGATAGGTACACTGTGACTTAATATTTTCACACCCAGGATGAGGATTGTTGTTCTATATTGGTTACAACGGTGGTCGTTTTATGAAATTTTAACTACTGGCTATGACTAGCTAGTTAATAATTCCATATTGATAATCCACTATATTAACAGTCCTTTTATGCAAAATATATACTGCTGACCTTAAAGGTTCTTATCTCAATAAAGGTTTCATGACTGTATTGTTAGGATTTATCTTTTCTGGCTACCCTGCAAGGAGCCTGGGTTGATAATATTGATAGATAATTATTAGTTTTATGTTAACTGGATAGACCAGGTATTTTATATTATCTTTTAAGTATCTTTGTGCATAACACAAATTATCCCACAACCTGCCTGCCGCAGCATCCGTAGGATAAGATATTATATTTGGAATGTATCTACAGTCCTGTTGCTTGTCAGTTACAACAGGCATTGCCATTAGTATATTACTTTGGCTTATTTGGTTATAAACCCTGTTCAGGAATAAGTATTGCTGGATTTAACTTTTTAATACAAGTACTCATAATTTCGCACAATTCTTTGTGTAATAAGCTCCAGTTTGGGCTATTTCAGTATTATTATACAAGTATGTCTAATAATGAAATCAATAAAAACCCTATGTTTCTGCAAAGGAGTGACTTTTGTTATTAATAATGTATTGTTATACATAAACAATGTCACTTTAATTACCCTTTCAGTAAGTCTCCTTTTGGAGATATAATATGACAAATTGCTTATAGTTAATAGCAATAGTCTTTGTATTTACTGTGTTAGGCATGTTTAAGGTATGTATTTTAGGTAACATTTTTGATTCTTACCATTGTAGAAATGTGAACTGCACAGGAACACCTCATGGATGAAACCTATGAGTAGTATGACCTTCAGCACATATCTCGTATGGGCCCCAAGTCTTGCGGACCACGCCGATGTATCTCGTACACCACTCGTGTCCTTGAATTATCGTCAAGTCTTGCGGACCACGTCAATGTATCTCGTACATTACCCGTGTCCTTAAAATGCCATCGATCCTTAACAATCATCATAATTGATGAACGTCCCCCTAATTTCTCTTATTGGAGGTATAACATTGCCAATTTATAGACGGTTAATAATCGTTTTCAGGTATATTTCGTGTTAAACTGTTTGTACACGAATAGGGACATAGACTTCATAAGTTTACTTTTCGGGCGACGAAGCTTTCCCAAATTTTAATATGACGAAACTCACGTCTCCAAATATTAGATATTATATAAATAAACAAGTTAAGCTGAAAACACCACACACAAACAACTATCGGTTGATCTTTTTAAAATGTACTCCTTTGCCAGGACGTAAACTTTTCTAAATTTGCCTATACGATGTTTTAAATTTATTTCACTAGGTCACTTGAGTATATTACAACCTTTTTGTTATATCATTTCAGTGCCATAACAAGTTATTAAATTAAATGTCGACCAAAAACTTTATTACAAAGCGTCGGCTGCCGCGCTTTCAAAAGAATGGTTCCAGAGGTTATGTCCACAGATACCATAGAGGCTTCTGAAGTTTCTAAATGACGCGCGGTTGCCAAGCGACTCGAGAGAGCTGCTAATATAGTTTATATCGAGAACGAAGGACACAGTATAATATAGCTTAAATTTGGTAAAAATATACATTTTTAAACTAGGCAACTCTGTTAAATTGTAGTAGTAATTATTTTTGTAAGTTGGCAACACTTTAAAATCGTTACAAGGCGAATCTATAAATAAGCTGTTTTGACAAATTAAGAGCCAGTCTATTGCTTATTCTTGAACAAGTAAGCACGTGAAACATAGTCACTGTTGGAAGGAATTATTTTGGAAGGAATATTGTTAATTGAAAGGAATATAAAACTTATCTGGAAGAAATCTTTGCGGAAGGGATATTTTGTTGGTGTTTGGAGACAATAAAACAGAAAACAAGTTTGTCTGGGAGTTTATTTTACCACACATATTACTTATGGATAATGTAGCTTTCTTATGGAAAAATATTATTTACATCCGTTTAGTAGTTCCCGACTTTATAATATTATTAATATGTTTTTTTTTTACTGAGTTCTTAGATTCACGCGAATATTATCTATCTATCTATAACCTCACGCCAGATCCCTTGCGGGGTAGGCAGAGAGTACAGAGTTCCAACAGGTTCTTTCCTTACATACCTCTCTGGCTTCCTCGACTCTCATAGTTTGTCTCATACACGCTCGCCGGTTACGGAGACTCTTGACTTTTCCATCAGATAAGACTCGGTTTATTTGGTCGTGGTAAGATAGTCTAGGTCTTCCCCGGTACCTGCATCCTTCCACTTTCACATTGTATATCTGTTTTGTCATTCTTTCCTCTGGCATTCTTTCTATATGCCCGAACCAACGGGGCATGCCCTTTCTCATCTTTACACCGATACTATCTTTCATTACACAATATTACACATGAAATAAAACTATTTTTCGGATTTTATCGCGGTTTATTTTGATTTTTAAGTTTCCGACGTGTTAGTGCTTTGCAGCACCCATAGTCACGGGAAGGACTGAGGTGTCAGACGGACGGAACTTATAAATAAAATAAACCGCGATAAAATCCAAAAATAGTTTTATTTCATGAATTTGTTGTTAATAATAACTTAGTTTGACAATGTTTGTTTGTAAAATAAAGCGCATTAGGATTCGAAACACTAAGAATGTTTAGCGTCTTCGTTGCAGGCTGTACAACTCAAGTTCTGTGTCGTAAACTATAAATAGCACAAACATGATGATTTTCTCACGTAAAAAACGCCTCAATTAATTAACGTTTACATTAATTCGATAATAATATATCGACGTTACCGCTTAATGTGGTAGTCGTTAAGCCAAGTTGGAAACTTTATAGGCGACTTGATGAGTTCCAATTCCAACAGCAGGTGGCCACAAATCTGCCGCCACCAATCCATATTAGGTCCGCGTGGTTGAGTATGTATGACCTAATCTCTCTCACCTCGATTTGTGGGATAACGCGTTTACCCGCAATGGGACAGCATAGGCTGATAATATTATATTATCTAAATTTGCTTTTCTCGAAATTTTAAGAAAAACTTTAAAGACATTTAAAAAATAAACTGTAAATTTCATAGCAAATGGCAACTCTGCGACTGTCATAAAGTGATATTGATGACAGCGTTAGTTCCGATTTTGGCCGCGAACCAATAAATCCTTGTCGAACTGTACCTACTAATAATGTTGTGTCTTCGCAATGACGTTTGACCACAGGTCACTGCCACTGCGCGGCAGGGTTCGCGCCGCCGCTGTGCGCCGCGTCCGGCGCCGGCGGCTCGCTAGACTCTGGACCTGCCACGGACCCTGCCAAGTACCTTGACACGCACCCTAAAGGTAACTCTTCACACACACCCCCACCACAATCTATTCTAATATAATGAAACTAAAGAGCTAGTATTTTTGTTTAAACGGTCGGAATTTAAAAATTCTTTTTGCTTTTGATAGCCCAGTCTTGAAAAAGAGTATAGGCTATTTACCATCCCGCCACGACCCTAAGGAGCCGAGCAAAAAGAAAAGACGTCAGAAAGAACGCTAAGCGAAAACGAAGTAACGGCACGGGTGACCATATTAATATTAGCTTAGTGATAAACGACTGGTGAAACCGTGGGGCGCAACTAGTTAACAAATATAAACAGTTCAGCTTCTCTCGTTTCGAACAAGAATCACACATACAGACGCGTTATCCACGCCGCTTCTTGAAACTGTTCTACTTTTGTGGGTGTGAGTCATCTACGCTGTTGGCCGCGGGGCCTTTACAGCTTCACCGGACAAGAGGGAGAGCGTGCAACCACTACGGTCGAGCCAGAAGGACACGGGGGCAACAAGCACAAGGGCGCCTCAAGGTGGAACGGCCTCGGCTTTGGCAGTCGCTATGTCTCGCCGTGGTGCTCGGCACCGGTCGGCGGGCAAGGAATTCTTCGACCTCGCCGGTAAAGTCGATGTCTGATCCTGAACGCGTAAAGCGTCACATGGGCGTCATTCGTATTCGGACCGCTAAACGATAGCCATGTTTAGTCGTAACTGGGACCAACAGCTTAGCGTTCCTTCCGATGGACGGAGACGTTTTAATATCAAAATACCACAAACGGTCACCCATCTCAGACCGACCGAGCCGAATGCTGCTCAATCTTTGTGATAGCCATAAATTTATAACCCTAAACGGATTGAGCAATGTCACAATATTGCTAGAGAAAATTGTGCTCCTATTCGTACTTACAGACATAACACTGAATTTTATATGATTTAAACAACTCGAGAAACCATGATGACTGAGAGCAATAACCTGGAGTCCGGTGTCACGGCATGCAGTACGGTGACCATAAGGTAGAACTAATACGGACTATACCTATTTATGATATGATTTAAATACGTTGCAAACCACATATTGTCGAGTTCAAAACGAACAAGGTACTCAATTCGTTTGTATATACTGGATGGATTTTTGAAGATGGGACAGTAAGGGCAGCTATTTCAACCGTTGTATATACAGACAGTTAACAATCGACAAGACATTAACTTTCAACTTTATTTTTTATCCTTTCAGGTCAAAGAAACTATATGGTTGCGATATACATCATATTCCTTGGCGTAATACCTTTGATTCTGCTGATATCATTCCTACTGTGCTACTATCGGCAAAATCTACTGGTTTGGTGGAGGCGGCCACGGAAATCGTTGGAAGTGACAGACATTAGAATGAAGATAGCCATAATCCGTTCACGGTTGTACACTTACTCTTTTAATACGAAAAGATTTATTGCTAACAAATTCCAGAACGACAGTTTAAACTCATTGGGACAATTAGGAGTCAAATGTAACACCACGAAAGTCGAAAGTGAGTACCACACGTACGAAATTACAGATAATGATGATACAATAGTAAAAAATAATACAATTACTAAAACTACTACAAACTTGGAAATTGATTCGCTACCGAAGATTCACACAAATAACATTCAGAGGTTATCGAATAAATCTATAAATGAAAATGATAAAGGCGATATTACAACAGGTACTAATGATATTAAAATTCAAAGACCACCCGAGAATTCTTTACCGATTCATAAAATCAATATAGAGGATATAGAAACGGTTAAACTTAAAAGTAAGGCCCCCCCCGCCAAATCTAGGCCTTTACCAATGCCTGACAAAGCACAGCAACCTAAACCTACCGTAGCTGTAGTTGAAAATGCAATATTGAATAAACCTATAGAGAAGATTGATAAAGACAATAATTCAATAGCTTATAGTAGTGTTGACGTTCAAAGACCGTCGGTTAAACCTTTACCAATAAAGAAAATTAAGAATGAAGATATGCAAACAGTTAATGGTACTCTTAAAAGTCAAGGACCTCCGGCCAAATTTAAGCTTTTGCCGAAGACTGAAGCAGGACAGCGAAATAGACCTACCCGTGATGTAGTTGAAAATTCTATATTGAATAAGCTTAATAAGAAGATTGATAGAGATGATATCCCAAATAGTGCTCATAAAATTCAATGGCCCCCGGAAAAACCTAAGCTTTTACCGAAGCCGGATAGGACACAGCAAAATAGACATGCCGCTGCTGTAGTTGAAAGTTCAATATTGAAGAAATCTATGAAGAAAATTGATAAAGACAATGTTCCAATAGCTAACAGTGCTCTTAAAGTCCAATGGCCCCCGGAAAAACCTAAGCGTTTGCCGAAACCTGACACGACACAGCAAAATAGACCTACCATGTTTGTAGCTAAAGGTTTAAAATCACCTACTAATGAGATCGTCGCTAAAGCTCAGAATCGCATGCATAACGTCGGCAACGATTAGTATAAATAGTTTATAAAATATTAACTTATATTAACTAGTAAATCGTTGTATAATAGTAAATCGTTTTGTAATATATTTTACTATAAACTGAAAATAAATTATTTCATTAGTACTTCATGGCGGACGAAAAGAATTGAATTGATTTTAGTCAAAGAATAACATTATAAAAAAAACACCGTCACGTCTATATACCCCATGCGGGGGTGGTAGAGGTGTATTGAGTACATCCACGTTTCGCCGACGATGTTAGGTCCCATGTAATAGAGGGCGAGCCTATTGCCATATACCGGGCACAATTCCAAACTCCACTTGTACGACCTAGGATTTGAATCCAGGACCTCGTGATTACAAAGCGATGCGCTATTAAACATAACATTATACAACATGTAATTTAATTGGCGCATTTAATTAACGCAAGACCTGATAGTAGTTTCTTCTAAGTCGGGAATCGATTCCAACAATGTTTAATGTTATGTTAATTTGAAAACTTAAATTAGATAAAATTGCTATAACTCTTTCCAATCGTTCCTCGATCAATCTATCTATCTATAACCTCACGCCAGATCCCTTGCGGGGTAGGCAGAGAGTACAGAGTTCCAACAGGTTCTTTCCTTACATAACTCTCTGGCTTCCTCGACTCTCATAGTTCGTCTCATACACGCTCGCCGGTTACGGAGACTCTTGACTTTTCCATCAGATAAGACTCGGTTTATTGGGTCGTGGTAAAATAGTCTAGGTCTTCCCCGGTACATGCATCCCTCCACTTTCACATTGTATATCTGTTTTGTCATTCTTTTCTCTGGCATTCTTTCTATATGCCCGAACCAACGGAGCATGCTCTTTCTCATCTTTACACCGATACTATCTTTCATACCTACTCGCTGTCTTACTATGCTGTTGCTAATGCGGTCGGTCAGCTTCACTCCGCACATCTTCCGCAGAGCTCGCATTTCTACCGCATTTATCCTACTTTCATTCTCCTTCTTACATACCCAGCTCTCGCTACCATATAACAGCGTTGGGACAAGAACTCCGTTATGTATGGCCAGCTGCGCCTTATGCTTAAGTGCCGGCTCCCGAGTAGCTTTTCCATCGCACCATTCACTCTGTTCCCTGCACTCACTCTTCTCTCTATGTCAGCGGTGTATTTCCCATCCTTACTGAAGGCGCATCCAAGATATACAAACTCATTCACTTGCTCCAGCACATCGTTACCAACCACAATCCTTACATTCGTTCTGGTTTCTTCCCTTTCAAAAACCATAATCTTGGTTTTCTTCACATTCAATTGTAAGCCATTGATCATGCAGTCGTCTTTCATAACTGTGACTAGTGTTTGCAGATCAGTGGCTGTTGGCGCTATTAAAACCGCGTCATCTGCATAAAGTAGATGGTTTACCACTAAGTCACCCATTTGTACACCTTCATTCATCGCTTTCAGTCTTTGAAGACTTTTATCTAGATATATTATAAACAGTCTAGCGGACAACACGCAACCCTGCTTGACGCCGATTTTAACGTCAAACCAAGGTGACATGTTACCACCCACCCGTACGCATGCCTTGCTTTGTGCTGAACGCAACCAGCTGAACCATAATTGAAAGCAATACAGTGATTTCAATCGCACTTCTTAATATTATTTCTCAATACGTTAGGTTTTGTAGTTAACATGGATATTTAGTTACAAAGAAAATGGTAACGTTTCAAAACTGGATCTTTGATTTTCGTATTGAATTTATAATGGTAAAATCTAATTGGGGTGTCTAAGGTCTTATGTTGTTTAAGTTACACGCTGTATACCTAAGGAATATTCCAATAGTTAAATATGACACAAGCTGTTAAAAAAACGTAGCCCTATAGGAATTATTCCTGTGCCGTCATTGCGTTTACAAATACGAAATTCATATACACAAACACCCAGACCCAAACGAATATTTTGAATCACGTAAAGTCGTCCCGGGGATCGAACCCGCGACTATTCGATCCAGTGGGCGGAGCGACCGACTAGACCAATCCGTTCGTCAAAGGTGAATCAGAATTATTACAAGATTAATTTTACTGTTATATTTTTTTTTAAGTGATAACTTCTTATGGGAGGGTAAACCGCTTCGTAACGTTACGCGTGACGGCGCCAGTCTGTCTGGCTTCCCTTTTTCTCACGCATACGGCAGCGGTAGGCATACTCTTCCTCTCACACTAACCCACAGCGCTCTTCCCTTTCTCTCACGCATACGGCAGCGGTAGGCAGGCTCGTCCTCTCTCACTCTAACGCACAGCGCTAGTTCTTTTTTACTTCTGTCGGGCGTCCCATATTGCCATTAAAGTATACTTTTCTTTGACACTTCCAACTGTCACAATACCCTTCCATCATGAAAAATACTATAGGTATAAGCTTTCTTGTCAATCAAAGTTTTGGCATCTTTATTCATATAATTTAGAGCAGGTAGGTAACTGATTACACCATCTCTATGTATGGTTTCGATTAGTTATGTCTATTTATGGTCATCTATTTTTATACACACTGCATAAATTTCAATTTATGTTGACTTTAAATTAGTAAGGTAACTTTAATTTTTATTCCCAGACTGAAATATTATTCTAAATTAGTTACTAAGAGGTAGCTTTAAATTTTAACTTATGTATAAAAGAAAAAAATAAGAATGTTTGAATTTTTTTTGTTGTTTGTATTATTTCCTACAATAATTTCAAATGCTGATTATTCATTTTTATTTGAGTGTTATTTTTGCGTTTAACATAATTCCTCAATAGTCTTACAAGTAAATGAGACCTTCCCTTTCACTTATTATCGTTTTCATTTATTATGACCATTCCAATAAGCAATATGTGTGGAAAGGAATTTGGTAATATGGGCGAATGAAATTGAACAGTAGTGTTTTGGCGGGAAGTCGAAGAGTGATGTTGTCAATTTGATTTATTTTCCAAAACTTGTGTTATTTCGAATTATAATTCTCAAGGTAATTGTAACAAAGTGTTGAAACGTACCTTTTCGATTTCCATCAAAACGGTCGTCGCAATTGGTATGTAAAGTATCCATCGCTTTACTATCCAGAGTGGGGTACTTCATCAATTTCATTATTGTCGTTGTCATCAAGTTAATCGGGGATTTGAATTAATTTAGAAATTAAATCTTACAAACACGACTATGTATCTCACTGGATGTTGGCAAAATTCACTTAAAATTAGTGTGATGCCATAACTTAAAGAAGAATAAATTGAACAGTATAGTTCTAAACATGTAGCTAAAATTACCTGGATTATTATTCATACGACGTTGCCGCTCCGCCGGTCATCGTTCAACACATTGTCTTTTTTCTCTCTTACGTACCCCATTTTGAGTGGTTGGCAACGTCGCCCTGTACGTGTGTTTGGTTGCATGTTGTGGCCTGTGCTTAGGCCATAACAAATGCGCCCCATCCGTTTCAACAGTTAAAATATAAATGAAAATCAATGTAGCAACAGCATAGTAAGACAGCGAGTAGGTATGAAAGATAGTATCGGTGTAAAGATGAGAAAGAGCATGCTCCGTTGGTTCGGGCATATAGAAAGAATGCCAGAGGAAAGAATGACAAAACAGATATACAATGTGAAAGTGGAAGGATGCAGGTACCGGGGAAGACCTAGACTATCTTACCACGACCAAATAAACCGAGTCTTATCTGATGGAAAAGTCAAGAGTCTCCGTAACCGGCGAGCGTGTATGAGACGAACTATGAGAGTCGAGGAAGCCAGAGAGGTATGTAAGGAAAGAACCTATTGGAACTCTGTACTCTCTGCCTACCCCGCAAGGGATCTAGCGTGAGGTTATAGATAGATAGATAGATAGAAAATCAATGTGATAACTGAACATACTTTAATACAGTGAGATTATGTCGTGTTGTGCTTTATTCTGTCAATCAAGGAAAATCAAAGGAGTGAAATATCCTGTATTATCATTTTACACGTATGTATTTATTGCCTCTTATTATATTATAGGGAAGTTTTACAGCAAAATTATGAATTAAACATTAAAGATATACATCATTGACGTCATATAAATAATATACGGTGATAATTAACTGTGAGTTTAAAGCTTTAATTTATATTTCAAATATGCATTATTTTACGCTTCTCCACTAGTAATGTCCTACAGCGCCTATCGCTTACTATCATACACGTCATAATGACTAAACGAATTTGGATGAAATTTAGTAAGGATATCTAGATTAACATCGTCACGTTTAATTTTTCAATCGGGGGTGATGATTATTTCATCCACCTATTTATGATTATTTCATCTTAAGCTATAGTGCCGTTTTACGTGAAATAAAACGCTTATTAAACTACTTACCTTACTGGAAGCTTTATATTGAGATGGCATATAGAGTCACGGTTGCGAAATTAAGTTTTGCCCTTTGAGTACTGCTTTTACTGAAGACTAGATGTTTGTTCTCTATATGAGTTGGCATTGTGCCCTCCACCCCGCGAGGGTGCGTTGTATGCCATGCCCGTATGTAGATAAATCTGAACCCTGAAAAGCATGTTGATGTCCATGTGATGGAACTGTTGAATTTCGTGATTTAGAATCCGCGTTTGAGTGCTAAAACGTTTAGAAGGTACCTCTCCTTTTATTATCGCCGGCACGCGGTCGCGGTAAGCAAGTAGGTACGTAATAATAATACCACTTTGTGGAATGCGCCGGCTGTTGTTTTATGTACCTGGACTTTTCCATCGATGTTTTTGGAGGCGTCCGTTCTAGTATTTTCATACGAGTATAAAAGGAACAGCGTGGCGTCGGACACAGTCTCTTTTCTGAAGCGACAGCGATCAAATCGAGAACAAGCTATCTTAGTGGAATACACCAGCGACCTTAGCAGCGATCAACGGATTCAACGATTGACTTAGCGACTTAAAATCAATAATTGGGTACTAGCGAGACCAGTACTAGAGTGTGACTAGTTTATAGCACATATAAATTGACATTATATATACTATTTATGACTGTATTAGTGAATTATATATTATTATGAAATAAGTACTAAGATGATATATCTATCTATCTATATCATCACGCCAGCTCCCTCGCGGCGTAGGCAGAGAGTACAGAGTTCCAACAGGTTCTTTCCTTACATACTTCTCTGGCTTCCTCCACTCTCATAGTTCGTCTCATACACAATCGCCGGTTACGGAGACTCTTGACTTGCCCTTCAGCTAAGACACGGTCTATTTGGTCATGGTAAGATAGTCTAGGTCTTCCCCGGCACCTACATCCTTCCACTTTCGCATTGTATATCTGTTTTGTCATTCTTTCTTCTGGCATTCTTTCTATATGCCCTAACCAACGGAGCTTACCCTTTCTCATCTTTACACCGATACTATCTTTCATACCTACTCGCTTTCTTACTACGCTGTTGCGAATACGGTCGGTCAGCGTGACTCCGCACATCTTCCGCAGAGATCGCATTTCGACCGCATTTATCCTGCTTTCGTTCTCCTTCTTACATACCCAACTCTCACTGCCATATAACAGCGTTGGGACAAGCACTCCGTTATGCATGGCCAGCTGCGCCTTTTGGCTTAAGTGCTGGCTCCCAAGTAGCCTTCCCATCGCACCATTCACTCTATTACCTGCATTGACTCTTCTCTCTATATCAGCGGTGTATTTCCCATCCTTACTGAAGGCGCATCCAAGATATACAAGCTCATTCACTTGCTCCAGCACATCGTTACCAACCACAATCCTTGCATTCTTTCTGGTTTCTTCCCGTTCAAAAACCATAATTTTGGTTTTCTTCACATTCAAATGTAAGCCATTGTTCATGCAGTCGTCTTTCATAACTGTGACTAGTGTTTGCAGATCAGTGGCTGTTGGCGCTATCAAAACCGCGTCATCTCCATACAATAGGTGGTTTATCACTAGATCACCCATTTTTACCCCCTTCAGTCATCGCATTCAGTCTTTGAAGACTTTTATCCAGATACACTATAAACAGTCTAGCGGACAACACGCAACCCTGCTTGACGCGGATTTTAACGTCAAACCAAGGTGACATGTTACCACCCACCCGTACGCATGCCTTGCTGTCCACGTAGGTGGACTGGACGGCTCGCAACAGGGTGCCATGGTTATACCATACTCTGGCAAAATGTCCCAAAGTCTCTTTCGCACGACTCTATTAAACGCCTTCTCCAAGTCCACAAAACCGCAGAAAACCTTCCGGCCCACTGCCAGATGCTTTTCTACGATGTTGCGGAGGGAGAAAACTTGATCCGAACATCCTCTTCCACACCTGAAACCTCCCTGTGCCTCACACAACACTCCATCGGACTTCTCGCGCATTCTCCGTTCAATAATTTTACCATACACCTTAGCTGCCAAGCTGATCAAACTGATGGCCCTGTAATTGGCGCAGTCATATTGTGAGCCCTTGCCTTTATACAAGGGTACTATGACTGCGCGGCGCCAATCTGTAGGGACTCTACCGGTCTTCCAGCAAAGATTTGCGAGGACCCAAAAAGCGTCCCGGACGCAAGTTCCACCATATTTAATCATCTCGGCAGATATCATGTCTATTCCCGCAGTTTTACCATTTTTCATACTTCGTATCGCCCATTCAACTTCTTCCATAGTGATGTCCTCTGTGGATTCTGGTGCCGTAAACTCGCCTCTGGGCTCGTCTGTGGCACCAGCATCCGGGGAATTCTCATACATTTCTCCAAAGTATTCACTCCACCGGTTTATCACAGCTTGTGTGTCTGCAAGAATGTCACCATCCTTAGATTTTATCTTTTCCATTCTGGAGCCTGACGAATCACCTCGAGCCTTTCTCACCTTGCTCCAAAAGAGTTTGGTGTTATTCTCGAAGTTCTTCGTCAGCCTCTCCTCCTCAATCACACTAGCTCTTTCACGCTTTGCTTTCACTAAAGTTTTGGTGGCATTCTTGCATTGCCGGTATATTTCTTTCTTCATCTCCGTCATACTGTCATTTAGATTCAAAGAAGAGACATAGTCCTGCCACGCTTTCTTCTTACTTTCTACAGAGCTTTTTAACTCTGTGTTTAAGATGATATAAGTATTAAAAATAAGTATTTTTTTTGTAGTAAACGATTCATTTTATTAATTAATATTTGTACGCCGGTTGGCGAAACATAGAGTACGTACTCAAACTTGAAAATCTCACATCATACTATAATGTTTACAAATAAAGAAATTTGAATTTGTGTGTTTAGTACTTGTGTGTACTTGCATTCGACTGACTGTTTTGTGCGTAAAGTGCCTATTCAATAAATCTTCTTCTTATCGTTTCGACGGCAGACATGTCAGATCTATATAGAGGTGGCCCAGAACGCGGCCACCTCGACCGCATTCTGGTAGCATTCATCAAATCCCGCCGCTTGCAGGTGTTGGGGCATGCAGAGCACGATGTAAGGTGGGCCATCGTTTTCGTAAAACCGTAGAAACACTTAATATTGGTATTGTCTGTGAGTCTCCAACTGAACATGTTTTTCTTGCTCCGGCCGACCGGAGTTCGAAGTCTATTTAAAGACTTCCAGACCGGCCATGGTAATTTATTTCCAGGTGGAAGACTCTCAGCAGGTGGCACAAAAGGATTTGGAAGGGGCACTCTGTCTGTCCAAAGGTTGCACCTCGCTTTTGATGGCTCAAAAGTTAGTGGGTCGACACACTTGATAAAACTTTTACACTGGGGTGTGGCCGTGCATGGGGTGCCGTGGGTCGTTTTCTATTTTTCGTCTTTCTACAGACCTCGCCACAGCCCTGCGAACATCTGGAGGTGCTATTAGTGTTGTAAGAAATGAGCTCTGAGTCGAGCGCTCGAACCCCGAGTCGAAGGTCGCGAGCGTTCAACGCTCGAGCCTTTAAGGCTCCGGAGCCCTTAAGGCTCGAGCTTTCAAACCTCGAGCTTTAAAGGCTCGCGAGCCGTTAGGACTCGGCTCTTAAAGGTTCGAGTCGAAGCTTGAGCCTTCAATTTTGCCTATACTAATAAGAACTAATAATACAACCTGATATTTTGATTTTTGATACGATTAGCCAAATATTGTACTAAATGAATATTTTTATCTATATCTATCACCACGCCAAATACGTTGCGGGGTAGGCAGAGAATGTTAATGTTACGACTAAAATACACCCCGATATCTCGTAAACCCTTTATCGGGGGATGTTAATTTTTTACAAGCTTTTATTTAACTTGCAATGTTCGTATGTCTATCTGACTGTCTTTCGGGTTCAAATCTTGAGATCCATTTCTCAAGGACATGCGGGTATCCGATTAAGCTGAAATTTGGCATGCATATGTAAATCCAATAACAATGCAATAATATGGCACCATGGAGCTGATCTGATGATGGAGTTGGAAGGTGGCCATAGGGGCATGTGAATTATACGACATAACCCCCTCGCGTTAAGGCTCGTTAGATTGGTATTGAGAACTACTATACAACCAGATAGTGTACAGTGTCTGATGATGAAACCGAAACGCGGCCAATGGAACCACCAAACTACTCAATATAACCCCGCTGTGTTTGGGCTCGTTGGATTTGTTGTAACAAGCACTTTGCACCCGGATGGTGTCCAGGGTCTGATGATGGAGCCCGAGGGTGGCCAACAGAACTACCCAAGTACTCAACATAGCCCCGCCGTAATTGGGCTCATTAGATTTGTCTTGACGAGTCTTGTATACACGGATGTCCAAGGTCTGATGATGCAGCCGGCAGGTGGCCAACAGCACAACCCAAGTACTCAACATAACTCCGACGTGTTGCGACTCTTTACATTTGTGTTGACAAGTACTTGTCGGTCAAAAGATGTTTTAAAATTATCCCATTTCCAACTTAAACGCTGTCTTTTTGATATTACTAAAGATTCTTCACTGGAAGTAAACCCGGGACTTACAATTGTCTCAATAGACATGTCAATATCTTGGTCGTTTTTGTTCCCTAGCATTATCAGTAAATATTACTCTCTGTGCTATGAGGAGCGTGTGCGTTGTTATTGGCGCGCAACTAAAATACGACTGGTTGCCGAATGTAGGTACCCTTGCGCGAGCACCCGGCAACCCGGTCGGCGCTTCAGCATAGTGTACAGAGAAACAACTCCCTAAGGCCGTCTATTATATTTACCTGTTCCTAAAGGTCTATTTGACGAGGAAATAAATATTACTGAAAACATAGGTAAATGTTTAACTAGTTACAAGTTATAAGTATATATTGTAAGTAAATAACGCAATATTTGATAATTGCTTCACAAATTCCATACAAAAACCAAATTTCAAAATTTAAATTTTTTTATCCTCTTTTAAATACTTTTATACCTTAATTAAAAATGAAACTTGCATATAAATGTGTGCGTAATGAGAAATACATTTTAGAAATGCATTTGAAATCTCCGTATTGCTTTGTCACAGACATTGCTGCGCATGTTGTAAAGCACATACATCGCGCGCCCGCTTTTCGAATCTGTTTCTCTGTAATATATATTGGTGGTCTCAGTGACGTATTCCGCGGGGTGAAGTGTGTGCGGGCGCAGGGAAGGGCACGCCATCGCCGCCGCCGCGCGGCTCCGTCTTGTAGCGACTTACTTACCTACACTCACATGCGTTACCTATGTAATTGCAGTATAATAAGGAGGTAATAGATAATTAAAATATTAGGTACTGCAAATGCAAGGATACGAAAAACATCTAGGTTTTTGAAACATACAAAAAGACAACAGTGAGGATGGATGTATTAATTTTTGTATTTACGTAAAAACTAGGATTTTAGTATTTACGTAATAACTAAGGGATTTTGATGAATGATCGTTTTCTTTTAGTGTTAATGACTGTAGAAAGTCCAGTTGGCTATAAGAACTTTAATAAGCAACCAAGGCTGGGGTTCTTCTATAACTATAATATTTAACTAAATATTGTAAACACTAAATGGGAGGAGACTATTTGGAAAAAAACCTGTTGAAATTCTGTACTCTCTGCCTACCCCGCAAGAGATGCGTGATAATATAGGTAAATAGACAGACGAAATAATATTTTCAGTTCAATAGTATATAAAAAAAGGTTTTTAAAAGATTATTAACCTTTATTTAAAGTCTTACTATTTAGTTTTAGACTTTGATTATTATTCTCTAATAATATCTTTATTTGTGCGTATTTATTTGTTCAGTATTAAATTTTATAATTATTTTATTTATTCATATTCTTATTTTAAACAAATAAGGTATACCCCTAATACGATAGTGTTTCGTGTGACGTTTGTCATCAGACCTTGGACATAATTTGGGTCCAAAATACTTGTCAATATAATGACCCCAAACACGACGGGGCTATGTCGAGTAGTTGCGAAGTTCCGTTGGCCACTTTTCGGCTACATCATCAGACCCTGGAAATCATCTCAGTCGAAAGTTATTATCAAGACAAGTTAAACGACCCCAAACACGACGAGGCTTTGTTGAGTAGTTGCGGAGTTCCGTTGGCCACTTTTCGGCTCCATCATCAGACTCTGGAAATCATCTCAGTCGAAAGTTCTTATCAAGACAAGTTAAACAACCCCAAACACGACGAGGCTATGTCGAGTAGTTGCGGTGTTCTTCCGGCCACTTTTCAGCTCCAGCATCAGACACTGGATATAACCTCGGTCGAAAGTTCTTATCAAGACAAGTTAAACGACCCCAAACACGACGGGGCTTTGTCGAGTAGTTGCGAAGTTCCGTTGGCCACTTTTCGGCTCCATCATGAGACCCTGGAAATCATCTCAGTCGAAAGTTCTTATCAAGACAAGTTAAACGACCCCAAACACGACAGGGCTAAGTTGAGTAGTTGCGGAGTTCCGTTGGCCACTTTTCGGCTCCATCATCAGACCCTGCAAATCATCTCAGTCGAAACTTCTTATCAAGACAAGTTAAAAGACCCCAAACACGACGGGGCTATGTTGAGTAGTTGCGGAGTTCCGTTGGCCACTTTTCGGCTCCATCATCAGACCCTGGAAATCCTCTCAGTCGAAAGTTCTTATCAAGACAAGTTAAACAACGCCAAACACGACAGGGCTATGTTGAGTAGTTGCGGAGTTCCGTTGGCCACTTTTCGGCTCCATCATCATACCCTGGACATCATCTCAGTCGAAAGTTCTTATCAAGACATGTTAAACGATCCCAAACACGACGGGGTTATGTTGAGTAGTTGCGCAGTTCCGTTAGCTATGTTTTGGCTCCATCATCAGACCCTGGACATCATCTCAGTCGAAACTTCTTATCAAGACAAGTTAATCGACTCCAAACACGACGGTGCTATGTTGAGTAGTTGCGGAGTTCCGTTAATCACTTTTCGGCTCCATCATCAGACCCTGAACATCGTCTGGGTCTTAAACACTTGCCAAAACACAAACGAGCCCACACGCCATGGGGCTGTGTTGACTCGTTGGGTAGTTCTGAAGGCCATCTTCCGGCTCCATCATGTGATCTTAAACACCATCTCGGTCTGTAGTACTCGTAAAAACAAATCCAACGAACCCAAACATGGCTATGTTGTACAAAAGACGTGTCCATTAGACCAGCACCACAACACCGTGTTAGTGGTATTTTATGAATAGCTAAAGTTTTCGTTTTACATGTTTCGAACATGTTTCGAAATTATTAATTCCCGAACTCATTAAAATCGGTAGAAATTACGAGAACATTGATTGACCCTTTCTACATACCTATTACTATTGCTTTACGGACCTCGACTTTAAACTCTGAGCAGAGTCTTTTTCAAAGTAACTACCGTGAACCTTGTTAACAGAGCTCGTTTAAAGCTCGAACCTCCGAGCCTTGTAGCTTCGAGGTTCGAGCCGCGGCTCGAGCCTTGTAGCCGGCGCTCGAGCTTCGAATCGAGCTCTTTATAGAGAGCTCGAGTCGAAGCTCAAGCTTTCTATGGATGCGCGAGCTCTCAACGACTTTAAGGCTCGGAAGCTCGAGCCTTCTGACAACACTAGGTGCTATACCAGCAGATTCTCAGGTAAATTAAGATTTTCAGTTCGGTGAAATAAATATTTATTTATTCATGAATTGTCTCGTCGGCGTCGATAAGGCCTGTCCTAGTAATCAGTTCCCTATTAAAGTACACTAACGCAGATCCACAAACTCCCATCAACTCACCTACAAACTGACCATAAATCCTAAGTTCATGACTAACGTGCATTGAAAAAGCGCTCGTGCGAACGTAGGGTAAATGTGATGATAAAATTATAACCACCGCTACGCCTATATTCCCCAAGCAGGAGTGGTGTACTGTGTACACTCACTTGTTGTTCAACAATGTAAGGTCTCACGTAGTAGAGGATGAGTCTATTGATATTATACCGAGTACAGGGCCAGACACCGGACTAGATTTTTTTTATCGAATAATTACTATTTTCCAACATAGGATTCGAACCGACGACCTCGTGATCGCTATGTGCATTACAAGACCAATAAGGCGAGAGCGTATCCCCTTCGGAGACCTTGAAAGAATAAAGGTTGAAAAGTTGCAAGATGAGAGCGTGAGGAGAATGTATGAAGACAGAGTCCGGGACAAGCTTTTGACAGCAGGCTCTTCGGACTCAAATGTAAATGAATGCTGGCATAGCCTGAAAGAGAGTTTGGTGGAATCCGCGAAAGAAGTATGTGGTTGCTCAAAGAAGCATATTACAGCAAAAGGTGATGCATGGTGGGATGCGGAGTTGCAAAGCTCCGTAGAAAGTAAGAAGAAAGCGTGGCAGGACTATGTATCTTCTTTGAACCTGAATGCCAGTATGACAGAGATGAGGAAAGAAATATACCGGCAATGCAAGAATGCCACTAAAACTTTAGTGAAAGAAAAGCGTGAAAGAGCCAGTATGATTGAGGAGGAGAGGCTGGCGAAGAACTTCGAGAACAACACCAAACTCTTTTGGAGCAAGGTGAGAAAGGCTCGAGGTGATTCGTCAGGCTCCAGAATGGAAAGGATAAAATCTAAAGATGGTGACATTCTTGCAGACACACAAGCTGTGCTAAACCGGTGGAGTAAATATTTTGAAAAAATGTATGGAGATGACCCGGATGCTGATGCCGCAGACGTGCCTAAAGGCGAGATTGCGGCACCAGAATCAACGGAGGACATCACTATGGAAGAAGTTGAATGGGCGATAGGAAGTATGAAAAACGGTAAAGCTGCTGGAGTAGACATGATATCTGCCGAGATGATCAAATATGGTGGAACATGCGTCCGGGACGCTTTCCAGGCCCTTGCAAACCTTTGCTGGAGGACCGGTGGATTCCCTACAGATTGGCGCCGCGCAGTCAAAGTACCCTTGTATAAAGGCAAGGGTTCACAATATGACTGCGCCAATTACAGAGCCATCAGTTTTTGTCAGCTTGGCAGCCAAGGTGTACGGTAAAATTATTGAACGGAGATTGCGCGTGAAGTCCGATGGAATGTTGTGCGAGGCACAAGGGGGTTTCAGGTCTGGAAAAGGATGTTCGGATCAAGTCTTCTCACTCCGCAACATCGTAGAGAAGCATCTGGCAGTGGGCCGGAAGGTTTTCTGCGGTTTTGTAGATCTGGAGAAGGCATTTGACAGAGTTGTGCGAAAGAGACTTTGGGACATTTTGCCAGAGTATGGTATAGATGGCACTCTGTTGCGAGCCGTCCGGTCCACTTATGTGGACTGCAAGGCATGCGTACGGGTGGGTGGTAACAGGTCACCCTGGTTTGACGTTAAAATCGGCGTCAAGCAGGGTTGCGTGTTGTCCGCTAGACTGTTTATAATATATCTGGACAAAAGTCTTCAAAGACTGAAAGCGATGAATGAAGGTGTACAAATGGGTGACTTAGTGGTAAACCATCTACTTTATGCAGATGACGCGGTTTTAATAGCGCCAACAGCCACTGATCTGCAAACACTAGTCACAGTTATGAAAGACGACTGCATGATCAATGGCTTACACTTGAATGTGAAGAAAACCAAGATTATGGTTTTTGAAAGGGAAGAAACCAGAACGAATGTAAGGATTGTGGTTGGTAACGATGTGCTGGAGCAAGTAAATGAGTTTGTATATCTTGGATGCGCCTTCAGTAAGGATGGGAAATACACCGCTGACATAGAGAGAAGAGTGAGTGCAGGGAACAGAGTGAATGGTGCGATGGAAAAGCTACTCGGGAGCCGGCACTTAAGCCATAAGGCGCAGCTGGCCATACATAACGGAGTTCTTGTCCCAACGCTGTTGAAAAAAAGAAACAGTCCTGGCAGTGCCTCTCGCGCGTTCGGTCGTGTCACTGCGCTGCCCGCTCGCTCGCTATTTTCGTGTTACGTAATTTCCGATTTCGACTTGCTTTGTTGGAAACGCCTGCGCTTGCGTGGAGTGGTAATCAGGTTAGCTCGTATACGTGTATACGTACGCATATACGGGCTGCGACGTTGCTTCTCCGCGTCTGGCTCGCGCGTAGCAACAAGGCGAGCCGTTAGGTAGACTCGCCGTTCTGACGGCGGTCGGCCTTCCCGCGCTTTTAGTAACGGTCGTTTTCCGCGACCTACGTGGTTCGTCGCGGCTGTGCTTGCGTGTGTTGTGCTTACGTGTTTACGTGTTTGCACTCGCTGTGCGTGTGCTTTTGCGTCCCGTGTAGGTACGGTTCGCGTATAGCCCGGCGTGACCAAGCACGTGGGTTGCTAGGCAGCCGCGTCGGCTAACGGCGCGGCCGGCCCTCCCGCGGTTTCTTCTCTAGGGTGAGTTTTTTTTTCTAATTCGATTTATCCATTCTCTTATATCTATTTCTATCCTATTCTCCGTGCGGCGGTTCTCTTCGCCCCGGAGCAGATAGGGTTTGGTGCCGCCCGTTCGCCCCTAAGGCGAAGGGGCACACCGCGACTCCCCGGTAGTGCCACCCCCTCGCCGCTACCCGGTGGGGGGATCAGGGCAACGTTCACGCCCGGGTCTTAGGGCCCCTTGTTTTTTTAATTCACTCGACCTGCCATTTCCCCTCTGGAAATGGCGGAAGACTTCCCTCCGGAGTTCGTCCGGGAGCTCGCGAAGTACATCGTCCTACGCTGCCCGGACATAGTCCGGGAATTCAAGGCGACGTACTCGCCCGCCTCGCCCGACGCGTCGCCCGCGCGCGCGTCGGCCCCCGGCCCCGCGCACCCCGCGCCTTCTGCGCGCCCCGCGACTCCGTTCGCCGCGCCGCGAACTAGAAGAAAGAAAGAAAGAAAGAAAGAAAATAATTTATTCACTACCACAAATAAGGCACAGTGTATACAATTACAGGTTATATTGATATGTTTGCTGCGGCAGTGAAAAGGCTACAACTCAGCATAGATGCCTCGCTTGAAACAGCTTGGCGCTGATTTTCTGTTGCACCCGTTATAATACGAGGTAGTAGGGTGAGAGACACAGTCTAAAAGTATATGGAGAAGATATAGATAATGTTGCTGCAAGTAAATAAACACAATATGGAGTTTGCTACACAAGATAATTATATATAACATAATTTAATTAAAAACAATATATCAATATAATTAATACAATATAATACTACAATGTATATCAGACCAGGAGTGAGGTAAGTAAAAACCAAATCAAGTCCAGGGCTAAAGAACAGCTTGTTTCGCTATCAGACATGTCTTATACAGAGATTTAAAA
This sequence comes from Phalera bucephala, assembly GCA_905147815.2. NCBI lineage: Eukaryota > Metazoa > Arthropoda > Insecta > Lepidoptera > Notodontidae > Phalera > Phalera bucephala. The sequence continues at coordinate 18,590,909 of LR990630.1, read as the reverse complement.
GTACTTTTAGACATCGGTTTCGTCAGTGGTGGCGGAAGATTATTCCAACATTTAGTAGCCTGATAGCGAAAGCTGCCCTCAAACGCTCTAGTTTTATGAAATGGAGTGGTATCAATCAATCAATCAATCAGCCTATCGCAGTCCACTGCTGGACATAGGCCTCTCCTAACACGCGCCATGGAGTGGTAAGAATAAAACAATCAGCGCGCCTAGAATTGTACGATTTATGGAAGGTATACCACTCAAGTTTGTTGTATAAATATTTGGGTTTCTGCTTCCGTATAATATTACATAACAGTCCGGCAAAATGAAGATTTCTCCTGGATTCCATATTAAGTAAGCCAGCTTTGTTTAAGTAAGGTGTGATATGACTCCGCGGTGGCACTTTATAGCAAAATCTAATACACGCATTTTGTACCCTTTGAATTATACGCTTGCTACGCGAAAGAAGACACGGTCCTATAACTACGTCAGCATAATTTAATTTTGACAAGACTAATGATTCACACAATTGTAGTCTAATGTTTTCACTTAGTAAATGTCTGATTTTATATAATACTTTTAGCCGAAAAAAGCAGCTCCTTACGACGGTTAGCACATGGTTCTCAAAACGCAATCTGTTATCCATAAGCACTCCGAGATTTCTGGTCTCCACAACATACTCAACAGCAGTTCCATGTATAGAAACAGGAAGATCAAGCAATAATGCAGTTTCAATTTGTTTTTTTGATCCTAAAACCATATATTTGGACTTGTTTGGATTTAGTGATAGAGAGTTTTGGATGGACCAGTCTGCTATGCTGTCCAAGTCAGAATTAATTTTATTAATAACAGAAGTGACATCGTCTTTGGGATTGAAAGATAAGTAAATTTGTACGTCATCGGCATAAATATGAAATTTGGAATACTTAATATGTGCAATCATATCAGATGTATATAAAATAAAAAGGAGAGGGCCTAGGATTGAGCCCTGTGGGACACCTCTATATACGTCCCTGGGTGCAGAAAAAACGTAGGCACCATCACTTTTCTGCACTTTGACGCTTTGCGATCTACCACTTAAATAACTACTGAACCATTTTATAGTTGAATGATCAAAACCATAATATGCCATTTTTGAAAGGAGTAAAGGTATGCTTATGCAATCGAATGCGCGTGAGAAATCTAGTAGAACTAGTAATGTGCATTGACCAGTGTCTTGAGCTGCTAATATATTGTCGACAACGTCCAGAAGAGCCGTTGCAGTACCAACATTTTTCCTAAATCCCGATTGTACTGACGGTAAAATGTTATTTTTCTCCAAGAAATTATACATTTGTAGGTACACGATTCTTTCAAGGACCTTTGAGAGGTAGGGCAAAATGCTTATCGGTCTTAGTTCTGTAAATTTAGTTGGATTTGCTACTTTGGGTACAGGAGTGACGAGAGCTGTTTTCCAAGAGGTAGGGAAAGTTGAAGTATCGATAGACTTATTTATGATTGACGTTATGGCTGTTAAAGTCTGGGGCATCGTTAGTAATATCATCTCCATACTATTACCATCCGCACCTTGAGAATTTGATTTAATAGACAGAATTGCATTTGATACGTCACTTTCATTAACAGTTTTTAATTTAAATGACAAATGAGGTAAATTATTAAATTCGTAGTAAGTTAGTGTTGATATTGAAATTTTGTTTGAACTGGGCAATGTTAAAAAATGATTATTTATTTCATCAGGATTACTAAATTTATCAGGCAGGCAACTATAGTCCTTATTATCATTAGTCAAAACGGTTTGTTTTAAGTTTTTCCAAAGACTTCTCGAGTCATTAATGCGGTTGTTTATAGTTTGGTTATAGAAAGCACGTTGTTCATTATATATCGCTTCTTCGACCAGTTTTTTAAAGGATTTATAGTATATCTTATGTGCATTAAGCTTTGTTGATCGATAGCGTTTGAGAGCTTTATCACGTAATGTTATCATAAGTCTAAGATTAGGAGTCATCCATGGTGTGGGTTTGTCTCGTATGAGACTAGTTTTAATAGGAGCATGATTATCAAATAACCTTTGTATAGAATTGTTGTATGTTAAAACCATATCATCTACAGAATCAAGCTCAATAATTTTGTTCCATTCAATGCATTCTAAATCTAAATTAAAATTATTTATATTAATATCCTTAATAGGCCTAAATGTTATGAAGCGTGAATTTGTTTTATCTTTTTTTATACTCAGAGTAACGTTGACCATAGCATGACCATGTATTCCTGAGATATTTGAAAGATTGACACTATTTACTGTAACATCAGTGCAGACTAGATCTATGAGGGTTGCACTGCTATCAGTAAAGTGAGTATGCTCTGTGATCACTTGTTTGAGCCCAGAACACTGAAGAAAGTCCGAAAACTGCTTGTATTTACAGTTGGTTGTATCAAATTGGTCAATATTAAAGTCACCCAGCAACACAATCCTGTCTATATATGCGAAGCTGGAGATGGTGTCAGTGATAGCGTCAAGAAACACTGAAGCACATTGCCAAGGTGGTCGATATGCAGTGCCAATAGCCAACCTTACTCCATTTAAATTTATCTTTACCCATAATTGTTCAATCAATGACTGCGGATGCGTTATAGTAACAGCTCTTAAGCCATCGCGAATGTAGAATGCTACACCCCCACCTCTGCCCCCACGTAACTCAATAGGGCGCGGTTTCATACGGAAACGGTAACCAGGAATTACAGGAGCAAGTGCTTCGCACCCTTCTCTTAACCAGGTTTCATTTATTGCTAAGAGATCTGGGGCGTGATGCTCCACGGCCAATATGAATTCGTTCCTACAAGTATTTAAAGACCCCGCATTATAAAGTCCGACTTGAAAAAGCTTACTTTTAGGAGTCATTTAGTATGGGTATAAATGAATCTGAGCTTGTTTCTGTAAGTGTGTAAGCAGACATGTGAGTGGAACGGTAATTTGAACATAAAGATAAAATATATCACCAGTATAATATATATGTCCTTATAAAATAAAAAGCCACGCGATAGTTTATGCAAAATATAGTATTTATATCTGTCATTATGCATAGAAAGATATTTAAGAGGATCGATTGACAAGAAAATAGAAAAATACGAGTATGTTATAGTATTTGCGCCTGATGAATGTTCACATATAAATTCATTTTTGTAAATATTTATTGTTTTATCGTGAAATCGTGTGTGGTGGGTATCAGTATAAATGTATAGATAGTTATGTATACTAGACCAGTACACAGCTCAGTGCAAGTACTTTAAAAGATGATGCAATATAAACAGACTGTTGCTCATAGAATATAATTCCAAGTACTGTTTTGCTTAATCAGCTTAACTTGCCTCAGCTGCGTATTAATCATGTAAACAGATATCAGGTTACTTGTTTAGTCTCAGTCCAATTCTCATAACTGTTTTGCTAAATAAGCAGATATCAATTAATAAGACGTATAACGCGTGGGTTCATTCTAGAAGGAGTTGTTTACTTGACGATGCCTATAAAAGCCATCGCCAAGCAAAGTACATTTAATATCGACTCAGCTCTCTTACCGTTCGCACTAACGTTAAGTAATATTAATTGACTGCATTAATATTTTGAGTATCTATTATTAATTTGTATTGTGAAATAAATATATTTTTATAAAGTCACGCCGGCCTTTATATTTGACTGGCGCAGCCGAACGGTAGGATTTCAGTCGCGATAAGTGTTGCAGTAGTCATACCAGACAAGCTCAACGCCGTGCAGGAGTACAAGCATCGATTCCGGACCACAATCGCCTGGCTGAATCCTAGAAAAAGACCTACCCTACCTTCGAACAAAGAAATTTTGTCAAGAAGTGCCTGCTGATACTCAAAGAGCGGATATTCGGCATGAAAAATTGCAGCATTGTGTGAGTTCTGACCTTTCCCACATGTTCCTATTTTTCTGTCTATTCTGAATTTAATTGGACAAGCATCGCTAATTTCATTCAGACCCCGAGCCTGTAATTCCGGTCAAAAATCGCGGGAATTATTTGGATAAAAGGATATCGCATTATTAGACAAGCATCGCTAATTTGTGATTAGAATTTAGGATCTCACGGGATTTAGACACGCATCGCTAAGCCGTAGATCACCACTTAGGGCCGTAAGAATCAGACAAGCATCGCTGAACTTACGTAAAACATTGTCGTATTTTATTAAAAAAGAAAATTACTTCCAGTGGGGTGATCACAAGGTCCACTTGAGAACGTAAAATAATGAAAAGAAATTAAATATTATAAAAAAATAATAAACGTTGTTCTGCCTATAAAGGCTAAGTTAAATAATAATTGATAAGAGTTATATTTTCGGACAAAAATCGCCGAATCTATAAACTTTTTCTATTATAAAATTTTTATTGTAAACTTTTTATGTGTTATTTTTTAAATTGTATTTTTTGTGTGTTATTTTAATTGTATTTTTTTTTTAATTTGTGTGTGTTATATTTATCTTATTGTGTTTGTAAAAGTGAATAATAAGTGTTCAAAATATTCAAAATGAATCAAATTCAAATTATTCCGAAAGAAATTCTCGACTTAATTCCACGTTACGACGGTAACAACCAATTGTTAAATTTTTACATTCAAAAATGCGAATATGTTATTAGAAGTTTTAATCGCGAAAATAATGCCGCACAACAAATGTATATTTACCATAGTCTGACGAGTAAATTAATAGATAAAGCCGCGAAACTAGTGAGTGAAAGAAATATTATCAATTCTTGGGATAGCTTAAAGGAACTCCTCATAGAACATTTTGGAGATCCTAGAACAGAAGATTGCATTGCCGTAGAATTAGAAAACATTAAATTAAAATCAGGAGAATCATATATAGATTTAGCTCATAGAATCCAGGACGTAAAAAGTTCAGTTATAGCCAAAGTAAATTTGTTAACCGATGAAGGCGTTAAAGCCGCTAAAATGATTATTTACAATAATTCCGCGTTAAATAGCTTTTTGTTTAACTTACCAGAAGACCTATTAAGGATCGTTAGGTTAAATAAATGTGCTAATTTAGAATCAGCCTTAGGAGTAGTTACAGAGGAAGTAAATTTCCATAACCATTATAATGCAAAAAGTAAAGTCAAATCAAATAATAGTTTACAAACAACCAAACAAATTCCGACCCAATATAAATTTGGCATACCTCAAAATAGATTCCTTCAAAGTAATTTCCCACAAAGACAACTAATGAATCAAAACTTCCGACCTAACTTTAATCCTAATTTAATTCAACAAAATCAACAAAAAGTATTTAAAAATGATCAAAGATTACCTTACAATATAAATAATTACAAGCAATCTGGGTTCTTCAAACCCAACCCAAACCAACAATTCCGTTTCGGTATTCCTAATAGATTCATAAATAAAAATCAAACAGATAATGATGTCACAATGAGGACAGCAGTTCGTAACAACATGATTGAAAATTTATATGAGAATGACGTAGATGACATCGACCTTGAGACTGACGAATACTTTAATGAATATGAGCCAGTGACAATCGATGAAGTCGACGACGAAAACCCCGATAATAATGTTTCTCCACCTGAAAATTTTCCCATGGATCCGGTCCAAGATCCCCCGAAATAGTTAAACTTAATTATAGTGAAACCTTAAAATTACCACATATTATAATACCAGAAATTAATTCAAAATTTATGATAGATACAGGAAGCACTAGATCCTTCATTAGCCCCGAAATAGCAAACAAATTCTTTTATAATTTTATAACTTTAGAACCTTTTGAAATAATTAGTACACATGGACATAGTAGGCACAGTAAAGTAGCTTATATGCCCTTAACCAAAACTTTTAAAACCAAACATTGTCACAAATTTTACATTTATGATGTGGATAGTAGATACGAAGGTTTATTAGGTTCAGACTTGTTAAAAGAACTAGAAGCCACAATAGATATGAAAAATCAAGTTTTAAAAACCAGAAATACTAAAATTCCGATATTGTATAGAAAACCTTATGAAATTAAATTATCACCGCGTTCAGAAACTCGTGTTAAAATTCCGACAAATCTCAAAAATGGTGAAGCTATAGTACATTTTTTAGAATTTCAACCAGGAGTTAGAATGCCCGATGCCATAGTAAATTGTAAAAATTCAATAGCCCAAACAATTATACAAAATTCTACAGATCAGAATGTTATATTAAAATTTGATAATCCATTAAAAGTATACAAATTTGAGGAAAAATTTTTCAATAACCTCAATACTTTAAATTTAAATACAAATAAAAATAAATTGTTACAACAAAACCTTTCAAAATTAAGATTAGATCATTTAAAGAAAGAAGAAAAACAAGCCATACAACAATTATGTTACAGATATAGAGACATATTCTATTGTGATGATATTCCTTTAACTTTTACGAATCAAGTTAAACATAAAATTAGAACCACTAATGAAGATCCCATATATATAAAACCATATAGACATGCCCCCACAGAAAATAAAGAAATTGGAAAACAAATAGATAAATTATTAAGAAACAATGTCATTAGGGAATCGCACTCTCCATGGAGCGCCCCAGTTCACTTAGTTCCGAAAAAAATGGACGCTTCGGGCGAACGAAAATTTCGCATGGTCATAGATTACAGACGATTGAATGAAATAACCGTAGACGACAAATACCCATTACCAAACATTTCAGACCTTTTCGATAAATTAGGAAAAGCGTGTTATTTTTCTACATTAGATTTAGCTAGTGGTTACCATCAGATTGAAGTAGAGAAACAGGATCAATCTAAAACAGCATTTACAGCACAAAATGGACATTATGAATTTACTAGAATGCCATTTGGTTTAAAAACAGCCCCCGCAACATTTCAACGTGCAATGGATAACATACTTAGAGGTTTACAGGGTATCCATTGTTTAGTTTACTTAGATGATATCATTATATTCTCAAGTAGTTTAGAAGAACATTTAGAAAAATTAGAAAAAGTATTTGAAAGACTTAGGCAAACAAATTTAAAAGTAACATTAGACAAGTGTGAATTTCTCAGAAAAGAAGTTCTTTACCTAGGTCACACTATTACAGAAAATGGGCTTCAACCAAATGATGATAAAATTAAAGCCATATTACAATTTCCGTTACCTAAAACACCTTCGGAAATACGTAGTTTTGTTGGATTAGTAGGTTACTACCGAAAATTCATTAAAGATTTTTCCAAATTAACACAACCTCTCACTAAATGTTTAAAGAAAAGACACAAAATTATAATTAACAAAGAATATATTGATGCATTTGAGAAATGTAAAGAAATTTTAACAAACGCCCCAATCTTACAATACCCCGATTTTACTAAACCATTTTTGTTAACAACCGACGCATCCAATTATGCCCTTGGCGCTATACTATCACAAGGACCGATAGGTAGTGACAAGCCTGTAGCTTATCTTAGTAGGACATTAAACGACGCAGAAACCCGTTATAGTACAATAGAAAAAGAATTATTAGCCATAGTATGGGCGTGTAGAAAATTTAGGCCATACTTATATGGAAATAAATTTACCATATTAAGTGACCATAAACCCCTAATGTGGTTAAATTCCGTTAAAGAACCCGGAAATAGACTTACTAATTGGAAATTACAATTAACAGCATTTGATTACGAAATTAAATACAAACCCGGTAAACAAAATGGAAACGCTGACGCGCTTTCACGTGCAAAAATTAATATACTAAAAGATAATCTATCAATGAAAGTTAATGCCTCTAGTCCCATAACAATATCTTCCGAAAATTCTAGCAAATCAGAATTAACTAACCCAGTTCCATCTTTAAATAGTAGCACCTTAACCGCATCTGAAAAATCAGAATCATCTTTTATAACTGTCCATTCAGAAGAAAACATGGATTCTGCTAATATTCCTATTTTACAAGAAGCAATTGATACTAAACCTAATCAAATACTTGTGTACACCTGGAACAGAAATGAATTTACTGTTAAAAATTTATCCAGAGATAAACAAAAAGTATTAGAAGTCCATTTACCATTAAATAATACCCAGTTAATAAAATCATTCCTTAAAGAATATATTAGGCCTAAAATAAAATATTTCATATACTTTGACGATGAACGTCATCGTAAACAATTTTCAGAAATCATTATAACTTTATTTAAAAAAGATTCAGTAAAATTCTTTGAATGCACAAAACGTGTAGTGTACGTTGAAGATGAAAATGAGCAGCGTGATATAGTGTTAAAATACCATATTGGCAAAACTTGTCACCGTGGCATAAAAGAAACCATTGCTCATCTTAAACGAACATTTTTCTGGCAAAATTTAGAACAAACCGTATCAAGTATAATTAATTCTTGTGAAACATGCAAAACCATGAAATACGATAGAAAACCATTAAATCCTAAATTACAATTAACCCAAACTCAAACTAGACCCTTTCAGGAAATTTTCATAGACTTATTTTCCATAGAAGGCAAATATTTCCTAACGATAGTAGACTCCTTTAGTAAATTAGGTCAAGCCATAGAAGTCTCAAATAGAACAACACCAGAAATAATTAGAGCATTAATCAAATATTTTTCCATTTACGGAGTACCAAGAAAAATAAGTTCAGATCCAGGTTCAGAATTCAATAATAATTTACTTAAAGAAATGTTAATATTTTATAAAATAGATTTACATATTGGAACACCCCATAACCCCAACTCAATGGGCATTGTTGAACGTTTTCATTCCACAATAATAGAAATTTATAGACTTGCAAAATACGAAAGGAAAATAACAGATACTGCCTCAGTAATGACATACGCGATAATGTCGTATAACCAGTCCATACATTCAACAACTGGTCTTACGCCATTTGAAGTAGTTTTTGGTCATACAGATTCATCCAATGCATTTGAAGTTGATTTTGAGAAAAATTATACACAGCAACTTGTTTTAGAGCACCGTAAACGAACTAAACACTTATATGATTTCTTAACCGATAAAATGATAAATAATAAAATTAAAATCAGAGAAAAACGTAGCGGTGAAGAAGGAATAAAATTTAAACAAGGAGACACCGTCTTCATAAAAGGTGTCAATATTAGGCGTAGTAAAGACCAACCGCGTTATAAAAAAGCAAAAATTATTGGAACAATTAATAGAAACACAGTACCGGTAGAGTCTCATCAGAGACACACAAAAGTCCCAATAAAAGATATAAAACGTCCTCCGCAGGTTCGCGCTCCTGATCCTCGTACAGGCAGCCCAAAACCTGGCCCTTCAACTTCAGAAAATTGAAGATAATCCTGGAATCTTCCCAGTTAAGGAAGGACAAGCATTCATTAGCACTTATAATTGGAATATAATTAAAATATTAGATTTAAAATTTGTTAGTAACAGCATTGAATATAACGTTAACAAGTATTATGAAGTTAACGATTATTTAAAAGAAAAATTAAATGTATATTTCTTAGACGGAAATATCATAGATGCACAAATGCAAACTGAGTATATTATGAGTTTAACATTAGAGCGTTATAATCAATTAGTCCCAACAATTAGAATTAAAAGAGGTATTTTAAATCCCCTAGGTTCAATAGTTAAAGCCATTACAGGCAATTTAGATAATGAAGACGCAATCAGATACGATTCCTTAATAAGTCATATTCAATCTAAACAAAACGCTATTGATAACAAAATATCATTAGTTTCCGAAACAATTGGAGTATTAGTAAATCTGACAAACTCTACGAGAAATAATTTTATTGAAATAGACAAAACAATTAACGAAATAGAATCCATTCTGAATAAAACTCAATTTCAACATAGTAAGGAAATTGTCTTGAATACTTTCGATTTAATTATCCATAATTTTCAAATTTTGTTAACTAGGTTAGATGAGGTTGAAACAGCTATTGCTTTTAGTAGATTAAATATTTTACACCAATCCATTTTAGACATAGATGAATTGTTATCAACTCTTAAAGACATAGAGAAAATAGATAAATTAATGTATCCCGTAAATACTGATAATTTGATCAAAATTGTACATTGTATAGACATAAGAGCATATATTAAGAACAAACGAATAACGTTTATTATGTCAATACCAATCGTCCAATTAGATTTCTATAACTATTACAACCTTCATCCTTTTCCCATGTATAATCCTCATTTAAACCTAACATTCCTATTAACGCCTCAATATTCCCAAATCCTGGTCAGAGGGTCAGATATACTTCCACTATCACAATCATGCAAAGAAATAGACGAAGGAGAATTCCTGTGTTATGAAGATAATTTATCTGTCACTAATGAAGACTTATGCATTACAGATTTGATGAAATTTTCTTCACAAATTACATCATGTTCTCCACTTACAGTGAAATCCTCAAAAGTCAAGGTCAAATCTATTCGGCCTGACACATGGTTACTATATTCAGGAAAACAGACATTTCTCACAGAGCACTGTGAAAATGATTTCAACCAGTTCAGCATTTTTGGCACCTATATATTAACCCTAGATAATGAATGTGAAGCTAAATTAGAGAACATCACATTAAGGAAACGTCTCATTCAATTAACTAATCAAGTCTTCCATCAAGTTCCAGTTATAAATTTACCAAGCATCGCAGCAGCAGAGAAAATCTACAAGCAGCCAATCAGCCTAGATGAGGTCAACTTAGAAGATCTTCAGTTCCTGTCACATGTGTTAAACAGTAAAAGTGAAAATCTCAGTGAAAACCACGTATATTCAGTGAATGTGCATAGCATAAGTTTAGGTTCTATAATCATTTATGTAATATTATTAATTGTGCTTTTGATTGTTTTATATATTTATAAGTCTAAAATATTGTCCTTATGTAAACATAAGCAAAATCAACATTCTCAAAAATCGAACGCTGATTTTGAACTTATGGAGGGAGGAGTTATGTATACTAGACCAGTACACAGCTCAGTGCAAGTACTTTAAAAGATGATGCAATATAAACAGACTGTTGCTCATAGAATATAATTCCAAGTACTGTTTTGCTTAATCAGCTTAACTTGCCTCAGCTGCGTATTAATCATGTAAACAGATATCAGGTTACTTGTTTAGTCTCAGTCCAATTCTCATAACTGTTTTGCTAAATAAGCAGATATCAATTAATAAGACGTATAACGCGTGGGTTCATTCTAGAAGGAGTTGTTTACTTGACGATGCCTATAAAAGCCATCGCCAAGCAAAGTACATTTAATATCGACTCAGCTCTCTTACCGTTCGCACTAACGTTAAGTAATATTAATTGACTGCATTAATATTTTGAGTATCTATTATTAATTTGTATTGTGAAATAAATATATTTTTATAAAGTCACGCCGGCCTTTATATTTGACTAGATAGTTAATTATTGATATTATTATGATACACTTCAAAGCTTTTTTCACTGCCGCGAGCAAATCCCAGAGCAAGTGTACGTAAGGTAATGTAGTATACATATTAGATAATTTACAGAAACCAAATGTATGTATTTTGAAACTAACACAAACACGAGTATAGAAAAATATGGAAATGCGTTCTGAAAGTAATAGTATGATGACATGATATTTCATCCAAAAACCTGTTCAACATCTTTTTCGGTTCGCAGCAGATGGACAGGGGAATTAGGGGAGTCCGTGCGCTTTGCGTAAATACGTCCCTCCTTGATCCAAACAAAACTCCAATTATGATTTCGGCCGGCAGCACGAGCCTTTCCAAATATGACCCGATTTATTTTGGTGAGCCTCTGGTTCACGTAGAAGCGGCGGTTCTCATCAGCTGCAAGGCCAAGGTCAGCGGTAGTGGCGCCACGCCGCACCCGTGCGCTTTGCAGCAGCTGATCGTGGACAGAACGTCGTGTGAAGCGCACAACAAGCGGGCGAGGACGCACCCGCGACTCATTATCCTTTGAACCTGTTACCCTGGGGTTCTTAGGGCCGACGCGGGTAGCGCTGACTATGTCGCGTTCCTCCAGAGACAATCCCAGCTTGACTGCAACATTAAGAACGATATGAATAGCTGACTCGCTTTGTGACTCCGGAATGTTGTTAATCTCAACGTCATTAAGTAAAGCCCCTTGGTCACGGTCGTTGAGTTCAGCTCTAAGTTGAGCAACTGTGTCTGCTAGGATCGAATTCCCTGGCATTCCTTCAGTCTTGAGCATGTTTATCTCAGAGCGTAATTGGGAGTTTTCCTCTTGAAGTAATTTAACAGTATTACTCATAGTTTCCAATTCTTGCTTCATTTTAGATAGTTGCATGCATAATTGTGACGTGCCAGCACTTAACTCATTCTTGAGCGCATCAATAGCATCTTTAATTTCGCGCTTGATTTCATGGGTAAGAGTTGACCTGATCGTATGTAGCTTAGAGTCGAGTCTTGTATCCAATAAAGCCGCGAATTGTTCCAAACCTATTAACGGACTAGGCTCAGTATGAGCGCTAGATGAAGCTGTTACATTTGCAGTATCCTCCTCAAAAGACATCTCCTCAGAGTTGATGGTAGCAGTGGGTGGAGAGCATTGAAAAATTCCCTTAGTGGGTGTTTCATCAGTTTTCCCACGGCGCTGAGAATTGATGTTAGTTCGGCAGGGAGGGCACTTCCAATTGTGCTTTAGAACATCTTTATTCTCCAAAAAAAATAGCTGCCGTCATATTTAAACACTTGTAGTGGTATGTACCTTTGCAGAGTACACATGCAATAAGCTCGTCAACTGCAACTCGATTAGGACAAGCTAAGCACTTCATTTTTAAAACGTATATAATCCTCAACTAAATCTATCAGGATTTTGTTGTTATAATTTAGTTAACTTCTAGCGGGTAGATGCAGGTAATGTATTTGTGTCGTCCTCTCAATAGAAGTGCAGTCGCATCAGAAATAAAACACGGAATATACGACGCCGCGCCCAAAAGGTCATAAGCGCCGTGTAATACGCGTCGCTTACGCGTTAGTTACAAGCATCAAGGAAAAAATTAACTTGATTATATTATTCCCTGTTTTAGTAATGTTATTGGGGTATAATTTAGAAAATTATTATGGCATAAAGCACACTGCCTTTATAAAACACAATACACTATAAAACAACTGTTCACTAGCACTAATAAAACTTTTTTCCTACTTTTAAACGGACTATACAAATAAACGTGTGACCCTCACAGTTGGTACGACGTTCTTGACTGATGTAGGGGCGCAGCCCCAGACCCCCGCCGACCGCCCCGTCTCGCCATGCGGGTCCGAGCCTCTCTCGGACTCGGATATGGAGGTCGAGCGCGCGTCCGCGCGACGCGCCGCCCCCGCCCGGTCCCCGTCCCCGTCGCTCTCGTCGGAGGACGACTTCGTTCCCATCGCGAATGGGAAGCGGGCGCGCAAACCGCGCGACTCGCCGCCACCCAAAATCCAGAGGGCCGGAAACGTTTCTGTTTCTCCCGGCCCCACCGGCCCCCGGCCGTCTCCGTCTCCCGACGCGGCCGCGAGGGCCTCCCCCCTCGCGCGCCCCGCACGTCCGAACATCACTCCCCCGCCGCTTGTCATTCAGGACAAGAGCGCCTGGGAGCGCATCTCCAAGGCGATCTATAATCGCCAAATAAATTACACGCACGCGCGTTCCACCGCGCAAGGCATAGCCGTCAAGGTGGCGTCTTCGGACGACCACCGACGGCTATCCGCGTTCCTGCGATCAAATAAGATCGCTTACCACACATACACCCTGGAGGAGGAAAGGGAGCTCAGGGTGGTAATCCGCGGTGTCCCGAGGGAGCTGGACACCGCCGTCATCAAGGCCGACCTCCAGTCCCAGGACCTTCCTGTGCGCCAGGTGCACAGAATGGCCAATGGGCGCTCCAAGGAGGCGTACGACATGGTGCTGGTCGTCCTCGACCGCACCGAGTCCGGCCGCAGGGTCTTCGATCTGAAGGCCGTGTGCCATATATCTGGCCTCTCCGTGGAGGCCCCCCATAAACGTGGCACGCCCGGGCAGTGCCACAATTGCCAACTGTACGGGCACTCTGCCCGAAACTGTCACGCGCGCCCTCGATGCGTTAAGTGCATCGGGGACCACGCGACGTCCCAGTGCGCCCGCTCGAAGGAGACGGCGGCCGAGCCCCCCAGCTGCGTCCTCTGCGGCACCAAGGGGCACACCGCGAACTATCGCGGTTGCCCCAAGGCCCCGAAGGGGAAGCGCGGCCGGGCGAGGCGCGGCGGCCGCCGCCGCCCCCGCGCGGTTGCCCCCCCCTCTGCGCCCTCAGCGCAACACCCCCCCGCGCCCTCAGCGCACCCTCGTCCGGTGCCTTCTGCGCCAGCGACCACGGCTCCCCGCGCTCCCGCGACACTGAAGCTGGCCCCCCCTCCCCCGGCGCTCAGGCCGTCCCTCGGCGCCAACGCGTGGGTGAAGCCGCTGCCCTACACCGCGGCCTCCCACCCTGCGTCAGTGGGCCCCGCCCGCCCCCCGAAGCGCGCGCCGGCGATCCCGCCGGTGGCGGCTTGTCCCCCTCCGGTCACTAACGTCAGTCAGGACGTCGACCTAATTATGAGCGTCTCGGCGGTTATAAGCCCCGCGCTGTTCCCCAGAGTCCGCGAACTCGCCCTTCGTCTCCGCGCCGCCACCAACTTGGCGGACCAGGTTCTCCTGGCCGCGGAATACAGGGACGTCTATGACGTCCTGGCGTCCCTCAAAACCCAACCCCCCCGCACCCAATAATGGATCTACGATCTCCCCGCCAAAAGCCCCACAACCTATCCCTGGCGTTCTTTAACGCCGATGGCCTTCGCTCCCAGCGAGATCAGGTTGCTGATTTCCTCCGAGATCACCAACTTGATATCCTCCTCGTGCAGGAAACCTTCCTGAAGCCCGCACAACGCGATCCTAGGATCGCAAACTACAACCTCGTGCGCAATGACAGAATCGGCTCCCGCGGAGGCGGTACTCTCATTTATTACAGGAGGTCCCTGCACTGCATCCCTCTCGATCCCCCCGCGCTCACCAACATCGAAGCCTCGGTCTGTCGCGTCTCTCTCACGGGGCACCAGCCCATCGTGATCGCCTCCGTTTACCTTTCCCCCACTAAATCCGTTCTCAGGAGTGACTTTGAAGCACTCCTCAATCTGGGAAGCGCCGTCATTCTGGCGGGCGACTTCAACAGCAAACACGTGGCCTGGAACGGTCTCACCACTTCCCCTAACGGTAGGAGCCTTGACGCCCTGGTCGACGTTCTCGACTTTGACGTCATCGCACCCATGCACCCTACCCACTACCCTAACAATCCCAATCACCGACCAGACGTCCTGGACATGGCGCTTCTGAAGGGTGTCACCCTACGGCTGCACTCCTTGGAAGTAGTCCAGGAACTCGACTCTGACCATAGACCTGTAGTCATGAGACTCGGTTCCCCCCCTTCCGCCCCTCAGCGACCCAAAAAGACGGTGGTGGATTGGCATGCGCTAAGCACGGCCTTGGCGGATGCCGACCCTCCCCCCCTGCCTCTCAGCTCGGACTCCATCCCGTCCCCTCAGGACACCGATCAGGCCGTAGATGCCTTCACCGAGCACATCCGATCGGCTGTCAGTCGATCGTCCAAGCAAGTCGAGGCGGAAGATCTCTACCTCAACCGCTTTCGACTGCCGGACGATGTTAGGGATCTCATTCGTTCCAAGAATGCTTCCATCCGAGCGTACGACTCCTACCCCACCGAAGCCAATCGGGCCCGGATGCGCGCTTTACAACGAGAGGTAAAGCGTCGTGTCGCGGAGGTCCGGGAGGAACGGTGGGGTGTCCTCCTAGAGGGCATCGCGCCGTCGCATCTGGCCTACTGGCAGCTGGCGCGTAGCCTCAAATCCGACTCCTCGACTGACATGCCCCCGCTGTCCCGCCCTTCAGGCAGCGCAGCACCCCCAGCCTTCGACGACGACGAAAAGGCCGAGCTTCTCGCCGACTCCCTCGAGAGCCAGTGCGCCCCCAGCTCTCAGTCCGTCGACCAGTCCCACGTCGACGCGGTAGATAGGGAAGTCGAGCGCAGGGCATCCCTCCCTCCCGTCGATTCCTTGCCTCTTATCACGCAAACGGAGGTCGAAGATCTGATAATGGGTCTTAAATCTAAAAAAGCCCCCGGCCCTGACGGCATTTCGAATCGCGTTCTGAAATGCCTGCCCGCCCAACTCATCTGCCTCTTGGTGGCCATCTTGAACGCCGCCATGACGAACTGCACCTTCCCCGCTAAGTGGAAGGAGGCGGACGTCATTGGCATCCCCAAGCCCGGCAAACCTCGCAATCTCCCCGCGAGCTACCGCCCTATCAGTCTCCTCAACTCCCTGGCCAAGATATACGAGCGCCTCCTTCTGGCGAGGCTCAAGGACTTCATAACGTCCAGGGGTATCCTTATCGACGAGCAGTTCGGCTTTCGAGCCAAACACTCTTGTGTCCATCAGGTGCACCGCATCACGGAGCACATTCTCTCCGGTCTCAATGGGCCCGGAAGACCCGTCTACACGGGCGCCCTCTTCCTGGATGTCGCGAAGGCATTCGACAAAGTCTGGCACAACGGCTTGATCTACAAGCTCTACCGATTGGGTGTGCCGGACAGACTCGTGCTCATCTTACGAGACTTCTTGTCGAATCGCGCCTTTCGTTATCGCGTCGAAATGACGCGCTCCGCTTCCCACTCCATCAGTGCTGGAGTCCCACAGGGCTCAGTGCTCTCTCCGCTCCTGTTTAGCCTCTACACGAACGACATTCCTCGTTCGAGTGATGTTAAACTAGCTTTATTCGCGGATGACACCGCTCTTTATTATTCCAATAGGAACAAGGCCCGCATCACGAGGAAACTCCAGACCGCCGCCAATACCCTAGGGGATTGGTTCAGGAAGTGGCGAATCGAGGTGAACCCGGACAAGAGCGCGGCGGTGCTCTTCTCCAGAGGTGCACCTTCGCACCACTCTCTGCGCCACCCCGGAAGGAACCGAGGTCAAGTGACCATGTTCGACCGACCCATTCCCTGGGTCAAAGAGGTCAAATATTTAGGGGTCACCCTGAACAGTACCATGACCTTCGGCCCGCACATCAAGCGGGTCCGTCACCGAGCATCCTTCGTGCTCGGTCGTCTCCATTCGTTAATCTGCAAGCGGAGTAAAATGTCCCTTAGAAATAAGGTGACGCTTTACAAAACTTGCGTTCGTCCCATCATGACTTATGCGTGTGCTGTGTTCGGGCATTCGGCCCCCTCTCACATCGACAGACTTCAAGCGGTTCAAAACCGCTTCCTCCGTAAAGCCGTAGGAGCCCCCTGGTTCGTACGGAACGTCGACCTCCACTCCGATCTAGGTCTCGAACCTATTCGCGCCTTTATTAAAAAGGCGTCAACACGTCACTTCGCGAACGCATCTTCCCATGCGAATCCGTTAATCGTAGCCACCGCCGACTACGACCTCCCTCGCGACCCCTGCCGCTACCGCCGGCCGAGACATGTTCTCACCGACCCCCCCGATGCTTTGTCATCCCTTCTTTCCGCTCAGAATACGAGCGACAACGAAGTAGTCGCAGACGCAGTAGTAGATCCCCTCCCATAGCCGGCGGTCGACCGGTGCGCTTAGTAGTGCACCGGTCCCCCTACAGCGACTGTCCCAACCGAGGGCGCCTCTCCGAGGCGCCCTCGAGTATGTCGCCTCTTGCCCTTCTGGCTGGCTGGAGCGTAGTGGTTGCACGCTCGCCTTTTAGTCCGGTGAAGCTGTAAAGGCCTCGCGGCCAACAGCGTACATCATTCACACACACACACACCCAACGCTGTTATATGGTAGCGAGAGCTGGGTATGTAAGAAGGAGAATGAAAGTAGGATAAATGCGGTAGAAATGCGAGCTCTGCGGAAGATGTGCGGAGTGAAGCTGACCGACCGCATTAGCAACAGCGTAGTAAGACAGCGAGTAGGTATGAAAGATAGTATCGGTGTAAAGATGAGAAAGGGCATGCTCCGTTGGTTCGGGCATATAGAAAGAATGCCAGAGGAAAGAATGACAAAACAGATATACAATGTGAAAGTGGAAGGATGCAGGTACCGGGGAAGACCTAGACTATCTTACCACGACCAAATAAACCGAGTCTTATCTGATGGAAAAGTCAAGAGTCTCCGTAACCGGCGAGCGTGTATGAGACGAACTATGAGAGTCGAGGAAGCCAGAGAGGTATGTAAGGAAAGAACCTGTTGGAACTCTGTACTCTCTGCCTACCCCGCAAGGGATCTGGCGTGAGGTTATAGATAGATAGATAGATAGATAAGGCTTTACTATTGTATATAATCGACATCCGTTTAGGTATGGAGAACGGGCAGTTAACTGTGTTAACATTATTCGACTTCAGTAATGCCTTCAACACTGTTGACTTCGACATACTCCTCGCTTTACTTCGCTCTATTAACGTATCTCCATCGGTGGTCGACTGATTTCGCAGTTATCTGCTTGGTCGTCAGCAACGTGGTCGCATGGAAGAGTCTATCTCTGCTTGGTGTCTTATCTCCTCTTTTGGTTGCAATTTTCATTAACCCGGCATTTCACATCTTCCTACCACCTATATGCAGATTTACACTCATGCATCACTTGCAAATCTTAACGAAGCAATTGATAGTATCCATCACGATTTGTGCCGAATAACTAAGTGGTGAAAATCTTCCGGATTGACAGTAAATCCCGTCAAAACACAAGCCATCATCGTAGGTAGCACCCGAATGATTTCCACAATAAACTGGTCGGCGGTCCCACAAATAAACTTTAACGGAACTCATATCCCATACAGCGAATCTGTAAAAAATCTAGGAGTCATAATAGACCGTTGTCTAACCTGGAGCACTCAAATAGAAGTCATTAGCTGCAAAACATTTTCGACAGCGGCCTCTTTAAGAAGACTTCGCAACTTTCTACCCACTGCCACTAAAGTTGCACTAGCATAATCTCTTCTACTCCCCGTCCTAGATTATGCTCATACCTGTTATTTAGATTTAACCGAGGACCAGCTAAATAACCTTGTGCGGCTCCAAAACCTTTCGATTAGGTTTATATTTGGCTTACGCAAATATGACTATGTATCCTTATTCCGTCCACAACTCAAGTGGCTGCCCATTCAATTTTGCCGGAACGTGTATATTCTATCTCTTCTTTTCACTATATTGTTTAACCCTTCCTCTCCTTCTTATCTTAAATAACGTTTTGAGTACCTAAAAAGCACTGGCATCCCATGTCTCAGGTCCTCAGTAAACCTTAGCCTAAGGATGCCCCCTCATAGTAGTAGTTTTTATGATAAGTCTTTTGCTGTTCAGGCGGTACGACTGTGGAATACTCTACCTGTCAGTATACGGTGTGCGTCGTCGCTAGAGAGCTTCAAAAATCAGGTAAAAAAGCATTATTTATCTCTTTGTCCACTGGAACCTACTGTCATACCTAAATAAGTAATTATGTGTATGTTTAGTCATTTTGTATTGAATATCTCTATTATATCGTATTTTGTTGTATGTGTTTGCGTTTGTATATTATATTTTAGTCTATATGTACCGCTAGCTATTAACTGTTAGTATTTTTTTTTACTATTTGTTTTTTGACTAGTGCACCTCCGTCTATGCTACGACCGAATCAATTTCTCCATCCCAAGGTTGCCTGGATGAGATTGCTTTTTAGCGATAAGGCCGCCCATTGTGTTACATATAGTTTTCTTTTTTTGTTTTTATCTTAACATGTTTGTTATTGGTGCACAATATATATCTATCTAAATTGTACATACTAATATCGATGTTTACAGATTCGTTTTTAAGATTTGTATTATAATACGTATGTGTGAACTTATATAAATTATTCGTAGTAATTCAAAATCATATATTTGGTGAGTCAACTACGATTTTGCATGAAATAAATATTTTTTTAAACATAAATTGAATTTTCTTATCGATAAATCCTGTACTAGTAATCACTTGCCTAATCACGCACACTAACACCGACTTAAAATTGACACGCTACCGCGGCGATATGCGCCGTCTAGGCATTCTTCGTCTAGTTCTAAACCTCTCTGTCCATCCAAGGTCCATCCTGCCGATCCATTCCGATTATGAATGGACTAACTAGTTGTGCCTAAAGTAACTCTACGAAAGGATTAGCTTCTGCGATAGTTGTCAATCGCGCAGTCTCTCTGTAGGACAGAGAGAGATGAGAGAGAGAGGGAAGGGAGAGTGAGAGAGCCGAAAGAGAGAGTAGAAGAGAGAGACGGAAGAATGTACTAAGCTACAAAGTACTAAGACGACCCACATCGGTCGTACCTATGTACAAGTATACTTTATAATTGGCAACTTCATGAATTTATCATTTTAGCACATATTTATTACTCCCCTTTACTGTCCTAGAAAGTTCATGTTTGCTTTTGAAATTGGTTTGTGTATAGGAACCTATAAGCCCCTACTCTTTGGTATGAAAGTGACTATATACTCTTTGGGTATTAACCTAAGCCAATGTTGACACGTCTTTATTCCTTAGTGATTTTGTAACGCGTAGAAAAAACGCGTGTGAGAAGCTTCTTTTCTACGCGTTACAAAAGCACTGAAATAAAAAATATGTGGCTAACAGTTACATCTGTTCGAAAAGCGCTTCAACAGAACGCGTTGAAAAAGTGCCTGTTCGAACGCTTACTGGTGGTCGATTTGTGCTTAAAACTAAGTTAAATACGCAATCTATTTCCACTCCTGCATTTATAAAGAAAGGCAAATAATTTAGGGAAAGTTGCCTATTTGATAACTATAAAAAGTCCCATTAGTTCTATGATTCTGAATCACATTATATCATAGGTCTTGTGAAAAAGAAACCTATTATAATGCGTTTCACGTACCACTACCCCTGGTAGTATAAGGTCGGTGCGATTGAATTTGGTGCTGCCAATGAACAAAAAGCATACACTCTGAAAGTTTGTAGTAAAGGGGAAATACGTTAAAAATGGAAAAGACATACATTAATCCCTTCAATGTGACTTCAGAAATAGAGTTATCTATATCACCACGCCAGATACCTTGCATGATAGGCGGATAGTACAAAATTCCACAAAATCTTTTGTAAGAATGAGGATCTTAGGGCATACCAAGAATTTTCACATCCTGAACATCATTTACGTTGAGCTCTTGACCTCTCGACGTCTTGGGCATGAGTACACCGTTAAAATAATTATTATTCAGGAAATAAACAAACGCACTGACACTGGCTGTCTACACTGGCAAACAGTACTGCCAACCTAACGCCGAAGGGAAGTCGTACCTATATGGAACGGGCTATATATAGTCCTACCTTAGAACTGTTAAGTAGAAAAAGTGACACCTTTTAATCCACGCTGATTTAAGTCGATCGATATCAGTTGGGGCTCATATTTCTACAGGACTCAATAAAAATAATGTATTTATCTATCTATCTATATTATCACGTCAGATCTCTTGCAGGGTAGGCAGAGATTACAGAGTATAAATAATGATAATAATAAAAAGCACCCTAAAGCACAACCATACGTCCGAATCGAACACCTGATTCACGTGGGGGGTGGACACATGATACCAAATTACTGGCAAGGCTAATACGGAACTGGCAACCCGTTCAATATGGAGACAAGGAACAGAAGTATAAAGCTGCTACCCGGGGGTGATTGCAGGGGCAGCATGCAAGCCATCGGTGTTGAGCGTATTACTGGACGATATTTCACCGGGACACCCGAAGACGCCACGTCCAGTTGTTCAAGCCCTATAATAGCCTAAGAGTTTTAAACTTAACCATGGATGTGTGTTTGAAGGACGATTTAGCGCAGTGGTTAAGAGCTTAAGCTGCTCCGCCCACTGTGTCTAATAGTAGCGGGTTCAATTCCCGCACGGGACAAATCTTTGTGTGATCCACAATTGTTTGTTCCGGTCTGGGTATTTGTGCATGTGAATTTTCATGTTTGTAAACGCACCCAAAATACAGCAATTAATCCTAGTGTGGGGTCTCTTAACGCATTATACGGTACGTATCGCGGAGGATCTCGTACAAATTGTAGGGCGAGCAAAACGTAGTTTTTTTATAGAAAATTTCCCAGTATCTGTCCGGAGTCCGAAGTTGTGCCCGGTATAATAGCAATAGCCTCGCCCCTATTACATTGGCACCTTATATTCTCAGCAATAAGTTGATGTGCGCACATAGTACACCTCTTAGCCACTTCCGCTTGGGGAATGTTGGCGTCCCGGTGCGTGTGAATTTTTTATACGGAAATAATTGAATATTAAGGTTGTTTATTTAAATTGTAAATTTATATAAAAATAAACATCGACACGCCTGTATTCCCCAAAGTCAGATGTTATGTCTCATGCAACAGGGGGCAAGCCTGATGCCATTATATCGGGCACAATGCCAGTTGGGACTACAAATATTATTATCGAAAAATTACATTTGTTCTGACCTGAGATTCAAACTCAGGACCTCGTGATCGCTACGCGCATTATTCGCCAATAGACTAACGAGGTATAGGTTACTTTTTAGAAGCTTTTGTGTTCGTATGTTCGTGTGTCTTTCTGGTTCAAATCTTGTAATCCATTTACAAGCACTTCGGGTATTTTATTTATTAGTTTTATTTTATTAAGATATTCAATAGCGTTTGACAAAAGAAAGCATGTATTCGACTGAGCTGAAATTTAGCATACGTCTGTAAGTTCGGTGACAATGCAATAATATAGTACATACCATGGACCCAGCTCCAGAACAGTCTTTTGATGGGGTCGAAAGGTGGCCATGGGAACACGTCAACTACACAACATAACCACCTCGTGTTTTGGCTTGTTATATTGGTCAATACCAATCTAAACATCATCTGGTTGTCAATACAAGTATTATACAACCAGATGTTTAGGGTTTGATGATGAAGTGGCAAGGTGACCAACGGAACTACCCAAATACTAAGCATACTCCCGCAGGGTTTAAGCTCGTTGAATTTGTCTTCATGAGTTCTGTAGACCCTGATGGTGTCAGGGATTTGATGATGGAACCGAAGAGTGGCTAACGGAACTACCTATCTACTCAACATAATCCCACCATGTTTGGGTTCGATGGATTTGTCTTGACGAGTTCTGTAGACCCGGATGATGTCGAGGGTCTGATAATAGAGCTGGAGGGTAGCCAATAGAACTTTTCAATTACTGAACATAATCCTGCCGTGTTTGGGCTCCTTGGATTTGTCTTGAAGAGTTTTATAAATCCGGACACCGTCCAGGGTCTGATGATGGAGCCGGGAGGTGGCCAACAGTACTACCCAACTACTTAACATAGCCCTGCCGTGTTTGGGCTCGTTGCATTTGCCTTGACAAGTTCTATAGACTCTGATGATATTCAGGATCTGATGATGGAACAGGAGGGTGGCCAAAGGAACTACGCAACTACTTAACAAAACCTCTCCGTGTTTGGGCTCATTGGATTTGTTTTGAAGAGTTCTCTAAACCCGACGAGACTACAAGTTGGTGCTGAAACTGGCCGAAACCGAACTCGGTACGAAACCCTCAGAGCGCGAGTCCTACTTACACTTGTCCAGTTATTTTAAAAATACGGTGGAAACCCGAGAAAAAAATGTTTCAACAAAATTTTAAACTAATAATAATTTTGTGCAACTTACTGGCCCATAAAATATACATAAAACTTACAAACTAAGTAACATGTGTTGCCTGCTGTACAGGGGTGTTTTGCAGTCTCTCATGAAATCTTCTGAATAATAATTGAGTGGTTCACACCCCTCAGCCAGAATTCCTCGCTCATGATGGTCTCCAGCTTGGCTGTGGGAACTCGCACTACAAAGGAATTAAAAACCGCATTGTTTTGCAAGTTTAGCTTCTCGACCCTCAGAGTATTGGACTTCTTGCAGGCATACTCCACGATGTCATTGACTTTGGTGGTGTAGTGTAGCCGTGACTCGTACGGAAGCGTCGTAGGTAGTGCTGAACGCAGGAGTGTGTCATCGTCAACCGGTGCAGTCCCACACCGTTTCTTTGACGAAACGGTGTAAATTTACACATTGATGAAGCCTTCCTCATCAGTTTGACCCTTCGTAGTGGCACCTTAAGTGCCTGTCCAGTTATCCTCTCCGGTGCGCGGATGGCAGCGACGACGGCGTAATCACAACGAGAAGTCGTGTTTACGTTAGACGTCACCGGAGGGGCCGCGGAGCTGACGGAGGGGCGCGGTGTGCTGCGGGCAGCGGGGCGCGGTGCGGGGCCGTAGCAACGGCCGGCGACGCATTGGCCGATTCGAAACTGCCGACGGATACTTTTTGCACCCCGCGACAAACGTTTACATTACAGGCCTCGTGCGAACTACTTTCCGGGCTAGCACCACGCAATGACACCACCTTTTCACGTAGTTCGCGGATGGTAGTTTCCGAAGCCTCTAACCTGAGTTAAACTTCAGTCGGCTGGAATTCAGGGTGGTTATATCCTTCAGCAGCCTGGTGACGTCGACGTGGTCAAATATGACGGGGGGGGCAGCGTGTGCAACTGTTACGCCACAAAAGCGGGCACGTTGTCTGGATCTGTTTCCTTCAGCAGTCTGATTATATCCCGGAGATTTCTCTAGCCTTTTTCGTCCCTCCTACAGGACGGCATCCTATCGCTCATACCGTGCGATTGGTACAACAGCACCTAGCATCGCAAATCTCTTCCTGTTTGGAATTAGGCATATATTGTCGATGTTAAGTTCATCCACGGTATCGATGGCGTGCTGCAAAAACGCCAACACTTCGCTGGCTATGAGTTTTTCAGAACTCATAGCGGCAATGACGTGCAGCGGCTCTTGCCGTGCAAATCGCGAATTGTAATAATTCGTGTATGCGGTGTGGCACGTCCGAATCTGGGTGTACTGCACTGTGATCGAAAATTGTCGTTAATCGTCCATAACGCCCTTTTAATAAGATAGTGATTATCATTACTTTCAGGATTATTCTGGACATAATGCCTCTTCGCTGTTACGCTACCATATCACAAGGCACTTACCACAATCCCCTTAAAGTCGGGAGGCTATAGCTCCATTACTTTTATATGGCAAAGTAAGATTAGAACAATATTGCTTAACTGGTTGCGGTCATCCCCTAAGCAGATATATTTTACACACTTGTTACATACACCTAACGTAGAAAATCAAATGCTAAAAATAAAAGGTAAACTGGAACGAGTGAAATGAAGTTTGCCATGTGTCATCAATCTACTGTCACATTGCCGTGTTATTGTTTTTTTGCTAATGAAATATTTGAATAAAAACTCTATGTACCAGTATATAAGAGCGAGAGCAAATTGTTAAAAATTTCATTAGTAGTAATTTGTGAAAAAAGGATAAATTCTAAACCCACGTTTATACGAAAAAATCGTGTTTATAGCCAAAATAATACTGTTGCGCAACACATTCTACACACAGGTGTCCGAAAAATCACGGAAACCATAAAAATGGAAGACGTAGAAACTGAAAATGATCAAAAACGCACCAAGGTAACATTTCTTTCTAGAATATTGTTAGCTTACCACTTTCATAACGAATTTGTTTACATAGTTTCTGGTCTACAAATTGGATCATGATTCAAGATTTTAGGCCTCTTCAATACATTAATTTGCATTATACGTCCTTCTTTTCGATCAACATCAACCTTAGTTGCTTTAATACATAAAGCAAAGAATGATATAAATTGTTTATAACTTGCCCTTACTTAACTTACCCTGCAATGTATCTTACTTGACGATATAGATGCATACAACATTGATTGCTTACAAATTTCAGGTTCTGACTTAGAAATTCGAAAGAAACAACATAATGACGATGAATTGAGTACCTAGAAATTTTTTGTTTTTTTTTTTTATAGAAACATTTGACATATCTTATGCAGAGCTTAAGTATTTAAATCTTATTTCAAAATCATTAGTAGTCTTATATCACAGTCGTCGGCAGACTGAAGCTATATTGTGATTATGAATGAATAATCACAATATAGCTTCATAAATACGAACCTTTAGAATGGTACAGACTTAACTCAAAAATCTAAGAATTCGAGTTATGGTCATAGAAGGCCATCAGAAGGTATGCTCTATCTGGTAAATATTAAAACAGATTTCGGTTTCGTTCACTTTCCCTTCCTCTACTCGCAACATTCCGTTTTGAAGGGATGCAGTTTACCAAAAACTTGTTTTTTTAAAAATAAGTCACTACATTTCTGAAGCTGCAAATTGTAACCTAAACATTGTACCCACACAATATGATTGAAAAAAATTGAAATATAAAAGAGAAAGCTAATTCTTACCAGATCTCAGTGGACGTTGCATTCTGATCCCCATGGTAGATTAATAATTAGATAAGATAAAAAAAAAAAATGTAAATTGACAATCTGTAAGTGCCCCTGGGTTTATACAAAATAAATTATGCAAGGAAAAGTCAAGAGTCTCCGTAACCAGCGAGCGTGTATGAGACGAACTATGAGAGTTGAGGAAGCCAGAGAGGTATGTAAGGAAAGAACCTGTTGGAACTCTGTACTCTCTGCCTACCCCGCAAGGGATCTGGTGTGATGTTATAGATAGATAGATAGAAATTATGCAAGTTAAGAGTCTCCGTAACTGGCGAGCATGTATGAGATGAACTGTGAGAGTGGAGGAAGCCAGAGAGGTATGTAAGGAAAGAATCCATTGGAACCCTGTACTCTCTGCCTACCCCGTTAGGGATTTGGTGTGATGATAATCTATATCATCTATCCAGATAGATAGAAATTATGTTACCTTGAAAAGCCGTTCCAAACCATGTTCAGGTGCATAAATTATAGTAAAATACTTGCCTTTCTTTCCAGAGTCGTAGTCCGTCGCCAGGCATCAAATCCACGGCAGTGGTGAAATACACTGCATTTCAGAGCCCGGTTGGTTATGCTCGTTTACAGTGTAATACCGACCTGAACATGCCGCCATCTAACTGGGGAGCAGCAATCGACTCTTATGGGCTGAAGCAGATATTGACCAGGGGGACTGGGCTTTCCAGGTAATTTACATGTTCATGGTCGAAATGTTAGGTATCCTAAGGGTAATAACTAGTTTCTGACCAAAAATTCGGCTTTGACTTTGGCTACCTTCAGCCAAAAAAATCTGCCTTTGGCCAAAACTTCGGCTTCGGCCGTCTTATGCATAATATTCCCCAGGTAAAAAAAAAGATCTTCCTTGGTACCTATAACTATTACCACTACTCCAAAGGTCGATTTTTGGCTGAAGTTTTGCCCGAAGCTGAAGATTTCTGGCAAGCACCGAAATTGAACGCTCTAATACGATTTACGACTCACGAATGCGCGAGAGCGCCGCGAAAGGGGCAATGCGCGGAGGGCAGGGGTCACATTGCGTTGCGCCAACTGGCCGCCATTGTCAGTAAATAACTAAATCAAAACAATACAAGTTTCTTAATCCAGTCAAAATAACTTTTTAAAAATTTTGCTAATCATGAACCAAATGTCTTCGGGTTATTAAACGTTCAGCTTCGGCTTCGGCCAAAAATCGGGCTTCGGTCAGATCCTAGTAATAACCAGCGATATGATATTTATTAGTAGAAGTAGTGGTAGTGGATATAAGTACCAGGGAAGATATTTTTTTTACCTGGGAAATATCCTGCATACGTCTGCTAAGATCTAGTGTCTATGATATGAACTATGAAAGTGGAGGAAGTGTGCGATCTTGCATTGGAACTCCGTATTCTCTGTTTACCTTCCAAGGGATCACATATCCCATCACATTAGGATCTAACATTGTCAGTGATACGTCAATGTGCATAGTGCATCACTGTCACTCTCATTTGGGAAATACAGATATAACGTTATTTTTGTTTAAAAACCGTTTCAAAACCGTCGACTGCCTCGTTGGTCTAGTGGCAAAGCACATCGCTTTGTGATCTCGAGCGAAAACATCCCAGTACGAGTCCGGAGTCTGGAATTGTGCCCGGTATATGGCAATAGGCTCGCCCCCTATTACATGGGACCTAAAATCGTCGGCGAAACGTGGGTGTACTTAGTACACCTCTTATCTTATCTTATGTTGGCTTGCCGGACCGAGGATACCTCTGGCGCACTTCGACCCATGGGATCTTTTGTGCTGTCCTTGCCCTAATGCTCTTACGTACCTGAGGTGTCCAGTACTCCCTGTATTAGGTTGTAGATTCCAGCAGGGGGACAGAGCCGTAGTTCTTCTGGGTTTGGATAGGCCACTCCCAGCAGTTCCATTCGCCGCGCAGCCAGAGCGTCGCAGTGACAGATGACGTGCTTCATGGTTTCAGTTTCTGTGCCACAGCACCTGCATACCACGTCGCCGCATAGGTTCATCTTGTGTAGATGTTCTTTCGTGCCATAGTGGCCTGTGAATGCTCCCGTTATTTGCCTTAGTTGTAGTCTACTATATTTTAGCAGTCTCTTGCAATCGCTTTCACACCATGTGGAAAGGAATTCCTTTGAGTGTCGAAGCCCTGTGTGTGTTTCCCATTCTTTCTTATGTTGTTCTTGGGCATATTTAAAGAGTGCACCTCTATAGGCACCGTCTGGTATGCCTATGAACGGTTCTGGACCAACGGGTTTTCCCATTGCTCCCTTCCTGGCTAAGTCGTCCGCACGCTCATTGCCATCAACTCCCGTGTGCCCAGGGACCCAGACTAACCTGACCGTGTTGCGCGCTCCACATCTGTCAAGAAGGTATGCGCACTCCGCAGCCAGTGCTGAGTTTAGCTCATAGGAGCCGACGGCCTTGAGGGCAGCCTGACTATCACTACAAATGTAGATTTTCTTGCCCGTGATTCGTTTGTCCAATATCTCTTTTGCACAAATGTTTATCGCATAGGTCTCTGCCTGGTATATTGATGTAAACCTGTCCATGCTTTGGCTGAGGCTATGTCCTTCCGTGTATACTCCGGCTCCTGTTCCAAACTTGGTTTTGGATCCGTCAGTGTACCATATCATTTGCTCCTTGCCTTGCTTGTTTAGACCACTTTTCCATTGTTCCCTGGTTGGGATGTGAGTGCTAAATCTCTTATTGAACATGTATGTGGTTGGGATCTTGTCGCTTCTCATGTTCCTTATGTTATCTAGTTCCTTATCCGGTTCTAGCTTGGTGTGTTCGAGGCCTGGCGCCGTTATGCTCCATAGTCCAGCTTTCTCTAGCCTATAGAGTGCCTTCCTTGCCTCGGTTTCAATGACGATATGTAATGGAGTCAGGTTAAGTAGCCTCTCCATAGCTGCCGTCGGTGTTGTTTTGAAAGCACTTGTGATGGCCAGGCAGGCTGTCCTCTGCAGTTTTGTCAAGGAATCCCTGCACGTCTGTGTCTTGGTTCTAGGCCACCACACAATGCATCCATACGTTAATATCGGTTTTACCATAGTGATAAATAACCAGTGCATTATTTTGGGCTGTAATCCCCATGCCTTTCCATACGCTGACCTACACATATTCAGCACTCTAAGTGCTTTGGCTATGGTTAGATCAACATGTGTATGCCACTTCAGTTGCTTGTCCAGGGTCACCCCCAGATACTTGACCTCAGTGGCCCATTTAATTTTACTTCCGTACATGTACAGGTCCTGTAAACCCGTAAGTACCTTTTTCCTTGTAAACAGGATGACATTAGTCTTCGTCGGGTTGACCGAGAGGCTATTTGTTGTGCACCAGTTTGTCACCTTATCTAGAGCTTCCTGCATCAGTGTCGATACTGTGTTTGGAAACTTCCCATTGATTGCTATCACTATATCATCCGCATATCCTACTCCGTAGAACGGACCTTTGTTGATTATCTTCAAGAGAGAGTCCACTACCAGGCTCCACAGAGTCGGCGATAAGACCCCTCCTTGCGGGCATCCTTTAGTGGTTCTTACGGATAGCCCTTCTACTAATAGAGTGGACTGGACTATCCTGTTCTTTAGCATGTTTTTGATCCATCTGACAAGAGTTGGTTCTATCCCATGCTCTATAGCTGCTAGTTCTATGGATGATCATGTTGTACGATCAAATGCACCCTCGATATCCAGAAAAGCTGCAGCACAAATTTCCTTTTGCTGCAGAGCCATCTCTGCACGGTTCACCACATAGTGCAATGCCGTTTCCGTAGACTTACCAGGTAGATAAGCGCATTGCATCTTATGTAGGGGATAATCTTTTAGTGGACCATCCTTTATGTGCCTATCTATCATTTTCTCTAGACATTTTAGAAAGAATGAGGATAGGCTGATTGGTCTGTAGGATTTAGCATCCTCATAGTTGGGTTTCCCTGGTTTGGGAATGAACGTCACCGTCACCCGTCTCCAGATATTAGGGGTATGCCCAAATGCCACGCACGCCCTGAATAGTCTGCACAGGTGTTGGCTGAGGACTAGTTCCCCTTCTTGTAATAGGATGGGGTAAACACCATCCGGACCAGGGGCCTTAAATGGTTGAAAACTCTTTAAGGCCCATTTGAGTTTGTTCTGTTCCACGACTTTGCCTGCCGTCTCCCAGTCAGCTCTAATTGTCTTTAAGCTTTGCTCATCTATTTGGACATCACACATGATGTCCTCTCCCTGTATTGCTACCGAACCTGGGAAGTGCACGTTGAACATTGTTTTCAGTGTTTCTTCCCCATTGTTTGTAAGTTCCCCTACCTCATTCCTCACTGTAGTAAGTGAATTTAATTTGGCCATGGATATTGCCTTGGCTAACCTCATACCCTCAGGGAGGCTGTCTATGCTTTGGCAGTGTCTTTTCCAAGCCTTTCTTTTTGCTCTCCGCACTTCTGTATTGAACCTCGTGAGTATCGTAGAATATTCCCCAAAGTTCTTGGTTGCTTTCGCAGTGTTGAATGCACGTCGAGTTTCTACTCTTAACCGCGCTAGCTCTGGTGTCCACCATGGGTCACGTTTCGCTATTACTCTGCTCTCCGGACAGTTATTAGTCCAGGCGGTCTTTACTGCCCGGGCTACGCTATCCGCTTCGAACTCTATATCTAATACAGAACTGAGTCTGCCTCGGACCTTCCCTAGCTCTGCTTTAAGGTCACTTTTATATGCGGCCCAATCAGTGTTCCTTGGGTTCCGCCTTCTTGGATTTATATTAAACATTTCCATCCCATACTGAAAACATATATAATTGTGATCGGAGGATGAGATCTCATTGGAGACATGCCAGTTGTTTACCTGTCTGCTCACTCTATTAGAGGCAACTGTAATGTCAATAACTTCTGCCCTACGTCTATTAACAAACGTGGGCCTATTTCCTCTATTGAGAATTTGTAAAGGAGTGCTTACCAGAAAGTCCAGAAGTTTTTCCCCTCTTTGATTAGTGTCTGAGCTGCCCCAGACGACGTGATGCGCGTTTGCGTCACATCCTACTATTAGCTCAACCTTCTTATTGCAGGAATATTCAACCAAGTCCCGCAGATGCGTTGTAACAGGGTCCGCGCTTTCATAGGGCAGATAGGCAGCCGAGAAGATGACTTCTCGGCTACCCTTGTTACCTTCCAGTTTTAGCTTCACCGTGGTGAGGTCCCTATAACAGAAAATGGACAGAGGCAAAGCGTTTATGCCATTCCTGACAAAAATGCAGGTCCTCATGTCATAAGTTGTGCAATTGTGAAACAGGTTACCCCCCGCTCCATCAAGCCCCTTTATCTGTCCCCTATAAATATAGGGTTCTTGAATAAGTGCTAAGTCAAATTTAGCTCTTCGCAGCTGGCGATCTAGCATCGCCGTAGCCGCCTTAGAATGGTGCAAGTTGATTTGTACGCACCTTAGGCCAAGCTCCTTTGTTGCCTGGTTGTGTTCAGTTGGTAGTCCACACTAGGGACTACCTACCTTGCAGCTCTCCTCCGGTTCGCTGCTATCTGGGGCTTCATCATCCTCCCCTATCGGGGAAGACGTGATGCCCAGATTGTCGAAGCCGCCCGCTAGTCCATCCGATCTCACCGACATGGCTGGCGATGGGACCGGACAGTCCGCGAGCAGTGCCTCCTCCTTATCTGTTGCAGGGGTGTTTCCCCCCTGCTGATGGTCTGGTAGTGTCTCCACCGGAGTAGTGATGGGTACTACCGCTGGTTTATCGGACCCAACCGCAGCCTCCTCTTTGTCCTCTGACGTTTCAAGGACTTTGAAGTAGCTGCGGTCAAGCCCGGCGTGCAGCATGTACCCGGCTTCTTTAATGGCATCAGCCGAGGACTGATCCATCAGGATGATGCTCCTAGCTTGTCTTCCCTCTGTCGTCGTGTTCACGACCCTCCAGCGATCCGTGAGTATAACTTTATGGAGTCGCTGGAGCATCTGAAGCTCCATTAACAGAGGGACTTTTTCGCTCACGCGTGTCCTCTTCCACGCCATTTTCACAGGACGGGGTAAGTCCCTATCTCTGATCACCTTGACCTTGACACCACCGACAGTTTGACCGTCGTAGTGCTTCAGCCAGGTGATCGCCTCATCGCTGGAGCAAGTTATGCTGATGATGCCGCCCTGGACCCCCTTCCAATCAATGGTGAGGACCGGATCGCTCCACATCCTCCTCCAGATGACGTCCTTTATGTTCCAGGCAGTCTCCTCATCCAGCATCGTCTTGGGATAGTCATCCGCAATGATGACCATCCTTGTCATAGTCAGGGCTTCTTTAAAGGAGGACCCGAGGCGAACTCGCTTCGGATCCCCTGCCGCATCCTTTGCTTCATCGCTGACCTCTCTCGCCCGTTTAGAGAGCGTCGCCTCCTATACGGGCGTCTGAGAGACAGCCGATTGCCTTGCGAGCTCGATTCGCTTCCTCCGCTTAGCGAGCCCGCTGAGTCTTTTGCGTCCCTTAGGGGGGACATGGTCACGCAGTCCGCCAGCACCGGCCGCCTGGGTGGTTTGGTTTCCGGGTCCAGCAGAGCCGGACGCCTTCGCCTCCACCTTGGCAGCCGGGGGCAGACCGGAAGACACTGTGTCTCCTCCAGATCCGCATCTCTTAGGTGCAATTTTGGGGACCAGACTGGCGCAACCACTGGGGTTCGCTGCCGTCACTTGTCCCGCTGCCTTTTTCATGCCCGAGGGCTATGACTTAGTGATGCTCTTCACTCTGATGATTCCCCACCCGCCACGGAGTCCTCACCTTTGGGGATGCTTTATAAGCACCAGGGCTATCATCAGAGTATAGGGTTCCAGGGTGAGTTGTCCACGAGACTAACGGTGTTCACTTCCACTCCCGCGTAGTGTAGTCTCACACCGCCGCCTGCGGACCCCTTCACCCCAGAACCCTAGCCTAGCCCATCTGAGGGATGGACTTCATCCGATTGACTGCCACGCGGCTACGTGACAGCCTCCCGTTTGGACAGAGATCCAGACCAAAGAGGCGTGTTGCCGGCGACAGACAACAACTACCGGTCCATCGCCAACTCAACCCCCAGGACTCCTTCACCCTGCTGTACGGGTCACCGCGCACGGCACAAACACGCAGGAGATTGTCCCCCCCTTTCCCTCCCCCCCTACCCCCTGCCGCAGCACCCAATCCCAAGCACCGCGCCATGTCAGGTCATCCGCCATCGCCAACAAGATCCCCCGTGAGGGAAGTTATTGACGATACCCGGGGTGCACCGTCCCGTTCCCATTGTCGTTCCTCTGGACGTATCCGCGGGACTGGCAATGGGCCGGGCACACTAGGAGGGTACCCGACCGCAGCACCCCAAAACACCTCTGCCACCCCCGTTCGGGGAATATAGGCGTGACGGGGATTTGTTTAAAAATATAACCTTTTTATCTCAGTATATCTATATCATCACGCCAGATTTCTTGCGCGATAGAACGAAAGTCCAACAGGTTCCTTTTTTTCTTAAATTATCTCTTTGGCTTCCACCATTCTCATAATCTGTCTCATACACTCGCCGGTTACAGACTTACAAAGACTGCTCTTGACCATTGATCAAACATTTTTCTCTTGAAATTAGAGTTAAAGTGATAAGAGATATTAAGTGTGAGAGCTTATTTGACTAACCACTTTTTGACATAAACATTATAACACTTATATTCCCCAAGTGGAGGTGGCAGAGGTGTTCATATCGTCTATACCCACTTTTCGCCGATAATGTTAGGTCCTATATAATTGGGGGTGAGCCTATTGCCATTATATCAGGCACCGTTCTCTTACAATAGGTCTCATAAAATAAGTTGCTCAGTGAGCTATGGAAAGAGCTATGATCGGCGTTTCTCTACGTGATCGAATCAGGAATGAGGAAATTCGTAGAAGGACCAAGAACTCCGACATAGCCCATAGGATTAGTAAGCTGAAGTGGCAATAGGCGGGGATATATCTTTGACTCTAAATCCAAACTCTTTGTCTATAGCTTCCGGATGGCCCACATGTTCCCAGACTGCGTGGGCGAGGTCGACGTCATATCTGGTGCTGAATGCATCAAGAAACTCCTCAAGTTGCCTTACCAGCCTAATGGAACAGTGAGTAATGTTTTTTATTAGTAGAATTTTGCCGCGCAACACTAATCAAGAAGTAACTAACCAGCACTTTACTCAAGGCTGGTGAAAGAGGACCCTAATTTGATAACTATTGAAAGTAAACTTTAGTTACTTTGAAATACAGCCTTAAAGTTGAAGGATGTCGGTACCGGGAAAGACCTAGACTAACTTACCACGACCAACCAGACCGGGTCTTATGTGAAGGGCAAGTCAAGAGTTTTCGTAACCGGCGAACGTGTATGAGACAAACTATGAGAGTGGAGGAAGCCAGAGAGGTATGTAAGGAAAGAACCTGTTGGAACTCTGAACTCTCTGCCTACCCCGCAAGGGATCTGACGTGATGACTATATCATCTACATAGAAGAATAATAATACACACAGACATATACATAGAAATACAGCCTCTCTATAGCGCTTTGCTTAGTTTCGAGTTGCTCCATATGATTTTATTTCGTTATATATCAATTTCAGTCATATATAAAAGAAGGTAGAAGATGATATTGATTTTTTATCGAATTAGTCTTTTCGCCTGATTTTTTCATACAGAAAATAAGAGAAGAAAAGAAAAAAATGAAAATAAATTATTGGCATGGATTCTAATCTAAAGGTTTGGGTAAGGTTCAGGTACAGACAACCTTTAACAGGTGTTTATCAATACGAACAATAGGTATATACTTGAAATTAAAAAAATATGCAATTTCATACAAACTTTTCATATCTATTCCACCAAAATGCGGGATTGTTGACTTTTTCACTGGTCCCTTACAAGTCTGTATAAATAATATTAGCTCTGTTAAGAAACTGTCCCACCGTTGGGCACGGGCCTCATCTTAAACTAAGATGGTTTAGGCCTTAGTCCACAGTGTCCCAGTGCGGGTTGGCGAACTTCACACACCTTCGAGAACCACGAACCAGGTTTCCTCACGATGTTTTCCTTCACTGTTAAAGCAAGTGATAGTTAATTTTTAAGTGATAGTTAATTTTTTAGTTAATACGCACATGCCTTCGATAAGGCAGAGGTGCATGCCTAAGTTTGAACCCGAGATCTCTGACTTTGCAATCCAACGGTATAACTACTAGGCTATCACTGCTTTTTGCATGTTAAAACAAGTCTTTATACCAATGCATTGTAGTAAATAAAACAACCTCGTTGCCACGAATTGTTTACCTTTAACATTGTTGCTTTTGTCCACAACAGGTCAGTATGATAGTCCACCGAGTCGAGAATACTTTACTACTGGACGATTTCGACGTGTATGACTACCTAATGAAGTCTGAATGGTCCTGGCTCAAGGACTTCTTCTACGAGAACATACTTAAGACCATGTCTGAACAGGTAAGTGCGACCACAGTTAACATATTATGCCCGAAGCCGAAGCGGCTTAGTAAAGGGTCCGTATGAGAATCACATACAGACGCGCGCTCTATACGGACGGATATATATATATATATATATATATATATATATTTCGGAAGTATTTAGTGTGTTGATAGTTTTGGCGTTCCTCTGAGAGCTGCCAAGAAGTCCTGAATATAACAATTTATGGAATCCTTTAGACACTCTTTATAAATAACTTCATTAGTCTCATATCTCGGTCGTGCGGCATCACACTGGAGCTAGATCGTAAACTATTTAATGGTAACCTAAACGTTGTATCCACACAACATGATAAAGAAAATTGAAAGGAAAAAAGCGGCAGAGAATTAAATAAAGAAAGACAAGCCCGTTGAGTTTCTTCGCCGGATCTTTTCAGTGCAGGCCGTGTTCCGATCCGGTAGTAGATTTGTAGTGGCCCCGCAGGGCTTATACAAAATAAATTATTTGAGTTTGTCAATCCATGGTCGGTCTGGAACACGAAGTAAACATGAAGAGGTGATGACCAAAGCTAGCGAGCCTTTTGAATTCCTAAAAGCCTTAACGCCATCGTGGTGGGCGTGGCTTACCTCAGTTTGTCGTCGCTACCCGCTTCGTTCACACGTCCGCTCGAGTTTGCATAGGTATTAAATGTTATCTGTTCTTACTTTAAATAAAACCCTTAACATTAAGTGATGCATTTTAATATGCAAACATTACTTGGATCGACATTCTGGTCATACGAATAATATCACATTTCACTTCCAAATCTTTTTCTCGTAATTAGAATAGTTCTATATTGAAAATGCCATCTACCATAATATAATTGAACTTACAAGTAAAATTGACATGGACGAGCCGTTTAGTTTTTACCAGTCTCCGCCAGATGGCAAATACAGATGTGGGTTGAGCGTGGACACCTGCGCAGTGCCACCCTTAAGTTCTATCTATCTATCTATATAATCACGCCAGATCCCTTGCGGGGGAGGCAGCAAGTACAGAGTTCCAACAGGTTCTTTCCTTACATACCTCTCTGGCTTAAGTTGTATAGGAATATCTTATTACGTCATCTCCTCTTCGTATTCGCTTCGTGGTCTGGATGTTTTTAAATAGACTATGTACTGAGGTCGGTCTGGGCAAGGAAAACATGCTCGAATTCAACTCACAGACAGTACCAATCGGGGGTGTTAGTGCGGTGTAACCCAAACGATAGGACAGATGACAGAGCATGATACAAGGTAGGACTACCTTGTATCATGCTCTGCAACACCTGCAGGCAGCAGGACTTCATGGCTGGTGTGACAATACAGTCAATTCGATTCCCGCACCGGGCAAATCTTCGTGTGACCCACAATTATTTGTGTATGTGAAATTTCATGTTTGTAAACATACCCACGACACAGGAATAAATAAAAGTAACGGAAAACGTTTTTTTTTTTTTTAATATGGCCACGTTCTGGACTGTATCTAGTATATAAAAATCTTTATAATATAAATAAAAATATATTTGATGTCGGTACCGGTTAGTGCAGTCGGTTACTTGTCACCGACTTCAAATATATATTTTTTTGCTTTTTGAAGTCGGTTTACTTTTTTTAAAAAGATTTTTATTTTACAATTTTAAGTGATGAGTGAATTATTTACTAATATTTATATACCTATATTATATTATTTTGCTGAGTTGTACAGTAAGGTACCTATAGGATTGATATAATAACCACCTCGAAACTATACTAAGTCCAACGCAAAAAGAATCATCAAAATCAGTTCATAAATAAAGACGTTATAAAAAACACAGACGAATGGTCAACCTCCTCTTTTTTTGAATTTGGTTAATATTCTGATTAGTTTTATGGCAGGGTACTTATAGGATTGACGTAATACCCATAATATTTCAATCTACGCATTCATATTGTTTGTCGTTAAGGAGTTCCCTGGTGTATTTTCAAAGTCCAATACCGATGAAATTAATATGGGACCACCTTGAAGCTATACTGAACCCAATGCAAAAAGAATCATCAAAATCGATTCATAATTGGCGGAATGATCGCGTAACATACATACAAAAAAACATACAGTCGAATTGAGAACCTCCTCCTTTTTTTTAAGTCGGTTAAAAATAACCTTGTGTATGGGCGAGGTGCGAATAATTAGGCAGAAACCGTATCGTTATAATATATTTAATAAAATAACGGTAATTATGTATATATCGGTCGAAAGATTCTATAAAACTGGAACAAAAAAAGAACAGCGAACAATCAAGATCAAAAAAGATTCTACAAAAATAGAACAAAAAAAGAAGAGATTCATCGGACATAGTGGAATTACCAATTTTATAAATACGAGCCTTGATGGTTTGACTCATCAGACCACGTGGAGATGTGAGTGCTCACAACGATGCCTAGCATTTCTGAAAATAAAATCGCTTTCAATACGTAAAATAGTATTTTAATTTTATTAAATTAATTATTATTAAATTAATTTTAATTTTATTATTAGCGTGTATGAGACGAACTATGAGAATCGAGGAAGCCAGAGAGGTATGTAAGGAAAGAACCTGTTGGAACTCTGTACTCTCTGCCTACCCCGCAAGGGATCTGGCGTGAGGTTAAAGATAGATAGATAGATAGAATTTTATTAAACGAACATCCTATCTGTCATCCTATTTGTGTATTCTACAAAATGCTCTGAAATAACGATAGTCCTCAGTCCAAAGCTTTAATCGAAAGAAGTTCACTATGTCCGATAGATCGTGTTCTTAAAAAGAATCTAATTCTTTAGTTGGTCCAATAGAAGAAAAAAATTAACGTGATTCGATAAATCGGTTTTAAGCAGGCGGACCTCACGTTCACAGGGTATAGTTATGGCATAGTTTCCGTCAAAACTTTACTATAAACTAGTTATATTTATTTAAAATCGATTATTTGAAAAATGGTTATTTTTTCAGTCAAATAATAGATTTCTTAGAACAATCTGAAACGTTCTATCGATGCAGCTAATGATTTGAATCGATCCAAAGATCGATTTTTAGGTTTCCCTTTTAATATTAATGTAAAATCAAAGCTTCTAATAAAAAGCAATCAAAAGATATGGCCATTTTAAGCCATCTATCAGAAGAAGGTACTTCCCGTTGACCTAGAATCATGAAATTTGTCAAGACGCAAGCTGTTGTAACACAAACAATGAAAAATTTTTGTATTCGTAACTACATCACAGAATTTTTGTTCTCGATATCGATGAAAATTAAAATAGCGCCATTTCGTGGCCCTTATACGGAACC
Source organism: Phalera bucephala (assembly GCA_905147815.2). Lineage (NCBI taxonomy): Eukaryota > Metazoa > Arthropoda > Insecta > Lepidoptera > Notodontidae > Phalera > Phalera bucephala. The sequence continues at coordinate 18,551,810 of LR990630.1, read as the reverse complement.
CTCAGAACGCGAGTTCTACTCGCACAATGAGTAACTAAACATACGGAAAGGCCCTACCTACATAAAATTACTTTGAAACTGAATATGGCTGCCATACCATGGTTTACGTATGGTACACTAACGTTAATATTGCGAATGTCGTCTATGCTATTGATGGCAGGAACGTATGACGCTAATGCTGGCCCCCGCGCCCAGCTCGGCGCTGCAGCTGACGCACAAGTTCCTGTCGCACAGCGTGGCGCAGCGCCCGCCGCCGCCGCAGTCCCTACCGGACTTGCGCACGCCCATGTGCCTCACTGGTGCGTACTTAGAACAATCTATTTCCTTCTCAACATTCTATACAGAAGCCCCTTCTGACAAGTGTGCCTAACAAACTTGCAAATATTTTGTATCTCTTTCCGCATCGATGGCGCTCGTAGTGTTGTGCGACCGCGGTGTTCTTACCGATTACCAAAGTTAAGCAGCGTTTCGACTCGGTCGGCCCGAGATGGGTGACCGTTTGTGGCATTTTCATATTCGAGCGTCTCCGTGCTTCGGAAGGCACGTTAAGCCGTTGGCCCCGGCTATCACTTAATGTGGTAGTCGTTATGCCGAGTTGAAAGCCTTAAAAAGGCGGCTTGATAAGTTCCAACAGCAGGTGGCCACAAACCTGCCTCCATCAATCCGCACTGGGTCCGCGTGGAGTGTGTCCTAATCTCTCTCACCCCGATTTGTGAGAGAAGGCCTTTGTCCAGCAGTGGGCATTAAAGGCTGATAATATTATTTATTATTATAATCCGCATCGATAGCTTTTTGCAGTCGACCTTTTAACCACTCCAGAGTCAATACTAAGTTACAACTTGCCTAAGCCCTTTGTACAATCTGATGTCCGAATTGCTTAGAATTGAATTAGCAGGACATATTACTCTTGCCCAATGTGTACATTTGTCATGGGTGCAGCAAAAGAGGAAAGAATAAAAGAAGCAATATACAAATTTTTCTAATATTTTTCTATAGGACCTTTCCTCCCGGAACCGGAAACAAAACCCGAGGCGAAACCGGAGGAACCTCCAAACGAGCACCTCTACAACCGTAATGTCCTTTGGACTTTCGAAGACATCCACATGCTTATAGGCAGTGATCTCCCCATATTTGGGGACAAAGACCGACCCTGCGTCAGTCTGAGACTCAGAGACGCGAGAGAACCAATTAACGTGCTAACTGGAATAGACTATTGGCTTGACAACCTCATGTGCAACGTTCCAGAAGTCCTAATGTGCTACCATTTGGACGGGATCGTCCAAAAGTACGAGCCGATGAAGACTGAAGACTTACCGAATATGGAAAACTCGAAATTCTCTCCCAAAGTGATCAGAAATGTTGCTCAGAATATCTTGTCCTTTCTTAAATCGAATGCGACGAAAGCGGGACATACTTATTGGCTGTTTAAAGGGCCACATGACGATGTTGTGAAGTTGTATGACCTGACGTCTTTATGTCCGGATAGTTTAGATAATCCGTTTACGACTCCCGTTGCGATGTTGCTGTACCGGGTTGCTAGGAATATGCGGATGACGAACAGGTCGAAACATGTCCGCCAGCTGTTGGAGCATGTGGTTGAGTTGTTGAAGGTGGAGAGGTACCCTCAGATTGTGGCGTCCTCCCATTATATGTTGGCTGATTTGTATGTGCCGGCAACTACGAATCCTGCTTGCCCAGATTTTAAAGGTGAGACTTTTTTATGGAGTAGCCTTTTATATTATAGCTCGAGGGACATGTTGCATTCGACAAATATTTGTGTGGTTTATTATTGACTGCCTTGTTGGTGTAGTTTCGTATGGTGCTGCTAGCGAGGTAACGAGGTCCTGGGTTCACAAGATCGGACAAATGTAGTTTTTCTATCGAAAAATTGCCAGTTTCTGACCGAAGCCTGAAATTGTGCCCGGTATGTGGCAATAAGCTCGCCTCCTATTACATGGGACTTTAATTGGGGGCAAAAAGTGGGTGTACACAGTATACCTTTGCTACCCTCGTTTGGAGAATATAGGCGTGACGGTGTTTATAGAGTAAAAACAGCAACATTAAAAAAATAAAGTTTTATTAAAACTCTAAACATCCAACACAAATGTTTGGATGTTTAGAGTTTTAATACACCGTCACGCCTATATTCCCTAAAGGGGGTGGCAGAGGTGTACTGAGTACACCCACGTTTCGCCGACGATGTTAGGTCCCATGTAATAGGGGGCGAGCCTATTGCCATATACCAGGCACAATTCCAGACTCCGGACTCATACTAAGAATTTTTCGTTAGAAAAACTACATTTGTCCGACCTAGGATTTGAACCCAGGACCTCGTGATCATAAAGCGATGCGCTTTGCCACCAGACCAACGAGGCAGTCATTAGAAGTTTAGAGTTTTAAAACTTCAGATTTTATATGTGACTTCACGTAGCTTATGACCCCCCATGTCATATTTTATGTTAGGCATGGTTACTTACCAAAGTCTGGAAGTTAGAAGAAACCTAATGCTAGTTAAGTACTTCTTTCGTTTAATCCGGGGCGCCTTATCGAACCCTTCACTACTAAAGATAATTTCTTTTCATATACCATTACCAATTCAGCATGCACTTAGGCCTCGACAGCGTTCTCTATTTACAGTGCCCAAAACAAGCACCATAATCCACACTACCAGTCCTTTATACATTGCTTTAACACATATTAATAATATATTGCAATGGAATGGATCCTTAGACTTTTTCTGGCATTCAGAACCGAAGTTCTAAGCATCAGCTAACCTGTAAGGACCGAGCTATTGTCTTAATTATATAATTATAAAAAGTGTACCTTCAAAATCTCTTGATTTAATTTAATTTACATTACAGAAAATGTTTAATCTAAGGTAAAATTATGTCATTTCTTTATTGTTAAATTCTAATTTTAATTGAACCAATAACTTATGTGTGTAGAATTTACTGTTAATATAAGTTGGTTGTAAATAAATAAATGTCACATGATGTCACACTTTGTTGACCCCCTCCCCCCATGTCACACGATGTCACACTTCGTTGAGCGCTTCCCCCTGAACGTGTAACGTCATTTATGTATGGTCCCTTACTTCCACTATTAATTACAGATGAGAGTTCAGATTCAGACGGCGAAGACAACGATTATGTAAACGGGGACTTCGTATCTGAAGATACTATGTACTCAGACGGGAGTACCGTGCAAGTTGGAGGCGGAAACGGGGTTCGGGTCGAAGACGAGAACGTTGAGGGCGGAAGCGGGACTAAGGACGACAGTGAAGCAAAGGACGGTAACGGGAGTAAGGACGGGAATGAGCCAGAGGACGAGAATGGAGCTGAGGACGGAAATGGAGTGGAAGATATGGATGGGGCGGAGCGGGCGCTGGCTTTGCAGATACGGGGACTTACTTTGAGAGATACAGGGGATAGAGAGAGAGTTGGAGATGGTGATCGCATTGGGGTAAGTTGTGGGAATTTTAAATTTATATCTGCCGTTTGCGAATCATGAGGGGCTAAACTATATTTGGGCTTAGGCAATTTGGGTATCAAATGAAATCTTGTAAATAGCCACTTTCGAGCTTATACAACATGTAACTTAAATGATGCAAGATCCCAATTAGACATTTGCTATACAAATTCAATATGAAAATGAAAATTCCAGTATTGAAGGTAACAATAGGTACTATTTTCTTAAAAACTTAGCTACCAAAGTAACTACAAAATTAAAGAAGTCTAATTGAAATCGCTGTATTGCTTTTAATTATGGTTAAACTTAATACAGTGTATCGAGGAACACCTGGAATTAGTTTATTAATTTTACCCACTTTAAGTATTAAAGGCAATTGTAACATGTACTAATAGTTGGAATTGATTCAATTCCCGAATAAAATATTTGCCGGTCTTGCATTATACAAGGTGTAACATAATAAACGCAAGACCTGAAAGTATTTTGTTCTAAATCGGTAACTGAACTGATTCCAATAGTTTTTAATGTATCTTATTTATTTTCATAATTTGCATAAATGCTGTTACTCCTTCAGTGCGCTATAACAAACTATTATTATTCTTGATTTAAAGCAATACGGAGATTTCAAATGCATTTGTAAAACGTATTTGCCAATACGCACACATTCACATACAAGTTTCATTGTTAATTGAGGTATAATAATGAGGTAAAAGTACTTAAAAAAAGGGTTAAAAACTTTAAATTTTGAATTTTGGTTTTCGTATTGAATATGTGAAACAATGATCTAATCGGCGTATCTGAGGTCTTGCATTATTAACGATACACCTATATATGTATATGTTGAATACATTTATACTACACAAGCTGTTAAAGACTATAAAGTTTCTTTCAGATACCCAATTATAATTTACGCAGTCCGGATTAATAATTTAGTATCGTTACCTATGTGTGGCGCTCGTAGCGCTTTGCTACCGCGGTATTCTTACCGATCACCAAGGTTAAGCAGCGTTCGACTCGGTCGGCCCGAGATGGGAGACCGTTTGTGGCATTTTCATAATCGAGTATCTCCGTGATTCGGAAGGCACGTCAAGCCGTTGGGCCCGGTTACCTCGTAATGTGTTAGTCGTTAAGCCAATTTGGCAGCCTTTTAAACGGCTTGATAAGTTCCAACAGCGGGTGGCCACAAACCTGCCTCCGCCAATGCGCACTGGGTCCGCGTGGTGGAGTATGACCTAATCACTCTTACTTTGATTAGTGAGAGAAGGCATTTGGCCAGAAGTGGGGCAGTATAGACTTTTTATTATTATTATTGTTACCTATACTTCCTATTAATTAATATATTTTTTTTGTGGCAATTGCGTTTATATTATGCCATTGTACAAAGTTTACGAATATTCATTTCTAAATCAATTCAACTCCCCAATGAACTTGATGACAACGGTGATAATGAGTGCCCCACCCTGGATAGTAAAGCGATGGATACTTTACATACCGATTGCAACGGCCGTTTTGAGGGAAATAGAAAAGGTACATTTAATCACTTTGTTACAATTACCTTCACTCATGCACATATAGGAATACATAATGGTTAATATTCCACCAACATTACACATTATATTTCGAAATAACAAAAGTGTTGAAAATTAAAACAAATTTACAACATCAATCTTCGATTTCCCGCCTTAATTAATATTATACATGTGTAAAATTTGTGTGTTTGGATGTTGGTGACTCAATCGCGCAATAGCGGAACGGATTTGGGTGAAATTTGGCACACAGTTTGTCTACCTGGATTAACATATAGGATACTTTTTATCCATCTGTCTAAAGTCAACGCGGGCAAAGTCGCGGGCAGAAGCTAGTCTATACTATCTATACTAATATTACGAAGAAGAATTGTATTTTTGTAAACGAATACACTCAAAAACTACAGGACCGATTACATAAATTCTTTCACCATTAAAAAGCTACCTTACTCGTAGGCTATAAAACATAGACCCGGTAGGTGGCGCTGTTGTCGACCGGGTACGAAGTCGCGGGAAACTGTATCTTATAAAAAGGAAATATTTGTTTGTAATCGATAAGGGGCGTCCATTAATTATGTGAGGGGATTTTAGTGATTTTTTGACCTCCCCTCCCCCTCTGGTGAGTTTTCGTGAGATTTGGCTCAATCTCGTTAAGTATTATTGATAATGATAATATGATTTGGCCATATTTTAGTGAATCTTTTAATTAATTAAATACTATTTTCTCGCAATTTTACTCTGTTTCTTGCCAAAAAAAATTGACGTGACTCCCTCCTCTCCCCAAAGTAAGATTAGATGAGATTAGATTTAAATTAGCCGGTTAATTTGAGATTACTTTCGTTCGTTGACTTTCTCAAGGTCACGATCATATAGAATCGTTAGAAATAATAACATTGGTCCTTAAAAATAGAAGATGGTCGCCGCACCGTCGAGATGGTCTTGGCCGCGTGCTTTTTTTTTTTTTTGTATAGGCCAGTACAATAGCACTTACAAACGTCAAAATTATTATATTTTTAAGCGGTTCATTTCGATATTAAGAACTAAAAAATGATATTCTAATCGAAATTAATTTCATTAAATTTGATAAAGTTTCCTCATTAACCGGTTAATAAAGGAACGTAATTTTTAACTAGATTCCGAACATTTTGAACCGGTTCCGACCCCTGATTCACGGGGTCATCAGTGTCAGGTTTTGAGCATCTGTTCGTTTACGGCGTGTTGTCGGCAGGAGCGCAAGCGCAAGCCCCGCGCGGACAGCGGGCTGGGCGTGGCGGCGCCCGCGCGCTGCGGCCGCGCGCTGTCCCACGCGCTCAAGGGGCTGCTGGCGCTGCACAGCGTCACCATATACAAATGCAAGGTAACACCTTGTTTGTTTTGCTAACACTTCATTATCTATCTATCTCTGCGAGCTCTGCGGAAGATGTGCGGAGTGAAGCTGACCGACCGTATTCGCAACAGCGCAGTAAGAAAGCGAGTAGGTATGAAAGATAGTATCGGTGTGAAGATGAGAAAGGGTATGCTCCGTTGGTTCGGGCATATAGAAAGAATGTCCGAAGAAAGAATGACAAAACTGATATACAATGCGAAAGTGGAAGGATGTAGGTACCGGAGAAGACCTAGACTATCTTACCATGACCAAATAGACCGGGTTTTATCTGAAGGACAAGTCAGGAATCTCCGTAACCGGCGAGCGTGTATGAGACGACCTATGAGAGTAGAGGAAGCCAGAGAGGTATGTAAGGAAAGAACCTGTTGCAACTCTGTACTCTGTCTACCCCGTAAGGGATCTAGCGTGATGATATAGATAGAAATAAATAGATAGATTGTTAGAACTCTGCACTCTCTGCCTACCCCGCAAGGGTGCAGAGTAGGCAGAGACACGCTCATACACGCTCGCCGATTACAGAGACTCTAGACTTGACTCTCTACCATGACCAACCGAGTCTTAATTATCCTACTAATAAAATTGTCTGTGTGCAAAGCGCATCTCTCAGTGATCACGAGGTCGTGGGTTCAAATCCTAGGTCGAATAAATGAAGTTTTTCTAACGAAAACTTCCCAGTATGAGTCCGGAGGCTGGAATTGTGCCCGGTTTAACATCGGCGGCGAAAAGTGAGTGTACACAGTACACTTCTGCCACCCCCGCTTGGGGAATATGTGCGTGACGGTGTTCTTTTTTTAATATTATAATAATGTGAAAGTTTGTATATTTAGATGTTTGTTATTCAATCAAGCAAAAACGGATGAACGGATTGAATGAAATTTAGCATACAGATAGTTTATTACCTGGACTAACACATACTTTTTATCCAGGATCCCCGTCTAAAGTTAACGCGGACTAAGTCGCGGCGCAGAAATTAATAAAAAATAAATTTAAAGTTTGTATTAAACCTTTGTTTGTTATTTGTGGGCGTAATAAAACACGTAATTAAGCATTTACCGTTCAATTTGCACTATATTATGCCTATTAGTTACTTTTATATTTGGAAATGATGTGACTAGCTCCTGACACAAAGACTAACAGTTCAATAGCGAAAAAAAAGATCGCAAATCACGGTTTTATTTGTTCGAAAAATGATGTCGTTTCAAACACAATCATATTGCATTATTTTTGTAAATATAACAAAATCAACATCAACTATCAAGGTAGTATGTATTCCCAACCCGTACTCAGTTCAGTGCAAGTACATTAGAAGATGATGCAATTAAAACAATGTATTGGTCATGCAAATCTATTCTAAGAACTGTTTTGATGGTTCAGCACTACTTACCTTAACTGCGTATTTATTAAGTTGAATGTCGTTGTAAACAGATATCAGATTATATGTTGAGTCTCTGTTCAGTTCCACTAACTGTTTTGATTAATAAGCAATTATGAATTAATATGGCGCACTCTGCGTAGGCGACGCCGTCGTAAACATGTTTGTTTGGCGATGCCTATAAATAGCCATCACCTGACAAAGTATCTCTATATCTTCTTAGCTCTCTTACCGTTCGCACGAATTCTAAGTAATATTATTGACTGCGTAATATTTTGAAGACCATTTTTTTTATAACGTTATATATTTTTATATTGTGAAAATAATATTTTTATAAAGACCCCGTCGACTATTTATTTGATTAGGTACTTAAAAGATAACCACCAAGGTACTGTATTTATATGAATGAAAAAACTCTCCGTAACATTATTTAGTTTGCGTGCGTTTATTATATTCAGGCTCAACATCATCGCCGAAATGCACACTCCTCAGGCAGCTTGAAGAATATCGTTGTGTTCTTTTTATAGAAATGAAAAAACCCAATCCTACTTATCCCGCCTACAAAATCACAAACTAACATTTCAAATTTGCACACAGGAAGAAGAACGCGAACGCATAAAACAGCAAATAATAATCGAGGAACAACACCCAAAAATGGCGAATCCATACGAACCCATCAAAATGAATTACGAACCAATCACGAGAGCGAAAACAAACGCGAAAGAGCACACCTCCAGAAGTCGCAGGCGGAAGCGAGACAGAAAAACAAGCGACAAGATGGCAGATCCAAACATAGACAAAAACGCGATACAGATATTGAAAGAAAAAAAATTATATCCGACTTGGCACGAACCTAATAGAGACGACAATTTCGCTTGGAAATTACATTTGAAAACTTTGCTGTATGAAAAAATATGTTTGGCATACGCTACATTAGCTGAATATAGTTACTCAAATGAACAGTATGGATTCTCTTTGAAATATATTGATATGGCAAGTAAATGTCAGAAGTTGTTGTGCAATATGATTATAAGGAGTAAAGTTGTTGACGCCGGGTGCTTGATAGGTCGTGTTGGAGATAATTATTTTCAGTTGAGTAAGCACTGGAGTAGGCTGGAGCAATTCAAGAAGCAGTTTGAAACGGATCATGATATTGATTCCAAGATTAGATTGGAGATTGATAATGATATGGCGGAGGAAGTTGATGATGTTACAGCAGAGGAGTTTGATCTTGGTAAGTTTGGTTTCAAAGTCAAAGTCAAAAATTATTTGCATAGGCCGATAGAAAATCACTTATAAACGTCAAAATTATGACATTTTTAACATCGACCACCGGACCGGAACGCGGTCCCCACTGAGAAGACCCGGCGAGTAACTCAGCGGGCTAGTCTTTTAACTTTATTTGTTTTATTCGATTGGTCTTTTTAATATCCATTTCTTCTTCAAAATTGTATTATAAAGATTTGTGTTTAATAATTGCTGATTGAGCTGCTCAAACCCAGCCTGTTTTTTTGTAAACATAATCCAAAACGTTTCGAGTCGTTTATAGGCACTCGCTACGCTGTTAAACAGAGTTCGACTTGGTCGGTCTGAGATGGGTGACCGTTTGTGGCATATATGAGCGTCTGTGTTTTGGAAGGCACGTTAAGCCGTTGGCTACGGTCACCACTTAATGTGGTGACCGGAGCCAACGCCAACCTTATCGGTAGCTTAATAAGTTGCTACAACAGGTGGCTACAAACCGGCCTCCACCACTCTATATTAGGTCCGCGTGATGGAGTATGATCTAATCTAGGACTCCTAAACGGATGAATCGATTTCAATTTACTCGTTTTGTTTGGAAGGTGACTTGATCAAGTGTTCTTAGCGATGATTAAACAAAATTCTGTTCACCCGTTTAAAGATCATCGGCTCTTTTGTAGTTGGTAAATAGGTGTTCAATTTGTAACTTCTACTGGTCTGATCGATTCAATAATATGGTCACCTTGATCTGATGCTGCAGCATCATCTGGAATCTGCATGATACCCAACTGCTCACCAACTTACAGCAGAGCTATCGTGTTTGGGTTAATTGGAATGGTCTCCATGAATAGGTTATAGATAGAGATGGTGATCAGGGTCTGATCAGTGGTTTACTTTTGTGATTTTTAATTTAAACTTGTTTTCATTATTTCTAAGCAGTGATAGCCTAGTGGTTAGACCGTTGGACTGCAAAGTCAGAGGTCTCGGGTTCAAACCCGGGCACGCACCTCTTGTCTTTTCGAAAGCATGTGCATATTAAAAATTAACTATCACTCGCTTTAACGGTGAAGGAAAACATCGTGAGAAAACCTGCATGGCTAAGAGTTTCTCGAAGGTGTGTGAAGTTCGCCAACCCGCACTGGGCCAGCGTGGTGGACTATGGCCTAAACCCTCTCAGTTTGAGAGGAGGCCCGTGCCCAACGGTGGGACAGTTTCTTAACAGGGTTTATATTATTATTACAATTTATAGCCATCTCACCTAAGTCTCACCTAATCATCTTAGTCACTATACTGCACATCCTCTGAGATCCAGCTTTAACCTTCCTCACATTGTTGTTTTTTTTTTCTGTACTTTTTATGTTAAGTGTTCATGCGTTGTCCGTTTATAAATTTAGTTAAATTTAATTTAAGAAGCTTAAGAAATACCTATTAGCCACTATTATATTGCATGCTGAGGTCACCCTTAAGTGGATGTGCATTTAGTTAAAAAACCTTAGAAATACTTAGATGTAAATTGAATGTAATAACTGTTGGTGATCCTTAATAAAAAAAAATCTAGATATATCTTTTTGTTGTCTTTATTTTTGTTTTCTAGATATATCCCTGCCTACGAGCGAAGTATCCGCTATGCTAATGTCGTGCGCACACTACCGCCGCGCAGCCAACGTTGCATGCGACAAACGCAGCGAACTGTTGCGTCGCCTGGCTTCCGTCGACAACGAACTAGCTGTCCGCTACATGAATGATGCACAACGTGAGTTTGTTTCATTTACTTTATGATTAAGAACGATAATACTTTAGGATTACATTTACGAAGCTATTGCGAAGAGGGGATGGCATAATAAGATGTTCCTATACAATTTGGACTTAATTTGATGGACGATTTGGCGCAGTGTTTAAGAGCTTAAGCCGCTTCGCCCACTGAGTCGAAGTAAGTAAGTAAGTAATGTTTATTTGTGAAACATAGGTTACAGGTGAGATCATACAATTATATAATTAACAGTGCACTATGTTTTGCTCTTGGGCGTACAAATTTTTATAAACATTTTATAGATATATATAAGAAGTTGAATAAAATATTAATATCAAACAATAGTTTAGTTAGACGGACGATTTAGCGCAGTGGTTAAGAGCTTAAGCCGCTCCGCCCACTGTGTCTAATAGTCGCGGGTTCGATTCCCGCACGGGACAAATCTTTGTGTGATCCACAAATATTTGATTCGGTCTGGGTATTTGTGTATGTGAATTTTCATGTTTGTAAACGCACCCACGACACAGGAATAAATCAAACTGTGGGGCTCCGTTTAAAAAAAAAAAAAATTAATTAATTAATTATGAAGTAGAATAAAAAATATTAGTATCGAACAATAGGTAAAGTCGTAAAAATAGTCGCGGGTTCGATTCCCGCACGGGACAAATCTTTCTGTGAATCACAATTATTTATTTCAGTCTGAAAATTGTGCATCCACACCACTCAGGAATAAATCCTAGTGTGGGGCTACGTTTTTTCACAAAAAAAATAAGCGTGCCACTGTGCGGGGCGAGAGGGACGTTACGCCCAACCCACGTTTGTGTTTGCCATCTGGCGGAGACTGGTAAAAACTAAACGGCTCGTCCATCTCAATGTTACTTGTAAGTTCAATTATATTAAGGTAGATGGCAATTTTAATAAATATCTAAAAATAACGAAAAAAAATCCAAATAAATCGTGATCTTTGCACGTTAATTTTAAGGGTTTTATTTTTAGTAAAAGTTGATAATATTCAATAGCCATGCGAACTCGAGCGGACGTGTGAATGGAGCGAGTAGCCATGACAAACTGAGGTAAGCCACGACCACCATGGTGACGTCAAGGCTTTTAGAAAATACAGGCCTCTTCGCATTTGCTTCGACTGACCCACAGACTGTTGTTCTATACTCTACCGAAATTTATGGAATACGTCAAAAACAAAGGAATCGAAAAGTACTCATTGTTCTGCGTGGTAAAAGATAGCTATGTTTGTTTTAACACATATTTCTGCTTAGTAACTTAAGATTATATTTATGTATGTATATATATATATATATATATATATATATATATATATATATATATATATATATATATATATATATATATATATGTGCTATTTATGTATTGTATTATATTATATATTGGTATATTACTTTCTTATTGTTTTCCCTTCTTTTTTTTTCTCATTTTTTAGCACCTACCACAGTTGTTTCCACACCACCTCAAGGTAGACTGGCAGAAAATGCCTCAGGCATTAAGTCCGCTTATGTACACATGTGCATAAAGAATAAATAAATAAATAAATTAATAATTAGTCTATCTATAACATCACGCCAGATCCCTTGCGAGGTAGGCAAAGAGTACAGAGTTCCAACAGGTTCTTTCCTTACATACCTCTCTGGCTTCCTCGACTCTAATACTTAGTCGAAGTGAAAAATACTTTGCCTCGCGGTAGGTATGTAGATAGTGTTGTCTACTTTGCTAACCTCGTCCGCGCAAGTCCATTGGCCAATAAAACACAATTATTTATTAAATTTATAAATTATAAGTTATTTTAATAACTGAAACTATCTGTACTCATTGCCTACCCTGCGAAATATATAGCAAAATAAATAGATAGCTTGTTTGTTTTTTTTTGTAGCTCTCCTTTCAATTTTCCGAGCATACAAAGCGACAGTCTGTATATGACTCTTTTGTCAGACCAATAAACAGACCTAAAATTATTAATTACTTCGTATGTGTCCGCAACTTCGTCCTTTTAAATTTTTCCAGGATTAAAAGTATCCTATGTAGTATCCAGGTAATAAAATATCTGTGTGCCAAATTTTATCCAAATGCGTTGAGCCATTTTCGCGTGATTGAGTCACAAACATCCAGACATCTAAACATACATACTTTCACATTCATAAAATTAGTAGGATAAATTCAAATGCCCGAACATTTTTTACAGAAATTTACATGAAATATCTAGAAGAGTCAGACCCAAAGGACCCCAAAGCTCAACTACTACAGAAACAGTTCACTATCACCTCGCGGAAGTCCCTGGAGTGCTTGGACGAAGCCACGGACATCTTTAAGCAAGTGAACGACTTGCCGAACCTGGCCTTGTTGTACTGCAACAAGGGGAGGTACTTGAGGTTCAAGGCGCATTGCGATCAGGGCGGGTTCAGGTTAGTAGTAACATATAATGATGTGAGTAAAAGAGGTGATAGTCATTCAACTACTCTCTCATCCTTTACCCTCTCTATTCAGTGAAGGTAAAGGATGACAGAAATAGAAGCGTGTCAGAGCGGAGAAGATAACAGTGGAACTACAACTAGGATCGCGTCATAGCGGGATAGAGTGATAGTGGGATTGGTTGATAGCGGAATTGAGTCAGCGGGATAGTATGACACGGGAGTTGGAATGACAGTGGGGTAAATAGGTTGAGATCAGGATTGGGGGAAGGTTCCCAAAGCTTTAGCTACTACAGAAACAGTTCACTATCACTTCAGGGAAGTCTCTCACAGACATTTTAAAGCAAATGAACGACTTGCCGAATTTGGCCTTGTTGTACTGCAACAAGGGGAGGTGCTTGAAGTTCAAGGCGCACTGCGGTCAAGGGGGATTCAGGTTAGTAAGAATAATGATGGATGAAAGTGTATGAGGGATAGGAGAATTTTGAAGATAGGATTACAGAAATAGGAGATAGAGGAGAATAAGGTGATACCGAGGATAGGGTGATAGTGGGGCGGGATGACTGTGGGGTAGCGTGACTGCGTGGTTACGATGACGGTGAGGATAGGGTGATAGTGGGGCGGGGTGACAGGGGTAGCGTGACTGCGTGGTTACGATGACGGTGAAGATAGGGTGATAGTGGGGCGGGGTGAAGGGGGTAGCGTGACTGCGTGGTTACAATGACGGTGAGGATAGGGTGATAGTGGGGCGGGGTGACAGTGGGTAGGCGTGACTGCGTAGTTATGATGACGGTGAGGATAGGCTGATAGTGGGGCGGGGTGACAGTGAGGTAGCGAGACTGTGTGGTTACGATGACGGTGAGGATAGGGTAATAGTGAGGCGGGGTGACAATGGTCCCCATGACTGCGTGGTTACGATGACAGTGAGGATAGGGTGATATTGAAGCGGGGTGACAGTGGGGTAGCGTGACTGCGTGGTTACGATGACGGTGAGGATAGGGTAATAGTGAGGCGGGGTGTCAATGGTCCCCGTGACTGCGTAGTTACGATGACAGTGAGGATAGGGTAATAGTGAGGCGGGGCGACAATGGTCCCCGTGACTGCGTAGTTACGATGACAGTGAGGATAGGGTGATATTGAAGCGGGGTGACAGTGGGGTAGCGTGACTGCGTGGTTACGATGACGGTGAGGATAGGGTAATAGTGAGGCGGGGTGACAATGGTCCCCATGACTGCGTGGTTACGATGACAGTGAGGATAGGGTGATATTGAAGCGGGTTGACAGTGGGGTAGCGTGACTGCGTGGTTACGATGACGGTGAGGATAGGGTAATAGTGAGGCGGGGCGACAATGGTCCCCGTGACTGCGTAGTTACGATGACAGTGAGGATAGGGTGATATTGAAGCGGGGTGACAGTGGGGTAGCGTGACTGCGTGGTTACGATGACGGTGAGGATAGGGTAATAGTGAGGCGGGGTGACAATGGTCCCCATGACTGCGTGGTTACGATGACAGTGAGGATAGGGTGATATTGAAGCGGGTTGACAGTGGGGTAGCGTGACTGCGTGGTTACGATGACGGTGAGGATAGGGTAATAGTGAGGCGGGGCGACAATGGTCCCCGTGACTGCGTAGTTACGATGACAGTGAGGATAGGGTGATATTGAAGCGGGGTGACAGTGGGGTAGCGTGACTGCGTGGTTACGATGACGGTGAGGATAGGGTAATAGTGAGGCGGGGTGACAATGGTCCCCATGACTGCGTGGTTACGATGACAGTGAGGATAGGGTGATATTGAAGCGGGTTGACAGTGGGGTAGCGTGACTGCGTGGTTACGATGACGGTGAGGATAGGGTAATAGTGAGGCGGGGTGTCAATGGTCCCCGTGACTGCGTAGTTACGATGACAGTGAGGATAGGGTAATAGTGAGGCGGGGTGACAATGGTTCCCGTGACTGCGTGGTTACGATGACGGTGAGGATAGGGTAATAGTGAGGCGGGGTGACAATGGTTCCCGTGACTGCGTAGTTACGATGACAGTGAGGATAAGGTAATAGTGAGGCGGGGTGTCAATGGTCCCCGTGACTGCGTGGTTACGATGACGGTGAGGATAGGGTAATAGTGAGGCGGGGTGACAATGGTTCCCGTGACTGCGTAGTTACGATGACAGTGAGGATAGGGTAATAGTGAGGCGGGGTGTCAATGGTTCCCGTGACTGCGTAGTTACGATGACAGTGAGGATAGGGTAATAGTGAGGCGGGGTGACAATGGTTCCCGTGACTGCGTAGTTACGATGACAGTGAGGATAAGGTAATAGTGAGGCGGGGTGTCAATGGTCCCCGTGACTGCGTAGTTACGATGACAGTGAGGATAGGGTAATAGTGAGGCGGGGTGACAATGGTTCCCGTGACTGCGTAGTTACGATGACAGTGAGGATAAGGTAATAGTGAGGCGGGGTGTCAATGGTCCCCGTGACTGCGTAGTTACGATGACAGTGAGGATAGGGTAATAGTGAGGCGGGGTGACAATGGTTCCCGTGACTGCGTAGTTACGATGACAGTGAGGATAAGGTAATAGTGAGGCGGGGTGTCAATGGTCCCCGTGACTGCGTAGTTACGATGACAGTGAGGATAGGGTGATATTGAAGCGGGCTGACAGTGGGGTAGCGTGACTGCGTGGTTACGATGACGGTGAGGATAGGGTAATAGTGAGGCGGGGTGTCAATGGTCCCCGTGACTGCGTGGTTACGATGACGGTGAGGATAGGGTAATAGTGAGGCGGGGTGTCAATGGTCCCCGTGACTGCGTAGTTACGATGACAGTGAGGATAGGGTGATATTGAAGCGGGCTGACAGTGGGGTAGCGTGACTGCGTGGTTACGATGACTGTGAGGATAGGGTAATAGTGAGGCGGGGTGTCAATGGTCCCCGTGACTGCGTGGTTACGATGACGGTGAGGATAGGGTAATAGTGAGGCGGGGTGTCAATGGTCCCCGTGACTGCGTAGTTACGATGACAGTGAGGATAGGGTGATATTGAAGCGGGCTGACAGTGGGGTAGCGTGACTGCGTGGTTACGATGACGGTGAGGATAGGGTAATAGTGAGGCGGGGTGTCAATGGTCCCCGTGACTGCGTAGTTACGATGACAGTGAGGATAGGGTGATATTGAAGCGGGGTGACAGTGGGGTAGCGTGACTGCGTGGTTACGATGACGGTGAGGATAGGGTAATAGTGAGGCGGGGTGTCAATGGTCCCCGTGACTGCGTAGTTACGATGACAGTGAGGATAGGGTGATATTGAAGCGGGGTGACAGTGGGGTAGTGTGACTGCGTGGTTACGATGACGGTGAGGATAGGGTAATAGTGAGGCGGGGTGTCAATGGTCCCCGTGACTGCGTGGTTACGATGACGGTGAGGATAGGGTAATAGTGAGGCGGGGTGACAATGGTTCCCGTGACTGCGTAGTTACGATGACAGTGAGGATAAGGTAATAGTGAGGCGGGGTGTCAATGGTCCCCGTGACTGCGTAGTTACGATGACAGTGAGGATAGGGTGATATTGAAGCGGGGTGACAGTGGGGTAGCGTGACTGCGTGGTTACGATGACGGTGAGGATAGGGTAATAGTGAGGCGGGGTGTCAATGGTCCCCGTGACTGCGTAGTTACGATGACAGTGAGGATAGGGTGATATTGAAGCGGGGTGACAGTGGGGTAACGTGACTGCGTGGTTACGATGACGGTGAGGATAGGGTAATAGTGAGGCGGGGTGTCAATGGTCCCCGTGACTGCGTGGTTACGATGACGGTGAGGATAGGGTAATAGTGAGGCGGGGTGACAATGGTTCCCGTGACTGCGTAGTTACGATGACAGTGAGGATAAGGTAATAGTGAGGCGGGGTGTCAATGGTCCCCGTGACTGCGTAGTTACGATGACAGTGAGGATAGGGTGATATTGAAGCGGGCTGACAGTGGGGTAGCGTGACTGCCTGGTTACGATGACGGTGAGGATAGGGTAATAGTGAGGCGGGGTGTCAATGGTCCCCGTGACTGCGTGGTTACGATGACGGTGAGGATAGGGTAATAGTGAGGCGGGGTGACAATGGTCCCCGTGACTGCGTAGTTACGATGACAGTGAGGATAGGGTGATATTGAAGCGGGCTGACAGTGGGGTAGCGTGACTGCGTGGTTACGATGACGGTGAGGATAGGGTAATAGTGAGGCGGGGTGTCAATGGTCCCCGTGACTGCGTGGTTACGATGACGGTGAGGATAGGGTAATAGTGAGGCGGGGTGTCAATGGTCCCCGTGACTGCGTAGTTACGATGACAGTGAGGATAGGGTGATATTGAAGCGGGCTGACAGTGGGGTAGCGTGACTGCGTGGTTACGATGACGGTGAGGATAGGGTAATAGTGAGGCGGGGTGTCAATGGTCCCCGTGACTGCGTAGTTACGATGACAGTGAGGATAGGGTGATATTGAAGCGGGCTGACAGTGGGGTAGCGTGACTGCGTGGTTACGATGACGGTGAGGATAGGGTAATAGTGAGGCGGGGTGTCAATGGTCCCCGTGACTGCGTAGTTACGATGACAGTGAGGATAGGGTGATATTGAAGCGGGCTGACAGTGGGGTAGCGTGACTGCGTGGTTACGATGACGGTGAGGATAGGGTAATAGTGAGGCGGGGTGTCAATGGTCCCCGTGACTGCGTAGTTACGATGACAGTGAGGATAGGGTGATATTGAAGCGGGGTGACAGTGGGGTAGCGTGACTGCGTGGTTACGATGACGGTGAGGATAGGGTAATAGTGAGGCGGGGTGTCAATGGTCCCCGTGACTGCGTAGTTACGATGACAGTGAGGATAGGGTGATATTGAAGCGGGCTGACAGTGGGGTAGCGTGACTGCGTGGTTACGATGACGGTGAGGATAGGGTAATAGTGAGGCGGGGTGTCAATGGTCCCCGTGACTGCGTGGTTACGATGACGGTGAGGATAGGGTAATAGTGAGGCGGGGTGTCAATGGTCCCCGTGACTGCGTAGTTACGATGACAGTGAGGATAGGGTGATATTGAAGCGGGCTGACAGTGGGGTAGCGTGACTGCGTGGTTACGATGACGGTGAGGATAGGGTAATAGTGAGGCGGGGTGTCAATGGTCCCCGTGACTGCGTGGTTACGATGACGGTGAGGATAGGGTAATAGTGAGGCGGGGTGTCAATGGTCCCCGTGACTGCGTAGTTACGATGACAGTGAGGATAGGGTGATATTGAAGCGGGCTGACAGTGGGGTAGCGTGACTGCGTGGTTACGATGACGGTGAGGATAGGGTAATAGTGAGGCGGGGTGTCAATGGTCCCCGTGACTGCGTAGTTACGATGACAGTGAGGATAGGGTGATATTGAAGCGGGCTGACAGTGGGGTAGCGTGACTGCGTGGTTACGATGACGGTGAGGATAGGGTAAAAGTGAGGCGGGGTGTCAATGGTCCCCGTGACTGCGTAGTTACGATGACAGTGAGGATAGGGTGATATTGAAGCGGGCTGACAGTGGGGTAGCGTGACTGCGTGGTTACGATGACGGTGAGGATAGGGTAATAGTGAGGCGGGGTGTCAATGGTCCCCGTGACTGCGTAGTTACGATGACAGTGAGGATAGGGTGATATTGAAGCGGGGTGACAGTGGGGTAGCGTGACTGCGTGGTTACGATGACGGTGAGGATAGGGTAATAGTGAGGCGGGGTGTCAATGGTCCCCGTGACTGCGTAGTTACGATGACAGTGAGGATAGGGTGATATTGAAGCGGGGTGACAGTGGGGTAGCGTGACTGCGTGGTTACGATGACGGTGAGGATAGGGTAATAGTGAGGCGGGGTGTCAATGGTCCCCGTGACTGCGTGGTTACGATGACGGTGAGGATAGGGTAATAGTGAGGCGGGGTGACAATGGTCCCCGTGACTGCGTAGTTACGATGACGGTGAGGATAGGGTAATAGTGAGGCGGGGTGTCAATGGTCCCCGTGACTGCGTGGTTACGATGACAGTGAGGATAGGGTAATAGTGAGGCGGGGTGTCAATGGTCCCCGTGACTGCGTGGTTACGATGACGGTGAGGATAGGGTAATAGTGAGGCGGGGTGTCAATGGTCCCCGTGACTGCGTAGTTACGATGACAGTGAGGATAGGGTGATATTGAAGCGGGCTGACAGTGGGGTAGCGTGACTGCGTGGTTACGATGACGGTGAGGATAGGGTAATAGTGAGGCGGGGTGACAATGGTTCCCGTGACTGCGTAGTTACGATGACAGTGAGGATAGGGTAATAGTGAGGCGGGGTGTCAATGGTCCCCATGACTGCGTGGTTACGATGACAGTGAGGATAGGGTGATATTGAAGCGGGGTGACAGTGGGGTAGCGTGACTGCGTGGTTACGATGACGGTGAGGATAGGGTAATAGTGAGGCGGGGTGTCAATGGTCCCCGTGACTGCGTGGTTACGATGACGGTGAGGATAGGGTAATAGTGAGGCGGGGTGACAATGGTTCCCGTGACTGCGTAGTTACGATGACAGTGAGGATAGGGTGATATTGAAGCGGGCTGACAGTGGGGTAGCGTGACTGCGTGGTTACGATGACGGTGAGGATAGGGTGATATTGAAGCGGGCTGACAGTGGGGTAGCGTGACTGCGTGGTTACGATGACGGTGAGGATAGGGTAATAGTGAGGCGGGGTGTCAATGGTCCCCGTGACTGCGTAGTTACGATGACAGTGAGGATAGGGTGATATTGAGGCGGGGTGACAATGGTTCCCGTGACTGCGTAGTTACGATGACAGTGAGGATAGGGTAATAGTGAGGCGGGGTGTAAATGGTCCCCGTGACTGCGTAGTTACGATGACAGTGAGGATAGGGTGATATTGAGGCGGGGTGACAATGGTTCCCGTGACTGCGTAGTTACGATGACGGTGAGGATAGGGTAATAGTGAGGCGGGGTGTCAATGGTCCCCGTGACTGCGTAGTTACGATGACAGTGAGGATAGGGTGATATTGAGGCGGGGTGACAATGGTTCCCGTGACTACGTAGTTACGATGACGGTGAGGATAGGGTAATAGTGAGGCGGGGTGACAATGGTCCCCATGACTGCGTGGTTACGATGACAGTGAGGATAGGGTGATATTGAAGCGGGGTGACAGTGGGGTAGCGTGACTGCGTGGTTACGATGACGGTGAGGATAGGGTAATAGTGAGGCGGGGTGTCAATGGTCCCCGTGACTGCGTGGTTACGATGACGGTGAGGATAGGGTAATAGTGAGGCGGGGTGACAATGGTCCCCGTGACTGCGTAGTTACGATGACAGTGAGGATAGGGTAATAGTGAGGCGGGGTGTCAATGGTCCCCGTGACTGCGTGGTTACGATGACGGTGAGGATAGGGTAATAGTGAGGCGGGGTGACAATGGTCCCCGTGACTGCGTAGTTACGATGACGGTGAGGATAGGGTAATAGTGAGGCGGGGTGTCAATGGTCCCCGTGACTGCGTGGTTACGATGACGGTGAGGATAGGGTAATAGTGAGGCGGGGTGTCAATGGTCCCCGTGACTGCGTGGTTACGATGACGGTGAGGATAGGGTAATAGTGAGGCGGGGTGTCAATGGTCCCCGTGACTGCGTGGTTACGATGACGGTGAGGATAGGGTAATAGTGAGGCGGGGTGTCAATGGTCCCCGTGACTGCGTAGTTACGATGACAGTGAGGATAGGGTGATATTGAAGCGGGCTGACAGTGGGGTAGCGTGACTGCGTGGTTACGATGACGGTGAGGATAGGGTAATAGTGAGGCGGGGTGACAATGGTTCCCGTGACTGCGTGGTTACGATGACGGTGAGGATAGGGTAATAGTGAGGCGGGGTGTCAATGGTCCCCGTGACTGCGTGGTTACGATGACGGTGAGGATAGGGTAATAGTGAGGCGGGGTGACAATGGTTCCCGTGACTGCGTAGTTACGATGACAGTGAGGATAAGGTAATAGTGAGGCGGGGTGTCAATGGTCCCCGTGACTGCGTAGTTACGATGACAGTGAGGATAGGGTGATATTGAAGCGGGCTGACAGTGGGGTAGCGTGACTGCGTGGTTACGATGACAGTGAGGATAGGGTAATAGTGAGGCGGGGTGACAATGGTTCCCGTGACTGCGTAGTTACGATGACAGTGAGGATAGGGTAATAGTGAGGCGGGGTGTCAATGGTCCCCGTGACTGCGTAGTTACGATGACAGTGAGGATAGGGTGATATTGAAGCGGGCTGACAGTGGGGTAGCGTGACTGCGTGGTTACGATGACGGTGAGGATAGGGTAATAGTGAGGCGGGGTGTCAATGGTCCCCGTGACTGCGTAGTTACGATGACAGTGAGGATAGGTTGATATTGAGGCGGGGTGACAATGGTTCCCGTGACTGCGTAGTTACGATGACAGTGAGGATAGGGTAATAGTGAGGCGGGGTGTCAATGGTCCCCGTGACTGCGTAGTTACGATGACAGTGAGGATAGGGTGATATTGAGGCGGGGTGACAATGGTTCCCGTGACTGCGTAGTTACGATGACAGTGAGGATAGGGTAATAGTGAGGCGGGGTGTCAATGGTCCCCGTGACTGCGTAGTTACGATGACAGTGAGGATAGGGTGATATTGAAGCGGGCTGACAGTGGGGTAGCGTGACTGCGTGGTTACGATGACGGTGAGGATAGGGTAATAGTGAGGCGGGGTGTCAATGGTCCCCGTGACTGCGTAGTTACGATGACAGTGAGGATAGGGTGATATTGAAGCGGGCTGACAGTGGGGTAGCGTGACTGCGTGGTTACGATGACGGTGAGGATAAGGTAATAGTGAGGCGGGGTGTCAATGGTCCCCGTGACTGCGTAGTTACGATGACAGTGAGGATAGGGTGATATTGAAGCGGGCTGACAGTGGGGTAGCGTGACTGCGTGGTTACGATGACGGTGAGGATAAGGTAATAGTGAGGCGGGGTGACAATGGTTCCCGTGACTGCCTGGTTACGATGACAGTGAGGATGATAGTGGGGCGGGGTAACAGTGAGGTAGCGAGACTGTGTGGTTACGATGACGGTGAGGATAGGGTAATAGTGAGGCGGGGTGACAATGGTCCCCATGACTGCGTGGTTACGATGACAGTGAGGATAGGGTGATATTGAAGCGGGGTGACAGTGGGGTAGCGTGACTGCGTGGTTACGATGACGGTGAGGATAGGGTAATAGTGAGGCGGGGTGTCAATGGTCCCCATGACTGCGTGGTTACGATGACGGTGAGGATAGGGTAATAGTGAGGCGGGGTGACAATGGTCCCCATGACTGCGTGGTTACGATGACAGTGAGGATAGGGTGATATTGAAGCGGGGTGACAGTGGGGTAGCGTGACTGCGTGGTTACGATGACGGTGAGGATAGGGTAATAGTGAGGCGGGGTGTCAATGGTCCCCGTGACTGCGTGGTTACGATGACGGTGAGGATAGGGTAATAGTGAGGCGGGGTGACAATGGTTCCCGTGACTGCGTAGTTACGATGACAGTGAGGATAGGGTAATAGTGAGGCGGGGTGTCAATGGTCCCCGTGACTGCGTGGTTACGATGACGGTGAGGATAGGGTAATAGTGAGGCGGGGTGACAATGGTTCCCGTGACTGCGTAGTTACGATGACAGTGAGGATAGGGTAATAGTGAGGCGGGGTGACAATGGTTCCCGTGACTGCGTAGTTACGATGACAGTGAGGATAGGGTAATAGTGAGGCGGGGTGACAATGGTTCCCGTGACTGCGTAGTTACGATGACGGTGAGGATAGGGTAATAGTGAGGCGGGGTGTCAATGGTCCCCGTGACTGCGTAGTTACGATGACAGTGAGGATAGGGTGATATTGAAGCGGGGTGACAGTGGGGTAGCGTGACTGCGTGGTTACGATGACGGTGAGGATAGGGTAATAGTGAGGCGGGGTGTCAATGGTCCCCGTGACTGCGTAGTTACGATGACAGTGAGGATAGGGTGATATTGAAGCGGGCTGACAGTGGGGTAGCGTGACTGCGTGGTTACGATGACGGTGAGGATAAGGTAATAGTGAGGCGGGGTGACAATGGTTCCCGTGACTGCCTGGTTACGATGACAGTGAGGATGATAGTGGGGCGGGGTGATAGTGGGGTAGTGTGACTGTGTAGTTATGATGACGGTGAGGATAGGGTGATGGTGGGGCGGGATGACAGTGGGGTAGCGTGACTATGTGGTTACGGTAACAGTGAGGATAGAGTGATAGTGGGATGGGGTGACAGTGGGGTAGTGTGACTGCGTGGTTACGGCAACAGTGAGGATTGAATGATAGTGGAGTGGAGTGACAGTGGGGTAGCGTGACTGCGTGGTAATGGCGACAGTGAGGATTGAGTGATAGTGGGGTGGGGTGGCAGTGGGGTAGTGCGACTGCTTGGTTATGGTGAAGCTGAGGATAGGGTTATAGCGGGATAGGGTAATAGTGATGACATGGTAATAGCAGGATGTGTTGATAGTGGAATGGGGTGATATTTGAATAAGGTCAAAATAAGATGGAATAAGAGGGGGGCGGGGTCGGTGACAGTGGGGTAAGGTGATAGTGGAATAAGTGGGCAGTAGGGTAGGATGACAAAAAGAAAGCGTGACCTGGGAAAAGGGTGATAGCGGGTTTAGAGTGATGGGAAGGTAGAATGACAGTAATGTAATGCGATAAAGAGGATAGGGTAATAGATGAAGAAGAGAGAGTGAATTAGGACAAGCTGTATAAGAGATAGAAGGTGGCAACTCCGTGTTACGGGTACTAGTGGTGACGTATAAATTAAATTGCAGCATAGAAAAGCGCCGCCTGTACAGCGAAGCAGAAGCCCTCTACCAGTCTGCGCTGAAGCTGCTAGGTCCCCGCGAGAGCTGCGCGGCTGTTTCGGTGTGGGAGCTGGTGGCGTGGGAGTTGTCGTGCCACGTGTACACGCGGGCCGTGCTCATGCAGGACTCGCCGCACATATACTGCAACGTAACTATCTATCTATATATATCATCACGCCAGATCCCTTGCGGGGTAGGCAGAGAGTACAGAGTTCCAACAGGTTCTTTCTTTACATACCTCTCTGGCATCCTCCACTCTCATAGTTCGTCTCATACACGCTCGCCGGTTACGGAGACTCTTGACTAGTAACTAGTTTAATAATAATATCAGCCTATACTGCCCACTGCTGGGCAAAGGCCTTCTCTCACAAATCGAGGTGAGAGACATTAGGTCATACTCCACCACGCGGACTCAGTGCGGATTGGCGGAGGCAGGTTTGTGGCCACCTGCTGTTGGAATTTATCAAGCCGCCTATAAGGCTTCCAACTAGGCTTAACGTCCACCACTTTACGTGGTAACCGGGACCAACGGCTTAACTTGCCTTTCGAAGCTCGGGGACGCTCGAATATGAAAATGCCACAAACGGACACCCATCCCGGGCCGACCGAGTCGAACGCTGCTTAACCTTGGTGATTAGTTAAGTTATGACGCACTACTAGACGGGTCATTTAGCGCAGTGGTTAAGCCGCTCCGCCCACTGTGCCTAATAGTCCGACTGCATCAACCAGTGCCGGTTGATGCAGTCGGATCCTTCGCACTGACTTCAAATATTTGTTTTTTGCAATTTTAAGTGATGAGTGTATTAATTATTAATATTTATATACCTATAATCTATTATTCTACTTAGTTCTTCAGTAAGGATTGATATAATACTCATAATAACTGAATTTACACATTCGTGCTGTTTGCCGTCAAGGAAATCTGTGGTGTATCTTCAATGTCCAAGGGCTATAACTGATAAAATTAATATGGGGCCACCTCAGAGCTATACTGAATCCAATGCAAAAAGAATCATTAAAATCATCAGCAAAGAAGTTATAAAAAAACACAGACGAATGACACTCCTTTTTTGAAGTCAGTTAATGATGAATGAATTAAATGGTTAATTTATCAAGAATGAAATAGGAAATTATCGTATCATTTAATTTAGCTACGGTCACCAATGTGAGTAGCGTGACATTGTCTGTTTAGCTCTGTGATATAACAAATAAAAAGAAATGAATAACTCATATTTAAATTGAATTAAAAGTAATTAATAAAGTAATAATTTCAAAAGTTATATATTTTTCTCTTTCTTTGAACGGCTGTATCTCAAAAATACATTTCTGTTAGTTAATTTTCGCTCTACGGGGACGAAATGGCTTGCACCCTTTAATGATAGGATTAAGGATAGTCTCCTAAGACTACTTGTAGCTACAACGGTAGGAGTAGCTGCCCTTCTCAAAAATCCACTACTATAGCTCCACACTAGGAATAATTCTTGTCGTGGGTGCATTTACACAGATAAATTTTCCCGTACACAAATACCCAGACCGAACAAATCATTGTGGGTTACACAAAGATTTGTCCTGTGCGGGAATCGAACCCGCGACTATTAGAAACAGTGGGCGAAGCGGCTTAAGCTCTCCACCACTGCACTAAATCGTCCGTCGAATCTTAAAAATACACTTCTGTTAGTTAATTTTCGTTATACGGGGACGTAATGGCTTGCATCCTTTAAGGATAGAATTGAGGATAGTCTTCTAAGACCATTATTCTGTATCTACAACGGTAGAGGTAGTTGTCCTTACTGCCCCGTGTCAGAAATCTACCCTTTATGATTTTTTACGTAGCCCCACACTAGGAACAATTTCTGTGCCGTGGGTGCGTTTACAAACGACCGAAACAATGATTTGTGGATCACACAAAGATTGGTGGTGTTCTCTTACAATAGGTCTCATAAAAAAGCTCAGAGTTGCTCAGCGAGCTATGAAAAGACCTATGCTCGGCGTTTCCCTACGTGATCGAATCAGAAATGAGGAGATTCGTAGAAGAACCAAGGTCACCGACATAGCCCATAGGATTAGTAAGCTGAAGTGGCAATGGGCGGGCCACATGGCGCGAAGATGGGACGGGCGTTGGGGCAGAAAGATTCTAGAGTGGAGACCACGTATTGGCAAGCGCAGCGTGAGATGTCCACCTACTAGATGGACCGACGATCTTGTGAGGATCGCAGGAAGTCGTTGGATGCAGATGGTATTGGTCCGGCTGCGCTGGAGAGCGATTGGGGAAGCCTATGTTCAGCAGTGGACAAATATAGGTTGATATGATGATGATGACAAATAGTTGTCCCGTGCGGGAATCGAACCTGCGAGTACTCAATCCACTGGGCTGAGCGGGTTAAGCTCTAAACCACTGGAATAAGCCGTCAGTTTGTTTACAGGAGGTGACGGAAGTCGCGGAAGCCCTGAAGCACGCCCTAAAGTACTGCCTCCTGAGCCCTGGCCCCAGGCAGTACCTGTACCAGTTCCGCGCCGCCATGATCTACCATCGACTCGGCTCCTTGTACCACTCGCAGTACAGGTCAGTACAAATGTGATTTGCCCATCTGATAAGACACGGTCTATTTGCCCATGGTAAGTTAAAATAATGCTGATTATGCAGACCGGATTATATTCAACATGAACAGACGGACAGACGATTTAGGGCAGTGGTTAAAAGCTTAAGCCGCTCCGCCCGCTGTGTCTAATAGTCGCGGGTTCGATTCCCGCACAGGCCAAATTTTTGTGTGACCTGTAGTGTAGTAGTTTACAGACCTCATCATTTGTTTGGTCTGGGTATTTGACCCTACAATCATTTGTTTGGTCTGGGTATTTGACCCTACAATCATTTGTTTGGGTTCTGGGTATTTGTGTATGTGAATTGTCATGTTTGTAAAATATTCCCATGATACAGGAATAAATCCTAGTTTAAGACCACGTTTTCCATTAAAAAAAAAAAATAAGGATATGCACGTAAAATGTTAAAAATATGCGTAAAATATCCTCTATATCTTTACACCAGTTCCCTTATAGGGTAGGCATAATATTCAACATTAAATAACAAAAAAGTAGTCATTACTATTGTCTTTTTTATGAGACTTGGGTATGGTGACGTTTTATCATATTGCATTTCCCGCATATTGTGTTTAAGAATATTCAAAATATGGAATCCAAAAAATAAACAAGATTATAAAAATAAATCAAAAATCTACTTCAATTTTCATTTCAATCATATACTGCTTATAAAGGACATTGTTCTGCGCCTATGCAGAACCAATACCCCAGAACCAACAGAATTGGAAAAACACTTGTATGATTTCAGATCACCCATAAATTATCTTAAGGCATTTATTATTAAACGGACAAGCGAGGGGATCGCAATATTGCACAAAAAGTATGAGATTTATAGGTTATAATTAAGTGGCCATTATACGTATGAGGTTATATTGTAAGCGTTGACATTCAGTAAAGATGTCGGCGACTTCGATATAAGTACTTTCAATACTTTCAAATATTCGTTTTAGGTTGCAAATTGTCCGTTAGATACGGATATTTGCCATTATTTTTATAAAATAGATAAATAATGATTCGATTGCGTTTTAGGGAATGTCAATGAAATCGACACATTGTTTTTTAAAATATACAAAATTGATTGCCGGTTTCTTTACGAATATATTATTTTATTATGTATCCGACTGATAGACTGAGTATATTCGTGGTTAAGAAATTATTAAATATAGTTGGATGCGCCATCTTGATATATTAAAATAGAAAGTTTCATAGATTATTTAATGAAAATTCACGTGAGCGACGATAAAGCGATTTGACTGATGATTTTTCTGACCAATCGCTTGATTCGTAAATAAATAATAAAATTAATGTATTTTGTTTTCGTTTTCTTTCTAAATTATTGTTATTATTATCGATTCTTCTTTATAATTTAAACTTGATACAATATTCAATCGATTTTATTTCATTCAATTTTATGATCAACACATTTCTAGGAACGTCAGATTCCAAACGTTACCGTACCCATGGCTCGTGAAAATATGCACAAATTTTGTAGCATATATGCAATAACAGGCGAATATAGGCAAAATATGCAAATGCTACAATCTGGTCTCTAGTGATGGACAAAGAGACGGTTCAAATTAATGGATGAACGTAAGTACCTATAAGTAAATGGATGATTGAACGAATGAATGGATGATTGAATGAAAGCTCGTTTGTATGATTTAATAAATGATTAAATGAATGATAATGCCTGCCTCGTTGGTCTAGTGGCAAAGCGCAACGCTTTGTGATCACGAGGTCTTGGGTTCAAATCCCAGGTCAGACAAGTGTAGTTTTTCTAGCGAAAACTTCCTAGTACGAGTCCGGAGTCTGGAATTGTGCCCGGTATATGGCAATAGGCTCGCCCCCCATTACATGGGACCTAACATCGTCGGCGAAACGTGGGTGTACTCAGCACACCTCTGCTACCCCCGCTTGGGGAATATAGGCGTGAAAGTGTGTGTGTGAATGATAATCATATATTTGATCGAATGATTGAATGGATTATTTGATGAATGATTGAATGGCTGATTTAAGGAATGTTTGAATTGATGATTGGGTAAATATAATCTATTGGTAATGTTTGTCGGCACAGGCTGACCCAGGAGGAGGGTCCGAAGCGGCGCACGCTGGTGAGCGCGACGCGAGCCAACTACGAGCTGGGCGCGAACATGTTCGCGAGCCTCGAGGACGCCGCCATGTTCCTCACCGTGCAGCTTGAACACGTCGCCGTGTTGGAGACGCAGGCCGCAGGTATCAAATGAAATCAGATCATATATTGTGTACAGACCCAGTAAAATCAGTTATTAAATCGTACGTGCGTGTACGCTCGTACGATTTAATAACCTCGCTTTTTTAATGCACGTTACTAAAGCGTTGGAATGAAACCAAGGGCAACTACTCAGTGTTGGGCATTAATCAATTGTAGTATCAATCAGTTGAAATTTATATTGCAATTAAATAAATCCCCGTAAGGCATACACCAGAATAACAAAGACTTTTGGACGTCATTCGCCTCAGTTCCTCCAGTGACCATGGGAGCTCTTGACCATTCGCCTCAGTTCCTCCAGTGACCATGGGAGCTCTTGACCATTCGCCTCAGTTCCTCCAGTGACCATGGGAGCTCTTGACCATTCGCCTCAGTTCCTCCAGTGACCATGGGAGCTCTTGACCATTCGCCTCAGTTCCTCCAGTGACCATGGGAGCTCTTGACCATTCGCCTCAGTTCCTCCAGTGACCATGGGAGCTCTTGACCACTCGAAACGTCGGGAACTAAAAAACTAAAAATAAGCCGCGACGAAATTCGAAGTATTTTAATGACAACTTTTTCCCAATTAATTTTTGCCCAACTCTGCTATAATTTTTTTAAAAGCGCTTATACACTTCTGCACAACAGTTGAAAAGGGGCTCTACGAACGCACGCTTAGAGTCAAACATTGGGAATGCAATTTTAGTCATAATTGTTCTATTTCACTTATAGTGATATTGCAAAAGATTCGATAGTCGACCGCAAAAATATCCATAGCAATGCCAATAGTATGGATGTATTCCTATAATACATACATGTCTCATTTTCAGTATCACCGAATCTCAAACTCAAGTCGCTTCAAACAGCCGTCCAACTCCTACGCCAGTGCCACTCCATCATGAAACTCCTCAAAGACAGAGACCCAGAAGACCAAAAAGAAACGCCAAAACCAGAAGACAACGACGAGAAAACAATAAAA
Source organism: Phalera bucephala (assembly GCA_905147815.2). Classification (NCBI taxonomy): domain Eukaryota; kingdom Metazoa; phylum Arthropoda; class Insecta; order Lepidoptera; family Notodontidae; genus Phalera; species Phalera bucephala. The sequence goes on along the minus strand of LR990630.1, from coordinate 18,521,962 downwards.
AACGAACACAGCCTCCTATCATTATTCGAGAACCGCCTCCATTTTATACTAAAGAGTATCATACAGTATTGTAGATCGAAATCCAATAAGGATTATGAGAAAATCACGGATTTACACAAAAAATTGTACTGTGCCAGTTTGAAGATTAAAAAAGATGATGACATTAGGTTGTATGCGGCCAGTATCTGTGATGTTCTGGTGTCTATGGACGAGATTAGTAAAGAGTTTGAATAGGCAAGTTGTGTTTTTAAATTATGATTGTTTTTTTTAGGGTTTTATAACAACACTGAAATTAAATCTTAGTCCTTGTGTCGAGTTTTAGTCTCTACCTGTCTGGAATACAAAAATGAATTTCTGATTGGTGGCCATTATATTATCAGTGTAACATAGATGAAGACATTTTGAACACATTCGAGAAATTTTCCATTGTTAACATTTCCCATAGTTATTGTGAGTTATTTTGGACTTACTACGCACTAGAGAAGCCATTCCGATCTCGGTCTCAACCTATTTGCGCCTTCAAAACGCGACAACTTGATATTTTGCGAACGCGTCCAATCATAAAAATCCGCTAATCGTAGCTGCCACCGACTACGAATCTAACTCCCCTCCTATCAGCCGCAACAGCCGTTCCACGCATGTTCTCCCCGACCCTCCCGATGCCCTTACATCCCTTCTTTCGGATACAGATACCGCACACAGGATCAGACACAGACCTCGCCGGCCGCCGGCCGCCGGCAATTTTTGGCGATGTCCTTTACCCAAGTTCTTTTTTTTTGGTATCTACCTGTTGAAATATCTCCTTGACAGTAGGAATATTTGACTTAATGTTAACCCTTCACACCAGCCCCCCTGTCAATGTCGTTCATGGGCAGTAAGATCCTTGTCCCACTATACATTTGTCAACGCAAGTAGAAAACGAAATAAATTTAATTTCAAAAGACCTTTTTAAAAACAAGCTTTTATAGTAAAAACAACGAAAATATCTTGCTTAGTTGAGAAGTTCCTATGACTTCCTTCTGGCTCCATCTTCAGACTTTCAATACCATCCGGGTCCAAAGTACTCGTCAAGACAAATCCAACGAGCCCAAACACGGTAGGGTTATATAGTATAGTAGTTTGGTGGTTACATTTTTGGTTTCATCATCAGACTATATATAGTGTTCAGCACTATCTGTCAATACTAATTTAACAAGCCCATACACGAGGGGGTTACGTTGTATATTTCACATGTTCCTATGGCCACCTTCTGACTCCGCCATCAGACCAGCTCTATGGTACCTTATTGCATTGTCACCGAATTTACATACGTATGCCAAATTTCACCTCAATCTGATACCCGCAAGGAGGGCTTGAAAAATGGATCACAAGATTTGAACCAGAAAAAGACAGGCAGACAAACATACGAACATTGCACGTAAAATAAACGCTTGTAAAAATGTACGGAAATGACATTTTACAAAAAGTCACGTGTTCAGAACAATGTGCCATCGATTGCGACAAGATAATAGATAATGTACAACGCTTACCACTTGGCTAGGCTCCCTGGTGTAGAGAACCACCTAATTGTAACTCATGATGAAGTACTTTTCGGTTTTGTGTGTCGGCAGTGAGTCGAAGATAAGTAAAGAATCTTAATGTAAGACTGATCCGATAGATATTACTGTACTTATTGTTTATATGTAAAATATAGTAATAATGTTATTTATTCCGTCTTTTATTGGTGTATCTTAACCTTTCATAAATCATTCTGACGGACGATTTAGCGCAGTGGTTAAGAGCTTGAGCTTGAGCCCACTGTGTCTAATAGTCGCGGGTTCGATTCCCGCACGGGACAAATCTTTGTGTGATCCACAATTATTTGTTCCGGTCTGGGTATTTGTGTTTGTGAATTTTCATGTTTGTAAACGCACCCACGACACAGGAATAAATCCTAATCCCATCCTATCGTGGGGCTACGTTTTATTTAAAAAAAATAAAAAAATTAATGAATATTAATTAATTAATTAATTCTTTATAGCTATTACTAGTCAGTCATTTTAATGCAGGGATTCCCAAAGTGGCCGATATCGACCCCTTTGGGTCTTCCCAGGGGTCGACAAAGGAAAACGACCCTTATTAATGTGATAATGCAAGAAGAGTTGATTACCGCAAGCACAGCGAGGAGCCCCCGGGCCTAAGAGTTAAGCAGAAGTTCAATCAAGGCTATCAGAAGTTCTGGTGGGAACGCAACATTGAAACACAATATCCTTCATTGAGGAACATTGCTAAAAAATACCTTATCGCTTTTCCATCATCATACCTAGCCGAAAAAGCCTACAGCGTGGTTACAAAATTTTTTACAAAACAGAAACCGTTGGAAAATCAACGAACGCAGAGATTTAAGGCTGCAACTCACCAATATTGAACCGGATTTAGCTAGATTGGTAGAAAGTCACCAGGTTCATCCATCACAATGAATTATTTTATTTATCTTTACTTTGCGATTTTAATATTATTTTCAAAAAATAATTATCTTTAGGCCGTTTTGTGCACGCTAGAACTTGCAAACGCGCCATCTGTAGCATCATGTGCGAAACGTGATGTTGTATTGGTTCCACGGGGTGGCGCTAGCTCGCCTAGTGACCCCATCACTGAATCAAGTTCAAGAACGAAACGAAATCAGTCGCAAAAGGGCTGTCGCAAGATCTACATCCGACGGAGCGCATCGGTTCGGTTACAACGGTCACCGCATTTTGAATTTATCCACGTCTCCTCGTGAGACCTTCTTATCCCGTTTGAACGCTTATGCTGTTAGTGAGTGCCTGCATAGCCTCCGCCCGCTTGCATTGCGTGGAGCCGGGGACTTAACTGATCGGTAAGTGCATACGCTTTGATTGCTGTTTGTTGGTTTATGTGTGTGTACGACCCTCCTCTTTGGCATCTTCCATTGTAAGAACCTTTTTATTTCCTTTCGCATCGCATACTCTGCAGCCATTGCTAGGCTACCCGCATCCCCACACGCCGCATCACATTACAGTTCACCCGCATCGCTCATATTTCCACACGCAGTCGTCATAGTCTGGTCTCATTCGAGCCGGACTTACCAGCGACTTTCACCCTTCCACACTAAGTTTAGATTATTCATCCCGCATCACCAAATTACCTACTTAACAATTTTTACGTATTGATAATTATTAATTACACTTGATATTTACTAAATTTTATATCTATTTATTTTGTTAAATTTCGATTTGAAATTTGTAAGTATTTTGTATCAATAGGAAAGAAACTAGAGACAGGGTTTTTAAAGTAATTTGTCTATGGGGGTCTGAGGTATCAGTTCATTTTGGAAAAGAGGTCTCTTGCCCAAACTTGTTTGGGAATCCCTGTTCTAATACGAGGCATGCCTTTTAAGTTTTACCGTTTGAAGAAAAAAACACAAAGAGAACCTTATAGTACTTTTTATTGTGTTTTAAAGTATTCACCACGTAGCTTAATACACTTTTCTATTCGCTCAAACCAGTTATTATAACATTTATTCCACTCTAAAGTAGGGGTGTTCAAAATGGCTGACTTGAAAGCGTCGACTGCTTCTTCACCGGACTGGAACCTTTGACCACGAAGACTTTTCTTAATTTTAGGAAAGTTTTTCCAACGAACGTGGCCACCATCTTCTTTGAAGTGCTTCGAGAACGAACAACTTTAGTCGGCTTTGGCTCGTCTTGAAAGACCCAGATTGTAGATTGTTGTTTGGAATCAGGATCGTAGGCATAGATCCAAGTTTCGTCACCACTGATGATGTCGTAGACGTGATTTGACTCTCCTCGGATGAACCTTTGCAGAGTTTTCTTACACCATCTGACGCGGGCCGCCTTGTGATCGTCGGAAAGCAGATGCGGTATCCAACGGCAAACTAGCTTTCTCACACCAAGCGCTTCATGCAAGATCTTCTGAATGGTTGTCCCTGAGATGCCTAATAGAGCCTCTATCTCTCGATACGTCACATGAGGATCTTCGAGAATTAGTTGTCTCACAGCAATGATGTTATCTTCAGTGAAGGCGGATTTTGGGCGTCCTTCGCGAGATTTGTCACTAACACTAGTATGTCCACGCTGGAATTCTAAATACCAGCATTCGACAGTCCGCAGACATGGGGCTTCATCACTGAACACAGATGTTAGCTCTTCAAAACACTGAAGCCGTGTCAGGCCTCTTCTAAAGTTGTAGAAAATTATTGCACGAACATTTTCCTTAGAAAGATTCATTTTCGTAAGTAACTTGACACATTCCAATCGACGCTGTGACTAAACAATAGCATTAATCCTAATACTTTCAACTGTTTTGAGATTCAAAATTGAAACACATTCGAATATAGAACGGTTCCAAATTCAAAATTGCCGGGAAATATGGAAACGACAGAACTTAAAAGGCATGCGTTGTATATTATAAACACTTTTTTTCTTCAGAAAGCTAGGAATTATTCCTCTGTCATGGATGCGTTTACAGATATGAATTTCACATACACAAACATTCAGATCGACACAAATATTAGTGAGTCTCACAAAAATTTGTCCGATGGGCTCGAATCCGCGACCATTTAATCCAGTGCGCGGATTAAATTTAACTACTGCACCAAGCCGTACACCGTTTTATTTGTTGCGTATTTTATCCAAATTAATATTTTGTTTTAGTTTAATATGTAGCTGAATGAACGAGGAAAACATGAATACGCACGAATAATACATAAAATTATCTAGCTGTCTATACCATCATGCCAGATTCCTTGCGGGGTAGGCAGAGAGTACAAAGATTCAACAGGTTCTTTCCTTACATACCTCTCTGGCTTCTTCCACTCTCAGAGATCGTTTCATACACGCTCGCCGGTTACGGAGACTCTTAACTTGTCCTTCAGATAAGATTCGGTCTATTTGGTCATGGTAAGATAGTCCAGGTCTTCACCGGTACCTACATCCTTCCACTTGCGCATTGTAAGTATATCTGTTTTGTAAAATTTCATAAAATTATGTTGGATAAATATGACAGAGACGAATATATGTGTCGGATAAAACCAATTCTTCTTCTTATTTTAATTAATGGCCGCACACTTTAACAGTGTATTTCGCCAATGTCAAGTAGTAATAGAGTATAACAGTAAATTATAAAAATTGGCTTCTTGTCGCCATTACGGCAAAAAACAAAAAAAACTAAAACCAATTAGAGCGGTCGATAAGTTAATTATACAATGAATATATAAATGTGGTTAGAGAATACAATGAATAAGCAATAAGTAAATAAATAATATTTTATTATTATGTAATTCGTAAACCTACAAGATTCGATGATTATTCTTGTCATTGTTTCGATGGGAAATATAAAGTAACCTAACCATAATGAGGAGTTTGGAGATATGTTGGACATTTATGTATCCCCACACTTTATGTAAAATGTATCCCCACATTAGACTCATTCAGCACGACAGAAAGGTTCTTGGTTGTCTAGACATAGCGGAGCACCTATCTTTGGGCTAACTAGTTTCTAAATTTACGTCTTGCCCATTTCTGTTTTTGATAACGATCTGAAACAAAAAAAATAAATTATGATCCAGTTTCCAAAATCCATTCATCGATCTTCAGCAGAAAGGGATTTAGGATAAAGGTTTATGTATATTTAACTCGTGCGGAGCCAGAGTGGGTAACTAATGCAAGACCTCAGATGAGATGATTGCTTCACAAATTCAAATAGAAAACCAAATTTCAAAATTCAACTTTTTTTTTAATCATAACCCCACACTGGGATTTCTGTGTCGTAGGTGCGTTTACAAACATGAATTCACATACACAAATACGTGCGGGAATCGTACCTGCGACTATTAGACACAGTGGGCGGAGTGGCTTAAGCTCTTAACCACTGCGCTAAATCGCCCAGTGAATGTTTTTAGTCCTTTTTTAAACACTTTACATATACAATTAACAAAGAAACTTAAGTGTGTGTGTGCGTATTGAGAAATACGTTTTAGGAAAATCTCCGTGTTGCTTTAAATCAAGACTTTCCTTTGTTATAGCGCACTGAAGGAGCGAAGAAAATTTTGCAAATTTAAAACAAAAAATAGATTAGTTATTGTTGGAATGTGGTCGAGAGGAAGAGCGCCTGGATGGCAACCCTCGCCTTTTGCGTGACCATTTTGACGAGAAAAGAGGAGGCTGAGCGGGAGCGGGAGGAGACGCGGCGGGCGAAGACGTAGAACAAACGCTGCGAATGACCTCCGCACCCGGCAAGGGTAACCGGCCCCTCGAACAATGACAGGGCCGTAAAGGAAACGCGTCCTGCGCACGTCCTAACGAAGAATAGCACGGGAAATAGGCGAGGTCTGTGTACAACAGACCAGGCCTGTCCGCGCCGCAGATGTTATGTCACTCGCGATTCCTGCGGCAGGGCACTCGGGTAAGAGACGGACGCCGGGGGCTTTTAGTGGGTGCGAGCCCCACATCACCAAAGCTCGCGATGTGGCAGTATGCGCAAGGCATTTCCCCCCGAAAATAAATAAATAAAAAAGGTCTTGCGTTAATAATGTTACGTCATGTATATACACACATATCGACCGTCATGAAATAAATTGTCATTTATCATCCATCATCCCACAAATGATGCCCACCACAGGATATCTCCCCTAATGATCGCTACGAAGATTAGCCATATGTTGTACCGATATTGTAATAGCCATATGTTGCCGCGTGGTTCCCGGCTTAGAATAGGACCAACCCATCTCATCCCATCGGGTGTCGTACAAGGCGACTAAGGGAAAACTAGGGAATGGGCAGCAGCGTTCCCTTAACACTTCGACGACCAATAACTGCGCTCGCCAACCCGCCTGCCAAGCGTGGCGAGTATGGCAAACACCCCCAATTATGGAAGAAAGTAGGAAAACCAGGCCCCTAGTCCCCGGCGGTCCTGTTCGTCCTGGCCACGGTAGCAGCCATGGTAACGACAGGACAAGGGGTGCTAAGAATCTCCGGCAGAGATTCGGCTACCACCAAAACCGAAAATTGGCCCTGGTGACATACAACGCACGCACATTGAGGACAGATGAGAAGCTAGTTGAGCTGGAAGAAGAGTTAAACAAGTTGCGGTGGAGTATTGTTGGTTTATCGGAGGTCCGAAGAGAGGGCGAGGACACGATAACCTTAAAATCCGGCAACTTGTTTTACTACCGGGAGGGCGAACAGCAGTCCCAAGGTGGTGTCGGATTTATCGTCCACAAGTCACTCATAAACAACGTTGTGTCCATTACTAGTGTGTCGAGCAGGGTAGCGTACCTGATACTCAGAATATCCAAAAGATATTCGCTGAAGGTCATACAGGTTTACGCACCGACCTCGGCATACTCAGATGATGACGTCGAAGTTATGTATGAGGACATTAGTAGAGCCATACATACTTCCAAAACACACTTTACAGTGGTTATGGGTGACTTCAATGCGCGGCTGGGCAAACGGGGCGATGATGAGTTGAGAGTGGGGCAATTTGGATATGGGCAGCGCAACCCCAGGGGTCAGAGGCTGGCCGAATTGCTGGAGAAAGAGGGACTCTTTATGATGAACTCTTTCTTCCAGAAGCCGCCTCATAGGAAATGGACCTGGATGAGCCCTGATGGTTCCACAAAAAATGAGATAGACTTCATCATGAGCACCAAGCGACAAATATTTAATGATGTCTCCGTGATTCATAGGGTAAAAACCGGCAGTGATCACCGAATGGTCAGAGGCACATTAAATATTAATGTCAAAATGGAAAGATCGCGTCTGATGAAGTCTACGCTCCGACCTACTCATGCATATATCCAAAACCCCGAGAACTTTCAACTCGAATTGTCAAACCGCTTCGAATTGCTAGACAGCAGCGCATCAGTGGACGAAATCAACAACAGGCTGGTAGAGACTGTTCATACGGTCGGGTCCAAGTATTTTAAGACCCACCGTAAAAATAGGCCTCAAAAACTATCTGACTACACCCGAAACCTCATGGCTGAGCGACGTTCCATGACGCTCCAAACCTCCGATGATGCTAAGTCCTATAGGCAGCTTAATGGACAGATATTGAAGTCCTTGCGACACGACTTACGGTCCTTCAATGCAAGGCGTATTGAGGAGACCATAGAGCAGAACAAGGGCACTAAAGTGTTCGCAAGAGACGCGTCTATTGGGCAGAGCCAGTTGACGAAGCTGAAGACGGAGGACGGAAACGTAACGTCAAATAGGTCAGAGGTGCTCAGGGAGATAGAGAGGTTCTATGGAAAGTTATATACCTCAGTAGCTAAACCTGTTGTTGACTTGGTAAAAGACCCAAGAGCCAAGCTAACCCGACACTGCACTGAAGATATCCCGGACATCAGCCTGTGCGAAATTAGGATGGCTCTCAAACAACTTAAAAACAACAAAGCGCCGGGTGAAGACGGAATTACTGCAGAACTTCTGAAGGCGGGCGGATCGCCGGTACTTAAAGTCCTTCAGAGGCTATTTAATTCCGTCTTGCTTGAAGGGAAAACGCCGGAAGCATGGAACAGGGGTGTGGTGGTGCTGTTTTTCAAGAAAGGTGATAACACCTTATTGAAGAACTATAGGCCCATCACACTGCTGAGCCATGTTTATAAGTTGTTTACGAGAGTCATTACGAATCGTCTCGAACGAAGGCTTGATGACTTCCAGCCTCCCGAACAAGCCGGTTTCCGGAAAGGTTTTAGTACCATAGACCACATACATACGCTGCGGCAGGTTATACAGAAGACTGAGGAGTATAATCGGCCACTATGCTTGGCGTTTGTGGACTATGAGAAAGCCTTTGATTCGATCGAGACTTGGGCGGTTCTTAGATCTCTCCAGCGATGCCGCATTGACTATAGGTACATCGAAGTGTTGAAGTGCTTGTATAATAACGCCACCATGTCAGTCCGAGTACAGGGGCAGTGCACGAAGGTGATCCCCATAAAAAGAGGAGTAAGACAGGGAGACGTCATTTCTCCGAAACTGTTTACGGCCACCTTAGAGGACGCCTTCAAGCTCTTGGAATGGCAAGGACTTGGCATCAACATCAATGGCGAATACATCACTCACCTTCGATTTGCCGACGACATTGTGGTCATGGCGGAGTCGCTGGAAGATCTAGGACGAATGCTCGGTGACCTCAATAGAGTATCCCAACAAGTGGGTCTTAAAATGAATATGGACAAAACAAAAATAATGTTTAATGTCCATGTCGTACCCACCGCACTCACCGTTGGGAACTCTACTCTTGAAGTTGTCGACGAATACATTTACCTGGGACAGGCAGTCCGGTTACGTAGGTCCAACTTTGAGAGAGAGGTCAATCGACGAATCCAACTCGGCTGGGCAGCGTTCGGGAAACTGCGCAACATCTTCTCATCCAAAATACCTCAGTGCCTAAAGACTAAAGTTTTTAGTCAATGTGTGTTACCAGTGATGACATATGGATCAGAGACGTGGTCTCTTACAATAGGTCTCATAAAAAAGCTCAAAGTTGCTCAGCGAGCTATGGAAAGAGCTATGCTCGGCGTTTCTCTACGTGATCGAATCAGGAATGAGGAGATTCGTAGAAGAACCAAGGTCACCGACATAGCCCTCAGGATTAGCATGCTGAAGTGGCAATGGGCTGGCCACATAGCGCGAAGATCGGACGGGCGTTGGGGCAGAAAGATTCTAGAGTGGAGACCACGTATTGGCAAGCGCAGCGTAGGACGACCGCCTGCCAGATGGACCGACGATCTTGTGAAAATCGCAGGAAATCGTTGGATGCAGGTGGCATCGGACCGGTTACGCTGGAAAGCGATTGGGGAGGCCTATGTTCAGCAGTGGACAAGTATAGGCTGAAATGATGATGATGATGATGTACCGAAATATCTAGTTTTTATCCGCACTTTCAAGTCATCGGTCCATCTTATGCCGACCCGACCTGCCTAATCCACTCGAGAACCCAATTGCCCCTAACTACATCAGTTCTGCGAGCAGTGTGCCCGATAACTAGCATTCTCTTTCATATATCGATTTCACATATTCACATTGTAAGGACTTAAATGAGTTGCAATTCAAAAGGAATTATTCTTTTTTGCATTTTTGGATGACATTAGATTCCTACATGTTATGACTTTTCAAATCATTGAAAATGGACATTATAAATACCTTTCTTTACTATTGTAAAGCAGTAATAGCCTAGTGGTTAGACAGTTGGACTGCAAAGTCAGAGGTCTCGGGTTCAAACCCAGGCACGCAGCTCTGTCTTTTTGAAAGCATGTGCGTATTAAAAATTAACTATCACTTGCTTTAACGGTGAAGGAAAACATCGTGAGGAAACCGCGAACGAACGTGAAGTTCGCCAACCCGCACTGGGCCAGCGTGGTGGACTATGGCATAAGCCCTCTCAGGTTGAGAGGAGGCCCGTACCCAACAGTGGGACAGTTTATTAACAGGGCTATTATTTTTATTATTACTATTGTAATACAATGGACTGTTATAAAATAAAAAAAACCTAATGCATAAGCAGTGGAAATAAGCCCTTTTGAAAGGCTCCTCCTCAAATATACATACTCTTTAGATTGTTGGGACACCGATTTGACAGCGAGCAGCTCCTGTATCTCCTGGAAGCTCTTGCCCTTAGTCTCCGGCACCAGGAACAGTGTGAACACGAAGGAGACTAAGCAGAACCCGCCGAACATGAAGAACGCTACACCCATGCCAGCTGCTTCAGCTATGGGATTAAAATACCTGCAGGAAACCGAATTTTATATTTATACCGAACTAGCTGCGGCTGCGAACGCAGTTATTTTGTAATTTGACATACGTATAGTAGTGTTTTATTAAATTTCCCTCAAGAGATGATTTTTCTTTATTCCTTACCAAAAATCTATATATTAATTTTCATTTGCCTAATTTGAATAAAAATGGGTTCCCCTATTTCAAACCCTCAAGTGTTCTTTTTTTAATTTTCCTTCAAATTTGTTTACAATCTGTTCATCGGTTCGGGCGTGAAAACGTCACAGACAGATAGTTACTTTCAAATTTATAATATTAGTATGGATTTATATTATGCCACAGCTGCCACGTTACACATACGAAGCAAAGTCTGTATCTGTACAGAGATTACAGGGCAGTTCCATGACAACATCTGCTAGTTCTCAACCAATCTCGCCGGTCAGATAATCTTTTGTATGCTTGCCTTTTTGACGCTTGAGAGCCTAGCCAAGTGGCAAACTTTGGTATTCTTTTGTCCCAATCGATAGCGCATTGTTCTGAGTGCGAGACTCCGTAACAAGATGTCATTTTCGTATATTATTCTATAAGCGTTATCGACTGTAGAAAATCCACTTTGCAACAGGCACTGGTTATTAGTCGTAAGCTTCAAAGCTTTTGTCATCCTTTATTCTATGTTAATGAAATGTGTTAGGGGTGCAAGGGAAAACGTGTTGGTATTTGTTGCACGGCAAAAATGATCGTGTATGTTACCATTTTCGAATGTAAAAATCAAATTATAGATACCTTACAAAGCGAACAGTTGCGATGAATATCCTTTCTAATTCCATTGTTGACTCAAATCCTGTTTAAAACTGGATTGACTTTGGATCAAAAGTGCTGATATTAGCTTCTTGCCTTATGCAGCTTAAAATTTTTTTTGAGAAGTTCTTTTTGAACAGACATTAAAGACTGTACCTGGAGACCAAGAATCCAGTAATCCAGCAGAATGCAGTAGCGATAGGCGTGGCGATCGCTTTCAGTTCAATGGGGAGGATCTCTGACATGACTGCGAACGGCAGCGGGCCCAGACCCCAGCAGAATGCCACCATGAAGAGAACCAGGGAGAGAACTGGTAGGAAACCGAGGCTGGAAACCACGGGACTGTCGTTGTCGTCCAGAATGAAGTACAAGCCGAGAAGACACTGGAAATATGTTGAAATCGTTAAAATTTGAGGTTACGCTAAACTCTATTTACTGATAGATAAAAAACAATAGCCTATAGCTGTTGTTACTAGCGCCTCTTTTATAAATTAAAAGATAGAAAATACAGATATACAATGAGAATGTGGAAGGATGCAGGTACCGGAAAAGACTATCTTACCATGACCAAATAAACTATCTAATCTGACGGGCAAGTCAGCAGTGTATGTTCTGCAAGCAATCTGAATGGCAAGCCTCTGGACTTAAATTATGAGAGTGAAGAAAGCCAGTGAAGTCTGTAAGGAGAGAATCTAAGTTTGTTCAACAGCTGTTGGAACTTTCTGCCTACTCCGTAAGGGATCTGGTATGATGACATAGATTATTTTCGATATACTTCTAAGACAAGTCATTCTAATGTTTAATGGAAAGGTATTTATCTTTATTAGGTAGGTAGGCGCTCGTAGCGCTGTACGACCGCGGTGTTCTTATCGATCACCACGGTTAAACAGCGTTCGACTCGGTCGGCCTGAGATGGGTGACCGTTTGTGGCATTTTCATATTCGAGCGTCTCCGTGCTTCGGAAAGCACGTTAAGCCGTTGGTCCTGGTTACCACTTAATGGGGTGGTCATTAAGCCGAGTTGGAAGCCTTAAAGGCGGCTTGATAGGTTCCAACAGCAGGTGGCCACAAACCTGCCTCCACCAATCCGCACTGGGTCCGCGTGGTGGAGTATGACCTAATCTCTCTCACTTTGATTTGTGAGAGAAGGCCTTTGCCCAGCTGTGGGCAGTATAGGCTGTTATTATTAGGTAGGTAGGTATATTGTTTTCGATAAGTATAGCAAACAACGAGAAAACTATACAAACGGAAAAATGGAATATGTGTGATATCTACGACAGGGGCGGTACGGGTCCGAAAGCGTTGGTCGGATAAATTTGACTGGGGCGGTTAAAGGAGTGGAATTACTATTGTATCAAATGTAGTAGAAGTAATATAAGGAATAATTTTCCTTACCTGACCAAGAGCAGTTCCGAAAGATGAGGTCAAGAGGAGGATCTTGCGGCCGAGTCGGTCCACTATGAATGGCGTCAGCAAAGATGCTACCACCTGGAGATAAGTAAATAAACTAAAAGATAAAACTTAGAAACAGACAAAAGAAATGTTTTGTGTTTAAATCTTTTAAATAGTCGATCTCAAGATTTATCAAGTAGACCGCCGGCGAGTTAGTATGTATATTTTTATAAATTATGTCCCTACAGTGAAAGGTGATACAATTCGAGTTATAGCACTTTTAATATTTTTACACATTATACATCGGTAAAAATCCGCTATTTTTTAGTTTGACCCTCATGTTAGGAACATTAACAGCAGGTTTAAAATAAGATAGTATTTTTTGTGCATATTAGTATAACTAAACAATATGTGTATGCCGTGGACGCGTTAATAAACATGAACTTTACATACACAAATACCCACACAGACCTATTTGTAGGTCACACAAAAAATTATCCCGTGCTCCCTCGCATCGCATCAAACCCGCGACAACTTAATGCAGTGGGCGGAACTTGAAGCTCTTAATCACTGGATCATGCCGTCGTCTGAAATAATCTATCTATCTCTCTATATCATCACGCCAGATCCCTTGCGGGGTAGGCAAAGAGTACAGAGTTCCAACAGGTTCTTTTCTTACATACCTCTCTGGCTTTTTCCACTCTCATAGATCGTCTCATACACGCTCGCCGTCTGAAATAATATCTTCGTAAACGAGTTTACCTGAACTACACCAATGATAATCGTGGCGATAGCAGCGTCCATATCGATGCCGGAGGCGTGAAAGATAGGCGTCAGGTAGAACAGCACAACACTAATTCCGCAGGCCTGCTGGGACATCACTAGCACGCAGCTAATGTAGAACGCCTTCAAGTTGCTGCCACGGAACAAGTCCATGAACTAGAATCAACGTTTAAACTATATATTTAGAAGAACGTAGCCCCTTCCTAGGAATTATTCCCGTGATGTGGATGCTTTTACAAACATGACATTCAAATAAACACTCAGAATGAGACAGATATTTGTGACTCACAAAGATTTACGGACGATTTAGGATGACGGACGATTTAGCGCAGTGGTTAAGAGCTTAGGTCGCTCCACCTACTGTGTTTAATAGTCGCGGGTTCGATTCCCGCACGGGACAAATCTGTGTGTGATCCACAATTATTTGTTCCGGTCTGGGTATTTGTGTGTGAATTTTCATGTTTGTAAACGCACCCACGACACAGGAATAAATCCTAGTGTGGGGCTACGTTTTTAAAAAAAAATAATAAAAAAATACAAATTCGCCCGATCCTCGTGCCACTCGATCTAGGGTCGGTTTCAATATTCAACCCAAGTCAGTAGAATTTTGGCAGATTTTCCATACAAAATATGTCAAAATTCTATCCGTAGTTGGCAATCTATCCTTGAGTTAAATATTGAAACCGGCCGCTAGTGAACGGAGTGGCCCATGAGGGGTCACCGCGAAAAAAACGTAATTTTGTTCTCCATGCACTGCAAGAAGTATATGTTTTAGAGACTTAACATTTCGAAATATGATTTTTGACTGCATATTTTAAAATCTGGTAAAAGGGATACCCGATTGAACACAATTTTCTTGAAAGAAAAATTTTTTAAGTCTCTATTGCTTCACATTTTCCGATTCCAACGCGAAATGATCAAGAAGTAAAAAATAGAATTTACTTAAAAACATAGCAAACAACTGTAGCAGAGTTCTTGTAAAGCAGTTTTTTATTATATGGTGTAGTTTTTTTAGATAATGATAAAATTTCAATCACATACGTCGTTTATTTCCGAGCGCGCGCTCAATATATCCGACCCTTATTATTCTTTAGTAAAGTAATTGCATCACTGTCACTCCCCGGTCGATAAATGTTCGATCGCGCTTGACTAAGGTTTCTATAGTTTTGCCTATAGTATTTTTCGCATAGGATGGGTAGTGACAGTTCTAATAGCTAAACGAAATTATACTGTATTCAATGGCAATAAGAGGAATGACTCCCACTCCGATCTAGGTCTCGAACCTATTCGCGCCTATATTAAAAAGGCAACAACACGTCACTTCGTGAACGCATCTACCCATGCGAATCCGTTAATCGTAGCCGCCGCCGACTACGATCCCCCCCGACCCCTGCCGCCAACGCTGGCCGCGACATGTTCTCACCGATCCCCCCGATGCTTTGTCATCCATTCTTTCCGCTCAGAATACGGGCGACGACGACGCCTCTTCAAGGCGCCCTCGAGTATGTCGCCCCTTGCCCTTCTGGCTCGAGCGTAGTGGTTGCACGCTCGCCCTTAAGTCCGGTGAAGCTGTAAAAGCCTCGCGGCCAACAGCGTACATCACTCACACACACACACAAGAGGAATGACTCGTTTTTATACTTATGGTTTTATGCCTTAACAGCATTGAAGTAAGTTTTAATTTCGTTTGGCAATTAGAACTGTCACTATCCATCCAACGTAGTATAGGGCGCCCTGTAGCTAGGTGGGGCGACGATATTCGTAAGGCAGCGGGCAGGGATTGGAGAAGGAGAGCTGAAGATCGAGCTCAGTGACGTGCCATGGGAGAGGACTACTTCCAGCAGTCGACTGACACGGGCTGACGATGATGATGATGATGATGACTATCCATCCTATGTGAAAAATACTATAGTTACTAGGCGTGGAATGCTCCATCTATATTATATGGGAGGTAAACAGTCAGTCACAAACTGTTTGCTTAATGGAACCGAACCCTTAGCGGTCGTTATATATAATGTTGTATATTTAAATATTATCTTCACCAATCCGCACTGAGTCCGCGTGGTGGAATATGACCTAATCTCTCTCACCTCGATTTGTGAGTGAAGGCCTTTTCCCAGCAGTGGGCAGTATAGGCTAATTAATACTCGACTCGATATTTAAATAACAAACCTCAACTAAAATTCTAAGATATCCTAAATGACATATTTAAGTGACATTTTCGAAGAAGTGGTACCTTCGCAGTTCTTTTCATGGAGATCGCGACTTCTTCTGCCATTTTGTCCAGTTCTTCTTGCACCCCGGTCAGTGATCTTCCTCGGAGCACTGTTAAGGATTCAGCTGCCGATGATCTATCACCTGTGAATAATATTAACAAATTAGTCCGTCCCACTGCTGGACAAAGCGTGAAGGTCTTTCAGCTGTGCAACAGCATGACACAGACACCTCATATGCTTAAAGGTGAGAGATGGAAGATCATAATCCACCATGCAGATAGTGGAAAAGAAAAAGGTGTGTGGCTACCTGTTTCTCATTCTTGTGGTACCCCTCCAACTAGTGAAGGTTGGCTACCAATTTTTGGTATTCATTCTTATCCTTTGCGGCATGAAAGAGTATTGCCGCGCTAGCAATTCCCGAAAAGTCACCAACCAAGAAGTTTTGCGACAAGCCAATCAGGAACGGGTACTTATGACCATTATAAAAAAAACGATAAACGGCATACCTCGGCCTCGTGCAGTAAAAGGCGTGTGGGGTGCAGAAAGAAGTCTCCGTAGCGTCTGGGACTATCTACCTGCTATTGGAACTATATTTGGAACTTATCAAGCCGCCCATAAGGCTTCGAAAGTTGAAATAACCAAACAGTCGCCCATCTCAGACTGACCGTAATGATAATAAAAGATGCGAATGAAAATATCTGGCATAATAGTCTGGCATTGTGTCCAACACAGAAAAAAGAGAAGTTCCTTTTTTTTATACGTAGCCCCACACTAGGATTTATTCCTGTGGGTGCCTTTACAAACATGAAAATTCACATACACAAATACCCAGACCCAAACAAATAACTGTGGATCACACAGAGATTTGTCCCGTGCTGGAATTGAACCCGCGACTATTAGACACAGTGGGCGGAGCTACTTAAGCTCTTAACCATTGCACTAAATCGTACTTATTTATTCTGTGGTGCCTGGTACAAGAGAGCGAAGGAGACAAGAGGCTCACTTCTTATTATGTTTGTAATGTTGGTCAATCATATTTGTGACTAGCTTAAGTCAAAGTGCGCTCTCGGTTTAGAATTTAAGCCAATTACTTTCTTATAGTAGTCTTTCTAATCTGAACTTAAATCCGTCGGTTGCGGAACCACGCGAAATCACGTTTAATGGCCATGGCAAAGCGTCCCAGAGGTTGACTTACTCTTGCTCAAGTAATAGATGGGTGACTCCGGCATGAAGTAGAACGTGACACAGAAGACGGCCACACATGCAATTCCCACGTACGAGACCACGTAGTAGGACACGTATGGACCCACGACGTAGACCAGCAGGTAGCCGATGCCGATGAAAATTTTTAGGAACGAGCCTAGCGCTCCTCGACAGTCAACCTGGGCAAACAAAAATTTAAAGGTACCAATAATATTAAGACCACATAGAAGATCTCTAGCTATCTAGTATAGTCTAGCTGTCTATCTATATTATCAGGCCAGCGCTCTTGCAGGGTAGGCAGAGTGCAAAGATATCCAGGGCCATAGGCCTTTCAGACCTCTCTCGCTTACTCCACACTCGTCTCATATATGTTCGCCGAATATGGAGACTCTTAACTTGCTAATCGGAGAAGACACCAGGAAAAAATCCCAAATAAAGAATTTGAAAATCTAATATTTTCGGTGTAATAAGTGTAATTGTCTTATATAAATATATTTAAATAAAAAAACACCGTAACGCCTATATTCCCCAAGCGAGGGTGGCAGAGGTGTACTGGGTACACTCACGTTTCGCCGACGATGTTAGGTCCCATGTAATAGGGGGCGAGCCTATTGCCATAATACGGGCACCATTTCAGACTCCGGACTCGTACTGGGAAGTTATTTTAATTTATTTTAGGTATATTTGGGAAACACACAGACCAATAGTATTAAATCTTAATATAACTATTAAAGAGTTCACAATTCAATCAAGTTTCCACTAATAAGTGATACATATTAATATTTAATAGAAGAAAGTCAACGAGTCATAGGTTAGCATAAGAGTTAAGATTTTATAAGAGAGCTATTGAATGATGTTATTGGTAATGAAAATAAATCTATGTCGGAGAACCTTATATTATTGTACTTACACGAACGACGAATAAATGTATTTGTACCATAATTAGTTTTGGCCGTAGTTGGCTAAAGCAAGTTTGTCTTTCTAGCATTTATGCGGGGGCACTTAAATAGGACTTTACTTAATAGATACGAGGAATCAACATGGTTATTTAGTATTAGTAGTATTACATAGTTATCGTTAGAAAAACTACACTTGTCCGACCTAGGATTTAAACGCAGGACCTCGTGATCACAAAGCGATGCGCTTTGCCACCAGACCAACGAAGCAGTCAGTATATTTAAATACTTTAATTATTTATTTATTTATTTGGACAACAAAACAGATTACAATCAGTATATAAATTACAAATTACACATAAATATAGTTGTAGTTTAGAATGTAATCCTTATATGTTGAAACATCTTGGCAAAACAGTACTAATTATTACAAGAGTAACAAGTGGTATGTTTAACATCTTAGTAAGAAAATTAAAAATGACACAAGTCGATGAGCGAAATGGAAAAAAAAATTACTTGTTCATTCATTCCATTCGACATTCCGTCGGTTTTTTATTGGGGAACTCTGTTAAAGTTTGTGTTGATTTATGTGTGTGTGTAACAATAAAAATTCCAGTTAATATTCGGCCGGGTGGTATTTGTGTGAGGTTTTGACCTAGTGCGGAACTTTATACAAATGCTCGACGGAATATCTACAGCCGGTGTTCGGGTTAAGAGCTAATCCGCAAAATGTGTTTTTGTACTCCATTCATTTAAAGAAGTATATGGATTTAAGACTATAGTTAGAAATATGATTTTTTACTCTATATTTTAAAATCTGGTATAAGGAATACACGGTTAAACAGAATTAGTAGTAGTTATTAGGAAACGTAGTCGGCGGCGGCTACGATTAACGGATTCGCATGGGTATCCCCACACTTCGCGAACGCATCTGCGTTCGCGAAGTGTCGTGTTGTCGTCTTTTTAATATAGGCGCGAATAGGTTCGAGACCTAGATCGGAGTGGATCACATTTTCTGATTCCAACGCAAAACGCTTAAGAATTAGTCAATAGAATTTACTTTAAAACATAGAGAATAATTGTAGCAAATTTCTTGTGCAGTAGTTTTTTATTTCATAGTGTATTTTTTCCAGGGAATGATAACATTTGTGCGGAGTAAAGCTGACCGTCCGTATTCGCAACAGCGTAGTAAGAAAGCGTGTAAGTATGAAAGATAGTATCGATGTAAATATAAAAAAGGGTATGCTCTGTTGGTTCGGGCATATAGAAAGAATGTTAGAAGAAAGAATGACAAAGCAGATATACAATGCTAAAATGGAAGGATGTAGGTATCGGGGAAGACCTAGACTAGCTTACCACGACCAAATAGACCGAGTCTTATCTGAAGGACAAGTCAAGAGTATCCGTAACCGGCGCGCGTGTATGAGACGAACTAGGAGAGTGGAGGTAGCCAAAAAGGTTTGTAAGGAAAGAACCTGTTGGAACTCTGTTCTCTCTGCCTACCCCGCAAGGGATCTGGTCTGATGATATAGATAAATTTTGTTTTGGCTATACGTCGTTTATTTCCGAGCGCGCGCTAAATATGCCCCTTATTATTCATTTGTAATTGATTTGCGTCACAGTTGTTCTCCCGGTCAATAACCGGTCGATCGCGGTAGACCCGTAAATCTAAACATGCTCTAAGCGTCTAACTGCACCGCGAACTCCTTATAGTCCTTACCGTGGCGATTTCAGCGCTGTACATAGGACATACAGTGAACAGCATGCCTAAGGATAGGCCCCAAAAAACCCTGCCCGCGTAGATCATGGCCACGTTGGTTGCCAGCGTCACCAGGATCCAGCCAACGAACAGAGGAGCTCCCGTTGACAACAAACACCATTTCCGACCGATACCGGCCGATAGGAACCCAGCAATGAATGGACCTGATTTTAAAACAGAACGATAAAATGTAGAGCTTTTATTAAACATCCTACTTAATGTGAATCCAGTAAACTAACAACGGTTACTCCTTCACAATTTCGAAATGCGTAGGTTGTAATAAAGGTTCTTCATTTTGTATAAATTTGCTGCCTTTGTTACAGTAGACTGTAGGTTTTAAGATTCGGTTTTACCGGAGTTACAATAGGAGAATTACGGAGCCAGATTAGGTGCCTCTGTCAGCGTACCAATTTTTGTTGACCGCTATCATTTTTACGGGGGGGGGGGGGGGGGGGAACTATGAGAGTGGAGGAAGCCAGAGAGGTGAACCTGTTGGAATTCTGTATTGCTCCACTGCTTAATATTCGGCAGCTTTTCACCTACAAGGAGATGGTAGGTATATCAACAATTACTAGGAAGATGAGGGTTTTACCGAAAATAGCTCCAATAGTGATTAGCGAGCCGATCCAAGCCAGTTCGTCGGTTGTGGGGGTTTCAGGGAGGGGGCTGGCCGCCGGCTCCTCTAGCATCATGTTCACGGGAGACGTCCATCCCATGCAGTACCCAATGCACGCGATACCGAAATTCGCTAAAGATTGAGTAAGTATATGTTAAATAGAATACAAAACACCAAAACATGTAACACTGCGCTGCGCCGCGCAATTGAATCTGATAATAAAGAGCTCAAATCCACAGTAGCCAACCTCAGTGCTCGCTTAGCCCAAATAGAACAACACTCCCGAGCAACTTGGAAATACAATGTATACCTGATTAAAAAAAACACCTTCACGCCATTCCCCAAGCGGGGGTAGCAGAGGTGTACTGCGTGCACCTACATTTCGCCGACGATGTTAAGTCCCATGTAATAGGGGGCGAACCTATTGCCATATACCGGCCACGATTCCAAACTCCGGACCGATACTAGGATTTTTTCAATAGAAAAACTACATCTTTCAAACTACATCTTACCCCTCTTCATTATTCCAGTCGTTACGACGGGTCCTTCACTGTGCGTGCTGTGCGTCTATGGAACTTACTTCCTCATTCCATTCGTGCAAGCTCTTCTCTGGATGTTTTCAGAAGAAGAATCAAAGAACATTTCCTATCTTGATTTCATTTAGATATTTATGTTTATGTATATATTATAATTATATATATTAATATTTGTATCGTAAGTACTAAATATATGTATTTATTTGAAAATACAGTATTTATTTTATATCTTTCGACGTTATATTGTATAACTGCCCTCTTATTCTTCTCTTCATTTCTCAACACTCAAAGGTTCGCTGGAAGATAACTCATATTTGAGTTAAGCTCGCCTTTTTGTATACTGCCTAAATGTATACTTTGTGTTTCTTTCACTTCTGACTGTATACAATAAAGAATAAATAAAAAATAAATAAATCTTTCCGACCTAGGATTTGAACCCATGACCTCGTGATCACAAAGCGATGGGCTTTGCAAAATAATATTAAAGACAAACAATATTAATCTATTCTCAATTTGAAGTGTGAAAAATGTATTGTGTCAAATACATGGTAGTGCGTGTAATGTTTTATTTATTGATTTAATGTATTTTTTATGCTTAATTTTTAAAAAATTATTAGCATTCTGCACTCCTTTTCTATATAAACTATAAGTGTGGGAAATTTCATACTCCTCCGTCCGCGTAATTTTCGTAAAAAGGGGTACAAAGTTTTTGCTTCACGTATTAATATAATGATGATATTGGGAATTGCAACTGGCCAGCACGTGGTTCAATGCAAGTGGTGCTTGAAGAAAGTTGTATGGACATTATTTCTAAAAGTGTTATAGTTGTTAATAATCCTAGCACTCTTAAAGGTAATACACCAATTAAGTTAGCTAATAAGGTAAGTAAATGCACGAATTACCATAAGTAATAAATTACCTGCCGTGTCATTGAGAAAGGTCGCTGTTAATTATTAATTTATTATATTTATATTGTAGTTTTTATTGATTGAATTTAAACATTAAACAACTATTTATTTGGTTATTTTTCGATCGAGCTTATTTTATACTTCAACCGGCAAATAAATATAGGTAATATTAATTTTTCTGTATGATTGAATAAATCTGCCGTATTGTATCTGTTGTCCGCTAGACTGTTTATAATATATCTGGACAAAAGTCTTCAAAGACTGAAAGCGATGAATGAAGGTGTACAAATGGGTGACTTAGTGGTAAACCATCTACTTTATGCAGATGACGCGGTTTTAATAGCGCCAACAGCCACTGATCTGCAAACACTAGTCACAGTTATGAAAGACGACTGCATGATCAATGGCTTACACTTGAATGTGAAGAAAACCAAGATTATGGTTTTTGAAAGGGAAGAAACCAGAACGAATGTAAGGATTGTGGTTGGTAACGATGTGCTGGAGCAAGTGAATGAGTTTGTATATCTTGGATGCGCCTTCAGTAAGGATGGGAAATACACCGCTGACATAGAGAGAAGAGTGAGTGCAGGGAACAGAGTGAATGGTGCGATGGGAAAGCTACTCGGGAGCCGGCACTTAAGCCATAAGGCGCAGCTGGCCATACATAACGGAGTTCTTGTCTCAACGCTGTTATATGGTAGCGAGAGCTGGGTATGTAAGAAGGAGAATGAAAGTAGGATAAATGCGGTAGAAATGCGAGCTCTGCGGAAGATGTGCGGAGTGAAGCTGACCGACCGCATTAGCAACAGCATAGTAAGACAGCGAGTAGGTATGAAAGATAGTATCGGTGTAAAGATGAGAAAGGGCATGCTCCGTTGGTTCGGGCATATAGAAAGAATGCCAGAGGAAAGAATGACAAAACAGATATACAATGTGAAAGTGGAAGGATGCAGGTACCGGGGAAGACCTAGACTATCTTACCACGACCAAATAAACCGAGTCTTATCTGATGGAAAAGTCAAGAGTCTCCGTAACCGGCGAGCGTGTATGAGACGAACTATGAGAGTCGAGGAAGCCAGAGAGGTATGTAAGGAAAGAACCTGTTGGAACTCTGTACTCTCTGCCTACCCCGCAAGGGATCTGGCGTGAGGTTATAGATAGATAGATAGATAGATTGGTTTAGCTTAAAATACAAATATATAATCACATAGAATAGAAGGTTTGTAAAAGTTTGTGTACAGGTAGTGTTTAGTATTGTCATTAATTCCAGGATTTAACACCTGTTTCCCATGATGGCTACGAAAAGTGATAAACCCGAAACAGAAGTGACGAAGGAAATATTAGACCTTATTAAGAATCGCAGTAGTTATAAAGGTCGTGTTACTATTTTTGTGTCTATTTGAAGTCACTTGGTTTGTGAGCAATATCTTCTAAAGATATTAACGAGCTTAAGCTCCGTACATCTAAGCTGAAATCATTGTATGCTCTGTATGACGAGAGACACAAATGAAATTAGAGTGTATTGCCAATAATTTTAAGGCTCAGATTACAAAAAAGAATTCGAATCGAGGTACTACAAGATTCTGAGTGAGGCACAGTACATTCTAGCTAAACACAACCAGTAACTAGTGAATGTGGTTCTCGTAACTGTAATACCATGCAGCTCCCTAAATTTAGTGGGCCTTATAAAATTTGGCTAGAGTTCCGCGATACGTTTGAAAGCTTCATACATAATAATGAAGATATCGATGTGATAAACAAATAAAGAAAATCTTTGGAAGGCTCAGCTGCCGTGGTAATTCAATCCATACAATTTTCTGCAACTAATTATAATATAGTCAGGAAAATACTGTGTGATCGTTTTGACAACGAGCGTTTGTTGATACAAAACCATGTTACAGGTTTATTTAATTTAGAACCGGTCACATGGAAGTTGTCAGGTACATTGAAGCACGCCATGGACCAATTTAATAAGAATCTGCGCGCTTAGAGTCCCTAGGCGAACCTACTTAGCACTGAGATACGCTCCTCATTCACATCATAACACATAAATTAGACACTAAGACGTTTCGTGAATGGGAAGAATACAAAGGTCGCTTAGATAAGAATAAACCTATTTCTTTGAAACACTTCCTCTACTTCATGAAAATTCGCACCGATCGTAATGAAACGATTGAATTATCACGTCATACACAGCATAATAACACAAACACCAAATTGACTAAACACAAAACTATGATTTCCATAAACGGTTGTAAGAACAATTCACAGGGTCCATCTAATAGTTTATGTCCTCAAGCAGCAGCGATCACAAGCTAAATCATTGTCCTCATTGTTTAGCTTAAAATAATGAGGCACGACATCAATTATTATCTAGTTTTGAGATTTGCTGTGTCTGTTTTCGTTCCGAACACTACGCTAATCATTACAAAAAAAACCTGGTTGCAAGTTATTCAAGTGGGGTCATCATGTTTTAATTCATTCCGCAGATAGTAATAAATCCGGTTCTGCATAGCGGAAGAGCTGATAACAATAACATCAGCGCGCCCCCCGCCACCATCAATGCGAATTCCAACTTAACGCTATCAGCGAGCGTCGCGGCCCCCAGTCATCAAGGACACGGTCATCGCATTTATCTCCTGTCTTATGACCAAGAAATTGTATCGTAAATTTTATCTGCCTTATAGTCGTAAAAATAAATCCATCTTAGTCATAAATAATGTAACTTCACATATCAATGAAATGTGCTTTGTGCCTATTACGTCATTAGATGATCAATTTATGATGCTTGGTTTTGCCGTTGAAAACAGATAAGGTGCCGTGTCCTTCAATCCACTTATCAAGTATCACATACCTGCAGATGTGTGTTTAGCTGATCTCAACTTTCATAGGTCAATTGATATGATATTGGGCGCTGACATTTTTTGACTGATTAAGGCACTGTTCAAACCTGTATTGTTTGAAACCAGGTTAGGGTGGATAGTGCCTGGTCCAATAAATAGCGGCCGTACACCTGGTTTGTTTAATCCTATGAAATGTAACTTTGTGCAACAGCTCCAGAGCAGTCGTAAACAATTTAGGTGAGATAACATCGCCTTGTCTCACCCCTCGATGCAGGGGGATATGCTATGTCCGCCGGTTTTGTACTGGAACGGTCATTGTTGCAGCGTCATACAGGCATCGCAGTACTTGGATGTATCGCCAGTCAACCTGAAAACGTTGCAAGGATTCGAAAACAGACCAGGTTTCGATGGAGTAGAAGGCTTTCTCGCAGTCCACGAATGCCATGCCCAGGGCTTGATTATACTCCTGGGTCTTCTGCATAATTTGCCACACTGTGTGAATGTGGTCTATGGTGCCATATCCTCCCCTGAAACCAGCCTGTTCCGTTGGTTGAAACTCGTTAAGTCTTCTCGCCAGGCGATTTGTGATGACTCTAGAAAACAAGTGGTACACATGTCTCAAAAGGGAAATGGGTCGATAGTGTTTCAGGAGGTCTTATCTCCTTTTTTGAAAAGAAAGCGACTACACTCCTGTTCCATGCTTTTGGAGTTCTCTGAGAGAAGATTACGAAATTAAAATTACGCTGAAGCTTTGAGCATAAGAGTGCCTACTGCCTTTAGAAGCTCCGTAATAGTTCTTTTATTTCTATTCTTTTAATTCCATCATCACCCGAGGCTTTTCCGTTTTTAGGTTGTTTAAGAGCCATCTCGATTTCGTCAAGACTTATTTCTGGAAACTCGTCGCAAACAATTTTCAACTTCCGCGAGAATGTCCGGCACCGAGACGACGATGGTATTGGCCAAGCTGTTGTGCAAAGACTTTTGACTTCCGATTCCGCCCAGTCGCTCTCTCTATTTGGTATGTGTTAGAGCGTCGGATGTCTTGTCTTACCAGCTTCGTGACCTTTTTATTAAAGCCCGTTGTTCTGACGAAGTAACTGCGGGGTCTCCGCTTCTTCTTTCCTTGAATTGTAGACATTCCGTTGAAAGTTTTGATTTCCGTTGCGCCGCATCTTGCAGAACCTTGTTCCCTCTTCAAGGTCAAGTTCTTCATCGATATCGTCATCAATTGTGCTTTCTAGCGAATCGGTTCTTTAGTTTCACCTGAAACATTTCGGACCCAACTACGTGTTGAAGCAGGTTAATTTGGAGTCTTTAGGCGGGGCCGGCTCCCCCGAATCAGCGGGGAAAACTGGTTCTGATTAGGAAGGAGGGGCGTCCGATGGACTCGCCGTCCACCTACCGCCCCATTGTGTTACTCGACGCGGTCTGAAAGCTTTTTGGAAGGGTGATTGCGAACAGACGTCTAGACCTTTCGCAGACGGGGCCAGACCTACAGAACTGGCAGTTCGGCTTCAGGTCCACGGTGGACGCTTTAAATCGCGTCCAGAGGATGGCGGAGGAAGCCGTGGGTCAGAGGGGTGTGCTGCTGGCGGTGTCCTTGGACATCGCAAACGCGTTCAATTCGGTCCCCTACTCCTCTATAATGTCGGCTATGGCCTACCACGACGTCCCCGGATACCTCTACCTGACCATACGGGACTACCTCGCAAACAGGCGGGTCGTTTACCCCGGGCCGTCGCGGTGGCAGGAGCGGAAAGTCGGGTGCGGGGTTCTACAGGGCTCTGTCTTCGGACCGCTCCTGTGGAATATCGCCTACGACTGGGTCCTGCGTGGCGCGTTGCTGCCAGGTCTGGCGGTAACGTGCTACGCGGACGATACTTCTGTCACCGCGAGGGCCCGGAGTCACAGGGAGGCGCCGTTATTGGCCACAGCCAGCGTGGCATAGGTGGTGGGGCGCATACGGTGGCTTGGCCTGGAGGTGGCCCTCAGCAAGACGGAGGCCGTGTATTTTCACGGGCTCAGAAATCGGCCTCCCTCTGACGCTCACATCATTGTCGGGGGGCAGCGCATCAAGGTTCAGATCCAAATGCGCTACCTGGGCCTCATCTTGGACGGGCGCTTGACTTTTAGGCCCCATTTTGTCGCCCTAGTGCCCAAACTGATGGCGACGGCTGGAGCGCTAGCGAGACTCCTGCCGTACTTGGGCGGGCCAGATGCCTCGACGAGGAGGCTGTATGCGGGGCTGGTGCAGTCCCAGGCCTTGTATGAAAGAAAGAAAGAAAAAACATTTATTTGACCAACACACTACAATACAGAGTAAACAGGCAGTTATGTAAAGAAAGGCACAATTGTGTGGGGCCAAACAGGACTCTGCCTCAGCATATTGCTGCACTATGGCTATAATGCAGCGCTGGTATTCTGGCAGAACCTTTGTAAGGGGCGTCACGGGTACATATACATACACATATATATATATATATATATATATATATATATATATATATATATATAAAATATCAAGATAGTAAAAAAATAAGTATACAGAAAAAACTGACATATTTATATATGACAGCACAGAGCTCAGAAAAATACAGAAACAATATTAAATAATGTAAGTAATACAATGCAAATAAATTTATAAATAAAATACAATTATATTTATAGTGAAGAATGTGTATATTGTCTTAGAGCTCGAATCCATATAACACAAATTAACATAACGAAGAATGTGAAATCAAACCAAGGACATGTACACGACAGTACCGGCTCCTCTAGGCCACCTCCACAGTTTAAACACTCAACAAATAACAAATAACCTCCAACACAGAACGTGCATAATTTACTTGTATGGGTCCCCAATCTAGGCGGGCGCCCTGACGGCCCGAAATGTGGTGCTGCTCCACCGCGCGCAGCGAGTCATGGCCATCAGGGTCATCCGAGGGTACCGCACCATCGGATTTGAAGCGGCGACGCTCCTCGCCGGAACGCCTTCGTGGGAGCTGGAGGCAGAGGCGCTCTCCGAGCTATATGCCTGGCGTAGGGATCCTACCAACACCTTGGATCCCTGCGCCCCGAGAACGAGGTGGACAGAGCTGCACCGAGCTGCGCTGGAGGGCTGGCAGAGCAAGCTCGCCCACCCTACTGCCGGTCACGCCGTCATCGCTGCACTGCTGCCAGTCTTCTGGGAGTGGCTGGGGCAGCGACACGGCGTCCTCCCGTACCGTCTGATGCAAGTACTGTCCGGGCATGGTTGCTTCGGGCGGTATCTGTGGCGGATCGGGCGTGAGGAGGTGGAGCGCTGCCACCATTGTGTGGCCCCGGAAGACACGGCGGAGCACACGTTGAAGGGGTGTCCGGCATGGGATGAAGAGCGGCGTCGGCTCGCCGGAGCACTTGGTGCAGGGGGACAGACGCTGTCGCTCCCGACCGTGATATCATCCATGGTTGGGAGCGAGAGCGCCTGGGCGGCAATGGCGACCTTTTGCGAGGCCGTCATGTCCGCGAAGGAGTCCGCGCAGCCTCCAAAAGGCGGTAGGGGGAGACCTAACTCCCCTTCACGTGTGGTCCGCGCCAAACTGCGGACCGAGCCCGCCGGTGCCACATAGGTCATGCTAGTGACGATTCCTGTGGCCCGGTAAAAGGGCAGTGGGACGCCGAGGGGTTTTAGTGGGTGCAAGCCCCACATAACCACACGGGCCTTGCCTTCGGCCCGGGGGTATGCGTTACGCATTTCCCATCATTAAAATAAATAAAAGGTTTATTCAATTTAAGTCTCCCCCCCCAATAAGGTTACGGTATCCTCTTCCTTTCTTCGGATTTTGCATAATCCCAGTACGTGCTATTTTATGTATCTCAGTTCCTCTTCAAGTTGCGCCAGATGTTCGTAGAGCCGCAACGTACGTCCGTTGAACGTAGGTCCGTTAAGGTCAGTCGGTTTTGGCGGCCTTTCGAAGATTTTTAGCAGCCCCCACCCTGCCGTTACCGTAAGCGCCGCCGTGGTCAGGAATAGAAGGTTGCCAGGAACTAGGAGCCGTGGGTTATTTTGGCTTGTCATAGAGAGATAATGCCCATAATCTCCACGCTGGGCAGGCGGGTTGGAGGGCGCCGAGCGCAGTTCCTCGCACCAGTGGCGCTGCTGCCCGTCACCGGTCTGTCATTTATTAAATTTATTATTTAAAGTGTACATCGCTTTGTTTACATGCTTTATCACCAAAGCCATACATTTGGAGCTGGTAGGTGATTTGACGAGATACAGTTTTTTACTAGCCTTGCGTAGGTTTGTAGTTCGTCGTGGGAGGTCTAGTAATATGTATTCCGATAATGGAACTACGTTCGTCGCAGCATACAATGATCTTGTGAAGTTTTTAAATGATCATTCTGATTCCTTGTCGAATGATTTATCAAATGAAGAAATCAACTTCCACTTCTTTCCTGCGTATTCATCACCAATTACTTAACTTTGTTACTTTTTTTTTCCTGGGGATAATCCTGCATAGGACTTCCACGAACCTCGGGGGATGCTCGCGGGGCGTGTCGGATTCCTACCGACTAAAACCCCCAGGGTGGTCGAAATCAGCACTTTGGAGGGGCTGCGGGATCTCCGTATGGTACGCAATGGTGCCCCTTTACTGCCACCCTTCGAAGAGCCCGCCATCGGGGGGAGACTTGATGACACGCTCCCCCTCCGCACCGACGCGGTGCTCACGGCGACGTGGGCCACACCACGCCGCCATCCTCCTCGGGGTCGCTCGTGACGTCGCTCAGGGCCCCCGCCTCTTGCGTCCGCGACCCCGAAGGCCCCCCTGCTAATGTTGGTGCATTACTTTGTTAATTAGCACAACCTGTGCTAAGTTATACAAAACCTTTGTATCCTACTAATTATATAAATGTTAACGTTTGTATATCACGCAAAAATGGCTGAACGGATTTGGATAAAATTCGGCTCACCGATAGTTGCACCTTGTTTCAAAAAATTTTTAGGTTCCTGTCTAAACAGAAGCTAGTACTCTATAAAATTTTAGGATAACGATAAATATATTCGTTAGCACTAGATAATATATAGATAATGACACAAAACTTAAATTTTAAACATCTACTAAATTATACCACAGTACCTGTATAATATAAAACGTACAGATAAAAACCCGACATACCGATTCCTGCAATTATATACTGCCTCCACAACTGTCCAGCTTCCATACTGTGTTGTTGGCTGATTGTCGCGCCACTGTCCTTCCATTATCAACTGCAAAGTAGTATATTGTATATTATATCAATCCCAATAATATATCGTTATCAAATGATTTTTTAATCCCAAGGCCGACGATTCATTGAAAGAGGTGATATGAAATAAAATTAAGCATCTACGATTAAGTTATTATGTACCTACTCTACCTACTAGAGACAATATCTCAACTTATCTATTTAACCGACTTTAAAAAATGGAGGTTCTCCATTCCACCCGTATATATGTATATCCGCAATTTTCGCAAAAACTACTGATCCGATTTGGATGGGGTTTTCGTTATTAAAAGCATATTTTTTAAGAAAGCTATCTATCTATCTATCTATAACCTCACGCCAGATCCCTTGCGGGGT
Organism: Phalera bucephala; assembly: GCA_905147815.2. Taxonomy (NCBI): domain Eukaryota; kingdom Metazoa; phylum Arthropoda; class Insecta; order Lepidoptera; family Notodontidae; genus Phalera; species Phalera bucephala. The sequence goes on along the minus strand of LR990630.1, from coordinate 18,491,670 downwards.
AGGCAGAGAGTACAGAGTTCCAACAGGTTCTTTCCTTACATACCTCTCTGGCTTCCTCGACTCTCATAGTTCGTCTCATACACGCTCGCCGGTTACGGAGACTCTTGACTTTTCCATCAGATAAGACTCGGTTTATTTGGTCGTGGTAAGATAGTCTAGGTCTTCCCCGGTACCTGCATCCTTCCACTTTCACATTGTATATCTGTTTTGTCATTCTTTCCTCTGGCATTCTTTCTATATGCCCGAACCAACGGAGCATGCCCTTTCTCATCTTTACACCGATACTATCTTTCATACCTACTCGCTGTTTTACTATGCTGTTGCTAATGCGGTCGGTCAGCTTCACTCCGCACATCTTCCGCAGAGCTCGCGTTTCTACCGCATTTTGTTAATAGTATTGTTTTGCTAATTGTATCGTTGATTCTTTTCTTTTATATACAATCCTTTTTATAACGAAATAATCTTATGTAACTTTGTTTACTTGGTTTATACTTTATGGCAAGAAATAAAGAATTATTATTATTATTATTATTATTTATCCTACTTTCATTTTCCTTCTTACATACCCAGCTCTCGCTACCATATAACAGCGTTGGGACAAGAACTCCGTTATGTATGGTCAGCTGCGCCTTATGGCTTAAGTGCCGGCTCCCGAGTAGCTTCCCCATCGCACGATTCACTCTGTTCCCTGCACTCACTCTTCTCTCTATGTCAGCGGTGTATTTCCCATCCTTACTGAAGGCGCATCCAAGATATACAAACTCATTCACTTGCTCCAGCACATCGTTACCAACCACAATCCTTACATTCGTTCTGGTTTCTTCCCTTTCAAAAACCATAATCTTGGTTTTCTTCACATTCAAGTGTAAGCCATTGATCATGCAGTCGTCTTTCATTACTGTGACTAGTGTTTGCAGATCAGTGGCTGTTGGCGCTATTAAAACCGCGTCATCTGCATAAAGTAGATGGTTTACCACTAAGTCACCCATTTGTACACCTTCATTCATCGCTTTCAGTCTTTGAAGACTTTTGTCCAGATATATTATAAACAGTCTAGCGGACAACACGCAACCCTGCTTGACGCCGATTTTAACGTCAAACCAGGGTGACCTGTTACCACCCACCCGTACGCATGCCTTGCAGTCCACATAAGTGGACTGGACGGCTCGCAACAGAGTGCCATCTATACCATACTCTGGCAAAATGTCCCAAAGTCTCTTTCGCACAACTCTGTCAAATGCCTTCTCCAGATCTACAAAACCGCAGAAAACCTTCCGGCCCACTGCCAGATGCTTCTCTACGATGTTGCGGAGTGAGAAGACTTGATCCGAACATCCTCTTCCAGACCTGAAACCCCCTTGTGCCTCGCACAACATTCCATCGGACTTCACGCGCATTCTCCGTTCAATAATTTTACCACACACCTTGGCTGCCAAGCTGATCAAACTGATGGCTCTGTAATTGGCGCAGTCATATTGTGAACCCTTGCCTTTATACAAGGGTACTATGACTGCGCGGCGCCAATCTGTAGGGACTCTACCGGTCCTCCAGCAAAGGTTTGCAAGGGCCCGGAAAGCGTCCCGAACGCAAGTTCCACTATATTTGATCATCTCGGCAGATATCATGTCTACTCCCGCAGCTTTACCGTTTTTCATACTTCCTATCGCCCATTCAACTTCTTCCATAGTGATGTCCTCCGGTGATTCTGGTGCCGCAATCTCACCTTTGGGCACGTCTGCGGCATCAGCATCCGGGTCATCTCCATACATTTCTCCAAAATATTCACTCCACCGGTTTAGCACAGCTTGTGTGTCTGAAAGAATGTCACCATCTTAAGATTTTATCTTTTCCATTCTGGAGCCTGACGAATCACCTCGAGCCTTTCTCACCTTGCTCCAAAAGAGTTTGGTGTTGTTCTCGAAGTTCTTCGCCAGCCTCTCCTCCTCAATCATACTGGCTCTTTCACGCTTTTCTTTCACTAAAGTTTTAGTGGCATTCTTGCATTGCATCTATATTTCTTTCCTCATCTCTATCATACTGGCATTCCGGTTAAAAGAAGATACATAGTCCTGCCACGCTTTCTTCTTACTTTCTACAGAGCTTTGCAACTCCGCATCCCACCATGCATCACCTTTTGCTGTAATATGCTTCTTTGAGCAACCACATACTTCTTTCGCGGATTCCACCAAACTCTCTTTCAGGCTATTCCAGCATTCATCTACATTTGAGTCCGAAGAGCCTGCTGTCAAAAGCTTGTCCCGGACTCTATTTTCATACATTCTCCTCACGCTCTCATCTTGCAACTTTTCAACCTTAAATCTTTCAAGGTCTCCGAAGGGGATACGCTCTCGCCAGTGTCTCCACTTCCTGAACAAACCACTAAACTTCCAGAGTGGGGCCTCTATACGCACGCGTATCTTGTAGTTTGCTTCGGAGACGGTTATCAACCAGGATCAGATCTATCATGCTTTTTTGTTCATTCCTTCTCCACGTATACATATGTATGTCCTTGTGCTGGAATATCGTGTTAGACACAAGGAGACCCCTTTCCAAACAAACATCTTCAATGAGCTTACCTGCATCGTTCACTCTCTTATCACCATAAGGACCCAGAGCAGCGTCGCAAGTTTGCCGCCTGGTTCCTACCCATCCGTTCAGATCGCCACACAAAATCACCTTTTCGTTAGCCTCAGCCAAATCCAGAACTTCCCTGACATTATCCCAAAACTTCTCAAGGTCCTGGGGTGTCGACGAGCTTACGGAAGCATATGCTGCGACCAAAAATACTCTAGTGACACCCAGTTTTAAACGGACCCAGAGAAGTCTCGCATCGCACAGGCCATAATCTCTCACTCCAGAGGCCAGGCGACGGGACAGCAAGATACCCACCCCCATGCTGGCACGACTGCTCTGCGGTACCCCAGACCACAGAGCCATCGTTCCATCAGGAAGATCACAGGTTTCACTGCCCCTCCGCTTAGTCTCTGTTACACATAGAGCATCCAGGCGTCTCTCTTTCATCACATCAATCACCTCATGCATCTTATCTTCCATACCACCTCTTACATTCCAAGTGCCTATTCGGCACTCTGCACTCCACGACTCGCCAGTTCGGGCCCGGCGTGATGGGTGGCGGCCCCCATCGCCGCTTCCACCTATATTCGTACCGACGGGGGCGGGCCGGTACGCGTCGCCTCGGGGGGACGCCCTAGCCCGCACTGCGGTACGTCTTCGGTCCGAGATTGCAGCCATAATGACTGGCAGGGGTCGCGACGAGCACGCTCTTGGACAGACCCCCAAGAAAGCTAATCTATAATATATTAGGATCTGATGAAGATCTTCGAAAATAGACAATGGAACTCTTCAATAACTAACAGCAAATGACCCGTGATCACTGTGTCGTATGTATGATTTTAGGAGAAAACAGATATCTATAGTACACCCTAATTTTTAACCGACTTCTAAAAAGGAGGAGGTTCTCAATTCGACTGTATGTTTTTTTTGTATGTATGTTACGCGATCATTCCGCCAATTATGAATCGATTTAGATGATTTTTTTTGCATTGGGTTAAGTATAGCTCCAAAGTGGTTCCATTTTAATTTCATCCGTATTGGATCTTGGACTTGGAAGATACACCACGGAACTCCTTAACGACAAACAATACGAATGCGTAGATTGAGATATTATAGGTATAACGTCAATCCTATAGGTACCCTGCCATAGAACTAATCAGAATATTAACCGACTTCAAAAAAGGAGGAGGTCGACAATTCGTCTGTGTTTTTTTTATAACGTCTTTATTTATGAACTGATTTTGATGATGATGGAATGTTGTGCGAGGCACAAGGAGGTTTCAGGTCCGGAAGAGGATGTTCAGATCAAGTTTTCTCCCTTCGCAACATCGTAGAGAAGCATGTGACAGTGGGCCGGAAGGTTTTCTGCGGTTTTGTGGATCTGGAGAAGGCGTTTGATGGAGTTGTGCGAAAGAGACTTTGGGACATTTTGTCTGAGTATGGTATAAATGGCACTCTGCTGCGGGCCGTTCAGTCCACCTATGTGGACTGCAAGGCATGCGTACGGGTGGGTGGTAACATGTCACCCTGGTTTGACGTTGAAATCGGCGTCAAGCAGGGTTGCGTGTTGTCCGCTAGACTGTTTATAATATATTTGGATAAAAGTCTTCAAAGACTGAAAGCGATGAATGAAGGTGTACAAATGAGTGATCTAGTGAAATCATCTACTATATGCAGATGACGCGGTTTTGATAGCGCCAACAGCCACTGATCTGCAATCACTAGTCACAGTTATGAAAGACAACTGCATGAAAAATGGCTTACATTTGAATGTGAAGAAAACCAAAATTATGGTTTTTGAACGGGAAGAAACCAGAACGAATGCAAGGATTGTGGTTGGGAACGATGTGCTGGAGCAAGTGAATGAGTTTGTATATCTTGGATGCGCATTCAGTAAGGATGGAAAATACACCGCTGACATAGAGAGAAGAGTGAGTGCAGGGAACAGAGTGAATGGCGCGATGGGAAAGCTACTTGGAAGCCGGCACTTAAGCCGAAAGGATTGAAGCTGACCGACCGTATTCGCAATAGCGTAGTAAGAAAGCAAATAGGTATGAAAGAGAGTATCGGTGTAAAGATGAGAAAGGGTATGCTCCGTTGGTTCGGGCATATAGAAAGAATGTCTGAAGAAAGAATGACAAAACTGATATACAATGCGAAAGTGGAAGGATGTAGGTACCGGGGAAGACCTAGACTATCTTACCATGACCAAATAGACCGGGTCTTATCTGAAAGACAAGTCAGGAGTCTCCGTAACCGGCGAGCGTGTATGAGACGAACTATGAGAGTAGAGGAAGCCAGAGAGGTATGTAAGGAAAGAGCCTGTTGGAACTCTGTACTCTCTGCCTACCCCGTAAGGCATCTGGCGTGATGATATAGATAGATAGATAGATTTTGATGATTCTTTTTGCGTTGGGTTTAGTATAGTTTCGAGGTGGTCCCATTTTAATGAAATCGGTATTAAACTTTGGACTTTGAAGATACATCAGGGGACTCCTTAACGGCGAACATCACGAATGTATAGTTTCCGTTATTATAGTTATTATATCAATCCTGTAGGTACCTTGCTGTACAACTCAGAAAAATAACATAATATAGGTATATAAATATTATAAATAATTTACTTCTTCTTCTTCTTCTTCAAGTTATGGCTTCACACTAATTATAAGTGTATTTTGCCAATGTCCAGTGAGATATATGATCGTGTTTGTTTAAATTAATTCGACTCCCCGATGAATTTGATGACCACGATGATAATGAAATTAATGAAATACCCCACCCTGGATAGTAAAGCGGTCGATACTTTAAATACCAATTGCAACGGCAGTTTTGAGGAAAGTCGAAAAGGCACGTTTTATCACTTTGTTACAATTACCTTCACTCATGCACATATAAGAACACATAATGGTTAATATTCCACCAACATTACACATTATTAGTCGAAATAACACAAGTTTTGGGAATTAAAACAAATTGACAACATCACTCTTCGACTTCCCGCCAAAAACCCCAATAATTTACTTGTCACTTAAATTGTAAATTTTTTTTTTAAAATAAAACAGACTTCAAAAAGCATACAATTATTATTTGAAGTCGGTGCCAAGTAACCGACTGCACTAACCGGTACCGACTTAAAATATTTATTTTTAGCTTTCTGAAATCGGTTTTTTTTAGAAAAAGAATTTTTAAAGTTAATTTCACTCATCACTAGAATTATAAAATAAAAAACTTTCATTAGAAAAGTGAACCAACTGTAAAAAGCAAAAAATAAATATTTGAAGTTGTTGCCAAGTAGACTGCGCCGACCGCCGGGCACTGACTACAAATATTTTTTTTTGTCGGCAGTCCCTTTTTTAAAAAGTTTTTTATTGTAAAAAAAAGTTAGAGTGCATACACTGCAGTTCACTTTGTGCCAGGGGCTTGCTGCAACGTGGCAAGATCGTATGTTAAATTTATTTAAACTATAATATAATGCCAGCATAAGTAGTTAGTGGAATTTTCAATAGAAAAATTAGGATTCGGACCCAGGACCTCGTGATTGCCTCGGGTATTACGTGCCAGTAGACAGTATTGGGCAATATTCAATATTTTTTAATAGTAGGGCCAATCAATTGATTTCTATTGCTATTAAATTTACCCACCTAATATCAGTGACTTTTGGACGTCAAGCGCTTTAGACTCCCTCGTGATCCCATTCCGATCTCGGTCTCGAACCTATTCGTGCCTTTATTAAAGTGGTAATAACCCGATATTTCGCAAACGCGTCCAATCATAGGAACCCACTTATCATAGCCGTCGCCAACTACGAACCTAACTATCCTCCTATCAGCCGCTATCGCCGTCCGCGGCATGTTCTCACCGACCCTCCCGCTGCCTTTGCATCCCTTCTTTCGGATACAGATACCGCACACAGGATCAGATACCGACCTCGCCGGCGAGGTCGAAGAATCTCTTGCCCGCCAGCCGGTGCAGGGCACCACGGCGAGACACCTAGTATACGCCCTCCCTCATAGCGACTGCCCAAGCCGAGGCTGTTCCTCCTTGAGGCACCCTGGAGCTAGTTGGCCCCTTGCCTTTCTGGCTCCAGCGTAGTGGTTGCACGCTCGCCCTCTTGTCCGGTGAAGCTGTAAAGGCCAACAGCACTGATTATTCACACACAGACCATCCCGTGACCATAGGTATTGTAGAGCACTCGAAACATCGGGAACTTTAAAGCCAAAAATAAACTGCGATAAATCCAAAATGTATTTTAATTGCGATCATATTTTGCCAAAATTAATTTTTGCGCAACTCTGCCAATAGACCATAGAGGTGGCCCTTTTTTTTCAGGTGACACGCTATTACAATTCGCATGTGAAATTTTACAGGCAATAAATTTTTATTCGCTTAGATCAGTGTTATCTAATTAGAGTCGCCTTTGCTGCGGTTTGTTATTGAAGTTAAAGAAATTATGATAGAACTGTTTAACGATGACATCCGGACGATATGGGATATCATACTGGTCATGTGATGATCACTAGGAGCTGCTGCTGAGCGAATGAAAAAAACATCAGATGATTTTTTCCACGTCAATTTTGTACTGACATAAAAGTTGTGCATTTTGTACACACCGTGCAGCAAGCAGTTAATATTTTTTTTTATTTTCACCAAGAAAAAAAAAACATAATTTATCTATTTTATTTTAAACAAATTCTTAATATTTCATATAGTTTTCTAGATATACAATAGATTAAAATTTAAAATAAAGCGCAATAATAATAATAATGTATTTATTTTGTACATAAACGGGTTACACCCAACAAAAGATCACAATACAAATTATAAGTAATGGGGGGTTTTAGTCGGAAGTCGAAGAGTGAAGTTGTCAATTTGTATTAATTTCAAAAACTTGTGTTATTTCGACTAATAATGTGTAATGTTGGTGGAATATTAACCATTATGTGTTCTTATATGTTCATGAGTGAAGGTAATTGTAAAAAGTGATAAAACGTCCCTTTTTGACTTCCCTCAAAACGGCCATCGCAATTGGTATGTAAAGTATCCACCGCTTTACTATCCAGGGCGGGGTACTTCATTATTTTCATTATCATCGTTGTCATCAAATTCATCGGGGAGTTGAATTAAATTAAACAAACAAGATTATATATATCTCACTGGAAAATACACTTCGAAGAATTATAAGTACGTATCACTCGATAATAACCTTGTGTATAAAAATATTGAGATCCTTTTACAAATTTTTCTGTTTTTTTTATAGGTAAGATTTCTTACAATCTTAATTGTTTATATCTATATTCTAAGGTTACAATATTGATTGAATATCTTTATTGTTTACCTTATTATGTTACTAAACACTATAATAAATAAATATATTAGCTTATACAATCCCACAGCACGAGTCACTCTCGAAAACCGAAGGGAGGTTAATTGATAGCAATTACCTTATTATAAGTCGAATTTATTTGTGTTTGGTCCCCTGTTTACTTAATATGAAAAAGAACGTACAAAAGTCAACGTTGAAGACTATGTACATTACCTATTCGATGAAATAACGACCCACTCCGATCTCGGTCTCGAATCTATTCGCGCCTTTATTAAAAAGGCGACAACTCGACACTTCGCGAACACATCTTCCCATGCGAATCCGCTAATCGTAGCCGCCGCCGACTACGAACCTGACCCCTGCCGCTACCGCCGGCCGCGCCATGTTCTCACCGATCCCCCCGATGCTTTGACATCGCTTCTTTCCGCTCCGGATACGGACGACGACGACGAAGTCGTAGATCCCCTAGCCCGCCGACCGGTGCACTAATTACACCCCCTCCCCCCGTAGCGACTGTCCAAACCGAGGCCGTTCCTCCTTGAGGCGCCCTCGAGTATGTCGCCCCTTGCCCTTCTGGCTCGAGCGTCGTGGTTGCACGCTCGCCCTTAAATCCGGTGAAGCTGTAAAGGCCTCACGGCCAACAGCGTATATCACTCAAACACACACACACACACACACACGAAATAACGACACAACTAAAAAAGATGACAAGAAAAAATAAGCTTTATTGTTTTCAAATTAGATAGCTAATTTTAAAAAGAAAAAGTACGACTTTTTCTTTTTTTTTAATAACGTAGCGCCACACTAGGATTTATTCATGTGTCGTGGATGCGTTTACAAACATGAACATTCACATACACATATACCCAGACCGACACAAATAATTGTGGGTCACACAGAGATTTGTCCCGTGCGGGAATCGAACCCGCGACTATTAGACACAGTGGGCGGAGCGGGTTAAGCTCTTAACCACTGCGCTAAATCATCCGTCAATTCAATCAAACATATTTTTAGTTTTACCACTATCCATTTAGTCAGTGATTCAAGTTGACATAACGCTGTCGAGTTGATATTATATTCCATACTTTTTACACTACAAAGGTCACTATCGAAAATTGCCCCAGAACCAATAAACATTTGATCCATGCCATCATTACTTATTTATTTTGTTAAAATAATGGCAAATATCCGTATATAACGGACAATTTGCAATCTAAAACGGATATATCAAAGTATTGTATGTACTTGTATCGAAGTCGCCGACATCTTTATGTCAATACACACAATATAACCTCATGTATCAATAGCTACGGAATTATAACCTCAAAATCTAATACTTTTGTGCAATATTACGATTCCCCCGTTTGTTCGTTTAATAATAAATGCCTTTTTTATGGGTGATTGGAAATAATATAGGCGCAGAACAATGTCCTTTCTAAATAAAGAGGAAGTCACGCTGAACGCTTTCTCGCTCCACGTGCTAAAGGTTTCGCTACATAGCCGACGCAGCGTAACGGGAGGCGGAGTGGCTTAGGGAGTTGTAATGTACTGAAATGTACGGGAGACTTTTCACAATGCAGCCCCGCTCGGCGCAACCGCAAATGTCACGACCGAACGTAGCCAAACGCAAGCGTTGCGCTCTCGTCACGCTCCGTCGGCTATTTAACCAAACCTTAAGTCCTCAGAGGTAGAGATGGGTTGTATTAGGTAAATCAGGTACTAAGTACACCTGTTCCTAGTCTGCATAAATACCTAATCCAATTACCTATTCCACCTAATCTACCTAATCTCAATGATCTCATACACATACCGTTCCTTAGTGATCTCAATCCGCCTATTCTATATCAAATCCTGATATCGAATTATCGATACTTGAATTAATTTAATGTTAAATTGTTTTGTTATATTGAGTCATAATAACACTTTTAAGAAAATGGAAGTTTCAAAATGGAATCAATTTTTTTTTTATTTGATAAGATATTTCTGCACGAAATTGGTTAAATAAACTAATACTTGTTTTCTATTTTATCATTTAATGATATATGAGTGATGAATTGGTATCTTCCCTTCATACTTTTTACAGGCTTAGGACTGTTTACTTACGAATGTATGAAGTTTTGAGTCTTGCGATATTAAATATTCCGCAAAAGTTTAGCGTTTGCAAGATGGCGTATTTAAAAGATTTCAATTCATTATATTTACATTTGTTTTATATCAATACGCGTTGTATAGCGCTGTCTCGCTCTCTTACACGTAAGCAGGATAGCAAAGCGATAAGCATATGAGTGAGTGAGAGAGCGCGGGAACAGGTGTGAGTGAGCGCGCTAAACGGCTAAACATTAGATTATATTGAATACGAATATTAGGTGGATTAGGTATTGCCAGAATTGGATTAGGTGCCGCCTATTCTCGTAAAATACCTGTTCTTTGGATCTGTTCTAATAAATACGACTCATCTCTACTCAGAGGGCTTAGCATATTTTACTCTATGGCGCTAAGTACAAGCCATTTGACCTTATAGTAACGTCATCAAGGAAGCGCATTGTTAGGTTTATCTTTATTTAACAAGTTTGTGGTGTGACAAGGATGGCATTTCAACTTGATAGCGCCACACTAACGTCAATCTATTCGTGCTAAGCTAGTCTTGCGTTCATTACGTTAAACGTTGTATAGTTAAAAAAAAACTTCTGAATTAGCTTGCAGATGAATTCTTGCCAGCTAGCAGTTCCTGTATCTGCTGGAAGCTCTTGCCCTTGGTCTCCGGCACCAGGAATAGCGTGAACACGAACGTGGCGAAGCAGAACCCGCCAAACATGAAGAACGCCACACCCATGCCAGCTGCTTCCGCTATGGAGCTAAAATACCTGGAAAAATACTAGCTTGTAAAAAAATATATATAGACAATCACTATGTTTCCGACTCCTATGAACTGAATTTACCGATGTATATTTTTAATTATCGGTAGAGCCCGGTACTTCAAGAAGGCGTTAAAGCTCTCTATGTGCCTCACTTATTGTGAGAGGAAGGAGGTAAGTAAGTGGGTGTCGGCGAAAGCAAGCTTGCAATTGGTGTATGTATATTTAATAATTTTATATGATCTATCTTGAATGTACACGCACGGTAACACACTCACGCATATATGCATGCATACACGCACGCATGCACGCATGCATACTCATGCACATTACTTGCAATTAGGGGCAGGAAATAACAGCGCTAAGTATATTTTTGTACTTGGCATTATAGCGAGCAGACAAGACTCCGTGTATGTAAACCGCAGCTGCTGGCTTTCAACATCTAGGATAAGTCTGTAGGGGCGGTTCACATACCATACATGTGGGTAATATTAATAGTAACATGGTTTACATGAGAATAAAAACAGTTTAGTCACTATTTATGCCAGACTACAGTAGGGACCACATATTGAACAACTGCCTAATAGGTAAATCTCAGCGGCTTATGCCGTAAAAAAAATTAGGTTATTGACTGATATTGAAATTGATAGAACTGTTTATTTTGCATATTTCCATAGCATTATGCCATATGGCATACTCCTTTAGGGATGTTGCTGTTAATGATGAACTAAACACCATCTTCGTTCTTCAAAAAAGGGCGATTCGTGCAATCTAATTTGGCTCCCAGACCTTCTTTTAGAGAAAACTTCAAAGAGATAAATATTCTTACTGTTGTCTCGCAGTTAATATATGAATCTATTATATGTTAAAAAGAATATCAGTAACTTTAAAAAATATAGCGAAGTTCATCATGTTAATACACGGAACAAAGATGATCTTATTGTACATTCTATTCGTCTCCATAGAATTTGCAACTCTTTCATGGTTCAATGTATACAACAAATTACTCATAGCTATTTGAAATATGCCTATTAATAAGTTTAAAAAGGCTTTTAAAACTAGACTATGTAGTAAAGGATATTATAATATTTCGGAATATATCTATGATAAAACTGATTGGGTTTAACAGCTCCTTATTCGGCAACACCTAAATATAGTTTGTAAAATACTTTGTTATTAAAATACAATTTTGTAAAAAACGAAAGATAAACGGAAAGGCCAGTCCAAGTTAAGTTAACAGACTAGACCTCTGAATTTCTCGCCGGATCTTCTCAGTGTGAGGCCGCGTTCCGATCCCATGGTGGTTGTAAAAAATGGAATAATTTTTGACGTTGGCGTATACAAATAAAATATTTTGACTTTGACTTTATAAGTAAATTATTACATGTTACTTGAGAAATTAATAAATTATCATTATTACTCGTATTATGTTGGTTCAAGATTTTTCTTTATTTCTCAGTTGAGAAGAGGTACATCCATAGGCATGGCCCAGAGCCAAGCGCTTACGAGTGGAGTGGAAAATTCTTCATAACTATATTATTATGCTGATCCGGCACATATTGTTTTCTTTATTTTATGTTATTTCTTTTATTGTAACTTGGCATGTCTTATTGTCTTTTGTTCAAATGTTGTTTATTTTATCTTACATTACTTATTGAATTAACTAGTTATGACATGCGTCATCACCAGCGTTCTTTTTTTAGCCCAAATGCTTTTTTCCAAAGTCGCAATCAAACTTATGTGACCGTGTGCAATGGCGCGTGTTAGGAGAGGCCTATGTCCAGCAGTGGACTACGATAGGCTGATTGATTGATTGATTGAATCAAACTTATGTCAAATACCATTAATATCTGTTCAGTGTTTTATGCGTAACAAAGATATTTTCAATTTTTTATCTGTGTGTTTGTGTAACTTAATGTCCGATAACTGGGGGATGTCATTGGAAGAAAAGATTTTTATATTTTTAATCCCGAAAATCTGATTAATTCCATTATTATCTGGAGTCAATTTTTTTCTTACATTACCAATTTTATAAATAAAAATGACACAGCAATTAAAGGCAATAAAATTGATACTGTCGGGAAATCAATAAATAAGCCAAATGAATGAATTCTATCCAATTATTGACTGCCCAATCATACTAATTTTATTAAAAGTTGCCACGACATAGTTGTTCAAAAATTGACCACCTAGGAAAAAACATACATAGTCAAATATTATTATAAGGTTCGAAGACGTCGGCAACAGCTACTTTATAATATTAGTGTGGATATAAAAATATAAATAAAATTTACCTGGAGACTAAAAACCCTGAAGTCCAGGAGAACGCAGTAGCAATGGGCGCTGCGATGGCTTTCACCTCTATAGGGAAGAGTTCTGACAGGACTGCGAAGGGCAGAGAAGCCAGGCCCCAGCAGAAGGTCATGATGAAGAGGATCAGGGCCATGACCGGCAGGAACCCGAGGCTGGCCACCACGGGACTGTCATTGTCATCCAGGACGAAGTACAAGCCAAGGAGACACTGAAGACATATTACCATACTATTGATTTGTATTCTTGAGGATTTGTGGAATGCGTAAGAGACTTACACTTATTTACACATATTTTATCATCATCATCATCAGATAGCCTGTATCTACGCACTGCTGACTGTCGGCCTCTTCTCTATCACGCCGTTCGTTCCGGTCCTATGCTAGTCTATTTCATAATTTTCCGGCCACCTACATGCATATTACTTATTCTAAATCACTCAAAGCATGCTGTGTTTGTTTTTAGCCCACATATTTACTAATATGTTCCTAGACCTACTCATTAGTATGATACTCTTTGACACCGTTTTGTGAGAGAGGGCCTTTGACTGACGGTTGGATAGTATAGGCGGATTAGCGTCAGCATTGTAGGTTCCAAATCACAAAATAGAAGGCTAAGGATTACCAAGGTCAAAGCAACGTATATAACGGTCAGTCTGAAGGATTACCATTTGTGGCATGTCCATTTTTAAACGTTTTTATGCTTCAAAAGGCACTTTAACACCGCTGGTCTTGGTGACCATTTCATATGGTATTCGTTAAGCCAAATTGGAAGGATTATGGCTTGATATTGAATTCGCCTCCACCAATTCAGGCCACCACGGCACTGTCTTGTCGTCCTGTCGATGAAGTACAAGCCAAGGAGACACCGGAGACATATTAACGGCTTTTAATTTGTATTATCACGGAATTTGTGGAACATGTAAAAGTCTTACTTATGCTACGTATATACTTATTCTAAATTAGGTACTTAATGCACGATATAATCTCTCTGACCTTGTTTTGTGAGTGAAGGTCTTTGATCAACAGATTATAATTCTAAAATATTCAACGTACTGCTCGGTCAGTCTGATGGGTAACCATTGGTGTCATGTACATTTTACAGCATCTCTATGCTTTAAAAAGGACTCTAAACTGTTGGTCGCGGTTACTTTATTTTTTATTTCACATAAATTTGAAAGTATTGACAAACAAATCTTTAACCAAACATAACACGAATCTGTTGCCATCATCATACGTAGATTTAATTTTTCTTCACCTTTGTTCAAAGACAGGATTAATATTGCCTATACAGGCAAATCGACGTATGTGTAACGTAAAAGATGGCACATACCTGACCGAGACCAGTTCCGCAAGAAGATATCAAGAGCAGAAGCTTGCGGCCAAAACGGTCGACCACGAACGGCGTCAGTAACGATGCTAACAACTGAAAAAGAACAAAACTGTTTGTAAAAAATAAGAGGAAATTTTGCTTTCAAGAAGATCTGTAACGTTACGTCAAAGTTACGGTGTGCCTCCGAACCAAAAAAGGTAGACAAATATGATCTAAGGAATTATGGCGTCCATTTTAGACACAAGAAAAACCAAATTCATACACTTTCAAGAAAACTACACTATTCGATATTTGTAACCTATTTAGAGAATTAAAACGTTCTGGTATTTTTTACAAACCAATCAAATTCCAAAGAACAGAATCTGCAAGACCTTTATGTGACTAATATTATTGTACGGATGTGTAGCTTGGGCAATAATATTAAGAGATGAAAACAAGCTGCTGGTAGTGGAAAGAAAGAATCTTCGGAAGATCTTAGGCTCCGTATGAAATTAAGATTAAAGCTAGAGTGTCTGTGGACCCTCTTATACCGCCGAAATCAAAGAACTCATAGCTGACCCTAATATAATAGAGGCAAAAGCTTATAAACTCCGATGACTTGGCCACATTCAGAGAATGGGAGAAGATCGTAGTGCAAAGAAGGCCTACCTGGGCCTACCAATCGGCCACCGACTGACTGGTCCTCTCAGGCATCGCTGGACGGACGTAGTTGAGGCGGATCTGCATGAGATCAAGCCGAAGACTGGCAGGGAATTAGGCAACACCCTAAGAAGTAGTAGAATCTCCTTACGGGGGCAAAGATAAACTTTAGGTCTCTAAGCCAACGGAGTATGTTATCTTATTATGGTATTGATTGTGTAAGGTATAAGGAGTAAAAGTTGCTATAAAACTCTGTGTTCAGAATTGAAAGGTTTGTACGTATTTAATATTATTTACTATTAAAGTAAAATCCCGAAAATTCGGAATTGTATATAGTATTTATAAAAATCTATAAATGCATACTTCCTAATCTTTAAAATCGACGAGATGGTTCCTTGAAATATTTTTTTCTGTCTCTTTTTGTTTCGGAGGTATATTGACTATTTTCGATGTTACACTCTGTATAAATTACCTGAACGACACCAACAATAATAGTAGCGATGGACGGATCTAGATCAATGCCAGAAGCGTCGAAGATGGTGGTCATATAGAACATGACGGCTGTGATACCGCAGATCTGCTGGCCGATCACCAGCGCGCAGCTGATGTAGAACGCCTTAAGGTTGCTGCCGCGGAACACATCCAGGAACTGGCAACATTAAAACAAACTTGTAAATCCACATGTATGAATATTCATAGGTGCGTAAATTAACACTTGCCAACAGAATATGTAGATCGGAATGAATAAAAGTATCGACGCAGCGGAATTACTAATAAAGCAACTTAAAATATTGAATAAATTATTGAACTATTACTACTACTACGTTAACGCATCTGCAACTTCAGGTCAAAAATAATAATAATAAGGAGTGTAGGAAATAGCTGTTGTTGAGAAAACTCACAAAACAGTTCTTATCATTCACATTGCAATTAAATTTTTAGCTATTTATGCATCAGTTTATTTATTGCATGCACCCCAAATTTTTAGTTTTTAATTATTTACACTTTTTAGCCCGATTCAAAAATGTGTTTTTTGTCTTGCGTGTGTGAATATTTTTTATATTAAACCATTACTTCTGAGCTATGGTTAAAATTTTAAATTTCTCCCGATTGGCTATCGGGAAATTGATTGAAATATGTACTCAACTATTAACAACAAAAGTTAATAAATACGTGATAATAAAAAAGGACAATTAAACTTACCTAGTATTAAAATCTAATAACCATACCTTAGCCGTTCTTTTCATGGAGATTGCAACATCATCTGCCATTTGGTGTAATTCTTCTTGTACACCAGCCAGCGATCTTCCTCTAATCATCATCAGAGACTCGCCCGCTGATCCTCTATCATCTACAATATTAAGATAAATCTTAATTAGGTCCACTCATCTAAGCAGAATGTGGTTTGCAAAATGGAACTAGATTAGCAAAATGGTCCAATCGGATCCACTGCTATGGTTTCCTGGTAATTTAAAAAGTTTCTTAAGTTCACCTAAGTAAGTCTATTTCTGAATTATCCAAGAAACAATGAATGCATTAGCTAACTAGTTGTTGGTTCACATTGTGAACTATTAAAATTCCAGCTTAGCTAGTTTAACAGCAGCAACAGCATCTATGTGGTAGCTCACTGTCTAATAAGCAACTTAACAATAAGTTTGATTGCTATCTGCCAATCGCTTATTAGCAGACTATACACTAGGTGGTAGCCCGCCAGTCTGAGGCGCTCGTAGCGCTGACCATGGTGTTTTAGAAGCAGCGTTCGACGCAATCTCTTTGAGAAGGGTGACCTTTTGTGAAATTTTGATATTAGAGCGTCTCTGTGATTTGGAAGGCACGTTTAGGTGTTGGGTCCGCTTACTAGATGAGGTGGTTGCTAAGCCAAGTTTGAAGCTTAATGAGCAGCTAGATAATTTCCAACAGTAGGTGGCCATAAATCTGCCTTTGCACTTCGTCGAGATCCAGAGAAAGCCCAGCATGGGACAGTATAAGCTGATTTATAACCTGAATATAGTAGCATAGAACTTACTCTTGCTTAAATAATAGATGGGTGTTTCCGGCATGAAGTAGAAGGTGACGCAGAAGAGGGTCACACACGCGATGCCTACGTACGAGACCACGTAGTAGGATACGTATGGGCCCACAGAATATATCAACAGGTAGCCAATCGATAGAAAAATTTGCAGGTATGAGCCTAACGCTCCTCGCCAGTCATTCTGTGGAAATATAAATTAAAGTGCATGATAGCTGGGACGAGTCATGAATACTGTTTGGTAGAAAGAAGGGAGAGCAGAGTGATGATGAGCCATTCATCAAGTAGCCAAGGATCGCACTTAGTTGCGTGCAATTGGAGAGGCCTATGCCCAGCGGTGGACTGCTATAGGCTGATGATGGTGATGGTTCATTCCCGTGATTGGTCCATTATGTTGTGATGGATTGTAAATGGCTTTTTATTGACCAGTACAGTTAGCTGTAAGTCCCCCGAAATAAAAATAAATTAGTCTGTCATCATCCTTGGTGGTAATGACAATCAATGGATTACATCAATATCGGTTTATATGCAGTGGTTCGCAGACGATGTTAGATCCCAAAAAGCGAGTCTACCGGGGACAAGAAAGAATGCGGTTTTATTTAGTATTAGTTCGATCCAACCAAAGCCAATGTAAGGACGCGTTAATATGGTACAGATTAGGAAACTACCATTGCAAAAAGATCTGAGGTCATTCATTATTTAAAAATAATTTCTAGTTGCTAGGTACGAGTAGGTATAGATTCAAACGCGGCTGTTTTTTGACTGTCATTTTGTTCGTGATCCGTTAACGACAGATAGCCCTCTGGTTTGAGTAGTCGCGGGTTCGATTCTCGCATGGGACAAAATTTTGTGTGACCCACAATAAAAAATCATGACATTTTAAACAACTAAAATTAAATTTCAGGACCACAGAGAATATCTCTTGTAATAATATTGCTAATAAATATTATCAGTACCTTACTTTGTAGGGGACAATCACAAAATTGCTTTGTTCGCAGATTATACATCTCGCTTTTTAACCGACTTCAAAAAGGAGGAGGTTCTATGTTCGGTTGTATGTATGCTTTTTTTTTTTTATTTATGTTCAGCGATATTTCCGTCAATTGTCGACCGATTTTGATAATTTTTTTTGCATTGGGTTCAGTATATCTCCAAGGTGGTCCCATATTAATTTTATTGACATTGGACCTTGGACCTTGAACGACAAACAATAGGCATGTGTAAATTGAGATATTATGGGTATTACGTCAATCCTATAGGTACCCTACTATAGAATAATTCACTGGTCACTTAAAATTGTAAAATAAAAATCTTTTATATAAAAAGGTAAACCGACATCAAACAGCAAAAAAATAAATATTTGAAGTCGGTGCCAAGTAACCGACTGCACCAACCAGCACCGACATCAAATATTTATTTATTTGCTTTTTGAAGTCGGTTTACCTTTTTTTATAAATGATTTTTTTTTAATTAGAAGAAAATTGCAAATGGCGACGATGTGAACAACGCAATTACCAGAGTTGTGCCTTGGTTTAATAGTAATAATCTCCTATTCAATGATAAGAAAACTCAGTGAATTAAATTTTCAACGCCTAACGTGAGGCAGGTAGTATCTAATGTGCAACTAAATGGAGTCGAGTTGGATCTTGTTGAATCAACTTCGTTTTTAGGTATAACCATAGATGCCATTACTATGGGGTGAACATATTCAGAAATTATCTGGAAAGTTCCGTTTGGCAGCATATGCGGTTAAAATAATTAGGCTCCTAACTGATGTTGTAACGGCTAGAATCGTTTATTTTAGTTATTTCCATAGTATTATGTCCTATGGAATCTTGCTTTGAGGGTGCTCTGCAGACCTTAATACCATATTTATACTGCAGAAAAGGTCAATTAGAGCCATCTATAATCTAGCTCCTAAAGAATCTCTTAACGTAACTTTAAGGTAATAAACATTCTAACCGTTATTTCCCAATTCATATATGAATATTCGTTATATACGAGAAAGAATATTGCAAGGATTTTGGTTGGTAACGATGTGCTGGAGCAAGTGAATGAGTTTGTATATCTTGGATGCGCCTTCAGTAAGGATGGGAAATACACCGCAGATAAGAGCGAAGCGTGAGTGCAGGGAACAGAGTAAATGGTGCGATGGGAAAGCTACTTAGGAGCCAGCACATAAGCCAAAAGGCGCAGCTGGCCATACATAACGGAGTTCTTGTCCCAACGCTGTTATATGGCAGCGAAAGCTGGGTATGTAAGAAGAAGAATGAAAGTAGGATAAATGCGGTGAAAATGCGAGCTCTGCGGAAGATGTGCGGAGTGAAGTTAACCGACCGTATTCGCAACAGCGTAGTAAGAGAGCGAGTAAGTATGAAAGATAGTATCGGTGTAAAGGTGAGAAAGGATATGCTCCGTTGGTTCGGGCATATAGAAAGAATGTCAGAAAAAAGACCGACAAAACAGATATACAATGCGAAAGTGGAAGGATATAGGTACCGGGAAAGACCTAGACTATGTTACCACGACCAAATAGATCAAGTCTTATCTGAAGGACAAGTCAAGAGTCTCCGTAACCGGCGAGCGTGTATGAGACGAACTATGAGAGTGGAGGAAGCCAACGAGGCATGTAAGGAGGAGGGAGGGAGGAGGATTTCTGTACTCTCTGCCTACCCCGCAAAGGATCTGGCGTGATGATATAGATAGATAGATATGCCATATTTGAAAAATTTAGTGATAACCATTCTGTGTATATTCGGAGTAAAAATAATCTTGCTGTAAAATCACGCGTCCCCACAGAATTAGCAATTCGTTCATGGGCCAGAGTATACGCTTTTATAACAAACTTGCCCACGATATTCCAGATTAAGGCTAAATTATGTATGAAAGCTTATTACAAAATCTCGGATTACATAGAAGATAAGACCGCGTAGAACTGAACTGCCGTTATTATTCGAGATGCTTTGTATTTTTTTCTTGTAATTACGACAATGTTAAAGTATAGCGTGTGTGCCTGACGAGCTTGGGGTATTGCTGCTTTGTAGACACAATCTGACTGCCGACTTTGGGGTTCTGGTTTTGTCATGCTCAGTATAATATCTTCACTTGCGGTGGCTGTTTGGCGTGGGTCACTTCCTTCCCTCCAATATGGTCGAGGAAAGTGATGGCTGTTCCAGCAGTCATACTCGAGAGCGAGCTGCTTGTGCGGACTGGCCCATCTGGAATCCCTTAGACACTCTTAACAGATAAGATCATTAGATTCATATCTCGATCGTAAGGCATCACAATGTTGCTAGATCGTAAACTATTAAATTCTAACTTAAACATTGTATCCACACAATATGATTGAAAAAAAGAAGAAGGGAAGTAAATGAAAAAGACAAGCCAAGAAAAGACAACTTATCAGTGGAGGCCGCGTCCCGATCCGGTGGTAAATTAGGAGTTAAATTAGATTTAAAAAAATATAAATTGACTATTTGTAAGGACCCCGCAGGGTTTATATAAAAAAAAAAATATTTGAGTTTGAATACATGTTTCGGTCTGGGTATGAGTGTCTTTCATGTTTGTAAACGCACCCAAAACACAGGAATAATTCCTAGTGTGGGGCTACGTTTTAAAGAATCATAATATATCGATGTTGCTGAAGAATCCAGTCCAAAATCCTTACCGTAGCAATTTCAGCGCAGTACATAGGAGATATAGTGAACAACATGCCCACTGCTACACCCCAGAAGACCCTGCCAGCGTAGATCATGGCCACGTTGGTGGCCAGTGTCACCAGGATCCAGCCAACGAACAGAGGAACTGCCGTTGATAACAAACACCATTTTCGACCAATCGTGACCGCTAGGAATCCAGCAAAGAATGGACCTGGAGATGGGATAGAGAACTTTAGAGTATAGAAAACGATAAAACAAAAGAACTACACGTAATCGTCTTTTCCATAATTTGAATCGATATATAAGCTTTTTCAAGATAAAAATAATTTAACAAACTCTTCATAAATAGTTTCTCCTGTTTAGTTCGGGTTGCTATTAAAGCGAGTTTTTGAAGTGGGTTTTGAAGTATAATTTATTTTCTTATTGTTTAGTCTCAAAACAACACCAAAAGTAGGTAGTACTAAACCACATATATAGTATATACTTAACCTGTAAAATTTATCTTTTTTATCTTGTTGATCCTCTTGGGTCATATTAGGCCAATATTTTAAAATTATAATATCGTCATCGGACCTTTAAACGTGTACCAAATTTCAAATTATCGGCCGCCTTGAAGTTGGTGGAAATCACGTTGAATAGTAACAGTTACAGATCCAGCTAATAAAAGCGTGTTAAAATGACCTGAGGTTATTTTTTATTTTTTTTTTATTTTAGAGAAGCTTACAGACTAATAACAATCTATAGTAATGTAACACGTTATACAAGTTGCTAAATACAAGCTTCTACAAACAGATAATAAGATAAAAACAAGCTGTGTTCTATTCTAGGAATTCGCAAAACATAGTTCGAGAAACTAGTGGTCAACAATCAACAGTCAAACACAAAACTACTTATTTACAAAAAAAAACTTAGTAGGCCAAACTAGTGGCAAAAACACATAAATATCTAAATTATAGTTAAGTGTAGATATTTTTAAGGCAAGGTTAAGTTATTAAGGCATACTACAGTTTGACAGCCGCGTGCCGCAGACAAAAATAAATAAATAGATAGGTGCAACTATAGGTAACTTAGGTTAAAGATAATAGGGAGAAAAAAAGTATATATACTTACCTTATATTAAAACATATGTTTCGCTAATATCCTTTTTACCGTACTAATATTGGAGCAGAATAAATCTATGTTTAAGTCCCGGTGTATCTTATTGAAGTCACTTGCACTTCGTATGAAAAACGCGTTACGTCTGTAATTAGCCACAGCAAAAGGTACATGCAGTAATGGCCTTTGTCGAAAACCAATTTGATTAGTATTGAATTCTAATTTGGATACAAGTTCTACAGAATCTACTGAGCCATTAGCAATTTTCATTAAAAAGCATATATCGCTAATTTGACGTCTACAGTAAAGTGGCAGGAAGTGATACCTTCTGCAACGATGTGTGTAGTCATCTGAGCACTGCTGAGCCCTAAAATCAAGGAACTTTAGAAACTTCTTCTGAATACCTTCAATACGAGACCTATAAATTTCATATTGAGGGTTCCAGATTTGAGATGCATACTCTAAGTGGCTGCGTACGAATGAACAATATATCTTAATAGGCTTAAGCGAGCGGAAACATGCCGTAGCTCTCATAATGAATCCTAGAGCTATAGATGCTTTATTGACAATGCCCTCGATATGTTGGTCAAAGAGGAGCTTACTGTCTTGTATAATTCCTAGATCCCTAATATTGTTGACTTTACTAACGTTTTGGTTGGAAAGAGTATAGACTGACTCAATTATAGACTTTTGCCGCGTGAAAGTAACATGGAAGCATTTAGAGACGTTTAGTTGGAGTTTATTAAGAAAACAGTAGTCTTGGAATCTATCAAGATCAGCTTGTAACAGATGTGTGTCAGAAATATTTCTCACTACTTTATGAATCTTCATTTCATCAGCATAAAGTAAGATATAGGAGTTTTCAAAACAATATCTGATATCAGCGATAAATAATGTGAATAAAAGAGGTCCTAGGATAGAGCCCTGAGGCACACCTGATGGAATAGGGCACCAGCCAGAAATATATCCAAGAAGTACCACGGCCTGAGTCCTTTTCTCTACATATGAAGAGAACCAACGATATAAGTCTCCGTGTATTCCAGCTAAAGTCAATTTTTTCAGGAGCATTCTGTGGTCAATACGATCGAAACATTTACTATAATCAGTGTAAATTACGTCTACTTGTGCATGTTGCGCCATTCCTTCAGAAATAAATTCATGCGATAAGATTAAATTAGATGTAGTAGAGTGCTTCCTGAGGAAACCATGCTGTTCATCACCCAGATAACTTTTTACTGCTGCGTACACATCAGTGTACACAATTCGCTGTAGGATTTTCGAGAACAGACATATCTTAGAGATGGGCCGATAATTCTCAATGTTCTATTAGTTTCCCTTTTTGAAAATCGGTGTAACAAAAGCAGTTTTCCAAAGTTTAGGTACTACACCCTCGGATAGCGATCTCTTAAATAATATACATAGAGGTATGACAATGCTGTCACTACATTTAACAATGAATATTGGCGGTATCTGATCGGGGCCTCCAGACTTACTGAGGTCCAAGGACTTCAATAACTCTAAAACTCGAGAATGTGATACTTCTATTGAACTTATGCCCGATAAACCAACACCAAGACAAGGCTCACTGGATGTGCCAGCATCAAGAGATGAGGGGCGTTCTTGAAAATTTGAATGGAAATAGGTGGCAAATAAATTAGTAATCTCCTCACCTGTAGTGGCACATAGGTCACCATAGAACATTACGTTGGGGAAGGTACTGCTATTCCTTTTATTTTTGACATAAGACCAGAAAGACTTGGGATTTTTTGTAATTAAGGTTTCAATACTCTCCATATAAGAATCAAAACAGGATCTTTCTACTTCAATAGCTCTACTGCGTAGTATTGAAAATGAGTGATAGTCTGATAAATTACCATATATTTTGTACTTCCTGATTTATTTATATTTTTCCTTTAAAATTGTGATTAAAGCAGAATTATACCAGGGTGATTGTGAAGACTGACGTACTGATTTTGTCGGGATATATTTATCCCTGAAGTCATATAGTTTATCATAAAAGGTACTGACAGCATCATCCAGCGGTTTTGAACTCAACAACTCTGCCCAATCCACCTTGTCTAGTTCGGCACTAATTGATAAATAGTCACCCCGATGGAAAAGAAACCTTTTAGTTGATGTGGCACAAAGTTTATGAATCTCGACAAAATCGGCACGAACAATTTAAGTGTATGGTGAAGGTCAACAGGCACTGCCAGCGGGCAGTCACAATTATTAACAGACACTAAGTCGTTAGAGAACACCAAATCTAGTAACCTACTATTAATATTACGTTCACTGTTGTACTGCGACAAGTTACAAGTGAGGGCCGTGTCAAAGAATTCAACTATATGCCTTTGACATGTAATGTTTTGGGGAAATAATTCAGTGCTGTCAGTATCCAAATGACACCAGTCAACATCACTGCCAAAGTTGAAATCCCCCAATACCACAAATTTATCAAGCGGATGAGTGGAAATTATGTAACTAAGTTTATTTGTAAAATTATGTAACTGTGTGTTGTACGTATTCCCGAGGTTTTCTTTACATAAATAAAGGGCGCAAATATGTAGGTTATAGGTCACAGAGGGCTTATACCTTTTTAAAATCAGTGTTACCCAAATATCCTCAGCAGAGCTACGCCAGTCATGTTTTTCCACTGACACCAGGTCGCTTCTAACCGCAATTAAGACACCACCACCACGTTTTTGTGCAGTACGAGAGTCATCACGATCTCTGCTACATACCAGGTACCGGTCATTAAATAACTCACCGTTGTAAATACTATCATCCAACCAGGTTTCTGTCAAAACAATGTCATCGTAGCTATTAATACAAATGCTACGAAAGAAATTGTTCGTTTTCGTACGCAGACCACGCACATTCTGGTAATAAATACTAAGGGTGGCCATTTCTACAGGAATCTATAATAAAAATAAGTAAAAATACGTAAAAGACGGAAAAATTCCGGTCAAATTGACAATATAAGTTGCAGGTAACAATAGAATGCAGCGAGCACAGCAGTGCACAGTGTCCACCAAAAAATAACTTTGAATAACACACGTCTAATGACTTATGAATAAAAACAAAAGGCATAAAAAAATGCAAAGATAAGGACATCCAGCGACAAATAGGCCTAAACGACAACCACCTGTAGCGAAAAACAAACCATAACGTACACGATATAAGGCTGTAATTACACTAAGATACTTTGACTGCATAAGGATAATGTTTAAAGTACTTACATAGATGCACCACGATGCGACACAGTATTAATTGATAAACGCAACTAGCACGCTGCGGCAAGTGATTCTCAAGTTGTAGTGACCATTTGTATTTTTTAACCGACTTCAAAAAGGAGGAGGTTCTATGTTCGGTAGTATGTATGCTTTTTTTTTTTTATGTATGTTCAGCGATATTTCCGTCAATTGTGGACCGATTTTGATAATTTTTTGTGCATTGGGTTCAGTATAGCTCCGCGGTGGTGCCATTTTAATTTCATTGGTATTGGACCTTGGACTTAGAAGATACACCAGGGAACTCCTTAACGACAAACAATAGGCATGTGTAAATTGAGATATTATGGGTGTTACGTCTATCCTATAGGTACCCTACTATAGAACTAAGCAGTATATTAGCCAACTTCAAAAAAGGAGGTTCATAATTCATCCTTTTTTTATAACTCCTTTGCTTATGAACCGATTTTGATGATTCTTTTCGCATTTGGTTCAGTATAGTTTTGAGGTGGTCGTATTTTATTGTTATTGGTATTGGACCTTGGACTTTCAAGATACAAGAGAGAACACCTTAACGGCGAACAGCACGAATGTATAGATTCCGTTATTATAGTCATTATATTAATCCTGTAGGTACCTTACTTTGCAACTTAGCAAAATAATATAATATCGGTATATAAATATTACTAAATAATTCACTCGTCACTTAAAATTATAAAAAAAAAAAATCTTTTAAAAAAAAGGTAAACCGACTTCAAAAACCAAAAAAATAAATATTTGAAGTCGGTGCCAAGTAACCGACTGCACCAACCAGCACCGACTTCAAATATTTATTTTTTTGGTTTTTGAAGTCGGTTTACCTTTTTTTTTTAAAAGATTTTTTATAATTAAGTTGAATGTAAATAAATATTTGAACGGATATAAAAGAGTAGTTTTAATAGAATTCACTTTAATTTTGCTAAGTCTCTTTTTGATTTTAATATTATTATTGGTGACGTGTCTGGTTTTCTTGCATGTATCTTTGCTTGCTTGACCCAAACATAACGAAAATGCATTTCGGAAGCCTCCGTTTTAGTCTTCGATGATAGAAGTTTGTTTATCGGTGTAAGATGGTCATTAATGTAAATTCGTTGGTTTCCTGACAGTCCCATTTGACTATTTGTTAGGGGAGAGGTCTTGGATTCGTACCTGGCCGCCGCAACAAAATCCTCCTTCACATACCGGTTACTAAAGCAGACTATAACTGGTAACTGGTCTTAAAACTAATTTCTACAGTTGCCTCTGTGCTGTCATATTGTTCTCATATAATCGTAATCTAGTACCACGAAGTACCTACGGTCTAGTACAAATAATATATAGATGGTAATTTGAGTTTAAGCAAGAATTTTCAGAATCGTCAAGAAGTCGAAACGGTACGATATTAAATTTATCAAACTCATTACGACCAATTTTTTTTCGGAAAATTCCGGCTTAGGCAGTCGAAATGTTAAATAGTTTGTGTGTATGAAAGTGCACATAAAGTTTATTTATGAAAATAAGAACGTATCCTAAAAAAATTGGTGATTTTAAATTAAATTGCGCTAACCGAAAATAGCCCCAATAGTAAGTAGCGACCCGATCCAAGCTAGTTCGTCGGTTGTAGGGGTATCAGGGAGGGGGCTGGCCGCCGGCTCCTCCAGTATCATATTCACGGGGGACGTCCATCCCATGCAGTAGCCGATACACGCGACACCGAAATTCGCTGTAAATAATGAACATACCCATTAAAAAATAATAAACCAGCTCGTACTCTTCCACTGATGTGCAAAAGCATGCTCTCAGAAACCCAGAAGGAGGCAGGTTTGTGATCACCAGCTTTTAAACTTTTTTTTAAACGTACCCCCACACTCGGATTTATTCCTCTGTCATGGGTGCGTATACAAACATGAAAATTCACATACGCAAATACCCAGACCGTAACAAATAATCGTGGATCACACAAAGATTTTTCCCGTGCGGGAATCGAACCCGCGACCATGCAACCCAGTGGGCGGAGCGGCTTAAGCTCTTAACCACTGCGCCAAATCGTCCGTCTATCAAGTGTATTGTCAAGCCGTCTATAACGCATCCAAGTTGGCATAACGACTAACACATTAGATGGTAATCGAAACCAACGGCTTATGCCGCACTGCTGGTTGTAGGCCTTCTCTCACATATCGAGGTAGGAACGATAAGGTCATGCTCCCAATGCACGTAGGTGGAGATTACGTAAAGCATCCAATTTGGCTTAACGACTGCCACATTAGATAGTTACTGGAACGGCTTAACGTGCCTTCCGAAGCACGAAGACGCTCCGATATGAAAATGCCACAAACTGCTGTGATCCATAAGATGCCATCTCAGACTGATTGAGTTTAGGAGAAGGCATCCAACTTTCCTTAACGACTAGAAAGACTCAAGACTATGCGTAGCTACTTCTTCCTTAAGTTATGGCTTTATACTAATTTTAAGTGTATTTTGCTAGTGTCCAGTAAGATGCATAATCGTGTTTGTATAAATTTATTTAACTACCTGATGAACTTGATGACAACGACGATAATGAAATTGATGAAGTACTCCGCCTTGGATAGTAAAGCGATGGATACTTTACATACCAATTGCAACGGCCGTTTTGAGGGAAATCGAAAAGGCACGTTTTGTCAGTTTGTTACAATTACCTTCACTCATGCACACATAAGAATACATAATGGTTAATATTCCACCAATATTACACATTATTATTCGAAAGTTTTTGAAATAAAAACAAATTGACGACAGCACTTCCCGCTAAAACCCCGTAGCTACTTATGGGGCTTTATAAAGAAGACTTCCTCAAGGGTTTCCGATTAACTTTGCAGGCCACAGGGTGATTTATCGCATTTTAATAACAGTGATATATCAATCAGTATTAGATTTGTAGGTCCCCGCCAAAAATCATGACGACCAGCTTGGTGCTGTACGCATCCAGGTTTTACCTGTAACCTTCACCAGATCATCGGTTCACCTTGTGGGGGGCCGGCTTCTTCTTTTATTAGTACAAGTATATTTTTTTATCGTGGTAAAAGACTAAGTGGACGACGGATAGTTATTATCTGCGGTGATAGCATAATTTAGATAGCGATAGATTAACAAAATAAAATCGTATTTTTTTATATTCTCTGGAATGTGTTTGATTTGTACACTATTCATGTCATTATGAAAGGTGAATGTTGAGAGAAATTGTAAAATTAAATTTGAAGTGCGGCGTTTTGCCGGCTATAACTGCAGTGTAACTTAGGTGTATCCAATTTATTCCCAACTTCTAGTTTTTTTACTCATTGCTGATTATCGTAGTTTTAACTTTTTTGTTTCGGAGAAATCCTTCATAGGATATTCCGTCGATACAGCTAGAAAGAAGGGGTTATCCTCAAATTACTACCGGCTAAGCCCCCACCTTGCTCTAGCTAAGTTATCGGACGAACGATTTAGAGCAGTGGTTAAGAGCTTAAGCCACTCCGGCCACTGTGTCTAATAGTCGCGGGTTCGATTCCCGCACAGCACAAATCTATGTGTGACCTACAATTATTTGTTTCGGTCTGGGTATTTGTGTATGGGAATTTTCGTGTTTGTAAACGCACCCACGACACAGGAATAAATCCTAGGGTGGAGCTAATTAAAAAAAAAATACTTTATGGAAAATTCGTCTCTGTCATTTTGGTACATCCGCCGCTTTTTAAGTTTATAGCCGTAACATCATCATCGTATGTAGAATCAGAAAAATTGGCAAGAAGTAAGGATTCCAATTACTAGTAAAAAATATAAAACGAAAATCGAAATGTTATCCTTTGATTTTCTTGAATTCGATGTAAATAAGAACAACGACATCTAGTGGTAGTTGCAGATGTCATTACTTTAATTTTTCAATTCAATTTAATTATTTATTCCTTTTTCAATTCAATTTTTTCATTGCATTCGTGAAAAATATATATATTTTGTGATGTATTTACAATTTTCAGATTTTCCTTTTTCATATATACATTTTTTCTATAAATTTGTCGCAACCGTCGGACAAACAGAAAAACATACCGACAACATAGCTATCCTATAAGGGTTCTGTTCTTACTGATTTTGGTAAGGAACCCTAAATATCAATCTGATTCTAGGGAACTTTGATAAGCGACTATAAGAGATTGCTTTAGTATTTTTAATTTGTTTTTTAAATAGGCCGCTTCCGCTTACGCATTATACATAATTAGGGCAAAAAATCAATCAAATTTACGGAGACAGGTAAAGGACAACTGCCGATAAGCAACTGATACGAAATAGAGTCATACAAGTATCTTGTGGCCCGCGGCCAAAATCGGAACTAACGCTGTCATCAAGTAAAACGAAATTACATGACAGTCGCAGAGTTGCCGTTTGCTATGAAATTTACCCAAGTATTGTTTTTAATTAAACAAAAAAACATAAAACAGCTATGTATACCAACAGCGTTTTTTGTATGGGACCAATTGTCTATAACCATTTACCTCAGACTGTTTTAGAAATAGGAGATTTAAATATCTTTAAGTGTAAGGTTAAGAGAGTTTTACAGGATACTACAGTGTTACTGAATACCTCTGTGGTAAAATTTTGGATCACTAATCTAATATTAATGTATATATAAATGACTATAACTAATTTTATATCACTTGACATAGATAATCTATATACATATAATATCTGACATAAAATTTTATATAATTGGAAAAGTTAGTAATTAGTATTCGTAATTTTATTTGACATAATGTATAACAAAAAAATATGATTGATGATGATAATTATAAATATATATTTTAACCTGAATAATGAATATGACTCAATTGTTTAAATTATACTTATAATTTTATATTTTGCATGTCTAAAGGCAGATTATGGCGTCACATAATAATAAAAAGTAACATCCTGTACTTGTACCAGTCACCATGCGGACCCACCTGTAGAAATATTTCCCTGAAAATAGGAAAATTTTATTAAATGATAACCCTAACCCCCTATCAATGTCACCCATGGGACAAAATATCCTTGTCGCGCTATGAGTATAAGTTTGAGAGCATTTTCTAAATTAAATTTCATGACTACCGTATAGCAATCAGAGGCATTACCAAAATTACTGAACCGACTTTGGTTTGACAAGACTCTTAACATTCAACGTTATTTTGTCTTAGGCATGGTTGGGTACAATAGGTTATAATATCAGCCCTGTTAAGAAACTGTCCCACTGTTGGACTCGGGCTTCCTCTCAAACTAAGAGGGTTAAGGCCATAGCCCACCACGCTGACCTAGTGCGGGTTGGCGAACTTCACACACTTTCCAGAAACTCTTAGGCATGCAAGTTTCCTCAAGATGTTTTCCTTCACCGTTAAAGCAAGTGAGATTTTTTTTTCATAAGTTGGAAAAAGCTAAGGCCTTGCTGTTTATATTTTTAAATTATTAAGAGGAAAAATATCTAATTCGGGGGTACTGAGGGATATCAATATCTACGTCCCGGACAAATACATGCCTATGCCATATAGACGAAGACCGCACTTGCTTTAGGTGCCGGCCGGCAAGACCAATTTGCAGGGGAAAGCTCCAATGACCCGCGCCTTACGTACACTTAATGAAGTTGCTAAGAAAATTGATTTGTTCTCTTGCTATTTGGGAGAATTCGAAAGAGTTACATTGTATAACATATGTTTCACACTGTCGCATTGGATTATTTTGTTATGATAGTGCTGAAGTTGTTGAAATAAATAAAAAAAATCTTCTAAAAATTAGAGAAATCAAATTCAAATTAAATCTAATTCTTATAGCATGTATAACTAAACCCTTTAAACTACCTACAGCGCACCGGCCTACGACACTCTGTTACAGAAAAGAGTTTTTCAACGAGGTCTGTAAGGAAATAACCTGTTGGAACTCTGTACTCTCTGCCTACCCCGCGAGGGAGCTGGTGTGATGATATAGATAGTTTTTCAACAAAACATTCCGACAGTTAAATCCACTTTCACTAAAAGATTACAGTTTTATGTTTATCACACACCGTCACGCCTTTATTCCCGAAGCGGGGGTGGCAGAGGTGTACTGAGTACACCCACGTTTCGCCGACGATGTTAGGTCCCATGTAATAGGGGGCGAGCCTATTGCCATATACCGGGCACAATTCTAAACTCCGGACTCGTACTGGGAAGTTTTCATTAGAATAACTACATTTGTCCGACCTAGGATTTGAACCCAGGACCTCGTGATCACAAAGCGATGCGCTTTGCCATTAGACCAACGAGACAGTATAAAAGATGCTAAAAGATTCCATATTTATGTTTATCCTTTAATTTATAACAAACTAAAGGAAAGGTTAAAGTCATCAACGGGCTGAAAAGTCTCGATTACGAGGGCACTGAAGCTGAGGGCCTAGACAAGTTGCAAGCGTTTTGTTTCTATTCTCTTGTCGCAATCGATAGCGCATTGTTTTGACCACGTGACTTTTCGTTGAAAATTGTCATTCCCATACATTTTTCCGCTTTCTATTAGCGTTAACGACTGTAGATTGTCAACTTGGCTATAGGCGCTGTTTTGTTAATAAATTTTTATAGTATTTAACCGTTTCATTTATTTTATTTGTGTAAGTTTTAATTGTGTTAATTGTTATTGTAACTGGTGTTGTCATTGATGTTTACTCATAGTAGGTAGCTAATACTGAGCTGTCTTTTTTTCAACATTTAATTTAGTACTGAGTTCTTAGATTTACGCGAATATTACACATGAAATAAGAGGACCCTCCCGTGAACATGGGTGCTGCAAAGCACTCGAAATGTCGGGAACTAAAAATCAAAAATAAACCGCGATAAAATCCGTAAAATAGTTTTATTTCATTTAATTTAGTTCAATGTTCAATGTTTCCGTCCTCTTTTATTACGTTTATTTTTTATGTCTTATTTCTTTTAATTGTAATCGGTATCCCATGATACAGGTTGTGCCTAGTTTGGGAAGCCCTGGTAAACATATTTAAGATTATATAAAGTTTTTGGTAATTACTAATTAATTCAGAAATAAACAATTATTATTATAAAAAAAAAAAAAAAAAAAAATGCTTATTCCCCAAGCGGAGGTTGCAGAGATCTACTGTGTACACCCCCTTTCCGTTGACGATGTTAGGTCCTATGGAATAGGAGGCGAGCCTATTTTAATTATACCGGGCACAATGCGAGACTTTTTTTTTTATTCTAAGCCCGCAACGCGTCCCACCACCTGTAAGCCAGGATCCACAATGATCTCCTTAGATGACACCAAGGTTTGAACCTTGGCGTGTCTCGGAAAGCGCTTTAATTGTCTTGAAACCCGCGACAAATTGAATTAGAAAGAAAAACAGGAGGAGTAGGAAAAATAAAACTCGTCTTTCCTTTTTTGCAAAGGGGGTGACACAAAAAATTGGAAAAAACAGCCACAGAGAAGGAGACTTCAACAAGGATAAGCACCAAGAACCACGGATATGAAGAAATATTAACAAGGCCTATTTGTGAGCCAGACTCCGGACTATTACTGGAATAACTTCCTTTCGACCTGGGATTCGAACCCATGATTTACTTATTTATTTACAGCGATTACGAAATCGCTACGCTAAAAATAATGTTATTAAAATAATGTCAAATATGGAATAAGTTTATACATTATATATATTTAGGAAACTCATTTTTATTATAAAAAGATGCCTATAAAAGGCGGTGCTTGCGCTAACAACGTTCATTTGCTCGTTGGATTTTGTAGGGAACGTTAGTGTCGACGCGATTTGTGAGTGATTTGATTTATTGTTTAAATTGGTAAAAGTGTGGTTAAACTCTGTAAGTACATGATATTTGTGTTACAAAATAGATTGGTGTCTTATTTTTATATTTGTTGTGAATAAATCAGACTGAGAGGTTATATTTTTGGTTTAAGTAAAAAGTACTTTGTTACGTGTTAAATTGTTGTTTTTTTTAATAATTTCCGCTACTGAATCCTAAATTCAGAAGTGGGATCTGATTGCCTAAAATCGCCCACTGTTTTTATTTTATTTTTCTTTTTGTCGGGTATAAAAATACGACACCGGATAACGCTTTGTTCAGCAAATTTGTGATTATTTGTGTGCGAATATGGCCGATAGAAGGCATAACTCTCGCAACAAGTCGCGTCGACACGATAGGGATCATAGATCTCGTTCCCAAAATCGGTCTCGCTCCAGGAGTGTTGTCATTCTTTAAATAGATCTCGATCGAGAAGTAGGACGCATTCGCGGTCAAACCATTATACTCGCGATCGAAGCTCGAAATTACAACGAACATTACAATCGATTTTGTCCCGTCTAAATACGTTGGAAACTGAACATCCTACCTCGCGCGATGTGACCAATAGCCAAATAGTCCAAAATAGTGCTCATTTGAGGTCTCATACTCCTCCAATTAGCGAATCACAGGACGATCAGGCTCTTCAGGCTAAAGAACCCACCTTCGGAACACTGTTATCTAGTTCGATTACTGGCTTAAATGTACCCGTAGGTAATGTAATCGCAGGTCACGGCGGATGAGAGGCCTAGTGCTAGCGCCCGCAGTCAGGGTGAACAGATCGTGACAGAATCTACGCGAATATTAGCTGAAGCAATTAGATCGGTAAACTCGGATAGAACCCAAAACTACTTTGTGTCAAATTTCGACCCTACAATTCATGACATAGATGTGTGGTGTGAGGAAGTAGAACGGGCTAGGTGTAATAATTGGGGAGATTCGGAGTGTCTGTCGCGCGTATCGATATGTCTCAAGGGTGATGCACAATCCTGGTTAAATGAGTAGGTTCCTAGCGATCGAACGTATAGCAACTTCATTCAGGAGTTTAAGCCCTTGTGCCTACAACGGTTAGACTATGCAAATATCCTCTATGACGCCATGCATGCGACCTCCGATAAATACAGCACTTACTCTGAATACGCAAGAAGGACATTATTACGTCTTAAAATAGTTAAGGGACTAACTGACGAACTAAGGACTTTAATAATTATTCGCGGCATTACAGATCCTCAGGTTAGGGCAGCAGCCGCCAATGCAAACCTACAGATTCATGACTTGATCTCATTTTTATCAATTTACACCAAGCCTACCCGCACTAAATTAGAAAACCGAAACTCCACTTTTAAACCACCGCCTACAAATCGATCGTTTAAATGTTTTAATTGCGGACAACTTGGACATAAATCTCGCTGTTGCCCCAAAAGGCCTAAGGTCGATCAAACCCCTGGTTTAATTACGAATAATGCCAATAAGGTAGTCTGTAATTTCTGCAAAAAACCGGGTCATAGTGAAGACTTCTGCTTTGCCAAGGATAGGTCAGGCTCACGCAATAAGCGAAATATTAATTTATGTAGTTCACCCGTGGCTGGCTCCTTACAAAACAGCGATCTTAAAACTGCAATTGTGCAGGGTATCCCTGTTGACGTTCTCATTGACAGCGGTGCCTTGAATATTTCGCTAGTTTCCTCTGAAGCATTGAAGCATTTTACATGTCAACGAAAACCTAGACATTGCGTTTTGAAGGGAATCAGCGACGCTGTTATCCAGGCCAACTCCTATGTCACATTGACGATTGAATTTGAGGAAATTTCTATTGAGGCTGATTTTGTGGTAGTACCTGGGTCCTGCATGACTACTCCTATAATTATAGGAAGGCTGTCCATGCCGTGTCCATCGATGAGATGTCACAGATTAACACACCCCTTCAGGGTGACGAACTCGAATGTCTTCTAACACTAATAAAACAATTCTCAGACTACCTCATTTCGGGTACTGCATCGACTACTGTCACAACTGGCAAGATGTCTATAAAGATCACAAACGATGCTCCTGTTGCTTACCGACCTTACAAACTATCACACTCAGAGAAACTTAAAGTTCGAGAAATTGTACGCGATCTTAAAGATAAGGGGATCATCCGCGACTCTAACTCTGAGTACGCAAGCCCAATAATACTAGTAAAGAAAAAGGACGGAAGCGACAGGATGTGCGTCGACTATAGAGCGCTCAATCGACTAACAGTTAGGGACCGGTACCCTTTGCCACTAATTGACGATCACATAGACAGGTTAGGTAACTTTAAATACTTTACCAGCCTGGATATGGCCACTGGCTTCCATCAAATAGGCATTGAGGAGAGCTCAATTCATAAGACAGCCTTCGTCACGCCGGAAGGCCACTACGAATACCTACGAATGCCTTAT
This sequence comes from Phalera bucephala, assembly GCA_905147815.2. NCBI lineage: Eukaryota > Metazoa > Arthropoda > Insecta > Lepidoptera > Notodontidae > Phalera > Phalera bucephala. The sequence continues at coordinate 18,456,363 of LR990630.1, read as the reverse complement.
GGCTTGACGAACTCCCCAATAGTTTATCAAAGAATTATTAATGATACCCTTCGCAACCACGTTGAGGACGGCAATGTGTTAGTTTATGTTGACGACGTCCTCTGTATGAGTAACAGCATCGAGGAGGGAATTCTTTTGCTAAAGAGGGTGCTGAAAACGTTAACCAAATCGCGTTTTTCGATTAATTTACGAAAATGCTCATTTCTGTCCACGGAAGTCGAATACTTGGGGCGCGTAGTTAGCCACGGTCAGGTTAGGCCGAGCTCCCGTAAAATTCAGGCTCTGATTTGTGCGCCAGCACCCCGAAATATCAAGCAGATACGACAGTTTTTGGGTTTGGCAGGATATTTTAGGAGGTACATTCAAGATTATGCAACTAAGACCGCTTGCATTGCGCGTTTAATGAAAAAGGATGTCGATTTTTGTTGGGGCCCGGAACAACAAAAAGTTAGGCAAGAGTTAATAGACTGCTTAACTAAGTCACCTATACTATCTATCTTTGACCAATCATTACCTACGGAAGTACATAACGACGCCAGCAGCATCGGCTATGGTGCGGTGCTTATGCAGAAAAAGGCGGATGGTACGAAGCATGTAGTCGCTTACTTTCGTAGAGCCACTCAAGGCCACTGAAAATAAGAAAGACCTGCTTCCGCGCATCGCCCGATGGTGGATTTATTTGCAAGACTTTAATTTTAATATCGAGTATAGAAAAGGTGCCATGATGGCACATGCGGTCTACCTAAGTCGAAACCCAGTCACCGCAAGAGTACATCAAATATCTAAGCCACGCAAATGGGCACAAATCGCTCAGCCGGCAGATGACGAAACACAAGGTCTTCTGGAGAAATTGCAGGATAGAGAATTAGATTCACAGCAGTACGTACGTCAGAATGAGCTTCTCTATTACCGGTACTCTCCAGTGGGCGAGGAGACTCCTTTGTTTCATCCCGAAAGGGCACCGACTAAGCTTATTGCGGATCTTTCATGATGAACATGAGCATATATGCACGGACTAATAAAACTGGATCTAATACTCACATACTTATGGTTTCCTGGACTTCGTCAATTTGCGACAAAGTACATAAAGCACTGTCTTTTAAGCATTGTGAGTAAACGTGTGCCTAAAGTCCCCCTATTAACTAATTACATCTTGAGAAAAATCCAGTGTCCCCTTTGGAACATTACATATAAATCACCTGGTCCATTACCTGAATCTGATGGTTACAAATTTGTTTTATTAGTAGACTCATTTACAAAGTTTTGGTTGCTATACCCAATTTATAGACAGAACGAAGGTTAGCTTAAGCGCACGTTTACCAATGCAATTTCAATCTTTGGCGTTCCTAAGCTTTTAGTAGCTGACCGTGGACAGATGTTCCAATCCTCAGAGTTCTCTGCATTGTTGAGCGAGCTTGCCTGATATCCGTTACATAGCACCCGAAATGCATAGTGTTGACAGATGGGTGCAAAATGGTCTGAACGGTTGTGGAGGCTGCAACTCATCATGAATGTCATCGGGCAGAGGACGGCGCAAGCTTCGGCACTGAAGCTTCCTGTGGGCGCCTGTCGTTCGGGCCCTGATCCGCGACGTCGCTGTCGATGTCTCGATGCCACGAAGGACGGCGGGTGCTGAGCGGAAGGAGAGCTCATCGACTGTTGGCGCAAAGTCAGGCCAAACATGATGCTTGTGCTCGCCGGTAGTGGTGAACACCACGCGCTTTTAACGTTAGCGATTTGGTTTCGTAATCATCTCAGTCAACAGAAAGATTGGATCCGGGCACGCGTGGACCTTACCGGGTGATCAAGGTGCTGCCCAGTGGCCGGTGCCAGTTGAAACTCATCAGTGGTTCCTATGGCGAGACCACGTAGGCGGCGCTGAGTACGTGATACCCTGGAACAGCGAGTGGGGTCCAGAATCGTGTGCTGCCCTTTTTCGAGGATATATATTCGGTTGGTTTTGTGTACAGGTTTTGCGAGTTGCTCTGTCACAAACAACACTGTTCTTTACCATTTTACCTCCCTTCATTAAAATGATTTGCCTATAAAATATTAAACGTACCACACCTAATGCGCGTACACTCTTTAACTGGCCCCTCAAAACTAAGTTGGTGACGGCTCGGCTCGTTGAACAGTACACATACCCCGATAGACGAGCGCTTGCGTGGGACGTGCGCTTCAGTGATGCCTCCGTCCCCACTGTGTGATTATTTATGACTGTGTTGGACGTGCGATTCAGTGATGCCTCCGTCCTCGCAGATGTGTGATTGTGTATGACTGTGATGGACGTGCGATTCAGTGATGCCTCCGTCCTCACAGATGTGTAGTTGGACGTGCGATTCAGTGATGCCTCCGTCCATGTAAACGTACCTATAACGAGAGGTATCGGTTTACGAGCGAATGTTGACGTGCGATTCAGCGATGCCTCCGTCAACTTTAGACAAAGGGGACGCCTTTTGTCTGGTTTGTTCACAGGTGGGGCTTGCATCATTGGAAGCGTGCTACGCGTGGATCGAGCGACGCACAGGACGTGTAACATAATTATGAGAGCTCTCACATATTTGAATGCTTAATTTACAAATTGCATGTTGTATGTGTGCCTGTACTGCGAAAAAGGCAATTCCTTAGATATGGCCATGTTACAGATGACGTATCGTGTGCCCCTAATGTAGGGCCATCATCAGCATCTCTTAAACCTGTTGCTGAGGCAGATTGACCTTGTGGCGACTCTCCAGCAACGGCTTCACTACGAGAGGAGCTTCATGGGCACGCGATTCATTCCTTCGCGCCGAGGACGACGCATTGTCAGGATAGGCCGATTTAGGAAACTCATTTTTATTATAAAAAGATGCCTATAAAAGGCGGTGCTTGCGCTAACAACGTTCATTTGCTCGTTGGATTTTGTAGGGAACGTTAGTGTCGACGCGATTTGTGAGTGATTTGATTTATTGTTTAAATTGGTAAAAGTGTGGTTAAACTCTGTAAGTACATGATATTTGTGTTACAAAATAGATTGGTGTCTTATTTTTATATTTGTTGTGAATAAATCAGACTGAGGTTATATTTTTGGTTTAAGTAAAAAGTACTTTGTTACGTGTTAAATTGTTGTTTTTTTTAATAATTTCCGCTACTGAATCCTAAATATATTTATTCAGAAAAACAACAGCGATATACAATTGTTATATACTAAGGTTGTTACATTCTAGTATAGCCAATAACAGGTTTCCTTACTGTCTTTGCAAGTAATGGCATTGTTGGTAGAACAAAATGAATTAAAAAAATAAAATGATAAATTTTTTCTTTTATTTTTTTTTTAAAAAAACATAGACCCACACTAGGATTTATTTGTGTCGTGGGAGCGTTAAAAAATATGAAAATTCACACACACAAATACCCAGATCGAAACAAATAATTGTGGATCACACAAAGATTCGTCCCGTGCGGTAATCGAAACCGCGACTATTAGACACAGTGGGCGGAGCGGCTTAAGCTCTTAACCACTGCGCTAAATCGTCCGTTAAATATAGTTTAACTATAATTAAAATCAGATTAATAAAGTTTGTCGGTAAGAAATTAATTTATAGTATAACAGAAATTGTCTATCAAAAAAGCTTGTTGTTTACTTTTAATGAAGATTCGTTGAAGTAAAAACCTCGGAGTAATTTATAGAAGTTGTAACATAATAAACTCAAGGCCTGAAAGTAGTTTGTTCTAAATCGATAACTGAATTGATTCCAACTATTTTTAATGTATCTTACATTTTTTTTAAATTTACAAAAAATACTTTTACTCCTTCAGTGCGCTATAAAAAACTAAATTTATTCTTGATTCATAGCAATAAGGAGATTACAAATGCATTCCTAACCCGTATTTTTCAAAATACACCAATACACGTACAAGTTTCATTGTTAATTGGGGTATAAAAGTGCTTAAAAAAGGGGTAGAAACCTTTAAATACCTATGAATTTGGAAATTTGGTTTTCGTTTTGAATTTATGAAGCAATTCTCTAATTGGGGTGTCTGAGGTCTTGCGTTTATTATGTTACACTTTGTATAGTATTTGGAACGTCTCTAAATTCCCTACTAGGAGATGTTTTGTAAAGAAATAGCACCTAAAGTAATGAAAATATACTTATCTAAAATATTTGCGACATACCGATCGCCGCGATGATAAATTGCCTCCACGGCTGTCCTGCCTCCATGCTGTCTTGTTCACAGACTGCTGCACCACTGGCCATCCTTATCATCTATATCTTATCTGTAGTTATCTTGTGATTTTTATAATCCGTTATTTAGTGTACGCATACAGCACTGATTGTAACAGATACATCACTAGTGGGTAATCCCCGTATATTTATCGATATATTATTTGACAAATTATATTTCTTAACAATATTATAATAGTAAAGTACAGTATGGATCATAGGATGCACTCGTAAAATGGCTGATTGAGAAAAAAATCTCGCTTGCCCGTAATTGCTTAATATTCATAAGAGGCAGTTTTGCTACACGAGAGTTATACTCGTGCATTTTATTTAATGTTATTCATAAGATGTTGTAATTAAATAAGGGTATCATATAATTGGTGTCGTAACACATAGTATGACCGTTATATCTACAGAGTGAAGTATCTGATATAATGTTTTGTTTTAAATGTAACCCTACTCTGTCAATGAATCCTCTCGTTTGGGTACGTTTACAAAAATGAAATTATCTAGCTGTTTTCAAAATTCATTCAGGCCGCAGGAAAATGCTTTGTAGGCCGCATGCGGCCCAGGGGCCGCATGTTTGTCATGCCTTTTTTACCTGGGCAAAATTCTGCATACGACTTCCGCGAGCCTCGGGGGAAGCTCGCGGGGCGTGTCGGATTCCTACCGACTAAAAACCCCAAGGTGGCCGACATCAGCACTTTGGAGGGGCTCCGGGATCTCCGTATTGAACGACTGAAGACTTGATGACATGCTCCCGCACCGACGCGGTGCTCGAGGCGACGTAGGCCACATCACGCCGCCGTTCTCCTCGGGGTTGCTCGTGAAGGACGCTCGGGGCCCCTGCCCCTTGCGTCCGCGACCCCGAAGGGCCCCCTGCTGATGTTGTTACACGAGTCGGGCGGTTCCCTGTTCCACGGCAGTTTGTGGAAGCATAGCGCCACGGTTTTATGAGGCGCTATTTCCAGGCCCAACTCGCGGATCTTGGCGATGACGACCTCTGCCCCAAGCTCGGCGAGCCCTATGGTCCTCTCGTGTCCCCCTCGGCCAACACCAGTGGTTCGTTAGCGTAACATACGACGCTGACGCCGGGGGGGAGATTAACACACAGGACTGCATCGTAGGCAAAGTTCCATAAAAGGGGGCCCAACACAGACCCCTGCGGAACCCCGCAAGACACTTCCCTCCGGTGCAATGTACCACCCTGTCCGATGTACTGAACGTATCTGTCGCGTCTGGATGTATATGCCTGGTCTAAGTTATCGTAACTTGGTCTAAGCCAGGGTTTTTCTACGTAGGGGGTTGCGAACCGCTGCAGGGGCGTAAAGACTCTATAAGGGGGTCGCGGTAGTCACGAAGCCTCAGTAAAATATAAAATTTAAAAATATATTTTTATTAGGATAATTTTAATTAAAGGACATATTTTGTAGGTTAACAAAAGTCAACTAAAATAAAATAACTGGACAAGTGCAAGTAGGACTCGCGCTCTGAGGGTTTCGTACCGGGTTCAGTTTTGGCCGGTTTCAGCGCCAAATTGTAGTTTCGTCGGGTCTAGAGAACTCGTTAAGACAAATCCAATAAGCCCAAATACGGCGGGGCTATGTTGAGTAGTTAGGTAGTTCCTTTCGCCTCCCTCCGGTTCCATCATCAGATCCTGAATATCATCAAGAGTCTGTAGAACTCGTCAAGGCAAATCCAACGAGCCCAAACACGGCGGGGCTATGTTAAGTAGTTGGGTAGTTCCGTTGGTCACCTCTCGGCTCCATCATCAGACCCTGAACAGCGTCTGGCTTTATAAAACTCGACAAGGCAAATCCAACGAGCCCAAACACTGCAGGATTATGTTCAGTAATTGAGAAGTTCTGTTGGCTACCCTCCAGCTCCATTATCAGACCCTCGACATCATCCGGGTCTACAAAACTCGTCAAGACAAATCCAACGAACTCAAACACGTTAGGATTATGTTGAGTAGTTGGGTAGTTCCGTTGGCCACTCTTTGGTTCCATCATCAGATCCTGGACACCATCAGGGTCTAAAAAACTCGTAAAGACAAATCCAACGAGCTCAAACCCGGCAGGGGTAGGTTTAGTAATTGGGTAGTTCCGTTGGTCACCTTGCCACTTCATCATCAGACCCTAAACATCATCTGGTTGTATAGTACTTGTCAATACCAATCTAACAAGCCTAAACCACAAAGGTGGTTATGTTGTGTAGTTGTCATGTTCCCATGGCCACCTTTCAACCCCATCAAAAGACTGTTCTGGAGCTGGGTCCATGGGTCACAAAACTTACATACGTATGCTCAATATCAGCTAAGTCAGATACATGCTTTCTTTTGTCAAACGCTATTGGATATCTTAATAAAATAAAATACCCGAAGTGCTTTAAAAGGGATTACAAGATTTGAACCAGAAAGACAGATAGACATACGAACACAAAAGCTTCTAAAAAGTTACCTATACCGCGTTAGTCTATTGGCGAAAAATGCGCGTAGCGATCGTGAGGTCCTGAGTTCGAATCCCTGGGCATTGTGCCCTATATAATGGCATTAGGCTTGCCCCCTATTGTATGAGACCTAACATCCGACCTTAAGGAATACAGGTATGACCATGTTTATTTTTATATATTTTACAATTTAAATGAACAACGTTGATATTCAATTATTTCCGTATAAAAAATTCACACACACCGCGACGCCTACATTCCCCAAGCGGGAGTGGCTAAGAGGTGTAATATGTGCGCACACCAACTTATTGCTGAGAATGTAAGGTGCCAATGTAATAGGGTTATTGCTATTATACCGGGCACAACTTCGGACTCCGGACTGATACTAGGAAATTTTCTATAGAAAAACTACATTTGCTCGCCTACAATTTGTACGAGATCCTCCGCGATCTCTTATCGCATTATACGGTACCTACTTGTTCAACGAGGTAGTCCATTACCTTTTAAAAAAGTGCTCTTTCTTTATGAAATTTTGCCGTAATTAAATTAATAACATTTAATTTTCATTCATTCAAAATTAGAATAAATCGATAATCTGATCTGATGAATTTATGTCCTATACCGTACACGGATGGCGCCACAGATCTGAGAGATCCTTGGCGCTATCTCTGTGTGTGTGAATAAATATTTATTGACTACAAATCAAAATAGATCCATTAAATGTCACTAATAGCATATAGACAAAGAAATATTGCTGTAGTGTGTGAGGTAGTCACTAGACAGCGCTATTTTAATTTTTCATCAGATTTAAGGGAAAATAATAATTTTGTTATATGTTATAGTTATAAATTGACAAATGTTGGATTTTTTCCATTACCTTTACTTTAAAACCTTGCTTCTTGCCAAATTTCGCGATTCTAGGTCAACGGGAAGTGCTATATGATTTCTAATGAGTGACTTTAAATGGACATATCTTTTGTTTGGTTTTACTTAGAACCTTCATTTTTTTACCCTAGTAGGGGACCGTAGACCTTCGTATTTAATATAAATTTTAACTTAATTCCTCTAGCCGTTCCTGAGAAAAAAACCCTTAAAAAGGTGATAACCGTCGGACAGATGGACAGCGAAGTGATCCTATAAGGGTTTCGTTTTAGGTACGAAACCCTAAAAATACGTTCACACTAATGTGAAAATGCACCTGTTTTTCGTTAACTAATTTCTCCTATCTCGGGAACTTTTTTGCTACAAACATGCTATGTAATAGATGTAAAAATATGTCTGCTGTAGTTACTTAATTATGTATATAGCCGGTACCTAATAAAACAAAATAATAATATTTATAAATTTGATATTTGTAACATAATAAAATACAGGTTACAAAAAGCGCAGAGTACCAGATACTAAGGGGGTCACGTCATGAAAAAGGTTGAAAAAGGTAAGCTGCGCATAGTAATAGTAGTACCAGAGTACTTAGTAGGTAGGTCCGTAATAATAGGGAGTGAGCTTGTTGCGGCGTGGCACAATTCCAGAGTCGGAACAGCTACCGAGATAAGTTCGGTAGGAAAAATCTCAAATACACTTTGTCCGATTTATGATTCCAATCCAGGACCTGATAGTCACTAGCCGCATCTTTCGCGACTAAACCAACGAGACAGATTTATTAAGATCAAATACCATACCTTAAGTTATAATGAATGGACTGTAATGAGATAGATATAGTGTGGTACCTAATCAAAGGTCGCAAGCTCAAATCCGATGCAAGGACTAAAGCAGACTTGCTACTTTTAGCGTCAGCGATTGGCGATTTAGTTGGTTTTTGGAAGCTCGATGCCGCGCGTCCATCGCACACATAACAACTCGCGCCGCTGTCATCATGTCGATTTTTGGACGCTTGATGCTGTGACTGAATGTTACGCTACGCTGATTTTGATACTGCGACCGAACGCAGTTAGTCGTCAAATCAACTTTCATTCCAGTCATTCAGTCGCAAAATCACCTATGGAATGCTAAAGAATCGCTATGATTACAAAAGCGCTACGGGTTATTAGTAAAATACTAATTTTAATATAACAATTTATTTACAAATCAATTACCATATTATTTAAGGTTAGCATAAAAATTGTGTTGTGTATTTTTTTCAAAATTGGAATATTCAAATTTAACCCAAAAAAATACACAAGACAATTTTTAAATCACAAAAATACACAATCATTCTGATGATACCATTCAAATGATTTTTTCCCCAGAAAAAAGAAGAGAGAAAACAAAGAGAGCTTTTCCCCAGAGGCAAAAAATAAAACATAACATGTAGGGAGATTTATTAACACATAAAGATTAACTCAGAACCATGTTTCAACTTCGCCCGCCTACTCTGATTAAACTATATTTTCTACAAACGTTAATCTAGAGAGCCCGTAAACAGTATTATTTACTTAATAAATTGCTTGTTTGTCTTGTTCTTCTGTCTCGCTTACGCTGATCTGAAAAATATATTATCTATATTATTATACATTTTAAATAGGGTATCTGTACATCGTCATCAGCTTTCCATAACCCACTGCAGGGCCTCAGCCTTCTCGCTTTTGTGCCATTCTTGGCGGTCCTGTGCCAATCTACCACAAGATCTTCTTTCAACTCTTGATATGTCATATATCCACCGAGTCATCAGTATTTATATATCATCACGCCAAATCCCTTGCGGGGTACACAGAGAGAACAAAGTTCCAACAGGTTCTTTCGTTACAAACCTCTCGGGCTTCCTCCACTTTTATAGTTCGTCTCATACACGCTCGCTGGTAAGAGAGACTCCTGACTTGACTGTACATTAGTTTAGTATATTATATATCTTATTTAAAAAAAATGCGATTATGATACCGCTATTGAACGCAGAAGGTCGACAAAACTCAATGCTGTGTGGATGCACTCGTAAAACGACGACCGAGGGTCTTGCTTGTAGGGTAAGCAAAGTATGTACTCGTATTTCGGTTAACATTCTCAGGTTTTTAAACTAGTAATATTTTTTTTTTTACAAACGTTGGTAAACAATGTCAATACCAAATTATTAGCAACATATTCAAATATATTTAGATCAACTTATATAATGGATTTGATGCAAAACGAAACTGTGCAAGCATTTTGAAAAATTGAGAATGTTATGAGACTTATATTGTTGACCAAACTAGTATTTATACTATAATGTTATAAATAGGAAAGAGATTTGTTTGTTTGTAATTGATAAACTCTGAAACGACTGAACTGATTCTAATAATTCTTTCACCATTAGAAAAGTAGAAGGCGCTGATATCCTGGAGCTATTGCAACGGAGCCGCGGGAAGCTGCTAGTATAGGGACTCTTCTTCAAATACTGCTTAGGTTATATTAGAAGTCCATATCCAGATGACCTTGTGTGTTACCAATTGATTTTTGACCAGTGTTTATTACCAGTGATGACATTTGGCACTGAGAAATGGTCGTTTATGTTGAGTCTCATACTAAGCCTCAAGATCACCCAAAAGACAATAGAGAGGGCAATGATTGGAGTTTCCCTACGGGAACGTATCAGATAGGAGGAGATCCGAAAGAGAACCGAACTCACTGAGATAGCTTTTGCCAAACTTAAGTGACAATGGCAGCGCGGGTTTCCTTCGAAAGGCATTTCTTAGAAGTTCATTTCTACGAAGCATCATATTGCCCGCTGAACTGACGCCCGTTGCGGCGGAATGGTTCTCGAGTGACCTAACTACGTACTGGGAGATGTGGAACAGACAGTCCATCTGTCAGTCAGATCAGACACAGACACACACACCACAAGATGGACCAATTACCTGTTAAAGGTCGTAGGATATAGCTGGAAAGCTGATGCGGAGAATTCAATTGTCGTTGTGGGGATATTTAAAGAGGCCTCTGTCCTGGAGGGCGGCGCGACAAGATATGGATTTTGTCACCCTAGGTGTAACACATACATAGTGTGTGCATGCTAGCATAGTGTGTCGTGGCAAACGTTTGACAGAAGAAAACTCCTTTTAAGAATTGTATTATATATGTGAATAGAAAAGGCTATTTTGACTTGCGTACAAGACTCGGATCAAGTGCCAACAAAATTTTATCCCGCGTGAGAAAAGCCTTGCTCTGCTGCAGTTGACGGCTTTTGGCTGATATGGTAGTGTCTAAATAGTTACCACTGAGTAGTTCCTGTATCTCCCGGAAGCTCTTGCCCTTGGTCTCCGGCACCAGGAACAGCGTGAACAAGAAGGAGACGATGCAGCAACCCCCGAATATGAAGAAAGCCACACCCATTCCCGCCGCTTCAGCGATGGGACTGAAATACCTGGAAAAGAATATTTCCTTATCAAAGAAAATTAGGATATATTTGGTCATGGTGAGAAAGTCTGAGACTCCCTAGTCACCGAGGAAGGCAACGTAAGTTGTCCTGCAACTCGTCGGTGCGGAGCGAATGTCGCTTCCTTCTCTGAATGGCAGGCTCTAGCATAGCACAGATGGTACCGGTGCGTTCCAAAGTCAAAGTCAAAATTTATTTACTTGTTTAGGCCAATACAAGAGCACTTACAAACGTCAAAATTATTACATTTTTTACATCTAACACCGGATCGAAATGCGGCCTCTACTGAGAAGATCCGGCGATAAACTCAGCGGGCTAGCCTTTTAACTTAATTTGTTTGGCTATTCTTCATACCAGAGATCCCAAAGCCCTTCTGAAGTTTCGATGCCACCGTGGGTTGTGACGGACGGTGGTGACGGTGGCAACCTTAAGTTTTTTAGTCGGCAGGAGTCGGACGCGCCGTGCCAGCTTGCTCCGAGGCTAGCGGCAGCCCTATGCAGGATTCTTCCCTACGTTATGCAATTATGTGCTGTTTAGGGGCGACTGGGTGTGTCGAATGAAACGTCTAGTTGTTTCAATAATGTTTGATATAATACGCTAAATCTTATACGCTACCTTATATATATTAGGGCGGTGCGTCACACACTACAGTTAGGAAAAAGCCTTGCTCGGTACTTAAAACGTTCCTATACAGAGTAACATGGAAATAGGCTAATATACCAAAAGTAGTTACAATGGGGCCAATCTGAATAACTTTCGTTCTTCAACTTTTTCTGTTTTAGCGATTTTGACTTTCCCATACAAGGTAGTGACCTTGTATGGGAAAGTCAAAATCGCTAAAACAGAAATCCAAGCCAATTAAGTGTGATTGGCTTATAAATTTGTATTGGAAACTAAACAAGTTGGTAAGGGAAAACAGCAACTAAACTTTTAGAGTAAAAGAAATGCAACAACAAATTTCGGTATGTTTTCCGTCACCCAGTATTCTAATACAAGAAATTAAATCTACCTGGACACCAGGAAGGCTGTTGTCCAGCATATCGCAGTAGCAATCGGCGCCGCGACCGCCTTCATCTCAATAGGGAGCAGTTCCGACATGACCGCCCAGGGCAGTGGGCCCAACCCTGGGCAGAAGGTCGCGATGAACAGCACCAGGGACAGAACTGGAAGGAAACCGATGCTGGTGACCACGGGGCTCTTGTTCTCGTCCAGGATGAAGTACAGGCCGAGGAGAAACTAAAAATAATACCAGGTTAATACACTGTCAACTCCCGCGTGAAATGAGGGAAGCTCAGTCGGTTAAACGCGTCACTTACACTCTTTTTCCATTCCCTCACTATTACTGGTCGGCGCTTTCTATGTTGGTGGTATTTAGCGGGAGTCAAATGACTGACAGGACTTGTCGCCAGCTTAAAGTCCTTTTAGCAATTATTGAGAAAAATAATTATACACAAATCTGAGGGTAAGGATCTAAAGTAATATAATATGTAAGGAAAGAATTACAAATATGAGGAGAATGCATCAGAAAAAGCGCGTAAAAGCTTGAATAAAATTGGCTTTAACGGCTTAAATTTTTTTATGAAAACTGTATAATTTCGGGGGAAGTTAACTTGATTTGGGGAGTTGTCACAAACATAAAGTGAAGCACGAAATGAGTATATGAACAGACAACGCTGCCGCGGTACTTGCTGCTCTATGCGGGAAAAGACGGCATTGGCATAATTTAAATCGGGTATAAGATACACCAGACTACCAACCAACTGTTTACGCTCTTCTAGACGAATTCAGAATATACAAACGATTATATTTAAGTAGATGGAGATGATTTCTTTAAATAAACGTAGCGTTACCCTAAGTATTATTCCGGTATCGTAAGTGCGTTTAAACACCGTCCCGCCTATATACCCCAAGCGGGGGTGGCAGAGGTGTACTGAATACACCCACTTTTCGCCGACGATGTTACGTCCCATGTAATAGGCGGCGAGCCTATTGCAATATACCGTGCACAATTCCAGACTCCGGACTCATACTGGAAAGTTTTCGTTAGAGAAACTACATTTGTCCGACCTAGGATTTGAACCCAGGACCTCGTGAACGAACATGAAGTTCAATTACACAAACAATCAGACCAAAAAAAATTGTAGGTCACACATAAATTTGCTCCGTGTGGGAACCAAACCTGCGACATAATGAAGTTAACGACCTATACTCTTAACCACTAAAATTAAACGTTGAAGAATGCCGTTATTTACCTGACTAAGAGCAGTTCCGGCTGAGGAGAACATAAGCAGGACCCTGCGCCCTAGTCGATCCACTACGAACGGTGCGAACACCGATACGACCGCCTGAAAAGAATATTAGTAACTTTAAAAAATATAGCGATATTCATCATTAAATACACGGAACAAAAATGATCTTACTGAGTTCTTAGATTACATGTTCACAGACTGCAGACTTCAACGCTCAAAGAAGTCTGCAGTCTGTGAAAATGTCTTTGACCGCACCCGCCATAACATTAGATTTGATAGACCACAAATCCTCTTGAAAGAACACCGATTCCTACCAAGGATGGTTCGCGAGGCTATTGAAATTAAAAAACATCCTAATTTCAATAGAGAAGATGGTTGGGTGCTTCCATTGACTTGGGATCCAGTTATTAATATAATCAAATCCTAAACCAAGCATAACACTGCAAGACCTCAAGACACCGTGAGCTCATTCTGCGTAGATCGGACCAACAAAAACAAAAATAATTAAGAAGTTTGAGGGTACTCCGGAACAACTATGCCTTTTGCACGTCTAACACCTCAGCCCTTCCCGTGACCATGGGTGCTGCAAAGCACTCGAAACGTCGGGAACTTAAAAATAAACCGCGATAAAATCCGAAAAAATAGTTTTATTTCAAAAATGATCTTATTGTGCATTTTACTCGTCTCCATTGAATTAGTAAATCTTTCATGGAGCAATGTATATGCTTCTATAACAAATTACCCATGGATATCCGAAATATGCCTATTAATATGTTCAAAAGGTAAACCAAAGAGGTATATAAGAAAAGGATCTGTTGGATCTGGAGTGATGTGATAGAATATGTTCAAAAACGCTATTAAAACTAGACTATGTAAAGGATATTATAAAACTTCGGAATATATCGACGATAAAACTGATTGGGTTTAAGCAGCCCCTTATTCAGCAACTTCTTAATAGAGTTTTGTAAAATACATTGTTGTTTAAAAACAGTGACGTGGTTAAATCACATACAAAATGACAGCCAATAAAACGTTCGCGTTTCGATATACCTACTAACGCATAGCAAGCAACTGTATAAAAAAAAAAAAACACCGTCACGCCTATATTCCCCAGAGGGGGTGGCAGAGGTGTACTGAGTACACCCACGTTTCGCCGACGAGGTTAGGTCCCATGTAATAGGGGGCGAGCCTATTGCCATAACTGTATAAAATAGTTTTAAATTATTAATTATGGTAGTTTTAGCAAACTGTAGGATTCCCTAACGCGCCCTTACGTTGGCTATCGAACTAATTCGAAATAAGACCACCCCATAGTGCTCTTATTTTTTGGACGTTTTTCGGACCATCACCTAATAAAATATCGGTGTACGCGACCATGAAGCAAATACGAAGAGGAGATGGCCTAAGCTAACGAGCCTTGGGATTTCATAAAAACCTTGACGTCATTGTGGTGGGCGTGGCTTACCTCCATCCCGTCCCCTCAGGACACCGATCAGGCCGTAGGTGCCTTCACGGACTACATCCGATCGGCTGTCAGTCGATCGTCTAAGCAAGTCAAGGCGGAAGTCAACCTCAATCGCTTTCGACTGCCGGACGATGTTAGGGATCTCATTCGTTCCAAGAATGCCTTAATCCGAGCGCACGACTCCTACCCCACCGAAGCCAATCGCACCCGGATGCGCGCTTTACAACGTGAGGTAAAGCGTCGTGTCGCGGCGGTCCGGGAGGAACGGCGGGGTGACTTCCTAGAGGGCATCGCGCCATCGCACCTGGCCTACTGGCAGCTGGCGCGTAGCCTCAAAACCGACTCCAAGACTGGCATGCCCCCGCTGTCCCACCCTTCAGGCGCACCCCCAGCCTTCGACGACGACGAAAAGGCCGAGCTTTTCGCCGACTCCCTCGAGAGCCAGTGCAACCCCAGCTCTCAGTCAGTCGACCATTCCCACGTCGAAGTCGAGCGCAGAGCATCTCTCCCCCCCCCCCCCCGATTCCTTACGTCCTATCACCTAAACGGAGGTCGAAGATCTCATTGTGGGTCTCAAAACCAAAAAAGCCCCCGGCTCTGACGGCATTTCGAATCGCGTTCTGAAATGCCTGCCCGCCCAACTCATCTGCCTCTTAGTGGCCATATTGAACGCCGCCATGACGAACTGCACCATCCCCGCTAAGTGGAAGGAAACAGAAGTCATGGGCATTCCCAAGCCCGGCAAACTTCGTAATCTCACCGCGAGCTACCGCCCTATCAGTCTTCTCAACTCCCTGGCTAAGGTCTACGAGCGCCTACTTCTGGCGCGGCTCAAAGACTTTGTAGTGTCCAGGGGTATCCTTATCGACGAGCAGTTCGGCTTTCGAGCCGAACACTCCTGCGTCCACCAAGTGCACCGCATCACGGAGCACATCCACTTCGGTCTTAACAGACCCAAACCCGTCTACACGCGCCCTCTTCTTCGACGTCGCGAAGGCATTCGACAAAGTCTGGCACAACGGCTTGATCTACACGCTCTACCAAATGGGTGTGCCGGACAGACTCGTGCTCATCATACGAGACTTCTTGTCAAATCGCGCCGTCGAAATGACACACTCCACCCGAGCTGGAGTCCCGCAGGGCTCAGCTCTCTCGCCCCGCCTGGTTAGCCTTTACACGAACGACATTCCTCGTTCGAGTAAGGCGCATCTAGCCCTATTCGCGGATGACACCGCTCTCTACGTCTCGCATAGGAATAAGGGTTTTATTACCAGAAATTTTCAGGCAACCGCCAATTCCCTAGGGAATTGGTTCAGGAAGTGGCGTATTCAGGTGAACCCGGACAAGAGTGCTGCGGTGTTCTTCTCCAGAGGTGCCACCCCGCGCCACTCCCTGCGCCGCCCTAGAAGTAATTTCGGAAAAGCGACCATGTTCGACCGACCCATTCCCTGGGTCAAAGAGGTCAAATATCTAGGGGTCACCCTAAACAGTACCATGTCCTTCGGCCCGCACATCAAGCGGGTCCATCACCGAGCATCCTTTGTGCTCAATCGTCTCCATTCGTTAATCTGCAAGTGGAGTAAAATGTCCCTTAGAAATAAGGTGACGCTTTACAAAACTTGTGTTCGACCCATCATGACTTATGCGTGCGTTGTGTTCGGGCATTCGGCCCCCTCTCACATCGATAAACTCCAAGTGGTTCAAAACCTTCCTCCGTAAAGCCGTCGGAGACCCTGGTTCGTACGGAATGTCGATCTCCACTCCGATCTAGGTCTCGAACCTATTCGCGCCTATATTAAAAAGGCGACAACACGACACTTCGCGAACGCATCTACCCATGCGAATCCGTTAATCGTAGCCGCCGCCGACTACGACATGACGGCCGCGACATGTTCTCTTCGATCCCCCAGATGCTTTATCATCCATTCTTTCCGCTCAGAATACGGGCGACGAAGACGTAGTCGTAGATCCCCTCCCATAGCCGGCGGTTGACCGGTGCACTTAGTAGTGCACCCCATCCCCCCACAGCGACTGTCCCAACCGAGGGCGCCTCTTCAAGGCGCCCTCGAGTATGTCGCCCCTTGCCCTTCTGGCTCGAGCGTAGTGGTTGCACGCTCGCCCTTAAGTCCGGTGAAGCTGTAAAGGCCTCGCGGCCAACAGCGTACATCACTCACACACACACACACACACAATCGAGTTCGCACAGCTATGAAATATTATCTATTTTTAATAAAAATAAAACCCTTAAAATGAAGTGATGTATCTTAACATACAAAAATTATTTGATTCGACATTCTGATCACACAAATAATATCAGATTGCACTTGTAAGTATATTTTGCGTAATTTATTAGAAGGCTTCTATATTAAAAATCCCATCTACCATAAAATAATTGAACTTACAAGTAACAGTGACATAGACGAACCGTTTAGTTCTTACCAGTCTCCGCCAGATGGCAAATACAAATGTGGGTTTGAGCGTGACGTCCCTCTCGCCCTGTGCCACCCCGCGCAATAACACATTTCCCTTCGTATTTGCTTCGTGTACGCGACGCATATAACGCACACATACTACTGAGTCTAAACATGTCTGTCTATCTATCTATATCATCACGCCAGTTGCCTTGCGGGGTAGGCAGGGTACAGAGTTCCATCAGGTTCTTTCCTTACAGACCTCTCTGGCTTCCTCCACACTCATAGTTCGTCTCATACACACTCGCCAGTAACGAAGACTCTTGACTTGCCCTTCAAATAAGACACGGTCTATTTGGTCATGGTAAGATAGTCCAGGTCTTCCCCAGTACCTACATCTTTCCACTTTTGCATTGTATATCTGTTTTGTCATTCTTTCTACCGACATTCTTTCTATATGGCCGAACCAACGGAGCATACCCTTTCTCATCTTTATACCGATACTTTCTTTCATACCTACACGTTTTCTTACTTCGCTGTTGCGAATACGATCAGTCAGCTTGACTTCGCACATCTTCCGCAGTGCTCGCATATCATTATATTAATACGTGAAGCAAAAACTTTGTACCCCTTTTTACGAAAATTGCGCGGACGGAGGAGTATGAAATGTTCCACAATTATAGTTTATATAGAGCAGGAGTGCAGAATGCTAATATTTTTTAAAAATTATGCATAAAAAATACATTAAATCAATAAAACAAAACATTACACACACTACATGTATTTGACACACACACGCATATATACTCTTTTGTTTATTGTAAAGTCTGTGTTCAAATTGAGAATAGATTAATATTGGTTGTGTTTAATATTATTTGTCTATAGTCTAACTGAATGTCAAACATAACCAGCAAATGATGAAAGAGTAGGTCGAATTTCGACCAATGGGCAACCACTAGTCTATCTTAATACATCACTTTGTTTAATTAATGCATTTACAACCCATGAACCAAACTGACATTTGTGATTCACACAAAGATTTGTTCTGTGAAGCCGGCAATTACTCGTTTCAGTGGTCTACGGTCTAACCACAAAACAAGACAAAGCTGTCGGTTGTCAGTATTTCTTGATAAGCATCACGATTTATTATCAAGTTCCATTCTTCACAACCAATTCATTTGATCGAAGTAGGACAGTTCATTCGGTATAAGTAGGACAGATACTGTCAAATGACTTAATATATGCCTACTCCGCAAGGAATCTGGCGGGATGATTTGATAGACAGATAGAATAGCTATTATAACATCCACTAAAAATAGAAGTAATGTTCTCAGTTCTTAGATTTACGCGAATATTACACATGAAATAAAACTATTTTTTCGGATTTTATCGCGGTTTATTTTGATTTTTAAGTTCGTGAAAGAACACCGATTCCTACCAAGGATGGTTCGCGAGGCTATTGAAATTAAAAAACATCCTAATTTCAATAGAGAAGATGGTTGGGTGCTTCCATCGACTTGGGATCCAGTAATTAATATAATCAAATCCAAAACCAAGCATAACACTGCAAGACCTCAAGACACCGTGAGCTCATTCTGCGTAGATCGGACCAACAAAAATAATTAAGAAGTTTGAGGGTACCCCGGAACAACTATGCCTTTTGGACGTCTAACACCTCAGTCCTTCCCGTGACCATGGGTGCTGCAAAGCACTCGAAACGTCGGGAACTTAAAAATCAAAACAAACCGCGATAAAATCCGAAAAATAGTTTTATTTCATAGAAGTAATGTTATTTTGCTAAGGGTTCCTGCACCATATAGGAATACTATACATTATCAAGGTGTTTCCGCAACCGGCGAGCGTGTAAGGCGAGGAAGCAAGAAGATCTGTAAAGAAAGAACCTGATGGAACTCTGTATTCTCTTCCTATTCCGCAAAGAATTATTTTACAATTTTTAGGGGGGGTCAATAGATATATAGATAAGTCACCTGAACAGCCCCAACGATAATGGTAGCAATAGCAGAATCTAGGGTCATGCCGGCAGCCGCGAAGATGGTGGTCATATTGAACATGACAGCAGCATTCCCGCTCATCTGTTGGAATATCACCAGCGCGGAACTGATGTAGAAAGCCTTGAAGTTGTTGCCTCGAAACAGGTCTGCTAGCTGGAAACAAATAAAATAGCTGGTAAAGCACAATTCCAGTAAATCATCGGACCAACCACTTGATCTGATTGATACAAATTGCTTCATTGAGTTCCATTCTACACAACTCAACGTTCAGCTGTCGGAATGGAATGACAGAAAACGCATATTTATTTAGGTTTCGTACTTCAATCGGTAAAATCCTTATAGAATTACTGTTATCCATCTGGCTGTCTGTCCGACATCTAAGACTCTTTATACAAGCTTATATTTAACTTGTTATCGCATGTCTGTTTTCCGGTTCAAATTTTTAATTTTTAATACGCACATGCTTTCGAAAAGTCAGAGGTGCGTGCCTGGGTTTGAACTCGAGACCTCTGACTTTACAGTCCAACGGTCTAACCTAGGAATTATTCCTGTATCGTGGGTGCGTTTACAAACATGAAATTCACGTACACGAACCCCCAGACTGAAACAAACATTTATAGGTCACAGAAGATTTCCCTCGTGCGGGTATCGAACCCGCGACTGCTCGATCCAGTGGGCGGAGCGACTCAAGCTCTTAAGGCTTCGCCATGTAGCCGACGTAGCGCGACGGGAGCGCGACGGTGGCGGAATTGTAATGTACTGAAATGTACGGGATACGCCACACAGCGCAGCTCCGCTCGGCGCGACGGCAAACGTCACAACGAACGTAGCCGTTTCCGTCACGCTCCGTCGGCTATTTGACTAAACCACTGGACCCAGTCGTCCGCCTGATATTTATATTGTTGGCAGCTTATAAACAATACCTTAGCAGTTCTTTTCAAGGAGATTGCGACTTCAATTTCCATTTTGTCCAGTTCGTCTTGCACGGCGGCCAGCGACTTTCCTCTGATTACCGATAAGGATTCACCCGCTGATGTTCTATTATCTAACAAAAGGATTGTTTAATTATTAGTAATTGAAAGAATTAAAATATTTTTAAGCATTTTCAAGTTAGCTGTTGGTTTTTTGCCATAAATCTGCGATGTTTAAATTTTTATGAGTAAAGTCGAAAACAAGTTAAGTCTAAAGTAGAGTAGTCTATATCTTTTTTTTGAACGTCGCCCCACACTATGATTAAAAGTGTCGTGGGTGTGTTTACAGACATGAAAATTCACATACACAAATATCTAGACCGGAACAAATAATTGTGGATCGTACAAAGATTTGTCCCGTGCGGTAATCGAACCCGCGACTATTAGACACAGTAGGCAGAGCAGCTTAAGCTCTTAACCACTGCGCTAAATTGTCCGCCAAGCAAAACTAAAGTTGTAAGTAAGTTTACATACAAATTTCGCCATCTCTGAGTAGCCTAGTTAAACTAGCCACTTTTAATTGCCAAATAACGCTCTCAAGAAGTAGTTAACCAGTACTTTACTCTTGGGTAGTGTATCGTTTACTCGTGAGTAGTAGTGTGGGTGAAAGAGATCCTCCCGATGCCCTTACATCCCTTCTTTTGGATACAGATACACACAGGATCAGACACCGACCTCGCGGGGAGGTCGAAGAATTCCTTGCCTGCCGGCCGGTGCTGAGCACCACGGCAAGATACTTAGTATACGCTCTCCCCCATAGCGACTGCCCAAGCCGAGGCCGTTCCTACTTGAGGCGACCTTGAGCTAGTTGCCCTCTTGCCCGTCTGGCTCGAGCGTAGTGGTTGCACGCTCGTCCTCTTTTCCGGTGAAGCTGTTAAGGCCCCGCGGCCAACAACGTAGATCATTCACACACACACACACACGTGGGTGAAAGAGACCGTAAGTATAACATCTCTAACCCCATCATTTGGGTATATTATGGTCAAGCCTATATAATTAATTGGACTTTTTTCTTTCAAGCCCATGTTATTACGCATTAAAACCGTCTCGTTGGTCTAGTAGCGAATAATGCGCTTTGTAATCACCAGGTCCTGGGTTCAAATCCTAGGCCGGACAAATATAGATTTTCTATCGAAAAATTCCTGGTATCAGTCCAGTATATAGCAATAGGCTCACCTCCAATTACATGGGACCTACCATCGTTGGCGAAAAATGGGCGTACACAGCTCACCTCTGCGTGCTTAGGGAATGTAGGCGTGACGGTTGTAAAAAAATGATATGTCAAAATTCTCGCAGGTATTAAATTTAGATCTTATTTTCCCAGCTTTTCTATCATAATAGTTGTGGAGAACTTACTATGAGTTAAGAAATATATAGGTGATTCTGGCATGAAGTAGAAAGTGACGCAGAAGAGGGTCACACACGCGATGCCCACGTACGAGACCACATAGTAGGACACGTATGGGCCCACGACGTAGACCAGCAGGTACCCGGTCGAAAAGGAAATTTGAACAATCGAACCTAGCGCTCCCCGACGGTCATCCTGGATAAAGAAATATAAAATGATAAACAGTTATCTATCCATATCATTACGTTATATACCTTAGAGTAGGTAGAGAGTACAGAGTTCCAAAAGGTTCTTTCTTTACTTCTCTGGCTTTCACCACTCTCATAGTTCGTCTCATACACGCTCGCCAGGTACGGAGACTCTTTACTTGCCCTTCAGATAAAATACGTTGTATTACCGGTATACAAATAACTATAATTGCAATAAGCTATATATATACAACAATATACTACATGTGGCAACACACACTGGTCAAAACCAAAGTCTTTGACCAGTCGCTGTCCAAATTATTTGACCAATTAGTCACAAGTCTTTAACCAGTGTGTGTGGCTAGTGATTATTTACGGCACTGACATATTGCACCTTACGATGGGCTTAAAAAGAAGGCTCAAGATCACCCAAAGGGCATTAGAGAGAACTGTTCTTGGAGTTCCATATGAAATCAGATCAAAAACGAGATCTGCAGGAGGACTAAAGTCGTCGTCATAGCGCTCAGAATTGCAAAACTTAAGTGCCAGTGGGGGGGGGGGGGGGGGGGGGATATCCATCCTAGGACTACTACTATTTTACTAAGAGTTGGCATTTTATCTTCGAACGTTTGGGCACTAGCATAGGACATTATTATAGGACTATTGTGCAAGGAGTTTGTGTATTTTTTTCTTTTTTATTGTCTTAACAAAAGACATCCATGTCTATTGTTAAGGGTCAGTTTGGTGATATAATAAGGATTCAACAAATGGTCTTTTGATAGCTGGATATATCGAGAATTTAACGATATTTTATGTTTTAAGGGTTGTTGAAATAATCGTTGGCGGTTGCGAGCATAAGACGAGTAAAGAATATTAAAGGCTGTCTCTATTTTAAAAAGTCCCCTATAGAGCGTTTAGCTTCCGAAAACTATTTAAATATAAGATTGGAGACTTTAGATGATTTATGGAGTCAGTTCTTGAGGACACACACTCCGTTGATAAAAAATTCCAATGAAAAACTTCTAAAAGAGTCGAGTTACATTAAGGAAGACATATAAGATTCCAACGAAAACGCTTTTATAAAATTCAAAGTGGTCAAGTAAGCTGTTTTGTAAGAAAGCGAGTTCCAGTTCAGTAAATCAATGTGGCAGTTTCAAATTGCCTAAGATAGTTATTTCGCCACTTTCGGGAAGATATACCGAATGGGTAAGCTTTAGGGATATATTTAATTCTTTAGTGGACAATAATCAAAATTTGGAGGATGTGCAGAACTTGCATTATCGGAAGGGACTTCTAATTGAAGAGGCAAATGCACGTCATGTGTCGATTACGACAATTACAAGACGCGTTGAGAACAGCTGGAGAAACGATACAATAATAAGAAGTACTTGGCTAGCTGCATTTTAAAAAGTTTTATGTCTAAAAAAGCTATTTTTACAGAGTCGGTTAGTGCACTCAAGCAATTGTTGGATACAACTAATAAATGTTTGGACGGCCTACAGAAATAACGTATGCTAGTTGAGTCCTGGGACATTCTAGTGATACACATAATTTCACAGAAGTTAGATATCAAGTCGCCTAAGCAATTGAATCTGAGGCTTAGCGAACTATCTCATGGGTTACCTACTTTGAAGCAATTTTAAGACTTTTTGGAAAAACGTTTTAAGGCATTAAAATTTATAGATTATAGGCACCGAAACCTAATATATTACGAAGGAATTCTTTTTATTCAGAAGTTCTTGTACATATTGTTCAGAAGCATATTGTTTATGAAATTGTTCTAAATTTTGTAAAAATTACACTCATATACGACTTGATTACGTACAATGCAACGGATTATGCTTTAATTGTTTTATACCGGATCACTTGGCGTTTACATGTCTTAAATTTTCCCTGTGTAGCGTGTAAGCGTAAGCATTTTTATTTTCTTCATCCAAAGTATGGCCCCAATTAGACTTCTTCTTCTAGTCGGGACAATCAAGCGGTTGAATTAAAAGCATATTTTTCTGAGATTCATGCAGTGACATCATCCTCTTTGCAAGAGGGAGAAGGTACAAACATGTCAACTTGTGATTCGGCTTCATCAAGTCCAATCCTTTTGCCTACTGCGGTACTTAATATGGAGTCGAAATCAGGTAATCGTGTAACACTCAGGTGTTTAATTGATCAAGGATCTCAGGTTGTTTTATAACGGAGTCAGCAGTTCAACTGGTGGTGTTGCAAAAGGTACCACACACGTCAATACACGGTTAAGAAGTGACAAAAGACCTTCGATGGTCTCCAAGTCTTTAGTAAATGATAAATTGCAATCACTTCATAATCCAAATGATATAGTTCAGGCTCAAACGTCTGTGTTACCCCAACTCACATCGATTCTTCTCGATAAGAGGATTACGGTCGAGTTGAGGCCAGACTGCGAATATTCAGCTAACCGATTCAAAATTTCATACACCCAACAACTTAGATCTTCTGCTTGGAGTGGACGTTTTTGGGCAAATATTCAAAGTCAAAAATCATTTCATTGTATAGGCCAATACAATAGCACTCACTAACATCAAAATTATTATATGTGTTACATCTACCACCGGATCGGAACGCGGCCTCCACTGAGAAGGTCCGGCGAGAAACTCAGCGGGCTAGTCTTTTAATTTAATTTGTCAGGCATATTTTCCTTAAGCGGGGGTGAGGTGTATTTAGTACACCCACTCGTTTAATTATAACAAAAAAAAGCAGACGGATTGCAGGTGGGGTATGCATAAATAGTTATTTATATTTCTATGCCATTATAAAGCATAGTCATAGTACCAGGACATCATAACAGACTAGTCTATCTGCTCATGTCCATATACTTGAAAAAGTTGGCTAGGTAAATTTGAACGTAGGCCGAATATCTTGTCTGCCGCCACGCACTGCTATGATTACCTTGTACTTTAAACAGGGATTTTACTCTTTCCCACACCCATCTATTTCGAGTACATCCGACGTTTAGGACCGTAAGATCTGATATGTTGTGATGTATTTTGACATCAAACATATTTCATCATCATCATCATTTCAGCCTATACTTGTCCACTGCTGAACATAGGCCTCCCCAATCGCTTTCCAGCGTAACCGGTCCGATGCCACCTGCATCCAACGATTTCCTGCGATTTTCACAAGATCGTCGGTCCATCTGGCAGGCGGTCGTCCTACGCTGCGCTTGCCAATACGTGGTCTCCACTCTAGAATCTTTCTGCCCCAACGCCCGTCCGATCTTCGCGCTATGTGGCCAGCCCATTGCCACTTCAGCATGCTAATCCTGAGGGCTATGTCGGTAACATATTTATTAATGCCTAATTACGTAGATCAAAAAGATAATCATAATCATATCTTTATTTGCGAATATGGGTATGTATTACATAAGATCTTCAGTGTTTGAGGTGTTTCACTATATCTAGCTTCATGGCATGCAAATATTTAGTATCTTATAGGCTAAAATTGATAAGCATATAAAATTCTTTAAATATAATATTCACATATCATATAGTATTATTTATTCATTCATCATAGTATTATTTAACATATCATTTAGTTATTTATTTAATCTTCTCTTAAACAGTTATTTGTAAATACTGTTTTAATTATTGTCAATATACGAATACGAATACGATTAATCATAAATAATATTGTTTGATAAATTGGTAATAACAATGACGTCATATGTCAATACTAATTATACAACTCTTCTATAACTTGCCATTTAAGTAGTCATTCACCGAATAGTAGGCCTTTATACAAAACATATCCATGGATCCACTTGTAAAGAGAGAGAACCCACCTTAATAAGTAAAACAACTATTCTATAAAAAACCTAAGCCGAAGACAGCATCTTGGTATGTGAATACGTAGGTACTGAAGTACTTCAAGGAAATGGACGATCGAGGAATGGACATTGGAAGAATAGGACATAACGGACCGGCTGTACGTTCCGGTTATAAAACGTAATGGAAGTGAGCGGTTTCACTGGTCTGGGTATATATAAAAAAATTATCAAAAATGACTCCTTTTCTCAGTGGAGGCAGGTAGTAGATAGATTCCATAAAAAAAATGTAAATTGACTGTTTGTAACTGCCCCCGGGCTTATACAAAATAATTTGAGTTTGTACAAATCATCAATTTTGAACGTTGTTTTAATGTATTGCTTACCGTGGCGATCTCGGCGCAGTACATTGGAGTGGCCGTGATGGCCATGCCCAGAGCCAGCCCCCAGAAAACCCTGCCCACGTAGATCATGGCCACGTTGCTGGCCAGCGTCACCAGGATCCAGCCTATGTACAGGGGCACCGCCGATGAGAACATGCACCATTTCCGACCGATCTTCGCTGTTAGAAACCCGCCGACAAATGGACCTGGTTTTGGGATGAGAAGAAATACTCGTTGTAAAGCACTTGACAGAGCCTTTTACTACGCGATGATGATGCTAATTCCATCCATTCTGATCTCTGTCTCAAACCAATTCAAACCTATATTAAAAAGGCGTCAACCCGCAACTTCGCGAATGCGTCCAACCATTAGAACCCCCTAATCGTAGCGGCCGCCGACTACGTACCTGACTCCCCTCCTATCAGTCGCTATCGACCCCTGCGGCATATTCTTACTGACCCTCCCGATGCCCTTACTTCCCTTCTTTCGAATACAGTTTCCGCACACAGCATCAGACATCTACCTCGCCGGTGAGGTCGAATAATCCATTGCGCGCCGGCCGGTGCAGAACACCATGGTGAGACACCTAGTATATGCCCTAGCGACTGCCCAAGCCGAGGCCTCTCGAGGTTCCTCCTTGAGGCGCCATTGAGTTAGTTCGCCCTTTTGTCCGCTGAAGCTGTAAAGGCCCCGCGGCCAACAGACACTCACTCACACACACACACACACGCGAAATCCATCCTTTGGTCATCATTAGCTATGGCCAATCAAACACATAGCGTGGCGCGTTACGAGAACTTCGATAAATTATAGTGTAATCGTACTCCACTTGCATACAGAATTTTTCTATCTAAAAACTATACTCTTTCCAATCTAGCCACCGAGGCAGTCGAGGCAGAGACTTCTGTTTTATTTTAAACGTATATAAACAATGGCCTCGCCACAAAGGATGCCGAAGACCGCGCGCAGTGTAAAAGAAGAATCAAGAAAGTGGACCTCGGGCTCCGAAGCAGCAGCTGAGGATGCTACCGGGAACACGCTCAGACGAGGAAGAAGAAACGTATATGAACATTATTAGCACCAAACACTTACCAAAAATACCTCCAATAGTCAGTAGTGAGCCGATCCAAGCTAGTTCCCCACTAGTGGGGGTTTCAGGGAGGGGGCTGGCGTGCTTGTCCGTCAGTATAATGTTTACGGGAGACGTCCATCCCATGCAGTAGCTGACACATACTATACTAATATTTGCTGTGGATCAAAATAAAAATTAATAAACATTTTAATAATAGACTGCCTCGTTGGACTAGTCGCAAAGCGCATCACTTGGTGATCTCGAGGTCCTGGGTTCAAATCCTAGGTCGGACAAATGAAGTTTTTCTAACGAAAAAACTTCCAAGTGTGAATCCGGAGTCTGGAATTGGGCCCGGTATACGTCAATAGGCTCGCCCCCTATTTCATGGGACCTAACATCGTCGGCGAAACGTGGGTGTACTCAGTACACCTCTGCAACCCCCGCTTGGGGAATATAGGAGTGACAGTGATTTTTTTTGTTTTTATATTAGACATTTTATATTAGAGGCGCTCGTAGCGCTGTGCGACCGCGATGTTCTTACCGATCACCAAGGTTAAGCAGCGTTCGACTCTGTCGGCCTGTGATGGGTGACCGTTTGTGGCATTTTCATATTCGAGCGTCTCCGTGCTTCGGAAGGCACGCTAAGCCGTTGGTCCCGGTTACCACTTAATGTGGTAGTCGTTGAGCCGAGTTAGAAGCCTTATAGACCCTATACTCCTACCAGTTAATAAGTGTTGAAAGGATCTAGTTATGGTGAATTTGTGTTAAAATTGTCTCATGGCTGCTTTTATATCTCCAGCAATGTCGTGGCTGGTTTAAAAAAGCTTTTGTTAAGCTTGCAATGTTCGTATGTCTGTCTGCCTATCTGCCTTTGCGGTTCAAATCTTGTGATCCATTTTACAATCACTTGCGGGTATCCGATTAAGTTGAAACTTGGCATACGTATGTAAATTCGGTGACGATGCAATAGGATGGTACCATGGAGTTAGTCTGATGATGGAGTCCGAAGGTGGCCATAGGAACATGTGAAGTATACAACGTAACCTCCTCGTGTTTAGGTTTGTTACATTGGTATTGACAAATTCTGTACAACCAGATGGTATTAAGGATCTGACGATGAAGCCGAAACGTGGACAACGGAACCACCCAACTACTCAATATAACTCTCTCGTGTTGGGCGCGTTGGATTTGTTTTGACGAATACTTTAGACCCGGATGGTGTCCAGAGTCTGATGATGGAGCCGGAAAGAAGCAATAGGAACTCCTCGACTAAGAAATCTATCAGGTTCGAGATGCTCCTTCACTAATGGTGCTAATTAACCGTATGATTTTGATTCTGGTGTATCTGGTGCACGCAAATGTTGTAAAAACGCTCGAGTCGGCGCTTAAAACGCTCGCGTCTTTTACGTGTTCGAACGCTTGTGAGCATCGACTCAGCGCTAAACGCTCGACTTCAGCGCTCATTTTTACCGTTACTAAGGTGGCCACTTTTAACGTGTCATATTGTCCAACACGATGAATTGAGTCACTCGGCAAATCGGCAGTTTTGATTAGTGACATTATACGGTTCTACGTGTCCGATTGGCATTTTTAACTATTTATGCACACGCGTGGAAAACGTAATTAAGCCTCGCGCCAATGTTATGTCTAAGAGCAAGTCAGTGAAACACGACAGCTCAACGCAGACTGTTTATTCAAGTATACACAACAGATGTCTTCGTTGCGTTTTTTCTATAAAAGCTTGTTTAAAAAAATCCTTTTTAAATTTAAATTATATAAAAAAATTTGTAGAATAATAATAATGATATTAGCCTTGTTAAGAAACTGTCCCACCGTTGGGCACGGGCCCCCTCTCAGGCTGAGAGGCATTTGGCCATAGTCCACCACGCTGGCCCAGTGCGGGTTGGCGAACTTCACACACCTTCGAGAAATTCTGAGGCATGCAGGTTATTATATTTTAGTAAGATTAAATTGGGCCTTCAATACGGCCACATGCATAAAACAATTTTAAATACAGCATTTTTATCCTTTTACAAGCTTGTTTTTAACTTGCAATGTTTATTAGTTAATTTAGGTCATCTCTTGTGTGTCCCCTGCCGCAACAGCTGGCGGGGACCCCCCTGCATCAACACCCGCAAGGCCTTTGGGGTCGCTGGACGCTAGGGCGGTGGCCCTAAGCGTTCTTCACGCGCGACCTTGACGCCAGGACGGCGGCGTGGTGTGGCTCATGCTGCGGTGAGCACCGCGGTAGGGGGGAAGCTACAAATTTCCCCTCCCAAGGCGGGCTCTTCGGAGCGCGGCCCAAGGGGGGCACCGGTACGTTCCACTTGGAGTTTCCGAAGCCCCTCTGACACGTGCCAGTGGCAGCCACTGTGGAGTTTTAGTCGGCAAGAGTCCGACATGCCCCGCCAGCTTCCCCTAAGGCTGGCGGAAGTCCATGAGCATTCCCCACTTAAAAAAAATGGTCAAATCTTGTAACCTGAATTTGGACCAATTCCTCTTTTAAATTCATTCAAAACATAGGTGAATTATAAAATAATGTGAGATGTTACAGTTTGAGTACGTCTTCTATGTTTTGCCAACTGGCGTACAATTATTAATTAATAAAATAAATCTTTAACTACACCAAAATACGTATAACTAATACCTATTTCATAATAATATTTCAATGTATAATTCATTAATACTCAGACTAATACAGTCCTTGTCAGCTGTCATAGATAGTATATATAATGCCAATTTAGTGTGCTATAAATATGTTAAAGGAAATTAATTGTCAAAATTATCGTTAAAGTATAATTCGTTATCTCGGGATTAAGGCACTAATGATAGTGCCTTAATCCCGTTTAATGAATAATAACATATATATTTTAATATATCATGCAGTTATATTTTATACTACTTATATTCATAATTTTTATTTCCTCCGGTAATTTGTTAGTGCTGTCTTATTAAGCTCAGACATATTTTGGTTGCGCAATTTGCGGTAGTGGTTTTTAAATGCCGTTTTGTACAGCTCATGGTTCGATTTAACAACTACATTAACTTCATAAATATATAATGATGTCAACTTTAAAATTATGATATTTTTAAATAAAGGTTTAAAACTATTTCTATTACGTAAGCTTTTAATAGTTCTTATGCACCTTTTTTGGGCTTTGAAAACCATCTCTTTTCCGACAGAGTTACCCCAATGTATCTAAGTGTTGATGCTACGTAGGCATAGTACGCTAATAATACAGTTTCCAGAATGATTAGTTTTCTAAGTTTATACAGTACGCAGGTGAATTTATTGATTTTACTAATCTCATCAGCTAGAGGTTTCCAAGTTAAATGATTGTCTATAACGACATCAAGGACTTTAGTCGTAGCCAATTGTTCTATCTTAGTTTCGAAAATGTTGATCTAGTATTGCGTTGGGAATTCTTTGATAAAAATATATGATTTTGGTCTTTTCTAAATTAATGATGAGATTATTATTGTCTAGTCATGTTATAATTGTATTCAATGTCTTATTTATTTTCAGGATCGTCACTATTTATCACTACTGTGCTGTCATCCGCAAACAGCACCATAGGGTTGTAGATTTGTCAAGGTAAGTAGTTAATATAAAGTAAAAATAATAAGGGCCCAAATACACCGCCTTGCGGCACGCCGTATTTAAGTAGCCTACTGTTAGATCGATACTTTTTCATTCCCTGACAGAAACATTTATGTTATTTCAACGTATTGCTTCCTATTAGATCTAGAATGTTACCGCGTATGCCGTGTTTCTTCAGTTTATTTAGTAGTATCGAATAATCAACGTATCGTAACGTACGTACCTAACGTATCCATAAATATGCTTTATAATCTACATTTGGTAAAATAGCTTGAATAAGATCATATAAAGCTATATTAATTGTTTTGGTCTTACGAAATTATTTCTTAAAACTATTTTTTCGGATTTTATCGCGGTTTATTTTTTGATTTTTAAGTTCCCTTTTTTTTTTCGGATTTTATCGCGGTTTATTTTTTGATTTTTAAGTTCCCGACGTTTCGAGTGCTTTGTAGCACCCATGGTCACGGGAAGGACTGAGGTGGTAGACGTCCAAAAGGCGTAGTTGTTCCGGGGTACCCTCAAAGTTCTTAATTATTTTTGTTGGTCCGATCTACGCAGAATGAGCTCACGGTGTCTTGAGGTAATTTCAATAGCCTCGCGAACTATCCTTGGTAGGAATCGGTGTTCTTTCACGAGGATTTGTGGTCTATCAAATCTGATGATATGGCGGGTGCGGTCAAGGACATGTTCACAGACTGCAGACTTCTTTGAGCGACGTCGGGAACTTAAAAATCAAAAAATAAACCGCGCTAAAATCCGAAAAAAAGGGAACTTAAAAATCAAAAAATAAACTGCGATTAAATCCGAAAAAATAGTTTTATTTCATGTGTAATATTCGCGTAAATCTCAGAACTCAGTATGAAATCATTTCTGTTCGTTACCTAGTATATTTTTTTTTCTATCTAAGCATAAAGCGCTTTATATATGACTGTTTCAAAAATTTTAGAGAACACTGATATCAGGGCAATAGGTCTATAATTTTTCATTAGCTGCTTATTATATTTTTTGTATAGTTGCTAGTACTAAAGTCATTTTAGTTATTTTGAGCTTGTCAGGAAAAACTCCTCTTATTATACTAAGATTGATAATTTGGCTAAGATATAGTTATATATTGAGAGACTTATTTTATGACTTTTGGACTTTTGGAAATATTTCGTCATAACCAACACTATTGATATTCTTAAGAGAGTTATATATATTCGGTTCGTGATTTTATTTTAATAAATGAGGATGTCTGTTATTGGTTCTTTGGGGAAACACATTTTGGAGTTTTTAATTACTTTAAATGTAGCGTTATTTTTATTTTGTTATGTACGAATAAAATAATTATTCTGGGATTTTTGAGTTAAAAATACAAGTCTTTTCGAATATTCTTTAAAAAATTGTTTGTTCTTTATGATGGGTTTAATTCGGTATTCCATACCAAGTTTCATTTACCTGCATTTTTTTATTCCCTTTGATACCCATTTGGGTTTATTTGGTAAAGATTTATAAAATACTTTATAGGGGAAACACAAATTAGAAAAACATAGAAAGAGATCGAGAAAATAGTCATATGGATAGTTAGGATTAGAAGTTTTATATATGTCGGAAAAGGTAAGACTTTTTCTAGAATATTTTTTTTTTGTATATTATCTTTCTTGAAGTTTCGCCGCTTGATGTGCCATGATTTAATCATGCAAGTTTTTTAATCGGACATTGTTAAATTTGGGCGGTGTGATCAGATAAACTGATAGTTGCAATCTTAAATTATACCCTAAAAGAGTATATTCTAAGTCCAGGGGGCGTCTATTTCTATTTTAAATATTTATATTAAAATCTACACATATGATTACTCGCTTGTTACCCTTGATATATATATAACATCTAAAATATTTAACAGTTTCTTATAGAATGTATCTAAGTCGGAATTTGGTACCCTGTATATGCAGATGATTATAATCCCATGTCCGGTCAATCCTATCGCGCAACAGACGATAACATTTTTTATGGAATAGTTTAACGTTATTACATGATACCGGTGATCTATTCCCGTTAGTGTACACGCGCCGTCTCTTTTGGCGCCTCTAGAGAAACTAGTTTCTAATTTATAATTCGGCATGCATAGTATTTCTTCATGATCAAGTGTCATGAAGTGCTTTTAATACATATAACATCAATTCTTTTTCCTTTACATTGTAGCTACCCTAAATATATACTGAGAATGTCACTCTTATTTAGTAGACCAGCAATGTTTTAATGTGTTCTATGTTCATCTGTTCGATGTAGCTTAAGTCAATTTTTATATTACTCAGAACGTTGTCATATATACATTTTTATTAAGTTTGCCAGTTCGGTAGGAAAGCATCTATAGTGATATATTGCGATTACTATCAAAAAGGAAAGCATAATCATTATTTTGCAAATCAAGATTCAGGGGACTGTTGAACATTTCGATTTTGTAATTATATATTGGTGCTCAAGCTGTGTATGTAAGTAGACAGATCATTTTGTTGGTATTAGTTATTTTTGTAGACATTCTTTTATTGCTTTTATTATATCAATAAAGTTAATTTCGTCTTTAATCCTATTAAAATTATGCAATAATCGAGTAGGGTGAAATCTTTCGACTTTTCCTCTATATTACACAGTAGGTGCTTTGTCGTTATTAGATATAATATGTCGACAAAAGTCAATATGGTTGGCGAAAACATCTTCAATTATAGATCGACTTCCCCTTGCATTATGATTTCTTAGAATACATAATTTCTTCTTAAGTTTCGTATTGGTCACAGCTATATTTTTATTAATTCTGTCACGCCTAGGCGAAACTAATGTTTTTCTTCTGTTGCAATTGCTGTGGCGTCTGAGCTTTGTCAATTTTTGTGTTCCCTTATATGCATCTCAGTGTTCGTCAATATGGATGTAGCGTCCGGACGGTTATCTTGTATTTCGAATAAGTCCTCTCTTAGGTCCGTAGTTACATTTTTTTATACAATATATTCTTTTTACCACTAGACCGGTGTAATATTTTCCTCTCAGGCGTCAGACATATTTTTTTGTATTTGTCAAGATTTTTTAAAGTATTCTGCAAGTCATTTTCTAAACGACAATTTTCACTATTAAGATTTTCTATTTCTTTTTGAGCACCTTAAATTTTTTTTCTATCCATATTTTTTGCCATTGTCAGTTTCTTGACTTGTTCACATAATTCATTAATAGTTCCACTGTTCACATTCAAACTTTCTGCTATGCTGGTCATCGTGGTATCGAGTATTCTTTTGTCGCCTCTAGTTGATAAGCCAGATAAGTCATTAATTGCCGGTTTTATTATTCAACTCAAGGATAGATTTTCTTACTGACAGTAGAATTTTGACAGATTTTCCATACAAAATATGTCAAAATTCTATCCTTAGTATATGCTGTTACTTTTTGTTTTATGTTCAAAAAAGTAATCGATTATGGGAGTACTCGACCCGTCATACTTTGATCGTGAGGTCCTGTTAGTAACCGTTTCGCAGTTTTAACAATCTCTCCACTCCACACAAGCTGGTGTCCCACAAGGCTCCGCTTTCTCTCCCCTCTTATTGAGCCCTTACGCGAACGATATTCCTCGTTCGAGTAAGGCGCATCTAGCCCTATTCGCAGATGATGACGCCGCTCTCTTTGTCTCACATAGGAATAAAGGTTTTAAAGAAAACTTCAGGCAGCCGCCAACCATTACCCTGGGATATTGGTTCAGGAAATGGCATTTTGGGGTTAACCTGGGCAAGAGCGCTGCGGTGTTCTTCTCTAGAGATGCTACTTCGCGCCCGTCCCTGCGCCACCCCCGAAGTCATCTCCATCAAGTGACCATGTTCGACCGGCCCTGGGTCAAACAGGTCAAATATCTAGGGGTCACCCTAAACAATACCATGACCTTCGGACCGCACATCAAGCATGTCCGTAACCGAGCGGAGCAACTGCTTGCTCGTCTTTACCCGATCATCTGCAAGCGGAGTAAAATGTCCCTTAGGCATAAGGTGACCGTTTACAAAATTTGTATACGGCCCATCATGATGTACGCTTGTGAGGTGTTCGAGCACGCCGCCCGCTTTCACATCGATAGACTCCAAACGGCTCAATCCCGATTCCTCCGCAAAGCCGTTGGAGCTCCATGGTTCATACGGAACGTCGATCTCCATTCTGATCTCGGTCTCGAACCTATTCGCGCCTTTATTAAAAAGGAAACAACCAGATATTTAGCAAACCCCGCCGAATACGAACCTAACTTCCCTCCTATCAGCCGCTACCGCCGGCATATTCTCACCGACCCTCCCGATGCTCTTACATCCCTTCTTTCGGATACAGATACCGCACTCAGGATTATACACCGACCTCGCCGCGAGATCGAAGAATCCCTTGCCCGCCGGCCGGTGCAGATCACCACGGCGAGATACCTAGTATATGCCCTCCCCCATAGCGACTGCCCAAGCCGAGGCCGTTCCTCCTTGAGGCGCCTTTGAGCTAGTTGCCCCCTTGCCCTTCTGGCCCGACCGTAGTGGTTACCCGCTCGTCCTCTTTTCCGGTGAAGCTGTAAAGGCCCCGCGGCCAAAAGCGTAGATCATTCGCGCACATTGTTTTCACAACGAAATTGATAGCAGATTAAGAGTCCAGTTAGTGATAATTATGACAGTATACCGAACGCCCATTCGGATATATTCGTATGAACTCCGTCCAGCTCTTTAAAACAATCAACTGACGGTTATTTTTCACTGTGTTCATTTGGTGTTAATGTTTGTTATTTAGTATCACTAGTTCTTGCAGACGTGGTCTCTTACAATAGGTCTCATAAAAAAGCTCAGAGTTGCTCAGCGAGCCATGGAGAGAGCTATGCTCGGCGTTTCTCTACGCGATCGAATCAGGAATCAGGAGATTCGTAGAAGAACCAAGGTTACCGACATAGCCCTTAAGATTAGCAAGCTGAAGTGGCAATGGGCGGGCCACATAGCGCGTAGATCGGACGGGCGTTGGGGCAGAAAGATTCTAGAGTGGCGACCACGTATTGGCAAGCGCAGCGTGGGACGACCGCCTGCCAGATGGACCGACGATCTTGTGAAAATCGCAGGAAGTCGTTGGATGCAGGTGGCATCGGACCGGTTACGCTGGAAAGCGATTGGGGAGGCCTATGTTCAACAGTGGACAAGTATGGGCTGAGATGATGATGATGATGATGATCACTAGTTCTTGCACAGTATTCTATTGTTTATGTATTTTCAAGTTATCATTTGTTTATTTTAGAATTCAACTCACTGTGTTAAACACTTCTTCAGTTTTCACTCCTGGTAACAATGGCACTTAATTATTAAAATATATAGTATATGTTTTTTCTTTGCTTAGGTAGTCAATACACTATAATTAGTACGGAGCCCATGTTTACGTCGCCGCGCCCTTTGGCGTCGTCTATAAATCCTACGACGTTGAAATTTGCAATGTTGATCAAGTTCCGATGACAGTGCATTTCTATGGTGAGCATGACCTGATTCTCCACCCGGAATTGGCTCCAGACGAAGGAATTCCTCAACGGACAAACGCATAGACATGGGAAATATTGTATACACATTTAATATTGATTGGTCATTTTAAATTGCACCCTTATCTGGCTGCTGCACCCAGGGTTGCTTCCGATGAAGGAAGCGATGTTTGTTTTTGCTTGGGTGTTTGTGTATGTGATTTTCGTGTTTATAACGATGCACCCACGACACAGGAATTGTTCCTAGTGTGGGGTCACGTTAATTTTTTTTTTTTTTTTAAATAAATCTAGCCCCGCACTAGGATTTATTCCTGTGTCGTGGGAGCGTTTACAAACATGAAAATTCACACACACACACACACACACACAAATTCCCAGACTGAAACAAATAATTGTGGGTCACACAAAGATTTTCTCCGTGGGAATCGAACCCTATTACTTCGCCCATGTGTAATAGACACAGTGGGCGGAGCGGCTTAAGCTCTTAACCACTTTAATACTTAAGACTTTTAACAGGTGACACGATGTCACGTATAAAAATTTTAAGGTGCGAGGTAATTTATGAATGGCCCCTGAACCACAAAATATTTACGAACGCACACTACACAACACTATACAAATTCAAGCACACATACAAAAGTAAGGTCAATGGTCAACCTACAACCGTGCAAATGAGTGTTGTGACGTCATCACTTTGCATACATAATGCCTGTTTAACTAAGTGAGATAGTGAAGGCCAGAGCGTTTAAGATTGAAAGAGATGGAGCTATATAGTATAGTGATATATGTCTCTTTCTTACAGGAAATTGTAGTAACCCTCCAGTATCTATTTGTTTATTATTCCCAAGTATTATTTTAAAAAAAAGGCAAGAAAAAAAAACAGGCGGCCTACAAAGTTTCTGAACAATATAATAAAATAAAATATAAAACCGGTTATTTTTTAATATTACGCCTATATTATTTTCGTAGTGTTATTTTTTGTTTTTAAAAATCGAACGCTGTAACCAACTTTACACGTGTTGTATAATCTATGATTGGTAACACTGAATAAAAAGTAATTGGAAACACTTTTTCCCGCCAATAAAATAACGTGACGTACCGATCGACGCAATGATGTACTGCCTCCACAACTGTCCCGACTCCATGCTCCGTGGTTTGTTGACTAGTTCACAAGCCGTCCTTGATCAAGCCACATTACACACACATAATCACTCATGTCCCGTTATCTACTCATTTTTGGAGTTCCATTGAACCAAAGCAAAAACGTAAATTCATGAATTACATTGCCACATGTTTGAGGAAAACTGTATAGCGCTTGAAGTTTGTCGTAATTATTTACTCGTGTTAGTCACGTGTACATTATTCGAGTTGAGAGTTGTAGATCTAAAAATATGCAGTTTATTTTTATACCAAAGTAGGGTTATACGACAGTGTAAATATATTTATACTGTGGTCCTACTAAACCCGTCCCGCTTTCGCGCGGACAAATATCAAATAGTTCGGCCAGTTTATATAAAATATTCGAAAATATATACGTAAATAATCCCCTTGAATCAATATTTCCATTAATGTCAATCGAATGACTTTGTGTTGTAATTTTGCACCAATGAATGTAAATGTTTAAGTCATATACCGCCACGCGGACCCAATGCGGTGCCGTGGAGGCAGGTTCGTAGCCACCTGCTTGGTTATTCAAATTGACTTAACGATTACCTCATAAAGTGGAAATTGGGACCAACGGCTTAGCGTGTCAACGGCACACATCTTAGACCGGCCGAGTCGAACGCTGCTTTTTTTTTTTAAACCTAGCCCCCACACTAGGCTTTATTCCGGTGTCGTGGGGGCGTTACAAAACATGAAACTTTACATACACAAATACCCAGACCGGAACAAATAATTGTGGGTCATAGAAAGATTTGTCCCGTGCGGGGATCGAGCCCGCGACTATTTGACATAGTGGGCGGAGCGGCTTAACCACTGCGCTAAATCGTCCGTCAATTTTCTTTTTCAAATTACTAAGAACTTCTTAGTAATCACCAAGGATTAGCAGCGTTAATTAGTGACCTTTTGGCCTTGAATTAGAAGGCGATGAATTTGGCGATATTAACCTATTATTTGTTTTGTTTTACAATTAGTTTCATTACATGCCGGATTTTGAGTGGGCGCATGATTTTGTATTCTTTTGTATTCTTTCTTAAAAGTTATTTGTAATTACCTATAAATAGGTATTAGTAGAGATTTTTGAGACATTCGTGAATAAAACTGTAAATAAAACTACATTTGTGATTTGTGTATAAAACTATAAATAAAACTACATATGTGATTTTTTCTGTATCAAATTATGAATAAAACTAAATAGGTATAAATTTTAAGTAAAAATGTCTCGTATCAGTGTGATAAAATAGATAAAAATCATATAGAAAGTAAATATTATTACTATATATGATTGTATGTTATTGATTAATGTCATCTATTCATATAATAAAACTGTAACCGAACCAAATCTGTACAATGAATATTTTTCAAAAAAATTTATTAGGGTACATTTTCTTATAGATATAGAGGCCGAAACTTTTTTTTTTTAATTATTGTCTGTCTGTCTCTTGGTGTGTCAATTACGCAAAAACTACCGAACGGATTTCAATGACATTTGGTATGGTGATAACGTATACCTTAAAATAATAACTAAATATAATAAATACTTTTAATCTCGGAAACAACAATCAATCCGGGATAACAGCGGAATAAACAATAAAAATTTATTATTTTTATTATTGTTAGTATCAAGCTGCAATGTCACGTTAAAATGCGTGATTTTGCCTATACTTCATGTGTAGGCAAAATCACCCATTTTAACTCCTTAAACTAATATTGAACTCGGGTTCGTCTCCTCACGAGAAACTCTTCGGTGGTTAAAAACACTCGCCTGAAATTGTACATACACGTTTGATTTAAACATGATTTCGTGCATGAACCGACAATGCATTCAAGATTGTCTCTCCTGGAGAAAAATCTTTAACGATGAATGGCCCGTACACAAAACTTTGTATAATCATTTATTAAAGATAATAAAAATAAAAATAAATAATATTAGCCCTGTTAAGAAACTGTCCCACTGTTGGGCACGGGCCTCCTCTCAAACTGAGAGGGTTTAGGCCATAGTCCACCACGCTGGCCCAGTGCGGGTTGGCGAACTTCACACACCTTTGAAAAACTCTTAGGTATGCAGGTTTCCTCACGATGTTTTCCTTCACCGTTAAAGCAAGTGATAATTAATTTTTAATACGCACATGCTTTTCGAAAAGACAGAGGTGCGTGCCTGGGTTTGAACCCGAGACCTTTGACTTTGCAGTCCAACGGTCTAACCACTAGGCTATCAAGATATCTTAACATAATTTCGATCATGCACATGTACTGTATATTCTTACTAAAATACTGACACGAAATGTACTTACAAAAATATCAATAAACACACATATGTCACGATTTCCGGTTACAAATAATTTATATTGAATTTTAAGAGTATTTTATCTGACTTTGAATTTTGATTTGTTGCTTTAATGTAAACGCTGATTTTAAACGGTATCTGATTTGACTCAAATACGAATATAATTTGATAAGACCGGCCATTTTTAAGTTAGTTGGATTCGAGCGCTCGAACAAGGCAGACGTAGATAATCGAGTATCCAGGATTTGTTAAAAAGTGTATTGTGTACCCACACGGAATTAATGTTCGATAATAAAAGTATTTTGATAACGATATATTAAAAGTGTTTTATTTCTTGCTGCATACACACTTAGCTCGCAATGTACCGCCTTTAAATATTGTTTCACAAGATTACGATGTTTAGCAGTTTAGGTAGAAAAGGTTTAAAAGTAGTTAGCGTAAGCGTTAGCGTTGAATAAGATTGCGATTCAGAGACCTATGTCAAATTGCAAAATAAACGCGTGCGTAGCCGCGGGCAACAGCTAGTTCATTATAAAATCATACAGAAGTATTAGGTATAAATCTATTTTCGTGCATCACGTATACTGTGACAGTTGTGAGTGTCAAAGAAAATTATACTTTATCCAATGGCAATAAGAGGCCCTTTCTATACTTATGCTTTTATGCCTTAATACTATTGAATTAAATATTAATTTTGTTTAGCACTTAGAACTGTCACTACCCATCATGTCAAAAATATTATAGTACAGTTGTATAATAAAACAACATGCTGCAGAGCTAGCGCCAAAAACCAGGGACAAACCATTCCTACCTCTATGAGACAAACAAGATATTACTTGCCATAGACAATCATAAAAATAAGTACATACAAGATAGACGTAGGGGCTTTTTGGCGGGAAATCGAATAGTGATGTTGTCAATTTGTCTTTATTTCCAAAACTTGTGTTATTTCGAATTATAATGTGTAATGTTGGTGGAATATTAACCACGGACGATTTAGCGCAGTGGTTAAGGGCTTAGCCCGCCCCGCCCATTGTGTCTTATAGTCGCGGGTTCGATTCCCGCACGGGACAAATCTTTGTGTGATCCACAATTATTTGTTCCGGTCTGGGTATTTGTGTATGTAAATTTTCATGTTTGTAAACGCACCCACGACACAGGAATTAATCCTAGTGTGGGTCAACGCATTTAAAAAAAAAAAAAAAAATTATGTGTTCTTATATGTGCACGAGTGAAGCTAATTGTAATAAAGTGATAAAACGTGCTTTTGGATTTCTCTCAAAGTGGCCGTTGCATTGGTATGTAAGGTATCCATCGATTTACTATTCAGGGTGGGGCACTTCATCAATTTCATAATCATCTTTGTCATCAAGTTCATCAGGGAGTTGAATTAATTCAGAAATGAATATTCGTAATACTTGACATTGGCAAAATACGCGTCGTCGTGATGCCATAGACATAAAAAATCTGTCAAAAATAGATATCCACAGTTACTTTGAACAACGACATAATGTAAACGCAATTACCAAAACAAAAAAAAACAAAATAGATGTAATTTTGATATAATATATTTAACACACCCCCTTATCAAAATAACGTAACTACTCATTAGCTATTAATAAAACATAACAGAACCATTATCTTTAAGTAAACATAATATTTAGCGCAACCAAAATGGAATTTACAAGTAATCTACACATTATCACAACTTTTTAATCCCTAGTGACTATAACAATTTATAATGCTTTGTCGAATCCAAACTTTTTGTTAGAATATCTGCAGGTATCTTATTCGTTTTTAAATGGAAAATCTGATCAACATTATTTTCTACGGCTGACCACTTAACATCAATATGCTTTATATTTTTATGAAATAAGGAATTTTCAGCTATATTTTGTGCACTTTGATTGTCATTTTACATCAATATAGGTAAATCACCTCTACATTGCAACTTGGTTATAATATTCTTAATAAAAATAGCCTCCATAGCTGCCTCACTAATAGCCACATATTCTGCTTCAGTGCTAGATAGTGCAATAGTTTTTTGCTTCCTACATTCATGAGATATAATACTGCCAGACAATTTAAAGAAATATCCTGTGTAAGATATTCTATCAGTAGAATTGGATGCCCAATCTGCATCTACATAGCCCTCTATAACTAAACCATCTTTTGCAAATTTCAAACAAAAATCTTTTGTTTTATTCTCTTATCTCAAAATACGTTTAGTAAATTTCCAATGAGTTATATTATGACTATTATTGAAGTGACTGAAATAGCTAACTGAGTATGATATATCTGGACGCGTGAAGATAAATAAATATAACAATCTTCCAATTAGTTGCTGATAGGGATGATTACAAGCACTATCATCACATATATTGTCTTTCTCAGGTTTAAGATTTACTTCCATGTGTATTTTAACCTTTACAATCAACCATCTTAAATCTATGTAATAAACTTTCGAAAAATATGCTCTTAGTAAAAAGTAATTACATTGTTCTGCCTTTTTACAGGCATACCTAGGAATTCCTAGGTGAAATGAATTAAGTAAAATTAAAGACTTTAGCAATTGCTTAACCTGTCCTAAGTGTGTGTGTGTGTGTGTGAGTGATGTACGCTGTTGGCCGCGAGGCCACTACCATCGAGCCAGAAGGGCAAGGGGCGACATACTCGAGGGCGCCCTCGGTTGGGACAGTCGCTGTGGGGGGACGGGGTGCACTACTAAGTGCACCGGTCAACCGCCGGCGGCGGAGGGGATCTACGACTACGTCGTCGTCGCCCGTATTCTGAGCAGAAAGGATGGATGACAAAGCATCGGGGGGATCGGAGAGAACATGTCGCGGCCGGCGGTGGCGGCAGGGGTCGGGGGGGGGGGGATCGTAGTCGGCGGCGGCTACGATTAACGGATTCGCATAGGTAGATGCGTTCGCGAAGTGTCGTGTTGTCGCCTTTTTAATATAGGCGCGGCTGTCTCATCTACAAATATTGTATTAAACTTAATTTTACTGTTTTGCTTAATAAACAAAGATGGTTCATAGAGAGAACTTTTATAACCTTTTTTTTGTTAACAGTCGTCAACCTTTTTGCACCAAGCTCTAGCAGAATGCTTAAGACCATAAATTGCTCTCTTTAATTTAAAGACTTTATTTTACCTATCATTACAAACGAACCTTTCTGGTATACTCATATACACAATGCTATCTATAGACCCATTTAAGAATGCTGTAACTACACCAAGATGAGTTTTATCTAAATCATACTTAACACTTTATTCAAATAACATTATTAAAGTTGAATAACGAATCACTGTGGAAAATGTCTCTTTGTAGTCCTTTCCAGTCCTTTGTATAACACCTTTAGCCACTAAGCGCGCACCATACCTTACTTTATTCTTATTGGCAAATTTCTTACTAAGCACTCATTTACTTTGACTACTCGACTAGACTCGACTCGACTCCATTCGCTTTGTATTTTTATTATTGTTAGGGATGGCAATCGGAAAATAACAAATCGTCGGTATGAGTCAGCCAACTCAGACCTAGTTTTCTTTGTGACGTCACCTTTCATATTTAAATCGAAGGGAGTTTGACTGGTCTGTTTCAATATTAAGGTGGGCTCGTTGGACTTCCACTTCCTTAATGACATGGAAGCAAAGCAAGAGCATTAGTTACTTTATGGCGCAATATTTGAATGCCTTCAAGTTGATCTACATCGGTCAAAATATCATCATCGCAGATATAATTCTTAATGACTTCTATGTAAGAAGTCATTAAGAATTATATCTACGACCCTTTGATACATTCAAGACCAATTTGCTTGAGGCATCTGGTAGCAAGAAATGGAGCGCTAGCAGTACCATAAGTAATTGTATTTAATAGATACACCTTAATAGGACTGGTGGGATCCACACGCCATAGGACTTGTTGCAGATGTCTATCAGATGGATGTACTTATATTTGTCGGTACATCTTTTCGACATCTGCTAAAAGTACATATTAGTACATCCGAAACCTAAGAATAATAGCCGCCAAATCATCTTGGACGGTAGGTCCTACCATGGATATTATTAAAAGAGACTCCAGAAGTGATAGATGCGCTGGCATTAAAAACTACTTTGAATTTAGTGGTAGTGCTATTTTCGCGCAATACCCCATGGTATAAAAAATAAGACATATGATCTCCAATAACGTAACACTCGGACATATGACCCAATGTAATGTAGTCAGACATAAAGTCCTTATACAATATGTCAACTGAGAGCTGACTGATTACTACGCTCTGATTGCTACGCTTAAGATAGATAAAATCGTTTTGTACGACGAAATGAATCGCCTAAATATTTTGGAGACTCCTTTAATGGTATTTTAACGCAAGATCGGCCATTACTTAATCGCGAAATATTTTTCATAAAATGTTCATCACACAGCTTTTCCTCAGCTGAATAGGTGAATGACTCATAGCGGACTTCTTCCAGTTGCCAAAACTGCGCTAATTGGGTTTGAATTTCATCAAGAACCTTAAACTGATAAGAACTTTGGCTCTTTCTTATACTATATCTTACACTATCTATATCATTGCGCCAGATCCCTTGCAGGGTAGGTAGAGAGTACAGAGTTTCAACAGGTAAGCCGCTCCGCCCACTGTTAGTCGCGGGTTCGATTCCCGCACGGGACAAATCTTTGTGTGATCCACAATTATTTGTTTCGGTCTGGGTATTTGTGTATGTGAATTTACATGTTTGTAAACGCACCCACGACACAGGAATAAACCTTACTGTGGGGCTACATTTAAAAAAAAAAGGTTCTTTTCATACATACCTCTCTGACTTCTTCCACTCTCATAGTTCGTCTCATACACGCTCGCCGGTTACGGAGACTCTTGACTTTTTCTTTACATAAGACTCGATCGAGGTAAGATAGTCGAGGTCTTTCCCGGTACTGTAGGTACCGGTGAAGACCTAGACTGTCATACATACCTACCTCCTTCCACTTTCGTATTGTATATCTGTTGTGTCTTTGTTCCTTCGGACATTCTTTCTCTAGCATACCCTATATCATCTTTACACCGATACTATCTTTCAGGCGTACTTGCTTTTTTACTCCGCTGTTGGGAATACGGTTGGTCAGTTTCACTCAGCATATCTTCAACAGAGCTCGCATTTCTACCGCGTTTAACCTACTTTCTTCCTTTACCCAGATTTCGCTACCATATAACAGCTTCGGGACAAGCACTCCGTTATGTATGGCCAGCTGCGCCTTTTGGCTTAAGTGCCGGCTCCCAAGTAGCCTTACCATCGCGCCATTTACTCTGTATCCTGCACTGACTCTTCCATC
Source organism: Phalera bucephala (assembly GCA_905147815.2). NCBI lineage: Eukaryota > Metazoa > Arthropoda > Insecta > Lepidoptera > Notodontidae > Phalera > Phalera bucephala. The sequence continues at coordinate 18,411,597 of LR990630.1, read as the reverse complement.
TATGTCAGCGGTGTATTTTCCATCCTTACTAAATATAATTAAATTTAATCGGAAAGAGGGCATCAACACATTGTAGCCGCTGTTAATTGCATCACGAACCAGCTAGCCAAGCCTGGTTTGAGGAAGTGTTGGACTCGGTTCACCTAAAACAATTCGTTCCGACCTTAATAAATTTCAAAAGATATTAGTACCAATCATGATATCATGGGCCTGGTGTGTGAAAGTCAGTATTGGCTTAATGAATATATGGTGGGATTCTATTTACCTTTATATGATTTGCTGGGACGTTATCAGTTATAGAAGATCTTCAGACATCAAATCTTCAGAATAAGATTCATATAATAATTTTATATACATACGACACATTTTCTCAACGGGCGAAACAGAGTTGTCAATTACCCTGTGTAGTATCTGTATCAATAAAAGTTAAATTTGTTCGTTTAAATAATGTTTCGGTCATTAGACAGGAAGAACTCCCGGAATCAAGAAGGGCGCGTGATATGTGTTTTTTTATTCTAATTATCTTAACACCTAATCAACGTAGTTGATAACAAGATGTCGCCTGAACTGCACGCCTGTGAATGCGCACCGACTTTTGCCGATAGTGCGACATGGTGATGAGTAGGATTAGTAGCCAGGGCGGCGGGGGGTGTGGGCGATGATTCGACTCGGCCGGTGTCATCAATCGCGTAATGACTTTGTTTGCTATCTAGTATTTGGCTATACTTTCTGGTTTCTAGTAAGTCAGCGCGGTTTTGTCAAAATGCCCTTTACATTCCTCCCACTCACGGAATGTTTTTGTGTCTAACTTATGACTACTTATGTGAATTAATAATATGTCCCAACTATCGTCTGGTTCGCCTTATGTACTAAACGCTCAAATATTTCTGTTAACCTGATCTATGATACGTTTAAACAACATTGCGGACTCTGTAGTGATCGGTTCGAGATTAAACAATGCGGAAACGTGATTCAGGATTAATTACTTTTTGGTATCGAACCTCTTACACTAAAGTTTCAATGCCATTGTGTAGTTTTGTGTAGAACACTCACTCGATTGTATCACAGCTGATTCTTCCCATGACGATCTGAGGTAGTGAAATTTATAATTTTTTCCAATGTCGTCATGAATAATGCTAAAAAAGGTGTCGCGGAACTCGAGCGAGTTATCGTATGAGCCAGTGAATTTAGGTAAATTATTAGTAGGTAATTTGACCAACTGTCGCTTAGCTAGACTTTGCATAATTTTGTTCTGATTTAGAAAAGATGTTTATCATGAGACTCAACAGTAGTTCTCTCAAGTATTGTAGTTTCAATATCATCAGACGAACATTCTATTTGTAACTGAATATCATTATACTTATCGTATAAATTCTCTAGTTTATCAATGCGAGGTGACTCCATTACCTGACAACAACTTAATTCGGAAACCTTTAAGCTAGTGTGATAATTTGAATGCTGTTGATCTTACTTTAATGGCTGAAGGCCATTATGAAAGACGTGTGCTGCAGACTTGGACTTTACAATAAAAAGCTTACTGTATAAACTAATAATTTCAGATTTGTTTATTTTTTTAAATAGCCTTATTTTGTATATATAAGTTGTACATAGACTTTGGAAATAATTTAATTGCGTGGTTCATTTACCTACGTAAGTCTAAGAAACTTTATAAATGATTGTAAATACTATCGTCGGCGAAACGTGGGTGTACTCAGTACACCTCTGCCACCCCCTCTGGGGAATATAGGCGTAACGGTGTGTAAATACTATCTAGGTATAATTTATAGTTATATAATTCGATTCAAAAGGTGTACAATTAAGTTAAATTTAAGCAAATAGTAAGTAATAATTGTAAATAGTTAAAATTTTATAAAATTCAAATATACACTGAAACAAATTATGTGAATAGGTAGGATTTTGAATTAAAATAAATTTAGTCAACTAATGTAACTATTGTTTATGTGCTGTGTAACTAAACTAAGAACGTGCTTACTAATTTACAATTCAACCTAATGCACTGTAATAAATACTTATTGAACTCTGTAGATCATTTTTGATTAACAATTAGGTAAATTTAAATCACTTTACCGACCTTGTTACAACTTAAAGATACCAGTATGTACCTAAATATTGAACATAACCTGCCTAAGACTGCTGGGTGCGAATAATAAATTATTAATTTTAACCTTCTTTTATTTATTAATTAAATCACCCTAAAGTCCAAGCCACAGCTCTTCGTAAATCCGTTAATTTTGGCCACAAATCTTCACTCCTTAATTCATGCACGTGCACCTCTCTTGGATTTAACTTTTTGCATTTTCATATAATTTTAATAATTGCACCTGCTGATTAATTTCGTCCGCTCGTGAGTACTATGAAGACGTTGGAGAGATATTGGTGAAGTTTATAGCTTGGTGAGAAATTAAAACATTCTTTGTGATGGGCAGCACGTGGCGAACTCGTTTATTTAAGAGTATAAAAAATTACATTGTGATTGATACAAGTTTGAACATTAGACGCCTAGAATAATGAAATGAGCAACCTATAATATTTAAATGTATTGTTTAAGTTATATGCCGCTGCATGAAATGCACTCTCCCTCATATCACTGCTTACATCAGCACTTATATATCAAGCAACTTAGTTTTTATTAAATCAGTGCTGATGGTTAAGCCGGAGTGTTCTATAGCTATAATCATCGGCGCATACTTTTCGAGTAGGCCGGCGAATAATAACAAACCTATCCACGTATGATTTATATCCAGTCCGCTCAAAGTTAAAGTCAAAAATCCAATAGCACTCACAAACATCAAAATTATTACATTTTTTACATCTACCACCGGATCGGAACGCGGTCTTTACTGAGAAGATCCGGCGAGAAACTCAGCGGGCTAGTCTTTTAATTTAATTTGTTTGGCCTGTCTGATAACCATTTTTTTTTCTTTTTCAAACTTGTATTATATATCATTGATTAATGTTGCTGATTGAGAAGCTGCTCAAACCGAATCTTTTTTATCGTCAAGATTACCCGAAATTTTGTAATACCATTTTTTACAGAGTCTAGTTTTGTTTTCCTTTTTAACTTATTGATATGCATGTTTCGGATATCTATAGGTAATTTGTATAAGCGTATACGTGGAGGCGAGTAAAATGTACAATAAGATCGTCTGTGTTTCGTGTATTTACAAGGTGAATGTCGCTATATTTTTCAAAATTACTAACATTCTTTTTAACATATAGTAGATTTTCATATATAAATTGTGATGCAACAGTTAGAATAATTATTTTTCTAAATCTTTCCTTAAGAGTAGGACTCGCGGTCAAATTGTAAATTGCTCGAACAACCCTTTTCTAGAGTTTTTAAAGATAATCTAAAGAAATTAGTGATCTTAAAATTTCTATAAGTTTACTGATATCGAATATGATGAAATAAAAAAAAAACAAATTAAATCAATGGAAAAAGAAACCCATTTCAATGCCGAAACACTGTCTATTCTGACAGACCTTGCGGCCACAGTTGACAATATGAAACAAAATGCTAGAAATTTCAATAAAGAACCACGAAGTCCTTATGTTGATCATGTAAAATTTAAGATCTTAAATAAAATGCAGTATAAATAAACAGAACATATTAACAAGAGTCGCGTGCGCGCACTTTACAGAGTCAAACGGGTGTCATTTAATTTAAAAAAATGACGAATACTCTTAAGTGCAATGAGTGTAATATCGTGATTGATGAGATGTTATCGTATATACAAAACAAAGTGTTAATAATAGACGAGGACTCTTTAGTGCGTATCTGTACGGCAACGTTCAGAAGTGACGAAATCAAGAACTCCATGTCACTTTTGTTCGTATCTATTCCAACGGACATACGAAAAATCTTGAGAAAAAACAAAGGAAAGGAAGAACGCGATGTCGCAGATACAATAAATCTGTTTAAATCTACAGAGCTTAATATAATTCCAGTCTTTGTGGCAAGATAGCTGGACAAATTGCCCCCGATTTCATTCGACCATTTGGATTTTTCCAAATTATTAAAAGATATACTCGCATTTAAAGTTGAACTAGAAAGTATAAAGTCAGCTTATGCTACACAGGATAGCCTAAACGAATTAAGAAGAGAGATCCTTTGCTTAAAACATGCCTCCCTGCCGCCTCCTTCAACGTTCGCAAAAGCGCTACATATAAGTAAAAGAATTAAATCTGCAGATGACAAAATTAAGGCCCCCTGGAAAATTGTTAATAGTGAAATTGGGAGGTCTAAGCAACGCAGTGTGGACTTTACTCTAGAGACTGCGCGTGGGGTCATTCAGGCAGATAGAGACGTAGCTCAAGAATTCGAAAACTAGTTCACTAATATTCCGGTAGAGACAACAAAATCCTTAAAGTGCTCTTCTTCCCTTGCAATTTCTTTTGTTAAAAGCAACATTACTGTTTGTCCGGTGGAGTTCAGGTTTGAGTATACTAATCCCCGGTCTGTTATTAAAGTCTTTAATGATTTAAAATTAAAAGTAACTGAAAACTTATGGGGAATGTCGTAAGTGTAAAAGTGTGTAAAACCATTATACATACAATCGCGCCACACTTAGCTGTTATTTTTAATATGTGCGTAGATCAAGGAGTCTTCCCGAATTTAATAAAATTTAGAAAGGTAATACCACTGTTCAAATCCGGCGATAGTAAAGATCGCAACAACTATAGGCCAGTCTGTCTTGCCAGTGCTCAGTAAAGTGTTCGAAAAGATAATGTTCATGCAAATGCTAGATCATTTTATCGCAAATAACATCCTGCACGATCAGCAATTTGGCTTTACTAAAGGGCGTTGTACTACTGAAGCCGGTGTAACTCTAATAAAGCATATCTTTGATGCCTGGGAGAACGCACAGGACGCCATTGGCATTTTTTGTGATCTTTCCGAAACATTTGATTGTGTAAAACACGAAACACTGCGCTGCGCTTAAATTGGAGCACTATGGTATCCATGGTAAGGATACCATAGTGCTCTACACAGAGGACAAACAACAGTGTGTTCAAATAAATACAACTAAATCTCTAGGCTCTTTAGTTAACATGGGCGTTCCACAGGGATCGATACTGGGTCCGTTCGTATTTTTAGTTTACATAAATGATCTATTTGAAGAAATTAAAAATCGAGCGAAGATATTGTTATTTGCTGACGATACCTCTTTGATTTTTAAAGAGATAGACATGTTAATAACTTTGACGAAGTAAATGACGCTATTTTTTAACTACATAACTGGTTTACATCCAACAATTTAGTGCTCAATAACAAGAAAACTAAATGTATAAGGTTTTCTTTGCCAAATGTTAAAAGTACTGTACATGATATTATACTGAACAATGAGAAACTTGAGTTCATCAATGATACATCTTTTTTAGGGATTACGCTTGACTCCAAGTTACAATGGGGTCCTCATGTTGAGAATATAGGTAAGCGGCTTAGCCTATGCCGTAAGGAAGATCAGACAACTAACTGATTTGGACACCGCGAGGATAGTCTATTTTAGCTACTTTCATAGTGTCATGTCTTACGGTATATTATTGTGGGGTAGGGCAGCCGACATTGAGTCTGTTTTTATCTTGCAAAAAGGGCTATTAGGGCCATCTATAGCTTTAGTAGTTGCTACTCTTTAAGGGAACTGTTCAACGTAGCTAATATCCTGACGGTCCCATGTCAATATATTTATGAAAACATTAGTCAATATATTTATGAAAACATTATGTATACTAGAAAAAAATTTAGATCTTTTTAATCAGCTAGGTGATAGGCATTGCTATAACACACGACATAGAAATAAATTAAATCAACCGCAGTTTCGTCTGTCAAAAATTCACACGTCTTTCATGGGGCACTGTGTTAGATTTTATAACAAAATTTCAATTGACGTTACTAAACTTAGTGAAAATAAGTTCAAAGCTTGTATAAAACGAACACTTTGTAAGCAAGCTTATTATTCAATAGAAGATTAATTAAATGATAAAAATGCTTGGATAGATGCTATTCCAGCTCCACTTAAATCATGACAACCTATTCAACTGTTGTTAGTTCTAAACATTCCCTCTCTTCCTTCTATTAATTTAACACAATGTTTACTTTTTTTTTGTAAATTAGGGGGACCATGTAAACATTCTTATAAATAGTATTACTCGCTCTTTTAACTTAGACTCACCTGATGAACAACCTACATTGTTTTTCCATACCCCACAACAGACTGTAGATGAGAAGGTTGTAATTTTTTTTTTAAAAGAGTTACCGTGGAGTTTCGTGCCCTTCTTTTCCACAGGAATGACATTCCGAAGTGGCGGTAAAGTCTTTGTTACTTTTCTGACGATTCATAAATACTGTAATGGTTTACATGAATAAAAAATAAACACAGGACGTGTTGCTAGACTAGAGAGCGATCATATGGGTCCTTCATACGACTGTAAAAATAAAAAAACGGCCTCGACGAATCGAGTAAAAAAATCTTGTGTAAACTAATGAAGAAAAATACGAACAATCGTTAACAATTCGGACGCTGTTATCACAATATGAAGCAATGAGGGTAGTTGAAGACACGCCTAACGAATGTGAAATAAATAAGCGACAATGTTTGGTGGAATATAGCCGAGCATGGGATCGTCCGTCATCGCCGCTGAGTCAGGAGGCGATTGCCGGTGCTGAGAGCGGTGCGGGAGGAGAGCGCTCGGACTCGTTATGAGGTTAGCGCTAGGGTGACGTCAGTCGCACCCCATACGACGTCACAGATAGCGGAACAGCTGACTGTCGCCGATAATCCGATAGGACACCGTAAATCTGGGCGGCAGCCGTTTATACGTAAAATTTTGACGAATGAAAACATAGACAATGGAGGATGGCAGAGAGTAACTTATCATAAAAAGCCTACGAAATATCATTACCTAGGCAAATCGGGTGCAGCCAAAGACCTAGACGGTACATTTCGAGCGGCAGATAAGAAAATTCTGATTTTTATCACAAACGTGCATAAGTCAACGACAGAAAATGAGATAATAACATATATCTACAATAAGACAAAAGAAACTGTATGCCTAGAGTAAATCAATATGAAATTTGAAAAACAATTGCATTTAATTTTTTTATATCTCTGACAAATCTGCAAAGGTATATGGACGAAACTTTTTGGGCCGACAGGGATCATATTTCACCGGTTTCTTAACTTTAGGCACAGACAAACAAACGGTACTCATCTAAACTATACTGACGGCACTAACAAACCAAATAATGTCACTGGAAGCGGTATAGACCTGAATCGACAGGGTGACTCCATGGTACTATTAGATACAGATGAAGTAGAAATTGAAGCCATAATTATCGGCCTTCGCAATGACTGTGCGGTAGGAGTCGACAACATCCCTGCAACAGTGTTATAAGCTGCTAAAGATATACTAGTCCCTCACATCACGTACGTCTGCAACTTCTGCATGAACAGCGGGATCTTCCCCAGTATCTTTTAGAGAGCACTTGTCAGTCCAATTTTCAATAGTGGGGACGGAGATAGCGTCATCAACTATAGACCCATATCGGTACTCACTGCCGTCTCGAAGATTTTGGAACGCCTTTTAAACCGGAGATTAATTAAATATTTAGAAAATAATAATATTATTGCCAAAAATCAATTTGGTTTTACTAAAGGCAAGTCAACGGAAAATGCAGTGCTTGAACTTACTGAAACGGTAGTAAGGCAACTTGATTGTTAGTCCAAAGTAATTGGTCTATTTCTCGACCTTACAAAAGCTTTTGACACTGTTTCTGTTCCCTGTTACTCTCAAAGCTAGAATCTATAGGTGTGCGAGGGATTGTGTTGGAAATCTTTAAAAGTTATTTGTCAAATCGCATTCAATGCGTAAAAATTAATACGTACGTGAGTGATATGACAAGTCCTAATTTTGGAGTGCCCCAAGTAAGTGTTTTAGGCCCTACGCTTTTCCTCATATATATAAACAGTCTGTGTATTAAGCACTACCTAATTGTAAAATAACAACCTACGCAGATGACACAACTTTGTTGGTATATGGGGAAAACTAGGACTGGGCTCGTCACTACGCTGAATTTTGCACTAAAAGAGATAATGGTATGGCTGAACTCGAATATATTAACCCTAAACCTTGAAAAAACCAAATATGTAACTTTTTCGACTAGAAACAACACCATACCCCCACCGGATTCGTTTTGTTTAAGGTCGCATAACTGTAGCCCACAATCCAAAATATGTAGCTGTATACCTCTTGCATTTGCTAATGAAGTTAAACACCTAGGAGTTACCTTGGATTGTACACTAAGTTGGCATTCGCATGTAAATAACCTAGTCGCCCGGGTGAGAAAGCTGATATTTGTGTTTAGGAAGTTAGGACATTGCGCCGATCCAGAAACATGTGTATACCATGCTCTTTTCCTGTCATATTGTATTGTAGCTTGGGGTGGCATAGGTCCAACCTCCATGATGCAACTAGAACGGGGGTAAAGGGCAGTTCTAAAAGTAATGACCTGTAGTAATGAAAGCCCCAACGGCAAAGCACTACACTCTTATATAAAAATATTCGGTCTTAACCGTTAGACAACTGCTTGTCTTAAATGTTGTACTCCGTCGTCACTCAGGTTTGTCAGATGAACATGATGTCCGGCGGATAGTACGAAGTAAGAAGAGTGTCTGCAAAATAGAAACCGATAGAACAGCACTTGCGGTAAGACAATACTATACAATAAGAACTCGTATTTAGAATACAGTAAATCAGAAACTTACCATTCACAGAATGTCAATCACCCTTTTGAAAAATAAAATCAAACCTTGGCTTCAAAGTCTCATATACACTGAAACAGAAGAACTGATTAAATAGAAAGTGAGTTACGGATACAAAACGCACTACACACCCACGCGCGCGCAAACACACACACACAAACACACACAGGAATTGGTTAATGTGTACATTAACATTATTTTATTCTTTAAATTTTCTTTTCTTTTTTTACTTTTTATATTTTTCTAGTTGTAAAAATATGTTTTTCCCGATTCAACGTGATTATTATTATTTAACAAATCGAATATTCTAAAAATATGGCGTAACTACTGAAGGATGAAGGGCGCTGACAGCTGTCATACAGTTAATACTAGTTCAGTGGTCAACGTGATCCAAATGGTATTGAATTTTATGTTTTTTAGACTCTAAGTAGAAAAAAAAAATAGAGAGTAAACTTTATGAATTTGCTACTTTCAACTGTAAAAACGTAAAACGCTCCATTGATGACATCAGAGATCTGTGCTTTGCGTGCGACGTGGTTTGTTTGCAGGAAACCTGGTTGTTGCCGATATCCCATACGATCGACCGCGACTTTGGCTATACTGCAACTTCTGCGGTAGATACGTCTGCAGGCATTCTACACGGCCGTCCCTACGGTGGCGTCGCGTTATTATGGAAGTATAGTGCATTTCAACAGGTCTCAGTGTTACAGTGTGATAACGATCGTATCTGTGCAATTAAAATAGACTAACTAGTGATAGACCGATGATCGTGATGAGTGTTTACTTACCAACAAACTCTGTGGATAACTTATAGAGTTGTACAGATTGTTTGAGTGCGGTAAGCGCTATCATTGACGAACATGGAATCGAATCTGTATTTATCCTTGGTGACTTTAATGCTGATCCGGGAGAGTTGTTTTACACTGAACTTATTTGGATATGTAACGATCAGTAGTGGTCATGTATAGACGTAGATTCGCTAGGGTTGAACCCTGGTATTTTTACTTTTATAAGTGATGTACACGGCACCTGCAGCTGGTTAGATCACTGTATAGCTACTCACTCGGCTAAACAGTCTATTATAAATGTGAATGTCAATTATGATACTTTTTGGTCTGATCATTTCCCATTTTGGTCTGATATTATTACATGTAAATTAGAACTACTTAGCCCCAAGGTTGTGCCTGAGATTATTAATGTGAATAAAAACGTAACATGGGGCATGAGAAATGAGGAACAAATATCGACTTATACTAAGGAGTGTCATAACCGCTTAAAATTAATTGACTTTCCTTCTTAATGTACAACTGTGCTGAGAATTATTGTGGAGACCGTGACCACGGGTGTATTCTAGACACGCTTTACTCCGATATTGTAAACGCTCTCCGTGACGCGGTAGTAGTGAGACGGGGAGGCACGAGGAAGGGTTAGGGTGGCTCACGCATAGTAGGATGGAACAAGCATGTCAGCGAGGCTCACGGGGTGGCTAGATCTAAGTTTAATGAGTGGGTATTATGTAGTAGGCCGAAGTCGGGGTGTCCTTATACTGAAATGTGTGATAGCAGAAGAGTGTTCAAATCTCGGTTACGATGGTGCCAAATCATCAAGATCTAATAAAAATGGATGCTCTTGCTGTAAAACATTGCGAAGGGGATTTACGCGGTTTCTGGCATAGTACTAAAAATGAAAATGTAAGACCTGGCCTTCCCGTGACCGTCGATGGTGTCAGTAGCCCACAGGAGATTTCTGATCATTTTAAAAACCATTTTGGTGTAAGGTCTCCGTTGGGTCCGGCTGCGGAGGTGCTCAATATTGATATGGACATTGAAGCTATAGGGACTACCTTTCTGGCAAAAGATGTGACTAAAGCCATAAAACTTATTTAGAAAGGCAAGTCTCCGGGACATGATGGACTCAGTATTGAGCACCTGCAGCATGCTGGACCACACATCACAAGGGTATTGGCTATGTTTCACTCGCTGTGCGTGAGTCATTCCTACTTGCCTGCCGATTTCATGAAAACGGTGGTATTGCCTTAAGCATACCGTTAAATACTACACACATCGCAAAACGCCTGTGTTTGCGTGTTTCCTCGATTTATCTAAGGCCTTCGATCTTGTAAGTTATGCCCTATTATGGGACAAGTTAAGAAGTATAGACGTGCCAGAGGTAGGTATACGCACCAGTCTAATACCGTCAGGTGGGCAGGTACCATGTCGGATTCGTATCAGTTAGGATGCGGAGTTAGACAGGGTGGTTTAACATCTCCAACTTCGTTTAATTTGTACCTTAACTATCTGGTCGTAGCGCTCAGCAGTCATGTTGGCTGCCACATCGATGGCATATGTGTCTATAATCTAAGTTATGCAGACGACATGGTATTGATGAGTGCATCAGTTTGTGGCCTAAGAAAGCTGATAAAGACATGCGAGGAATATGCCTGTGGCCACGAATTATTGTATAATGTTAAAAAGAGTCAATTTATGGTCTTTGAGGCCAATGGTATAAAATGTCCTGCGACGATACCGCCTATAAAGCTCTTCGGTGTAAACTTAGAACGGGTTAACCAGTTTAAATATCTAGGGCATATACTTATTGCTCAACTCAACGACCAAGTTGACATGGAACGGGAGCGGAGGGCGTTATCAGTAAGGGAAAATATGATTTATTATTTTATTATTTATTTATTATTTATTTTATTAATTTTTTTTTTTTAATTTATTTGTGAAAATTCTAATGTTGATTATATGGGTGTTTCTTGCTTGGATTGAATGTATTTGAATTTGAAAAATTATCCATACATCGTGTACCACATGCACACCGTGAAAACTACAAACCTAAGAATAGCCATATACTAAACAACAAATCTAATAATACCTATTATAATTAAATTCGTTACACTGACCTTACGTGACAATGTTCTTAGCGCCTTTCGTTTGTTAAAAGGAATGAACTCTGATAGCTTGGGCATTTCAGGAACTGCAATACCAATTCATATGCATGAATACCTCACTTTAAAGAGATAACACTTATTTAGCACATGTCGAGACGCTGCTAAGAAACATAATTTTAAATACATACGTATTTAAAATTTTGTTTCTTAGCAGCGTCTCGAAACGTCTCAGCGGGTCAAACATGGGACCATTCTTGTTCGTGCAAGTGATACATCTCGTGCCATTGCTATTTTATCGTCGCAGGATGTTATGAAAATTAAACCCGGCACCCCGCCTTTACTTGAGAAAACATAACCTTATAGTGATGTACGCTGTGCATGAATTTATTATGATTAATATTAGTTATTTATTTAGTTGTTATTAAATTATATTTGGTTGTTGTTTTCGCTGCATTTATCGTTTTAACACTTATTTATTTCACCGTATTATTTGTTGTGTTTTAATCCATATGAGTATAAGAATTTTTTAAGTGGCTAATATTTATATTGGTTAATTTCATCCATTATAACAATGAGTTATAATTTAATTATGTACTATCAAAACTGCAGGGGAATTCGCACTAAACTGGATAGTCTCTATATGAATATGTTGTCTAACTGCTACGAGGTTATAAAGCTCTCTGAGACTTGGCTGGTTTCTAAAATATATGGTGATGAAATTATTAATCAGCGATATGTAGTTTATAGGTATGACCAAGGTCGGGTAGCTACACACAAAAAAGATGGAGATGGCACGCTTATTGCTATATTAAAAGAACTTCGCCAATTGTTAGTAAACATTTGCCCATCTTTAAATTCGTATATTGCATGTTACTCTGCGACTCCTGTCTTCGTATAAAGGTAAAAATTATGTAATTTGTGCAGTATACACACCGCCTAAAACACCTGAGGATGTACATATTACATAGTTTGTTTGAAGATATTGTTACGACCCGAACATGATAACTTGAAAACTCGTTATCGGGGGATGCCGATTCTAAAACGCATAACACATCCTTAGGTCCCCCGATGATCTGACTAGAAAGATCTAGAATCCGTCTAGAAGGTTCCACCCCTTTAACTATAGCCGGCGCGCGGTCGCAGTTTACAAGTACCTTTTCGTTCCCGTAAAAATAGGTATGTAATAATAATATCGCTTTGGGGGCCGCGCCGCCTATTATTTGATGTACTTCTATCGATGTACTTAGAAGGATCGCGTCCGTTCTAGAACTTTCAAACGAGTATAAAAGGAACACAGAGTGCGGGGACTGACACAGTCTCTTCTTGGAAGCGAAAGTGATCAAATCCGAGACCAAGCGATGTAAGTGGAATACACCGGCCACTTTAGCATCGATATACGGATACTACGAGTGACTCAGCGACTTGGAAGCAGTATTTAGGTACTAACGAGAGTAGTGCTAGTGTGTGATTGGTTCGCGTGTGTAATTTGCATTCGACGTACTGTTTTGTGTGTACAGCGCCTAATAAAGCACGTTATTCGGCATTTAATTACCCCGCAAATGTAACAATATATAAGTTGAACACGGCATTTACTTAGTTGGTGACTAATTTACCAGATATTGAGTGGAAAGCATCTGATTCAGACAAATTATGTTTTGGTGATTTTTCAATATGCAAATATTTGCAAATTTTCAAGTCATTACATAATTCGTAACAGTTCAATTCCATAAAAAAATCTAATGGTAGAATCATGACCCTGGTCATCAGTGATTTAGATCAGTATGCTGTAAATACCCCCACCGATATTTTACTTCAATCTAATGACTACCACCCGCCATTAAGAATTTTAATTTCTTTCCAACCTACTTAAGTAAGTTAGTTAAGTATGACACGCAATCCAATAAAAAAATAAATATTAAACATGATCTTGCTACTGGAATAACTTATAACTTTTTCTCACTTGTCTTCGGATGACTGTGCAACAAAATTTAACAACATCAACTTTAGTCTAATTAAATTGTACATTCCTCTTACGTATTCTAAATCACGTGGTTACCTTCCATGGTTCACACTATCTCTTAAACATATATACAAGAATAAAAGTAAGGCGTGGTTAAAGTGGAAAATCTACCATAATATTTACTGACTACATCGTTAGTCTAGTGGCAAAGCGCACCGCTTGGTGGTCACGAGGTCCTGGGTTCAAATCCTAGGTCGGACAAATGAAGTTTTTCTAACAAAAAACTTCCCGGTATGAGTCCGGAGTCTAGAATTGTGCCCGGTTTATGGCAAATTTTTAACTTTTTCCATTTTGTTTATGAGCCTGCTTTAACAAGTTGTACTTTTAAACCTGTAGATTATTCTGAAGGTAGTTCTCTCATAAATAACATAATATTCAGCGCCAACCAAGTGATAAATACCCTTACAAGTTTAGACGAGTCGAAAGGACTGGGTCCTGATGGTATACCACCACTATGACTCAAACGCACACCTAAGAAACGCTCTGACACATCTTTTCTGGGCTCTAAATACAAGTTCCACATTTATGGAGTTGCCCCAGAATATTACGCCATATTTTAAGGTCGACGATACGTAGCCGTGGTATGCAGTCAGTATTGTTGAAGTATCTACTATTGTACAGAGCAAAAGAATATTTATTCAGTTTATGGCATATGGATTCAATATGTTGTTTCCATGTCATTTTGTTGTCTATTTGCAGACCTAGAAATTTTATACATTCTATTTCTTCAACCTTTTCGTCACAGTAATGTATATTTAATTCACCTAACTTATTTATTCTTTGTCTAAAATTAAGTAATTTGGTCTTGTCAATGTTTATTTTTAAATTATTACCTATTAGCCATTCTATAATCGATTGAAGTGTATCATTTATTGAACTTTCGTAATTGTTATAATTGTTGTTAACGAAAAGTACAGTGCTGTCGTCCGCGAAAAGAGTCATCGGGTAATTTATAACCTGAGGTAGATCATTGATGTATACTAGAAACAGCAGAGGCCCCAGGATGCTTCCTTGTGGTACACCATATTCCACGCATCTTAGGTTTGATAGGTATGTTAGCTCAGTTTTAGTTTTGTAACAGATATTTTCTATTTTTGTCATTTGTTGTCTACCGTTTAGGTATGATTTAATTAATTCATGTACATTACCCCTTATGCCGTATGAATATAGCGTACCTAACAGGATTTGATGACTAACATGGTCAAATACTTTTTTCATGTCCATAAAAAGTGCAAGCGCTGGGCGCTTTTTATCCATATTTGTTAAGACCTCAAATAGAAAGCTATATACGGCTAAATTAATTGACTTACTTTTTCTGAATCCCATTTGTTCTTTCGCCAACAGCTCTTTTTTTTCTAGATAGTCATATAGATTATTATAGATGACTTTTTCAAAGATCTTAGAAATTATCGGAATAAGTGCTATTGGCCTGTAATTGTTAATGTTTTCTTTACTGCCTTTCTTATGCAATGGTTTTATTACTGATATTTGTAACTTATTGGGGAATTCACTGTTTTGTATACATAAGTTTATTATGTAACATAAAATAGGTGCAATTATATGACTTACTTTCTTAATGATCGTAGTATCTAATCCATCATTACCAACTCTGGGTGTTGGATTTAGAGATGAAATAACTTTAAGGATATCTTGATTTGTAGTACATGAACATAGAGTTGCACCGATATTGTGGAATTTTACATTTACCTGTACAGTATGTCGGTGTGACTTGTTCTATGAATGCATTGTTAAACTGCGTTGCTATCTCTTTAGGGTCATATATTTTTTCACCATTAATTCTTATTTTATTAATATGTTCTTTTGGCATATTGTATTTTTGTCGCTTTATTACCTTCCAGGTTGCTTTTGATTTATTATTAGACATTCTGATTGCATAGTTATTTTGGCTCTTTTGCGTTGATTTTATAATAACTTTAACTTTGTTGGCATATTTTTGAAAGCAATGTTTATTTTCTTGCGTTCGATTCATTCTGTACTTCCATAAAAGATTCCTTTTACGTTTGCTGCAAATTTTAATACCCCGAGATATCCATTTAGGATGGCTAATAGTCGGAATTTTTAATTTTACTATAGGAAAACATAAGTCATAAAATAATTTGAAGATGTCATGAAATTCATTAAAAGCATTATTTGCCTTGTCACAAGCTAATATGTAATTAAAAGTTAATTTTCCGAGAGCCTCGATAAATTTATCTATATTGTCTTTAGAAAAGTCACGTCTATACACATACCAGTAATCAAGATTGTATTTCTTTTTCACTGGGTACTTCATCCACTCAGCAGTATGGTCGGATAAGGCCAGATCCAATATTTCAGCTTTACAGCCACGTATATTATTATATATAATGTTGTCAATACATGTTTTACTTACTAATCTGGTTGGTTTCCTGATGGCTATTTTCATATTATTAGTTTCAGTACAAATTTCCTCAAATTGATATGCTTACTTTGAATTTTTTGTGAGATCGATATTAAAGTCACCACACACAATAAGTTTCTTTTTATTATTCATGATTAGTATTTCATTTAAGCAATCAAAAAATAATTGCATTAAATGTGATCTATTGTCCGGGGCTCTATAGATATTAATGACTATTATGTTATAATCAATTAATTCAACAGCAGAGATCTCAAATGACTTTGGGATAGACATATTTATAATTTTCGTTAAAAATTTAGCTTTTTGCGTATTTCTTACAAGTATACATGATCCACCACTTCGATTATATTTGCAGGCGCAAGATACAATTTTGTAGTTCCGTAAAAAAAAGTTGTCCGTGTCATTTTGTGTCATATTATGCTCTGAGATACAAATTACATCAATTAATTCACCTTTATCTTTTAGTTCATCAATGCATACTGATAATAAATCCGATTTCCCAGTAAGGCCATTAATGTTTTGGTGAAGAATAAATATATAATTACTCACGAAAAAAATTTTCATTATTGATGTCAATGTCAGAGGATTTTATGTCATTAGAGGAGTCAATATTAAGATAAGAGCAGTGTTCTAAGTTAGTATGTGTGCACTTGTCTACTAAATTAAGACTTTCGTGATTTTGGAATTGATTAATGTACTTCTTGATTAGATCTCAACTTGAATATGCAATGATGGTGTGGAATCTCTATTATGATAAATAAAAAAAAGACATTATGGAAAGAGTTTATAAAAATAATAATTTATTTAATTCAGGCAACAGAATTCGACAAAAATATTTTGTTCAACTCATATGGTGAATTACTTGATAAATATAATTTACAAACTTTAAAGTCTAGACGTATTGTCTTGGAAATTATTTTTTTTGTATGATTTATGCAATAACGTGTATGATTACTTGCATATTTTCAACAAATTATGCTATTTGGTACCTACAAGAAGTTTGGTTCAAGAATCGCGCTTATATCCTGTATTTGCCGTCGCTTTATGTGAAACTAACGCTGGTATGCGTGCTACGATGTCTTACCACCAACAATAATAAGTACTGGTGAAGCGCCCTGGTTTATTTTTAAATATTATGAACCCGTAATAGTGCAGGGCCCACTCCTCATTGACTTTTAGTCTAATGCTTCCAAAGAGCCAAGTAATGGCGTTGCGCACCTCATTTGGAAGGACTTAATTGCGTCCTGATTGGCTGTGACGACACAATCATGACGTTCGATGTGTCTGGTTAACTCGCATCCGGTGGGCTCTTATGTTTCTGTATTTCTTGTGGAAGGTCGTAAAAATGATCGGTCCACACACAAATAAAATTTTGACAAAATACAAATTCTCTTAATAACTTAATGTTGCTAATTAACGTGAGTGATAGTTAATGCATAAAGTGTAGTGATTGCCGACTGATCAACGCGGATAATAATTGTAACGCCGGCCGGCTAGCCCTAGAACCCCAGAAATGCTTCTGCTGATCCTTTTACGCTGCTAATAATCAGGAGCTCTCCATTGGCATAAGGTGAGTGGGCATTTTTTCGAAAACTGCACGTCGGTGGTGAATACGGCGTTTATAATTAAATTCCCGACACATATAAATTACCGGCCATATTGGCCACATTTGCTGGGAAAACTTACGCGCCCCAGCAAGTACTTTTATTACCTTGATCTATTTGCACTTCCCGCACGTCAATTTAAAAATGCCTTTATCAATGCTGTTGGTGATAAGAAAAACGAAGTAATAACACATAAAGGCACAGTTATTTGCCTTTCATACTTACTTACATGTATTTACAATGTACGGCTTCTTTTATTAACATTTTTATCTTTTTTGTATAATCTGTGGATAACGTGGTTGGCTACACAGTTAATTTGCCTTTGTTAAGCTTACTGTTTTTGTCATCTTAATGTGAAACTGTTTTTTGTCCTAAATATATATACTGACAAACAGTACTGCCCAACTAAAGCCGAAGGGTAGTGGTACGTGGAACAGACTATATAGTCCGTTTTACGTACCACTGTGGTACCTGTGGTAGTGTAGATTGGTAAGATTGAATTTTATGTTGCCAATGGAAATAGAAGCATATCCCCCGAATAACGACAAAATACGTTAAAAATAGAAATTACCATTTATATCACATGAATCCATTAAAAATGGCTCCAGAGTTATCTAATTCATCACGCTAAATACCTTGCAGGATAGGCAGTGAGTACAAAGTTCAACAGGATCTAGGATAATACCAGTAACTTGGTAATTTTCAATCTATTCAAGTTAATTAAAAGGAATTAAAAACGTAAATACTTTCAAATGACTTTTATACAACAATATAATATCGATAAAAACGGGCAACTGAAATACGGAACCTGGTAACATTATTTTACCTACCTATTATGACGGCAACCTGTCATCATGGGAGTTTTGGCGGGAAATCGAAGAGTGATGTCGTCAATTTGTTTTAAATTCCTAAACTTGTGTTATTTTGAATAATAATGTGTGGAAAATAGGTGAAGTGGTGGAAAATTAACCATTATGTATTCTTATATCTGCATGAGTGAAGGTTTGGAAGGAATTGTAACTGTGTTTATCACTTTGATAAAACGTACCTTTTCGATTTCCCTCAAAACGGCTATCGCAATTGGTATGTAAAGTATCCATCGCTTTACTATCCAGGGTGGGGCACTTCATCAATTTCATATTAATCTTTGTCATCAAGTTCATAGGGGAGTTGAATTAGTTTAGAAATGAATATTCGTAATACTTGACATTGGCTAAATACTCGTCGTCGTGATGCCATAAACAAACAAAAAAAACCTGTCATCATAATCGTTATAAGAGAATTAAAAGCACTTTTTCAGGTTTATCACGCTTACGGATTTTTCTATCCTGAACGCAATTTCTGTTGACCTCCTCTCAAAGTCATAGACATGATTACACCGTTAAAATAATTATAATTTATGGAATAAACAAACGCACTGACACTAACTGTCTGACACTGTAGTACTGCCAACGTAACGCCGAAGGGAAGTAGTACCTGGAACGGGCTATAGTTCCGGTACTGTCCGCGGGCTAAAAGATCCTTGTAGGAATGTAGATGAATTTTGTAATAATTTTGAGCTGTTGTGAAATAATCTCAGTAAATGGAAAACTGTACTCGGACCTCCGGCCACTGGATCGAGTAATTGCGGGTTCGATTCCCGCACGGAGCGAATCTTTGTGTGAGCTATTAATGTTTGTTTCAGTATGGGTGTTTTTGTCCATGAATTTTATGTTTCTAAACGCACCCAAGAAACAGAAATAATTTCTAGTTTGAGGCTACATTAAAACAAGAAACAAAAACTATAGAAATATGTAGGATTAAATAATAATAAGATATTTAAATATTTTTGGAATTGCTGTTTTAATTTAATAACTTCTTAATTTAAAATTGCAAAATATCTGACGCCACACCTGAGGTGAGTGGGGTCACACATGTGGCCAGCTGTGACAAGGAAGGGGGGAAGCTTTAAACATCAAATTTCGTGTGACCAAAGAAAGAAAAAATTATTTAAAAATCAGAATCAGAGCAAAACATAGGTATAGTCAGCAACATTAGTAGGTTAACATTCTCAGTTTTTCTAAAGGCTTGTACACTTTTGTTTTGCATCAAATCCACTACTTTTCTTAGTCTTAATATATTTGAATATAATAATATTAGCCTTGTTGGCTGTCCTTCCGTTAGGCACGGGCCTCCTCTCAAACTGAGAGGGGTTTAGGCCATAGTCCACTACGCTGGCCCACTGCGGGTTGGCGAATTTGGGTTGGCGGTTCCTCACGATGTTTTCCTTCGCCGTTAAAGCAAGTGATAGTTATTTAATACGCATATGCTTACGAAACTACGGAGGTGCGTGCCTGGGCTTAAATTCGAGACCTTTAACTTTGCAGTCCAACGGTCAAAACACTAGGCTATCGCTGCTTTTTTATGTTGCTAATAATTTTGCTTTGACAATATCTATTAGCATCTGTAAAATAAAAAGGATTACCGATTTAAAAAACTGAAAAGTTTAAACTACTTACGTTGCTGACCGTTCATAAGTTGACAGATAGGTAAGTATAAATAGTTCTATCTAAGTTTTTCTCTAGAAACATACAAATACAGACAAAAAGAAAACAAATAGTATAAATATAAATAAAACTTAAACATGGTCAAGTCTGTTAATTACAAGAAGATAATTAAAAGTTTTATGTCAATACTAGTTTCTTCCCACGACTTCGTCCGCGTTGAATTAAGACAGGAACCTTACATTATACAATAAATTTTTAGTTCACCATGGAATCAAAAATATAGAAGGTTTTTTTAGGATAATATCGAATAAAGTATTCTTTAATGCGATGAGTATTTTAATTTCTCCCTTTCATAAACATACCTATTAGGAGGTAAGGTATACTTGTGCGGGCAACAGGCATACGCCATTATGTTCAGGCAGATTAGGATGGAGAATTCTCAAGTCATCAGATAAGGAGATGACGCGCAGTTGATATCAATTGACGCGGATCTTTTCAGTCAATTAACAAGTTCACACCATGGAGACGGGACAGCTTTCGAGGCAGTACGGCATTGCAGCCATCGGTATGTGATATATTTTTAAATTCATGTTGGCGGGAAAAAATACATTTATTTTCGTAGTACATACTTTGCCCTCTACAAAAATATTATAGAAATACTATTTCCTACATTGGAATTAACTTAAATAAACTACACGAAAGAATGGAATATACAAAAATGAAAAAAAACATAGTGGCGGAAAGGGTTTTGACAGTTTGTCCCATTCATAGTAAATACTTTTTTATTTCGTGGTCCCATTAGTTTAACTGCGCTGACCTACATGTTTTTCTGTTTTCTTTTATTTGTATTTCAAATGGACTTTACAATCTCAAGAACAAATTTCAGTGACAATATAATCACAATACATTATATAATTATAATAATAAATATTTATTTTCTCGTGTACAAAGTGGTTACAAAATTATTTTAGGTTATATCAAATAACAATAATGTTATGTTACGACTTCTATACTTCGTTAGACCAGTTGTACGTAAATAAAATGAAATAAACAAGAACACATTGCACAGTGTTTCCCATGTGTTTGCGGATAAGTAATCAAAATTAGGATTTTTTTCAATTGCCTTCATTCTTCGTCGATCGGATAGTTATGAAATTAATACTTATGCTGAAATATGGTATAGTGTGATCCAAAATATGTATTAATAAAATAAAAATCAAGTTGTATAAAAAACGCTATCAAATTAATAAACATTAAAAATTCAATGAAGATATATATTTTTTTAATAGCCCCGTTAAGAAACTGTCCCACCGTTGGGCACGGGCCTCCTCTCAAACTAAGAGGGCTTAGGCGTTAGTCCACCACACTGGCCCAGTGCGGGTTGGCGAACTGCAATGAAGATATTATTAAATGAAAAGTGTTTTTTTTAAATGGTTAATGTGATACGATTAAAAAGAAAATCCTTAAGTCTCGTTTTCTTGAAAACTCGGTCTAGGGTGCACATACTGGCTTGCGCATAAAATTATTCAACTCCTATATTCGTGCAATTATCAAATACAAGTCCCTGAAAATTTAGTTCTAATAAAAACGTTTTTTTTTTATTAGAACTAAGTCTACTTCATATTCCCAATGGGTACTGTAGCTCCTATAAGCCTCCTCAATGGCCTTCATCAGGGACACAGAAGGTTTGAACCTCGGGCTGTCCCAGGGATTTCATTGATTGTTTTAGAACCCACAAATATTAAAAGACACGTAAAATAAAATAAGTAAATATAATATACTCAATGAATAACCTCCTGTCTTATTAGCACTAATAAATTCATTATCATCATGTCAGCCTATTCTTGTTGCTTGCCATTACTTGCCATTTTTTTAATAATATCAGCCTGTACTGCCCACTGCTGGGCAAAGGCCTTCCCTCACAAATCGAGGTTAGAGAGATTAGGTCATATTCCACCACGCGGACCCAGTGCAGATTGGCGGAGGCAGGTTTGTGGCAACTCACTGTTGGACTTATCAAGCCGCCTTTAAGGCTTCCAACTCGGCTTAACGACTACCACATTAAGTGGTAACCGGGACCAACGGCTTAACGTGCCTTCCGAAGCACCGAGATGCTCGAATATGAAAATGCCACAAACGGTCACCCATCTCAGGCCGACCGAGTCGAACGCTGCTTAACCTTGCTGATCGGTAAGAACACCGCGGCACTGCGCTACGAGCGCCTTAAAGCTACGTGTTTATTAAGCCCATATTAACTAATACTCTTTTGACAGTCATCATCTCAGCGTATACTCATCCGCTGCTGAACATAGGCCTCCCCAATCGCTCTCCGGTGCAGTCGGTCCGATGCCACCTGCATCCAACTGCGATCCTCACAAGATCGTCGTTCCACCTGGCAGGCGGCCGTCCCACGCTGCGCTTGCCAATACGTGATCTTCACTCTAGAATCTCAAAACTACTAATAAACTAAATGTAAAATATTATTTTTAAAAACTAGCTTCTATTATAAGGTAATGCTGTGTGTAATTTAAAACAGCCAATCATAATTAAATGTGTGTACAAAATTTCGTGTCTACGCTGTTGGCCGTTGAGGAGTTCCTTCACCTGAAGCCAACTAACTACTTGATACAATATGAAACGCATAATTATTGATAATGTTTCGAGTGTTTGTAATAGCTATCACCCCACCTGACCACTTCAAAACCATTATGAACACTTGATTGCCACTCGAAAATTTCTGATCTAAGTAGCCACTTTTCATCCTAAGAAAGTGTTCCGAGTCAGAAACAAAATCAGAACCAGAACATTTTATCTATCTATCTATGTATATCATCACGCCAGTTCCCTTGCGGGGTAGGCAGAGAGTACAGAGTTCCAACAGGTTCTTTCCTTACAGACCTCTCTGGCTTCCTTGACTCTCATAGTTCGCCTCATAGACGCTCGCCGGTTACGGAGACTTTGAATGTCTAGATTTTTTCGTCTAAATAATAAAGATGCACGTTTTTGTTTTAAAAAAAAACTATGTCACTATGACTTTAAATGGCATTAGCCATGCAATCGGCACAATATCTCGTATTTAGAAATGTTACAATTAATTCTTTATCACTAAAATGGATATACATACAATAGGGCTGTACAAATATATTCGTGATAACAACAAAGATATGCAAATAATTAAATATTATACTATTTATAACTCTACCTTTGTGTGTGATGGCTGTTCCAGTAGTCATAGTCGTAAACGGGTGTTGCTTGTGGAGACTGGTCCATCCGAAATCCCTCAGATACTACTCCTTAGAAATAACATCATTGGTCTCATATCTCGGTCGTGCGGCATCACACTGGAGCTAGATCGTAAACTATTTAATTGTAACTTAAACATTGCACCCACACTATTTTAAGGAAAAAATACACCACTGAGTTCCTTCGCAAGATCTTTTCATTGAAGGCCGCAATCCGATCCGGTAGTAGATTAATAGTTTTATTAGATAGCAACAAATGTAAATCGACAACTTGTAAGTGCCCCCGCAGGGTTTGTCTGTGTGTGTGTGTGTGTGTGCGAATGATCCACGCTGTGTTTTTTTTTTAAACGTAGCTCAACACTAGGATTTATTCCTGTGTCGTGGGTGCGTTTACAAACATGAAAATTCACACACACAAATACCCAGATCCAAACAAATAATTGTGGATTACACAAAGATTTGTCCCAGGGGTTTTGGCGGGAAGTCGAAGAGTGATGTTGTCAATTTGTTTTAATTTCCAAACTTATGTTATTTCGACTAATAATGTGTAATACTAGTGGAATATGCTAGTGGCCATTATGTGTTCTTATATGTGCATGAGTGAAGGTAATTGTAACAAAGTGATAAAACGTGCCTTTTCGACTTCCCACAAAACGGCCGTTGCAATTGGTATGTAAAGTATCTACCGCTTTACTATCCAGGGTGGGGTACTTCATTAATTTCATTATCATCGTTGTCATCAAATTCATCGGGGAGTCGAATTAATTTAAACAAACTCGATTTATATCACACTGGACACTGGAAAAATACACTTATAATTAGTGTGAAGCCATAACTTAAAGAAGAAGAAGATTTGTCCCGTGCGGGAATCGAACCCGCGACTATTAGACACAGTGGGCGAATCGGCTTAAGCTCTTAACCACTGCC
Organism: Phalera bucephala; assembly: GCA_905147815.2. NCBI lineage: Eukaryota > Metazoa > Arthropoda > Insecta > Lepidoptera > Notodontidae > Phalera > Phalera bucephala. The sequence continues at coordinate 18,387,241 of LR990630.1, read as the reverse complement.
CTAAAACGTTTGTTGGCCGACGGGCCTTTACAGCTTCACCGGGAAAGAGAGCGAGCGTGCAATAGCTACGCTGCAGCCGTTATACCGGTAGGTATTATGCTGATGCCGTGTTTACGCTCGTTTTCGTAATGCGAATTCTATAATATATTATAAAAAGTTAGCACCGTCACGTCTATATTCTCCAAGCGAGAGTGGTAGACGAGTGCTATGTACACCTACAGTTCGCCGAAGATGTTTGGTTCCAATGTAATCGAAGCCGAGAATACATGGTATATTTTATTCGCCCTGCAATGAAAGCCTAGCTAATGTATCCAATGCCTCCAGTTCGCTGTTAATAAAAAAAAATTCAAATAACATTTCACTAAGTAACATCTACCAATTGATCTATTTGAATATCATTGCTAGGGTGAAAATCCGGAGCACCGAAGGTGTGTGTGTGTGAATGATTTTCGCTGTTGACCGCGGGGCCTTTACAGCTTCACTTGAGTTATCTATCGGCCAGCTGACGAGTTGCGCCGTCCCTCAGTCTCATTGTGCGCTTAGTATAAAATTTATATTGTTATGATGATGTTACCAGAAAAATGAAAAAGAATACTTCAATAAGTATTCTTTTTCATTTTTCTGGTACCAGTGAGAAGTAAGCATTGTATCACCTGGCTATACATCAGCTTTTGCTCCAGGACAACTGAAATTACACCGTGCATAGCCATCATACCGGGCAAAATGCTAAACTTTTTACTGCTACTAAAAATTTAAAATCCCAGTAATAAATATCTGTCCGACCTAGGATTCATTTGTCCGACGAGGACTTCGTGATCGCTACGCGCATTACAAATCATTATTTTCAATACTTCTAACTGTAACAAGTAATTTTATTGTATTTTTAGACCAAATAGACCGTGTCTTATCTGAAGGGCAAGTCAAGAGTCTCCGTAACCGGCGAGCGTGTATGAGACGAACTATGAAAGTGGAGGAAGGGAGAGGGGCATGTAAGGAAATATTCTGTTGGAGCTTTGTAGTCTCTGCATGATGCCAGACAAGACAAGACATACCACTCATGCTACTCAGGGCTTAAAATAACGGGCTGCTTTAGGGATCGCAATCAAGTTATACCCGTTTTACTCTCTGCCGACTTCCGCGTGAAGTAAGGGAAGCTCGGCCGTATTAACGTGTCACTTACGTTCTACTTTCCTTCCCACACTATTACTGCTCTTGTTAGCGTTTTCTTATACCCAGTTTTCATACTGCCCACTACTGCATGAAGTGAGGGAAGCTTAGATGTATAAACAAGCTAGCCGACCGTATTCGCAGCAGCGTAGTAATAAAGCGCGCAAGTATGAAAGATAGTATCGGTGAAAAGATGAGGAAGGGTGTGCTCCGTTGGTTCCGGCATATAGAAAGAATATCAGAAGAAAGAAATGAATGTCACAAAATAGATATACAATACAAAAGTGGAAGGATGTTGGTACCGGGGAAGATCTAGACTATCTTACCATGACCAAATAGACCGTGTCTTATTAGAAGGACAAGTCAAGAGTCTTCGTTACCGGCGAGCGTGTATGAGACGAACAATGAGAGTGGAGGAAGCCAGAGAGGCCTGAAAGGAAAGAATCTGTTGGAAGTCTGTACTCTCTGCCTATCCCACGAGGGATTTGGCGTAATGATATAGATGAATGATTATGATATTTGTTATCTAATATAATTACTCTGAAATCTAATACGTAAGTCCGCAGCCCCAGATTAATTACACATTAACAGCTTTGATAACACTCATAACCGTAATAAAATGTTATTATTATGCAAATATTCCACATGTCAATATAAACGTGGAGGTTTTGACATGGCGTTAAAACACAGATCACAGCTTCCATTAGGCTAGGTATGCACCAAAGCGGTGATATGCGGAAAGGGAAACATTTTTTTGCATAAATGCCCCACACTAGTAATGATTGACAGTGTCGTGGGTGCATTTACAAACATGAAAAACAAATACCATAAACCCACAAATGTTTGTTCTGGTTGGAGTGTATATGTATACATTCCAATTGAAACAAACATTTGTGGGTCACACCAAGTTTGGTCCCGTACGGATTTTACAGTCCGTAAAATATAGCTTGATACATTTGACAGCTGTCAGAGTGCCTTGCCCAGTAATGGGACGACATTGATTTATTAAATAATAATCTATCTATCTATCTATCTATAACCTCACGCCAGACCCCTTGCGGGGTAGGCAGAGAGTACAGAGTTCCAACAGGTTCTTTCCTTACATACCTCTCTGGCTTCCTCGACTCTCATAGTTCATACTCTCATAATCTATCGATATTTTTAATAGAATTATTGGTATTTCAAAAATCAGTAACAGAATACCTATTTATGAAATTATGTAGAAGAACAGGTGTGCTGTGAACAATAGTTAGAAGTTTTTTTTTATTACTGAGATGGTATCCAACCTAGATTTTCGTATTTCGACTAAATAAAATTAAAGAAATTTAATATCATATATTTGGGTACATAAAAAAAATATTGTAATATATTCAAGTTGTATATTGAAAAGTTAAACTACTCTGAGTTCTAAATAAACAATTATAGTACAAAAGAAAACACCTAAAAATAATTGAAACGTTTTATATTTTTAATTTCTTTTTGTGATTTCCTGGTCCTTTGTATCGACATACTCGTATACGAAACAAGATTTAAAAATAAAATTATGATCATTCGATATGTCCCTCGAACTTCTTTCATCTGTCAAAACCTTGTATATGCGTACTAGTCTTATTTTCGAAAATACTACTACCATGTATGTCTTCCTCGAACTATGAAAGTCGACGAAGAGGAAGGAAGGTATGTAAGGAAAGAACCTGTTGGAACTCTGTACTCTCTGCCTACCCCGCAAGGGATCTGGCGTGAGGTTATAGATAGATAGATAGATGTAATGTAAAGTATAAATTTATATTATTTTATTCACAACGTTTTGCACCATAATAAGTATCAACATTTTTCGGAGAATAGCGTAATTTATTCGTATTTAAAAATATGATCAATATCAAGACGCCTACTCAAAGTTACGTTGTTGGTTTCAATGACAGCTGCCAAATGTATCAAGCTATATTTTAAGAAGTAATGATGTCGATCTGCCTATCTATTCGACTCGGCCGTAATACATAGCTTTGAACACTTTTTCTTAGTTATTTTTTTTGTTGCTTGATGTCTTCTTGTACTAAGCCACATTCCCTCTACTCCTGTAAGCTAGGATCCATTATGCCGAGTTTTTAACCCCGGGGTGTTCCGAGAAGCGCTTTAATTAATTGTCTTGAAACCCGCAATAAAAATTAAAAAGAAAAAGAAAGCTCAGAAAGTAAAACATGAATTCCACTTTAATTAAATTCCTCCTATTGTGCTTTTATCCAAAGAAATTTAATTCATTCTTTTTTTCTTTCTCATTTGGGGAGAAGGGAACGCTACGTCGCTGTTCTCCGTTCCTCCGCATTAGTGGCTACCGGGCCTTATTGATAACGATGGCCTTACTGACGATGATACACGTTTAACTTATAAAGATTTAAATACTTTATGGTCCGCTATTCTATTAAACCTACTTAATTAAGCAATAAGATGGCGGTAATTAAATGTTACAACATTTTTTTTATTATTATTATTATATTTTGATCTACTGCATAAGCTCCTCCAGATTAGATTTATCTTGTGTAAAATATTAAGGGCAGCTTAGTCTTATGGTCAGCCTAGCGGATATCTTTTTCTCCGAAGATGAATCTTAAAAAGATACTCAGTCTTTTGTTGGGAAGATTTAGGTATATGGAACTTTTATTACCACTCTAAAAAAACCCAAAGTGACTTCCTTCAACACGATATTCTCCGAGATCACTAAAGACAACGGCACAGTTCCTCTTTATTATGCGTTGCTCATTTAAGCATGTCTTGGGGAATAAGAATCGTTTCCCCCACTCCTCACGATGCTCATGTCATTGCAGAGGCAAATGCCTGAGCAGTGACATGAGCATCGTGCTTCCTAGGATCGCTACGTCTAGTAGCCTAGCAACAATTTTAATTATGTTCTGACTGATTAATTAACCAGTCTATACTGTCTCACTGCTAACCAAAGACCTTCTCTCACAAATCGAAGTGAGAGATTAGATCATACTCCACCACGTAAACCGAGAGCGAGTTGGTCCAGGCAGTTTTGTTTCCACCTGCTGTTGGACCTCATGGCACTCATCAAGCCGCCCATAAAGCTTCCAACTCGGCTTAACTACTAACACATGATGTGGTAACCGAGATCAATGGCTTCCGAAAGCACGGAGACGCCCTAAAATGGATATGCCACAAAAGGTCACGGATTGACCGAGGCGAACGCTACTTAACCTTGGTGATAGCTACGAACACCGCGGTACCAATGATTTAAAGATAAAAGGCCTAAAGAATTTTAGTGTTTTTCTTTTAATCAGCCAACATTGCGATCACGTGTACGGGTTACTGCATGGGATGGACCTCCCCCATAAATAGCAAGTTGACCAGCAACGCCGGTCCTCTGGAACAACCCCCTACAGACGATCAGCTGGCTTGGATCGGCTCTCTACTCACCGTAGGAGCTATATTTGGTGAGATTTTTAAAGGTTGAAGATTTTTCGCTAGTCTAAACGGATGGTGTGGCAGGCAATCATGAGGTCCAACTGTAATAGAAGGTGAGACTATTAACGTTATATACAATACCAAACACCGGTCTCTTTCTGAGAATATCTTTATGACTGTAGTACAGTGTATTGCTGTGTACCTAAACCCACTTTCGCCGACAATGTTAGGTCTCATGTAATAGAGGTAAGCATATTCTCATTATACCGGGCACAATGGCTCCGGGCTGACTGATAATTCTTCTATCGAAAAATTTCCTTTTGTCCGATCTAGGATTTGCATCCAGTATCTCGTAAACTTTACACGAATTATTTACCGCTAAGCCGATGAGACAGTTAGTGTGATTATTTCGACACAATAAAACTTAAGTATATAGTGGTCTTATCTGAAGGACAAGTTAAAAGTCTCCGTATCCAGCGAGCGTGTATGAGACGAACTATGAGAGTGGAGGAAGCCAGAGAGCTTAGTAAGGGAACAACCTTTTGGAACTCTGTACTCTTTGCTTACCCCGCACGGAATCTGGCGTATTGATATAGATATACAAGGTGTAACATAATAAACGAAAGACCTCAGACACCCCATTTAGAGAATTTCTTCATAAATTCAAAACGAAAACCAAATTTCCAATTTTAAAGGTTTTTACCCCTTTTTAAGCACTTTTATACCCCAATTAACAATGAAACTTGTACGTGTATGTGTGCATTCTGAGAAATACGGGCTAGGAATGCATTTGTAATCTCCTTATTGCTATGGATCAAGAATAAATTTAGTTTTTTCTAGCGCACTCAAGAAGTAAAAGCTATGTTTGCAAATTTAAAAAAAAAATTTAAGGTACATTAAAAATAGTTAGAATCAATTCAGTTACCGATTTAGACCAAACAATTTTCAGGTCTTGCGTTTATTATGTTACAGCTTGTATAGTGATACTATGTCCAATCTACATAGGTTTCGAAGCCAGAATCTTGTGATCGTAAATTGGACTTATGAAGTCAAATCGCGAAAGCAAATGGTTAGGCTGGTCTATATATTTAAAGTCAGCGAGCTATGGAAAGGCCCACGCTTGAAGTTTCTCTGAAACATTAGATCCGGATTTAAGTAGTCCGAGAGACAATCAAAGTTGTCGACCATAATATTTATTATAGATAACCACTGGGGTAAGCACTCGTGATCAAGAGTCGAACTACACCTCACCCGACTAACGTGATTATGGAATTTACTTTGGGGCTTTACTATGAAAACCCTAAGTTTAAGATTTTTCTGTTATATAAGCATTGCCCACAGGTCCCTTCGTTGGTGGCTTTATAGCACCCAGGATCGGTCGGAAATGGGGTCTTCTTGCGTCGGCTGTGCCTCTAATAATCGGCTGGATACTCGTAACTGTTGGCGGCAACATCAGCATGATCTACGGTGGAAGAATCTTTTGGGGACTGGCTGTGGGAATGCTCTTCACAATATCACCTATGTACTGCGCTGAAATTGCCACGGTAAGAATTGCCTCCAATCGAAACACTTCCATTTGAAACTGGGCATAGTAAAGATCCTTGGGGAATGCCTTTGTCTTGCATTGGACTGGAAATTTTTCAGACGGTATGAATAAATAAAACACATAAAAAACTTCTTCCAAGACAAATAATATGTTCGAGTTGCTTACATCCAAAAATATTTACAGATATTTGCATAATCTTTAGATGTGTGTCCTAGTGTAGATGTCTTTTGACTGCTGATAATAATGATAATTATTTGTTTAATTTGATTCATACAGTTTGGTAGAACAATGCATTACAACCAAGATATACTTAAGGATACGTTAAGCACACATATGTACATGTACATACACATGATTAAAAAATAATATTTACATAGTGTTCTCATTAATAAAATAACAAAAGATATTAAATAAGATAAAAAAAACGTACAATATTGTATGGAATACAAACAAAATGATTATAGTTCCAGTATCATGCCAAACTAGCGATTAAATAAAGCAAATCGATCTGATTATAATTCGTACCTACTAGAATAAAAATCAATGTAGGATTATCTATTTATATGATAAATTCCAACAGCAGGTAACCACTAACCTGCCTCGACCAATTCATACGTGGATTATAATCTAATCTCTCTCACAAATCCAGGCGCCGCGACAGCATATTTGATAATTAGATATTATTATAGAGTTCTTAGATTTGCGCGAAAATTATACATGAAATAAAACTATTTTTCGGTTTTTCTCGCGGATTATTTTTGGTTTTTAGCACCTCATTCTGCGTAGCACAGCACAGCATTCTGCGTAGATCGGACCAACAAAATAATTAAGAAATTTGTGGCTACCTCGGAACACATGCATTTTGGACGTCTTAAACTTCAGTCCTACCCGTGACCATGAGCGCTGCAAAGCATTCGAAACGTTGGGAAGTCAAAACCAAAAATAAATCGCAATATAATCCGAAAAATAGTTTTATTTTATCTTATTATTATTATATATTGATGGTGGTGATAACGACAACCTGAACAAAAACGTAACATTTAGTTTAGTTTCTAACTATTGGGTACACTCACTACCAGCAGCAATCAGTAAGCTATTGTAATATAATGGTGTCTTCGTTCAAAGCTTGTCATTTTGATTTTGTTAATAACAATTTTTAATTCTAAACTTAAGTTAAATTCTAATTATCCAGGATGACTGTCGGGGCGCGCTGGGCTCGTTCCTGCAAGGTTTCATTGTAGTAGGATACCTGCTGGTCTATGCTATAGGCCCTTATGTGTCCTACAACGTGGTCTCATACGTGGGCATGGCGTGCGTGGCCCTCTTCTGCGTCACGTTCTACTTCATGCCGGAGACGCCCGTCTATTATTTAAGCAAGAGTAAGTCCTCTGGAAGCTGTTTCTATTAACCACAAATTCAAAGATTCTAAGCCTATTTACGCATGCCTATTACACAATGGTACTAACTAAGCTGATAACGCTGCATGCATCGTCACACACATTGCATAATTGATATAACCCATAGAAATAAAAAGAAAAAACGATCCACAGTTTTTTCGCCCCAACTATGAATACCGTCACGCCTATATTTCCCAAGCGGGGGTGGCAGAGGTGTACTGAGTACACCCACTTTTCGTCGACGCTGTTAGGTCCCATGTAACAGAGGTCGAAACTATTGCCATATACCGGGCACAATTCCAAACTCCGGACTCATTCTGAGAATTTTTCGTTAGAAAAACGACATTTGTCCTACCTAGAATTTGAACCCAGGACCTCGTGATCTCAAAGCGATGCGCTTTGCCACTAGACCAACGAGACAGTCGCTTCAACTATCATCAATATTATGCGCCTAGGGGATATATCGTTTTCCTTTAACAAAACAATAATTAATAGACTTCGTATATATAATATGGTTATCTCAATTACACTCTTTTTGGGTAAAGTACATTACAAAAAAAACTATTTTAGATTTGAATGGCACGACTAGCCGCAATAACAAACTAGAAACACGTAATCTTCTTTCGCTCACAGAAAAATTCGAAATGTTTGTTTAAATGAAGCACCAAATTATAGTTGTGACTAAATCCTTCAGATGATAGGGAGTCAGCAGCTGAATGCCTGATGGTCATCAGAGGAAGATCCCGGGCTGGTGTGCAAGGAGAACTCGAAAAGATGGCTGCTGAAGTTGAATCGTCCATGCAGAGAACTGCAAAGGTAATAAACGTTACTAGTACTATTTGCAAATCCTTACCGTTTGCCCTATATTACAATACTTCTTAGACTAGAAAAAATTAAACCACATTACCAAAAGATTTAAAAAAAAATTATATACTGATGTTTAGCTAACTAAGTAGGTCATCGGCTTTTGTTTTTTGCCGTAATGGCGACAAGAAGCCAATTTTTATAATTTACTGTTATACTCTATTATTACTTGACATTGGCGAAATACACTGATAAAGTGTGGGCCATTAATTAAAATAAGAAGAAGAAGTAGGTCATCAAGAAATCGAATTACAACTTCTTTATATCCGCCCTTTCTCTTCTATATTACTAGATGTACGATTGAGTACTTCTCGGTTTGCTGGATATAGTTGCTGCAGAAAAAAACCACGAACGAGATAAACAAATTGCCCGATTCAGACGTATTTGATTATGTCTGGATGGTTCTGCATGTTACTTTTGTGCATGTCTTTTATACCACCATACCATAGACGCGGTATAGAAATTATTCTTAATATTTCAAAAGGACGACTTTGTTTGCAATTTTGAACATGCAAACCGTTGTATCTCACGCCTAAACCTAGTTTGGTCACTACAGCTGGTGGACGTGTTCCGGGGAAGCAACTTCAAAGCGTTCTACATCAGCTGCGCGCTGGTGTTCTTCCAGCAGTTCTGCGGGATCACTGCCGTACTGTTCTACCTGACCAACATCTTCGACGCTGCCAATACAGGCCTGAGCTCCCCTGTAGCAACCATCATCATAGGTTTGGTTCAGGTAAGAAAATATGTGCAACAATCGATATGATCATGTGCAAAACGACAGCCAAATTACGGTCGCGTTTGGACTTACTCTACATACACTGGTACTCATTCGTACCTAGCAGCTGTAGAAATTAGTTTGGAACTTCTAATGACTTCAGATATTTTTTAATAGTAGTTTCTCGTTGGTGATGGTTGGATTGAACTAAATCGAAATAAGACCATAGCCATACTTGTGCTCTTGGTTTTAGAGCCGTTTTCGGTTACCTTTAATCTGGTACCTTACATCTAGATCATCAACTTATGTTTCGTTTACAGGCGATAGCGTCATTCATAACGCCATTCGTCGCTGACCGACTTGGGCGCAGGCTACTCCTCATGATCTCGGCTTCTGGAACTGCTGTTGGTTTAGTAAGTGTTCTGTCTACTCCATATTAACATACAATGTGTTTTGAGTTCTTGAGACGAGATACTCACACTCAACCGGACATTATTTTCAAGCGTATAGAGTTTTGCATTAGTGTATAGAGTTTTGCATTTGCCTAACTAGTTTTAACAAGTTATTTTCTGTCCATCATCACAAACCTTTAACAAGTCCCCTGTAACTAAACGTCCTTCAAGGTAAAAACTACATCTCTCCCACAGGATCTTCTGAAAATATTTCCATACAAAACGTTAAAAAAAAATGAAAATATAGCTTGTGCAAATATAGCAAATACATATAATAAAACTGTAACCGAGCCGAATTTGTACATCAAATATTTTTTGAAAATTATAATTGTAGTATATTTCCTTCTCGATATAGAGAGGCCGAAACATTTTTTCTTGGAATTATTGTCTGTTTTTTTTGTGTTTCAATCACGCAAAAACTACCAAACAGATTTCAATGAACAAGAACCAATCCTGGGTAATCGCGGGATAAACAAAAATTAATTATAAATTAATTAATTTTATTATTTTATAAATTAAATTTATAATTTTTATTATTGTTAGTCTTGAGCTGTGATGTTACGTTAAAAGTGTGATTTTGCTGACACGTGAATTCCTTCATGAACTTCAATAGAACTCAGGTTTGTCTCCTCATGAGAAACTCACCTGAAATTGTGCATATACGTTTGATTTAAACATGATTTCTTGCATGCACTGATGATCGGATTCAGGATTGTCTCTTCTGAAGAGGACTCTTTAACGGTGAATGGCTCGGACACGAAATTATGTATATTCATTTATTTAAGATGTCTAAACATAATTTTGATTATGAACATGAACTGTATATTCTTACGAGAAGACTGAAACGAAATGTACTGACAAAACTTTGTTACATTTTAGCTCGCAATGTACCGTTTTTAAATGTCATTACGCCAAATTACTGTCTTTGGCAGGGTAGGTAGAAATCAATAGGTTTAAATCATCCATTTACTGATAATTTTATAATAAATAGATAAACTGGCAATCCTTCTTAAAAAGAAAGTACCCAGGTATTGTATTATATTTTACAAAGACCACCTGCACGAGCTAAGACTGAACCCGGTAATAGAGATTATTGATAGAGATGGATGACCATACTAATATTTTAAATTCGAAAGGAACTCTGTCGGCCCGTTTATCTGTTATTTTTTCACGCCCGAAGCGTTAAATAGAATTTGATAAAATGCTTTAAGGGACATTGATTTTATCCAGGGGAAGGACAAAGCAGGACATTCAAGCTACCTCTTGTCTCAAAAAAACTTAAGTGTGCGTGTACACGACTCAAAATAATGTGAACAAAGTTGCTGGTTAAGCGAAATAAGTAAAATTAGTTTAAGCTAAAAAACACAAGCATACTTTAAACACCCATTGATTAGGATAGTATTCTTACTTAGTATGTATTTTTGCAGGGTCTACTGGGCATGTTTTTCATTCTGGCCAAGAACGGCAGTCCTGTGGTTTCTAGCATCGGTTTCCTACCGGTCCTGTCTCTGGTACTCTTCATCTTAACATACTGCTGGGGACTGGGGCCGCTACCCTGGGCAGTCATGTCAGAGCTCTTTCCTATTGAAGTGAAAGCCATCGCCGCGCCCATTGCAACAGCATTCTGTTGGATTGCAGCCTTCATTGTATCCAGGTAGTATTTAATTTTACCGTTCTTTTCTAGTAATCATACCGATTTATGAATGGATAGAGACCTCAACTTTTACCATCAAGTCAATCGACATAAAATTCCTTTTAAAACATCAACTGCAAGAGGGAAAATAGTATTGACAGAAAGGTTCTCGAGTGGCGACCTCGTACTGAATGACGTGTCAACGTCTGTGTAGGCGCTCCCCTACGAAAATAAATCGAAGATCTGATGAAGGTTGCAGGTAAAAGCTGGGTGAATACAGTACAAAGCCTTGCGTCATGGTAATCTTTGGGTGGGAAGCCTTTATCCTTCAGTGGACATCTTTTGACTAATAATGTCATTACACTCCCTTCTCTCCAATATGGTCGAGGAGAGTTATAGCTGTTTCAGCAGTCATACTCGTGAAAGGGTGCTGCTTGTGGGGACTGGTCCATCTGGAATCCTTTAGACACTCTTTACAGATAACATCATTAGATTCATATCTCGATCGTACGGCATCACACTGATGCTAGATCGTAACCTAAACATGGTATCCACACATTCCGATTGAAAAAAAAGAAAAAAGAGAGAGATAAGTAAATAAAAAAGACAAGCCCGCTGAGTTTTGTCCGCTGGATCTTCTCAGTTCCAATCCGGTGGTAGATTAGTTAAATTAGAATAAAAAAATGTCAATTGACTATTTGTAAGCGGCGGGCACGGCTTATACCAAATAAACTATTTGAGTTTAAGTTTATTATTTGATAAGTACGCACTATTTTTAAAGATGTACATTTATTTATTGCGAACTGACCAGTCGGGACGAATGTTGTGCAACGACTGAAACAACAATGTGCCTTATTAAAAACAGATCGTACTCATCAAATCTGTCGCTACATTTCTACTTTGATAATCAGTAGCTGCACGAATCTTAGCTACCATAAATTCTTTTACAGGTACTTCAGTAGTGTAGCGAACGCCGTCGGCATGGGTGTTGTGTTCTTTATATTCGGGGTCTGCTGCGTCATTGCGTTCTTCTTCACCCTTTTTCTGGTGCCGGAGACCAAGGGGAAGAGCTTACAGGAGATTCAGGAGTTGCTTGCTGGCAAGTCAGTATCACCACGCTGTCCACATAAATGCCAATGCAGTGTAAATGTTAGTAGATGTGGTTGTGGAGCGGGTTATGGTGACCGATTGCCTGTTGATGGCACAATGGAGCTCCTCACGGTCCGAAATTCAGAGAATTCAAAACACCTTGAAGAACTCCAAGATGTAAAATCTTTAGCTATAAATTCATCGGTGCTGGTGTCTGAAAGGGACATGATTTTATTATATGAATAGTAGTATATTAAGGACAGTCTTAAGTATAGATTAATGTGTGTGGTCTTGTAATTCAAATATTGCCATTTTGTGTATCAAATTTGTTCATCTTTCTTAACGTCATGAATTAACTGTGTCTCTCTCTTTAACGTATGCGTATGTCTCTCTAACAAAACATTTGTTTCGGCTTCTTTCTTTTCAAATTTCATTTTCTTTTGTCTAATGAGCTTCTAATCAAATTCTTTTTGAGCCATTTAAATTGGACTATATTATTCTAATTTATTTTAAGTATAAACCACGATAAAATATATAACTAGGCTTGTTGCTGGTTATTTTATGTGATTTTGAGTATGAGCACCATAAGTATCTGCTCTGATTCAATAAGTTTCTTATTGTCCTAACTACCTTCTATACTTTCTATCTTATTTCTTTTCTGACATGTTACTTATTCCTCAATCACATATTGGCCTACTATAATCGCTCTATCATACGAATGTTAACTATCACCCTTTCTTGTAACGCTTTTGTTGCCTAACTAATCGCTTTCTTTTCCGTTATATTTTTGTTAAATATTTACCAACTAGTCTAAAGCTTTCAAGACTTCTAGTCTAACGCTTTTATCGTTATCATGCACCTTATTTCGTTGTGTTGAATATGTTTTAGATTTCACTCTGGTTTCTACACCCTTTCGGATATCAGCCTCTCTAATCCACTCGTATCAATTCCCCACAAATTGTTTAATTTCAGCAGACCCATCTTAGTCTGATCACCACCTGCTGCTGAATATAAGCCTCATTTATCTGTCTCACTAACTTTTAATCAATCGGAAACCTTATAGTATCTATATCTGACTCAGTCAAACTATCTTCTTACTTTACAAGGCTTCTACAATATACGGTTTTTAATAAAGCAATCGTTCTTGTGTCTCCTTTTTATGGCCTACTATCTTCTCACTTATGTACTAGTCTTCAAAAGACGTTATAAGTATACTTTGTTGGCTCTCTCTCTCTCTACCTAGAGGGTCCTTGGCCTCTCTATAAGGTTCTCTTAGATATCACTCGTTATTTCGCAACTTGTGATCCATTTTATTCTAACAAAAGAAATTTTATATTCTGCTCTTTAAGTCGGCCCGTTATTTTCAGATCAACGTCGACGGAGAAAGCGTAAGCTCATTAGATGACAACCAGATAGGAAAGCTTATAAAAACTTCATTTGAGACACTTAATTCCGAATTAACGACGTAGTAAGTGTTATAGAAATCTAAATTGGCGATTATAAATTAAATAAGAACATTGTAGTACCTTCTGTAAGAGATGATATTATATAATTGATTGTATTAACATTTTGATCAATTTGTACCTACAAGATCTTTCAGGAAGATATATATTTTCAAAAATGTACACACTTATAATATTAGCCCTGTTAAGAAACTGTCCCACTGTTGGGCACGGGCCTCCTCTCAAACTGAGATGGTTTAGGCCATAGTCCACCACGCTGGCCCAGTGCGGGTTGGCGAACTTCACACGCCTTCGAGAAGCTCTTAGGCATGCAGGTTTCCTCACGATATTTTCGTTCACCGTGAAAGCAAGTGATAGTTAACTTGTAATACGCACATGTTTTCGAAAAGACAGAGGTGCGTGCCTGGGTTTGAACCCGAGATCTTGACTTTGCAGTCCAACGGCCTAACGACTAGGCTAACATTGCTTTTTGTCACACTTACATGTTAACAAAAATATCTTGGCAACCATGTACATGGAAGGGAAGTCAAATGGAAAATCAAAGGAAATTCAGAAAGAAATGACAACAATATTCTGTTTAGGTACGACAGCCTTGACCTGCCTTCCATGTAAGCTAGTATCAGTAAGCGAAATTCTGTAAAGACGTGTTATCTTACATAAGTTGTTTTTATCATATTTATAATGTAACATAATGTATTTCTTAAGGTGCTATTTCGTAGTATATTCGTAGATATTTGTACAAAATTGATATTTATAAGGTATTAATTACATTAATAAAAAAATAAATTGTTAAAAAAACAAGAACTGTTATATTTTTTTCCATGGAAGTTATTGCTTATGATAAAATTCTCAATGTTATTTTTTAAATTTGTGATATGTATATTTTTAATTAATGAAGCAGAATTTTTGATAGCATGATAATATCATCATCTATGAGAGTCGAGGAAGCCAGAGAGGTATGTAAGGAAAGAACCTGTTGGAACTCTGTACTCTCTGCCTACCCCGCAAGGGATCTGGCGTGAGGTTATAGATGATAATATCACATCACTATATATTATAAAACAAAACCCCCTGCGTCTGTCTGTCTGTTTGAACGTGATAAACTCAATAACTATCGAACGGATTTTCATACGGGTTTCACGAATGGACGGAGTGATTCAAGAGGAAGGTTTATGTGTATGATTCGGCTGTGCGAAGCCGGGGCGGATTGCTGTTGGTTATACATTTGCAATAATGAAAAGTATTCATAGTACACATAGTCCAAAGAAAACATTCAGGGGAAGGGTCTGTCAAACGAGAAGCTTTAACACACAGTTCTTCCATAGATTTTATTGTTTTTTGGGTGGCTACTCCTACAATAAAATTAATACTTTGCTTTTTATCTACGCACTACATAAAAACGATTGTAAATCTGCAGTAACCAATTGGTTAAAAACACAAGCTTATGACTGAAAAAAAAATGCACCCAATGATATAGTAATATAAAACGCACATACATTCACTCATTCACTCACTTGCACTAACACACACACACACACGCACACACACACATGCAAACATACAAACACACACACGCGCGCACGCACGCACGCACGCACGCACACGCACAATCCCACATACACACTCATTTTTTACATATTTTTGCATGGGTTGGAATTTTAATATACTTATACACTTCTCATATAATAGTTATATTCTTATTATTCTAAATTTTAGTTATTATTATAAATTAACAATTTTCATCACTTCGCCTACAACAATCAGGATATAGGATATTGCCTTTGCTAACTAAATAACATAGTCTTACAGTAGAGGGGAACCTGATGACCTGTAACACAGGTATTGCTATACCTATCTCAGGCACCAGTCTCTCACAATATAGTGAACACTGTTTAGTTAGTTTTAAGCACAACATGTACAATTATTGTGATGAGAAAATAAATATATTATTATTATTATCGACAATATTTTTTATTTAAATTTAGCATTGATGTTGTTCGATGTCTCATTAACCAATTATTTAATTCAATATATATACTGTTTACAAAGCATTATCACATGTGATTAACGACCCGCTACTGATATGAAATTTGATCATAATTATCGCTTAAGCTATTATATAGCTTGAGTTGGTAACTCTTAAAGTTTTAAATTTATAAAACTATTTACCAATTTTGTTCACGAGCGCTTTTTCAATGCGCGGTACTAAAGCGCTGTAAATGCTGTTCAAAAAAATGTACAGTTAGCCGTTTGTTACATACACTCCAGTGCCTTATTAACTTACGTTAAAAAAGCGCTCGTGCAAATTAGTTGTAAGGAGTCTTCTTCGTCCGTCTTCTCGGAGACATATCCGCTTATGTGATTTCGAATATTTATTTTTATTAATAAATGATTTTACAAATAAAAAAGTTTTTTATTAATTGAACCATTGTGTAATTGATCAATTAACGACGACGATTTAGCGCAGTTGTTAAGAGCTTGAGCTGCTCCGCCCACTGTGTCTAATAGTCGCGGGTTCGATTCCCGCACGGGACAAATCTTTGTGTGATCCACAATTATTTGTTCCGGTCTGGGTATTTGTTTGTGAATTTTCATGTTTGTAAACGCACCCACGACACAGGAATAAATCCTAGTGTGGGGCTACGTTTTAAAAAAAAAAAAAAAAAAATTAAAGATTTTTTTATTGGGATTTCAATATACACGGTGTTATTTTAGTCATCCTGGAGCGGAAGACCCGGTAATGTATTCAATCTCGACGAATTTTCATTCATATTACGTCAATAGGTAGATTGATTCAAGAGGATTATTTAAGTATATAATTTACGAATGTTTTGTATGAACTGACCGAACTATGTTGATATTTGTCCGCGCGAAAGCGGGCGGGTTTAGTATAACCACAGTATAAATATATTTACACTGTGGTATACATATATGTGGCGCTCGTAGCGCTATGCGACCGCGGTGTTCTTACCGATTACCAAGGTTAAGCAGCGTTTGACTCGGTTGGCCCGAGATGGGTAACCGTTTGTGGCATTTTCAAATTAGAGCGGAAGGCACATTAAGCCGTTGGTCCCGGCTACTACTTAATGTGGTAGTCGTTAAGCCGAGTTGGAAGCCTTAAAGGCGGCTTGATAAGTTCCAACAGCAGGTGACCACAAACCTGCCTCCACTAATTCGCACTGGGTCCGTGTGGTGGAGTATGACCTAATCTCTCTCACCTCGATTAGTGAGAGAAGGCCTTTGTCCGGCAGTGGGCAGAATAGGCTGATATTATTATTAGACATATATGGGGTGAATGAGAAGACCTTCCCCAAGTGGTGTCCCATAATCGCTTTGCGAATACGCCCGGCACACCCTGGTAACGTCTGGCACTCGGTAACGCAGAGTCCAGCCGGCCAATCTTATCACCACTATGGTTCCTAATAGTACCCAGGACCTTACACAACAACCCTTTTTAGGGCCACCACAAACTCGACACTGTCCTATTTCACCACTTTCTAAACCAGCCCTGACAGTGATCTCGATTAATATCCTCCTCTTTGCGTCATTTTCTCAATGCCGAGGGTCGAGACCTTCGATGCGGGATGCAGTCAATATTCCCTTTTGCACGATGTATTTCCATCTTGTACGGTTTCCGGCAGTGTGTAGAGCTATATGTACTTGGGTTTCAAGTGTTGAGCGGATCTGGTCGGGCCAACGTGTCGGACTGCGGCCCCGCGGTCTCTTTGCTTCGATCTTTCCTGTGAAGTCTTTCTAGACTGTCTGGGTTTTCATGTGCGATGTGACCAAAGTATTCGAGAGTGCAGCGAAGACAGATCGATGTTAGTCTTGCCTTGATTTTCAGCTGCCGCAGTACAGATACGTTTGTACTTTTTGCAGTTTAGGGGATCCGTAGTATCGATTAATATATAATGAACTGTCTGCAAGCAAAAAGCAAAGCAGCTCTTCTTTCTGAGCTGTGACGTACAACGCAGTGCGATATATTATACGTTCAGGAAACTCATCGTATAACTAAACACCTTAGGCCGCAACTATTGGGACTGACTCTCACTGCCGAAATTGCACACGAAGAATACGGCACCATTACATCTATTTACAAGCCTCCAAACCAGGAATGAGGAGATTCGTAGAAGAACCAAGGTCACCGACATAGCCCTTAAGATTAGCAAGCTGAAGTGGCAATAGGCGGGCCACATAGTACGAAGATCGGACGGGCGTTGGGGCAGAAAGCTTCTAGAAAGGAGACCACGTATTGGCAAGCGCAGCGTGGGACGACCACCTGCCAGATGGACCGACGATCTTGTGAAAATCGCAGGAAGTCGTTGGATGCAGGTGGCATCGGACCGGTTACGCTGGAAAGCGATTGGGGAGGCCTATGTTCAGCAGTGGACAAGTATAGGCTGAGATGATGATGATGATTATGAAACCAGCCATTGGAATTTAACCAGAGCGATAACTTTAACGACCGAGTTTCGATAATAATTATTGGAGATTTGAATAGTCATAACCTAGCCAGAGGTCTGTACCCACAGAGATACGAATTCTTATGGAATTGTCATAGAAGAATGGGCGGAATCCTGTGACTGCAGTTTGCTCCACGGCCCAAAATTCCCTCTATCTATCATTGAAAAAGGGTTATAATACCGACTTAATTTTCACTAGTTCTAAAATTGCCCTTGTCTGCACTAACTGCTAGTCTGTTCTCCAATCCGCAACACACAACATCGACCTACTGTTTGTCGAATCCAAGCTACCTTGCCACCTACCAAAGTTCCATTCAGACGTCAGTTTAACGCAAACTGGAACTACTTCTCACAACTTGTCGACTCCAAATTAAGCAAATTAGATCCAATAATGATGCCAACTAAGAGAGATTCATTAATACTATAAAATTGGTGTCTAGACAAACCATCCCGTGGGGATGTCGTACCTCATACATCCCAGTTCTAAATAAGACGTCATCCGAATTCCTAGCTAATTATGAGTGACTTTACACTAATGATCCATTCTCTGAGGTAACGCTTATAGCCGGTAACGAATCTATGCTCAAGGTCAATGAGAACCGCAGAGAGAAGTGGATGACTGCAATCACAAATATTGATATGACTCATAATAGCAATAAAGCATGGAAAACTATTTAGAAGCTCACTGGGGATCTACCACCTGCTATTAAGCGAGGACAAGTAGCCACTAACCATGTAGTTCACCAACTTCTACTTAATACTAAAACACCTAAACGATTACCAAAACTCATAAGACCAGCTGCACCAAATTGTTACATTAACAGCGATATAAGCAAACCTTTCGCACATGTAGAAATAGTTTTGGCAATCAAAGCTTTAAAAACCGGAAAAGGCGACAGAAGTGGATGACATAATGGTCGATCAGATTGAACACCTTGGCCCCGTCGCAGTAACCTGGATCTTAAAATGTTTGAATAACCGCCTCGAAACAGAAAGGATCCCAAAATTATGGCGGAAAACTAAGGTTGTGGCAGTTTTAAAACCCGGCAAACCTCCTAACGATCCTAGAAGTAACATGCCTATTTCCCTCTTATGTCATCTTTATAAATTTTTTGAGGGGTTTCTCCTCGACCGTCTGTAGCCAATAATAGATCGAAAATTAATTAGTGAACAGACAGGCTACAGACCGGGAAAGAGTTGCTGCGGGTAAGTACTCAGACTCACTTAGCATATCGCCACATATGACATCATCAACATTGGTAAATTCCTGCAAAAAATCGAAGACCTAACCAAAGATTACGGGTTCGCCCAAATTTTAGGTGAGCTTTTACATAACCGCCGCTTCCAAGTCTATATTTTCACGGAGTAAAATAGGTGGCGCTTATTGGAAAACGGACTGCCTCAAGGGATCGTCCTCGCACCAACTTTTTTTAACATTTTTACGAACGACTAACCAAGCAGCCCATTTACAAGTCGTTCCATATATGCGGATGACCTGGCGTATGTGTGAATGATCTACGCCGTAAGCTGCGGGGCCTTTACAGCTTCACCGGACAAGAGATGATCTGGCGTTGACAACCCAAACATCTACCTTTAAAGAAGCTGAGGAATGTTTGACTGTGGATCTAGACGAACTTGGGGCATATTACGATGCAAACGGTCTCAGGCCTATACGTTCCACGACTAGACTAACCGGGCTCTTAATATCACCTGGCATGGAGTGACTATCGAGCACTGCGACCACCCGAAATACCTGAGTATCACATTAGACAGGTCGCTTACATTTAAACATCACTACCACAAAACCAAAATGAAGGTCGGAGCACCAAATAACGTATGTACGTAGTATGGGGTGCATCGTCTGACATCCTCCGAACAACAGGTATGGCGCTCTGCTTCACTGCTAGAGAATACGCATGTCCAGTATGGCACAGGTCAGTACATCCTAGACTCGTAGACGTCGCACTAAATGACACCTGTCGCATGATCACCGGATGTCTAAAGCAGACTCTACTAGCCATGACCTACCCTCTAACAGGCATAGCGCCTCCTGAAGTTCGATGTGCCCTGCTCTATAGACAAGTCGAAACAAGAGTCTGGCACCCGACACCTTTTGCATGGCCATCAAACCTCCTGAGTCCGACTCAAAAGCCGCAAAAGTCCACTCAGACCATGCAGGATCTTCTAACAGCAGCCAGAATTAGACAATGGAGAGAAAAAAAAACCTCCCACTGTCTTACTTTGTCCCATGTCAGGACTACCGCCAGGGCACCAACTTCCATGGTCGATGTGAAAATCTATAAATCGGCTCTGCATTTAGGTACATAGATGCAGGCAAAATCTGTGCACATGGGGGTTCAGAGACTCAAATTCAACAGCCTATGATTGGTGCGACCTCACAGACTAAGTCGCTCTTGCTGGTCTGCCTTTTGTGTCCCAGCACCTGTACAAGGGAAGATCTGAGCGCGGCCACTGACGGCGCGATTATGTTAAACACTCGCCTAGCGGGACAGATATGAACCATTAACACGAAGAAAAGAACAATGGTATAACCCTATGTTATTATAAAAATAAACTGCATATAAAGTTCCACAGCTCAAACTCAAATAATATACACGTGACTAATACGAGTAAATAATTACGACAAACTTCAAGCGTTATACAATTTTTCTAAAACATGTAACTCATGAATTTACGTTTTTACTTTGGTTCAATGGAACTCCAATAATGAGTAGATAACGGGACCTGATTTGTGATTATCTGTGTGTAAAGTGGCTTGATTAAGGATGGCGTGTATACCAGTCAATAAACCACGGAGCATGGAGTCGGGACAGTTGTGGAGGCAGTACATTATTGCGTCAATCGGTACGTCACATTATCTTATGGGCGGGAAAATGTTTTCAATCTTGTTCTAATCACTACTTTTTATTCTGTGTTACCAATCATAAATGACACAACACATATAACTTGTCGAAATATAACTCGAATTGATCGAATTGTTGTATAAAGTTGGTTACAGTGTTTGATTTTTTGACAACCCGTTTATACATCTTTCAACGACTATGGATCGCCTGTTTTTTAATTCCGGATTTTTTATACTAATACTCGGGAATAATAAACAAAGAGGTACTGGGCTACCACAATTTCCTGTAAGAGAGAGACATATCGCTATACTATATAAATCCATCTTCTTCAATCTTAAGCGCTATGGCCTTCACTAACTCACTTATTTAAGGTTTACCACATAGCCGACGCAGCGTGACGGGAGCGCGACGGACGTGTGGCTTGACGAGTTTTAATGTACTCAAATGTATGGGGGACGCCACACAATGCAGCCCCATTCGGCGCGACGGCAAACACGCAACCGAACGTAGCCGAGCGTCGCGCTCCCGTCGCGCGTCGCGTCCCCTATGCAAAGTGATGACGTCACAGCACACATATACACATTTGTAGGTTGACCGATAGGTTTCGCATGTGTGTTTGGATTAGTATAGTGTTGCGTAGTGTGCATTCGTAGATATTTTGTGATTTAGAGGCCATCCATAAAGTACCTCAAACTTCAAGGGGGAGGGGATCAACAAAAGATGACTCCTGTCACGTGTAAAGATCTTAGGTATTAAAGCTATAAACTTCAATTCTAACGACAAACTTTAGAAATTTATAATTGTTGGAACAAATATTGCGATTTCCTTATAAAGAATAAGGTTAAATAATTTAGATGTTTGCAACATACTTCGATAGAGGGCGCTGCACCGAAAATGAATATTTAATGAAGAAAGTTAGCGCGCGGTTTCGTGATTTTCAACCGATTAATGACTACCGGTCAGTTTCGGTGTAGCGTCAACCTCGGAACAGTGGAATAGTTGAAATAACTCCTTAGTACTCACGGAGGTTCTTTCGACCTTCGATCAATAATATATTTTAAAGTTGTAAACTATGTGACATCATACCAGTGGTCGTCGTACAAATTTGACCACCTGTGACCCTGGTTATGAATTTCATGTTCTGTGCGTATAAATACGCACGGAAAAGGGGCCATCTATAAATCACGAGGTAAACCACGTTCACCAAAAA
The DNA here is from genome assembly GCA_905147815.2 of Phalera bucephala. Classification (NCBI taxonomy): domain Eukaryota; kingdom Metazoa; phylum Arthropoda; class Insecta; order Lepidoptera; family Notodontidae; genus Phalera; species Phalera bucephala. Next base: position 18,364,958 of record LR990630.1, on the reverse strand, counting down.
GTAGTTTTAAAAAATTCGCTAGTAGCTAAAAAAATAATAATCCTCTGAGATTGGATGAAAAATCTGGGATATGTCACGGCAGCGGTAGCGGCTGATAGGAGGGGAGTCAGGTGCGTAGTCGGCGGCGGCTTATATAATAGGGGGTCCTAATGGTTGGACGCGTTAGCGAAGTAGCGGATTATCATCTTTTTAATATAGGCGCGAATACGTTCGAGATCGAAATCGGAATGAAGATCGACATTCCGTATGTACCAGGGGGCACCGACGCCTTTTCGAAAAAATCGGGACTGGTCAGATTGGAGTCTTTCCATGTGAGAGCGGGCGGCGTGCCCGAACACCTCACAAGCGTACGTCATGATTGGCCGTAAACAAATTTTGTAAAATGTCACCTTATTTCTAGGGACATTTAACTCTGCTTGCAAGACATCGGGACGGCCGAGCACAAAGGCTACTCGATTAAGAACTCGCTTAATGTGCGGTCCGAAAATCATGGTATTGTTTACGATGACCCCTAGATATTTGTAATTAATTGTAAATATCACTGGTGTACAATAAAGAGTACTCTATCTATCTATCTATCTATATTTGACCTGTTTGACCCAGGATAGGTCGGTCGAACATGGTCACTTGACCTAGATTACTTCTGGGGCGGCGCAGGGAGGGGCGCGGGGTGACACCTCTGGAGAAGAATACCGCCGCGCTCTTGTCCGGGTTCACCGCAATACGCCACTTCCTGAACGTGACATACACTCAGATAAATTTCCCGTTTGGACAAGTTTTCGTTTCATAACCCTCGTTAACCCAAAATAAAACTGGCGTTTCTTAGACTTTATATCATACATTTTGTGGCGTACTGTATGTGGGCGACCACGTACCGGAAGACGTTGAGTGGGCGGGCCTTTTACCAGATGGGCCGAAGCCCTGGTGAAGATCGAGAGTAAAAGATTGCAAGGATGCGTGAAGCACGGAGCCGGTCATGGTGGCGGTCTTTGTCCTGCAGTGGTCGAGAGTGGTAGATAGACGAAACGAAAAATTTACCATACAGGAAGTAACCTTAGATAACGCCAGAATCTTTATACGAAGTTATTGATAATAAATTAATAATCTCTTAAGGAGAACTTTAATACACATAAGAAACAACGTTTATTCAGAGATTTTTAATTTTAGCGCAAATCAACTAATTGACTGATGATGATGAAAATCAGCTGTCACAGAAAAAAAAATTGATTCTCGACAAAATGTATGGAACAGCTAACCTTTATTTCGCGAAATCTTGAACATCGCTGGATGACATAGTTTATAAGTCGCGATATACAGATGTTGCCCTTAATAGGTTATTAATGATTTACCAATAACGCTGTATATAATATTAAGAAGCTCGCAGCGCTGCAACGTTCGGTTTGGTGGGTCTGAGATGGGTGACCGTTAGTGGGATTTTCATATTCGAGCGTGCTTCGAAAGGCACGTTAAGTAGTACCGGTAACCACTTAATGTGGTTGCCTTATAGGTGGCTTGATAAATTCCAACAGCAGGTGTCCACAAACCTCCCTTCACCACACCGCACTGAGTCCGCGTGGTGGAGTGTGTCCTATCTCTCTCACCTAGATTTGTGTGAGACGGCTTTTGCCCCCCAGTGGGACAGTAAAGGCTGATTATTTATTATTAGATAGCCTAGTCGTTAGACCGTTGGACTGCAAAGTCAAAGGTCTCGGGTTCAAACCCAGGCACGCACCTGTCTTTTCGAAATGTGCGTATTAGACATTAACTATCACTTGATTTAACGGTGAAGGAAAACATCGTGAGGAAACCTGCATGCCTAAGAGTTTCTCGAAGGTATGTGAAGTTCGCCAACCCGCACTGGGCCAGCGTGGTGGACTATGGCCTAAACCGTTTCAGTTTGAGAGGAGGCCCGTGCCCAACAGTGGGACAGATTCCTAACAGGGCTAATATTATTATATTATATTTTCATATAATCCTGTATATGCGTTATCCCCCACATACAAACCGTATTCGTACTTGGCCAGTTTTATAATATTGTTTATCTATCATTAGCAGTGATAACATAAACAGATTAATTTAATTAACGTTTTTAAATACATGGCAAAACTTGAATCTATTATCAAAAAAATATATTTTAATCTGTGATAGCGAGTACAATTTATCAAGCCGTTAAAGGCTAATCCCGAAAAAACCAACGAGCTTAGCCGCAGGCAGCAGCTAATAATGAATAAAAGAATATACTAAAGAATTAAGAACCTTTCTCCGTTTTGCGAAGTCATTAAAAAAAGATATGCTTGTCTTGGTTCATTGTACATTCTTAGAGATCATGTATTCTGGAGGCAGGTTTAGCCACATCATACCGATTCGGAACTCGGTCTAACTTAGATAGATAGATAAGAAGTTTATTTACAACAAAAGGACACACAGTACGAAATATTTTCCTAAAATACAAAAAATCCATGCAGTACAGTTTATATTATAATTTTATTGTAGTGGTACAAAGGGCCACAGCTCAGCGCGGCATTTGCTCGAAAAGCAAAACGCTGATTTTCAGCTGCAACCATGAAATTTACGCGAGAAACTCGTGCAGCGTAATAAAATATATATATAAAAAGATACAGAACATATAATACTATTTATTCGTGGCGAAAACTTTCATCTTCCACTTCATATATGTATATACTAGTTATAAGGTACAATATTGGTATAGGAATATGAGAGTTGAGGAAGCCAGAGAGGTATGTAAGGAAAGAGCCTGTTGGAACTCTGTACTCTCTGCCTACCCCGTAAGGGATCTGGCGTGATGATACAGATAGATAGATAGATTGGTATAGGCGCACGCTCAAGCACTTCGTATATTTAACACTTTGTCTGTGAAATTTGGCATACGTATGTATTTTCGGTGACAATGCAATAATATAGTATATGCAATAGTACCATGGAGCCGATCTGAATGGAGTCGGAAGGTGGCCATAAAAACATGTGAAATATACAACGTAATTCCCTCGTGTTTAGGCTTGTTAGATTGGTATTGACAAGTGCTACACACCAACCTCCAACCAGATAGTAATCAGGGTCTGACGATGAAGCCAAAAGATGGTTAATGGAACCACCCACCTACCCAATATAACCCCGCCGTGTTTGAGCTCGTTAGAATTGTCTTCGCGGGTAGTTTAGACCCGGATTGTGTCCAAGGTCTGATGACGAAGCCGGGACAAAGCGATAGGAACTCCTCGACTAAAATATATTGTCGTCGTGTTTTTGCTATAAAAGCTGGTTTTTAATCCATGTAGCGCTTTAATAATAAAAGATAATTATCTTGTTTTTGATCCGCAGCGAATATTAGTGTAATATGTGTCATGTACTGCATGGGATGGACGTCTCCCATAAACATTATACTGATGGACAAGGAGGCCAGCCCCCTTCCTGAAACCCCCACTAGTGGGGAATTGGCTTGGATCGGTTCACTACTGACTATTGGAGGTATTTTCGGTAAGTGTAGCTATCTATGATGCAAATTTTTAACGACATGAGTCTCTCAATATTTTCAGTTAGTCAAATTGCAAAAACCTAGGGCAAACTCTGCAGTTGGGGAAAAACAACTTCGAGAAAGAGGTCAACAGAAGAATACGGCTGGGCTGGGCGGCATTTGGGAAATTACGTCGAGTATTTACATCGCCCATTCCACAAAGCCTAAAGACAAAAGTCTTTAATCAGTGCGTCCTGCCCGTTATGATATATGGAGCCGACACGTGGACACTCACGGTTGGAATGGTTCATAAATTTAAAGTCACTCAGCGAGCTATGGAAAGGGCTATGCTCGGAGTTTCTCTGAAGGATAGAATCCGGAACGAAGTCATTCGACAGAAAACCAAAGTTATCGACATAGCCCACCGGATTAGTAAGCTGAAGTGGCAATGGGCCGGTCACATTAGCCGAACAACCGATAACCGCTGGGACAAACGAGTTCTTGAGTGGAGACCGCGGACTGGCAAACGTAATGCAGGACGCCCTCAGGCTAGATGGAGCGATGACCTTCGTAGGGCGGCTGGCAGAAACTGGATGCGAGATCGTACCCAGTGGCGTGCACTTGGAGAGGCCTATGTCCAGCAGTGGACTGCTATAGGCTGATGATGATGATGATGAAATTGCTAAACTTTTATTTTGTATCAATATTTCTATTGACTTATATCGAAGTCGGTTAATTTGAGGCGCTCGTAGCGCTGTGCGGCCTTCTTACCGATTACCAAGGTTAAGCAGCGTTCGACGGTTCGGTTCGGTTTGCCGTTTATGGCATTTTCATATTCGAGCGTCTCCGTGCTTCGGAAGGCACGTTAATCCGTCGGTCCCGGCTACCACTTGATGTGGTAGTCATTAAGCCGAGTTGGAAGCCTTAAAGGCGGCTTGATAAGTTCCAACAGCAGGTGGCCACAAACCTGCCTCCATTAATCTGCACTGGGTCCGCGTGGTGGAGTATGACCTAATCTCTCTCACCTCACCTCGACGGGAAGGTGATGGTGGCGCGGCTTGGGGAGTTGCAATGTATTGAAATGTATGGGAGTCGCCACAAAACGCAGCCCCGCTCGGCGCAACAGCAAACGTCAAAGCCGAACGCAGCCGAACATTTCCGTCGCGCTTCAGTCGCGCTCCGTCGGCTATTTGACCGAACCTTTGACTAGGTTTTTGGTGCAAATAAATCTAAAAACATACTTCGCTTAGAGATCATCCCTAAAATACTAATTTTAGTTCCGTAGTACGAAACTACTTTAATAATATTAGTTTTTACACCTTTTCCCTAAACCAATTTCCTATTTCCAGCAGTGGACTGCTATAGGCTAGGCGATGATGATGGTGATAATCAAGGTGTAACATAACTAACGCAAGGTCTGCAAGTAGTTTGTTTTAAATCGGTAACTGAATTGATTCCAACCATTTTCAATGTATTTTAGATTTTTTGAACTTTGAAAAATATTCTGTTACTCCTTCAGTGCGCTATAGCAAACTAAATTTGTTTTTGATTCAAAGCAGTACCGAGATTTCAACTTATATATTAAAATTAGTTGGGTAATATAGGGGTGACAGTATTTATTTGTTACGAGTATGTTTTAAGATGCTAATATTTGGTGTTAATAATGTTCATATAGTATGTTTATAAAATGAATCTACCTCGACTGCCTCGTTGATCTTCTGGATTCTGGTTCTGAAACGTACATGGGACAAAATTTAGTTTTTGTATATAACAATTCTGTTTGCCACGGGGGTAACATTAACGACTAATTTTCGAATGTATCGTAATGCCTCGCGTTCGGTGTTTTATTGACCATAGCGAATGAGGGCATTTATGTTGGTATCAATGGATGGCATTCGTATCAATAAAGCGAAGTAGTAAAAGGATTACTAAGACTTTGTCAAGTGCTTTACAACAAGTATTTCTTCTCATCCCAAAACCAGGTCCATTTGTCGCCGGGTTCCTGACAGCGACGATCGGTCGGAAATGGTGTCTGTTCTCATCGGCGGTGCCCCTGTACATCGGCTGGATACTGGTTACGCTGGCCAGCAACGTGGCCATGATCTACATGGGCAGGGTCTTCTGGGGGCTGGCTCTGGGTATGGCTATGACGGCAACTCCAATGTACTGCGCCGAGATCGCCACGGTAAGCAATACATTAAAACAAAATCATAAATTGTTAAAATTATTTTGTATAAGCCCGGGGGCAATTATAAATAATCAAATTACATTTTTATGCAATCTATCTACTTATCTAACACAGCCTCGGCCTCCACTGAGAAATGAAGACTTTTTTTCTATTTTTTTTTAATCATATGCGTGGGTACATTTAATAATTTACTAATGATAACATAATCACTACGAGTAGTTCACTATCTAGCCCCAGTGTGTCGCTTACGACGGAGATATTATTTTAACCTTTGAGTTTAACTTGGTTTAACAAGCCAGCAAACGTCAAAATTAAGAGAATAATACAACTGCCATCAACAGTGACCACCTTATCCACTCCTGCAAAGGTGCTTGGGGTGGTAATTTACAGGAGTTTCTTTGAGCAGATATCTTCCTCATTATCAAATGCACATCATGAATTCCGACCAGGCCGCAGTACTTATGTTGTGTGCCCTTAGGTCAATGCGGGAGTACAAGTCGATACGCTTATTTTGATTTCAAAAAGGCTTTTGGTATGGTCGTATGATAAAAACGGTGGCAATCGAATGTACGCCTAAATTGCATGAGGTTTTTGGCCACCACATGCTGGACAGGCGGCAATATGTTGAATATGAGTGGGTTAATTCTGACCAATGCTAAACCAGATCAGGAGTAAGCCAAGGTAGTAATTTGGGACTCCTTCTGTTTATCATTATGATTAATGACTTGCCTGAAATAGTTAAAGACAGGACATGCTTGCTCTTTTCAGACGGCCCTAACCTGCTGTTAGCGGTTCAATATTGTAATGACTGTAAGTGTTTATAAGAGGACGTAAACAGGGTTGAATGGATCGAAGAAATGTATTTTGCCCATCCTAACCTACGGTGCTCAAACGTGGTCATTAACCGAGCAACAGAAGTCCAATCGCAAGATTTGTCAGAGAGCTATGGAATGCAGTAAGTTAGGTGTCAGACATCAGAAACACCACTCTGCGTTCCATTACCCGTATTACAGACGTAGGTATGAAATCTGCAAAACTGAAGTGGGAGTGAGCTGGTCACGTAGCACGCATGGACTCGCAGAGGTGGGCAAACGCCATCACCAATTGGACACCAAGTGGAGGTCGCAGACGACAAGGTCGACTTAGAAAAAGGTGGCGCGACGATTTGGACACCTTTGCGGGTACTTCGTGACCTGAAATAGCAGAAGATCGACAGCTGTGGAATTATAAAGGGGAGGCCTTTGCTCAGGAGTGTGACACTAAAAAAGGCAAGGAAAAAAAAGAGGAAAGATATCTAACTCGGGGATATTGAGGGAAATTAATATCTATGTCGCGGCCAAATACATATGGCATAGACGAAGACCGCACTTGTTAAAGGTGCCGGCCGGCACAACCAATTTTCAGGGGAAAGGTTTAATGACCCGCACCTTAAGGACACTTAATGAAGTAGAAAATTAATTTATTGTCTTGCTATTTGGAAGAATTCGAAAGAGTTACATTGTATACCATATGTTATACTGCATAAAATCTAATAACCACACTGTCGCCTTGGATGTTTCTGTTATGATAGGGCGTATGTTGTTGAAATAAAAAAAAACTGGGAGCCTTACAGTAGTCGCATATGATGTGTAACATCTGACATGTTATCCTACTATAAAAGTATGATGGTTTCCTGTTGGCACCATCTCAAAGCCATCTCTCCCCCACCGCGAGCGCTCATAGGTCAAATCAAATAGCGCGCGCTTCCCCGGACTTCCCTAACAGGAGTTAAACATTTACGTCCCTTTTGCAAAATCACTCCCACTAAAATATCTAGCAACCAAGAGAAAGATGTTCCACATCAATAAAACAAATTAAACTTTCTTCTACCACCAGATCGGAGGCTTCATGGGAAAAACCTCTACTGGGGACAAACTCAGCGGGCTGGTATATTAACTTAAGTGGTTTTATTCGACTAAAAATCATAGAAATTCTCAGAATACAGACGATTTCATACGATTATATCAATTTTCTTTACTACTTACTTGCATGTAAAATAGTAAACTATTCTACCACTTGATCTAGCTCACTGAGTGGTCTGCGTATCGATTACCGAATGAATTACTTGATTGAGTTTAGCACTCAACCAGTTGAATCAGTTAGCCGAGTGACACTACTGAACCGTAAGCTTAATAGTTGTTTGATCATTTACTTCGTCTGATTATATTTATGTGTAAAATAAAATTTCTAGAACATATCTGTACAATATATTTTCCAAACTGACACTTAACAAAAGACATTCACAAAGGACAATAATAAAGAAAAAAACACTATCTCCTTGGACATACCGCCCACCAAAGACATTCTCAGGAATGGTATTTAAACACATTCTTCGCCCACCATGAGACAATAAAGAACTAACATTTATACTATAACTACTAAATGGGGCTACCTTTGCTGAGCGGGTCGTGTCTTTACAGCTTAACTCATACCTAAATATATCAAAGCCCAACCTGATTTTCGGAACAGATTAAATAACTTAACATACATACATAATATAATTATAGACTAAACTGTACATGATTACCTAATAAACATTTTTTTTAATCACCAGCTATCGTACCTGATAAAATCCGCCCAAGCATTGTGTCTTGCACTGTAGGCGTATCTCGTGGACCTTTGATTACACCTTCCCACAATATTTGCACAAAAACATCTGATCCAAGCAGGCGATCTATGTTGTTGGGTGTATGAAATTATAGATCGGCTAACCGAATATTCCCAGTCTGGCTTCAACTCGACCAATCCTCTTATATGGGAAGAATCGATGTAAGTTGGGGTAATACAAACGCTTGAGCCTGAACTGCATAATTTGGATTATCAAGTGATTGCAAATTTAACATTTCTAAAGACTTGGAGACCAATAAAGGTCTCTTGTCACTTCTTAACCCTGTATTAATGCTTGTGTGTGGTACCTTTTGCAACTACAGCAGTTGAACTACTGTGTCCGTTATAAAATTAGCCTGTTATCCTTGATCAATTAAACACCTAAAGTCTCCAATCTTATATTTAAATAATCTTCGGAAGATAACGCTCTATTGAGGACTTTTTAAAATTAGAGAAGGCCTTAAATATTTCGATCGGCGAGATCAAGATGTACTTTCACGTATGACTCCGTTTTTGTAAGGGTTTTTCACAGTAAGTCCTAACAACCTAAAACAATAGAAACTAGCTCTAAATCACAATACTAATGTTCTTAATAAAATTCACGACAATGACCTTTCTCGTAATGTGAACATCTAGCTACATGTCGATCAGGTCGTGGTAGTGTGCCGTAGTTCGCCAATACTCGTCTTATGTTCGCAACCGCCGACGATGAAATAGTTAGCCAAGTGACACTACTAAACCGTCAGCTTAATAGTTGTTTGATCCTTTACTTCATCTTCTTATCTTTTTGTGTAAAATAAAATTTGTAGAACGATTCTGTACAATATATTTTCCAAACAGACACTTAACAAAAGACATTGCCAAAAGAAAATAATGACATACACAAACTCCTTGCACAATAATCCTATAATAATGTCCTATGCTAGTGCCCAAATGTTCGAAGATAAAATGCCAACTGTTAGTAAAATAGTAGTAGTCCTAGAAGGGATATTCCCCCCACTGGCACTTAAGTTTTGCAATGCTGAGCGGTCTGTCAGCAACTTTAGTCCTCCTGCAGATCTCCTCGTTTGAGATCTCATCTCATATGGAAACTCCGACCACAGCTCTCTCTATTGCCCTTTAGGTGATCTTGAGCCTTTTTTTGAAGCCCATCGTAAGGTACAATATCTCAGTATCGTAGATAATCACTAGCAACACACACTGGTTAATAACTTTTGAATCATGACTGTTTTGACCTGTTGACTGACTGACTGACCAGTGATTGGTCAAGTAATTTTGACCAGATCAAAAATTTTGTTTTTACCAGTGTGTGTTGCCATGTGGAGTATATTGTTGCATATATAACTTATTGCAATTATAGCTATAGTTTGGAGTATTTGTAATTGTTGGATGTAAATTGGTTGGTCTGGTGGCAAAGCGCATCGCTTTGTGATCACGAGGTCCTGGGTTCAAATCCTAGGTCGGACAAATGTAGTTTTTCTAACGAAAAATTACGAGTATGAGTCCGGAGTCTGGAATTGTGCCCGATATATGGCAATAGGCTCGCCCCCTATTACATGGGACCTAACATCGTCGGCGAAACGTGGGTGTACTCAGTACACCTCTGCCACCCCCTCTGGGGAATATAGGCGTGACGGTAAATTTGCAGCTTGGTATTCGGCCGGTATTCCAAAACCCGTCCATCAAGTGTGGCTATTGAAGTTATGCATAGATAACAGCAGATGGAAAATCAAACATCGATTTTCCATCTGCTGTTGGTTTCACGGCAAAATCAAACCTCATTTTTTCCATGTTCTATTAAATATTTTGCAAAAAATGTTGTTGTGAGTGAGGATTAATGAAAACAAAGACGTAATTGCGTTTCTCTGTAAAACGAAAGTTTTATTTAAAATACTTAAGACATTGACCTAATTACAGTAATTATTAACAAAACATTTACTCACCTGTAAAACGAAAGAAACAACATTTGAAGCCTTAATTTCAGGTCTTTTTATATTCTAACAAAAATAAAAAATATTATAAAAGTAACGAAAAAAACTCGCTCACAATCTGTCTTATGTTCTATTAAATTCACCACTGTCAGTCATGAAATCTAGTAGGCTTTCAAAGACGACTTAAAGAAAACAGGTCGTATATGGTTTTCTTTACATGTATACCGGTAATACAACATGTCTTATACCTGGCATGCCTTTTAAGTTCTGTCGTTTCCATATTTCTCGGCAATTTTGAATTTGGAACTGTTCTATATTCGAATGTGTTTAAATTTTGTATCTCAAAACAGTTGAATGTATTAGGATAATTGCTATTGTTTAGTCACAGCGTCGATTGGAATCTGTCAGGCTACGTACGAAAATGAATCTTTCTAAGGAAAATGTTCGTGCAATAATTTTCTACAACTTTAGAAGAGTTGAGAGCCTGACACGGCTTCAGTGTTTTGAAGAGCTAACATCTGTGTTCAGTGATGAAGCCCCATGTCTGCGGACTGTCGAACGCTGGTATTTAGAATTCCAGCGTGGACATACTAGTGTTAGTGACAAATCTCGCGAAGGACGCCCAAAATCCGCCTTCACTGAAGATAACATCATTGCTGTGAAACAATGACAATGAGAAACAAATTCTCGAAGATCATCATGTGACATATCGAGAGATAGAGGCTCTATTAGGCATCTCAGGGTCAACCAATCAGAAGATCTTGCATAAAGCGCTTGGTGTAAGAAAGCTAGTTTGCCGTTGGATACCGCATCTGCTTTCTGACGATTACAAGGCGGCCCGCGTCAGATGGTGTAAGAAAACTCTGCAAAGGTTCAACCGAGGAGAGTCAAATCACGTCTAAGACATCATCAGTGGTGACGAATCTTGGATCTATGCCTACGATCCTGACTCCAAACAACAATCTACAATCTGGGTCTCTCAAGATAAGCCAAAGCCGACTAAAGTTGTTCGTTTTCGAAGCACTTCAAAGAAGATGGTGGCCACGTACGTTGGAAAAACCGGCCATGTTGCGACTATTGCACTTGAAGATCGTAGAACGGTTAACGCAGAGTGGTATACCACAGTTTGTTTACCACAAGTCATCGCCAAACTTCGAAAATCTAACTCAAAGCGACGCATCATCCTGCACCACGACAACGCAAGCTCACACGACGCTCGTCAAACGATTGAGTATTTGAAGCAGGAAAAAGTAGAAATTCTTGACCATCCTCCATACAGTCCTGACCTAAGCCCTAACGATTTTTTCACATTTCCTAAAATTAAGAAAAGTCTTCGTGGTCAAAGGTTCCAGTCCGGTGAAGAAGCAGTCGACGCTTTCAAGTCAGCCATTTTAAACACCCCCACTTTAGAGTGGAATAAATGTTATAATAACTGGTTTGAGCGAATGGAAAAGTGTATTAAGCTACGTGGTGAATACTTTGAAAAACAATAAAAAGTACTATAAGGTTCTAGTTGTGTTTTTTTCTTTAAACGACAAAACTTAAAAGGCATGCCTCGTATGGAGGGCAAGTCAAGAGTCTCCGTAGCCGGCGAGCGTGTACCAGACGAACTATGCGAGTAGAGGAAGGTATCTGACGTGATGATATAGATAGATAACTTTTTATCATTTTATACTTCTTTATCCAGGATGAGAGCCGTGGAGCGCTGGGTTCGATCATTCAACTTTCATCTGCGATCGGCTATCTGCTGGTATACGTCGTGGGCGCATACTTGTCCTACTCCGGGGTCTCGTACGTGGGCATCGCGTGTGTGACCCTCTTCTGCGTCACATTCTACTTCATGCCGGAATCACCCATTTATTTCTTGACTTTTAGTAAGTTCTCCAGAAATGTTTTGATAGGAAAGCTGGTAAAATACGACCCAAATTCAATATCTGCGAAAATTTTGACAGTTGATTTGATTTTGTTAAAGGAAACATAAACAGCAGACAAATAATTATAAAGCCACAATCATAATATGTGTATATAAATGATGGGGTTAGGGAAGTTATACTTAGGGTCTCTTTAACCACCCACAAGTAAAGTTTCGGTTAGTTACTTCGTGATTACAGTTACTTGGCAATTAAAAGTGGCTAGTTTAATAGTCGGACAGGACTTCTCAGAGATGGTGAAAATCGTGAAAATCGTATATAAACTTACTTGCAACTTGTCAACAGTTGTCGATGAATATACTTTACTCGGGGGTCGATTAGTCTACTTAGACTTTACTCGAGGTTGGTGAAACAGGGCCTTATTGTAATTAATATTTTAGATATTGCAGATTTATTAGAAACACCAAACCGCTGACTTGAATATTCTTATAAAAACTTGTGCTTCTTTCAATTACTAATAATTGAATACACCTTTTTTAGATAATCGAACATCAGCGGGTGAATCCCTATCGATACTCCGAGGAAAGACGCTGGCCGACGTGCAAGAGGAACTGGACAAGATGGAAGTTGAAGTCGCAATCTCAATGAAAAGAACTGCTAAGGTATCATTTATAAGCATCCAACAATATGGGTATCAGTTCATCAGTGGGTTCATCGTCATCATCATTACCATCAGCCTATAGCAATTCACTGCTGGTGGGCCTCTCCAATTAGACGCCAATGAGTACTACCTTGGTCTCTTACAGTAGGTCCCATAAAAAAGCTCAGCGAGCTATGGAAAGCGCTATGCCCGGCGTTTTTCTACGTGATCGAATCAGAAATGAGGAGATTCGTAGAAAAACCAAGGTCACCGACATAGCCCTCAGGATTAGCAAGCTGAAGTGGCAATGGGCGGGCCACATAGCGCGAAGATCAAACTGGCATTGGGGGCAGAAAGGTTCTGGATTGGAGACCACGTATTGGCAAGCGCAGCGTAGGACCACCGCCTGCCAGATGGACCGACGATCTTGTGAAAATCGCAGAAGAAGTGGCATCGGACCGGTTACGCTGGAAAGCGATTGGGTAGGCCTACGTTCAGCAGTGGACAAGTATAGGCTGAGACGATAAGTACGACCATCTAAATTCAGTCTTTTCGTTTCTTTCCCTTTTCGGAAGTGATCGCGCCTAGTACTTTTAATTTCGTTGTAACATGTCATTGCCGTACATTTTTTGAAAACCAAAATGTGTACAGGAAACTTAATAAAGCAATTTGGTCCAATCAGATTAACTGGTAGGTCCGATGATTTACTGGAATTGTTCCTTACCAGCTATTTTATTTGTTGTTTCCAGCTAGTCGACCTTTTCCGAGGCACCAACTTCAAAGCCTTTTACATGTGCTGCGCACTGGTGATATTCCAGCAGATGAGCGGGAATGCTGCTGTTATGTTCAATATGACCACCATCTTCGCGGCGTCCGGCATGACACTAGATTCTGCTATTGCTACTATTATCGTTGGGGCTGTTCAGGTAACTTATCTATATGTCTATTGATCCAACCGTAGCAGTAGCTAGGCACCTTTTAAAATTGTAAAATTCCCTGCGGAATAGGAAGAGAATACAGAGTTCCGTTCGGTTCTTCCTTTACAGATCTCTCTGACTTCCTCCACTCTCATAGTTCATCGCATACACATATAGCATATAGTATTCCTAAATGATACAGGAACTCTTAGCGAAATACCACTACTCCCATTTTTGGTGGATGTTATAATAGCTATTCTATCTATCTATCAAATCATCCCGCCAGATTCCTTGCAGGGTGGTCATGTTAACTCATTTGACAGTAAATGTCCTACTCCGACCAAATGAACTGACCAACTGGTTGTGAAGAATGGGACTCGGTGATGTTTGGGGAAAGCTTGTGTATTTTTTTAAATAAATAAATCTTTTTTAATTAAGGATTTTTAGTCACAGTCCGAAAAACGTCCGAAAAATAACAACTATGGGGTAGTCTAATTTAGGAATTAATTCGATCCAGCGATGTAAGGGTGCGCTAAAGAATGCTACAGTTTGCTAAAACTACCACCATTAATAATTTAAAACTGTTTTCTACAGTGGCTAGCTACGTTTATGTATTAATGGCCGTGTTTTGATATACTAACGATATCAAAACACGGCCATTGTTTGGCTGTTATTTTGTTCGTGATCTGAAGGCCAATTCTCGTATTTAATTGACATTGAGACTGAATCGTGACTGAGTAGAAATTTAATTATGAATTGACTTAAATTTGATATTCTCTTCGATGAAATAAAACTATTTTTCGGATTTTATCGCGGTTTATTTTTGATTTTTAGTTCCCGACGTTTCGAGTGCTTTGCAGCACCCATGGTCACGGGAGGGTCTGAGGTGTTAGACGTCCAAAAGGCATAGTTGTTCCGGGGTACCCTCAAACTTCTTAATTATTTTTGTTGGTCCGATCTACGCAGAAAGAGCTCACGGTGTCTTGAGGTCTTGCAGTGTTATGCTTGGTCTTAGATTTGATTATATTAATTACCGGATCCCAAGTCGACGGCCGCACCCAGCCATCTTCTCTATTGAAATTAGGATGTTTTTTAATTTCAATAGCCTCGCGAACCATCCTTGGTAGGAATCGGTGTTCTTTCACGAGAATTTGTGGTCTATCAAATCTGATGTTATGGCGGGTGCGGTCAAGGACATGTTCACAGACTGCAGACTTCTTCTCTTCGATGTTCGATATATATATTTGTTGTTAATGTCAGTTAAAAATTTTATCGGAATACCCTTCACATTTGTTCAAGTTTCGGTCCGATCTTGATTCGGTCGATGTCGATGTACTTTACTTGAATACCGTTTGTGAGATTTATGACATTGAGATTAGATCGAGACTGCATTTTGGACACTTTTAATTATGGAAATTGGCCTTGGAACTGGTATCTAACTCTATCTTGAATATTGCTTACATTTCAGGCGATTGCATCGGTGTTTGCACCGTTCGTAGTGGATCGACTCAGGCGCAGGGTTCTGCTTATGTTCTCCTCAGCTGGAACTGCTCTTAGTCTGGTAAGTAACGGCATTCGTTGACGTCTTAGCCTAGTGGTTAAGAGTATAGATCACTGCATTAAGTCGCAGGTTTGGTCCCCACACGGTATGTGAATTTTATGTTCGTAAACGACACCGGAATAATACCTAGAATGACGCTACGTTTATTAAAAATCCATCTCAATCTACTTATATATACTCATTTGTGTACTCTGAATTCGTCGAGAATAGCATAAACAGTTGGTTGGTAGCCTGGTGTATCTTATACTCGATTTCAATTATGCCAATGCCGTCTGTGCCGGCTAGACCATTGAGCAGTACCGCGGCTACGACGACTGGTTACATACTCATTTCGTAATTCGTTTCGTGTTTCTTATTATGTTTGTGAAAACTCCCCAAATCAGGTTATTTTTCCCCGACATTATATAGTTTTCATAAAAATATCCCCATGCCAATTTTATACTAGATTTCACATGTTTTTATGATACGTCCTTCTCATATTTATTCATTCATTTGACGGACGATTTAGCGCAGTGGTTAAGAGCTTAAGTCGCGGGTTCGATTACCGCACGGGACAAATCTTTGTGTGATCCACATTTATGTGTTCCGGTCTGGGTATTTGTGTATGTAAATTTTCATGTTTGTGAACGCACCCACGACACAGTAAGAAATCCTAGTGTGGGCTACATTTAAAAAAAAAGTCTATATTTTATAGTTTTTTTGAGATTCTTACCCTGTGGTTTTTTTCTAATTTTTTCTCCAGTAAGGCTATATAAATAGAGCGTAAGTGACGCGTTTATATGACTGAGCTTCCGTTACTTCACGCGGGAGTTGGCAGTGTATTAACCTGGTATTATTTTAGGGTCTCCTCGGTCTGTACTTCACCTTGGACGAGAACAACAGCCCCGTGGTCAAAAGCATCAGTTTCCTTCCAGTTCTGTCCCTGGTGCTGTTCATCGCGACCTTCAGTTGGGGGCTGGGCCCAATAACCTGGGCGGCCTTGTCGGAACTGCTCCCTATTGAGGTGAAAGCGGTCGCGGCGCCGATTGCTACTGCGATATGCTGGGCAACAGCCTTCCTGGTGTCCAGGTAGATAATTTTTTGTATTGATACAGGATGACGGAAAACATACTGAAAGTTGTTGTTGCATTTATAAGTTAATCTAAACAACTTTTGCTCTACAACTTTAGTTAGTTGTTGTTTTCAATTACTAACTTGTTTAGTTTTCAATACAAATTTATCAGCCAATCGAGCGAACTGATATGGGAAAGTCAAAATTTCTAAAACAAAAATAGTTCTAGAGCTAAAGCTGTTGGCGTATAATTGCAACCACTTTTGGTATAATTCCCCTTTTTCCGTGTCCCTCTATATAGGAACGCTTTAGGCACCGGTAAAGGATTTTTCCTAACATGGGGAAAAATCCTGCATAGGGCTTCCGGCAGCCTCGGAGCAAACTGGCGGGGCGCGTCGGACTCCTGCCGAGCAAAAACCGTCCGTCACTATCCACGGTGGCATCGACACTTCGGAAGGGCTTCGAGATCTTCGGTAGGAACGCACCGGTGCCCCTCTGTGTTATGCACCGAAGAACCCGCCATTAAGAGGGGGGGGGGGGGAGCTTTGACTCGCTATCCTCTGCACCAACGAGGTGCAGGACAACTCACAACAGCGTGGGCCCGACCACGTTGTCGTCTTCCCCGGTGACTAGGGAAGATAGGTCTATCATTATGACCAAATAGATCCTAGTCTTCTTTGCTAAGGAAATATTATTTTTTAGGTATTTCAGTCCCATCGCTGAAGCGGCGGGCATGGGTGTGGCTTTCTTCATATTCGCGGGTTGCTGTATCGTCTCGTTTCTGTTCGCGCTGTTTATTTTGCCGGAGACCAAGGGCAGGAGCTTCCAGGAGATACAAGAACTTCTCACTGGTAACTATCTGGACACTACGATATCAGCCGAAAGATGTCCACTGCAGAAAACAGGTTTTTGCTAAAGATCGCCACAACAACCGACTATGTGCTCTGCAGATTCGGTTTTTTCTTACGACCTTTATCAGGTAATCGGTCAATCTTGTGGGGGGCCTGTCCACTTCACGTCTTCCCGTACGTGGTATATCGAGAACCTTTCTGCCCCAAGGGCTGTTAATTCTGGGGACTATGTACCGCTTCGTAAAAATGGCCATTGGAAGAGTATAAAACGGCTTTGCCTTGCCAGAAGGTCTATAAGGAAAAGAACCTGTTGGGACTGTACGCTCTACCTACCCCGCGAGAGATTTGGCGTGATGATGTAGCTATGTAGATATAAAAGTAAAATTTAAAGATGAGAGGAGTTGGTTGTTGTCGCGGGAGTCTAAAGAGAAAATGCAATAGTTTCTTGATTATTATAATAAGAATTATATCCTTAAACATCTTTATATTAAGTCTTACATCCATCTTCTTATTTTAATGAATGGCCCCACATTGTAACAGTGTGTTTCGCTAATGTCAAGTAATAATAGAATAATAATATAATATTAGCCCTGTTAAGAAACTGTCCCACTGCTGGGCACGGGCCTCCTCTCCAACTGAGAGGGTTTAGGCCATAGTCACCACGCTGGCCCAGTGCGGGTTGGCGAACTTCACACACCTTCGATAAACTCTCAGGCATGCAGGTTTCCTCACGATGTTTTCCTTCACCGTTAAAGCAAGTGGTAATTAATTTTAAATACGCACATGCTTTCGAAAAGACAGAGGTGCGTGCCTGGGTTTGAAGACGAATAATAGAATAGTAAATTATAAATAATGGCTTATCGCCATTACGGCAAATAACAAAAGCCAAGGTTGGTCTGGTCAAGGTTTGGTCAAATAGCCGACGGAGCGCGACGGGAGAGCAACGGAAGCTTTCGGCTACGTTCGGTCGTGACGTTTGCGGTTGCGCCGAGCGGGGCTGCGCTGTGTGGTGCCTCCCGTACATTTCAGTACATTACAACTCGTCAAGCCGCGCCGAGCATGGCTGCGCTGTGTGGCATCTCTCGTAGATTTCAATACATTACAACTCCCCAAGCAGCGCCACTGTCGCTCTGCGTTGGCTATATGGCGAAACCTTTAAATCAGTCGTCGTACAAACGGACGGACGATTTAGCGCAGTGGTTCCGCTGGCTGGTGGCTTAAGCCGCTCCGCCCACTGTATCCTATAATCGCGGGTTCGATTCCCGCACGGGACAAATCTTTGTGTGATCCACAATTATTTGTTTCGGTCTGGGTATTTGTGTGTGTGAACTTTCATGTTTGTAAACGCACCCACGACACAGGGATAAATCCTAGTGTGGGGCGAAGTTTTTTAAAAAGACAAAAAAAGAAAATTTTGAATCCTAAATCTCGAATCATAACTTGACATACGTCTTCCATAAATCATCTCTGTCACTCTTAATTCAAATATTATTTACAATTAAAAACAAATCTGGCAAACAGTCTTTATTCAGAACCGACTAAAAAGTCCTGATTCTACGGAAATATGGTAGTATGTACGTAGGTACATACTGTACTATACATACAGTCTGTAGAGACTAATGACTGTGGATAGATGACATATCAAGAGTTGGAGGTAGAACTTGGAGTAGATTGGAACAGGACCGCGAAGAACGTCACAAAAGGGAAGATTTTTATACACTGCAGCAGGTTATAGAAAGCTGAAAGATTACAGACAGCCTGTTTGAAATAGTATAATAATACATCATCATCATCAGACTAGTGATCGCCCATTGGTCGAAATTCGACCACAATTTTTTATTGATTAAATGTATTTTTTTTCATAATTAAAAAAAAATATCAGCATTCTGCACTCCTTCTCTATAAGTGTGGGAAATTTCATACTCTGTCCGCGCAATTTTCGTAAAAAGGGGTACAAAGTTTTTGCTTCACGTATTAATATAATGATAATATCTTTTACAGATCAGCGTGGACGAGAGAAAAGGAATAAACAAACAAACAGTTTGTTACGTGAATAGAAATATTACTATTTCTTACGGGCTCTCTAGATTTAAATTCCTAGAAAATATAGTTTGTCTGAGTGGGCAGGCGAAGTTGAGACAGGGTTCTGAGTTTCTCTTTATGTGTTTTCCCCTCTGGGGGGAAATCATTCTGATGATACTCCAATTTAGAGAAAAATTAACGAAACAATTTTATGCTAGCTTTAAAAATATGGTAATTGATATGTAAATAAATTATTTTATTAAAATTTGCGCATTTTACTAATAACCCGAGGTTCGCGAAGGTGCATTTGTTATTATAGTGATACTTTTATAACCAGCAATAGGCGAATTTGCGATTGATGTTGTATCTTAGGAGACGAAGTTTGAATACGGGTTTGAATCCTAAATGGAACAAAGTGTTTTGGAGATTTTTTCGACTGTCCTGTTAGCTGTATCCTGGAATAGTGGCCGGTAAAATGATTATAGGCTTACTCCCTATTATTAAACTGGGACTCATCATCATTAGTAAAATGAGGGTGTAAAGTACCACCAGTTCATATGTTCGGGCGGCTAAAAATGGAACTAAAGTTTTCAAATAGCATTAGTGACATTTTTACAACGGGTGGTGCCATCGTCAATTGGACAAATATGTTGGTGGCTACCCAGTACACCTCTGCCACCATTGCTTGAGTAATATAGTCGTAATGGTGTATCGTACTGAACCCTTTTCACGCGCATTTTACTTTAAACCAAAGTATAATACCTTAGGCGCAGATCTGATTTGCATAAATAGCATAGAAGAGAAGAAATAGTTCTTAATTTGCGCACACATTAATGAAGGCATGGTCCAAGGTTAAAACAAAGGTCGGAGCGGCTTACTTGTGCATGTAATCGCGGGTTTGAACACTAGACGAGATAAATGTGTTCACGAATGTGTTGTAACACGAATTTTTGTTTCGGTCTGGGTATTTGTATATGTGAATATAATCTTACCATGACCAAATAGACCGGGTCTTATCTGAAGGACAAGTCAGGAGTCTCCGTAACCGGCGAGCGTGTATGAGACGAATTATGAGAGTAGAGGAAGCCAGAGAGGTATGTAAGGAAAGAGCCTGTTGGAACTCTGTACTCTCTGCCTACCCCGTAAGGGATCTGGCGTGATGATATAGAATATAATGTTTGTAAACGCAGTGACGAGAGAGGATTCATTGACAAAGTAGGGCTACGTTAAAAAAACACAAACATTATACTAGATACTTCGCTCTGTAGACATAACCGTCACACTATGTGTTATGATGCCAATTTTCTGACACCCCTCTTTTATTACATAATCTTAGTAACAACGTTATGAGTAATAAGGTGACACTTCACAAAGCTCGCATACGGCCCATCATGACGGACGCTTGTGAGGTGTTCGGGCACGCCGCCCGCTCTCACATGGATAGACTCCAAACGGTTCAATCCCGTTTCCTCCGCAAAGCCGTCGGAGCTCCGTGGTTCATACGGAATGTCGATCTCCATTCCGATCTCGGTCTCGAACCTATTATACCGCGTGTTTATTAAAAAGGCGTCAACCCTATATTTCGCGAACGCGTCCTACCATAGGAATCCGCTAATCGTAGCCGCCGCTGACTACGAACCTAACTCCTATCAGCCACTACCGCCATCCACGGCATGTTCTCACAGACCCTCCCGCCGCCCTTACATACCTTCTTTCGGACACAGATACTACACACAGGAGCAGACACCGACCTCGCCGGCGAGGTCGAAGAATCCCTTGCCCGCCAGCCGGTGTAGAGCAGCACGGCGAGACACCTAGTATATGCTCTCCCCCATAGCGACTGCCCAAGCCGAGGCCGTCCCTCCTTGAGGCGCCTTTGAGCTAGTTTCCCCCTTGGCCTGCTGGCTCAAGTGTAGTGGTTGCACTCTCGCATTCTTGTCCGGTGAAGCGGTAAAGGCTCCGCGGCCAATAGCGTAAATCAAATGCAAACAATCTCTCACACAGTTTTTAATGACTCTAAATTACGAGGATTCTGAAGAATTACTAATAATAGACAAATAATTTGCTGATCCTATCCTTTATTTTTACATAAGTTTCATATTAAAAAATCGCAAAATAAACATGCAAAAACTTTTATTACTTTTTAAGCGTTCGGCTATCACTTGTACCATACCCTAAGTCTATCATAATAAAAACGGGTACTGGGGACCTGGCACGGACTTTATTTCGTTACAGTAAAGTTGTCGAGAACGCGTGCTAGCACGGTTATCCTTACTATAGTTAATTTAAGCGTAAAAAGGAAGGCGTATAAATTCGTTTACCTTATACTCATGTCGCTCTGTTTGTGTTTGGCCCCTTGGGCATAGTATTGATGCGTCGGGTGCTCGATGTTTTGTCGTCGGGTGTTTGTTTTGTTTTTTTTTTTATGTATTACAATTACCCGCAATTGTTTGTAATAGTGTATAGAATGTATTGTTTAATTCTATCCTTTTTTATGTTTTGTTTAACATCCGTATAAGAAGGGAGGGTACAGCAGCTGTAACACAGGTCTCTGACCTAGCACGGCTGCTATAGTTATTATATTTTTATATTTTAGCATATTTTTATGGATGTTCTTAAGATAATGTGTCTAATATAAATGTAAATATTATATTATTACTGCAATGTTATATGTTATATTTTATACTTGTAAAATGTCATATGTTAAATTGTTGAATAAATTATTATTATTATTTTTTTACTGAGATTCACGAGATTATTATTATTATTATTATTAAATCATTCTCACACACAAAAAAAAATACGCACAGAGATATGACTGCGTGCATAGACCGGTACGTATTATTTGACGGTAGTCGAACTAACTCACTATGATCCTTTTGAGGTTTGTAATCGTTATAGGTAGCAAATATTTAATTGAAATTCAAGCATATGCGAAAGACAAAAGCACAAGTATAGTATATTATTATACTATAGTAAACTATCTTATTGAAAGTATTGAGCCAGAATTAAATTTACTTGAATTTGTTTTATAGTTATTTATGTGTTTCACAATATGTAACTATTAGTAGTATAAAAAATAGCCACCATTTTGAACTTTTAGAAACTGCACCGGTCGATACCTAAATCGATATTGACGGTTCCTGTGGTTTTACATTGGATATATTTCAATGGATTGAGGACTCTGCGAAAAAAACGTGGTGACAAGGATACTCACTTCTAAGTGGGCTTCATAGGGCTCTAGTCTTAAGTCTCTTTCTAAGTAGGGTGACCAAACATTGGCACGATTATGGACTTTATGACATATAATTAACGTATTATTCTCGGGCACTGTTTATTGCCGTAATTCTTTCTTTCGACGCATATTCCTTAAATAAGTAGTAGTCAAAGTTTTTGGTCATACTGTCCATTTTCTTTCTGACTGTACATTTTTTTCAGAATCTGTAAATTCAGCTCCAAATATCGCAAAAATTAAGGATAGCATCCTAGGGCCGCTTTTATGTATCTACAACGGTTGAGATAGCTGTCCTTACTGTCCCATCTTAATCCATCCTATATACAAAGACGATTGAGAACCTGGTTCGTTTCAAACTCGGTAATAAATGGTTTACAGCGTATTTAAACCATATCATAAATAGGTATAGTCCGTATTAGTTCTACCTTATGGTTACCGTACTGTATCGTAATGGGTGCGAGCGTGAAAGCGGGTTCCAGGTTATTGCTCTCACTCATCATAGTTTCTCGAGTTGTTTAAATCATAGAAAATTCAATGTTGTGTGTGTGAGTAAAATTTTAATTTTCTCTAGCAATATTTTGTCAGTACTCAATCTATTGTAATATATCCATGGGTTTTATAATATGCATGTATTATTAAAATTAAAATATTGCCACCATTTTGAACTTTAAATTTGTAACAGTACACATTGAGAAACCACAGATATACTTTGATATAGATTTTGGTAACGATTGGTGCATTAACCTTGTCGACAGACTTGTTGGAACTGGGATTTGGCGTGATGATATAGATAACGTACCAACTGTAAAAGAACACACGGTTGGACCGAAGAGCCATCTTTAATAATAATAATAAATCTTTATTGCCCATACAGAGATCCATAGTTTTAAATTTAGTATAAAATAAAATTATATAAAGAAAAAGTAAAGAAATTGAAAGTTTTTTTTTTTTTAATTTTAATGTCCGTTACGTTTGAAGTGTTTTACTACAATTTCCAGGATTGGGCCTAGTTTCCTAGACTGCTACTAAATAGAGGTAATAATACCAGCTGGTAATAATTATGGCCGGTGTCCGTCCCCTTTGAAATAGTCCAGCTTTTGTCTATCAAACCCCATTTACATAGCTCTTGTTTTCTTTCCATAATTTGCAGTAGTCCTCACACCTGCCGGGGTCAGTCCGCTGGTTATGGCTCTTAATTTTCAGCAAGTGATCTCTGCAAGTGACTAACATAACATTAATTACTCGCAAAGGGCGTGTTGGACCCATGTCCCCATTCAAGCCTTTCTAAGGTCCGGATAAAACCCGTAAATCTCAGCGAGATACAAATATAATAATAATATCAGCTTATACTGTCCCAATGGGAAAGGCCTTCTCTCACAAATCGAGGTGAGAGAAATTAGGTCATACTCCACCACGCGAACCCAGTGCAGATTGGTGGAAGCAGGTTTGTGGCCACCTGCTGTTGGAACTTATCAAGCCTAACAATAACCACGTTAAGTGGTAACTAGGATCAACGGCTTAGCGTGCCTTTTAAGCACGGAGACGCTCAAATATGAAAATGCCACAAACGGCCACCCATCTCATGTTGACCGAGTCGAACGCTGCTTAACCTTGGTAAAAACACTGCGATCGTATAGCGCTACGAGCGCAGAGAGATAATATCCAGGTTTAAATATTAAAAGTGGCCACACCGACACGAAAAGGCGATTGAGACAAAGCAAACCAACATTTTCGTAAAAAAATAAAATATTTTATTCGTAACACATATAATTTTATTATAAAATTATAATTATTCATATTATATAACAATTATAATTACGCTATTATTTACATTACTTAAAAAGATAAAACAGTACTATCACAACGACACCAGTCCCGCAGCATCGAATAGTTTGGACTTTGCTGTGGCTTAGGAATTTATTGACCCCTAGTCAAAGCAATCTAGATCTTGCCAGGGTCAATAGAACTAGACTTAAAATAAAGGGCTACCGCGAAAAAAAAAGCGTTTTTGTACTCCACACACTTCAAAAAGTTTATGGATGTGCTCTATAGGAAAAAAAAAAATTGCTTTACATTTTCTAATCCCAAATCGAAATGCTTAAGAATTAATCAAAAGACTTTACTTAAAACATAGCAAACAATGGTAGCAAAGTTTTTGTAGAAAGGTTTATTGTTTCATAATGTAGTTTACTTAGAAAATGATAAAATTTGCACATTCGTCGATTATTTTCGAGCGCGCGCTTAATATATCCGTCCCTTATTATTCTTTTGTAAACTATTTGCAATACTATCACCCTCCAGGTCGATAAATGGTCCATTGCCTTTAACAGTGGAACACTTTGGGGTCAAAACTCATAAAATAACGATAGTCTTCTGTGGTCTAAACAGACGCCATGCATTTTACCTGCATGCCAGCCGTAAAATCGCAGTTTGGATTCCGCTTGCAGTCGGCGCGCAGTTCTATTGAAAACAATATAATAGTTCTGCGGATTGCGCAGTTAGTTGGAAGTTTTGATGAAGTTATATCAACCTTCCAAAGTGTAATTTTGCAGCGGGTATGCAGTTCAAACGCACCCCGTCTGTTTATACTCTCAGTACCTGCGGTCCGTATAAGAATCACAGGCTTCTGGTAGTAATAAGCGGATAGCTATCCGCTAGTACTACGATGTCCTACTGTTTACATCAGTGGCGTATTTACCAGCAAGCTGAGTAGGCTAGAGCCTAGGGGGGCAAATTTTAGGGGGGCTGCAAATTTGGCTCAAAAATTGTTTTGTCTTACAGAAATAAAAACACATTATTATATACACGTGTAAGCAGATTTAAGGCATGCCTTACCCCACCTTGAGCTTTTCTCACCTTGATTGAGCTTTTCTTACCTCAAAAATATACCCAAAGACCATTTCTTGTGTAAACTTCACTCAATCGTGAGATCTCTTAGTTCACAGGTATACTAATAACGGGAAAAGCTATTGTAATGATGACGATAGAGTGCAAATCATCAAATTTCATCGACAAAGAAAGTGTAATTAATATGACTGTGAACTAGGATACTGAATTGCAGAGGTTAGTAGGGGCGGCAAGAATTGAATAACCAGTGGTGAATTTACACATTTGCCGCACGAAGTTGGTACGCCACTGGTTATGTGGTTGTTAAAAAAGTTCTAATTTGGGAACTGAATCGATTCCATGTTATGTTACATTTTTTTAAATAACTTAATTTGGCTAAATTTGCTATAACTTATTCCAAAATGTCCCTCGATCCCCTGTTTTCAATACGCTTAACCATGTTTAAAACAAAACAGCGATTTCAATTGCACTTCTTAACTTTATCCGTCAATATGCTAGGTTTTGTAGTTATTATCTATAACTCTTGAAAATTGGAACTTTCATTGTGTTGTCGCTTAAAATACGGCGTCGTGATTTTTCAATACTGGCAACACTGCGAAAGGTCGCCATCTTGAAGCCGCCATATTGGCTGATCGTCGGTTGTCGACGGATTCTCGGCCATTTCGTTCTGATCCAGCAACACGGAGGGTTGTCGTGAGAGCTCCGTTGAGTAATCTACCCTCAATCATTTAATTATAGGAAATTATAGTTGTAGTGATTATTGTTAATAAGTGTGTTCAGAATTTGATAATTCGTTAAACACGTATCTTAGTTACTCACAAGTTTTTACCCGGTGTAACAAATAAGTGAATATTGCTGGTGTTTGAACTGATTTTTCTTTATAATTCTCGTACTGGATTTGTAAATCAAAATTCTAATTTGAGTGTCTGAGGTCTTGCGTTATTTAAATTACACCAATCAGAATCCAGTCAAAACCTCGGAAATGCAAGTTTATGGACTGCAAGTCATATTTTTCATGTTTCTAAGAAACCCTTTGCAGTGTGAATGAAATTTTCCTCTTTTGCATTAAAAATGCCTTACCTGTGGTACATTATAAGGTACCTAACAATTAGAACATTCACCATAATAATTTAAGATGCCTATATATACATATAAAAATAGATTTTTAATTTCTTAAATATAATGCGAAGTAAATTCGTTCAGTATATCCCGCCTAAAATAAAATAATTAACACTTAACGCTAATAGGTACCGAATTATTACAATAAAATTATTTATATGCATTACGTATATTCGATTTGTTTTCTGAGTTTAGGCTTTCTCAAATTTTGAGGCTCTGTAAAAAAAAATAAAAAAATATTATATACAAAATAAGAAAAAAAAAGCGGGGGAGGCAGAGGTGTACTGAGCACATCCACTTTTCACCGACGATGTTTGGTCCCATGTAATAGGGCGCGAGCCTATTGCCATAATATGAAATAATATTTTTTTCGAAAACAATGGGTTTTGAAAGTCCTGTGTCGTGGGTGCGTTTACAAATAATTCACATACACAAACCACCAAGACCGAAACGAATATTTGTGGGTCACACAAAGATTTGATCCGTGCGGGGATTGAACCCACTACTACTTGATCTAGTGGGCACAACGGGTTAAGCTCTTAACCACTGGGTCTTTAAATTTAACAATAAATCTTTAATTAATTACCACGTCCGGTGGGTCAGTCTAAAAACCGTTTAACATAAAGAATCAACACTAATCTTTCAGAGCTTTTGAATCAGTAGGTTAATTTAATATGCCACGCCAGGCAGACCATTTGTCTCACTGAGTTTTTTATGACACGACAAGCGTGTCATGAGTGATCACAAATCGGCAAAAAACCATTGTACACAACAAATCAATACTGACTTTCCAGAAGGTTTTAAGTGTAGGTTAGATTTTTAATATGCCATGCCAGGTAGATCATTAGTCTCACTGAGTTCTTTATGACACGACAAGCGTGTCATGAGTGATCACAAATCGGAAAAAACCATAGAACACAAAAAATAAACACTGACTGCAGAGAGTTTAATGTGTAGGTTAGATTTTATTAGCCTCACTAGATATTTTTTGATATCACGCCAGGCGTGTCTGTAACCACAAATTTTCTAAAAAGCCGTTAGTTATAAAGAATTAATACTGACTTTCCAGAGAGCATCTCCTGTATCTCTTGGAAGCTCTTGCCCTTAGTCTCCGGCACCACGAAAAGCGCGAAGAAGAATGAGACGACGCAGCATCCCGCGAATACGAAGAAACTACCACCCATCCCGATGGCATCACTTATTGTATTAAAGTATCTGGAATACAAAAGTACTTATTAGCAAAGTCATCATTACAAAGCTATGACTACCTACCCAAAGATGGCGCCGAATATAAACTCGGTAACTCCAAATATTTCTAGATCACGATATGAGAGTTTACCTGATGCGTAGCATATATACTGTTTTATATTGTTTATATTGATTGATTGACTCAGATATTAATTGAAACACAAATGGACTTGTTGACAATATCAAGATGGACGATGACAGTAGACTTGTGTAATAGACAACAGAGTTTAGTGATGAATAGACAAGACTAAATACTAAAGAGTATTTATATAGACATAGTAAGCATAGGGAATACAACATATACCAGGCCCCGACAACAACTCTGGTTTTTTGGTGGGAAGTCGAAGAGTGATGTCGTTAATTGGTTTCAATTTCCAAAAACTTGTGTTATTTCGAAATATAATGTGTAATGTATTCTTTTATGCGCGTGAGTTGTACGGTCGGGAATCGAGGAGTTGAATTAAATCTTATAAACACGATTATGCACCTCACTGGATATTGGCAAAATACACTTATATTAGTGTGGAGTCATAACTTAAAGCAGCAGAAGAATGCAACAACTCTCGGGGAGAGACAGACCCCGCCAAACAGTGGAAGTCTGGATGGAAGATCTTCCCTTTAACAAATCCTGCCACAACTTTCCCGCCACAACAACTCTTGCATATCAGTTGGACAGTGTTTCGCTTACGTGTGTGTGCATTTGTGCAGGAGTGCGTGCGTGTACGCACTTAATAGTCCTACAAAGTTGTAATAATATGTGAAAATAAGCAGGACACATGCCGAAGATCGGACAACAGGTGGGGGGAAAAGGATGCTTAAGTGTAGTCCACAAATTGGTCATTGAAATGTAGGAAGAGAACCCGCAAGGTGGACTATTTAATAGAGATGGGTCGTATTTATTAGAACAGATCCGAAGAACACGAAAGACCGAGAATGGGTGGCACCTAATCCAATTCTGACAATACTTAATTCACCTAATATTCATATTCCATACAAACTATAAACTAATGATTAGCCGTTTAGCGCACACTCACACCTGCTCCCACGCTATCTCACTCACTCATATGCTATAACGTCTTTGCTTTCCTGCTTACGTATAATGGTGGAGGGAGCGAGACAGGGCTATACAACGCGTATTGATATAAAACAAATGTTAATATAATGAATTGAATATAATGAATTTAATATAATAATAATATAATCTTTTAATACGCCATCTTGCAAACGCTAAACTTTTGCGGAATATTTAATTTCGCAAGACTCAAAACTTCATACATTCGTAAGGTGAGTCCTAACCCTGTAAAAAGTGTGAAGGGAAGATACCAATTCATCAGTAATATTTTATTAAATGATAGAAAACAAGTATTAGTTTATTCAACCAATTTCGTGCAAAAATGTCGCTGATAAAAATAAAATAATTTTTGATTATAACTTCCATTCTCTAAAAAATGTGATTAGGACTGTACCCGTACTTAACTAAAAAGCAATTTAAGATTCAGTTAATTCAAATATCGATAATTTGATGTCAGGATTTGATATAGAATAGGCGGATTGAGATCACCAACTAACGATATGTGTATAAAATCATTGAGATTAGGTGGATTAGGTGGAATAGGTATTTGGATCAGGTATTTATGCAGACTAGGAACAGGTGTACTTAGTACCTAATTTAGCTAATACGACCCATCTCTACTATTAAACCTAATTAAGATGGCCGGAAAGGGCTACATGCAAAATACACAAGACCGAAGGGAATACAGTGCCATGGAAGGAATCTACACTCAGCAGTGGGTGACATTGGATTGAAAATGATGACAACATTATACTTAACGGAAAAATGAGTAACAACGATCCGTATAAGATTCACAAACTCAGAAGCGTACTCTAAACTCGGGCTGTGTGAAATTCATGTTTGCAAACTATTCTTTTTGGTTACTACATGAAGAAATAAACGTACCTGGTAACCAAGAATGATAAGACCCAGCAGAAGGCGGTCGCAATAGGCGCCGCGACAGCCTTTACTTCGATGGGTAGGAGTTCCGCCAGGACGGCCCAGGGGAGAGGGCCCAGGCCCCAGCAGTACGTGATGATAAACAGCATCAGGGACAAGAGAGGCAGAAAGCCTATGCTTGACACCACTGGGCTGTCGTTCACGTCCAAAATGAAGTACATGCCTAGAAGAGCCTGTAAGAGGAAGAGATAACCTGTAAAATTAATCTTTTTTAAGCTGGTGATCCTAGTCAGGATATAAGGCAAAAGTTATAAAATTATTGTATTGTCATTGGTCCAAATTCAAGTTAATCGGAGGCCTTGAAGTTGGTGAAAAATACGTTAGAAGAATCCATTACATAGATACATAGTTACACGTCAAGCTAATAAAAGCAAGTGAAATAAAATATATATATAGAGAGATGAGGAAATCCGCAGGAGAACCAACGTCACCGATATAGCTCTCAGAATTGCTAAACTTAAGTGGCAATGGGCGGGGCACATCGCTCGTAGAACAGGCGGCCGTCAAGGCAGAGCTTCTCGAGTGGCGACCACGTACTGGAAGACGTGGAGTGGACAGACTTTTTTTTCTTTTTTTAAAAAAAAAACGTAGCCCCACCCTAGGATTTATTCCTGTGTCGTGGGTGCGTTTACAAACATGAAAATTCACAAACAAATACCCAGACCGGAACAAATAATTGTGGATCACACAAAGATTTGTCCCGTGCGGGAATCGAACCCGCGACTATTCGACACAGTGGGCGAAGCAGCTCTTAACCACTGCGCTAAATCGTGGACAAGGTGGACCGTTCCTCTTCTTCCAGTCACGATATCAGAACAAAAGAGTGAATTTTGTGTCTCGCTAGATTGAACATGGCGCAATTGAAGTGAGTTACGATATTTTGTAGGACATTGTAAGTCTTCAATGAAACAGATCTCTGGTATGACTCACCAAGCCGATAGCAGTACCACAAGAAGAGATCAAAAGCAGGATCCTGCGCCCGAGTCTGTCCACTACGAACGGCGTTATGAGAGATGCCAATACCTGTAAATAATAAACATAATTCATCAAATATTTTTCTCGTTTGTGCCATTTTTATATTTAAGCATATCCGGGCTCCCGAATATGCGTTAAGCCAATAGTCCCGGTTACAACTTAATGTGGGAGTGGTTAAGCCAAGTTGGACGCTTTAAAGGCGGCTTGATATGTTCTTACAGCAGGTGACCACAAACCTGCCTCTGTACGACCGCGGTGTTCTTACCGATCACTAAGGTTAAGCAGCGCACAGCTCGGTCGGCCTGAGATGGGTGACCGTTGGTGGCATTTTCATATTCGTGCGTCTTCGTGCTTCGGATGGCACGTTAAGCCGTTGGTCCCGATTACCACTTAATGTGGCAGTCGTTAAGCCAAGTTGGACGCCTAAAAGGCGGCTTGATAAGTTCTAACAGCAGCTGACCACAAACCTGCGTCCACCAATTCGCACTAGTCCGCGTGGTGGAGTATGACCACTCTCTCACCTCGATCTGTGAGATAAGGACTTTGCCCAACAGTTAGACAGTATCGACTGATTTCTATCTATCTATCTATATCATCACGCCAGATCCCTTGCCGGGTAGGCAAAGAGTACAGAGTTCCAACAGGTTCTTTCCTTACATACCTCTCTGGCTTCCTCCACTCTCATAGTTCGTCTCATACACGCGTCAATCCCAATAATATAATAATAACATCACCACATACTGCCCACTGCTGGGCAAAGATCTTCTATCACAAATTTTAACAAAGGTGAGAGTGATCAGGTCATACTCCACTACGCGGACTCAGTGCGGATTGGTGGAGGCAGGTTTGTGACCTACTGTTGGAGTTTATCAAGCTGCCTATAAATCTTCCAACTCGGCTTAACGACTACCACATCAAATGGTAGCCGGGACCAACAGCTTGGCCTGCCTTTGGAAGCACGGAAACGCTCAAATATGAAAATGCCACCAACGGTCACCCATCTTAGGCTGACCAAGCCATGCGCTGCTTAACCTTGGTGATCGGTAAGAACACCGCGGTCATACAGCGCTACGAACGCATCGCAGCGAATCCTTAGTATCTCTCTAAAATACATTAAGTGTCAATGGTTTCTCGCTGTTGCCCACGACTCAGGAATAAATCTAGACTGCAAATTCTTGTAAATTTAATTTACACAGGTCTGAATATCGACTGTATTTAATCATGAATTGACCCGCATTCGGTATCGGCTCAGTCTGATTTCAATATACCTAATAATGTCAAGTTATAAAATTTGAAATCTATTGTTGTTCGCATGTTGATCTCATATGTGCCTGTCACATTCTAAATAAAAAATATATGACTAAAATATCAATTCGACGTCTGTTTGGTATTTGATGATTATGTAAATTTAAAATTTTAACAGAATACCCTCAACTTTCACTCCGATCTCGATGTGGTCGATGTCAATGAAAAATTTGATATTAGACGAGAATAACATTTGTGAGATGTACAACATTGAGATTAGATCAAAACTGAATTTCCAACACTTTTAATTTCTACCATAATTTTCTTTCTAGTGTGTGGAATAAAAAAGAAAATCTTTACCTGAACTCCCCCAACGATGATGGTAGCAATAGAGGAGTCGAGGTCGGAGCCAGCGCTCTCAAAGATGGTGGTCATGTAGAACAATACTGCGTTAATACCCGATAGCTGCTGGAAGAACAACAGCGCACAGCTGATGTAGAACGCTTTGAAGTTACTGCCACGGAACACGTCGGCAATCTGAAATTAAAGAGCATTATGGCGCACTTTCTTCCTTCCAATATAGTTGAGGGGAGTGATGGTTGTTCTAGTAGTTCTATGACGGTGGTTAAAGAAGATTGGAGGTCAGTGACACTTTCTGCCATTCAATATGATTAAGGAGAGTGAAGGCTGCTTTAATAATGATACTGTGATGATAGTTAAAGAAGATTGGAGGTAAGAAAGAGATCCTTTATACCACCAATATGGTAAGGGGGGGGTTTTGGCTGCTCTAGTAGTGAAACTATGATGGTGGTTAAAGAAGATTGGAGGTAAGAAAGAAATAATTTTTCCCTCTAATATGGTAAAGGGGGAGTTATGGCTGCTCTAGTAGTCATACTGTGATGGTGGTTAAAGAAGATTGGAGGTAAGAAAGTGACACTTCCTGCCATTCAATATGATTAAGGAAAGTGAAGGCTCCTTTAATAATCATCTTTAACTTGCATTACAGTAGATGGAAGTTAAAGAAGATTGGAAGGAAGAATATTCTTTTTCATCTTAACACCTATACTATACCACATACCTACACGCTTTCTTACTAAGCTGTTGCAAATACAATAGGTCAACTATACTCTTTGAATATATTTTTAATCTCATATCTCGGCCATAAAGCATTGCAATACGAGATGTGATGAAGATTAAAGAGATAAACGTGATCTTTCCCCCAATAAAGTTGTGGGAAGTAATGGCTGCTCTAGTTATATTGGCATATATCCAGATAGATTTTTACTCTCTGAATATATTATCATTGGTCTCAAATCTTGGCCGTGAGACAGCGTTTGGCGGAGAAAAAAAAAATTAATTGAAAAGGCAACCCGACCCTTCTCAGATTAGATGAGATTAAAATAAATAAATATGAGGTTGAGCTCAGTTTGAGATTAAAATAGTGAGTTTAGCTGAACTGATTGATGAGTTAATGATGATTTTCCCTCAGACCAATACAAACTTTATTTTCGAGATATTAGAGTTGAACCTTAAGCAAGCCCTCTCTCAACTCGAACTTTACTTCAGTTGCTTGGTCTGTTCGAGTATTACTCTTAGATTTGAATGAACCTTGTGATTTTAATATTGTACTGGATCTCGAGCCACATATTTTACAAGCAATCTTTTAAATTCTGGAATATCAGAAGAAATAAAATGTAAAACTTACAGTCGCGGTCTTTTCCAAGGAAGCTCTGACTTCGCTAGACATTTTGTCGATTTCAGCCTGGACCCCAGCGCGAGTCTTACCTCTAATGGTGGCCAAGCACGAAGCGGCTGAGTCAACATCATCTGCGAAATAAATCATAATGACATCCATATTATCAATTACTGTCTTCCTATATCTGCTGTCTGGGATTGAATTGGAAATGGGTGCCATAATTGTATCATTCGTACAACTTACTGCTGTTGGGGCAAATAGTGCTTGAGTGGCAACCACGTACAAAATAACGGCATACCACCTTTATGGTGGACCAGAATAATGTGTCATACACCACCACGCGGACCCAGTGCAGTTGGTGGAGGCAGGTTTGTGGCCACCTGCTGTTAGAACTTATCAAGACGCCTTTAAGGCTTATTTGGCTTAACAACTCACAAGAAGTAGGAATCATAACTATAGGTGCCTTGAGAAGCATAGAGCTCGAAAATGGTTAGTCACAGGCAGTACATATTTTGTTCTCATCAGCATGGCATGGCCCAAGGTAATATGAAATACACATTGTAATTTCAGTCTTCCTGGAGCTAAAGCCCAAATCATGTATCCAATGCCTACAACAAATGAACACTTTGATAAGTAACATCTACTTGATGACCTATTTTAATATCATAGCTAGGGTGAACATCCGGACCACCGAAGGTATTTTCCGGTCAGCTGACAAGCCGCGCCGCCTTTCAATGTCATTTTACGTTTGGTAAAGGAAAGGCATGGTATACGTGTTTTAATGCACTTAATTACTATTGTAATGGAGATGTTACTTATTGAAGTGTTCTTTTTTTAATACCAGTAAACAGTAGGCATTGAGTATATCACCTGGGTTTTTGCTCCAGGAGGATTAAAATAACACCGTGACACTTCCATTATATAGTCTAAGACGGCGAGTGAAATTATATTTTTATTGGATTTTTTACCTTTATATAAATAGAACATAGGAGATTCTGGCATGAAGAAGAACATAATGCAGAAGACTGCAACAATAGCGACGCCCACATATGATACAACGCTGTAGGACGCGAAGGGACCGACGGCGTAAACCAGCAGGTAACCGTTTACAATGAATGCTTGCAGGAAGGAACCAAGAGCACCTCTGGAGTCGTCCTGTGGGGATAAAACTCAGTGTTACTATGGATACAGCTAAAAATATAAAAAGTCTAATGCTCCTTAGAATTTGGTAAATGAGGACAAATAAGAACACAAAAAGTTTAGTGCTCCTAGATACTATGGGTACAGCCAGGGACACAGAAAGTTTAAAGTTCCAAAAAGCTTAGTGTTCATCATCATCATCATCAGCCTATAACAGTCCACTGCTGGACATAAGCCCCTCCAAGTGCACGCCACTGGGTGCGATCCTTGGCTACTCGCATCCAGCCTCTGCCAGCGGCTCTACGAAGGTCATCGCTCCACCTAGCCTGAGGGCGTCCTGCATTACGTTTGCCAGTCCGTGGTCTCCACTCAAGAACTCCTTTGTCCCAGCGGTTATCGGTTGTTCGGCTAATGTGACCGGCCCATTGCCACTTCAGCTTACTAATCCGGTGGGCTATGTCGATTACTTTGGTTCTCTGTCGAATGACTTCATTCCGGATTCTATCCTTCAGAGAAACTCCGAGCATAGCCCTATCCATTGCTCGCTGAGTGACTTTGAATTTATGGTGTGTGTAAACAGGGTATTTAAAGTCTAGTTCCCCTAAATACTTACTGTAACTAGGAGTGCATTAAGGGGCAGAGAACATCTAGTTTTCTTAAAAACTTTGTGCTAGTATGGGTGCAAATAGGACACAAAAAGTCCAGTGATTCTCTAAACTCAGTGTTACTTTATGTACAGGCCTGG
This sequence comes from Phalera bucephala, assembly GCA_905147815.2. Classification (NCBI taxonomy): domain Eukaryota; kingdom Metazoa; phylum Arthropoda; class Insecta; order Lepidoptera; family Notodontidae; genus Phalera; species Phalera bucephala. The sequence goes on along the minus strand of LR990630.1, from coordinate 18,329,550 downwards.
GTCACAGGGAGCCTAGAAGCTCCTAAGAAATTAGAGTTTTTATGAGTACAGCCAATAGCACAGACATTTTAATGCTACTAAAACTTTAGGTTACATAAAGTCTATAGTAATTTAAGTGTTATTATGGATGGTGACAGCGCCCCAAAAAGTTTAGTTTTCTTAGAAACTTGGAGTTGTTATAGGCGCTGTTAAAAAGGGACTGCGAATATCTAGGACCCGTTGCAGAAACTTCATGCCTCTCGAAATCCTATTCTTATCATACGTTTTATACGTGACTAATTATTTTACAATACAACACAGTAATTTTTAAACGGTAACTTTGTGAGGGTCATCGACTATATATGGAGTAACTAGAAATAAATTATTCACTTAATAACACTGATCCTACCGTAGCAATTTCAGCGCAGTACATGGGACAGATGGTAAAGCACATTCCAGTAGCTAAGCCCCATAAGATGCGGCCAGCGTATATCATGCCGACGTTCTGAGCAACCGCAATGAGGATCCAGCCCAAGAATAATGGGATGGAAGAGGCAAGGAGGCCCCATTTGCGCCCAATCTTCGACGCTGCGAAACCACCGACGAACGGACCTGGGTGAATATAAGAAATGAAATGAGAAATATTGATTCAGCACAGCAGAAAACAGCAAAAAATTTTTAAAGGGACAAAACAAATAATAATCTACAATGAGCAACTTTCGCAAGTAAAGTTCGCTTCGGAAAAGAACGAATAATATTAATTGGTGTCTTTATGCATGTCAGCTTCATAAAACAATGTCCCACATTTAATTATTTACTTAGTAAGGAGGCTTCTCGAATAATAAAACGACGGCTAGGTAAACGGTAGATGAAGGTCAAGAATGCTTTGCAAAATTGGAAGCAGGATTATTGTAAATAAATTTTTAAATACTTATACCCATTATATGTTCTGCTTAATTGTACAGTGGGGTAACGTACATGATTGCTATAATAACTCAATATACAAATTCGTGTTGTTAGTCTTTAAGGAGTTCTCTGGTCCAAGATCTAATACCAAGTAAATTAAAATAGTTGGAGTACCTTGGAGTTAGACCGAACCCAAGCAAGAAGAGTTATTAAAATTTGTTTTGAGACAACAAAGTTATGGATAAAAATGCATTGTCATCGGAACTGAACCGATATTTTAACTCTGTAGGATGAGGTAGTGGTTCTAATTCAGCTTGCAAGATTTGATCTACACAAACATTGCAAGAAATTCTTTATTGTCAAGGTTGTATATTAAGAACAAATACTCTTCCATCGCAACCAGTTGCCAAGAAATAATATACAATCCTGTTTCGCAGTTGGTTGAGAAGCTCAGTTGCCGAAAGGTAAATAAAGGCTTGTAAAAAAATACAGTTTAGCAGGATCCTCGCTTACCAAGTATAGCTCCAAGTGTTAACACGGAGCCGACCCAGGCGAGCTCGTCATCCGTTAGCGGCCGGTCCAGAGGCGACTCGCCCTGTGTGCTATTGCTTAGCTTTATGTTGACTGGCGACGTCCATCCCATGCTATAGCCAGTGGAGACTATCGCGATATTCGCTGCAGACAAGATAATTATAAATAATAGTAATTATTTGCATGTGGTGGTCGGAAATCCTAGATGGAAGCCTAATAGGCGGCTTGATAAGTTCCAACAGCAGGTGACCATAAACCTGCCTCCACCGCACCGCACTGGGTACGCGTGGTTGAGTAAGACCTTATCTCTCTCACCACGGTCTGTGAGACCAGGCCTGTGCGCTGTAGTAGGAAAATATAAGCAAATTTAATCCTACTAATATTTTAAATGTGAAAGTTTGTATGTTTAGATGTTACTCAATCACGCAAAAACGACTGAACGAAATTTGGCACACAGAAAGTTCATTATCTGGATTACTGATATATGATACTTTCTATCCCGTAAAAATTTTAGGTTCCTATCTAAAGTAAACGCGGACGAAGTCGCGAACAGGGCGCTAGGTCATAAAATACTTTTATTGGTATCAAAAGAGGATGAATAGGTAAATTTAATATGTTTCAGTACCTGAATTAGGAGTAATTTCGTCAAAATGAATTCGTAAGGACTTGTCGACCGAAATCGGTAAGATAGCGGTCATTATCTATTTTGAGTCTGCAGGCCTATCGTAGCGGGATTGTATGAAGCTTTCTCTCTGTTGGGATATTTACTCAAGTTGTTTAAGTCAGTATCCAAAATTTTATCGCCATTATAACGAACTCTATATACAGTACATAGCCACATCAAAACCTCCACGTCTCAGTATTTACACAACGCTAAAATATTTATTTGCAAAGCGTACATCATTAACTAAATTTAATCTTCAACTAAATAATTATGTCAGATAATTTATATTATAAGTTAACCTAGAGTAAAGAGATAAGGCACTCGTAGCGGTGTGCGACTATAGTTTTCTTAGCGATCACCAAGGTTAAGCAGCGCACGGCTTGGTCGCTCTGTGATGGGTGATCGTTTGGCATATCCACACTCGAGCGCCTCCTTGCTATGGAAGACACGTTAAGCCGTTCGCCCCGGTTGCCTCTTAATGCGGTAGTCGTCGAGCCAAGTTCGAAGTTTTATAGGCGGTTTGATAAGTTCCAACAGCAGATGACTACAAGATAGTCACGGCAGATAACTTGCGGTGTAGGCAGTGAGTACAGAGTTCTAACAGGTTCTTTTCTAGTTCAATGTGCTATACAGGACAAAAATAGTTCGTTTCTTATCTATACAAATTGACCAGCTGATCGAGTGAACTTGCATGGGCAAGTGAAAAATCCGCAAAAAAAAAAAATTGTCGAACTAAAGTTATTTAGCCTGACGTTTGACAGCCGTATCTATAAACAAGTCTAAGTAATTACCTTATAATAATAATAGCCCTGTTAAGAAACTGTCCCACCGTTGGGCACGGGCCTCCTGTCAAACTGAGAGGGTTTAGGCCATAGTCCACCACGCTGGCCCAGTGCGGGTTGGCGAACTTCACACACCTTTGAGAAACTCTTAGGCATGCAGGTTTCGTCACGATGTTTTCCTTCACCGTTAAAGCGAGTGATAATTAATTTTTAATACGTGCGTGCCTGGGTTTGAACCCGAGACCTTTGACTTTGCAGTCTAACGATCTAACCACTACGCTATCACTGCTTACCTTTACTTAAGTAATTACCTTTACTTAGGTAATTTCTAGTCCGGTGAAGCTGTAAAGGCCCCGCGGCCAACAGCGTATATCATTCACACACACTTAAGTTAATTCTTACTACACCATTTATTTTATTCAAAAGTTGAGAAAACTATAAAAAGTTAGTTTTCTCAGCCAAGTAGAAAACAGTCAGAGATGGGCATAATATAATCAGATTAATGATTAACCACCCCCGCTTGGGGAATGTAGGCGTGACGATATATTAATGATTCCCGATAACAATTACATTTTGTAATCTTCAAAAATTACGATTACGCTTTTTATCTTGAATCATGATTGAATATTCAATATCCCTGGTGCGGAGGGTTCGGGGCAGTTCCAACAGCATCCTCAGGGCCATGGCTGATAGACTCGACTGTCAGTTCATGAATCATTGCTGTATGCTTCATGTACAGACTTGATTTGTGTGACTTATTGCGCTTTGTTGTTGTTAATGTTTCTTTACTAACTCTAATATTAAGACTAAATGTTTTACTAACACGTGACCCCAGTTGGTCGAAATAAATAATTTATTATTATATTATTATTATTATAATCTGATTACAATTTATCCATATCTCGTATTAGTCACCATTTTCTTTACTTAAGGGCCTACTGCGATCGAGAATTTATCGACTGCGAGAGTGACAGTGATGCAAGTACTTTACAAAAGAATAATAAGGGACGGATATATTGAGCGCACGCTCAGAAATAAACGACGTACGCGCAAAAACAATTTTTTTTAATTTCTAAAAATACTACACTTTGAAATGAAAAACTGCTTACAAGTAATTTATTACAATTATTTGCCATGTTTTTATGTAAATTGTAATGATTAGATCTTAAGCATTTCGCGTTGGGATTTTTTAACCTTTTTTTTAAACTTTAGATTTTTTTATCAAGGCAATTTCGTTGAACCGTTTATTCCTTTCATCAGATTCTAAAATATGCAGTCAAAACAGTATTTCAAAATTTAAAGTGTCTAGGCCATATACTTCTTGAAGTGTATGCAGTACAAATCCCCGTTTTTTTCCTCGGGAGCCCCTTCTGCAAAGAGCATTACCCTTACCTTTTCGACTTTTTCATTAAAAAACTAAACGTTAGACGTAATATTGCTAGTTTCAAAATATTCTGAATTACTGAAAAATTAAACAATGTTTATAAAAAAAAATCTGCTAAATAATCTGTCGGTCTGACAGTTGTTATATTTTTATTACTGCAGAGCATAATAAAACATTTTAATCTTTATGCAAATAAATTATATATCTTGTACTAATTAGTGAACAAATCACCACGAACAAATCACAAATCACTCAAAATAGCGCCATAGCGCAACCAAAATGGAACGCGCCGAGTGAGCAGCGAAACAGCGTATCCAAAACCAAGTCTGGAACGGGAGCCGGTGTATACACGGAAGGATACAGCCTAAGTCAAAGCATGGGCAGATTTGTATCAATATTCCAAGCAGAGACCTATGCGATAAATATTTGTGCAAAAGAGATATTGGATAAACGACTACAGGCAGGAGAATCTACATCTGTAGTGACAGTCAGCCCTGCTTGTTACAATTAATTGCCATATTTTTATGTAAATTCCATTGATTAGATCATAAGCATTTCGCGTTGGGATCAGAAAATGTAAAGTGGTCCTGCACCGTGCGCCAATACATTTGAAGAAGTGAGTTAACACACCCGGCGCAGTGAACGGATTTAGCGCAATTGCGCAGCGCAGCACAATGTGTATGATACAGCTTCTTTAGTACGTAGTACAGATTACTTCAGTGGTTGAAAATAAGCATTTTCTTTTAATTGTTAAGGTTGCCTATCTCAATCGGTAAGAACAGAACACTTTTACAATAACTTTGTTGTGCGTCTGTCTGTCTCTTAAAAGCCTTTTTAAAAGCTTTATTCAATTTGCAATGATCGCATGTCTGTCTCACTTTCCGGTTCAAATCTTGTGATCCCTTTTTCAAGCACTTGGTATCTGATAGTGCTGAAATTTTGTAAATTATGTAAGTTCGGTGACAATGTAATAATATTGTACTATGGAGCTGGTCTGATGATGGAGTAGGAAGGTGACCATAGAAACATGTGAAATATACAACGTAACCGTGTTTAGGCTCGTTAGATTGGTATTAACGAGTACTTTCCAGTTAGACAGGGTACAGGGTCTGATGATGAAGCCGGAAGGTGGCCAATAGAACGATCTAACTACTCAATATAATCCCGCCCATGTTTGGGCTCAGTGGATTTGTCTTGAGGAGTACTTCAGACCCGGATCGTGTCCAGGGTCTGATAATGGGACCGGAAGGAAGCTATAGGAACTTTTCAACTAAATAAAATATCTTCGTTGTTTTTGCTATAAAAGCTAGTTTTTAAAAAGATCTTTTTAATCTAAAATTATTGTCTATGCGAATTCCGGGCACCCTGTAGAGTCAGTGCCATTACCCCACGTAAGACCCATAACATACGAACATTGTGTGTTCAAACACTCGTATATTCTGCGTACTCTAAGCCAAGCCCTTGTTCTATCAAACACATTTTACCATCAGTACCCTTATTTGCTATGAACAATCGCGGCGCGTTATGATTACTAAGTGACTACGTGATCATCACGTAACCGTATTCTGCATACCACTGAAGTACTATCAAACGATTATTGTTATATTTGTCATAGCAAATGCTACTTTTTAAAAATTATAATGATAAATAGAAAGGCCGGTCCGATAGAACAATTAAGTTAAAAGACTAGCCCGCTGAGTTTCTAGCTGGATCTTCTCAGGGTGAGGCCCCGTTCCGATCCAGTGGTGATTTTAAAATGTATAGTGCTACAAGGATCTTTGGGCCCTTGGATAACATTAATAGGGGGCGTTGGTGTGAAATTAGGGTTAACATTTAGTGCAATTATCCTTTTTATAAGAAGATATTTTAACAAGTAGGTCCGCACAGTTACTAATCACAAAAGAACTTATATGTAGATATTATACTTTGAATTTTCCGATGAAAATACTCACGAAATAACTTGCTCTCTGTTAAAATATTGTTGAGGTTTTCGTTATTAATCTAATGTATCCTCTTTCTTCCTACGATCTCTATCCCCTGTCAATAATGGCTATTCTATTGAATACGCGTCAAAGTCATCGCATCTCCACTTTTAGTTAAGTTTGTTAAAGAAAGGAGCGGCCTGCAAGGAAAGAACCTGTTGGAACATTAATATTGTTTAATTTCATATTAGATATCATTCTGAAGGACAAGTCAGGAGTCTCCGTAACCGGCGAGCGTGTATGAGACGAACTATGAGAGTGGAGGAGGCCAGAGAGGTATGTAAGGAAAGAACCTGTTGGAAATCTGTATTCTCTGCCTTGATAGATAGATCTACGTTCATATCACCGCATGCATTTCCGTCGATTAAGAGTGTTGCGCACTTGACCCTTTTCAAAGAGACCATTAATTCGGTGTGAAAGGTTCTCCTTGACCTCTTCTGATGCATATTAGATCTATCATGGAGGGAGATCAATTGATCTCTATCTAATCTATATCATCACGCCAGATCCCTTGCAGGGTAGGCAGAGAGTACAGAGTTCCAACAGGTTCTTTCTTCATATACCTCTCTGGCTCCTATACTCTCATAGTTCCGTCTCATACACGCTTGCCAGTTACGGAGACTCTTGACTTATCCCTCAGATAAGACACGATTATTGTCGGTTAACAAAGCTGATAAATAATTTTAGCTCTTGTATTTCTCACCAGAAGAAATAGAACAACAAACTATTTGATGCGTAAGCCGCTCCGCTCACTGGATCGAATAGTGGGACACTATGGGACGGGACAACTCTTTGTGTAACCCACAAAAATATTTGTTTCGGTCGGGTATTTGTATATGTAAATTTCTTGTTTGTTAAAGCATCCGACACACGAACCAGAATTAATTCCTAATGTGGGGTACGTTTAAAATAGAATGGAGGTAAATAAGCATATAGATCAGACTAAAAGCATAGAAGGAACGTTAACAGGATTATATATTTGCAGTGTTTACACTCATGTCATGCCAGTGATAAGAAAGGGGACAAATCTATCGTAATCAGTTACACTCTTCACTCTACTTTGACGGACGATTTAGCGCAGTGGTTAAGAGCTTAAGCCGCTCCGCCCACTGTGTCTAATAGTTGCGGGTTCGATTCCCGCAAGGGACAAATCTTTGTGTGATCCACAATTATTTGTTGCGGTCTATATATTTGTGTATGTGAATTTTCATGTTTGTAAACGCACCCACGACACGGGAATAAACCCTAGTGCCCCGCACTTTACGTTACGTTACGTTTACTTACGTTTTTTTTAAAACAGACAATATCAAACTTGTACCTTTTTTTCATTTAATTACACGTGTTCACAAAAAGTGTACAGCTGAACTGGGTTTATAATATCTCTATGCTTTTAGTCTTGTCTCTATAGTTGTAAGGGAGAATTAAGTAGTAATTACACCAAAACACTAAATTAACTTGGACAAAAAGATTACACAAATAAGTAAAATATTCTATAAAAGGAGCTTGACAGAGTTACCAAAACAAGGTAAATTTGAGGTAATCTTTTATTGTATTCTATTTTTATGTAAATGGCCCATTACTTGGTGCAGTAATTATACAGTATAACTATAGTATAATTACGAACAATGGCTACTTTGCCATTACGGCAAAAACGCGAAAAAAAAGGAGAGGTAATCATAAAATTATTGAAAATATTGCATCATTAAACAGTTGTAACTGATGTGTCAATTTGTCATAGTTTGAAGATCGATTTCTAACTTCACAGACTAAAATGACAGTCATGAAATTAGTCAGGATGTCATTTTAATCAATTTATATTTCACGGAGCATACTTGCATACATCTTTTGACAATGTAGAGTCATTATTTAATAGAACTCTACAATGTCTTCCGGACAATTCACAGTCTATATTCAGCGTAACTGAATGGACCGTCCAGTCTATTTATATATGCTAAAGATGGTGACAATTTTCCTATGCATACATTTTTATGTTGGTAATAAATAATATCAATAAATATTTATTCTTATTATAGCGATCGTAACCCTGGGGGACTGAGAAGTCCTTGGCGAAGCATAGTTAAACAGAGTTTATCTTGGTTAGCCTGAGGTAGGTGACAGTCTGTGGCAATTCCAGTGCTATTAGTTCTGGTTGCCAGTTATTTAATCCTAAAGTTTGGATGCATTATAGGATGGGTGAATTTAGTGATATTTTACATTTTCGAGCGTTACCATGCTTCGGAAGTTCTAATAAATAGTAAATGCCGGAATGAGCTTCTATTTGTGTTGGCATTGACCTTAACACCGGCGCCGCGGGGCGGTGGGCAGAACGATATAATCGGCATGCGTCATCTGCTCGTAGTATCTATTGTCATTGCTAGAAGGGCTATTATTTAGAATGTTGCACGTACAATATCGTTTTAGGCTTTTGTATCATTTATATGATCGTCTTTTAGGATCACTTTCTGTCTGGCTGTATGTCTGAAGGTTACCCTATCGCGAAATGTGTTTTATACAATGCGCTTCAAGAAGTATATGGATTAGAGACTTTTTATTTCGAAATATGATTTTTGAAAGCATATTTTAAAATTTGAATAAATGAAGAAAAATTAAATGAAGATTTCTCGATAGAAAAAAAAATCTAAAGTCATATCTATTGTTTTACATTTTCTGATTCCAACGGAAAATACTTAAGAACTTATGAATAGAATTTACTTAATAACATAGCAAATAATTGTAGTAAAGTTCTTGTAAAGCAGTTTTTCATTTCATAGTGTAGTTTTTAAGGAAAATGATATAAATTTGTTTTTGCGCATACGTCGTTTATTTCTGAGCGTGCCCTCAACATATCCGTCCCTTATTATTCTTTAGTAAAGTAATTCCATCACTGTGATTCTCCCAGTCGATGAAAGGTCGATCGCGGTAGGCCCCTTAAGGTCCATTTAACAGATTTCCACTACTATACCTCTGTCCATTCGACAGAGGTGTGGCATCTAACTTGGCACATTAAGTGGCAACCGGGACCAACGGCTTAATGTACCTTCTGAAGCACGGACGCACGGAGCATGTCCGAGCGGACATGAAAAGGCCAAAACAGACCCATTTCAGACCGAACGCTGCTAAAACATGGTAATCGCTAAAAATGCCGTGTTTTTTAATGTTGCCTCTAATAAAAAATCACTTATAGTGCGACAAGGATCTTTTGGCCTATAAATGATATTGACAGGGGGCGTTGATGCGAAATTAAGGTTAACATTTAGTAAAATGTTAGTGCTTTCAAGGAGATATTTCAACGGTAACGGTTACTAATTAAAAAAAGAATTGGGTAAATTTAATAGCAAACGACAACTCTGCGACTGTCATGAATTGACATTTTACTTGATGTCAGCGTTGGTTCCGATTTTGGTCGCGGGCCAGAAGATCCTTGAACGACTTTACACGATACACGAATCCTTTGGACCGCGGCAAAAATCGTAAAAATGACGGGTCTTTTTGGGTGTTTTATAATCGATAGATAATATTTGTAATAAATGTTTTTATGTGTTTATGTTTTAAAAAAAAGCAGTAATAGTCTAGTGGTTAGACCGCTGGACGGCAAAGTTCGAGGTCTCGGGTTCCAACCCAGGCACGCACCTCTATCTTTTCGAAAGCATGTGCGTATTAAAAATTAATTATCACTTGCTTTAACGGTGATGGAAAACATCGTGAGGAAACCTGCATGCCTAAGAGTTTCTCGAAGGTGTGTGATGTTCGCCAACCCGCACTGGACCAGCGTGGTGGATTTTGGCCTAAATCCTCTAAGTTGAGAGGAGGCCCGTGCACACCGGTGGGACAGTTTCTTAACAGGGCTAATATTATAATATTAAGTTTTTATGTAAATTGTTTTGTTACGTCGACAGATATTTTTTTAATTCATTTTTTTTTATAATTAGTGTGTGAGCATAAATTAAACTAACTTTCTTTCTTTTTTAATAGCTTTTGCAAACTAATGACTTCCGCCCTTAAATATTAACTAATTTATTCACGCCCTGATACCAATTGTAAATTGAAACAGCTTACGTGAACGATTATCAATTATCACTGTATTTTATTTATCATTGCTGTAAGCCTTACAGGATTATTCGCTGGTAGTCGATCTTATCACAATTACAAGATAACGTAGATTATAGGCTTAACGCGAATTAACAATACCATTTAATTCATGAATTCTTGCATACATAAAGACTTTATTAAGTGTGTCGATCCTTTAACCTTGGAACCAACAAATTCGAAGCGCAATCTTTAAAGGAAAGATGTATCCCGATTAAATCCCTTATCCCTTAAATCCCTGTTTTTAATACTTTCTAAATTAATTTAACCCCCAATGAACTTGATGACAAAGATGGTAATGAAATTGATGTCGTACCCCACCCTGGATAATAAAGCGATGGATACTTCACATACCGATTGCGACGGCCGTTTTAAGGGGAAATCGAAAAGGCACGTTTTATCACTGTTACAATTATCTTAACTCATGCACACACAAGAATACATAATGGTTAATATTTCACCAACATTTTATTGTGTTTATGGCATCACGACGACGCGTATATTGCCAATGTCAAGTATTACGAATATTCTTTTCAAAATTAATTCAACTCCCCCGATGAACTGGATAGTAAAGGCCCCACCCTAGATAGTAAAGCGATGGGTAAAGTATCCAATTGCGGCAGCCGTTTTGATAGAAATCGAATTGTCTTTTCGATTTTCCTCAAAACGGCCGTTGCAGTAGGTATGTAAAGTATCCATCGCTTTACTAGCCAGGGTGGGGGAATTTATCAATTTTATTATCATCATTGTCATCAAGTTCATCGAGGAGTTCAATGAATTTATACAAACACGATTATGCATCTCACTGGAGTGTGGATTGTGAAGGCATAACTTAAAGAAGAAGAAGAACTATAAGATTATAAAGCTGGGTAACTGAAGTTTCACAATATTACCACAGATACATGTTCCAAATTCAAGGGGTGGCCAACTAGAAAAATAATAAATAAAATATTTTTGACCACCCTAATGCGCAGATATCCTAAACCTCAAACTAATCACGAGGTTACTTTTTATCTGGGGTTTATAAAATTTAGGCGTAAGTGATTACGAAGTAAACATTATTATTTATGATTTTATCGACGTGTTATCAGATAATGCAAACTTTACATTCTTTCGTCGTTTTATCGATAAGACGACATTTCTTCGTGGAAACTAGACTCATATTGACGGACGATTTAGCGCAGTGGTTAAGAGCTTAAGCCGCTCTGCCCACTGCGTCTAATGGTCGCGGGTTCGAGTCCCGCACAGGACAAATCTTTGTGTGATCCACAATTATTTGTTCCGGTCTGGGTATTTGTGTATGTGAATTTTCATGTTTGTAAACGCACCCACGAAACAGGAATAAATCCTAGTGTGGGGCTACGTTTTTTTAAACAAAAAAAAATAAATATTTGTTTATTTTTTGTTTTCTTCTATGTAAATGAGTGTTGTGTCAGTGGCGGATTTACACATTTGCCACCATTAGGCTACTCAATTTCTGCCGCTCCTTCTAACCTCTGCAATTTTATATCCTAGTTTACAATCATATTAATTACACTTTCTTTGTCAATGAATGAATGAATGTCAGCTTTTTTAGGGATTTAGTGAAGTTTTCACAAGAACTAGTCTTTGGGCATATAACTTGAGCTAAGAAAAGCCCAATCATGTACTACTTACAAAAAAACAGCAGTCGCACTCCGGGAGCGCCGAAGTGAAAACATACATATAAACACAGGTGTCGGTAACGGTAACAGTGTCGCGAGTTCAATGGTTTTTTTCCCATCTCAAAAATGCCCAACGCACCTAAGGAAGTTTTCACTTCTAAATTTTGGGGCTCCAGCCTACTCAGCCTGCTGGTAAATACGCCACTACTTTCTCTGAACAGTTAATTTACTTGATTGAACTTATTTCCACCTATATAGATGAAAAAATTGTATAATTTTTATTTTAAAAGGGTAACCGTGGAGTTCCTTGCCTTTCTTCTCCACAGGAATGACATTCCGAAGTAGTGGTAGAGTCTTTGTTACTTTTCTGACGATTCATAAATACTTTAATGATTTACATGAATAAAAAATATACTGATTCTGATTTCATTCGACTGGCATTTCTGTATAACATTTTTTTTATATAATATTATGTTTTGCAGCTTGTGTTTTGGAATTTCTGATTGAGGAGCTGTCCATGTCCAGCTGTCAAAAAACTCGACAGGCGACTTTATATGTTTATATCTGTCTATATCATCATGCCAGATCCCTTGCGGGGTAGGCAGAGAGTACAGAGTTCCAAGAGGTTCTTTCCTTACATACCTTTTAGACGGACGATTTAGCGCAGTGGTTAAGAGCTTAAGCCGCTCTGCTCACTGCGTCTAATAGTCGCGAGTTCGAGTCCCGCACGGGACAAATCTTTGCGTGATTCACCATTATTTGTTCCGGTCTGGGTATTTGTGTATGTGAATTTTCATGTTTGTAAACGCATCCACGACACAGGAATAAATCCTAGTGTGGGGCTACTATTAAGAAAAAAACATAGTAACAATACGCCGGATCCCTTGCGGAGTAGGCTGAGAGTACAGGGTTCCAACAGGTTCCTTCCTTACTGACCTCTCTGGGATCCTTCTATCTTATCTTTTTTTTTATCTTTTTAAAAAACGTTGCCCCACACTAGGATTAATTCCTGTGTCGTGGGTGCGTTTACAAACATGAAAATTCACATACACAAATACCCAGACCGGAACAAATAATTGTGGATCACACAAAGATTTGTCCCGTGCGGGAATCGAACCCGCGACTATTAGACACAGTGGGCGGGGCGGGCTAAGCCCTTAACCACTGCGCTAAATCGTCAAACCTTCGCTCTCGCAGTTCGTCTCATACACCTACCATATACTATCTATCTATCTATATCATCAGGCCGGATCCCTTGCGGGGTAGGCAGAGAGTACAGAGTTCCAACAGGTTCTTTCCTTACATACCTCTCTGGCTTCCTCCACTCTCATAGTTCGTCTCATACACGCTCGCCGGTTACGGAGACTCCTGTCCTTGTCCTTCAGATAAGACCCGATCTATTTGGTCATGGTAAGATAGTCTAGGCCTTCCCTGGTACCTACATCCTTCCACTTTCGCATTGTATTTACTAAGAGAGATTATTTTCACCATCATCATCATGTCTCTCCTCTATCACGCCATTCGTTCCCATCCTGTGCTAATCTATTCCACCATTTGCCAGCCACTCACGATTTCATCGCTCCATCTAGCCGATGGTCTGCCTATGGGTCGGCGTCCTGTTCTGGGCCACCACTCTGTTACGGCCTTGGTCCACCTGCCATCTTCACGCCTCATCAAGTGTCCTGCCCATCTCCACTTTAACTTTGTGATCCGTTTACCAACAACAACATCTTCAACTTAAGTCCGCCTTCGGAGTTCTATGTTTGGTATTCGGTCGACAAGGAAGATGCCCAACATGGCTCGTTCCATCGCTCTCTGTGCCACTTAGATTTAATAAAGGCTACATTTTGTAAGCGACCAGCTCCGCACCGTAAGTAAGGATGGGCAAGACACATTGATTGAATGCCTTGGTTTTTAGGCACTGTAGGATTTCTGCGTCAAATATACTAGTTTTCCATATGCAGCCCAACATAATTGGATACGTCTAGCGATCTCTTTGCAAATAAACTCTGAGCCAGAGGATAAACAGTGCCCAAGATAAATGTAATCTATATATATTTATTTTATTTATTATTCTCTATGTTTGTCACGATGTGATAGTCCTAGGCACCTTAGCTTATCAAAATTATATTGAAGACCAATGTTATGTAAAATTAAGCAAGAGACACACTTTGCGAACTAAAATTTTCATTTGTAACTTGTGTTAGCAAGGCAACGACGTTTTTATGTTGAGTGAAAAAAGTTTTCAAGTTTAATTGGAATGCTTTTTTCTTTTTTTAAAAACATAGCTCCACACTAGGATTTGTTCCTGTGTCGTGGGTGCGTTTACAAACATGAAAATTCACTTACACAAATACCCAGACCGGAACAAATAATTGTGGATCACACAAAGATTTGTCCCGTGCGGGAATCGAACCCGCAACAATAGTCGCGGGGTGGGGCAATAATTGTCTAATAAGACACAGTGGGCGGAGTGGCTTAAGCTTTTAACCATTGCGCTTAATCGTCCGTAAATATAGTTAATTTAGCCTGTTATTTTTTTTTATTCTTGCAGAATTTATGGTGCTCATAATACAGAAAGTGTTTAATCATTTTAGACAACTTAAAATGGCTATGTTTGTTTTAGATCCATAATTTTACTGTTGATGAACCTTAGTTGAAGGGAAGAATACCCTACCACGTGGTATATATATGTAGATAGATAATATTGTATACTATCCTCGGCCGGACTGCGTGAGCTGGTTACTACCCACGAGGGTCAATAGAACGAGATTATTTAAAATTCTATCTATCTATCTATCTATAACCTCACGCCAGATCCCTTGCGGGGTAGGCAGAGAGTACAGAGTTCCAACAGGTTCTTTCCTTACATACCTCTCTGGCTTCCTCGACTCTCATAGTTCGTCTCATACACGCTCGCCGGTTACGGAGACTCTTGACTTTTCCATCAGATAAGACTCGGTTTATTTGGTCGTGGTAAGATAGTCTAGGTCTTCCCCGGTACCTGCATCCTTCCACTTTCACATTGTATATCTGTTTTGTCATTCTTTCCTCTGGCATTCTTTCTATATGCCCGAACCAACGGAGCATGCCCTTTCTCATCTTTACACCGATACTATCTTTCATACCTACTCGCTGTCTTACTATGCTGTTGCTAATGCGGTCGGTCAGCTTCACTCCGCACATCTTCCGCAGAGCTCGCATTTCTACCGCATTTATCCTACTTTCATTCTCCTTCTTACATACCCAGCTCTCGCTACCATATAACAGCGTTGGGACAAGAACTCCGTTATGTATGGCCAGCTGCGCCTTATGGCTTAAGTGCCGGCTCCCGAGTAGCTTTCCCATCGCACCATTCACTCTGTTCCCTGCACTCACTCTTCTCTCTATGTCAGCGGTGTATTTCCCATCCTTGCCTATCCCTATTTAAAATTTATTAATAAAAAATAGTAATTTTATAACTTAATGTTCAGTATCTCGAGTAGGTACTTCTCCTGGTAATTCCGTGAGAGTACAAAATAACATTCTGCACAGAGGAGGGTAACCTCACCTATAGAAATATAAATGAAAATCAAAACAAAACATTCAATATTTACAACTAGATTCTTCCCGCGATTTCGTCCGTGTTGATTTTAGATAGGAATTTAAAAAATTTCTGAGATAAAAAGTATCCTATGTGTTAATCCAGATAATAAACTATCTGTGTGCCAAATCTCATCCAAATCCTTTAAGCCGTTTTTGCGTGATTGAGCAACAAACATCCAAATATCTAACTTACGAACTTTCACATTGCGAATATTAGTTGGAGTAGGATTGAACATTGAACAAATATTAATAATAGTAAAAATATTATTAAGTGATTGGTGCGCTTAAAATTGTTGCGGTATTCCCGCGTTATTCTAGCTGAGTGTGACCCTAGCCTAATAACATATAGATATTATCAAACTCATAAATATTATATAAGAGTTTATAACACTGTTAACCTCGTTATCAGAACGCCATAAAAATTATATTATTTCTTTTTGCCTAAATAAAATAATATTTGTATTATTGCGATATGATATCATTGTTGTAAACACGTAGATACTTCACGGTGATATCTTCAATGGGGTAGTCGGAGATATTTATAGATGTAATTTAAAGGGTGGCGTGATCGATCGTATACAAGGTGTAACATTCTAATCTCAATACCTGTACTTTGTTCTGAACCGATAACTGAATTGATTCCAACAATTTTTAATCTATATTTTGGATTTTTACAGGATTTTGTTGAACAAAATCCTGTTACTCCTTTAGTGCGCTATTATTAACTAAATTTATTCTTGATTCAAAGCAATACGGAGATTTCAAATGCATTTCTAATACGTATTTCTCAATACGCACACATTATACGTACAAATTGGATTGCTAATTGGAGTAAAAAAAAGTGCTTTAAAAGGGGGTTAACAATTTTATATATGGATAATTGGTTTTCGTATTAAATTTGTGAAGCAATTATCTAATCAGGGTGTCTGAGGTCTTGCGTTATTTGCGATACACCTTGTATATTTTTTTTTGTTTACCCGGTCGTCCCAAAAAGAGACTAATCATATATGTTAATCCAGGTAATAAAATATTGCAATTCCCCCGCTTGTCCGTTTAATAATAAATGCCTTAAGAGAATTTATGGGTGATTTGAAAACATACAAGTATTTTTACATTGCTGTTGGTTTTGGGGCAAATCATGTATGGGCGCAGAACAATGCCCTTTTACTGAAATCCGTATGGTTGTTTTTGCGTGATTGAAAGGCAAAGAGGCGGAGAGAAAATAACTAAAAAAATTTTTCGTTGGTTGGTTGAGGCAAATCATGTATTGACGCAGATCAATGTCCTTTGTCAAATTGATAGCTTGTCAATTATCGCCTGTCATTGTCATTTATATTAAGCAAGCCGACAAGGATCTTTTGGCCCGCGGCCATAATCGGAACCAATGCTGTAGAATGTAACTTCATGACACAGGGTTGCCGTTTACAATTTATCCAAGTTCTTTTAATTAATTAGTAACCGCGCGGGATCCATCTGTTGTTATATCTTCTTAGAATTAGGAAAATGTTACTACTGTCATCCTTGAGCCAAAAGGCGCTTGTCGCACTATAGTTAATTTTTTTGAGATTTTTATTTCAAAACACCATCACGCCTATATTCCCCAAGCGGGGGTGGCAGAGGTGTACTGAGTACACTCACGTTTTGCCGACGATGTTAGGTCCCATGTAATAGAGAGCGAGCCTATTGCCATATACCGGACACAATTCCAGACTCCGGACTCGTACTGGCAAGTTTTCGTTAAAAAAAAACTATACTTGTGCGACGTAGGATTTGAACCCAGGACCACGTGCTCACAAATATTCTTCGCCTCGTTTCAATCGAGCTGATAAAATCTTAGTAATTATTATGCTACTTCATTAACTAAATGTTATCGTTGTATTTTTATTGAAATATAAACAATGACAGTTTTTTGTTTAATTAGTGGTCAGACATCAATACTGTCCGACCGAAGGTCGATTTTTGGCTGAAGCAGATTAATAAGCCATGGCCACAACCTTCGGCTCAAGCCGAATGTTTAATAACCCTAAGAAATTGGCTTATGATCCCTCCTATTCAGCCTTTACACTAACGATATTCCTCGTTCGAGTTAGGTGCATCTAGCCCTATTCGCGGATGATACCGCTCTCTATGTCTCGCATAAGAATAAGGGTTTCATTACCAGAAATCTGGTAATGAAAACCAGAAATCTTCAGGCAGCCGCCCACACCCTAAGGGATTGGTTCAGGACACTTCCTGAACGCGCCACTGCGTATTAAGGTGAACCCGGACAAGAGCGTTGCGGTGTTCTTCTCCAGAGGTGCCACCCAGCGCCCCTCCCTGCACCACCCCAAAAGAAATCTCGGTCAAGTGACCATGTTCGACCTACCTATCCCCTGGGTCAAACAGGTCAAATATCTAAGGGTCACCCTGAACAATACCATGACCTTCAGACCGCACATCAAGCGAGTCCGTAACCGAGCAGCCTTTGTGCTCGGTCGTCTTTACCCGATGATCTGCAAGCGAAGTAAAAAGTCCCTTAGGAATAAGGTGACGATCAACCCGATATTTCGCGAACGCGTCCAATCATAGAAATCCGCTAATCGTAGCCGCCGCCGACTACGAACCTAACTTCCCTCCTATCAGCCGCTACCGCCGTCCGCGGCATGTTCTCACTGACCCTCCCGATGCCCCTACATCTCTTCTTTCGGATACAGATACCGCACACAGGATCAGACACCGACCGCGCCGTCGAGGTCAGAGAATCCCTTGCCCGCCGGCCGGTGCAGAGCACCACGGCGAGACACCTAGTATACGCCCTCCCCCATAACGCCTGCCTAAGCCGAGGCTGTTCCTCTTTGTGGCGCCCTTGAGCTAGTTGCCCCCTTGCCCTACTGGCTCGAGCGTAGTGGTTGCACGCTCGCCCTCTTGTCCGGTAAAGCTGTAAAGGCCCCGCGGCCAACAGCGTAGATCATTCACAAACACTTACACAATTGTTTTATGATATGCTCGATTTTTAAAAAGTTATGTTGACTTGATTAACTTAATGTGATAATTAAAATTACCTGCAACTAGGTAATAATAATAACACTGAAGTAATATTATTTACGCCGCGTGGTTCCCGGCCTAGAATAGGACCAACCCATCTCATCCCATCGGGTGTCGTACAAGGCGACTAAGGGAAAACTAGGGAATGGGCAGCAGCGTTCCCTTAACACTTCTACCATCAAAAACTGCGCTCGCCAACCCGCCTGCCAAGCGTGGCGAGTATGGCAAACACCCCCAATTTATTAAAATGGAAGATAAGAATAAAACCAGGCCCCTAGTCCCCGGCGGTCCTGTTCTTCCTGGCCACGGTAGCAGCTATGGTAACGACAGGACAAGGGGTGCTAAGAATCTCCGGCAGAGATTCGGCTACCACCAACATCGAAAATTGGCCCTGGTGACATACAATGCACGCACGTTAAGGACAGATGAGAAGCTTGTTGAGCTGGAAGAAGAGATAAACAAGTTGCGGTGGAATATTGTTGGTTTATCGGAGGTCCGAAGAAAGGGCGAGGACACGATAACCTTAAAATCCGGCAACTTGTTTTACTACCGGGAGGGTGAACAGCAGTCCCAAGGTGGTGTCGGATTTATCGTCCACAAGTCACTCATAGACAACATTGTGTCCATCACTAGTGTGTCGAGCAGGGTAGCGTACCTGATACTCAGAATATCCAAAAGATATTCGCTGAAGGTCATACAGGTCTACGCACCGACCTCGGCATACTCAGATGATGACGTCGAAGTAATGTATGAGGACATTAGTAGAGCCATACATACTTCCAAAGCACACTTTACAGTGGTTATGGGTGACTTCAATGCGCGGCTGGGCAAACGGGGCGATGATGAGTTGAGAGTGGGGCAATTTGGATATGGGCAGCGCAACCCCAGGGGTCAGAGGCTGGCCGAATATCTGGAGAAGGAGGGACTCTTTATGATGAACTCTTTCTTCCGGAAGCCGCCTCATAGAAAATGGACCTGGATGAGCCCTGATGGTTCCACAAAAAATGAGATAGACTTCATCATGAGCACCAAGCGACAAATATTTAATGATGTCTCCGTGATTCACAGGGTAAAAACCGGCAGTGATCACCGAATGGTCAGAGGCACATTAAATATTAATGTCAAAATGGAAAGATCGCGTCTGATGAAGTCTACGCTCCGACCTTCTTATGCACACATCCAAAACCCCGAGAACTTTCAACTCGAATTGGCAAACCGCTTCGAATTGCTAGACAGCAGCGCATCAGTGGACGAAATCAACAACAGGCTGGTAGAGACTGTCCATACGGTCGGGTCCAAGTATTATAAGCCCCACCGTAAAAATAGACCTCAAAAACTATCTAACTCCACCCGAAATCTCATGGCTGAGCGACGTTCCATGACGCTCCAAACCTCCGATGATGCTAAGTCCTATAGGCAGCTCAATGGATAGATACTGAAGTCCTTGCGTCACGATTTACGGTCCTTCAATACAAGGCGTATTGAGGAGACCATAGCACAGAACAAGGGCTCCAAAGTGTTCGCAAGAGACGCGTCTATTGGGCAAAGCCAGTTGACGAAGCTGAAGACGGAGGACGGAAACGTAACGTCGAATAGGTCAGAGGTGCTCAGGGAGATAGAGAGGTTCTATGGGCAGTTGTACACCTCAGTAGCTGAACCTGTTGTTGACTTGGTAAAAGACCCAAGAGCCAAGCTAACCCGACACTACACTGAAGATATCCCGGACATCAGCCTGTACGAGATTACGATGGCTCTCAAACAACTCAAAAATAACAAAGCACCAGGCGAAGACGGAATTACCGCAGAGCTTCTGAAAGCGGGCGGAACGCCGGTACTTAAAGTCCTTCAGAGGCTGTTTAATTCCGTCTTGCTCGAAGAGAAAACGCCGGAAGCATGGAACAGGGGAGTGGTGGTACTGTTTTTCAAGAAAGGTGATAACACTTTACTGAAGAATTATAGGCCCATCACACTGCTGAGCCATGTTTATAAGTTGTTTTCGAGAGTCATCACGAATCGTCTCGAACGCAGGCTTGATGACTTCCAGCCTCCCGAACAAGCCGGTTTCCGGAAAGGCTTTAGTACCATAGACCACATACATACGCTGCGGCAGATTATACAGAAGACCGAGGAGTATAATCGGCCACTATGCTTGGCGTTTGTGGACTATGAGAAAGCCTTCGATTCGATCGAGACTTGGGCGGTTCTTAGATCTCTCCAGCGATGCCGCATTGACTATCGGTACATTGAAGTGTTGAAGTGCTTGTATAATAACGCCACCATGTCAGTCCGAGTACAGGGGCATTGCACGAAGGCGATCCCCATAAAAAGAGGAGTAAGGCAGGGAGACATCATTTCTCCGAAACTGTTTACGGCCACCTTAGAGGACGCCTTCAAGCTCTTGGAATGGCAAGGACTTGGCATCAACATCAATGGCGAATACATCACTCACCTTCGATTTGCCGACGACATTGTGGTCGTGGCGGAGTCGCTGGAAGATCTAGGACGAATGCTCGGTGACCTCAACAGAGTATCTCAACAAGTGGGTCTTAAAATGAACATGGACAAAAAGAAAATAATGTGTAACGTCCATGTCGTACCCACCGCACTCACCGTTGGGAACTCTACTCTTGAAGTTGTCGACGAATACATTTACCTGGGACAGGTAGTCCGGTTAGGTAGGTCCAACTTTGAGAGAGAGGTCAATCGACGAATCCAACTCGGCTGGGCAGCGTTCGGGAAACTGCGCAACATCTTCTCATCCAAAATACCTCAGTGCCTTAAGACTAAAGTTTTTAGTCAGTGTGTGTTACCAGTGATGATATATGGATCAGAGACGTGGTCTCTTACTATAGGTCTCATAAAAAAGCTCAGAGTTGCTCAGCGAGCTATGGAGAGAGCTATGCTCGGCGTTTCTCTACGCGATCGAATCAGGAATGAGGAGATTCGTAGAAGAACCAAGGTCACCGACATAGCCGTTAAGATTAGCAAGCTGAAGTGGCAATGGGCGGGCCACATAGCGCGTAGATCGGACGGGCGTTGGGGCAGAAAGATTCTAGAGTGGAGACCACGTATTGGCAAGCGCAGTGTGGGACGACCGCCTGCCAGATGGACCGACGATCTTGTGAAAATCGCAGGAAGTCGTTGGATGCAGGTGGCATCGGACCGGTTACGCTGGAAAGCGATTGGGGAGGCCTATGTTCAGCAGTGGACAAGTATAGGCTGAGATGATGATGATGAATATTATTTATAATATTTATTTTCTTAAAAGCATTGTAAGTCGTAGATCGTTCAATTTCGGTGCTCACTGGAAACCTTCGCCTTCGACCGAAACTTCGGGCCATTTTGGCTGAAGCTGAAGTATTGGCTGAAGGTGGTATTTTTAGCCGAAGGTGGCCGAAGTGGAAACCGAGGCTTCGGTCAGACACTGCATATTAATTACAGCGAAGTCGAGACCTTGTGTTTGCCAGCCGCACCATACACCATTAGACCAACGAGCAGATTAATTTTATTAGAATAAACTTATACGTAACCAGGGTCAGTTCATGTTTGTGAGGTTGGCGGCCTACCGTAGCCCAGAGATTCTTTGCACCCCTGCCCCGCCGGAACCGTGACCGCCGCCGTGGTCAGGAATAGCGGAGCGACCGGGAACTGGGGGCCGTGTTATATTTCGACTTGCCATGAAAGGTTTTGCCCATAATCGCCACGCTGGGCATGCGGATTGGCGATCGCAGGACGTAACTTCTCGCACTAATGACGCTGCTGCCCGTCACCGGTCTGATTAAAATTTAGTTACGCCATATTTGAATGGTTATATCGTCATTGTCGGTCGTCAGAGCCTGGTCCATTGGTCAGCAGGATGCGCCGCGGGCAGGATAGGTTGGCTTGGGGAGCGTAGATGGTAGGTGTCCCCCTTGCACCCCTGTTGCCTTGTTATTTATATAATTTGTTAAATACAATATGGACGCCATATTACCAGTTAAGGACACAACTGTTATCGAGTTATATTAAGCAAATAATATAATACAAGTTTATTGATCAAATAAATACACAGCTGTGTATAATTATTTAAAGCGATTAACACGGCCATTACAATTCAAGTAATTGTACAAAATAATTATATTTATTCTAAAAATTCCTGGCGGTTGTCTTTCTCCTACACTGTCACACTGGTAGGCAAAGGTTTTCTCTCACAAATCGAGATAAGAGAGATTAGGTTATACTCCACCACGCGGACTAGTGCGGATTGGTGGAGGCAGGTTTGGCACATTAAGTGGCAACCGGGACCGACGGCTTAGCGCTATACAAGTATGATTCAAATACTCAAGCATAATTTTTTGCATGAACCGATGATGCAGACAGGATTGCATCTTTGGGAGTAAACTCTTTAATTAATGACCCCGGACAAGAAACTGCATATTCAATTGTTTAAGATACCTAAACATTTAAGGTTTTGGCACATAGCCGACGCAGCGCGACGGGAGCGCGACGGTGGCGCGGCTTGGGGAGCTGTACTGAAATGTACGGGAGACGCCACACAGCGCAGCCCCACTCAGCGCGACGGTAAACGTCATGACCCGAAGCCGTCGCGCCCGACGTGCTTTCAAAGTAAGCTCGGCGGGAGCCAGATGCCATTGCGCGTGCAAGCGGGACGCTAGTATTGAGCGGCCACTTGGCCGGCGTGACGTTACGCCTGCAGTGTGACGTGCGGGCCGCGCTGCCGACCGCCAGCTGAGCGTCAGCCCCACGCCTCCGTCGCGCTCCGCCGGCTATTTGACCAAACCTTTAATTTATGAACATCAACTAGTAGATAGATTCTTATGTTTCTCGAGTTGTTTAAACAATATCTCAGTGTAGATGAAGGCATATGTTTGGAATAAAACTTAGCACTCGAACGAGGGTATGCACTCCAACTTTGTTACAAAAAATTAGTAGTACATAATAACCTTATACCGTGTGTGTGTGAATGATGTACGCTGTTGGCCGCGAGGCCTTTACAGCTTCACCGGACTTAAAGGCGAGCGTGCAACCACTACGCTCTAGCCAGCCAGAAGGGGATCTACTACTACGTCATCGTCGTCGCCCGTACTCTGAGCGGAAAGAAGGGATGACAAAGCATCGGGGGGGTCGGTGAGAACATGTCGCGGCCGGCGGTGGCGGCAGGGGTCGGGGAGGAGATCGTAGTCGGCGGTGGCTACGATTAACGGATTCGCATGGGTAGATTAAAAGATCATTTCACGCCGCGTTACGTGGTAAATTGGTCATAGTCAGTAAATTCATCATCTCAGCCTATACCCGTCCACTGCTGAACATAAGCCTCCCCAATCGCTCTCTAGCGCAACCGGTCCGGTGCCACCTGCATTCAACGACTCCCTGCGATCTTCCCAAGACCGTCGGCCCATCTGGCAGGCGGCCGTCCCACGCTGCTCTTGCCAATACGTGGTCTCCACTCTAGAATCTTTCTGTCTGCCCGTCCGACCTTCGCGCAATTGAAATGTTGTTTATTTAAATGTATTATCATTACATTTAAATAAATACATCGTTTCTGTGATTTCCGAGATAATCCATGTCGGTAATCTTAAGTCGTTATCGCGGTGGTTGCTTACGTTTTAATTATGTTCTCCCTTTTCATATTATCTTTTATTACATCCAGTAAATAGATTGTAAATAATTTATAATGCACGTAATCTGTACGATATGTAGGTATGCTGCAATAAAAACGTTTGTATAAAGACTATCGGAAAAATAAATGTTGTTAAGCCCATTTTACCTATTTTATTTATCGGTATTTTTCCGCTGGCATTTTATTTATTTTTTGTCAACCAATACTAACATATTTTTTCATTTATTCTCTTTCTGATTGAAGAGGTACCTATGCTATTAATATTATAATTGTGAAAGTTCGTATGTTTACATGTTTGCATATTTGTTACTCAAATAATAATAATATTGGCCCTGTTAAAAAACTGGCCCACCGTTGGGCACGGGCCTCCACTCAAACTGAGAGGGCTTAGGCCATAGTCCACCACGCTGGCCCAGTGCGGGTTGGCGAACATCACACACCTTCGAGAAACTCTTAGGCATGCAGATTTCCTCACAATGTTTTCCTTCACCGTTAAAGCCAGCGACAGTAAATTTTTAAAACGCAGGTGTTTCGAAAATACAGACCTGCGTTCCTGGGTTTGACCCCGAGACCTCTGACTTTGCAGTCCAACGGTCTAACCACTAGGCTATCACTGCTTTTTTTATTTGTCAATCACGCAATGATGGCTGAACGGATTTAGTTGAAATTTGCCACACAGATAGTTTATTTCCTGTATTAACACATAGGATTTTTTATTCCGGAAAAATGATAGGTTCCTGTACATAGTCAACGCGAACAAAGTCGCCGGCATAAACTATTTATTAATAAACTAATCTGAATTGTCAGTTCCACCCACTTGGATCCATTGAATATACTGTCTCACTTCTGGGAAAAGACCTTCTCTCGCAAATTGAGGTGAAGGAGGTCATACGGATCCAGCACACGGATCCAGTGCGGAGTTTGTGCGGCCACCTAGATACCTATCTATTCCATCACGCCAGATCCCTTGCGGGGTAGGCTGATAGTACAGAGTTCCAACAGGTTCTTTCCATATCCTCTCTTGGAACTTTTGTTCTCATCTTCCAAGTTGGCTTGGCGACTACCATATTAACTGGTAACCAGGGCCAATAGCTTATCGTGTCTTCCAAAGGAGACGTTCGAATATAAAAATTCCTCAATTGGTCACCCATCTCAGTCTAACCGAGAGGAGGAGACTTAATCGCTAAGACCTCCGCAGTCCCGCGGTTTATCCACTTAAATCACCTGGGTGATACCATGTAGGTGATCAAAGGCGACTAATTAGTTCAATGATCACCCAACGGCAAATCACCCAGGCGATTATATTCCACTCGTTTTTTTTTACAAGTTTTATTTAACTTATATCTTTATGATATCTCCGTCGTCTATTTGCTATAAACTTGTTTTTAAATTAAATTATTCTTGTTCGTAGCGTTCCAAGTGCCTAATATTATTGTAACACTGTAATACAAAGGTTGAGGTGGTGCGCTCATAAAACAATTGTTATCTTAAGTTTTCAACTTGATTGATCAAAATATTTAAGTATTTTATTTTGGTGCTGCTATCAGTTTTGGGGTCAAAAGGTACATAGAGTTTTAATCGTTTTAAAAACAAGTTCTTTTTAGTTGCGTGTTTTGAACGCTCTTTTTGTTACTATAGATAATGGAACTGGAGTGATTTTCAAAAATTACTTTATAATTATTTAAACTTTTACCAAGGTATACAATATTCCTTTCAAAGATTCTTTAGTTAAATCTTTTGCCATACTTTTGTGTGGACTATTAAAATATATAAGTGTTTTACCACGTTATAAGGAATAACTCCATAGTTCCGGCCCTTTGAAATGAACAGGGCATAGACTTAAGCTATGGAGGGTGATTGGAACTGAATTTAACAGTTCCAGCAGGAGACTTATTAAAACATTATTTTCTTTTTTTTTTCAATGATAACGAGCTACGAAATTAAGCATTTTTTGCTAATATCGAATTAAAAAGTTTTTTTTTTATGAATTGCCAGATGAAAATGATGATGAGGATATTAATAATATTATATTACTATCTCAAACATAATAGTAGTGGATATTTTATAGACCAATTATGACGGACTTTTCGGAATTGAAAGAAAAGTCCTTGTTACTATTACTTTCAGTCATTCACACACAAGAATACAAAACCTAGTGTTTAATATTGGCAAAAAAACAACACGTTTCTATTTCCCGTCATCTTTCAACTACTACTAATTTTAAGTGTAATTTGCCAGTGTCCAGTGCGACGCATAATCATGTTTGTTCAAATTAATCCAACTCCTCGATGAACTTGATGATAACGATGATAATGAAACTGATGAAGTACCCCACCCTGGATAGTAAAGCGATGGATACTTTACATACCAGGTGCGACGGCTGTTTTGAGAAAAATCGAAAAGGCACGTTTTATCACTTTGTTTCAATTACCTTCACTCATGCACATATAAAAATACATAATGGTTAATATTCCACCAACATTACACATTATTATTCGAAATAACACAAGTTTTGGAAATTAAAACATATTGACAACATCACTCTTCGACATTCCGCCAAAATCCCAACTGGAAATTTTAGATTATTTCTTGAGGTACCTACTACTTTGGAACGCATTCTAAAATAAAAAAAACATCGATGTATTTATAAACCATAAATGACATTGAAATATATCTATGATTTCTTTTGTTTTGTTGACATAAGATATGTAATAACGTTAGATGTTATTACAATAATAATTGATATTGATACATAATTTCTCAAAACATATCGAAAACACAAAACGGTTTTAATCGAAAACATCTATGGATGTTTTATAGCAATAGATAGTACAGTTTTTCTTTATCGACACACTGACTGGCATCTATTTATTCGTGACCTTAGACATTGCATACATAAATTAGTGAAACAATGCTTGCTTCTCATTTTACTTAAGAGTAACACTTCCAATATAAATGGTTCGATATTCTGGTACAAGTAACGCGACTAAATTGTATATTGTCTTTATTAGTGACAGATTATATAGTCAGAGCATATCTTTTTAAATAGTGCAATAGGTAATTATTAGCATGGTAATTATTATTTTTTTATTTTAAAATCGTGATTTGAGCAATGTTATCGATGTGTAATGAATTTGTATTTATTTATTTACGATTATATAAGTTTTATTTTCGAGTATAAAATAATAATTTAAATAGTTCTAAATCAAGTATTAATTTGAATACAGTCCAATTCGTGAAACAAATTTTGCACTAAAAGTAGGCTGTGTGGATGTTTATTAATTAGGTATTTTCTATCTATTCCTAACTAGCAAACGACGTGTTTATGCAGTAAACGTATCGTGAATTTAATTTTATGTCATGAACAGTGTATTTTTAACAATTTTATTACGTTGTTTTCCGTACGGCATCGCGGCATTCACAAGTATTACAGCAAACGAATAATAATCGAGGAATAAAACACGTTCACAAATCATTATAATCATCGATGACGATTATTCAACACTAAATCGTTCGCGCATGAATTCACGCACATTTCATTGTTATCAAACACAAAATGTTGATGTAAATTTTTTTAAGCGAAAATTTATTTATTTACCACAACGTTACATTGAATTGGATCATTTATTAAGATTTATTAAAACTTGGCAATCATTTTTAATGTTTAAAAAAACAGCGAATATTTTGACGTTAAAAATAAAATTCGCTTGTTTTTTTTATTGACACAGGAAATTGGAATTATGCCAATATACACATTTTTTGTAATTATAAACTGGAATTAACACTTATATTTCTGACATAAAAAATTAAGACGTACCGACTCCGGCGATGATATATTGGCGCCACAGTTGACCCGCCTCCATTCTGTACGTTTGCTGGTTGACTGGCGATCCGGTACCCACCGGGTCGTAAGCGTAATTTCTGTCTGCCATACGTCATGCGACGTCAGATGATAAATGTAACGTATTTTTTACGTCGAAGGGTGGCCGGTGGATGACACCCAAACACGTGCTTTGCCGCCAAAACTGCGAACAAGATGGTTGATTAAGTCATATAATGTACTTAATTAATATTTTTAGGATTTTTTTATGTTGACAATTAAAACAATGGCAACATTTTGGCGAAAACATAATTTAAATAAATACATAGATTGGAAAACTTTTGATAGCAAACAGATGCTGAATATATTTTATGTCTTTATTTAGTCATATAATAATAATTTACGTTAATAAAACTGTGTTTTTTTTTTATTTATTTTCAGGTGGTAATATTGCCGAATTTAATTTCATTAAATAGTAATTTATGTTTCGCAAATATAACCTCGATATTTGCTTTACTTATAATATTATTTTAATTGTATTTTTATTATACAACAACATTCCCCCGCATCGTCACCGTCACGCCTATATTCCCCCAGCGAGGGTAGCAAAGGTGTACTATGTACTCCCACGTATCGCCGATAATGTTAGTTCCCAATGTAATACCGAATTTACACACTGCTTACTGTCGCGTGAAGTGAGGGAGGTAGGCCGTATAAACGCGCCACTCACGCTCTCTAATTCCCTTCCCACACTATCAAAGCCGGGTGCTCCCTTCGTTGGCGGTTTATGAGCGGAAGTCACGCCTAGGCAGTGTGGCTAGGTTAGAAATCTTTTTGAAATGAGGGGGAAAAAATAATTTTGTAAAAAAACTTAAGGACAAAAAACTAAAGAAATATGTAATATAGGAAAAAATCACTTGAGGGTGGTGCATCAGAAAAACCATGGGAAAGCCAGTATAACAATTGCCTTGGGGATATTTTTATGAAAATAATATCGTTTCAGGGAAAATAAAATCTGATGTCGGGAGTCTTTTCCAAACATATGAGAAACACAGAGCGATGCTTGAAGTGCGAAGGGAGTATGTAAACAGTCGTCACTGCCGCGGTACTGCTCATTACTTTTGGCGGGAAGTGGTGTCAGTAGCAATGTACAAACCGGGTATAATAGAAAGCAA
Source organism: Phalera bucephala (assembly GCA_905147815.2). Taxonomy (NCBI): domain Eukaryota; kingdom Metazoa; phylum Arthropoda; class Insecta; order Lepidoptera; family Notodontidae; genus Phalera; species Phalera bucephala. The sequence goes on along the minus strand of LR990630.1, from coordinate 18,300,369 downwards.
ACCTGGTTCCAATATACCTAGCACAATTCCAGGCTCCGGATTATAAGCTGGATATTTTTCTATAGAAAAACTACACTTTGTTCGATCACTCAATAAACATCTGCATTCTGAAAAACTCCTATCACATTGGAAAAGATTTTCCCGCGCTTAAATATTATTATGTACATACATTGACATATTATATACCGGCCGCCTGTAACTCAGTCTTTATAATTTATAGCCTATCTGGTATTCTGATATATAAGCTATAAAACTGTAAAGTTTCATCAAAATCCGTTCAGTGGTTATTGCGTAAAAGAGTGACAAACATACAGATATCCATCCTCTCAAACTTTCGCTTTTATAATATTACCTATTGTAAGAGACCACGTCTCTGATCCGTATCTTGGATGAGAAAACGTTGCACAGTACGCGAACGCTGCCCAGCCGAGTTGTATTTGTAGATTGACCTCTCTCTCAAAGTTGGACCCACCTAACCAGACTGCCTGGCTCAGGACTGCCTGTCGTCGACAACTGCAAGAGTAGAGTTCCCAACAATGAGTGTTATGGGTACAACACGGACATTAAACATTATTTTCGTTTTGTCCATGTTCATTTTTGAGGTCAACGAGCATTCGTCCTAGATCTTCCAGCAATTCTGCCATGACTTTAATGTCGTCGGTAGATCGAAGGTGAGTGATGTATTTGCCATTGATATCGACACCAAGTCTTCGCCTTTCCAAGAGCTTGAAGGCGTTCTTCAAAGTGGCCGTAAACAGTTTCGGGTAAATGATGTCTCCCTGTCATACTCCTCTTTATACGGGAATCGCCTTCGAGCACTGCCCCTGTACTAAAACTGACATTGTGACGTTGTAATACAAGCATTTCAACACTTCGATGTACCGATAGTCAATACGGCATCGCTCGAGAGATCTAAGAACCGCTCAAGTCACGATCAAATCCTTGAAAGGCTTTCTCATGGTCCACAAACGCCAAGCATAGTACTGATTATATTTCTTAATCTTCCGTATAATCTGCCGCAGCGTATATAATTATGTGGTATGTGGTACTAAAGCCTTATAGAAAACCGGCTTATTAGGGAGGCTAGAAGTCATCAAGCCTGAGTTCGAGACGATTCGTGATGACTTTCGAAAACCTATACGGCCCATAGTTCTTCAATGAGGTGTTATCACCTTTCTTAAAAGTACCATCACGTCCCTGTTCCATGCTTTCGGCACTTTCCCTTCAAATAAGACAGAATTTAATATTTCTGAAGGACTTTCAGTACTGGCGTTCTACCCGCTTTCAGAAGCTCTGCGGGAATTCCGTCTTCTTGTTGTTTTTGAGTTGTTTGAGAGCCATCCTAATCTCGTACAGATATATATATATATATATATATATATATATATATATATATATATATATATATATATATATATATATATATATATATATATATATATATATATATATATATAGCTTAGCTCTTGGGTATTGTAGTACATAACTGCCCATAAAACCTATGTATCTCTCTGAGCACTTCTAACCTATTCGACGTTACGTTTCCTTTGTCCGTCTTCAGCTTCGTCAACTGGCTTGCCCAATAAACGCCTCTCTTGCGAAAACTTTGGAGTCCCTGTTCAGCTCTATGGTCTCCTCAATACGTCTTGTATTGAAAGACCGTTAATCGTGTCGCAAGGACTTCAATATTTGTCCATTGAGCTGCCTACAGGACTTAGCATACAGTATCAAAGTTTTTCGAGTTATTTTACGGTGGGGTAAAAAATACATGGACCCGACCAGCTCATTTTTGATATCGTCCACTGACGCGCTATTGTCTAGCAATCCGAAGTGGTTTGAAAATTCGAGTTAATAGTTCTCGGGGTTCTTGATATGTGTATTAGAAAGACGTAGCGTAGACTTCATCAGACGCGATCTTTCCATTTTGACATTAATATTTAATATGCCTCTGACCAATCGGTGATCACTGCCGGTTTTTTAACCCTGTGAATCACTGAGACCTCATTAAATATTTGTCGCTTGGTGCTCATGATGAAATCTATTTCATTTTTAGTGGAACCATCAGGGCGCATCCAGGTCCATTTCCTATGAGGCTGCTTCTGTAAAAATGAGTTCATCATCAAGAGTCCCTCTTTTTTCAGAAATTTACTGCCGGAGATTCTTAGCACCCCCCAGCCGAATAGCCCGGGGCTTTATAATACGGGCTAACTTGTGTCCCCTGCCGCTACGGCTGGCAGGGGACTCCCCACTGCATTAACATCCGCAAGGGGGCCTTTGGGGTCGTGGAACGCTGAAGCGTGGTGCCCACCCCTCCGTGAGCACCGTGACGTTACAGGGTTACGAGGCGGGCTCTTCGGAGCGTGGCACAAGGGGGGCACCGGTGCGTTTCACTCGAAGATCCCGGAGTCCCTCTGCCACGTGCCAGTGCCGGCCACCGTGGGGTTTTAGTCGGTCAGAGTCCGACATGCCCCCCCAGCTTCCCCCGAGGCTGGCGGAAGTCCATAAGGACTTCCCCACGTAAAAAAGGAAAGGAAGGAATCACGCGGTGATCCTAAAAATATCTATCTATCTTTATCATCACGCCAGTTCCCCTGCGGGGTAGGCAAAGGGTACAGATTTCCAACAGGTTCGTTCCTTACATACCTCTCTGGCTTCCTCAACTCTCATAGTTCGTCTCATACACGCTCGCCGGTTACAGAGAACCTTGACTTGCCTTTAAGATAAGACACGGTCCATTTGGTCATGGTAAGATAGTCTAGGTCTTCCTCGGTACCTACATCCCTCCACTTTCTGAGTACTAAAAATAAAACTCTCAACATGAAGTGATGTACCTTAACATGTAATAATTACACGGATCGACATTCTGATCACACAAATAATATATCAATTCACATGTAAGTATTTTTTTCGTTATTCATTACAAGGATACTTCTATATTAAAAATGCCATCTACCCTAATATAGTTGAACTACCAAGTAACATAGACGTAGACGAACCTTTTAGTTTTTACCAGTCTCCTCCAGATGGAAAATACGAATGTGGATTGGACGTCCTTCTCGCCCCTCTGTGCAACCCCGCGTAATGACACATTTCATTATATTAAAAGATCTGTATAGGCCTTCTCCCCTTCGTATTTGCTTTGTGATCTCAGTGCACATGTAGGTATTCGTAGCCGCTGCCGACTACGAACCTAACTCCTCTCCTATCAGCCGCTACCGCCGTCCGCGGCATGTTCTCACAGACCATCCCGATGCCCTTACATCCCTTCTTTCGGATAAAGATACCGCACACAGGATTAGACACTGACCTCGCCGACAACGTTGAAGAATCCCTTGCCCGCCGGCCGGTGCAGAACACCACGGCGATACACCTAGTATACACCCTGCCCCATAGCGACTGCCCTAGCCGAGGCCGTTCCTCCTTGAGGCGCCCTTGAGCTAGCTCCCTCCTTGCCCTTCTGGCTCGAGCGTAGTAAGTGCACGCTCGCCCTCTTACCCGGCGAAGCTGTAAAGGCACCGCAGCCAATAGCGTAGATCATTCACACACACACACGCCATCTCCCCTACGTATTTGCTTTGTAGTTCAAACAGTATCTCATTGTACATGAAGGCATATTTTTTAAATAAAACCTATCACTCGAATGTGTGCGGCGAGCACCTGGGTCAAAGTGAGCTAGAATATGTGCACTTTTGCTACAAAGAAATGGTTGAGGTGTCTAGTACTTCTTCTCCCGTGCGGGGATCCACGACTACTCACTCCACGCTCTTAACCACTTAATCATGCCGTTTCCGTAATGGCTTAGTTATCGCCTTATTTAACGGATAACAACGCAGCTGCATCAAGAGTATCATAACAATCAAATGATTAATTAAATACCTGTATTATATTTTATTTGATTAAGATTTTATAGCTCGCCATGAACATCCGCTCTTTATCAAACGATTACTTATCCAATAACTTCGAAGCAAAAACATTGAAAATCGTAATTTTCACAGAATCAATTCAATTAATCACGTGCCATTGTAATCACTTTTGAAGATATTAGGATTTATATATATCCTTTCTAATATATATAATAATATTGTAATATAGGCCTTATTCATTAGGGTACCTACATATATCCCGCGATATGAGTCGCTTGTGACGTCAGACGAAGTCGAAAGCCGTTGAGCAACGTTCCTCGGCAAGTCTGGCGACATTGTGCGACCTGTTCCTTGTTTCCGCGTCGCTTTTGTCAACAAACAGAAATCTTAGTCTTAGATTATTTATTGTCTAGAATCTATCTATCTATCTATGTCATCACGCCAGATCCCTTGCGAGGTAGGCAGAGAGTACCGAGTTCCAACAGGTTCTTTCCTTACATACCTCTCTGGCTTCCTCCACTCTTATAGTTCGTCTCATACACGCTTGCCGGTTACGGAGACTTTTGACTTGACCTTCAGATAAGCTTCGGTCTATTTGGTCATGGTAAGATAGTCTAGGTCTTCCCCGGTACCTACATCCTTCCACTTTCGTATTGTATATCTGTTTTGTCATTCTTTCTTCAGACATTCTTTTTATATGCCCGAACCAACGGAGTATACCCTTTCTCATCTTCACACCGATACTATCTTTCATGCCTACTCGCTTTCTTACTACGCTGTTGCGAATACGGTCGGTCAGCTTCACTCCGCACATCTTCCGCAGAACTCGCATTTCCTGACTATTTATCCTACTTTCATTCTCCTTCTTGGAATAGTCGCGGGTTCGATTCTCACCCGGGCCAAATCTTTGTGTGACTCTCAATTATTTGTTTCGGTCTGAGTTGTTTCGGTACCAACGTGAAATGTCATGTTTGTAAACGCACCTACGACATAAGCATAAACGCTAATGTGGGGCTACAATTAAAAAAAAAACTTAATAATTATTAGTGTCCGACCAAAAGTCGATTTTTGCCGATTTCAGCCGAAGTCAATTAATAGGCCACCGCCAAAACTTTCGGCCGAAGCTGAAGGTTAAAGAACCTTAAGAATTTTGGTTCATGATTGGCTATTTTTTTATGTTGACTGTATTTTCTCAGTTATTAATTATTCTCAGTTAAGTATATACATTATCTGAATCATTGAATTATCAACGATTTAGTTGCAGGGTATTTCCACGTAACGTAAGCATGCTGCATCAAAACAAGATTACGCAAGAACTAGATAATGTATATCGCTCGATAAGTATAGGTTAGTGATAATTAATCCTCAATTTAGATAAATAAATATTACATTGATAGTAGTGTCAGCCTAAATAAACCGGTTTTATATTCACTGCAAAGTCCGGGGCAAAGTTTTGTTTTATTAATCAAAGAAAGGAACATACTTTAAGTGTCCATTGAAGCTGTTCATTTTTGTATAATAATATATAAGGTTTTAGTAGCATCTAAATCTGCGATTCGAAATATAATGGTGTAAAACATGTTCACACAGTTCCACAAAGATCTTTTGATCCGCGGCAAAAATCGGAACTAACGTTGTCATCAAGTGAAATGTCACTCCATGACCGTCGCAGAATTGCCGTTTGCTATAAAGGACAGTGTTCTGCGCCCATACATGATTTGCCCCTGAACCAAAAGCAATGAAAAAATACTTGTATGATTTCAAATCATCCATAAATTCTCTTAAGGTATTTATTATTAAACGGACAAGCGGGGAAATCGCTATATTGCACAAAAAGTATTAGATTTTGAGCTTATAATTTAGTAGCCATTAAAACACATGAAGTTATATTGTGTAGTTAAAAAAAATATTGAGTGAACCGCGTGTTTTGAAAATGCGGCCGTACGGAGAAGGGATAATGGTTATGTATACTATATATTGTGGAAACTGTTTTTTTAGTGCGCCACATATCCTAACGTACTTTATAGATAAAAGACCTTTTAAAGTACAATCGTTATGTAAAATGTATTAGCAACAATCAAATCGATTACGGTTGAATGTAATCGACTGAATATAACCGATTGGTAGGACATCTCTAGTAATTCGATGACAACGTTGACATTCAGTAAAGATGTCGGCGACTTCGATACAAGTACTGACAATACTTTGAAATATACGTTTTAGATTGCAAATTGTCCGTTTGATACGAATATTTGCCAATATTTTAATAAAATAGATAAATAATCATGGTATGGGTCAAATGTTTGTTGGTTCTGGGGCAATTTTCGACAATGTCCTTTACCCAAGTACTTATTACAAGCTTTTAATTAACTTGCAATGTTCGTATGTATTTTTGTCTGTCTGTCTTTCCGGTTCAAATCTTGTAATCCATTTTTCAATTACTAGCGGATATCCGATTGAGCTGAAATTTTCATACGTATGTAAGTTCGATGACAATGCAATAATATGGTATGATGGAGCTGATCTGATGATGGAGTCGGAAGGTATCTATAGGAACATGTAAACTATACAACGTAACCCCCGCGTGTTTAAGCCAGATGATGTTCAGGTTCTGATGATGAAGAGGAATGGTGGCCAAAGGAACGTTGGATTTGTTTCGACGAATACTTTACACCCGGATGGTGTCCAGAGTCTGATGATGGAGCCGGTGGGTAGCCAACGGAACTACCTAACTACTCAACATAACCCCGCCGTGTTTGAGCTCGTAGAATTTGTCTTGATAAGTTCCTATCATAGTACTTGTCGGTCTCCGTTGGGTCTTTGTAATAAAAGGTTGTTTTTAAAAAGACCTTTTTAAATTAAAATCATTTAATTATTAATCGTGCGGACCCACCTGTTAAAATATTTCCCTGGAAGAAGGAAAATTGCTTAATGATTACCCTAATTTCTCACCAACCCTGTCAATGTCATCTACAGGCTAAAAGTTACTTGTCGCACTATAGGTACCACGTAAAAATCAAAACTGATAATATAAAAATTGAAAAAGAACATCGACTTCGATTCGAGTAAGTTCCAGTATACGAATCGTTTTTAAAAACTTATGAATTTTTCTTATCTTTGGTAACCCTGGTTCCTTAGAACATGAATTAAGGACATTTTGGGGAAAACGAGATTTTTACTTTATTATTACGATAATCTTAAATGTTTTTTTTCTATTTAAAAACGTAGACCTTAGTATTTTAATTTGATACGTCTACTCGTTCCTAAGAATAATGGGTCCTATAAGGGTTCCGATTGAAGTACCTACGGAATCCTATAAAATATATACTGATGTCATTATGATAACCAGTGAGCTCTATAGATTAAATTTATGAAGAATAAAGGCGCTGCCCCATTGCAGCCCCCGGACACGTTACGGTCTAGTCAAAAGTCTATGTAATCGGCGAGCGCGTATGAGACGAACTATGCGAGTGGAGGAAGCCAGAGAGGTCTTAGAAAGTTCTTGCGTTTAAATATGTTACACCTTGTATATCTTAATCAACACGCCACATCTCTTACGGGGTAGACAGAGAGTACAGAGTTCCAACAGGTTCTTTCCTTACATACCATACCTGCTTTATGTAATTAAATTGTATAATTGTTTATTTAATTGTTAATTAAATTGTTTATTTACCAGCGATTTCATATATAAAACTATACAGGCAATGATTTTTAATTCGCCAAGAGCTAATGTTAAGTATGTTTCGCACTTAGAACCAAAGTAAAGTATGAACTTTTATCGATATGCTACAAATCTCTTCAGCCGAAAGACGTCCACTGCAGGACAAAGGCCTCGCCTAAAGACCGCCACAACGACCGGCTTTGTGCTGTACGCATCCAACTTCTACCCGCGACCTTCACTAGGTCCATCTTGTAGGGGGCCTATCCACTCCACGTCTTCCAGTACGTGGTCGCCATTCGAGAACCTTTCTGCCCCAACGGCCGTCAGTTCTACGAGCGATGTTCCCGCCCACTGCCACTTAATTTTAGCAATTCTGAGTGCTATGTCAGTGACTTTCGTCCTCCTGCGGATTTCCTCATCATAGCTCTCTCCATCGCCCTTTGAGTGACCTTGACCTTCCTTTGAGGCCCATCGTAAGCGACCATGTCTCAGTGCCGTAAGTCATCACTGGCAACACACACTGGTCAAAGACTTTTGTCTTGAGACACTACGGAATTTTGGACGAGAAGATGTTACGTAGCTTCCCGAACGCCGCCCAACCAAGCTGGATTCGATGATTGACTTCTTTCTCGAAGTTGAACCTACCTTATTTTTTTTTTTTTTAATCTCACCAATACACTATTTTTACAGGTAATAACCTAATGCAATAGCGTAGCACAGTCACTAAATACTAATTCAAATTCTAAAACCTAATACAATCTTCTACGATACTACCAAATATGAGGCTTTCGTGAATTCGCTCAGCGTGCACGTAAACAGATCAATTAATCCCGCAACCATGTTAAGCGTGCGCAGCGCCCGCACAAGCGGCGTACGCTGCAGCAGGTTGGTGCGCGCGCGCGGCACCAGCAGCAGTGGCGGTCGCCGCCGCCGACCCATGTACGCATCAGGAACACAAAGCCTAACCTCCTGTAAAACTGCTGGGTTTTGTACTCTGCCACGTAGTACTTTAAATAAGTAGATAGCGTGGGCTACTTCCCGTCTAGCTTCCAGTTTCATATAGCCTACCATACCCAGAACAAATAAAGTTGGATACAACAGCGGATATCCGGGATAAACCCCATACTGTTTTAAATATAGGAACCTTATAAATTTATTCTGAATACGCTCCAACATCAGTCTGTATTTGGCCTCATATGGAGACCAAATTACCGCATTACATTCTAAATGACTTTTTACGAAAGCCTCATACAATGCTTTTAAAGCTCCGATGTTGGAAAATTGACCAGCTTGTCTCAAAACAAACCCCAGATTCCGATAAGCTTTCTTACATACGCCTATAATATGTTTCCGGAAATTCAAATCTACAGTAAATCTGACTCCCAAGTCTTTCACCTCAGTGACACGTTGCAGCGGTGCCCCTTCCATGTGGTACGGGTGGTGACGCGGGGCGCGCGCGCGACTAAACGATAGCAAGGAACATTTAGCCACGTTAAAGTATAATTTATTTTCCAAGCTCCAACTTACAACCCTATTTATATCCTGCTGCAGCGTGTCATGATCCTCGGTCTGATCCACTCTACGGAACAACTTCAGGTCGTCAGCAAATAACAAGGGGGTAGACCCAGTGACGACTTTAGGTAAGTCATTTATCATTAAAATAAAGAGCAATGGGCCTAATGTGCTGCCTTGACTCACCCCAGATCTCGTAAAGTAAGGTTCAGAATAGTATCCACCACAATCGACGTACTGGCATCTATCACGCAGATAGCTCGCGAAGAATGTCAGCGTATGCGGCGTGCAGCCTACTCTTGCCAACTTTGACAGCAGGACATCATTATCTACTGTGTCAAACGCCTTTCTGAAATCAAAGTAGGCCACGTCTACTTGCACACCAGCATCTACCGCCGGTACTAGGTGTGTCATAAAATGCATCAAGTTTCCCGTTGTTCCCCGTCCCGGTCGAAATCCGTGCTGCGCGTCAGACAACTGGCTACTTATCTGTACATAAAGGCAGCTATGAATTGCCGCTTCGAAAACTTTAGCCGGAGTGCATAGGACAGCTACAGGTCGGTAATCACTGGGCTCCGAACCACCGCCTCCTTTAGGTACGGGCACGACTCGGGTGAGTTTCCAGCTATCGGGAAATGTCGCGGTCTTTACACAAAGGTTGAATAAATGCAGCAACGGATCGACCAATACCTCGCAACAATCCCGGAAGACGTACGCCGGTATACCGTCGGGCCTACTGAGCGCTTAGGCGGCAGGCGGGCGAGCGCACGCCGCACGTCAGCGCGGCGCAGCGGAGCGAGGTGCACCCGCGCGCCCGGCCACGGCGCCGCCGCCGCGCTCGCCGCCGCTACGCTCAGCGCAGCCGGCTCCAGGTTATAAACAGAGTGAAAGAACTGCGCAAACTCACTTGCGCATTCCGGTTCCGACAAAGCTCGACCATTTTTTATTAACTTCCGTTTGCTCGAGTAACCTTTCCTAGATCTCACATAGTCCCAAAACGCACGCGGTTCCGCTGCCAGGTGACTTTGCACGCGGTCGCAGTACCGATCGTGCGCCCTTGCAGTCTCAGCTTTAACTCTCGCTCTCATACGACCGAACGCGTCATAATCGCTACTCAATCTACTGCATTTATATTTTTTGTGTAATTCGTGTTTGAGTTTAATATCTCTAATGATGTCAGGCGTATACCATACAGGGTAGGTATACCTTATAATTTTAGAGCTAACCCGATTTAGAGGAACACAGGCGTCAAAAGCCTCAAAGATTTTGTCATAGAATATCTTTAATACTACGTCAGGATCTTTTAAACAATATAATTCACTCCAATCTATAATAGACAGCAAAAAATATAAGTGGTTAAAATCAGCTTTATTAAAATTCCATTGTTTACGTGTTATGTGAGGGCGGTGAGAGTGTGGTGTATATACGGGGCGTGCAAACTGAGGCCGTTGCGGCGCGCCAATCTCAACGCTGACGGCAAGCGGTGGATGGTAGGCGTCCACGGGCTGCAGCGCCTCGTCCGCCGCACTCACGCGGACACCGCTGCGCGCGCTCAACACGAGATCCAACTGTCTACCGTTACAGTTAGGCACCTTACTACACTGAACGAATTCACCGAAAGCCACAAAATATTCATAGTAATTACAAACTTTAATACTGCACGAAAAAAGATTAAAATCACCTAATATAATTAAATTATTTCTATACTTAATACATATTTTCTCTAATAAATTAAACATTACCATATACTCGTTTTCATCAGTATGTGGCGGAATATACACTGTGCAACATGTAAATAAAAACCGATTTAGCGTGTAAACTGCAGCACAAATCAATTCAAACCTGTAATTGTCTATTTCAACATCAGCTGGCATCGTTACTCGTCGCATCTCGAACCGCGGTGAGGCCACTAGAAGTACCCCGCCCTGCTTACGTCCATCTGCTCGATCACACCGCATCACTTGGTACCCGGGCAGTACAAATTCCGCGTTTTGAATAGCTTCATTTAACCCACTCTCGGTGATAGCGAATATATCCGAACCGGACGACTCCAGTAAGGAAGAGAACTGTATAGTCTTAGTTCGAAGTCCTCTGACGTTTTGATATAAAATGTTGACGCTTCTACTGGGTTTATGATTGGGTTGGTGAATTTGTGCGACGAAACCAAATCCATTCACTGTATTCTACATTCAGGGGCCATACCTTTGGGTCATAAAGCTTCTCAAAATTGCTTTCTGTAACACCAATCCTAAACGAGGCGTAGTTCCGTTCAGTTTTATGTTTCAATTTTTCTATGATAATTTCAGATTCGTTTCCAAGAATATTTCTTACATACTCCATTAAGTTGTCTTCCGTCGTGCATGTATCCAATCTCCATACATGCAAAAATTTCTTGCGTTCAGCTACTTTCAGGGATACAGTTGACGTATTACCCCCTCTTTTTATAAGGCTCATCTTCTTATTGTTTTTAACTACCGTCCAAGTGTTACAATTAGTCTTATTATCATCTGAGTGAACCGCTGCTTTCCTAGCCACCGCCGCGTAGCTAACATCAGGTGCCTGTGCTTGCCGCTGCGACTTATTATTAATATCGCGCTCACTGTTTCTGATATTATCGCCCGAAGGCGATGCCCTGGTGTTATTTGACACTGGCACAGTGGTAAAAAGTTGGCGTTGATTTTCTGTTATGGAGCTGGAGTTGCTGTTGTTAATACCACCCATCTTTATAATTTTTTGTTTCTCCATTTTTAGGGATTTGACTTCCTGCTCAAAGTTAATACATTTCTCATTAGCTTCCTTTAATTCTTGTCTTAGTTTACTATTTTCTGATGCTAAGACGGTTACAGTAGCTTTAATCTCTTCAATAATTTTAGACTCAATATCACTTAATTTTGCCATAATTATGCTATTAACGTTTTCCATGATACCTGCCATAATAACTTTTTCCTCACAAGACAGTAGTCCGGTATTCTTAGAAGCACCAACCTCGAAAGATTGGTCATATTCATCTCTGTCCGTCATGCGTACACCCCGCACGGGGGTGTTATCAGTTACCCGTATACGTTGTGTTACATTAGAACAGGCATCACACTTAAAAGTACGCTGCATTTGTACTTTTGCCTGCTTGAAATCAGCTGAGGTAATGTTAAGGCACATATAGTGACATCCTGTCTTGCATCCATTGCATTTAAGCACATCCCCTGCATCAATTTTTTTGCAGCAAATAGCACAGTTCATTTTGAATTTGATCTAGCGTAACCGCACCATGCGACAAAGACGCAGATAACCGCTTCGCGTATGAGTGAAAGAGATCGATGCGCGGCTTGAGATTTCAAGCCACCCGCACACTGTTTATTGTCACTGCTTATTCATCACACAAAATAAAGTTTCAATAACATAAACAGTTTAAAGATTTAAGTCTGTACTTCACTTTCACAGTTTTATTAACACTAAAGCTTCAATTTAGAGACATTTTTATTATTGTCTAATCCTATATTCCATAATTTTAAATTTATTTAACCGGGAGCGATCCTATTGGATTCTTTGTCCCAGGTATATATAATCGTCAACAACTTGGAGCGTACAGTCTCCAACCTTTATAGAAGTTGTTACTACATGGACGTTTGACATGATCTTCGCCTTGTCCATGTTTATTTTAAGACCTACTTGTTGAGGGACTCTACTAAGGTCATTGAGTATGGTACTGAGGTCTTCCAGGGTATCAGCTATGAGCACGATATCATCGGCAAATCGAAGGTGAGAGATGTACTCACCGTTGATGTTGATACCTAGTTCTCTCCAGTCCAGAAGCTTGAAAACATCTTCCAGCGCGGCGGAGAACAGTTTCGGGGATATAACGTCTCCCTGTCTCACACCACGCTGCAGTGACATAGTAGCGTTTTCGTACAAACTCTTTAGCACCTCGATATACCAGTAGTCTTCTTGGCACCGCTGGAGAGACTGTAGTACAGCCCAAGTCTCGATCGAATCGAAAGCCTTCTCATAATCCACAAACGCTCTCTCTAAGCATAGTGGCAGATTGTACTCTTCAGTCTTCTGTATGACCTGTCGCAGCGTAGAAATGTGGTCTATGGTGCTAAAGCCTTTTTGGAAACCGGCTTGTTCGGGAGGCAGGAAGTCATCCAGTCTGCGCGCGAGACGATTCGTTTTGACTCTCGAAAACAGGTTATAGACGTGGCTCAGAAGTGAGATGGGTCTGTAATTCTTCAAGAGGGCTTTATCACCTTTTTTGAAGAAGAGAACCACCACACTTCCGCGCCATGACTGTGGCGTTTTGCCCTCGAGGATGACGGTGTTGAATAGTTTCTGGAGAGCCCTCAATATCGGCTTTCCACTAGCCTTGAGAAGCTCGTCTGTTATACCGTCATTGCTTGGCGCCTTGTTGTTTTTAAGCTGTTTGAGAGCCATACTAATCTCGTACAGACTGATGTCCGGAATGTCTTGGGTAGTGTGTCATTTTGGCTCTTGGGTGTATGGCCGGATTGCAGACAGGTGGTTGTTCTGATGCGTATAGCTGGCCGTAGAACTTCTCAACTTCCCTCAAGAGTTCCGGTGTAGAGGATACAATCCTGCCGTCTCCGATCTTCAGCTTACTCAACCGACTCTGTCCGATAGACAGATCTCTTGACTTTAGGGCCTTTGTTGCGGTCGATAGTCTCTCTTATTTTGTCAGTATTATACTCGCGTACATCGCGAGTCAGAGACTTAGAGATCTGCCTATTGAGCCGCTGGCATTCGGAAACGTCTGGAGACTGCGAAATCATCCTGCGTCTTTCCTTTCTAAGCTTGAGGGTAACGCCTGAGAGCTTTTTGGTTCTTTTTGTACGGTGGGTTTTAAAGAACTTGTGCCCGACCGTATGGACAGTTTCCACTACCCTGCTGCTATAATCGTCCATCGTTAGGCACTCACCTAGACCTTCGAAGCGATTCTGCAGTTTGAGCTGAAAGCTATCGGACTCCTGAATCTGGACAGGTGCTAGACGGAGTGTAGACTTTATCAGTCTAGACCTTTCAAGCTTGAAATTGATATTCAATGTGCCTCTTACTAGTCGGTGATCACTTCCAGTTTTAACTGCGTTGATCACAGAGACATCATTGAATACGTGCCACCTCGTCGTCATGATGAAGTCTATCACCACCCAGGTCCATTTACGGTGTTCCCGCTTCTGGAAAAAGGAGTACATCAGTACCTCCTTCTCCATGAAGTCAGCCAGCATTTGGCCCCGGGGATTCCGTTGTCCAGTACCAAAGGTTCCCACTCTCAGCTCATCGTCGCCTCGTCTACCTAGTTTTGCGTTAAAGTCCCCCATGACAACGGTGTAGTGAGTTTTAGAGGTATGTATGGCTCTAGATATATCTTCATACATAACCTCTACCTCATCATCGGGGTGTGTCGAAGTCGGTGCGTATACCTGTATAATTTTCAGTCAATACCTTTCAGTCATTTTGAATATCAGGTACGCTACCCTGGTCGACACACTCTCGATCTTGACAACGTTGTTCACGAGAGACATGTGGACTATAAACCCGACACCACCCTGGGACTGCTGGTCGCCCTCCCGGAAATAGAGGAAGTTACCGGATTTAAGTGTTATCGAGTCCCCACCCTCTCTTCGGACTTCAGATAATCCTTTGATATCCCAATGTAACTTGCTCAATTCTTTCTCTAACTCATCGATCTTTTCGTCAGTTCGCAGTATGCGCGTGTTAAAAGTTGCCAGGGTCAATGGTCGTCGTTGTCGGTAGCCATGCCTCTTCCGGGGATTCTTAGCACCCCTCGCCCCGCCGTTACCGTGGCTGCTACTGTGGCCAGGACTAGCGGGGCCGCCGGGGACTGGGGGCCGTTTAATATTTGTGGATATCATTAGTGGGATGATGCCATAATCGCCACGCTTGGCAGGCGTGTTGGCGATCGCAGTATAGCGTTAGTAGGTATGAAGAGGACGCTGCTGCCTATCCTCTCGTCTTACAAGCCCCTTAGGCACCTCTTACGGCACCTGTGGACTATGATCTCCTAGCAGTAACCCAACTAACTAGGACTTTGGATGCCATGTGTATCGCCATTCCAGAGAGTGGTGCCCTGCTTCCGGCAACACTCAGCCCAAGCGAGCCCTCTTCCGGTATGGCACTAGAGTACTGCCTCGCTTGAACTACCGCTTGCGGTATCTGTTGCTGGATTTGGTCGCCTCTTACGACCCGCTGTTAGTCCAGCATGCGGTGGGGAGACTGTATTCTTGATCCGTCCCCACACGGAATGCTACAAATAACAGCAGAAAATTCAAAACCTTAACGTGCTGATTTATCACAGGTTTTAATAGACAACTCAAGGATAGATTTGCCTTAGAATTTTGACATATTTACCATCGAAAATTTGTCAAAATCCTACTTTCAACAACAGCATCAACTCTCTACTTTCTGCGTACCCCACAGGGTACGTGATGATATAGACAAATAATTAGTACTGAACTAAGGCGCTCGTAGCTTTGCATTGCCGCGGTGTTTTAGCGATCACCAAGATTAAGATCACAAGTCAAGAGTCTCTGTAACCAGCGAGCGTGTATGAGACGAACTACGAGAGTGGAGGAAGCCAGAGAGGTATGTAAGGAAAAAACCTGTTGGAACTCTGTACTCTCTGCCTACCCCGCAAGCAATCTGGCGTGATAATATAGATAGATAGATAGAAGATTAAGCAGCTTTCGGCTCTGACAATAGGCAAATCTATTAAGCAAATCAAGATAAAGAGAAATGCGATTTAATCTATCAAATGTGATTTAAGCAGGCATTATAAAGAAAAGTAACAGGTGGCAAAACGGTTATTTGTGAAATGTTTCCATGCCTAGTGCATAGTCATTACGTGCCACCGACTACGATCCCCCCCCCCCCCGACTCCTGCCGCCACCGCCAGCCGCAACATGTTCTCTCTGATCCCCCCGATGCTTTGTCATCCATTCTTTCCGCTCAGAATACGGGCGACGACGACGTAGTCGTAGATCCCCTCCCATATCCGGCGGTTGACCAGTGCACTTAGTAGTGCACCCCGTCCCCTCACAGCGACTGTCCCAACCGAGTATGTCGCCTCTTGCCCTTCTGGCTCGAGCGTAGTGGTTGCACGCTCGCCCTTAAGTCCGGTGAAGCTGTAAAAGCCTTGAAGAGGCGCCCTCGAGTACGTCGCCCCTTGCACTTCTAGCTCGAGCGTAGTTAAGTCCGGTGAAGCTGTAAAGGCCTCGCGGCCAACAGCGTACATCACTCACACACACACACGCCTCTACCTGCAAAGCATCTACGTACATAATCTCTACGGGCAAAGACTCTACAGGAGTAGTCTCTACGTACACAGCCTCTATGCGGCTGGACTCTACGTGCAAAGATTCGGCGGGCGTAGTCTCTACATGCATAATCTCGACGTGAATATCCCATGCCGCAATGGAACAGAGTCTTAATAATTGTATTAGCCTATCTGAACATTACACTGATACCACACAGACGTCATGGAAAAAGAATGGCAAGTTTATCAAACTAATTTAATTATGTGTGAAGGTCAAATGTCATGGTCTACTTTGTTTTGTACATACCCAATTATAATTTAATTTTTGGTTTGTTATCTACGTCAATATAAAATAATATTATCAGCCTGTACTGCCCACTGCTGGGCAAAGACCTTCTCTCGCGAATCGAGGTGAGAGAGATTAGGTCATACTCCACGACGCGGACTCAGTGCGGTGCAGTTAAACTTATCAAGTCACCTATAAGGCTTCCAACTCGGCTTAACGTCCACCACATTAAATGGTAACCGGGACCAACGGCTTGACGTGACGAAGCACGGGTACGCTCGAATATGAAAATGCCACAAACGGTCACCTATCTCAGACTGACCGAGCCAAACGCTGCTTAATCTTGGTGATCGTGGTTTTCCCACATTTGAGACTTTCCGTGCCTCGGAAGGCACATTAAATAGTTGGTCCGATTACAACTTTATGTGATAGTCGTTAAGCCAATTCGGAAGCCCGGTATAGGTGGCTATATATATAGGCGGCTTGATTATTTCCAACAGCAGATGGCCATAAACCTGCCTCCAGCACGCCACACTGGGTCCGCGTAGGGGAGTATGACCTAATGTCTCTATCTATCTATCTATATTATCACGCCAGATCCCTTGCGGGGTAGGCAGAGAGTACAGAGTTCCAACAGGTTCTTTCCTTACATAACTCTCTGGCTTCCTCCACTCTCATAGTTCGTCTCATACACGCTCATCGGTTACGGAGACTTTTGACTTTTCCATCAGATAAGACTCGGTTTATTTGGTCGTGGTAAGATAGTCTAGATCGTCCCCGGTACCTGCATCCTTCCACTTTCGCATTGTATATCTGTTTTGTCATCCTTTCATCTGGCATTCTTTCTATATGCCCGAACCAACGGAGCATGCCCTTTCTCATCTTTACACTGATACTATCTTTCATACCTACTCGCTTTCTTACTACGCTGTCGCTAATGCGGTCGGTGAGCTTCACTCCGCATATCTTCCGCAGAGCTCGCATTTCTACCGCATTTAACCTACTTTCATTCTCCTTCTTACATACCCAGCTCTCGCTACCATATAACAGCGTTGGGACAAGAACTCCGTTATATATGGCCAGCTGCGCCTTATGGCTTAAGTGCCGGCTCCCAAGTAGCTTTCCCATCGCACAATTCACCCTGTTCCCTGCACTCACTCTTCTCTCTATGTCAGCGGTGTATTTCCTATCTTCACTGAAGGCGCATCCAAGATATACAAACTCATTCACTTGTTCCAGCACATCGTTACCAACCACAATCCTTACATTCGTTCTGGTTTCTTCCCTTTCAAGAACCTAATGTCTCTCACCTCGATTTGTAGAGTAAGCTTTCGCCCAGCAATGGAACAATGCAAGCTGATTGAAAAATCATATTATATGATTTTTACAAACATTTATTTAACTTGCACTGTAAAATTTTGGGATCCATTTTTCAAGTACTTGCGAGTAACCGACTGAGCTGAATTTTGGTATGCATGCAGATACGTTCGGTGAAAATTCAATAACATAGTATCAAGGAGCTGGTCTTATAGATAGATAGATAAATTCATTCTTGAAACATGGTATTATACAAGGGTTTTTGTGATAACAATATTATTACAGTGCTACATGTTTCGCCGAGAACTCGGCATGCAAATTTGTCATACTTATAAAATGTAACATTAATTATTGGTCACATTAAAATTATTATGAAAATGTCATATAAATAATGTTGAGCTCAATAATAATAGTTACATACTCATCATAGATAATTGGCATTTGAAAATAAAATAATACACACAATGTCTTTATAAAATGTCAGGAGTGGGTGCAGTGATTAATACGTCATATGAATGAAATATATCTGAGAACTAGCTGTGAATATCAAGCTCCAAGGTGATATAATAATAATAAATAATAATATTAGCCCTGTTAATAAACTGTCCCACTGCTGGGCACGGGCCTCCTCTCCAACTGAGAGGGTTTAGGCCATAGTCCACCACGCTGGCCCAGTGCGGGTTGGCGAACTGCACACACCTTCGAGAAACTCTTAGGCATGCAGGTTTCCTCACGATGTTTTTCCTTCACCGTTAAAGCAAGTGATAATTAATTTTAAATACGCACATGTTTTCGAAAAGACAGAGGTGCGTGCCTGGGTTTGAACCCGAGACCTCTGACTTTGCAGTCCAATGGTCTAACCACTAGGCTATCACTGCTTATATATATATAATTTTCTAAAAATTCTTTCATGTTATAAAAACACTTTTCGATGAGCCACTTCAGTAAATGTATTTTTAAATTGATACATTGTCATTTCTCTTATGGATTTTGGTATAATATTAAATGTTTTACACACATATAATGGGAGTTCTTTTGGTGAAGTGAGGTGACGCCAGACCCCTTGCGGGGTAGGCAGAGAGTATAGAGTTCCAACAGGTTCTTTCCTTACATACCTCTCTGACTGCCTCCACTTTCTTGGTACTCGTAATAATAGTTTTGTTTTATCTCTACATAGATAAATCGTATGATAGAGGAGGGGCCTACACTCACCAGTGGGTAGATACAGGCTGATTGATGATGATGATGGTGATGAGATAAATATTACTGGCTTTTTGAAATAAATGCGAATGTTTTCTTATAATATTATAATAATAATAACAATCTGCCGGAATCAAAATCAAATCCTTGTGGGACTGTATAATATTGTCATAGATGTTATGTCTCCGTATTAATGTGGAATTTATATGGTCGTTAATTATAGCGTAAATATGCATTGTGTAAACGTGTCTAGGAAAACATGGCTATGCATTACTTTGTTTATTGTTTGTTATTCAACAAACAATAAATCCAGTCTGTATTTTTGTGATTTGTATCTTTGCGGGATTTACGAAATACAAACTATCTATATCATCACGCCAGATCCCTTGCGGGGTAGACAGAGAGGTCAGAGTTCCAATAGGTTCTTTCCTTACAGACCTCTCTGGCCTCCTCGACTCTCATAGTTAATCTCATACACGCTAGCTGGTAACGGAGACTCCTGACTTGCCCTTCAGATAAGACACGGTCTATTTGGTCATGGTAAGATAGTCTAGGACCTAGACTGACATAAATTCAAGTATGAAAAATCTTTTTCAATATTTTTTAAATAATTATTTATGAACTGTCTCGTTGGTCTAGTAGCGAATTATGCTCTTTGCTATCACGAGGGCGTTCAGGGCGCAAATGCTAAGTTGGACAACTGTAGTTTTTCAGTAGAAAAAATCAGGCCGGTATCTGGAATTGTACCCGATATATGGCAATACGCTCGCCCCCTGTTACATAGAACCTAATATCGTTGGCGAAAAGTAGGTGCAGACATTACACCTTTGCCACCCCAGCCTGTGGAATATAGGCGTGATGGTTTTCATTTTATTCTATTTTTACTTGTTTATAATATAACCAGGCACGCACCTCTGTCTTTTAGAAAGCATGTGCGTATTAAAAATTATTCTCACTTGCTTTAACGGTGAAGGAAAACATCGTGAGGAAACCTGCATGCCTAAAAGTCTCTCAAAGTTTTGTGAAGTTCGCCAACCCGCACTGGGACAGTGTATTGGACTATGGCCTAAACCCTCTCAGCTTGAGAGGAGGCCCGTGCCCAACGGTGGGACCGTTTCTCAACAGGGCTTCTCAATTTATTGCTTCCAATAATAAACGCTTTAATTATATCATCATATACATGTTTTAAAGGTCATGAGGCGCCCTTGAGCTAGTTGCCCCTTGCCCTTTTGGCTCGAGCGTAGTAATTGCACGGTCGCTCTCTGGCCCGGTGAAGCTGTAAAAGCCCCGGGCTAACAGCGTAGTTCATTCGCACACAAAAAAATAAATATCTATAAAGTGTAATGTGTTACATATTTCATTGTCATGATTCTTTGTTACATTTAAATGAGTACAGAAATGGGTTCAAGTGACTAATTGCAACATAGTTCCACTTGTGAATCACATATTTAACTATTATTGATAATAGACAATGCACTGGTTTCAAATCCTAGGTCGGACAAATGTCGTTTTTGTAACGAAAACTTCCCAGTATGTGTCCGGAGTCTAGAGTTATATGGCAATGGAATTATGTGGCCGGTATATGGCAATAGGCTCACCCCCGATTACATGGGACCCAACATCGTCGGCGAAAAGTGGATGTACTCAGTTTACCTCTGCCGCCCCCGCTTGGTGAATATAGGCGTGACGGTGTTTCTTTTTATTTATTTTATTTAGGTAATGCCCGTATATTGCATTATAACGCAAACGTTTTTCTGTTAAATCAAATCAGTTTATGTTGTGAAACAGGCTTAGCTTAAATTAATTTCAAGATGTTACATTTATAAAGTGCGCTATGTTTTGCCATTTTATGGCAAATTATTATATAATATCGCATATTACATTATAAATTGATTATAAATTGTATATGATAATATTAAAACAATTGTCAAAGATAGTCAGTTTTTAGGGTTTCGTTTTATACCTAAAACGAAACCCTTATAGCGTCTCTTCGTTGTCCGTCTGTCCGACAATTATCACCTTTTTAGTTTTTTTTCTCTCAGTAATGGCTAAAGGTATTAAGTTGAAATTTATACCAAATACGAAAGTCTACGGTCCCCTACTAGTGTAAAAAAATGAAGGTTCTAAGTAAAGCCAAACAAAAGATATGGCCATTTAAAGTCACTTATTAGAAATTATATAGCACTTCCCGTTGACCTAGAATCGTGGAATTTGGCAAGAAGCAAGGTTTTAAAGTACAAGTAAAGGAAGAAATCCGATAATTGTTAATTTATAATTGTGTCATATAAAAATAATTATTTCCCTCAATGCCGATGATATAAAATAGCGCTGTCTGTCTAGTAACATTATGTGGAACTATTTTGATTAATGATGAATAAATATTTTATCCGCGACTGGCGCCTTCTTCAAGCCAAGTGGACGTAATTTTGATAAGATTGTCGATTTCTACATTTATGTTTAGATGGTTAGAATGAAAATTAAATGTAGTTTATTTAATTACTTATTTAACTCTTAAAATCACAACTGGGTGGGTACAACATTTAGATAGATAAATAGATGTGGTTTATGTGTACTATTGCGTGCAACTTATAAATAAAGCGCCATCTAGTATTGCAGCCAATAACGTCGGTTCCCTATGAAAAGTTTGACAAGAAAATCATATATGGCAACAGGGGTAGCATAATAATAAAAATGAAGATACCGCCGTCTAGTGCCATATTGTCAAACTATACTTCTTTGTCTACCCGGCAAGGAATCTGGTGTAATGATACGTATATAGAGAGACAGAGAGGGAGAGAAAGAGTTAAGAAAAAAATGCGAAAATTGTTAATTTATAATTGTGTCATATAAAAATATTTCCCTCAATGCCGGTGAAAAGTTAAAATAGCGCTGTCTGTCTAGTGACATTGTTGAACTATTTTGATTTGTGGTAAATAATTTTTTGATCCGCGACTGGCGCCATCTTCAAGCCAAGCGCACTTAATTTTGATAAGATTGTCGATTTCTACATTTATGTTTCTATGGTTAGGATGAAAATTAAATGTAGTTTATTAAATTACTTATTTAACTATTTAAATCACAACTGGGTGGGTACAACATTTAGATAGATAAATACATGTGGTCTATGTGTACTATTGCGTCCAACTTATAAATAAAGCGCCATCTAGTATTGCAGCCAATAACGGCGGTTCACTTTGAAAAGTTTGACAAGAAAATCATATATTGAGTTCTTAGATTTACGCGAATATAACACATGAAATAAAACTATTTTACGGATTTTATCGCGGTTTATTTTTTTATTTTTAGTTCCCGACGTTTCGAGTGCTTTGCAGCACCCATGGTCACGGGAGGGACTGAGGTGTTAGACGTCCAATAGGCATAGTTGTTCCGGGGTACCCTCAAACTTCTTAATTATTTTTGTTGTTGTTGGTCCGATCTACGCAGAATGAGCTCACGGTGTCTTGAGGTCTTGCAGTGTTATGCTTGGTTTTGGATTTGATTATATTAATTACCGGATCCCCCGTCGCTCAAAGAAGTCTGCAGTCTGTGAACATGTCCTTGACCGCACCCGCCATAACATCAGATTTGATAGACCACAAATCCTCGTGAAAGAACACCGATTCCTACCAAGGATGGTTCGCGAGGCTATTGAAATTAAAAAACATCCTAATTTCAATAGAGAAGATGGCTGGGTGCTTCCATCCTCTTGGGATCCGGTAATTAATATAATCAAATCCAAAACCAAGCATAACACTGCAAGACCTCAAGACACCGTGAGCTCATTCTGCGTAGATCGGACCAACAACAACAAAAATAATTAAGAAGTTTGAAGGTACCCCGGAACAACTATGCCTATTGGACGTCTAACACCTCAGTCCCTCCCGTGACCATGGGTGCTGCAAAGCACTCGAAACGTCGGGAACTAAAAATAAAAAAATAAACCGCGATAAAATCCGTAAAATAGTTTTATTTCAAGAAAATCATAGATGACAACAGGTAGCATAATTATAAAAATGAAGATACCGCCGTCGTGTGCCTTATTGTCAAATTATACTTCTTTGTCTACCCCGCAAGGGATCTGGCGTGATGATATACAGAGAGACAGAGAGAGAAAGAGTTAAGTAAAAAATACGAAAATTGTTAATTTATAATTGTGTCATATAAAAATAATTATTTCCCTCAATACCGATGAAAATTTAAAATAGCGCTGTCTATCTAGTGATATTAAGTGGAACTATTTTGATTTGTGGTGAATAAATACAATATACATAATAATTTTGCGCCGAAACTGGCCGAAACGGAAAACGGTACGAAACTCTCAGAGCGCGAGTCCTACTCGCACTTGTCCAGTTATTTTAAATAGATTCAAGCATGTAATATAGTTAAATAATTATAAGTGTTTAAATAAAATTCTTTCTATATGACGCCAGATCCCTTGTCGAGTTGGAAGAGAGTAAACTTAGAACGAAAATTACGTGAATTATTATTTAAAAATCCATGAAATGACGAAGAATCCGAGATTATTTATTAATTTCTTGACCATGAGCATACCATGTCTTTCAGTCATTCAAAAATTGTTTTCGTAAAAGCAATTTTTTTGTACATATTAAAAAACAAATAATCGATTCTAACGATTTCATTGCGTCAGTCCCTAAATCGCAAACCGTTACAATTTACATCATTGAATAATAGAACTTTATAAAGTTTTAAGATTTTTAAATAATTACACAAGTTTACAAACAGAATATCATTTAAATGCAAATGAAATATGTAGGTTTTTTGTTTCTTTTTATTATTCTGGATTCCTTATTTTAAATATTCTTGAATACAATATGCGTGAAATGGGATTAGATCAAACGTCACCGTACCCGTGTCTCGTGAAAGTGACTATAGACAAGTAATTCGTCTAATGGCCGGTTTCAATATTTAAGTCATGGATAGAGGAGTTTTGGCGGGAAATCGAAGAGTGATGTCGTCAATTCGTTTTAATTTCCAAAACTTGTTATAATGTGTAATGTTGGTGGAATATTAACCATTATGTATTCCTATATGTGCATGAGTGAAGGTAATTTTAACAAAGTGATAAAACGTGCCTTTTCGATTTTCCTTAAAAACGGCCGTAGCAATTGGTATGTAAAGTATCCATCGCTTTACTATCCAGGGTGGGGCACTTCAACAATTTCATAATCATCTTTGTCATTAAGTTCATCGGGGAATTAAATTAATTTAGAAATGAATATTCGTAATACTTGATATTGGCGAAATACGCGTCGTCGTGATGCCATAAACACAAAATAAAAACTCATGGTTAGATTGGCTAGCTGGAAGTAAAATTTTGACAGGTTTTTCATACAAAATATGTCACAATTCTATCCGTAGTAGGCAAATCTCTCCTTGAGTTAACTATTGAAACCGGGCGTAGGAGAGTAAAGATACTTTGAACTCTCTTCGAAAAAATTAACCTGCTCTATCCAATGTTACAAAGGCCTCTTCCTACGAGGTGAGAGAGAACAAAGAGCTTAGCACGAAGAGATTGACATTAGCATGACATTAGCAAGATGATATGCCGTCTTTTTCACACTACCACTTTACTAATTAAATATGAACGTGACAACACGATTACTCGCTAGCGTCACGCTACACGTCAAAGTTTGCGTGCTGAGCCCTCAGATTATTCTCGACCACGCGAGCCCAGTGCTGATTGGTAGAAGCAGGTTTATGGTCACCTAATGGTGGTTACACGTGGAGCTTATTAAGCCGCTTATAAAGCATCCAACTTGACGACTACCACAGTAAGCTGTAGCCGAGACAAATGGCATAATGTGCCTTCCGAAACACGGAATACGACAATGGAATACCCACAAACAATCCCCATCGAGGTGAGAGAGATTAGGTCATACTCCACCACGCGGACCCAGTGCGGATTGATGGCAGCAGGTTTGTGGGCACCTGCTGTTGGAACTTATCACGCCGCCTTTAAGGCTTCCAACTCGGCTTAACGACTACCGCATTAAGTGGTAGCCGGGACCAACGGCTTAACGTGCCTTCCGAAGCACGGAGACGCTCGAATATGAAAATGCTACAAACGTTCACCCATTTCGGGCCGACCGAGTCGAACGCTGCTTAACCTTGGTATTCAGTAAGAACACCGCGGTCACACAGCGCTACGAGCGCCTTATATACATGTATTTCCCTAAATTTTCGATAATATTCGCTAGTCACTCATTACTCCTAACGGCTGCTATTTCATTTGCTCTTGTAAGCGAAGCATGTTTCGTCATTTGTGATCGAAGAGTTCGATAACAAGAACAAATTAACAAGAAACATGTAGCCGATTGTCTCTACGGCTATCTGCCTATCAGCCGTTGTGTCGCGTATTTCCTTTTGCCTTTTCATGTATGTTTCAATCAATCAATTAATCAAATCAGCCTAATGCAGTCCACTGCTGGACATAGGCCTCACCCAATTCGCGCCACAATACATGGTCGTCCGCCTTCCGCATCCAGTCCCACCCTGCAACCATCTTAAGGTCGGCGGTCCACCTAGCTGGGGGGCGCCCTACCTTACGTTTGCCGAGTCGCGGTCTCCACTCTAGAACTCGTCTGCTCCATCGGCCATCGGTTCTTCGACAGACATGGCCAGCCCAGTGCCACTTTAGCGAGCTCACTCTGCGAGCTATGTCAACTACTTTGGTTCTTTGACAGATAACCTCATTTCAGAGTTTATCCCTCAAAGAGACTCCGAGTTCAGCCCGCTCCATAGCTCGTTGCGCGACTTTGGGCCTATGGACTATCCCTACTGTAAGTGTCCACGTCTCGTCACCGTATGTCATGACTGGTAGAACGCACTGGTTGTAGACTTTCGTCTTCAGGCATTGCGGTAAAGGCGAAGAGAAAGCCCGACGTAGTTTGCTGAATGCTGCCCAGCCCAACTGGATCCTTCTGTCGACTTCATCGACCGAGTTTGATCGCTGCTAAATATTGATGATTCCTAAGAACCGCCTTCCCGCAGGGCACCAAGCGCCTCATTTTTTTATTTATCATGGTGATTTCATTAATCATCAAAAGTCTAACCTATTTTGTTAGTTAGGTTAGAATTAGGGTAGACTCCACCTGCATCTACATCCTCAGAGGGGCTATAAGGGTTGTGGAAGATAATTGCTGGGGTAATTGGACTCGGAGCGTCCTTCAAGAGCAAGACCTCGAAGAGGACGTCGCCGTCTGTACAGTGTCCGTACAGGAGGAGCCATACAGTCTCCTTGATAGCGGGCTTTCTGAAGACTTATCACTCCAAAATATATATGTATATAATAATTGGCCTTTAGCCCTATCGCCACATACATATGTGGCGATAGGGCCAAAGATGTAGCTTGCTGACTCACTCATAGCCTATTCACTCTAAAATAGGTTGAGGAGACGGAAGTTGGACTGAATTTTGCATCGATATGATCGGGCTAGACTCGTCTCCTCGTAAGATAGCTCCGCACAACATGGGTCGCTTGGCAGCATGACTTTGCTGGGAGGCTGGTGACCAGCCACGGCTGTAGCCGATTATTGGTAATAGGGCTGCCTGTTTAGCACTAACCAGAGACGTGTAAGGAATCGTAATAAAAAATAAAATAGTAAATCTTATGGATGTGAGCAGCTTTGGGCTCTTCCGAGCACGGCGGAGGAAGGGCACCGTTCCTAGCGAAGATCCCGGAGCTCCTTCGAAATGTCGATGCCGGCCACCGTAGGGTTTTTAGTCCGTAGGCATACTAGGTTGTCATTCTTCATCCAGACAAGTAAATCATCTAAATTATTACAATTTCTATAGCTCTATCTATCTATCTATCTATAACCTCACGCCAGATCCCTTTCGGGGTAGGCAGAGAGTACAGAGTTCCAACAGGCTCTTTCCTTACATACCTCTCTGGCTTCCTCGACTCTCATAGTTCGTCTCAAACACGCTCGCCGGTTACGGAGATTCTTGACTTTTCCTTCAGATAAGACTCGGTTTATTTGGTCGTGGTAAGATAGTCTAGGTCGTTCTATAGCTCTGACTAATTAAACACGTAACGCGGTGCCTTACGATAACTTCGTGTATAATTTAGTCGAACGATTTAGCGCAGTGTTTAAGAGCTTGAGCCGCTCCGCCCTCTGTGTCTAATAGTCGCGGGTTCGAATCCCTGCACGGGACAAATCTTTGTGTGATTCACAATTATTTGTTCTGGTCTGGGTATTTGTGTATGTGAATTTTCATGTTTGTAAACACACCCACGACACGGGAATTAACACTAGTGTGTGTATGGTGGTAATAGTGTGTGTGTGTGTGTGTGTATGGTATGGCTATGATTAAAAAAATGCGTGTGCAGTCAAGAAGTCTTGTATCCAAATCTTAGGTCAGAAAAGTTGGGTTTATGTATTAAAAATTCTTAATAGCCGTAATGGCAATATTTGACTTGGCGCAGTGGTTAGAAGTTGAAGCCGTGCCGCGCACTGAGTCGAATAGTCGCGAGTTCGATCCCGTGCGGGACAAATCTTTGTGAGACCCACAATCGTTTATTTCAGTCTGAGTATACGTGTATGTGAATTTTCATATTTATAAACGTACCCACGACACAAGAATAAATACTAGTGCGGGGCTACTTTAAAAAAAAAGGCGTCTCTATTATATTGGGAATTGATGGCGATATGTGAGTTTACAAAATACACCTGTGCTAGGGACTAACTCTGCTACGCCGGTTACGGAGACACTTAACTTACCCATATTACCCTAAATGGATTGAGCACTCTGCGGAAAGAACGTAATGACAAGGACTTCGATACTTGGAGCCCTACGTCTCTTTCTAAGTAGGGTAACCAAACATTGGTATGATTATGGACTTGTTGATATATAACTCTGCAATAGGTCTCATAAAAAGGCTCGGAGTTGTTCAGTGAGCTATGGAAAGAGTTTCGGCGTTTCTCTACGTGATCGAATCAGGAATGAGGAGATTCTTAGAAGAACCAAGGTCACAAGGTCAACATAGCCCATCGAATTAGTAATCTGAAGTGGTAATAGGCGGGCCACATGGCGCGAAGATCGGACGGGTGTTGGGTCAGAAAGATTCTAGAGTGGAGACCACGTATTGGCAAGCGCAGCGTGGGTCGGCCACCTACCAGATGGACCAACGACCTTGTGAGGATCGCAGGAAGTCGTTGGATGCAGGTGGCATCGGACCGACTACGCTG
The DNA here is from genome assembly GCA_905147815.2 of Phalera bucephala. Classification (NCBI taxonomy): domain Eukaryota; kingdom Metazoa; phylum Arthropoda; class Insecta; order Lepidoptera; family Notodontidae; genus Phalera; species Phalera bucephala. The sequence continues at coordinate 18,272,033 of LR990630.1, read as the reverse complement.
GAGAGCGATTGGGGAGGCCTATGTTCAGCAGTGGACAAATATAGGCTGATGTGATGATGATATATAACTAACGTATAATTTTCGGGCACTGTTTATTACCGTAATTCTTTTTTTCTACACATACGCCACATCTTAAATGAGTAGTAGTCAAAGTTTTCTGATTAAATTTTCCATTATCTTGCTAACTGTTCATATTCTTCAGAATCTGTAAATTCAGCTTCAAATTTAGAATAAACTTCTCGGACCGTTTTCCTGTGTCTACAACGGTTGAGATAGCTGCCCTTACTGCCCCATCTTAAAATTCCACCCTGTATATACAGACTTGAGAAACTTGTTCTTGAAACAGAGAGAATTGAGAAACTCGTTCGTTTTGAACTCGGTAATAAATGGTTTACAGCGTATTTAAACCATATCATATATAGGTATAGTCCGTATTAGTTCAAATAATGTGTGTGTGGCAATGTATGTTGCAATGGAGTGATATGGACCGTATGTTGGTATGGACCTATCAATATGCCCGCCTACCAGCCCGCAGATAAAATTATCATGTTGTACTTTTTGTAATAAAAACTATTTATAGTTATTACACTGGCTTGTTGGTAAAGCGGCGCATAGTGTGGGTGGCGATCACGCGGTCCGGGGTTGATGTCTAGGTCGGAAAGCCTGCCTTTTTTAAAAAAATATCTCAGCCGGTCTCTGTAACCGACGAGCGTTTATAAGACGAACTATAAGAGTAAAGGGAGCTAGAAAGGTCTGTAAGGAAAACCTGTTGGAACTTTGTTCTCTCAGTCTACCCCGCAAGGAATCTAGCGTGATGCTACCTAAGGGCCATGGCTCGACTGTCAGTACATGAATGATTGCTGTATACTTCATGTACAGACTTGATTTGTGTGACTTATTGCGTTTTGTAATTGTTAATGTTTCTTTACTAACCCTAATATTAAGACTAAATGTTTTACTAACACGTGACCCCAGTTGGTCGAAATAAAGAATTTATTATTATAGACAGGTAGAGAAATCTCAGACGCAGTCCCGAGTCAGGAACTGTTTCCGGTATAATGACAATAGGAGTCCCTATTGGGACCTAATTTGTCGGCAGTATGTAGGTGTATATAGTACACCTCTGCCACCCTCGCTTGAGGAATATAGGCTTTTATTTTTATTTGTATAGAAATTGAAGAATACAGTTAGGTACATTTTTTTAAGGGTAACAATTATATTGGATATCACTCTCAGAGACATAGGAAGTGTGGGAAAACGATTAATTAAAAAATAACATTAACAGGAAGAAAACGTGGTAAGAATATCAAAAAAAGAACAATATACCGAAGACCAATAGTGTTCGGTATATTTATTTTTTTTTGATGAATTATAAATATGTACTTTGATATGAAAATAAATTCAATGCAATTAAAAACATCGATTGCTAATAAATATTAACGTAAAGCAGATACAAGAAGGACCTATAATTATTTAAAATATTAAAATGGTTCCCACAAAATGGGATCCATAAAAATACAAGACAAAAATAACTTACGTATTTTCAGGACCAAGATTTAAAATAAAAATCAAATTCAATACGAAACAACAAACTAACAACAAACTTCATATAGTACAAAACATTGGCACAATATAAAAAAAAAACATTTCGCTGTCGCCTTAGGCTGTCACTGTCACATCAAAATAGTAAAAAAAATTAAACTCACATGATTGTCAAGACGAAGACGTGCAAACGTTTGACTACTGAAAGACTTCGATCACTGCTAGCAATTAACTGAATGAAATACCACAACACGAACAATATTACCACTATATGTTTACTGTGATATTACCCTGTACAATGCAATGAGTCAACTTTTACATCACAAGTTCCGTACGTTGTTGTTTAGGCGTCCAAAGTGCACTGACATCGGCGCAATGTCAAATATTCCGATTCCATATTTAAAATGGCATCTCTAACCCAAACATAGATTTGCACAGTTAAAAATATTGACATAGTTACCTGTAGAGGGCAATGTTCTATAGTATTTTTATTAAGTATTTTTCTTACCTGGGGAAAATCTTGTATAGAACTTCTGCAACCCTCGAGGGAAACTCGCAGGGCGTGTTGAAGTCCTACCGACTAAAGACCCCAGGGTGGCTGAGATCAGCGCTTGGAGGGTGTGTGTGTGAATGATCTACGCTGTTGGCCGAGGGGCCTTTACAGCTTCGTCGGACAAGAGGGTGAGCGTGCAACCACTACGCTCGAGCCAGAAGGGCAAGGGGGCAACTAGCTCAAAAGTGCCTCAAGCAGGAACGTCCTCGGCTTGCCCAGTCGCTATGGAGGAGGACATATACTAGGTGTCTCGACGTGGTGCTCTGCACTGGCCGGCGGGCAAGGGATTCTTCGACCTCGCCGGCGAGGTCGGTGTCTCCAGCACTTGAAGGGGCTCCGGGATCTCCGCATGGAACGCACCAGTGCACCTCTTGTACCGCGCTCCGAGGAGTCCGCTATCAGAGGGAGACTTGATACACGCTCCCCTTGCACCGATGCGGTGCTCATGGCCACTAAGCCGCCGTCCTCTTCGGAGTCGCTCGTGAAAGACGCTCCGGCTCCTTGGACGATGGCGAGTGATATCGGGCGGCGGCGCCTGGCAAGTCAGGCGACATTGCGTGACCTGTTCCTTGCCACAGTGTCGCTTTATGAGAGCACTGTGAAACTTCTTCAAGTGTCATGCATGCAACCAACTCAACAAATGTGATAAATCGCGGGACAAGATGTCGAACGACGTCGCGTTGCTCAACCTGACCCGACATCTCATGCAACACTTGTCATGGGACATTTGTTCCCTATTGAATACGAGGCCCATGCGTCATCTACACACTACGCGGTCGCTAAAGCGTGCTTGATAAATCATATCTATTGTGTACTTTTATACTCGTATGTAATAAACTGCTATTTCATAGTAGCATAAAGTAACACTCAAGTGCTATTTATCATGAAGTTAACACACAGCAAGGTTTGGTATTGGCATGTGGAGAGAATGAGTGACAGACGACTAACGAAAGGAGTATCAAATGTGAGTGGAAGCATCAGAGGAGGTCGAGGAGGACCTTTCACACCGAATTAATGGTCTCATTGAAAAGGGTCGGCTTTCGTTTTTTGCCGTAATGGCGACAAGAAGCCAATTTTTATAATTTACTGTTTTACTCTATTATTACTTGACATTGGCAAAATACACTGTTAAAGTGTGGGCCATTCATTAAAATAAGAAGACAAGACACTTGACAGTGCGCAACACTCTTAATCGACGGAAATATATGAGGTGATATGAACGTAGATGAAGCAAAAATAGTGGATCAGAATCGTAGTATGTGGCGAACTGTAATCTCTACCTTCTCCAATGGGTAAAGACGTGAATGTATGATGATCCACTGACACGTAACAATTTTTACAAGCTTTCATTTAATTCGTGTCTGTCCGTGTCCTCTCGGTTCAAATGTTGTGAACCATTTTTCAAGCACTTGCTAGCATCCGATTGAGCTAAAATTTGGCATGTGTGTAATTTTGGTGATAATACAATGAAATAACTTCCTTACTGGGCTGGAAGCGAAAGAAAAACTTAGAATGCCCCAGTAGCCTTACTTTTGCTAGGCTGGTGGTAAGAGTCCACCAAAGGCAGTAACGTCGTCCGATCAAGGACCAGAAAAGAAAAATTCGGAATAAACCCTATACCAACCCGTCTGGCCAGCGTGGTATAGTAGGCCAAACACCTCCTAACATGATAAGGCACCTAAACCAAAGGCCCCCAGTTCCCGGTAGTCCCGCTGTCCGCTGCCACGGTAGCGGTCGCGGTAACAGCGGGGCAGGGGGTGCGAAGAATCTCCGGGCTACGACACAAGGCTACCAAAAACACCTGACCCTGGCTACGTACAATGGACGCTCTCTACGGCTGGACCAACACCTCACTGAACTCGAGGTAGAACTAGGTCGCATAAACTGGCACATATTGGGGTTATCCGAAGTCCGAAGACAGGGCGAGGACACGATAACCCTTGAGTCAGGCCACCTGTTCTACTTTCGGGAAGGTGATCGGCCCTCTCAGGGCGGTGTCGGTTTCCTGGTCAACAAAGCTCTCACTAACAACGTTGTGGAAGTCAGCAGTGTGTCGACACGGGTAGCGTACCTCATAATTAAAATCACCGACAGATACACCCTGAAGGTGGTACAGGTATATGCGCCGACTTCGACATACTGCGACGACATAGCCGAAGCCATGTATGAAGACATAGCCAAGGCATTACATGGCACCACCAAGGCTCACTATAACGTTGTTATGGGGGACTTCAATGCCAAAGTGGGAGTACAAGAACGCGGCGAAACGATAATCGGACCCCAAGGCGTGGGGCGCCGAAACCACAGGGGGCACATGCTGGTCAACTTTCTGGAGTCGCAGGGGCTCTTCTTGATGAATTCGTTCTTTAAGAAGAAGCCTCATAGAAAGTGGACATGGCGAAGCCCCGACACTGTGACGAGGAACGAGATAGACTTCATTATGACTGACAGGAAGTCTATGTTTAGAGACGTCTCCGTGATCAACAGGTTTAATACCGGCAGCGATCACCGACTTGTCCGAGGCGCTCTAAATATAAACTTCAGGGCCGAAAGGCGTCCCATGATGAGGTCTACTCTCAGACCTACTGCGCCTCAAATAGCTTTAGGGTCCGAAAAGTTCCAACTGGAGCTTCAAAATCGTTTCGACCTGCTGGAAACCGAAGGCAATGTTGACGAGAAAGCCGACACAGTGGTCAAAACGCTACAGGATGTGTCTCGAAGGGTGTTTCCCGGCAAAAGCGGTAACAGAGAGTCTAAATTCTCGCTCGATACTCTTGAACTTATGAGGCAGAGACGGGAAATGTCATCCACGCAGGCGTCTTCGCCGGATGGGAGGAACCTCAACCAGAAGATCCGGAAGCGGGTGCGACGTGACCTCCGATGTTCCAACACCCGCGCCATCGCGGCTGCGATTGAACAGAACAGAGGCACTAAAGTCTTCGCTCGCCAGCTAGGTAGATCCTATCTGACGAAACTTAAAACTGCGGGTGGCAAAACCGTAACCTCCAAGTTCGAGATACTCAAGGAAACACTCACACGCCACCACACGGAAGACATCCCTGATGTCAACCAGGACGAGGTCAGAGTGGCTCTCGAGCAGCTCAAAAACAACAAGTCGCTAGGCGATGACGGAATCACCACTGAGCTCCTAAAAGCAGGCGGGACTCCAATCCTAAAAAAGCTAGCGAGTCTCTTTAATTCCGTCATCCACCAGGGCTTAACACCTCAAGCGTGGAGCGGGAGTGCGGTGGTTCTGTTCTTCAAAAAAGGTGACAAAACCTTGCTGAAGAACTACAGACCCATCTCACTCCTGAGCCACGTCTACAAGTTGTTCTCGAGAGTACTCACAAACCGCCTCGCCAGAAGACTTGACGAGTTCCAGCCACCGGAACAAGCCGGGTTTCAAAAAGGCTACAGCACCGTAGACCACATCCATACTGTTTGTACAGAAGACCGAAGAGTACAATCAGCCGCTGTGTATGGCTTTCGTGGACTACGAGAAAGCCTTCGACTCCATCGAAACCTGGGCTGTTTTGGATGCTCTGCAGCGATGTGGCATCGATTGGCGCTATATCGAGGTGTTGAGATGTCTGTATGATACCGCCAAAATGACCGTCCAGCTCCAGGACCAAAAGACCAACCCGATCGAGCTGCGTCGAGGGGTAAGACAGGGGATATAATATCCCCCAAGCTCTTCACCAATGCACTCGAAGACGTCTTCAAGACGCTGGACTAGACTGGGCGGGGCATTAACATCAACGGCGAATACATCTCACACCTTCGGTTTGCCGATGATATCGCCATTGTGGCAGAGTCACTGGAAAAGTTAAGCGAAATGCTGCATAGCCTAAATGGAGCCTCTCGAGGTGTCGGTCTCGGCATGAACTTGGATAAAACCAAGATCATGTTTAATGAACATGTCACGCCGGGACCGATCTACGTCGATGGTTCGATGCTCGAAGTTGTTCGGGAATATGCCTACCTTGGACAAGTTGTCCAATTTAGCAGAAACATCTTCGAGAAAGAAATCAACCGCAGGATCCAATTAGGTTGGGCAGCATTTGGCAAACTACGTCACGTTTTCTCTTCGCCTATACCGCAATGCCTGCAGACTAAAGCCTATAACCAATGCGTCCTACCTGTTATGACTTACGGGGCTGAGACGTGGCCACTCACAGTGGGACTAGTCCACAAATTCAAAGTCGCACAGCGGGCTATGGAGCGAGCTATGCTCGGCGTCTCTTTGAAGGATAAAATTCGTAACGAGGTAATCCGACAAAGAACCAAAGTTACCGACATAGCTCGCAGACTCAGTAAGCTAAAGTGGCAATGGGCTGGTCACATCTGCAGAAGGACCGACGGCCGATGGAGCAAGCGTGTCCTAGAGTGGAGACCGCGACTTGGTAAGCGTAAGGTAGGACGGCCCCCAGCTAGATGGACCGACGACCTCAAGAAGGTCGCTGGGACAGACTGGATGCGGAAGGCTGAGGAGCGTGTGCAATGGCGCGTGTTAGGAGAGGCCTATGTCCAGCAGTAGACTACGATAGACTGATTGAATTGATTGAATTGAATTGACCATGTAGATAGTCTAATGATGGAGCCCGAAGATGCGCATAGGGACATATCAGCTACATAACATAACCCCGTCGTGTTTAAGCTTTTTGGATTTGTTTTGACAAGTATATAGAAGTGGCCATAAGAACTCTCCTAAAACCTTATTACTCACCATAGCTCACCGTCACTCCTAAATTACTCAAGGGGGAATAGCAGAGGTATACTCCAGACTACAGACTGATACTGAGAATTTTTCGATAGGATTGGAATCCAGAACCAGGGTTGTTAATTATAGTTAACTTTTGGCACTTGATTATGGGCTGACATTTCTTCTTAGCCTAAAAAAGAAATGTCAGCCCATAATCAAGTATTCCGCGGTACCTACAACCTTCCACATTCGCATTGTATATCTGTTTTGTCATTCTTTCTTCATGCCCTAACTACCGGAGCATACCCTTTCTCATCTTTACACCGATACTATCTTTCTACCTACACGCTTTCTAACTAAGGATGTAGGTAATATAGGTACAGGGGAGGACGTGTTTTTTTTCGTGCGGAAAATCCTGCATAGGCCTTCCACGAACCTCGGGGGAAGCACGTGGGGCGTGTCGTGATTCCTACCGACTAAAAACCCCAGGGTGGCCGACACTAGCACTGTGGAGGGGCTCCAGGATCTCCGCATGAAACGCACCGGTGCCCCTCTTGTGCCGCGCTCTGAAGAGCCCGCCTTCGGGGGGAGACTTAATGACACGCTGCCGCCCCCCCCCCCCTCACACCAACGCGGTGCTCACGGCAATGTAGGCCACACCACGCCGTCGTCGTCCTCGGGGTCGCTCGTAAAGGATGCTCAAGGCCCTCGCCCCTTGCGTCCGCGACCCCGAAGGCCCCCCTGCTGATGTTGGTGGAGGGGGGGTCCCCTGCCAAATAATACGGCGGGAGACGCAAGTTAGCCCGTATTCTTAAGCCCGGGGCTGGAGGGCCTGCGCGGGCTGTGCCTCCGCCCCGGCGCCGTCGCCTTCGTCGAGCAGGATTGGCCCTCTCCCGATCCCGCTCGGCCTCCTCCTTCTGGCACATCACAGTCTCGCAGAAGGAGGATACGGCCCCCCATGCCGGTTCCCGTGCCAGCATAGCCGCTACTACTGCCGGCAGGGAGAGGTCCGGTCCGATACGGTCGACCAGGATCCTCCGCTCGAAAGCCCACGCTGGGCACTCTTCGAGCGTGTGCTGGGCGGAATCCTGGTCCCCACCGCAGTGGTCGTGGCCGACAGGTCGTCTTCGCCTAGCACACAGGGGAAGACTTAGACTATCTTACCACAACCAAACTGACCGTGGTTTATCTGAAGAGCAAGTCAAGCGTCTCCGTAATCGGCGAGCGTGTATAAGACCAACTATGAGAGTGTAGGAAGCCAGAGAGGTCTGTAAGAAAAGAAGCTGTTGGAACCTTGTACTCTATGCTTACCCGGCAAGAGATCTGGTGTGATGATATAAAATAGATAGATTTATTTTTTAATCGCATTCACACACTGGGTTTATTCCAGAGTTGTAAATGCGGCCACGTTTCGTTTTTACCGATTCACGTACGGAATTCTCAAAATAGACGTATGAGGAAGACATCTGGGAATAGACCAAGATGATGGTATACTTTTAATGATACAGTCAGCCGCAGTAAGATATAAACACTTTTATAATATAATAATAATATTAGCCCTGTTAAGAAACTGTCCCACTGTTGGGCACGGGCCTCCTCTCAAACTGAGAGGGTTTAGGCCATAGTCCACCACGCTGGCCCAGTGCGGCTTGGCCAACTTCACACACCTTCGAAACCTCTTAGGCATGCAGGTTTCCTCACGATGTTTCCTTCACCGTTATAGTAAGTGATAGTTAATTTTGAATAGGCACATGCTTTCCAAAAGACAGAGGTGCGTGCCTGTGTTTGAACCAGAGATCTCTGACTGTGCAGTCCAACGGTCTAACGACTACACTATCACTGCTGATTTGCAAAGTTCACATGTGATTTTAAGGGTAAATAAAACTTGATTAACACTTGTTAATATTGCATTTCAAAAATCTATGTATTCCTAAAATCGCTTAATTTGTGATTCTCTATCTATATCATCACGCCAGATCCCTTGCGGGGTAGGCAGAGAGTACAGAGTTCCAACAGGTTCAGCAGACCTGTCTCGCTTTCTCCACTCTCATAGTTCGTCCCATACACGCTCGCCGGTTACGGAGACACTTGACTTGCCCTTCAGATAAGAGACGGTCTATTTGGTCATGGTAAGATAGTCTAGGTTTCCCCGGTACCTACATTCTACCACTTTCGCATTGTATATCTGTTTTGTCACTCTTTCTTTCGTCATTCTTTCTATATGCCCGAACCAACGGAGCATAATTCACATGTTTACACCGATACTATCTTTCATACCTACATGCATCCGTTATTGTTGGAATAAATATGGTATCAACACGTTATTTTTCCATATGGGGTAAGCAGTTATAAATATATTGTTTATGCAAATTGTGTGAAATATTTCGAGTATAATCACCTTTGTTTTTTCATAAAAATATAGATTCCGCTTAAAATAAGCATGAACAATTTGAACTCAAAAAAGATTGCAGTGATAAATGAAACTAAACTGAATGCTGTTAGAGTTCATATTCAATTGTGACTTGATTTGTGATTGACCGGTTTTTGCTAATTGACAGCTAATTTACACTGCGGTTGTTGAATGTTTTTTTATTCCCTAGCTATAAATGGAAAACGGAATATTTGTGTTCGGAGCAGTGGCCTAATAACTGCAAGGTTAGTGCACCAGCTGTTTGTATTATCTGTCTATCTATATCATCATGCCAGATCCCTTACAGGGTAGGCAGAGAGTAGAGTTCCAACAGGTTCCTTTCTTATGGAGCTCTCTCGTTTCCTCGACTCTCACAGTTCATTGTCGCAGTTACTAAAATAGGTAGTTCGATGGAAATCATTCTATTTATATCATCACGCTAGATCCCTTGCGGGGTAGGCAGAGAGTATAAAAATCAAATTCATTCAAAATCAATTTTTACTACACCTCCTCCTTTCGCATAACAAATTCTAATCATTAAATAAGCCTATGACAGTGTATCATAGCCCAGCATTGAGATAAAAATGGCTCATCATTATAATAATAGGTCAGTACAATATAAAAAGCCAACATTCTGTCGGATAAATCCAATTCGGAATTTCGTGTATTTACAAGCTTTTATTTAACTTGCAATGTTCGTATGTCTGTCTGTCTTTCCTACAAGCAAATACGAAGGGCAGATGGCCTAAACAGATTTTTCAGAATTTCAGAATAAGACGTGTCATCGCGCGGGTTGGCACAGGGCAAGAGGGACCGCGGAGTCCCTGAGCGTCCTTCACGAGCAACCCCGAGGAGGACGGTGGCGTGGTGTGGCCCACGTTGGCGTGAGCACCGCGTCGGTGCGGGAGGGAGCATGTCATCAAGTCTCCCTCCGATGGCGGGCTCTTCAGACAGAGGCACAAGAGGGGCACCGGTGCGTTCCATACGGAGATCCCGGAGCCCCTCCAAAGTGCTGATGTCGGCCACCCTGGGGTTTTTAGTCGGTAGGAATCCGACACGCCCCGCGAGCTTCCCCCGAGGCTCGCGGAAATCCTACACAAGATTTTCCCCAAGACAAAAACAAAAAAAATGGGCAAGAGGGACTATAGAGGGGCGTTACGCCCATGTTACGTTGACTTCCGCGCTGACAGAAACCTCACATTTTTTCAACAAAAATATCCTTAATGTTAATCCATGTAATCTGTCTGCCAAATTTCATCCAAATCTGTTTATTCGTTTTTGCGTGATTGAGTAGCAAAAATCTAAACATACAAACTTTCACATTTATAATATTAATAGGAAATAGGATTTTTAATACACCATTTTTATACAGTCCGCGTCTATTTATTTCTCTTTCTTAATGTTTACAATTCGTGTGTGTGTGTGAGTGATGTATGCTGTTGGCCGCGAGGCCTTTACAGCTTCACCGGACTTAAGGGCGAGCGTGCAACCACTACACTCGAGCCAGAAGGGCAAGACGCGACATACTCGAGGGCGCCTTGAAGAGGCGGCTTCGGTTGGGACAGTCGCTGCGGGGTGAGGGGGTGCACTACTAAGTGTACCGGTCAACCGCCGGCTAGGGGAGGGGATCTACGACTTCGTCGTCGTCGTCGCCCGTATTCGGAGCGGAAAGAAGGGATGACAAAGCATCGGGGGGATCAGTGAGAACATATCGCGGCTGGCGCAGGCGGGGGCGGCAGGGGTCGGGGGGATCGTAGTCGGCGGCGGCTACGATTAATGGATTCGCATGGGTAGATGCGTTCGCGAAGTATCGAGTTTTGTCGCCTTTTTAATATAGGCGCGAATTTACAATTCATTACACTGACTTATTATAGGGAAAGTATTAAAAAATAACGATTCATCATCATCATCATCATCAGCCTATAACAGTCCACTGCTGGACATAGGCCTCTCCAAGTGCACGCCACTGGGTACGATCCTCGGCTACTCGCATCCAGTTTCTGCCAGCCGCCCTACGAAGGTCATCGCTCCACCTAGCCTGAGGGCGTCCTGCATTACGTTTGCCAGTCCGCGGTCTCCACTCAAGAACTCGTTTGTCCCAGCGGTTATCGGTTGTTCGGCTAATGTGACCGGCCCATTGCCACTTCAGCTTACTAATCCGGTGGGCTATGTCGATAACTTTGGTTCTCTGTCGAATGACTTCGTTCCGGATTCTATCCTTCAGAGAAACTCCGAGCATAGCCCAAAAAATAACGATTGTAGAATTTTAATTTCATAAAGTGGATGGTAAAAGTGTAAGCTCTGTCAAGACCTAATTCACAAGTACCAAATGTCTAGGTCAAGTATTTGTTGATAAAGTACGTAGGAAAATTACGATTATAAAGCAAAGTGATTACTTATCTGATTAGGCCGACGGTAAAGTGGCGAGATAAGGTTTTGTCACAATCACAGAAATCTAAATACTAAATGTCACAATACCTACTACCTACATAATTTATATGCTGCAGATTTGGGCGAGCAGTGAGGGAGTCGTTGTATAAACACGTCATTTACGTTCTACTTCCCTTCCCTCACTTTCATTACTATGGGGTGCATGAAAGGAGTCTCCCCGTGTGTCGTATCTTATATTCCCCTGTACGTCCGGTGTACCCGTAGCAATTGGCAAGTTTCCTATGCTAATTGGGCAATCCTTTCACCTCCATGGCAAACTCTACCAATCCAGTCCTAAAGCCAGCCCTGTGTCTAGTCTCTATTAACATCAAGGGTTTCTCACAGGACAAATTAGAAATACTTTTTGAGTTATGCCGCACGACGCGCTGCGACGTTTTGTGTGTGCACGAACCCCATAGAGATGAAACCCAGGGCCGGCCACACACTCCTGGACTCACGCTTATCGCCGAGACCTGCCACCCGAAGCACGGTAACGCAGTGTTTGTTGCTCCCGGCGTAAGCACAAAATCGATTGAATGTTCGACACAGAATGGATTATAAAGAGAGGAGAGATTATAACAATAAACCTTGATCACTGCAACGACACTTCCTTATGCAAGCCCCCTAGTAACCAATTACAGCTTTCTCTTCCCAAAAATTTCTATGACCAGCCCGTCAAAGTTATAATCGGTGACTTTAACAGTCATAACCCAAACTGGGGCTACAAAGATACTGCCAAAATTGGTAGGCTGTTGAGAAATGAGCTAAAACAAATTATCTTGTACTAATCCACAATCCAAAACAACCGGCCTCCTTTAATAGTAGCAGATGAAAGCGCGGTTATAACCCAGACCTTGTCTTTGTCAGCGAATGCATCAGCTCGCAGTGCACCAAGACCGTGTGCCTACCAATAACTCGCACTCAGCACAGGCCTATCTTGTACACAATCCAGCCCGTAGTATAACCCCTAAAAGTTCCTCTAAAGCGCCGATTCAACTATTCCAAGGCCAATTGGGAATGATTCTCACAGCAGATAGATGAAGCCCTACTGTATATACTGCGAACCTCAAAGAACTACGACCGATTTGGCGACATTGTGTTAACAACATCACGCCGATGTATCCCTAGAGCTTGTCGGACATCCTACATCCCGGGGCTCTCGAAGGAAACTGCAGAACAATTTAGGAGTATGAGAGCCTACAGTTGCGACCCCTTCTCCGAAGAAACTACCTTAGTCAGCGAGGAGTGGCTATCACAGATTAGTGGAACTCGACAGAAGAGGTGGATCAATATTGTTAATTACTTTAACACACAACAGTAAAAAGGCATGGAACACAATCCGAAAACTGACCGGTGATCCTCCTCCCCCACCTGCATCCAGTCGAATTACCGCAAACCAAATATCCCATCAGCTCCTTCTGAATGGAAAGTCATCCGAACAACTTGCGAAGGTCCCGAATTTAAATAGCTGCGCAAGCACGAGTGACCAGATAAGTAAGCCATTTAGTCTGTCTGACCTAGTTTCGGCTATTAATCGACTTAAAAGTGGTAAAGCGTCAGTGGTATATAGTCAAATAGGTCTATGTTGATCAACATTCATCCTTCAAGCCGCATATAGAAGCTCTTGTAAGCAGACTCCGCAAACTTATCTTTATTTTTAAATCCTTAAGGAAGTCTGCTGATAGGAAGATTATTAGGATAGTTTATTATGCTTTATTCCAATCGCTAATCGATTACTGGATAAAATCATGGGGAGGTGCCGCCAAATCTCATTTAATCGAGGTAGAGAGGGCTCAGCGCGCTATACTCAAGGTTGGTGCTGGTTTACCCTTCCGATTCCCTACTATCGATCTTTACAAGGAATAGGATCTACTCACGGTAAGGCAAACCTTTGTATTGCATACTGTGCTTAAAAACACTCCCAGTTGCAGTATGATGACAATCTTTGAAATGATAAGCATCGAAAATGTAAAATATGCCCAACTCTCCAATTTAAAACTTCATTTACATTTAAGTTCTTCTGTTTCCTTGGACCATACCTTTACAATAAACTTAATAGCTCTCTTAATATTTATCCCAAAACCAAACAAAGATTTAATAGTACTATAAATAAATATCTTAAAACTCTAAACTATCAAGAAGCTGAGCATCTTTTGACCGTGCCCAAATAATCCGAAATCCTTACTATCTCCTTTTCTCGCACACAATTTTGTTATTTCATCGCGTTTACGTTGTTTTTTTATGTTTTAGGTTACATTGTGGCTTCAAATAGACATTCAATCAATTCACGTCAACACAAAAAAATAGCCGAGTTTGTAGTGGACTGACTCAGAGATGTACGAAGAAAACCTGAGCTCGGCATGTAGCTATAGAGAATGAATGAACGTAGCATGTTCCATTATTTTGTATTAAATATCTATCTATCTATCTATCTATAACCTCACGCCAGATCCCTTGCAGGGTAGGCAGAGAGTACAGAGTTCCAACAGGTTCTTTCCTTACATACCTCTCTGGCTTCCTCGACTCTCATAGTTCGTCTCATACACGCTCGCCGGTTACGGAGACTCTTGACTTTTCCATCAGATAAGACTCGGTTTATTTGGTCGTGGTAAGATAGTCTAGGTCTTCCCCGGTACCTGCATCCTTCCACTTTCACATTGTATATCTGTTTTGTCATTCTTTCCTCTGGCATTCTTTCTATATGCCCGAACCAACGGAGCATGCCCTTTCTCATCTTTACACCGATACTATCTTTCATACCTACTCGCTGTCTTACTATGCTGTTGCTAATGCGGTCGGTCAGCTTCACTCCGCACATCTTCCGCAGAGCTCGCATTTCTACCGCATTTATCCTACTTTCATTCTCCTTCTTACATACCCAGCTCTCGCTACCATATAACAGCGTTGGGACAAGAACTCCGTTATGTATAGCCAGCTTCGCCTTATGGCTTAAGTGCCGGCTCCCGAGTAGCTTTCCCATCGCACCATTCACTCTGTTCCCTGCACTCACTCTTCTCTCTATGTCAGCGGTGTATTTCCCATCCTTACTGAAGGCGCATCCAAGATATACAAACTCATTCACTTGCTCCAGCACATCGTTACCAACCACAATCCTTACATTCGTTCTGGTTTCTTCCCTTTCAAAAACCATAATCTTGGTTTTCTTCACATTCAAGTGTAAGCCATTGATCATGCAGTCGTCTTTCATAACTGTGACTAGTGTTTGCAGATTAGTGGCTGTTGGCGCTATTAAAACCGCGTCATCTGCATAAAGTAGATGGTTTACCACTAAGTCACCCATTTGTACACTTTCATTCATCGCTTTCAGTCTTTGAAGACTTTTGTCCAGATATATTATAAACAGTCTAGCGGACAACACGCAACCCTGCTTGACGCCGATTTTAACGTCAAACCAGGGTGACCTGGTACCACCCACCCGTACGCATGCCTTGCAGTCCACATAAGTGGACTGGACGGCTCGCAACAGAGTGCGATCTATACCATACTCTGGCAAAATGTCCCAAAGTCTCTTTCGCACAACTCTGTCAAATGGTACATTATGGTTTGTATTAACAAACCATAATGTACCATTTTTTAATTGGGTCTTATAAAGTTTATAATATTCTTTATTGAGTTTTGAAGCAAAAGGGTATAAATAATGTATAATTGTGATTTAGTTAGCAAGTTTTTGTAACTGCATTTTTTAGTTTATTCGCTTTTCCATTGTTAAAGAGACTGTTCTGACAATTAACAAAATGTGATATCAAAATCTTTTACCATAACGTTCCAAACTATAAGAAACTATTTGTAATTTAAGTATAATCAAAGTATGTACGTATAGTTTGCCTTTATTATCAAAATAAATTGATTTATAATGAGTCTCATGAACTACATGAGGTAATTATGTGATTCTGGTTCACCGAGTAAACTACGGGTTAACATTTTACACACCGTCACGCCTATATTCCCCAAGCGGGGGTGGCAGAGGTGTACTAAGTACACCCACGTTTCGCCGACGATGTTAGGTGCCATGTAATAGGGGGCGAGCCTATTGCCATACACCGGGCACAAATCCAGACTCCGGATTCGTACTGGGAAGTTTTCGTTAGAAAAACTACACTTGTCGGACCTAGGATTGGAACCCAGGACCTCGTGATCACAAAGCGATGTGCTTTGCCACCAGATCAACGAGGCAGTTAGTTTTATAAAGGGCTTGTACGCTTTTGTTTTGCAAGGAATCCATTATTTTGTTGATCTAAGTATATTTGAATATGTTGCTAATAATTTGGTATTGACATTGTTCAACAACGTTCGAAAAAGTGTTAATATTAAGCGACTTACGTTAGTTATACAGAACCCTCAGAGCGAGAACCTTACTCGCACTTGTCCAGTGTTTAGTTTATAATATTATCCGTTAATTAGATCTTTTGAAAATCAAAAATCTCGACGGATAAGCTTATCATTAACAAGATTAGTAGAGTGTTATTGCAATGTATCGATTACTAATTTTTTGCGGAAATTTCGTTCAAGGCGATAAACATAATTTCGGCAAGGACGCTAATTAAGGGGAAAAACATTAGATTAATATCTATTCTTCTTCTCATCGGCATTTTTAGACTTAAACTTATAGGTAAGCAGCCGTTAAATATTATTTAATTAGAACGATCACGGACCATTCATGCTAAATAACTACCAATAGAAATGAAGTCAATACCAAATTATTCATAAAACATCTACAATCATTTTTAATCAATAAAGCCTAAATTCTATAAATGAATATATGTCTGACAAATAAGAGTATCAACAAATTAAAATACAATTAAAATATTAATAAATAATAACTCTAAATAAATAATTACACAATAATAAATTCAAATACAAATCTATTTATAATAATATCCTCCTCTCTCCTACTTTGTATCTTTTGCTGTGCCCTGCTGGGTCCACAACTGTCTCATTTGCAATGTAATTTACCATCTACTACGTACATATTGTGGAATGCAAATAAATGAATATTAAATAAATCATCATCATCATCATCAGCCCGTGTCAGTCCACTGCTGGACGTAGGCCTCTCCCATGGCACGCCACTGAGCTCGATCTTCAGCTCTCCTTCTCCAATCCCTGCCCGCTGCCTTACGAATATCGTCGCCCCACCTAGCTACAGGGCGCCCTATACTACGTTTGCCGACACGCGGTCTCCACTCAAGAACCAGTCTGCCCCAACGGCCATCGGTTCTGCGGCATATGTGACCTGCCCACTGCCACTTCAGCTTGCTAATTCGCTGAGCTATGTCGGTAACCTTGGTTCTCTGACGAATAACTTCACTCCGGATTCGATCCCTAAGAGAAACTCCGAGCATAGCTCTTTCCATAGCTCGCTGAGCGACCATGAACTGGTGGACAAGCCGCACAGTGAGTGGCCACGTTTCAGCTCCGTATGTCATTACAGGTAGGACGCACTGATTAAAAACTTTTTAGGCATCGGGATATGGGCGATAAGAAGACTCGACGGAGTTTTCCAAATGCTGCCCAGCCCAGCTGTATCCGTCTCTTAACTTCCTTGTCGAAGTTGTTTTTACCTAGTTGGAGCAACTGCCCTAGGTATACACACTCAGAAACAACTTCGAGGGAGGCTCCGTTTACGGCGATCGGTCCCGGGTCAACATGCTTGTTGATCATAACTTTAGTTTTATCTAAGTTCATCCGGAGACCGATTCGCTGAGACGAATTAGCAAGGCTGTCCAGCATCTGTTGTAGGTCTTGCAACGTTTCAGCCATGATGACGATGTCGTCTGCAAATCGCAGGTGAGAGATGTATGCGCCATTTATATTACTAGAAAATAATCATTAGACCACCCACAACAAACTATAAACAAAAGGTAAATATACAAAATACAGCACACAAAATACAGCATATGCCAGCGATTGTGTGCGGCTAAACAGGCTACTGCCTCAGCATATTGCTGCACCATAAACACTTATGGTGCAGCGCTGGTATTCTGGCAGCACCTATATACACAACGTAATATAAATCAGCCCATACCCCACCAGCCAGTTCTCACACAAATTGAGGTGAGAGAGATACGGTCATACCGGTCACCTGCTGTTGGAACTTACTTACTTATAGCCGCGTATATAACATCCAATTCGGCTAAACGACTACCACTTTATGTGACCTGGACCAACGATTTAACGTGCCTTCCGAAGCACGGAGACGCTCGAAATTGCCATAAACGGTGGCCTATCTCAGACTGACTGAGTTATATGCTTGATCTTGGTGATCGCTAAGAACCTCACAATAAACAGCTACAAGCGCCTCTTAGGTCAGTACTCAGTATTTACCTGAATATGTAAGTCAACTCCTTTAAATGACATCTTAAGAATCTCATTTCTAAATGAAGAATTTTTGGTCATTATTCAAAAAGCTTTTGTGTAAATTGCCCATTTTCTTGCTGTGCATTTTTTTGTGTACTTACACTTCCAAATATCGTCAAAATTAAAGATAGTCTCCTAAGACCGTTTTCCTGTAGATACAACGGTTAATATAGCTGCCCTTACTGCTCCATCTCAAAAATCCACGGTATATTGCAAAAATAAATTATCCACAAAATAAATGCATACAAAAAATATGTTGTCATTGATAAATCTATACGAATTCAGATATCCAACCTTAAAAAAGATGTCCTAAAATAAAATTCAAACTAAAAAAAAATAAACATCAACGCAATTCCATTCTGACGTCGATTTTGACACCACGAAAAATGCACGCAGCATTCGATAGATTAAAATTGTTCCGGGTGAATCTACCAAAATTATGACGTGCCAACACCACAAGCCTGTCCCCGTGAAATTGAAGCCGGAAGAAGAAATAGCGATAAAAGGCGCCCATCTCCTCGGCCCGAGTGTCGAATCGAAATTCGACGAGCTAAAATACGAGATAGTCCACAAAATCGATAAGGAACTAATCGATTCACAGAACGCTAGGGATTTCATATCACAGAAGTACGATGAGCTGTGTAATAAGATTCAGTTTTTGACTGAGTTGGAAGCGACTGTCACCGGATTTCGAACGGATGTGAAGTCTATAGAGCGGCAGATATCCCAGCTATCGAGTCGAGTCGACGATATCGAGAAGAAAACTATATGTAGGGAGTGTCCGTCTTTGACAAGTTCTATGTTTTGATCTAGCCTCTGGTTAGAATGAGTAAGTAAATACGAAAGGCTTAGTACGAACAAACTGATGTTATAGTAATGTTGTCGAGAAATCTTTTTCCCTGCTCACTGCCGTGCCAACATGTAAACTTTTTACCATTTAGAAAGCGTGCTGTCATACTCTTAGCTAAATTTGGTAAATTTGTAGCGTGAGCGGGATGGGTAGTCTTCTCTTCAGATTGTTCGTGCTTGCAAAATAGTTATGCTATCTATATCATCACGCCAGTTCCCTTGCGGAGTAGGCAGAGAGTACAGAGTTCCAACAGGTTCTTTTACAGACCTGTCTGGCTTCCTCCCCTCTCATAGTTCGTCTCATACAAGCCGGTTACGACGAGCGTGTATGAGACGAACGTATTAGTTATTGCTCTATTCACATTTAGATGCTACGAATGTTTGCCTTTTTCAATGAGCTTCCTTGTATTTATTTACTTTGTGACCATTATTATATGAAGGGATAGTTCAGACATTTTATATTTTTATGCGTAGGTATGTAATGTTTGTAATTTTTATTTTAGTGGAGAAGTTTTTGTTGGTACTATTTACAAATTAAATGTTTTACTATACAATAATATTATTTTATGGTAATCCGACAAAGAACCAAAGTTACCGACATAGCTCGCAGACTCAGTAAGCTAAAGTGGCAATGGGCTGGTCACATCTGCAGAAGGACCGATGGCCGATGGAGCAAGCGTGTCCTAGAGTGGAGACCGCGACTTGGTAAGCGTAAGGTAGGACGGCCCCCAGCTAGATGGACCGACGACCTCAAAAAGGTCGCTGGGACAGACTGGATGCGGAAGGCGGAGGACCGTGTGCGCGTGTTAGGAGAGGCCTATGTCCAGCAGTGGACTACGATAGGCTGATTGATTGATTGATTGAATTTTATTTTGTTACTCTCGATACTATTGTGACCACCATCCAACGCTCAAATCCTTACCTATCATCATTTCAGCCTATACTTGTCCACTGCTGAACATAGGCCTCTCGCTCTCGTCCGCCCAATCTGGCAGGCGGCCGTCCAATGCTGCGCTTGCCAATACGTGGTCTCCTCTAGGATTTTTCTGCCCCAACGCCCATCCGATCTTCGCGCTATGTAGCCCACCCATTGCCACTTTAGCTTGCTAATCCTATGGGCTATATCAGTGACCCTGGTGCTTCTACGAATCTCCTCATTCCTGATTCGATAACGTAGAGAAATGTCGAGCATAGCTTTTTTATGAATCGTGTAAGAGACTACGTCTCCGATTCGTATGTTATCACTGGCAACACACATTGATTCAAAACTTTAGTCTTAAGGCACAGGTATTTTGGATGAGAAAAAGTTGCGCAGATTGCCGAACGCTACCCAGCCTCTCGATTGACCTCTCTCTCAAAGTTGGATCGACCTAAATGTACTGCCTGTCCCAGATTAGTGTATTCGTCGACAACTTCAAGAGTAGAGTTCCCAACAGTGAGTGCGGTGGGTACGACATGGACATAAAACATTTTTACCTATAGCTAGTTATATCTTAAAAAAATACGCATATCGCGCAAGTTGCTATTTAAATATTTCAGGCGTGTTATGGCGTTATCAATATGAGGATATCTATCTATCTATATCATCACGCCAGATCCCATGCGGGGTAGGTAGAGAGTACAGAGTTCTAACAGGTTCTTTCCTTACATACCTCTCTGGCTTCCTCCACTCTCATAGTTCGTCTCATACACGCTCGCCGCTTATGGAGACTCTTGACTTGCTCTTCAGATAATACACGGTGTTAATTTATTAGACGTTAATAACGCTGTTCGATCGCGATATATTATTAGCGATCATCAAGGCCTATTCAAGGCGCCCTCGAGTATGTCGCCTCTTGCCCTTCTGGCTCGAGCGTAGTGGTTGCACGCTCGCCCTTAAGTCCGGTGAAGCTGTAAAGGCCTCGCGGCCAACAGCGTACATCACTCACACATACACACACATGAATGTAAACCAAGGGTAAGGCACTCCGAAGACTGAGCACACGTACTAGCACAATATATCTATCTCTACACTGTATAAATAGGGTATAAGGCTACTCAAAATGTAAAATCATAGTCGACAAGGATCTTTCGGCTCGTGGATGACATTGACAGGGGGGCGTTGGTGTGAAATAAGTGTTAGCATTTAGTAAAATTTTCGTACTTCCTAGGAGATATTTCAACACGTGGAACCGCACGGTTACCAATTAAAAAAAAAGAACTTAGGTAAATTTCATAGCAAACTGCAACTCTGTGACCGTCATAAAGTGATATTTCACTTTCACAGCGTTAGTTCCGATTTTGGCTGCGCACCAATAGATCTCTGTCAGAATGTAGTTATAATAATTCTATATCTATATCATCACGCCAGATCCCTTGCGGGATAGGCAGAGAATACAGAGTTCCAATAGGTTCTTTCCTTACTCTTTGGCTTCCTCCACTCTCATAGTTCGTCTCATACACGCTCGCCGGTAACAGAGACTCTTGACTTGTCCTTCAGATAAGACTGTCTATAGTAATAATAATCTATCTATCTATCTATATGATCACGCCAGCTCCCTCGCGGGGTAGGCAGAGAGTACAGAGTTCCAACAGGTTCTTTCCTTACATGCCTCTCTGGCTTCCTCCACTCTCATAGTTCGTCTCATACACACTCGCCGGTTACGGAGACTCTTGACTTGCCCTTCAGCTAAGACACGGTCTATTTGGTCATGGTAAGATAGTCTAGGTCTTCCCCGGCACCTACATTCTTCCACTTTCGCATTGTATATCTGTTTTGTCATTCTTTCTTCTGGCATTCTTTCTATATGCCCGAACCAACGGAGCATACCCTTTCTCATCTTTACACCGATACTATCTTTCATACCTACTCGCTTTCTTACTACGCTGTTGCGAATACGGTCGGTCAGTGTTACTCCGCACATCTTCCGCAGAGATCGCATTTCGACCGCATTTATCCTGCTTTCGTTCCCCTTCTTACATACCCAACTCTCACTGCCATATAACAGCGTTGGGACAAGCACTCCGTTATGCATGGCCAGCTGCGCATTTTGGCTTAAGTGCCGGCTCCCAAGTAGCCTTCCCATCGCACCATTCACTCTATTACCTGCATTCACTCTTCTCTCTATATCAGCGGTGTATTTCCCATCCTTACTGAAGGCGCATCCAAGATATACAAACTCATTCACTTGCTCCAGCACATCGTTACCAACCACAATCCTTGCATTCGTTCTGGTTTCTTCCCGTTCAAAAACCATAATTTTGGTTTTCTTCACATTCAAATGTAAGCCATTGTTCATGCAGTCGTCTCTCATAACTGTGACTAGTGTTTGCAGATCAGTGGCTGTTGGCGCTATCAAAACCGCGTCATCTGCATACAATAGGTGGTTTATCACTAGATCCCCCATTTTTACCCCTTCAGTCATCGCATTCAGTCTTTGAAGACTTTTATCCAGATACACTATAAACAGTCTAGCGGACAACACGCAACCCTGCTTGACGCCGATTTTAACGTCAAACCAAGGTGACATGTTACCACCCACCCGTACGCATGCCTTGCTGTCCACGTAGGTGGACTGGACGGCTCGCAACAGGGTGCCGTTTATACCATACTCTGGCAAAATGTCCCAAAGTCTCTTTCGCACGACTCTATCAAACGCCTTCTCCAGGTCCACAAAACCGCAGAAAACCTTCTGGCCTACTGCCAGATGCTTTTCTACGATGTTGCGGAGGGAGAAAACTTGATCCGAACATCCTCTTTTTTTTGAATTCGGTTAATATTCTGATTAGTTCTATGGCAGGGTACCTATAGGATTGACGTAATACCTATAATATCTCAATCTACGCATTCGTATCGTTTGTCGTTAAGGAGTTCCCTGGTGTATCTTCCAAGTCCAAGGTCCAATACCGATGAAATTAATATGGGACCACCTTGGAGCTATACTGAACCCAATTCCAAAAGAATCATCAAAATCGATTCATAATTCGCGGAACAGTCGAATTGAGAACCTCCTCCTTTTTAGAAGACGGTTAATAAAGAACCCGAACAGTTTGAGTTTATAAACGAACACCATACGGGTAACCGCTGTATGTGAACACCATGATACAGTACATAAATAACGAAAACAACACATTTATTCATAAAATTTATTAAACTAAACCAAACTAACATCAAATCAACAACAATTATTTAACAAACACTCTTCTACTAACATAAACTTATCCAAATCAAAATAAAGACCGGCACTGAACAAGCGACTATTATTTATTTAGTACCTTAATACATCTAGATGGATTTGCGATCATCGCCGACCAACCGACCGCAGACCGATCGCCGACGGATCACCGATCAATCACCGACCCACCGCCGACCGATTGTATATTCAGCTTCAATGTGCCCATGATTATATTTTGTATACTGAGCTCTTAGATTTACGCGAATATTACACATGAAATAAATCTATTTTTTTATTCGGATTTTATCGCGGTTTATTTTTGATTTTTAAGTTCCCGACGTTTCCATGGGGACCATGGGACCATGGGTTGGGAACAAAAAAAACAAAAATAAACCGCGATAAAATCCGAAAATATATAGTTTTATTTCATATATTTTGTATGTTTAGATGTCTAGAGGTTTGGATGGCTGAACGGATTTGGCACACATATAGTTTATTGCCTGGATTAACACATAGAATACTTTTTATCCCAGAAAAATGTTAGGTTCCTGTCTAAAGTCAGCACGGACAAAGGCGCGGGCAGAAACTCGTAAAGTATAAATAAAAAAATCGCCGTAGAGTCCGCTCACATAGATCGGGTCATAGAACATCGGAGAGCGTTTGTTTTTTTATAGACCGGAACTTTATGTAAAGACTAAAAGCATTTATACTCCAATGGACCGAAAGTTTTGGAGATGGATGCATGCATTGATATACATACCTCAATAAATGCATGCATATATTGACTGAGAGAATCTTAATAACTTTGTGTTTTGTCCAATTTTATTCGTTCGTGACTTAATAAATGTAAAATTACTGTGACTAAGTATATCGCTCCTATTACACGACCGACAATTCACCGACTAAACTGTTTAGTCGTCAGATAAGAATAATTCTTCATACCTGTTTACCAATTTAGTTATTATGTTGTATTAGACAATTATATTGGATTCTGGAGTAGGCAGGCCCCCAACAAGGTGGAGCACAAAGCCGGTCGTTGTGGCGATCTTTGGGGGAGGCCTTTGTCGTGCAGTGGACGTATTTCGGGTGATGATGGTGATTATGATTAGATTCTAATTATGAGTCCAAAAGAGTACAAAAACAAGGTTTTTACTTCAATAAATAATAAGCATATAGTATACAAGGTGTAACATAATAAAGGCAAGACCTGAAACTACTTTGTTCTAAATCAGTAACTGAATTGAATCGTCTTCTTCAGTGCGCTATAAAAAACTAAATTTATCCTTGATTTATAGCAATAATGAGATTTCAAATGCATTCCTAAAACATATTTCTCAAAACGCACACATACACATAAAATGTTCGTTGTTAATTGGGGTATAAAAGTGCTTATAAAGGGTAAAAACCTTTAAATTTGGAAATTTGGTTTTCGTATTGTATTTATGACGCAATTCTCTCATTGAGGTGTCTGAGGTCTTACGTTTATTAAGTTACACCTTGTATACTTTGTAGTCACAATCATTATTATAATATTTTTATTACTATTAACTAATTATTAACCAACCTTTCTTTGAGTATTCTATTACATTTAATTATAATGAAGAACTCTACAAATCACTTATATTATATCAAATATATCCAACTCTACTGACTTGCAAATACACTCACTATTATAAAATTAAGACTATTAGACCAGCTAATAGTTAAGTTAAAAATCATATTACAACTATTTACTAGCACGTTCCCAAAATAATTTTATCAGAGGACTATCACAACCAGTAAATCAGTATTATTCTATCTATCTATCTATCTATATCATCACGCCAGATCCCTTGCGAGTAGGCAGAGAGTGCAGAGTTCCTCTCTGGCTTCCTCTACTCTTATAGTTCGTCCGATACACGCTCGGCGGTTACGGAGACTCTTGACTTGTCCTTCAGATAAGTCTTGATCTATTTGGTCATGGTAACATAGCCTAGGTCTTTCCCGGTACCTACATCCTTCCTTTCCCATTGTATATCTGTTTTGTCTATCTTTCTTCTGAAATTTTTTCCGTATGCCCGAACCAACGGAGCAGACCCTTTCTTTTCTTTACACCGATGCTATCTTTCATACGTACTCGCTTATTATTGTAAGTTTAATTGGTCTTGAAAAAGAGAGGGAGTTATACATTGCTAATATCTACGTCTCTACCTGACTAAACAGCCTCGCCAGATAAAGACGTGGATACGCTAGACTGCCCCGTTGGTTTCGTGGTGAATAATGTGCTTTACGATCACGAGGCTCTGGGTTCAAATCCTAGGTCGGACATTTGTAGTATTTCTATCGAAAAATTCCCAGTATAAGTCTGAAGTCTAGAACTATGCTGGTCCCTAATTACATAGAGCCTAATATCGTCGGCAAAATTGGGTGTACACAGTACACCTCTGCTACCCCCGCTTAGGGAATATAGGCTTAACGGTGTCTTATCTCCCGACAAAGTAAGATTACAATAATACTGCTAAATAGATTGAGGTAATCCCCGGATTGAATTATAGACCGTATATTCCGCGAAGATGCACCCATCCTTTTCACAAGTTTTTATTAAACTCTGTTTATACACTTTACTGATAAATGTCGAAATATAAATATGAAATAATAATTATATATAAATCTAAATCATAAACCACTTTTCATATATTCATCAATTATTTTAGTAATAATTAACAAAATTGCATGTTTTATATTAAATTAGCACTTAACTAATGCTTTACTATAGTTATCTTAATCTTATTGATAAATAGAATTAGTTAAAAAGGCACTAGAGGCTTATTGTTAATATTTATGTTTCTCCTAGTAGTTATATAGATTGATTTCAAAGAAAAACCGTTACATTTTATCCCAAGAAAGTGTGGAAAACATAACATTTTGATATCTTAAATTGTTTGAACTATATTCCTCTAAAATAGCAAATTGCCTTATTTATATGTTATTTATATAACACAAATTGACTTTTTCTTAATTGAATTTTTTTTTTATTTAAATTGTGTTGAGTCCTCGTAACCATAGGAAAAGCACTCGAAAAGTCAGAAACTATAAAAATAATTTCATATACAAAAAGAAATTATTCAAATGCCATTCGATTTTAATATAATAAATTCTTTCTTTATTTCTTTTTCCTTTTCTTTCTTTTTAAAATACGTAGCCCCCCACTTGAATTTATTCCTGTGTCGTGGGTGCGTTTACAAACATGAAAATTCACATACACAAATACCCAGACCGAAACAAATAATTGTGGGTCACACAAATATTTGTCCCGTGCGGGAATCGAACCCGCGACTATTAGACACACTGGGCGGAGCGGCTTAAGCTCTTAACTACTGCGCTAAATCGTCCGTCTAATTAGTTTAATTCCATCGCAAGACTGTTCAAATCGGCTTATATCTCAATAAAAACCGACACCAAAACATGGTTTCCTACACCAAATGACTAATTTCCCTTTTTCATACAAAATACTTTTCCCATAAATTGGCATATGTTGCATTTTCTAAAAAGGGTTATAATGGAGATTGACCCTTATGATAAATCACTCCTTAATATCTCAGTCCATACTAAGTTCTTAGATTTACGCAAATATTGCACACGAATTAAAACTATTTTTCACGGTTTATTTTTGATTTTTAAGTTCCCGATGTTTTGAGTGCTTCTCAGCACCCATGGTCACAGCAAACCATTCGAAACATCGGGAATTTATCAATTTATCTATCTATCTATCTATATCATCACACCAGATCCCTTGCAGGGTAGGCAGGGAGTACAGAGTTCCAACAGGTTCTTTCCTTACATACATCTCTGGCTTGCTCCACTCTCATAGTTCGTCTCATACACGCTCGCCGGTTACGGAGACTCTTGTCTTTTCCTTCAGATAAGACTCGGTTTATTTGGTCGTGGTAAGATAGTCTAGGTCTTCCCCGGTACCTGCATCCTTCCACTTTCACATTGTATATCTGTTTTGTCATTCTTTCCTCTGGCATTCTTTCTATATGCCGGAACCAACGGAACCAATTTAAAAATAAAAAAAAAACCGCGATAAAATTCGCAAAAAGTAGTTTTATTTCATTTCAGTCCATTTAACCTACTCTTTGATAAGCTTTCATATTTATACAGCTTTGGCATAACATTCAATACAGATTGACAACTTGAGGTACAATGAACTACACAAAAAACTGTTTGTTTGTTTTTTTTTTTAACTGGAGCCCCACATTATGATTTATTCCTGTGTCGTGGTGTCTTGGGTGCGTTTACTAACATGAAAATGCACACACTCAAATACCCAAATAAACAAATAATTGTGAATCACACAAAGATTTATCCCGTGCGGGAACCGAACCAGCGACTATTAGACACAGTGGGCGGAGCAGCTTAAGCTCTTAACCACTGTACTAAATCGAAACCCGATTTAGCACAGTCACATATCGATTTCGAGGGGGGGGGGGGGGGCTCGAAATCTAATAGCCAAAATCGGAGAACGTGCTCACACGTTCCACTGGCCCCCCTACTCATTATTATAAAGCAAAATATAAGCAAGAATTTGTACAATAGAGTGCGATGCCTTAATTTATCCCATTTATAACTTACACATCCTTACCGCCCAAAATCGCTTGAATCTGCGAAACAGTCTTTCCTTTAGTCTCGGGAATCAAGAAAAACACGAAGAACACACACGCAACCATCACAGCAGCGAAGAACCAGAAGCATGTGTAAATTCCTACGGCCTCCTGAGCGATAGGGAAACATAGAGTGACAACGAACACCAATATCCAATTAGTAATTACTGTGAAGCCAGTTGCTGTTCCCCTGAACTCCACAGGGAAGAGCTCAGCCATCATCATCCAGGGGATAGGACCGAAGCCCATGGAGAAGGAAATGATGAACAGGACCATACAGAGCAAAGGCAACCAGCCAAGAGAGGCGACGTTGTATAAATCCGCCTGCATTTTGAAGTAGATGCCTAGGACGATCAAGCAGAGGCCCATAATGATGCAACTTTGGAGAAGAAGGATCCTGCGGCCGGCTTTTTCGACGAGGAGGGAGGAGATGTAAGTGGCGATGGTTTGGACGACGCCGACGATGATGGTGGCGATTGTAGGTGGGATGTTGGAGCCGGCGGAGCGGAAGATGTTTTGAGTGTAGAAAATGACGGCGTTGATGCCGCTGAACTGCTGGAAGAACATGAGGCCGAGCCCGCAGATGAGAGCCATTCGTGGAGCGCGCGTGTGGATCATGTCTAACATGCCAGCACGTTGCCGGGAAGCTGTCTCCACCTGTTGACAAATAAATAATCGTAAGAAAATGGGATTTGATTTAGACACAAAAAAGAAATAATAAAAGCACTTGCGTTAACGGTGAAGGAAAACATCGTGAGGAAACCTGCATGCCTAAGAGTTTCTCGAAGGTGTGTGAAGTTCGCCAACCCGCACTGGGCCAACGTGGTGGACTATGGCCTAAGCCCTCTCAGTTTGAGAGGAGTTGAACAGGGCTAATATTATTATTATTATATTATTATTGAAAACATCGTCGCGTCAAAAACTTTTTGTAGCAAAAGAGTGTATAAACTCTTATTGCCTTTATTTTAGGTGCTTCTTAATTAACCTGACACCTTCGAGTGCTAAGTTTTATTTTAAAATATGCCTTAATGTGCATTGAGATATATATTAAAAAAAAAACAAACGTAGCCACATACGCACCCACGACACAGGACTTTTATCCTGTGTCGTGGGTGCGTATACAAACACGAAAATTCACATAGTCAATTTTAAACTGATATTGTGATCCTTTTTGGTTTCAGTATAGCTCCAAGGTAGTCTCATTTTAAGCTCTTTGGCATTGTACCTCGCACTTTGAAGATACACCAGGGAACTCTTTAACGGCAACCAGCACGAATGTGTCGATTAGTTATTATGGGTTATGTCAATATATGGGGGCTTAAATCAATCCTGTAGAACTAACTGCTAATTGTACCTTACTGTAGAATTAAGCAGAATAATATTGGTGTAAAAATATGAATAATTCATTCACTCATCACTTCAAATTGTAAAATACAAAACTCTAGAAAAAGGGACCACATTGAACAAGCAAAAAAAAAAATATTAAAAGTAACCGACTGCATCCACCGGCACCTACTTCAAATATTTATTAACAAAAGTATCTAACCACTAGGCTATTACTGTTTCACATAGTACATGACAACTAAATGGCTAAAATGTATGAACGCTAATTATTAAAAAGGGTACTCACGTCTTTCTGCATGTCCTCAAGTTCTTCGGCGAGGTCGGCGTTCGGTCCGCGGAGCCAGCGAAGGGCACGTTCAGCATCGCGCCGCCGGTTCTTGCTCAGCAGGTACTGCGGGGTCTCCGGCATCCACCTGTAAAGATACAGCTTTTTTTTAATATTTGTAAATCTGAGTGCCATGAGGAACAGTGTTCTTCATAATAGACCTCGGATTTAAGTCGGCCGGAGGAAAATATGTTCAGGTAAAGATCCACACACATCACCAATTTGGGGCCCATTCCGATCTCGGTCTCGAACCTATTCGCACCTTTATTAAAAAGGCGACAACCCGATATTCCGTGAACGCGTCCAATCATAGGAATCCGCGAATCGTAGCCGCCGCCGACTACGAACCTAACTCCCCTCCTATCAGCCGCTACCGCCGTCCGCGGCATGTTCTCACCGACCCTCCCGATGCCCTTACATCCCTTCTTTCGGATACAGATACCGCACACAGGATCAGACACCGACCTCGCCGGCGAGGTCGAAGAATCCCTTGCCCGCCGGCCGGTGCAGAGCACCACGGCGAGACACCTAGTATACGCCCTCCCCCATAGCGACTGCCTAAGCCGAGGGCGTTCCTCCTTGAGGCGCCCTTGAGCTAGTTGCCCCCTTGCCCTTCTGGCTCGAGCGTAGTCGTTGCAGGCTCGCCCTCTTGTCCAGTGAAGCTGTATAGGCCCCGCGGCCAACAGCGTAGGTCATTCACACACACACACACACCAATTTGGGGTGTTTGTGCGGTGTAACCTGAACGATATCCCGCCTTATATCGTGCTCTGCCCCAACACCTGCATGTAGAAAGACTTGAAGGCTGCATCCGATAATGTATGTCAATATAACCACATTCTGCCTCGCTTGCATATACGTATAAAAAATAAACACCGTCACGCCTATATTCCACAAGCGGGAGTGGCAGAGGTCCCATGTAAAAGGGACGAGCCTATTGCCACATACCAGGCATAATTTCCCGGACTCAAACTGAGAAGTTTTCATTAGAAAAACTACATTTGTCCGACCTAGGATTTGAACCCAGGACTTCTTGATTACAAGACCAACGAGGCAGGTATATAAATATAACCTATTTTCCATTGAAATGCCTTCAAAAAGATTAGAAAAATGTTATATTCCCTAAGATAAAATATAGCTACCTACTCAGCTCCTGTAATGTAACTTTCTGCAATCGCTAAGGCTAATAAAACACTGAATGTATTGACACCACCACATGACTTTTCAGAGTACAATTGTTATTAGTGGCTTATACAAGGCTATCGCTTGCAAAATGCTTGCAACTTGATTGGGACAACAGGAGTGCAAAAAGGATAAAGCTTGATGACAGCTTGGTCTATTAATTTAAGCATACTCCGCTACTTTAAGGCGCCCTTGAGCTAGTTGCCCCTTTCCCCTTTTGGCTCGAGCGAAGTGGTTGCACGCTCGCCCTCTTGTCCGGTGAAGCTGTAAAGGCCCCGCGGCCAACAGCGTAGATCATTCACACACACTCACACACAAAAAACTCCGCTACGCACTGAATTGAGTTGTCGAACGAATATTTTCGCAGTCTGCCTATTTGTATATGTGCAATGCAGGTTTGTAAACGCATTTACGAAACAGGAATATTTCCTATAATAGTCGTAGATCATCGATAATTTTAATTAACCTAAAAAACAAAACAAGAAACAACTATCAATAATTCCAAGGTAAAAAGAGAACGTACCAGAAGACAGCAACGAGGAGTACAGGGAATACAGCAGAGATGATGGACAGCGTCTTCCAGTGAGTCCAGCCTCCCACCACGTAGGTGAAAAGGATGCCGACGGTCAAGAAGAGCTGGAAGAAGGCGCCCAGCGACCCTCGGATGGAGGTCTCTGCTATCTCACCGATGTACATGGGTGCGGCTACGCAGATGCCACCTGATAATACAAAAAAATCCTTTAGCAGCGGTTTCTGATCATATAATTCAAAATACCATAATAAGAGCGCTAACCAACCTATGTGAGCGCTAACCTAAGTTCCACTCCGATCTAGGTCTCGAACCTATTCGCGCCTTTATTAAAAAGGCGTCAACACGTCACTTCGCGAACGCATCTACCCATGCGAATCCGTTAATCGTAGCCACCGCCGACTACGATCTCCCCCCCGACTCCTGCCGCCACCGCCGGCCGCGACATGTTCTCACCGACCCCCCCGATGCTTTGTCATCCCTTCTTTCCGCTCAGAATACGGGCGACGACGACGACGTAGTAGTAGATCCCCTCCCATAGCCGGCGGTTGACCGGTGCACTTAGTAGTGCACCCGTCCCCCTACAGCGACTGTCCCAACCGAGGGCGCCTCGGCGCCCTCGAGTATGTCGCCTCTTGCCCTTCTGGCTGGCTGGAGCGTAGTGGTTGCACGCTCGCCTTTAAAATCCGGTGAAGCTGTAGAGGCCTCGAGGCCAACAGCGTAGGTCATTCACACACACACGCTAACCTAAGCGTTGTGTACCCATCATGACTTATGCGTGTGTTGTGTTCGGGCATTCGGCCCCCTCTCACATCGATAAACTCCAAGTGGTTCAAAACCGCTTCCTCCGTAAAGCCGTAGGAGCCCCCTGGTTCGTACGGAACATCGACCTCCACTCCGATCTAGGTCTCGAACCTATTCGCGCCTTTATTAAAAAGGCGTCAACACGTCACTTCGCGAACGCATCTACCCATGCGAATCCGTTAATCGTAGCCACCGCCGACTACGATCTCCCCCCCGACCCCTGCCGCCACCGCCGGCCGCGACATGTTCTCACCGACCCCCCCGATGCTTTGTCATCCCTTCTTTCCGCTCAGAATACGGGTGACGACGACGACGTAGTAGTAGATCCCCTCCCATAGCCGGCGGTTGACCGGTGCACTTAGTAGTGCACCCGTCCCCCTACAGCGACTGTCCCAACCGAGGGCACCTCTTCGAGGCGCCCTCGAGTATGTCGCCTCTTGCCCTTCTGGCTGGCTAGAGCGTAGTGGTTGCACGCTCGCCTTTAAGTCCGGTGAAGCTGTAAAGGCCTCGCGGCCAACAGCGTACATCATTCACACACACACCTAAGCGTTGCTCAAAAGCGTCTACCAAAACAATTTTGAATAGAGCAATCCATCGATTATTGCTCTATTAATACCCATAGTCTTGTTTTTTATGTAGATAATTTTATAAACAAATACGACATGGTAACTAAAACCAATAATCCGGTTGGGAAATCGATGTTTGAACAAAATTAACAATAATATATCAAGTTCTTCACCAAAAGTCGGACGCCTTGGCGCAGTAGTTATGAGCTAAAGCCGCTCCTTTCACTGAGTCGAAGTCACAGGTTTGATTCCCGCACTAGACAAATCTTTGTGTGACCCACAATCATTTGCTGCGGTCTAGGTATTTGTGTATGTGAATTTTCATGTTTGTAAACGCAACCACGACACAGGAATAAATCCTAGTGTGGGGATACGTTTTTTAAGAAATAAAAAAATAGTTTATTGGACAGAACTTGCGTTGTACGATCTCTGCTAATGGATACAAGGAAATTTCAGAGGATACTACCCGCTCAACCTGCCGAGAAGCAACGTAGAGCGCGCGTCTGTGTGCGCGATTCTTAATTAGACCGTTCGTACTAAAATGTTTACATACATTAACTACGTATAAAAATAACCAGTTAACGGCCTCCCTTATTAATTATCAACCGGGAGAGTGATAGTAACGCAATTACTTTACAAAAAATAATAAGGGACGGATATATTGAGCGGGCGTCCGGAAATTAACGACGCAAATATGCAAAAACAAATTTTATCGTTTTCTAAAACAACTACACTATAAAATAAAAT
The DNA here is from genome assembly GCA_905147815.2 of Phalera bucephala. NCBI lineage: Eukaryota > Metazoa > Arthropoda > Insecta > Lepidoptera > Notodontidae > Phalera > Phalera bucephala. The sequence continues at coordinate 18,238,875 of LR990630.1, read as the reverse complement.
GAAATAAAAAATATTTATTCAGCACAGGAAAAATACAGGGGTGAAGAAAACAAACAGGCAGGTAAACATAGGTATTGTTGGCTACGGGTGAGCTGTGCCGACAGGTGTTTGGCTCAGCATTGCTGGAGGGGGACTGGGGTCTCCTCCAACGCTGATTTTCAGCCAAACCCTTATAAATATTTCTTTACGAATACATTGCTATAATTAATTGCTATATTATAAAGTAATTTCTATTGACTGCCTCGTTGGTCTGGTGGCAAAGCACATCGCTTTATGATCGCGAGGTCCTGGGTTCAAATCCTAGGTCGGACAAATGTAGTTTTTCTAACGAAAAATTCCCAGAATGAGTCCGGAGTCTGGAATTGTGCCCGGTATATGGCAATAGGCTCACCCCCTATTACATGGGACCTAACATCGTCGGCGAAACGTGAGTGTACTCAGTACACCTCTGCCACCCCCTCTGGGGAATATAGGCGTGACAGTGTAGTTTCTATTGATTAATTCCTAAGCATTTCGTGTTAAAATAAGACAATGCAAAGCAAAAAATTTAGTTAATACCTTTTTTCGAAATATTAAATCTCTAATCCATATACTTCTTGAAGTGCATGGATTATAAAAACACGTCTTTTTCGCGGGAGCCCCTTGAAGGATAAAGATAGCTTAAAAGTTTGTCTCACCGGTAGCAAGGCCAGCGAAAAATCTCGCAGCGATCAACATTCCTGCTCCATTGGCGAAGATCGTCAGAAGCCAGTTCAGCATGAACGGAATGGAGAGGACCAATATGGTGGGTCGCCTTCCTGCCTTCTCTGCCAGCACACCTACAGGGAGGGCGCTGACAGCCGCACCTATAGCAAGGACCGCGGATACGATGGAACCTGGAGACAATGGTATAGAGATTAATAAATTAATAATGTTAGCCCTTTTAATAAACTGTCCCACCGTTGGCCACAAAACCTCCTCTCAAACTGAGAAGGCTAGGTCATAGTCCACCACGCTGGCCCAGTGCGGGTTGGCGAACTTCACACACCTTCGAGAAATTCTTAGGCATGCAGGTTACCTCACGATGTTTTTCTTCACCGTTAAAGCAAGTGATAATTAATTTTTAATACGCACATGCTTTTGAAAGGACAGAAGTGCGTGCCTGGGTTTCAATACGACACCTTTGATTTTGCAGTCCAACGGTCTAACCACTAGGTTATCACTGCTAGATAATAAATTAAATGTATTAAATTAAATCAGTCTATTCTGTTTCACTGTTGGGCAAAGACCTTCTCTCACATATCAAGGTGAAGATCAGGCGATCAGGCCATACTCCAGCACAAGGACTCAGTGCGGTGCTGTGGAGGCAGAAGTGGCTGGTACTGTTGGAACTTATAATGCCTAGAAGACCTAAGCCTATAAGGCTTCCAACTTGGCTCACATTAAGTGACTAACGGCTTAGCGTACGTTCCGAAGCATAGAGACGCTCAAATATGCAAAGCCACAAGCTATCACCCATCTTAGACCGATACCCGAACGTTTCTTCACCTTGATGATCGCTAATAATATATCGCGATCGAACAGCGTTATTAACGTCTAATAAAATAACACCGTGTATTATCTGAAGAGCAAGTCAAGAGTCTCCATAACCGGCGAGCGTGTATGAGACGAACTATGAGAGTGGAGGAAGCCAGAGAGGTCTGTAAGGAAAGGACCTGTTGGAACTCTGTACTCTCTGCCTACCCCGCAAGGGATCTGGCGTGATGGTATATAGTAAAAAAAAATCTGTTTCTAAAATAGGAGATTAGTCAATTGAAGACTTCTGGAACACTAGTGATTTATTTCCATTTTATATCTATTTCAACCTGTGGTTGTCGTTTTTCTCGGTTCCCAATTAAACAGACACCGTCAAGCTTATATTCCCCAAGCGGAGGTGGCAGAGGTGTACTGTGTACACCCACTTCTCACCAACGATGTTAGGTTCCATGTAACAGAATGCGGTCTATTGGCATATACCGGGCACAATTCCAGACTCCGGACTGATACTCAAAGATTTTCGATAGAAAAACTATATTTCTCCGACCTAGGATTTGAACCCAGGACCTCGTGACCGCAAAGCACATTATTCGCTACTACACCAACGAGGCAGATAAGTCAAGTAAGCAGACAAAAAACCTCAATAAAATATTTTTTGTATGAGCTTGACTTAACTTTAGGTATCTATTACCCTATTTATGATTGATACTTATATATTAAGCAATTTTAGCCCATAGCGTTGTGCGGCCGCAGTGTTCTTACCGATTACTAAGGTTAAGCAGCGTTCGACTGGGTCAGCCCGAGATGGATGACCGTTTGTGGCATTTTCATATTCGAGCGTCTCCACGCATCGGAAGGCACGTTAAGCCGTTGGTCCTGGCTACCACTTAATGTGGTAATCGTTTAGCCGAGTTGGAAGCCTTAAAGGCGGCTTGATAAGTTCCAACAGCAGGTGGCCATAAACCTGCCTCCGCCAATCCGCACTGGGTCCGCGTGGTGGAGTATGACCTAATCTCTCTCACCACGATTGTGCGAGAAGACCTTTGCCCAGCAGTAGCCAATATAAGCTGATATTATTTACCAATTTCAGTAAATACTAAAAGGAAATTGACTACAAATATAAGTTCCGTATTTACTTTTAAGTCAACACAGAAAAAAAAATATTAGAAGCGTTTCAGGGTTTTTACAAGAAGGAAAACTGGAGTCCCCAGACTGTATATGACATCAGTATCCTCTAAAGCCTATTGGCAAACGTTCAAATATACGTCAATGGGTAATTATTAAATAGTATGTGAAGATGATTCATTAATATACCTTTGTGAATGTGCATAATTGCTATTTCTACATTTCTATTTGAACGATTTAGCGCAGTGGTTAAGAGCTTAAGTCGCTCCGCCTATTGTGTCTAGTAGTCGCGGGTTCGATTCCCGCACGGGACAAATCTTTGTGTGATCTACAATTATTTGTTCCAGTCTGGGTATTTGTGTATGTGCATTTTTATGTTTGTAAACGCACCCACGACATAGGAATGAATCTTAGTGTGGGGCTAAGTTTCAAAATAAATCTAAAAAAAAAAACGTTTTAATCCTGATACGACAGTTTGTCAAGCCGAGTTCGGAAAGGTCTACCAATTACAGATTTCGTATTCTTCCTAATAGAATATGGAAATAGCTAAGGCGGCGGTTACGATTCGGTTTTAAGGCAGTCTTTTTAGTTTTTGTGTGTAAATGATCTGCGCTATAGGCCAAGGAATCTTTACAGCTTCATTACGAAAAGAGCGAGCGTGCTACAACTAGGTACGCTCTAGCAGGTAGGGCAAAAAGTCAACTAGCTCAAGGGCACCTCAAGGTGGAATGGCCTTGGCATGAGCTGTCGTTATGGTTAGGGCATATACTAGGTGTCTCGCCGTGGTACTCTGCACGGGCTGGCGGGCAAGAGATTATTTGACCTCACCGGCGAGGTCAGTGTCTGATCCTGTATGCGGTATCTGTATCCGAAAGTAAAAGGCAAAATGACGAACATCTTCCAACTAATATACAAGGTATATATTAAACGCAAGACCTGAAAGTAGTTTGTTCTAAATCGGTAACTGTTTTTTTTTTTAAAAACGTAGCTTCACCCTGGTATTTATTCCTGTATCGTGGGTGCGTTTACAAACATGAAAATTTACATACACAAATACCCAGACCGAAACAAATAATTGTGGGTCACACAAAGATTTGTCCTGTGCGGGAATCGAACCTGCGACTATTAGACACAGTGGGCGGAGCAGCTTAAGCTCTTAACCACTGCGCTAAATCGTTTGTCGTAATTGATTCTAACAAGTTTTAATGTAACTTACATTTTATTTTAAATTTGCAAAATTTTTTCTTGATTCAAAGCATTATGGAGATTTCAAATGCATTACTAATACGTATTTCTCATTACGCACACATACACGTACAAGGATCATTGTTAAATGGGGTATAAAAGTGCTTAAAAAGGGGTAAAATAAGTTACATTTGGAAAACTAGTTTTCGTATTGAATTTGTGAAGCAAATATTTGATCGAGTGTCTGAGGTCTTGCGTTATTTACGATACAACTTGTAGACTGAGAGGGATTTCTGAAATATATACACATAGACGTTTCAAATAAATATATATATATTTTTTTTTTTTTAAACGTAGCCCCACACTAGGATTTATTCCTGTGTCGTGGGTGCGTTTACAAACATGAAAATTCACATACACAAATACCCAGACCGGAACAAATAATTGTAGATCACACAAAGATTTGTCCCGTGCGGGACTCGAACCCGCGACTATTAGACGCAGTGGGCAGAGCGGCTTAAGCTCTTAACCACTGCGCTAAATCGTCCGTCATGATATTCGTCTCTGATGACCGCATACAATGGTTCTGTTGATACGTATTCGTACTTTCGTATCGACGTCTGCGCAGCCGTGGAATGCTAATGGATTTATCATTTTATCGCGTGGTATTCTTTCAAATGCCCTTGATTTATTTTAAAACAAACTCAGTTTGTTTGCATACATATATACACGCACTTACTGGGGGCAGAGACTACAGTTCGCCACATACTACGATTCTGACACACCTCTTTCGCTTCATCTACGTTCATACATGTCCTCGTGCATTTTCGTCTGTTTAGGGTGCTACGCACATGACCTTTTTCAAAGAGACCATTAATTTGGTCGTGATAGGTTTTTCCTGGTAGCTTCTTTTGACGCTTTAACCCAAATTTGCTCAATATACATATATCTTTCGTTATTACCCCGCTTCCCACGCTTGTTATTCCTGACGAGAAAGGTAAGAGGTGTACTTGATACATCAAGAGTTCAACGAGATATTTCAGTTGAAAATAATGTCATGGCGCACTGTGTTTGATTTTATAACAACATTTCAATTGACGTCACTAAACTTAGTGAAATTAAGCTTAAAGCTAATAAGCTCAAAGCTAATGAATATTAATTCACTAGAAGATTACTTTAAAGATAAAAATGCTTCGATATATGCTATTCCGGATCCACTTGATTTATGAAATTCAACTGTTATTAGTTAACATTCCCTCTTTTCCTTCTATTAATTTAACATAATGACTTTTTTGAGTACTTTTTTTGTAAATGACGGAACAATTCTCATAAATAGTATAATTTGCTTTATTAACTTAGACTCACCCGATGACCAACCTACATTGTTCTCCCATACCCCACAACAGAAAATAGATGAAAAAGTTTGTAAAATTTTCATTTTAAAAGAATAACTGTGGATTTTCTTGCCCTTCTCCACAGGAATGACATTCTGTAGTGGTGGTAGAGTCTTTGTTACTTTTCTGACAATTCATAAATACTATAATGGTGTGCATGAATAAAAAATATTCTGAATCGGATTCTAAATCCTTCATCTATCTAAAAATGCGATCAGCTTATTGCGAAAATCCATGGCAGCCATAGACCAATAAAAAAAGATGCAAAGATGTACAATTATCCCTATCTTGTAACAATCATAGATTTGACTTGCAACACGTGCCAATTTCGCTCTTATCTCTAACAACTCGCTCAGTTGTAAACGAATCAGATTCACTTTCACGCGTGATACTTACATAAATCACTTAACATTTTCAAATTGCATTTTTTTCCGGCTTGCCTCTTATTTAGACGGACGACTTGGTCTAGTGGTTAAGAGCTTGAGCCGCTCAGCCCACTGAGTAGTCGTGGGTTCCACCCCGCACGATACGAATCTTTGGGTGACCCACATATATTTGTTTCGGCCCAGGTGTTAGTGTACGTAAATTTCATATTCGTAAAAGCACCCACGACACAAAAATATTTCCTAGTGTAGAGCTACGTTCTCTAAAGAATAATTAAAATTTAAAAAGCCTTTTTAAAAACAAGCTTTTATAGCAGACACACAACGAAAATATCTTGTTATGTTAAAGAGTTCCTATGGCTTCTTTCCGGCTCTATCATCAGTTATCGGACACCCTATGGGTCTAAAATACTCGTCAAAACAAATCCAACGAGCCCAAACACGGTAAGGTTATATTGAGTAGTCCGGTGGTTCCATTGACTACCCTTCGGCTTCAGCATCAGACTCTGAAAACTATCTGGTTGTAAAGTACTCGTTACCAATACCAATCAAACAAGCCTAAACACTAGGAGGTTACCATCTTCGGAGCAGCTTATTGCATTGTCATCGACTTTACATACGTATGCCAAATTTTAGCTCTTTCGGATACCTGCTAATGTTTGAAAAATGAATCTTAAGATTTGAACCGGCAAGACAGACAGACACATGAACAGTGCAAGTTAAATAAAAGCTTGTAAAAATAAGGGGCGCGTTGATTTGAGTCATTTATTAAACGATTCCACAGGGTTCCATCATGTACTCTCTGCCTACCCCGCAAGGGAGCTAGCGTGATGATATAGATAGATCGATAGATAGATTTTAATTCAGTAACTTATTGCATAGCTATACTATCAAACAGTATTCTTGACCATAATTTGTACGGAAACTTCTGAGCTTAAAGTTTCGTTGGCTTTTGAACATTTATAAATATATTTTTTTGTGTAACTGAACAACGGATTGAATAGAATTTGTGATCATATATCATATTTTAAATCACTTTTAATTTCAATAAAACCGATGCCCCACCCGAGCAAGCATTCCCGTGTCATGGGTACGTTTATAAACATTCATTTTACATGCGTAAACATCCAGACCACGACTATCCGATTCAGTGAGCCAAACATCCTACGCTGAGTCGTCATCACGGTCATATTTTTCAGTCTGAAGGCGTTTTTTTAACCGTCTCGTGATGGCCGGCGCCAACGTCAGTACACACATCCATTATCTACATATTTTAACACATGAGATCTATTCTCTTTTAAAAGTCTTAATAACTTGTTGGGGTCTCTCAAATAGAATTTCCTTAGGTACTTACAATTTTTGCTTATTCTTTTAAGGATAATCGTGATCGTAAACGTCTATCCACAATTTTTTTTTTAAAACGTAGCCCCACATTAGGAATTATTCGTGTCGTGGGTACGTTTAAACAAAATCCACATAAACTAATACTTAGAACGAAACATATTTATGGGTCACAAAGATATATTTCCCGTGCGAAGATCGAACCTGCAACTACTCGATCCAGTGGATCAACCAGTCTGTATAAAAAACAATTAATACTTAAATGTAACCTACACCTCTTACAATAGGTCTCAAAAAAAGCTCAGAGTTGCTCAGCAAGCTATGGAAAGAGCTATGCTCGGCGTTTCTCTACGTGATGGAATCAGGAATAAGGAGATTCGTAGAAGAACCAAGGTCACCGACATAGCCCATAGGATTAGCAAGCTGAAGTGGCAATGAGCGGGCCACATAGCGCGAAGATCGGAAGGGCGTTGAGGCAGAAAGATTCTAGAGTGGAGACCACGTATTGGTAAGCTCAGCGTGGGACCGCCTGCCAGATGGACCGACGATCTTGTGTTCATCGCAGGAAGTCGTTGGATGCAGGTGGCATCGGACCAGTTACGCTAGAAAGCGATTCGGGAGGCCTATGTTCAGCAGTGGACAAGTATAGGATGAGATGATGAACCCACACCATTGTTCACGGATTGACTGACATAAAAAATAAAATGTTAGACTATAGTTGAGAAGCTACATTTTGGTTAAAGGTTCTATATGAGAAATTAGGGTCATACTTGGATTACGTATCAGCAAATAGTATTTTAATGTCCCGATTCTTGAATTGTCGCTTGGACAGGACGAAGATGTCAAAGTCGGTGAAGACTATAAGACGACGAAGAGGTGCGCAGATCCCGGCATTAGTCAAATCTTAAACAACGTTCCCTGGGAGAATTCGGGCATCACTTCCATTCCTGCTATCGTAACATCACGGTTCTATACCGGAGGTGTGTGCAGTTTGTGTTTATCTTTATTACGTTATAAATACACGGGAGGCGTGCCAACTACGCCCACAAAGTTTTTGGCGGCCGAACTGTCGTAAATAAACCACTTTGTTTGCGAAAAACACGAGATCTTACGTTATGTAAAGCTCTGACATCGATTTGTATCGTGTTACTGATCGTAGAGACCACTAAGGTTAAGCAGCGGTCGCGTCATTCCGTCTGAGATCGATAACCATTTGTGGCAAGTGCATCTTCGATCGCCTCCGTGATTCAGAAGGCACGTTAAGATTTTTGTTCTGGCTGCCACTTGATGTGGTAGTCGTTAAGCTGAGTGGAAAACCTTAACTTCAGAGTTGCTTCATCATAGCGACGAGACGCGATTTAATAATATATATATTGCAAATGATCTATCATCCATGAATAATCATTGCAAATGTACTATTCAATGGTCGATTGGATATGTATAAAATATATACAACAACAAAAAAACTTAAGATATGATCTATCGCTTGTATGGATGACTTTTTTATTTTATATAAGCAATGAGGTATCTGAATGATTTGAAAAATACCCGCATTTTCGGTTCTTCGGGCAAACTTTTCACTGTTGTGAATGTCATCAAAAAGCAAAATTATAAACAAAAATTGTCAAGATCTTGACGTTAGTATTACCCTTAAGCACGGTGTGAACAGAGAATTTTTTTTTTAAACTATTTGACCGATCCCTTGTCAACTCACGCATAAGGATTTCTTTTTACCTGAATTGTTATATAAAATGCATTTCGAAGCAAATAAAAAAAATATATCAAATAACTTACTGCCTGTAGTATCCAGTAGAAAATCTGCGGGTTGTCCAAGAGAATTGATTAGTTGAGTAGAGTTGACCGCAGTACTATTAACCGCAGTTCTGTTAACCGCAGTGCCGTTAACCGCAGTGCCATTAACTGCAGTTGAGTTTGCCTTCAGTGGCTCTAGTTGCGGCAACGCTGGCGATGTCCACGCCAATATGGTACCCGCAATAACTGCACCTATTGCCGCTGGAAGGAAAAAAAATACTGTTAGAATAAAAATAGACCCTAAAAAGACAACACCATCATGCTATTTTTCTGCAAGCACGATTGGCAGAGCTGTACTGTATAAACTCACATTTTTCCGGCGATATTAGTTCGCTATGTAATAAAAGACAACCCTATTGTCATTTATGTCAGGCAATTTCAAGAAAGAAAGAACCTGTTGGAACTCTGTACTCCCTGCCTACCCCGCAAGGGATCAATATATTCTAGACTACTAATGAGTTTTTTTTGAGCTTTAATACAAAGCCAGGACCTCATAGTCACTAGCCTTATCATGCGCCTCTAGATTAACGAGCTACCTACTATAATAAATAAATCTGTTAGATTTGTTTATTCCATTATCGTCAAATGTTTTCTACGTTATGACTCCTGGGATTTAGAAAGTCTGAAAAACTTATACGTAGCTTCCTCTTTCACCGTATAAATATGTTTTACCACATATCCGGATCAATCAGGTAATCGTTTAAATTACAGCTATGTAATAATCTGTGTTTTAAAGAAATCGAATTGATTCTAGGCTTAGTTTGGTGTTATGATTGTAATCATAACCCGAAACCGAGATGATCGATTCATAACAGACTTGAATCAATCCATAATTCACACAGTAAGCTTGCCCATCCCTAAACTACCCAATCAAATTGAAATACGCTAAATCATAATGGATCGTTGCGGGCGCGGGTCACGCGCAGAGGCGATCTATATTTAGCTGCGCACACGCCGACGCGGCGCTAATAAGGTTGTTAACATTACGTTTATTTTTGTTTACCCGCAAGTATGCGCGACCAATTTATAATTGGAGTTATTTTTATTGCTTCCTCATTGTCTACTGAAAGTGAAACTAGTGGATGAGGCGAAAGTGCAAAATGGTTCGAGCTTATGCCGCTCCCCCCACTGCATCAAGTAATCGCAGGTTCGAACGCTGCACATGACGAATCATTGTATGATCCACAAATGTGTCTCGGTCTAAATGTTTGTGTACGTAAATTTCATGTTTGTGAATGCACCCGCGACACAAGAATAATTCCTAGTTGGGAGCTACGTTTTTCTAAACTAATTTACATTTACTTTTAATATTAGTATTACCTATAACGACCGAATTAATGGTCTCTTTGAAAAAGTTCAAGTGCCTAGCTCTCTTAATCGACGGAAATGCGTGAGAACTACATTCATACATCATGAATGTAGATCAAGCGAAAGAGAAGTCAGAATTGTAGAATGTGGCATTAGGCTTTGTGTGGCATTTGACAAACTGTAGTTTCTGCTTACCCCAATGAGATAAAGGGTTTTTGTGTGTGTGAATGACCTACATACGCTGTTGGCCGCGGGGTCTTTACAGCTTTACCAGACAACCACGCTCTAGTCTAGTCAGAGGGTCAACGAGCAACTGGCCTAAGAGCGCCTTAAGGAGGAACGGCCTCGGCTTGGACTGTCGCTATAGGGAGGGCGTATACTAAGTATCTCGCCGTAGTGCTCTGCACTAGCCGGCGGCCAAGGGTTCTTCGATCTCGCTGATGATGTCGGTGTTTGATACTGTGAGCAATATATGTGTCCAAAAGAAGATAAGTTAAGTCTTTAGGAGGGTGTGATTAAGGTGTGAGTGAGTGTATGTAAATATTAGTAAAGATTGTGTTGAAAAAACTGGTTAAACTGGTTTTTGCGGCGCCACTTCTTGCACTTGTAGCACTGGTGGTTCACCGTCAACATTTGTTTATTTATATTTATCGAGGTAGCTTTTTTCTACCTCATAACTCACGTCACGTTATTCGTTCATCTGTTGAATGACGTGAGCGATATGCATCACGTGAGCGGCAAAGAAACAGATTTGCGCGGACTACAAAATAAATATGTTCGCCGGAAATAAACGTCCAATTTTTCTTTCCGCTAATCGGATCAGACAGACTGAACAGACTATGGATCCACGCACGTCAGCGTTTTTGTAGGTTTTTTTATCGGTTTTCTGACCAGCTCAATGGACACTTCCATCACATTGCCGGTCAATAGCCATAAATTTGTTAGTGGATGCACTCAGAAAACAGTGTATCAATGACAATAATTATATCAGTTGTTGAGTTGAGAAGGCCATATAGTTATCTTGTGCCTTTATCATTGGACCAGGTCCATATGCTTACCAAAGGACATTGTTCTGCGCCCATACATGATTTGCCCCAGAACCAAAAGCAATATAAAAATAATTGTATGCTTTCAAATCGCCTCTAAATTCTCTTAAGGTATTTATTATGAAACGGACAAGCGGTGGTATCGCAATATTGCATATAAAGTATTAGATTTTGAGGTTATCATTCAGTAGCCATTAATACATATGAGGTCAGTAAAGATGTTGGCGACTTCGATATAAGTACTTACAATACTTTGAAATATTCGTATTAGATTGCAAATTGTCCGTTAGATACGGATATTTGCCATTATTTTAATAAAATAGATAAATAATGATGGCATGGGCGACTGCCTCGTTGGTCTAGTGGCAAAACGCATCGCTTTGTGATCACGAGATCCTTGGTTAAAATCCTAGGAAGGACAAATGTGGTTTTTCTAACGAAAACTTCCTAGTATGAGCCGGAGTCGGGAATTATGCCCGGTATATGGCAATAGGCTCGCCCCCCATTACACTGGACCTAACATCGTTGGTGAAACATGGGTGTAATCAGTACACCTCTGCCATCCCCGCTTGGGGAATATAGGCGTGACGATGTGCATGGGTCAAATGTTTGTTGGTTCTGGGGCAATTTTCGACAATGTCGACAGATACGATAGATATATGATCAAAGATCACACGATCATTTCACTAAGTTAACGTAACGCGACGCGTTTAAGGATAGCTGTGAAATCGTTATGAATGACGCTATACCTGCAACGGCAGCTATGTACTGGTTGGTCTTCTGTGTCTGCCCGCCCTTCTCCTGGACGGACAGCATATGCATCGTCGGCTTATCCATCTTCGAACGCCTATGCTTGCCTGGTACTCTGAAACAAATAACATTTTGATAAACAACTAAATGAGTAAAAAAGATTTACAGCCGGTTCCTATATTTCAACTATTGGATAGATGCCTACTATGGATAGAATTTTGACATATTTTGTATGGAAAATCTGTCAAAATTCTACTGACAGTAAGCAAATCTATCCTCGAGTTGAATATAAGAACCGGCCGTTAGTGTGGATAACCTACTAATCTATCTATCTACATCATCACGCCAGATCCCTTGCGGGGTAGGTATATCTACTTATCTAAATAAATTTACGATCACACCTACATTTCCCGAGCGAGGGAGAGGTGTTCTATGTATGCCCACATTTCACCGACAATGCAAGGTCAATACACTAAGGGCAAGTCTATTGTCATCATACCGGCCAACGTCTACGACGATCGAGTACTGACGCGTTCGATCACAGCACGGCACAAATATTTGCGCGACCCACAAATATTTGTTCCAACTGGGTGGTTGTGCATATAAATTTCATGTTTGTAAACGCACCCATGACACAAGAACAATCCCTATTGCGGAGCTACGTTTTACTATCTATATCATCACGCCAGATCCCTTGCGGGGTAGGTTACGTCTCCGGAATCCTTCTATAATTTTTGTCAGACCTAGAATTTGAAGTCTGAATCAATTTGAAGCTGTAAAACTCGTACATACGTTACGACGTATGTAAGAGTTTTACATAGGCTGATAGGAGGGGAGGCAATATGTTGTCTCCCCTCCTATCAGCCTATCAGCCTTCCTACCGCCGTCCGCGGCATGTTCTCACCGACCCTCCCGATGCCCTTACATCCCTTCTTTCGGATACAGATACCGCACACAGGATCAGACACCGAACTCGCCGGTGAGCTCGAAGAATCCCTTGCCCGCCGGCCGGTGCTGAGCACCACGACGAGACACCTAGTATACTCTCCCCTATAGCGACTGCCCAAGCCGAGGCCGTTCCTCTTTGAGGCGCCCTTGAGCTAGTTGCCCCCTTGCCCTTCTGGCTCGAGCTTAGTGGTTGCACGCTCGCCCTCTTGTCGTACGCCCTCAACAGCGTAGATCATTCACACACATACACACACAAGAAAAGTCATATTGTTATGGTAAATTTTGATAGTGAATTACCATACATTGTTTATTTATGTTTGAATAATTGAATAAACTACATAATTATGCGAGATTAGATTATGGTCCATTTGTACAATGTGTTGGCCTTGCGCGGCCGCTGTCTATGGTAATACTACGCTAATAGTGTTAATTTGTTTTACACATACCATATGATTAAAACAATAGAGGGTACTTTGCGAATTTACGACAACAACTATTTATCTATTGCATTAAAAATGAAACTAAATTTAAAAATTACTAAATATGAGTTGTACTGTTTGTCATTCAACATCACCGAAACGGGTAAACCACTTATAATAACAAACCACTAGAAGTAAAACACCGCAAGATTGCGGTCGAATATGGTTATATGAAGTTTGTGGGCGTAATAAAACACGTAGTTAAAGATTTTTAAGCAATATTCACTATATTATCCTTATTGGACACTTTTATATTTGGAAGTGATGCGCCTAGCTCCTATCACAAAGACGAACAGTCTGATAATAATAAATGTAAGATGGCGGATGGCGGTTTTATTGGTTTGATAAATGAAGTTGTTTCAAAACCAATTATTGTAGATTAATTTTTGCAAATAGAGCCAAATAAAATCAGCAGAATCCCCTGTCACCGCTTTGTCACACATGCACAGTTTGAAAACTTACAGACGCAGACTCATATTGCTGCAAATATACTTACCGATGAAATACCTCATAATTATTTCTATGTCAGCGAATTTAAATGGAATTGGTAGAGAAGTAAGTTTATAGTTAGATCTTTATTCTCGGCTTTTAAGCACGTGAGATTAGAAATTAATGCCAAACAACTGTCCATAATTGGTATCGACTGCATATAATATCTGAACTATTAAGTTGAAATCTAACTTGTTGTGTGTGTGTGAATGATCTACACTGTCGGCCACGGGGCCTTTACAGCTTTACCAGCCAGATGGGCAAGGGGGCAACTAGCTCAAGGGCGCCTTAAGGAGGAACGGTCTCGGCTTGGGGGCGCATACTAGGTGTCTCGCCGTGGTGCTCTGCACCGGCCGGCGGGCAAGGGATTCTTCGACCTCGCCGGCGAGATCGGTGATAAATCATTCAATCAACGGAGAACTTATATTTAAACACAACTATAAGATTTTTTTCAATTATTAAATAAATAACGTTGGACCCACACATTAGGAATAATTCCTGTATCGTGGGTGCGTTTACAAATATGAAATTCACATGCACAAACACCCAGACCGAAACAAATATTTGTGGGTCACACAAAGATTTGTCCCGTGCGAGAATCGAAACCGCGACTACTTAATCCAGTAAGCGGAGCGGCTCAAGCTCTTAACCAGTCAAATTTTTTTTTCAGATTTTAACTTATAATAATAAAAATCAATATCGGTCTTTTCCGCAAAACTAAGTACATAGTAAATAATAAATATTTGAATAACGTCTTCAAATCAAGTGCGATGTAATCTTGCCTGACAGTTGTCAGATAAGGCAAGTTTTAAAGTGTTTGTTTTCAAATCTAATAACATACATAAAAAACAAATACGACTTGCTCACTAGGTAATAACCTGGGGGCTAACCAAATTGCAAGCATTTTGTATCTATTCTCCTGAGGTAATCGATAGCGCCTTGTTCTAACTACATAACTTTTTCTTGTTATATTTTGCTCCTCTCATTGAAGAGCTCCTAAATACGAGTTTTTTAACAAAGTTATAACATGCTTAAACTTTATGTTAATAAATTATCAGGAAATAACCTGGTGGGTCAAGTTGCAAGCATTTTGTATCTATTCTTCTGTTAGGTTTAATGTATTATACATGATTATTTCACTATATTTGGTAAGGATTTATTAACTAAATGTAATCGACTAATTATTAAATCGTTTTATCCGCGCTCGCAACACTGGTATGATTCAAAATGGATTCAAACGGCGAGTAGAGAGGCGATCGAGCGAAAAGACGACAGTTGGGTGTGACTCGTCGGCGCGGACGGACGACAAGTGATTATTGTTAAGTCGTGCAAGAGTGCAATAAAGTAGAGTTTGTTGTAAATTTGTGGAGTTTTATTATACTTCTTTTGAAATCGATGGAACCTTGACCACGTGACTTTTCCTTTAAAAACTTCGGTCCCGTACTCATTGATAAATTTCCAAATACGAGTTATTTAACAAAGTTATAACTTGTTAATACTTTTAAGTTAATTTTTTACCAATGTTTAATTTTAGAAGCCTGAACGAGGCGCATTTTTTTATGAAGTTTTCAGAAGTGTCAGCATCTTCTGTTGGAGAAGGGTAAGCGGAATCGTGGCGGTGCCCTCCTCCGGTACAAGGATCTCCAAAAGCGACACATGAAGAGATGCAACATAGAGCGCTCTCGTTGGAAACGTTTGGCAGCACAGCGGCCAGAATGGCGCAGGATGATGAAGCGCGATGATCCAAGTACGCGAGTTCGAGGCTAAGCGTAAAGCTGACCTTGATGCCAAACGCGATCAGTTAAAGGCTCGCCCACCTGCTACCGTAACATACAATTATGAGAACGGCGTACTCACGTGCCCTTAGTGTGCACGGAGTTTCGCCGCGATGATAGGCTACATAAGCCATCTTCGAGCGCACCAGCGCCATTACTCCGACTAGGGGTTAAAGTGGTCGCCATGGCCGAAATCGGTCGGATCAATCATCATCATCATCAAAAAGTTTCTGCGTTTCATGCACTACAAATGTTTTCTCACTAGGATCCCCTATTCTAAACTATTAATGCGTTATGATTTGTTGAGCTCGGAGTCTAGGCGTATTTTGCTTATGAGTATGATGCTTTATGGCTTATGTAATAATAAGTTCGACTGTAACGACCTCACGAATGACATATGTTATTTTGTACCCAGAACTGCGATGGTGCGTGGGGTTCGTGCACCCTGTTTGTCCTACACACCTGGGTGCAGAACTAACGCTGGTGTACGGGTCCCACTACGTCTGGGAAACATATAACACGCACTTTCCTGATGTTAACATCTTTGCCCACTCGGAGTATCAATTTAAAAAGATGATCAATAATAAACGGACGGACGATTTAGCGCAGTGGTTGAGAGCTTAGGTCGCTCCACCTACTGTGTTTAATAGTCGCGGGTTCGATTCCCGTACGGGACAAATCTTTGTGTGATCCACAATTATTTGTTCCGGTCTGGGTATTTGTTTGTGAATTTTCATGTTTGTAAACGCACCCACGACACGAATAAATCATAGTGTGGGGCTACGTTTAAAAAAAAAAAAAAAACTTAGCACGTCTAGAAGTAGCAATCTTTAGTTGTTAACATGCTGGTCGGCCAGCGCACATGATAATTTTTTTTAACAGCATTTTAGTTTATTCCATGGACTAAGCTGTGGGTTATATGTTTATCTAATATCAATCTACCCGTTTTTATTTTATGTAACACAGAACATGTAACTGTATATGTCCATTATTTTAAAAAAAATCACAATAAAGAGTAAAGATTAATTTGTTTTGTATTTGATAAACTCTACTCTACTTTGCACATACTAAACCGATTAAGTATAATAATTCTTAAAAGAAGAAAGCTACATTATAATGTAGTAACATAGACCCGGTAGGTGGCGCTGTTATCGACCGCGTCCGAAGCCGCGGAGAACTGGTATATATTTGGGGTACGTAATAGGTGTGCGTTTGTACATAGGTACTTGATTGATAGGTCTTTCGGACCTGTTTATTATAACTTTATAATGATCAGGTCCGAGTGACCTATCGATTAAGTACCTATGCGACACACTAAAAAAAAGTAAGCATTTTCATTCAAAATGTGGGACACCTATACCACCCAAATGTATGAAACTGCCGTCTGTCTGTCTGACTGTCTGTCTTTCCCATTCAAATCTTGTGATCCATTTTCTAAGCACACTCCGATTGAGCTGAAATTTGGCATACGTATGTTAATTTGGTGCGTCCAAAACGCATAGTTGTTCCGGGGTACCCTCAAACTTCTTAATTATTTTTGTTGTTGTTGGTCCGATCTACGCAGAATGAGCTCACGGTGTCTTAAGGTCTTGCAGTGTTATGCTTGGTTTTGGATTTGATTATATTAATTTAATGAAAAATTCAAAATAATTAAGAAGTTTGAGGGTACCCCGGAACAACTATGCCTTTTGGACGTCTAACACCTCAGTCCCTCCCGTGACCATGGGTGCTGCAAAGCACTCGAAACGTCGGGAACTTAAAAATCAAAAATAAACCGCGATAAAATCCGAAAAATAGTTTTGTTTCATGTGTAATATTCGCGTAAATCTAAGAAATCAGTATTATTGTTCATATTAATTAACATAAAAATATAAAAAGAAATGGAAATTGTTATTTGTGACACCATTTTTTAACAGTGATGCGATAAGTACAATCAAACACAAATCATGTGACTGATATTACAATATTCCAAGAACGTATAAATTGACACTTCAACTATCGCCAAATCTCGAGCTTATCATGATCCTGATAAACAGATAATAACTATATCATTACGTGTTGGATACCTGGAGTGGGTCGACCTTGGCCGGTGAGGAGGGGAGGGACAATCAGGCGATATAGCCTTGATACTGGAGGGGCATTGGGTTAATTGTCCTAAATTGATCGTTTCAAGTTAATTGATTACTGAAGAATTTTATCTTTAGATCTTTATGTGTAGTGTATATTTAGTATTTACGCAAGATTTATGGTTATCTATGGCAATTACAAAATGAATTTCATTTTCATACTAAAGAAAACTGTGAGATTTTTTTCTTTTTATAACGTAGCCCCACACTATGATTTATTTCTGTGTCGTGGTTGCGTTTACAAATATGAAAATTCACATATACGAATACCCCGCCCGAAACAAATAATTGTGTATCACACAAAGATTGTCCCGTAAGGGATTCAAACCCGCGACTATTAGACCCAATCCGTCACTTTTTGATTATTCAGTGAATTCTGTAGTTTTATTATGACATGGCTGTATTTATGATAAATTTAGGCAGTAATTTATAGGCAACTAGTTGTTACCTGAGACTTCATCTGCTTGATTTTAGAAATAAATGTAGCCGAGGTACGTCCTTTCTCACGATAGAATTTTGGTCAAATTTTATCAATTCCTATCATAAATTTGAGTTTGATTTAATTGTAATCAACGAATTTTTTGCACTAAGTATACAATCTCAAATTCAATTGAAATTCAAATCATTTATTTGCTTGGATTACAATATGCTATCTTATGGTCTAATTTATTTTGTTAAGCCCTATTCAATCAGTTAAGCACGCAAATATCATTACTTTAGCCTTTTGTCCTGACCAAATTCGGAACTAATTATACTAGTTGAATCGTGAAGATAATAGCTAGGGTGGGCTGTTTTTTGCCAACGTTTGCAAAAAAATGATAATTAAAAAACTATAGAAATGTTCACTTGAAATAAAAAGTAAACGACTTTATGATGATGACGTGTTTTATTTAAGCACAACTTTATAAAGTTCGTATCCTAATACTAGTTAACATTCCTACCCCAAACATAAACACCCCAAAAATCTCAATCCATTCACGAAATCACAAACACAAGTCTACCAACTATTATACATCAACAGAACGAGAATATTATCCTCTACTTTTTGTTAGAACATTGTGTATGGCTACGATTTAGAATTTGGCCACAATAAATTGATAAAGAAAATCGACTCCGCTTGCGTATAAATTTATACATTACCGATTTTAAGTCAGGCGGTTTTGGCACGTATAAATTTATACGTTAACGAAGGGGAGGATGAATGCACTTATAAGATTTATCTATGTCATTGTCTATAGGAATAAATCATTACATAATATGCTTTCAATAGCATAAAAGCAGTGATAGCCTAGTGGTTAGACCGTTGGACTGCAAAGTCAGAGGTCTCGGGTACAAACCCAGGCACGCACCTCTGTCTTTTCGAAAGCATGTGCCTATTAAAAATTAACTATCACTTGCTTCAACGCTAAAGGAAACCATCGTAAGGAAAGCAGATGTGTGAAGTTTGCTAACCCGCACTGGCCAGCGTGGTGGACTATGGCCTAATCCTTCTCAGTCTGAGAGGAGGCCCGTGCCTAACGGTGGGACAGTTTCTTAACAGGGCTACTATTATTATGATAAATTATATGCTTTAAATTAATTTAAAATAATGATATAAATTATTATTTATTATAATAATTCATTACATTACATAATAATTAAGCTTTATACATTAGTCAAGTAGATATTAGTTAATTGTAGAATAGGCTAAAGCGTATTAGATGAGATTTAAATAGATTAAAAATCTGCAATGCTCTAACTATTCCTGGAAACTCCCAGGAGACCAAAAGCACTATTTGTTAATAGAAACACACACGTGAAGTCATTACTATGCTATGACCTAGTTTGGGACCGACACGTGAGGTTAAAACAAGGAAAATTATATCAATATCCAACCGCAAAGACGTTACGACTTTTCAAGGATTTGTTCTGACTGAGTTCGTTACAAACTCATTCAGTTTGAAAAGAAATCATGGAAGCAAACTAAAGAGCATTTCGCTGAGTTTGTATATGAGTCAACATTTTTCTAAGTAGGTAAACACTGTCAAGCTTATATTCCCCAAGCGGGGATGTCAGAAATGTACTGAGTACGCCCTGTTTTCGCCTACGATGTTTGGTGCCATGTAATAGGGAGCGAGCCTATTGCCATATACTGGGCACAATTCTAGACTCCAGAGTCATAATGGGAATCTTTCATCAGAAAAACTACATTTGTCCGACCTAGGATTTGAACGGACGATTTGGCTCAGTGGTTAAGAGCTTAAGCTGCTCCGCCCACTGTATCTATTAGTCGCGAGTTCGATTCCCGCACGGGACAAATCTTTGTGTGACCCACAATTATTTGTTTAGGTCTGGGTGTTTGTGTTTGTAAACGCACCCACGACACAGGAATAAATCCTAGAGTTACGTTTTAAAAAAAAAATAAAGAACCCAGGGCTTCGTGATCACAAAGCGATGCGCTTTGCCACATCTATTTTGGGGAAATCCTGCATGGGGCTACCGCAAGCCTCGGGGAAAGATCGCGGGGCGTGTCAGATTCCTACCGACTAAAAACCCCAGGGTGGCCGACATCAGCACTTTGGAGGGGCTCTGAGATCTCCGTATAGAACGCACCGGTGCCCCTCTAGTGCCGCGCTCTGAAGAACCCGCCATCGGGGGCATAGCCGCTACTACTGCCGGCAGGGAGAGGTCCGGTCCGATGCGGTCGATCAGGATCCGCCGCTAGGAGGCCCACGCTGGGCACTCTTCGAGCGTGTGCTGGGCGGAATCCTCGTCCCCACCGCAGTGGTAGCAGGTCGTCATCACCTCGCGTCCGATCTTCCGCAGATAATCACTGAAGCAACCGTGACCGGTGATTACTGAGTAACTCTATAGGTGACTTGCCCTCTCCTCCGCTGGTGCCAGGCTTCGACGGCTTCGGACGGCGCTTTGCCACTAGACCAACGAGGCAGTCGGCTAGGTAGGTATGGGTGCATTTTTGTAACAAGCTTATGACGTTATAAGCTTTTATTTAACTAACAATGTTCTTATGTTGGTCTGTCTGTCTGTCTTTCCGGTTCAAATTTTGTGATCCATTTTTCAAGCACTTGCGGGTATCCCATTGAGCTGAAATTTGACATACGTATGTTAGTTCGGTGACAGTGCAATAATATGGTATCATAGAGCTGATGATGGAGTCGGAAAGTGGCCATAGGAACGCGTGAACTATACAACGTAACCCCCTCGTGTTTAGGCTTGTTAGATTGGTATTGACAAGTACTTTACAACCAGATAGGGTCTGATGGTGAAACCGAAAGGTGGCCCATGGAACCACCCACCCATACAATATAACTCTGCCGTGTTTGGGCTCGTTGGATTTGTCTTGACGAGTACTTTAAACCCGTTTCCAGGGCCTGATGATAGAGCCGGAAAGAAGCCATAGGAACTGCTCAGCTAAGTAAGATATCTTTGTCATATTTTTGCTATACTCCGGACTGACTCGTTGATCTAGTGGCAAAGCGCATCGCTTTGTGATCACGAGGTCCTGGGTTCAAATTCTAGGTCGGACAAATGTAGTTTTTCTAATGAATACGTCCCAGTATAAGTCCGGAGTCTGGAATCGTGCCCGGTATATGGCAATAGGCTCGCCCTAACATCGTCGGCGAAAAGTGGATGTACTCAGTACACCTCTGCCACCCCCGCTTAAGGAATATAGGCGTGACGGTGGATTTTTGCTATAAAAGCTTGCTTTAAATAGGTCTTTTTAAATTTAAATTATGAATCATCGAGGTAAACTTCGCAGAGATAACAGATATGGCGATTTTTATTATTTCAACCAACCGTTCGTAGAGTTTTTTTGAGTACATTCCTCGTAGGGTAGGCAAAAATTACACAGTGTGGAAGGTTCCATCTTTACGAAACTTTCTTGCTTGTTTCTCTTTCATAATTCCCTTTACACCTCACTCTCGCCGGCCTGGAAGATTCAATAATCTTCCAAACAGACAGACAGACTGATGGATGCGTCAATACGCGTCCATCAGTCTGTTTACTTCCATCGCATCCGAACCCGATTGCCTATATACATACATACATACCTGGATAACACGTGGGTGTTTGTTGATTATTTGAGTTAGTATGCATGCCATGATCAAACGGAATTAAATTGCGATGATGAGTTTATTCAGTCAATTAGATGTGGCCAAAATAGTTTTATTTATAGATTTGTTTTAGGGTTAGTCATCGTGTGGGATGTCTCGTGTAATTATTAGCCTAAAGCGTCTACTGCAGGCTAGACCCCCCCCCCCCCCCCCAAAGATCGTCACGACGAAATCGTGCTAATATAGGCAGCGCTTCAAATCTTCCTAAAATCGATATAGGCTCTTTGATATGCGTACCAAAACGGTGTAAACGCCCAACGACACTAATATTTAAGAGCTAATATAGATATTATAAGACTAAAGTTTTTAGGAAAAGAATCACAAAATGTCACAGGGGCGGGAGGGGGATTATTGTGAGATCTAGTGTTTATTTTTCATTGAACGCGCTATTTGTAAACCGAAAGCGGCGCGTGACCTTGACTCGTCTTGATTTTTTTTAAGATAAACTACCCTACCCTAGGCGGGAAAATCTAAAACCTCACCACGTATCACCAGGGGGGCAAGGGGGGTTAAAAGTTGGCAAAAACATCACGTTTAATGAACGACCTCTAAGTGCCCAGATAAGTCACGTTAATTGAAGGTGACAATGAATATTATCCAAAATACCAGTAGCCAATCAATACTTTTTGATTCCCCTTGACGCTATACACTATCTCCACTATCAAAGATGATAAGGATTAAGATAAGCGGCACTTTGGCTACTGTATCCAATAAACTGAAGTGATCCAACATAATCTCATTCACAACGGTGATAAAATATGACATTTGTCTAAATCCCTTTATTGATGGCCAATAAAAATTAATAAAACTTCTCGAGTGTCTTTGGCATGTTAAAAAATAGAAATAATAGCTTTATCATCCTTCTAAGTATAAATCGTTTAATAAACGACCAAAATCAACTCGCGCCATATTTTTACAAGCTTTTATATAACTTACACTGTTCTTATATCTGTCTATCTTTTCAAATTATGTGATCAATTTATGAAACATTTGCTGGCATCAGAATGAGCTAAAATTTGGCATACATATTTGACTTCGATGACAATACAATAATGTGGTACCATAAAGTAAGGCTGAAAACGGAGCCGGAAAATGGCTATAGAAACTTCCCAACTACTTGACATAACCCCATCGTATTAGGGATCATTGGATTTATCATGATAGTGTAGGTCGTATCCAGAGTCTATGGCGGAGTCAATATCGCCACCATGCGCTACAAAACCAATGAGGTACCAACTCATCATTATTAAATATGCCAAAAGATTTCACTTCAGGACAACATCAACACAAGGATTTGCTGGTGCTGTACGCATCCAGATTTAGTTCGCGACCTTCTCTAGTGCCGTTTAGTGAGGGTTCTGGCCACTCCACGCCTTTCGCTACGTTCTCGCCACTCGAAAACATTTCTGACCGAACAGCCGTCAGTTCTACACTACGAGGTTCAGTTCTTTGGCAATTATGGGTGCGGTGACTGGTTCTCCTGCAGATCTCTTCACTTTCGATAAAATCTCGCAAGGAAATTCTGAACACAGCTCTCTGCATTGCTCTTTGGGTGGTGTGGAGCCTTCTTATGAGCACTATGGTGATTCTGTTATGCCGTGTGGTGCCGGCAGAACAGAATAGCGCCACCCCATATCTTCCCGTGGGTATCGTAAAAGGCGATTAAGGGAGTGTGAGAAAATACTGACTCCTTGTATCTTTCTCACCGTGATACTGCTCCGTCTGTCTGAGTCCTTCTCCGGTCGTAACGGTCTCCGTTCCACTGGGCCCAGAAGGATAAGGATGAGTATGTGCACCTGTGTCTCGCGCGTATACTTGTGCACCTTAATATTTCCTGCGCATCTGACCGCTTCCGTTACTGGACTCCGAGTACGCAAAAGTCCTGTGGCGATGGGTAGAAGTAGAGAGGTCTAGCCTGATGCAAACTAGGCTTTGTCTGATATCTGCACGCAGGCGGTCCCGGGGGCGTGAGAACACGCCGTGGTCGTTTCCGAGCTGCACATTTGGGACGACAGCACGGGCTCGGCAGCACTTGGGATGTCAAAGCAGCCCTGTTTAGGGAGGCACTGCTTTCCCCACTCAGCTGGGGAGGGGGCTAGAAAAGGTGCCCTAAAAAATGCTCGTCCCGACATGGCAGATGGTAGTAGCCGCGGCTATCATCGCATCATTTAAATCGTGGTCGACGCCGCAAAGGAAATTTAAAAAGAACACCTGTTATGACATTCGGCGCGTGGAACGTGAGAACGCTTCTTGATCGAGATGTCAACGCCTGCCCCGAACGTAAGACCGCCATAGTAGCTCGGGAACTTCATCGCTATAGCGTGGATGTGGCTGCTCTCAGCGAAACACATCTCCCCGATGAAGGAGAGCTGGTGGAAGCAGGTGGCGGCTACACTTTCTTCTAGAAAGTTACCGCTGCCTCCGAAACTCGACGATCAGGGGTAGGTTTTGCCATCAAGAATCACTTAGCAAAGCATTTAGAGGAGTACCCTGTTCATATCTCAGACCGCGTAACCACACTGCGCCTTCACCTGGACAAAGACAACTACCTTAATGTCATCAGTGTCTATGCTCCAACGTTAGACAAGTCTGATGACATCAAGGAAAAGTTCTATGAGGAAGTGACACATTGCCTCGATAGCTTCAACGCCAGGGAGCAGGTTTTATTGCTGGGCGATTTCAATGTCAGGGTTGGACGGGACTATGAGGCTTGGCCTGGAGTTCTGGGTAGACATGGAGTTGGCAACATGAACAGCAATGGTCAGTTGCTGCTCAGTCTTTGTGCTCAATACGGTCTGGCAATTACGAACACTATGTTTAGACTTGCCGCCAAGTACAAGACAACATGGATGCACCCAAGATCTAAGCATTGGCATTTGATGGACTATGCTATCGTGAGACAAAAAGATTTCAGCCAAGTACAGGTCACCCGCGTGATGCGTGGTGCGCACTGCTGGTCTGACCACCGACTTATTGTCACTAAGCTACGAATCCGCCTCCGTCGCCCGCGTAGATCCTTATCCTCTCTGAATGTCTCCGCTCCGGCAATCGCGTGGTTTGGCTCTTATCTTCGGGGCCGCTCCCAGTCGGTCCGCTTTGAAGAGGCTTCTTCTGATTGGTGCGATCTTACTGCGGGTGTGCCTCAGGGTGGCGTCCTTTCTCCTCTTCTCTTTTCAGTTTTTATAAACTCGGTTACTAAAGTAATTACTTCCTACCACCATCTTTACGCAGATGATTTGCAGATGTATCGTCATTTTAAAGTTGGGGAGCTTAATCATGCGATCGGCGTCATCAATGATGAGCTTGAAAATATCAGCAAGTGGGCAAAGTCGTTTGGTCTTTTAGTCAATCCGGCTAAGTCTCAAGCTATCATCATTGGTGGCAGATACTATATGAATGCACAAGATATGAATCTACAGGCTCTCTCTCCAGTTCTATTTGATTCTGTATGTATACCCTACTCTAGAACAATTAAAAATCTAGGTGTTTTTATGGACTCCAATCTCACATGGAGCACCCACATTTTAGAGGTAAGCAAAAGGGTCTACGGCTCCTTCCAGTCTCTCAAACGCCTTCAAAAGTTCTTGCCCTTCCAAACTAAAATAAGCCTTGCTCAGTCTCTTCTCCTACCACTTCTGGACTATGGTGATGTCTGTTTTCTTGATGCCACTGAAGAGCTAGTTAATAAGCTAGAACGTTTGCAGAATCTGTGTATCCGCTTCATTTTCGATCTCCGTAAATATGATCATGTATCAGAGTTCCGAAGAAAATTGAAGTGGCTGCCTATTCGGCAACGCCGGGACTCACATATCCTTTCTCTTCTCTTTTCCGTCCTTCATAACCCCAAAGCTCCTATTTATCTACGTGAGCGTTTTGACTTTCTTGTCCCCAAGGATAGGGCCTGTCGTACTGCTACTTCTCTCCTTCTTCGTGCTCCTCTTCATTCTTCCAGTTGCTATGATAGGTCTTTTACTGTTCGTGGAGTGCGTCTTTGGAACTCACTCCCACACGCTATACGCGCAAGCTCCTCTCTGGACATCTTCAGGAGAAGAATCAGGGAACATTTCCTATCTGATTGTTGATACACATTTGTAATATAATATACTATGTGTATTTTTATGTATGTTTATTTTATAAATTATATATATTTAGTTTTGTATAGTATGTATTTTATTTATATTTATGTTTATTTTATTGTATGTATGATTGTGTAATTGTATAACTGCCCTCTTATTAACATTCTCATCTCTCAACATTTAAAGGTTCGCTGGAAGAGAACTCATATTTTGAGTTAAGCTCGCCTTTGTATATCACCTGTGAAATTACAACTGTAAATGTACTGTATACAATAAAGGATTAAAATAAATAAAAATAGATCTCTTATAAAAAGCTTGCTTCTTTGAACTTGGATAAGCTAGAAGATATCGCGGTCAGGGAGAAATACGCTGAAGCCCTGTCTGAAAAGCTGATGCCAGCTAATGAGGTAGGTGATGTTGATGCTGCCTGGGGAACTATGTCATCTCATATCATGGATACCGCTTCAACTGTACTGGGTAAAAAAATCCGTCGCAACGAAGACTGGTTTGATGGAAATGATGAAACCCTGCGGGCAGCATTCGACAAACACCGAGATCTCCTGCGACAGCACAAAAGGCAGAGAGGAAGCGTTGCGGTTGTTAAAGCTAGTGACCTCGAATTGCGCAAGCTGTCTCGACATATGAAAGACAAGTGGTGGCAGGACAAAGCTAGTCACATGCAATGGCTCATTGACACAAACCAGCTGGGTGAGTTCTACAGTGAGGTACGTAAGCTGATTGGTTCATCCTACCAAGCTCGGGTGCCTTTAAGGTCTCTAGACGGTAGTCACATGTTGACAAGCAAGGAGGATATACTAAACCGCTGGGCGGAGCACTTCAACATTCTGCTAAATGTGGATCGATCAGCTGATCTGCAAAGTATCGGTTTAATGCCTCAGCTCCCTCTCGCCTTTGAGCTGGACGAGACTCTATTGCGTGACGAGGTTGTTACTGCCATCAGACAGCAACAAAACAAACGGGCGGCTGGCATTGACCTTATACCGGGAGAGCTGATAAGATACGGCGGAGAGGAGTTGCACACGTTAGTGTGGGAACTATTTGTTCGCATGTGGGAGGAGGAGCGCGTTCCGGATACCTTTAAAGTATCGCGCATAAGTGCTCTTTACAAGCACAAGGGTGACCGATCTGACTGCAACTCCTACCGCGGTATTTCGCTCCTTTCAGCCCCCGGAAAGGTCTTTGCTAGAGTCCTCTTAAACCGCCTAAAGAACTTGTCTGAAAAGATTCTGCCTGAAACCCAGTTTGGCTTCCGACCGGACCGAGGCACATGCGAAGCTATATTCTCTGTGCGTCAACTGCAAGAAAAGAGCAGGGAACAGGGCTGTCAGCTGTACCTTTGCTTTGTTGACCTGGAGAAGGCTTTCGATAGCGTGCCTCGGGAAGCTCTATGGTTGGTGCTAGGTAAGCTCGGGTGCACGGAAAAGTTTGTGAGACTTCTTAGACTCCTGCATGACGACATGCAATGCTGCGTTGCCGTAGACGGTGAACAGACAGACTTCTTCCCCGTTACCTGTGGGGTGAAGCAAGGATGTGTCTTAGCGCCTACTCTGTTCGCCTTATACTTTGCGGTGGTAGTTAGAGAGGTCTTACACACTGTTTCTCAGGGAGTCCGCATCCGTTTCCGCACAGACGGCAGCCTTTTCAACTTGGCTAGACTTAAGGCTCGCACTAAAGTCTCTTACGCACTGATCACTGAGATCATGTATGCTGATGACTTGTGCTTCCTATCAGAATCCCTAGACGGCCTGCAACAGCTGATGTCCGCATTCCACCAAGCCTGCCGTAAGTTTGGCTTAAAGATCAGTGTCAATAAGACGGAGGTGATGTCCCTGGACATGCACGGTTACGAGACACTGACCATAAAACTTGGTGAGGATGTGCTAAAGCAGGTGGATAGATTTCGCTATCTGGGGAACACTGTAACATCCAAGTGTGACCTTGATGCTGAGATCAATAGCAGGGTGGGTACCGCAGCTGCGGCATTCGGCAAGCTATGTACCAAGGTCTTCTGCTCGCATAACCTTAAGTTGCCCACTAAGATATCGGTGTATATGGCAAACGTGCTGCCAAACCTCCTATACTCCTCTGAGACGTGGTGTGTATACCGCCGCCACATTCGCACTCTGGATCGCTTCCACCTTAAATGCCTCCGTACCATCATGAGGATCAGATGGTCCGATAGAGTGCGAAATACCGAAGTTCTGCGACGAGCCAATGTTGGTGGCATTGAGGCCTATTTAATGCGTCGACAGCTTCGGTGGTGTGGTCACGTAACTCGTATGGCGGAGGAAAGAGTGGCGAAGCGCATCTTCTACTCTGAACTGGAGAAGGGCAAGCGGAATCATGGCGGTCCCCTCCTCCGGTACAAGGATGTCCAAAAGCGACATATGAAGAGATGCAACATAGAGCCCTCTCGTTGGGAACGTTTGGCAGCACAGCGGCCAGAATGGCGCAGGATGGTGAACAGCCAAGTACACGAGTTCGAGGCTCAGCGTAAAGCTGACCTTGACGCCAAACGCAATCAGTTAAAGGCCCGCCCACCTGCTGCCATATCATACAACTATGAGAACGGCGTACTCACGTGCCCTCAATGTGCACGGAGTTTCGCCGCGAAGATAGGCTACATAAGCCATCTTCGAGCGCATCAGCGGCATTACTCTGACTAGGGGTCTTTAAAGTGGTCGCCATGGCCGAAATCGGTCGAATCAATCATCATCATCATCATCATCATCATGGTGATACAGGCATGCCTCGTGAAGGGGGCCATGTATGTACAGGAATACAATTAATAAATGTACAGCCAAATAAATGTTTTTAATGTCTTTTTCATCTATCTATCTATCTATATCATCACGCCAGATCCCTTGCGGGGTAGGCAGAGAGTATGGAGTTCCAACAGGGTCTTCCCTTACATACCTCTCTGGCTTCCTCTACTCTCATAGTTCGTCTCATACACGCTCGCGGGATACGGAGACTCTTGATCTGTCCTTCAGATAAGACTCGGTCTATTTGGTCATTTGTCTTTTTGTTCGTGGCGTATTATTACTATTTCTATTGTAGCACCCGCTTCATTCCTTTGGATTCATTGAGTAGCCCCATAGATGGATCTTAGTACACTTTACACTCTGGTCGAATAGTTTTTCGATCTTGAGAAGTAGCATATTGTTAAAAGATAACGCGACGATTGATGGTGAAAGTGACTTTTGTAACTCATTAAAGAGCTGCCTACCCCGCAAAGGATCTGGTGTGGTGATATCGATGGATAAATAGATACATGAAACACCTAATAGGTAGGACATATGTTGATGGATTACGTGCGTAAAACCAACAATAGTTTGTAATAGACCTACAGGAAAATGATCATGGAATTATGTAGGTAATAATATTAATAAAAAATTTAGGTTTATTATTTGTTTTATATAAACGACGTTAAATATATGAATACAACATATACCTTTTGTTATCATTACCTATTTTTATATATTGGCCCTGTTACGAAACTGTCCCACCGTTGGGCACGGGCCTCCTCTCAAACTGAGAGGGTTTAAGCCATAGTCCACCACGCTTGCCCAGTGCGGCTTGGTGAACATCACACACCTTCGATAAACTCTTAGGCATGCAGGTTTCCTCACGATGTTTTCCTTCACCGTTAAAGACAGTGATAGTTATTATTTAATACGCACATGCTTTTAAAGACAGAGGTGCGTGCCTGGGTTTAAACCCGAGATCTCTGACTTTGCAGTCCAACAGTCTAACCACTCCAATCATTATCATCACCATCCACCGTCTGCCAATCATTACCTATAAATTAGACCAATATTTTTTTATACAAGAGTGGAGTGATGGCGCTCGTAGCGCTGAGCGACCGCGGCGGTCGTACCGATTACCAAGGTTAAGCAGCTTTCGACTCGGTCGGCCTGAGATGGGAGACCGTTCTTGCCATTTTTATATTCGAGCCTCTCCGTGCTTCGGAACGCACGGTCCCGGCTGCCACTTAATGTGGTAGTCGTTAAGCCGAGTTGGAAGCCTTTAAGTTTCAAGAGCAGGTGGCCACAAACCTGCCTCCGCCGATCCGCACTAGGTCCACGTATGACCTAATCTCTCCCACCTGGATTCGTAAGAGAAGACCTTTGCCCAGCAGTGGGCAGTAACGGCTGTTATTATATATTATATATATGAGAGTGGAAGAAGCCAGAGAGGTCTGTAAGGAAAGTTGGAACTCTATACTCTCTGCCTATACCGCCTAACCCGCCAAGGATGTGGTATGACGGTATAGTTATTTACTAATTATATAGAATAGATCCATTACTCATTATCGCTTTTGAAATGTTATCATTGCCAGGACTGGTTAGGAAATATTTATCTGTGTCGTGGTTGTATGTGACTTTTGCAAACACAATTTAAACATTATGCATGCACCCAGACCGTGTAGGCGCTCGATCACATATATATATGTACCGTACGGGAATTGAACCCGAAGTGGCAGTTATCTATGCTAAAAACCCACACTCAAATAATTTACTGCTATCTGAGGCTGAGTGACGTCAAACACAATGAAAAAGTCAAGAGTCTTCGTAACCGGCGAGCGTGAATGAGGCGAACTGTGAGAGGAGAGGCAGCCAGAGAGCTCTGTAAGGAAAAAACCTGTTGAAACTCTGTTCTCTCTGCCTATCCCGCAAGATATCTGGTTTATTTATGTTATAAGTTATCGATACATATATAAATATTTTATAACATAGATAAACGTATTCTAAGATCGATACTCCACAGAAATGCGGTGTAAAGGTTTTTTATATTACAAACATCGATTTTTATTGAGATCTCGTACTTACTTAATCGGTGTATACTGATCGGGATAGGAAAGACATTTTTCTAAAAGTTACTTTTAACCACGATATCTAAGTGCGGATTATAATAAAAACATGATAACTAATAAAAACATAATAATAAAAAGTAACAAAATTCGCATGGAGTGTTGTGTGAGGCACAGGGAGGTTTCAGGTCTGGAAGAGGATGTTCGGATCAAGTTTTCTCCCTCCGCAACATCGTAGAAAAGCATCTGGCAGTAGGCCGGAAGGTTTTCTGCGGTTTTGTGGACCTGGAGAAGGCGTTTGATAGAGTCGTGCGAAAGAGACTTTGGGACATTTTGCCAGAGTATGGTATAAACGGCACCCTGTTGCGAGCCGTCCAGTCCACCTACGTGGACAGCAAGGCATGCGTACGGGTGGGTGGTAACATGTCACCTTGGTTGACGTTAAAATCGGCGTCAAGCAGGGTTGCGTGTTGTCCGCTAGACTGTTTATAGTGTATCTGGATAAAAGTCTTCAAAGACTGAATGCGATGACTGAAGGGGTAAAAATGGGTGATCTAGTGATAAACCACCTATTGTATGCAGATGACGCGGTTTTGATAGCGCCAACAGCCACTGATCTGCAAACACTAGTCACAGTTATGAGAGACGACTGCATGAACAATGGCTTACATTTGAATGTGAAGAAAACCAAAATTATGGTTTTTGAACGGGAAGAAACCAGAACGAATGCAAGGATTGTGGTTGTTAACGATGTGCTGGAGCAAGTGAATGAGTTTGTATATCTTGGATGCGCCTTCAGTAAGGATGGGAAATACACCGCTGATATAGAGAGAAGAGTGAATGCAGGTAATAGAGTGAATGGTGCGATGGGAAGGCTACTTGGGAGCCGGCACTTAAGCCAAAAGGCGCAGCTGGCCATGCATAACGGAGTGCTTGTCCCAACGCTGTTATATGGCAGTGAGAGTTGGGTATGTAAGAAGGAGAACGAAAGCAGGATAAATGCGGTCGAAATGCGATCTCTGCGGAAGATGTGCGGAGTCACGCTGACCGACCGTATTCGCAACAGCGTAGTAAGAAAGCGAGTAGGTATGAAAGATAGTATCGGTGTAAAGATGAGAAAGGGTTCGGGCATATAGAAAGAATGACAAAACAGATATACAATGCGAAAGTGGAAGGATGTAGGTGCCGGGGAAGACCTAGACTATCTTACCATGACCAAATAGACCGTGTCTTAGCTGAAGGGCAAGTCAAGAGTCTCCGTAACCGGCGAGTGTGTATGAGACGAACTATGAGAGTGGAGGAAGCCAGAGAGGTATGTAAGGAAAGAACCTGTTGGAACTCTGTACTCTCTGCCTACCCCGCGCGGGAGCTGGCGTGATGATATAGATAGATAGAGGAGAACAAAATTCCTCTAAACCGTGTTAAAGGGCTACCTTGAAAATAAATCACCGGACCACTCGAAACTGAAATGATGTAATTACTTTAGAAATTAATAATAAGGGACGGATATACGAGTATCAAGCGCGCGCGCCTTTACCCGATGATCTGCAAGCGGAGTAAAATATCCCTTAAGAATAAGGTGACACTTTACAAAACTTGTATACGGCCCATCATGACATACGTTTCTGAGGAGTTCGGGCACGCCGCCGCTCTCACATCGATAGACTTCAAACGGTTCAATCCCGTTTCCTCCGCAAAACGGTCGGAGCCCCGTGGTTCATACGGAATGCAGATCTCCATTCCGATCTCGGTCTCGAACCTATTCGCGCCTTTATTAAAAAGGCGACATTTCGCGAACGCGTCTAATCATAGAAATCCGCTAATCGTAGCCGCCGCCGACTACGAACCTAACTCCCCTCCTATCAGACGCTACCGTCGTCCGCGGCATGTTCTCACCGACCCTCCCGATGCCCTTACATCCTTTCTTTCGGATACAGATACCAGACACAGGATCAGACACCGACCTCGCCGGCGAGGTCGAAGAATCCCTTGCCCGCCGGCCGGTGCAGAGCTCCACGGCGAGACACCTAGTATACGCCCTTCCCCATAGCGACTGCCGAAGCCGAAACGGCTTCGGCAGTCGCTATCCCTATCCCGCTATCCCAGAGGCGCCCTTGAGCTGGTTGCCCCTTGCCCTTCTGGTTCGAGCGTAGGGGTTGCACGCTCGCCCTCTTGTCTGGTGAAGCTGTAAAGGGGCAGAGCCTGTCTCGTGAAGGCGTAGGTGTATCAAAATAATGTTATACATGATAACATAATTGCCGCGATCGACACATTCAACAAAACATGACGTCGTGTATTATGGTGATGTTATTGGTTATTTGTTGGCAATGCCTGTTTGTCTAGTTGCGTGTAATGTATGAAAGAAAGAAAATACATGTATTCAACCACACTCACATAGCACATAATCATAATAACAAAGAGAAAAAAAAACATTTACAGACACCAGAGGTTGTGTGGGGTTGAATAGGATACTGCCTCAGCATATTGATACAACATAACGATGGATCATGGTGCAGCGCTGGTATTCTGGTAGCACCAATAAGGTGTATCGTTTTAATCTCTTTCATACTAAACTGTTTGTACACTCAGAAGTAGAATATTAAAACAACTAAACGACTTTGACCGGCGGCGGTCAAAATTTGGTTAAGCGGATTTTTAACCGACTTCAAAAAGGAGGAGGTTCTATGTTCGGTTGTATGTATCCTTTCTTTTTTTTTATGTATGTTCAGCGATATTTCCGTCAATTGTGGACCGATTTTAATATTTTTTTTGCATTGGGTTCAGTATATATCCAAGGTGGTCCCATATTAATTTTATTGACATTGGACCTTGGACTTAGAAGATACACCAGGGAACTCCTTAACGACAAACAATAGGCATGTGTAAATTGAGATATTATGGGTATTACGTCAATCCTATAGGTACCCTACTATAGAATAATTCACTGGTCACTTAAAATTGTAAAATAAAAATCTTTTATAAAAAAAGGTAAACCGACTTCAAAAAGCAAAAAAATAAAAATATTTGAAGTCGGTGCCAAGTAACCGACTGCACCAACCAGCACCGACTTCAAATATTTTTATTTTTTTGCTTTTTGAAGTCGGTTTACCTTTTTTTATTTGTGGAATTGGCGTCCTGTCAGTGTCTTTTAACCATCTTTAAACCTTGCTATTTAAAATGACTAGTTTACGTGTCCTTGTCATGTCATACGTCATTCAAAACTTTTCCTTTTTACATAACATTGAGATGATTGAGGTACTAGAATGACAACACTAACCAAGTTTGTGTTGGGTTTTTTGCCGGGAAGTCGAAGAGTGATGGCGTCAATTTGCTTTAACTTCCAAAACTTGTGTTATGTTGAATAAGAATGTGTAATGTTGGTGGAATATTAACCATTATGTGTTCTTATATGTGCATGAGTGAAGGTAATTAAAACAAAGTGATAAAACGTGTATTTTCGAGTTTGAGTAAAGTATCCACTGCTTTACTATCCAGGGTGGGGTACTTCATTAATTTTATTATCATCGTTGTCATCAAGTTCATCGGGGGAGTTGAATTAATTTAAACAAATACGATTATATATCTCACTGAACACTGGCAAAATACACTTAAAATTAGTGTAAAGCCATAACTTAAAGAAGAAGAAGAATTAATGCTTACTGAGAAAATGGTTTTATAAATTTCAATTGTTGTTATTTTCAGTAACAGCGGAACAATATTTACTTATATTGCTCTACAAATAAAAATGGGGATGAGAAAATTATTAAATTAAAACAGCACTTCCAAAGTTATATACGTTTGAGTTGAAGTATTATTTTAGACTAATAAATGTGACGTCACGACATGTACGACTAGTCTCTCGCCTTGTAACACGATGTCAAACTTTGTTGACGCCCTCCCACCCCTTCACGTATACTAGTAGTCGTTTATTTCCACAATACAGCACTGAGTGGACTTCTGACAAACATCGAGAGCTTGTGAAACGTGCGCACACACGAAGTCACTGCAGATGCCATGATCGTCTGTCGAGACTTCCAAAATTGCTACGTCACCGCGCCATGCTAGTAGATCTTAGTACAGCAAGTGTAGGCTGTAATGCATGGGCAGCAGCAGCCTCCGCAGCAACCACCACCATAACCTCCGCAATGTTCGCAACAGTTTGGACTATTTAGTTAAAGAGTACAGTAAGCCGAAAAGATCGAGGATGCGTATCTAAAGGACGCGGGAAAACGTGACGTGATGACGAATTTATAGATGGCCTTTTTATATATCTGCCTCGATTCGACTGCCTCATAGTTCTAGTGATGCATGACGTGGACCGATGCCCTGGTGAAGGTAGCAGGTATAAGCTAGATGCGTACAAAGCTGGTCGTTCGCAGCGATTTTTGGGAGAGGCCTTCGACCTGCAGTGAAAGTCTTTCAGATGATGATGACGCCATCACGAGATCATGTTTGAAACCCAGATCTAGCAAAGTGTTATCGGGATTTTTTGTCATATTCTTCTTAGTAACAGCCTAAAGTCTAGAATCACACTCGGTAGAATAGAAGATCTGATGATGGAGCCGGAAGGAAACCTCCTCAACTAAGCAAGATTTTGCTATAAAAGGTTGTTTTTAAAAAGGTATTTTTGAATTAAAATTATTTATAACAGTATCTGAATATAATGTAGGTATTTAAAACGCCAAGGAAATATAGTAAACAATATTCAAATCTGGCAATCAGCCATTAAAATTATTGACAACCATATAATTTTATATTTTAATAATAAAAATAAAGATTTTTTTTTAGGGCGCAGTCAACTCTATTCATATTATTGACATTATAAAATCGATAATCGAGTACGTAGTTGCCATATATCGTAATCCGCTGATATCGTGAGATAAACTGGCAACACAGCATTAAATTAACATAATCGCGTATTACAATCTAAACTTTAACTTGGTGCGATAAAGTTTTATTTCGCGATATCCGCGATTAAAATTTGATATACTATTGCGTAATACGTTACGCCGAACTAATATGTAAGCATCAATTAGCAACAAGATGTCAACCACCATTAACGTAACATTTATATTTATACTCTAAATATGTTACAACAGAATTCAAATTTTAATAGCATATTGTTAATGTATGACCCACTATTGCTTATGTAGGTAGTACTGACAGTTTTAGAGATAAACCGCCCAAACTACACATGCCGACGGATTTGCATTTGCTTTGAAGAAGAACACCGTCATGTTAATATTCACCAAGCGGGTGTGGCAGAGGTGTACTGTGTACACCCACATATCGCCGACGAAGTAATAGGAGCGAGCCTATTTGCCATTATACCGGGCACGATTCCAGCCTCCAAAGTCGAAGGTAAATATCTTTTATTGCATAGGCCAACAAGAGCTGCCAATAGGAGAACAAAACAGCCAACACCACCAGCAGAAAACTACTGAGAATCTTACCATGAAAAAACTGCACTATCTCCGACATAGACTTCCAACCCAATAGCACCCACTCAATAGGTAATATGTTCGTACCCAGTGGTAGTAAAAAACATATATAAAAACAATATTTTGAGTCAAGTACGTCACTAGAAAAATAATACCTACTTAAGTATTGTTTTATTAAATATTGTGATAATACGGGGCCGCGCACAAACCTTTTGAACTTTATAATTATCTACCTACATACGTAGCTTGTCGAGTTTATGCTTTATTTAAATTAATAAATATAATACGTACCTACAGCAACGTACATTCAAATAGATTTTTTTTTACACTTTACTTTTTCGATCTATCATCTATCGAGTAGGCAGAGTTGCAACGGATTCTTTCCTTACAGGCGTCTCCCGCCATCTCCACTCCTCTAGAACCAATTTTGATCTCACTCAATTACTATTTTCTACATTTCTCATGTCTATAGACATTTTTTTTATTTTTAGTTGTGTAAGCACAAAGTAAATTATTTATCTTTCTTTATAACTCTCTCGCTTAATCTCCCATATGAACATGAATTACCATATCCAGCCTAGAAGTCTTTTAACAGGATCAGCTGGAGAAAGAAAAATATGTTCAAGTAGACTCACAGAGAGTACTAATTTGGAGTTTTGTGCAGTGTAACACAAATGATGCCCAACCTTATATAGTGTTATGCCCTAATACCTGGACGCAGCAGGACTTAATGGCTGCCTTTGACAATGCAGTCAATGTGGACGCGTTCTGGGACGGTTTCAATATAGCATATCTACCGTCGAAACACTAAGAAGAAGAATAGCTCTCTAGTTATCACAAAAAACATAACAGAGTCCTAGGGAGATGTCTGGAGCCATACAAACCGACCATGTTTGCAAACGCAAAGTAAGAAAGCGTGAAGGTATGAAAGATAGTATGGGTGTAAAAATGAAAAAGGGTATATTGCGGTGGTTCCAGCATATAGAAAGAATAACAAAACAGATATGCAATGCGAAAGTGATAGAATGTAGGTACCGGGGAAGACCGAGACTATCTTACCATGACCATATAGACCGTGTCTTATCTAAAGGGCAAGTGAAGGGTCTCCGTTACCGGCGAGCGTGTATGAGACTAACTATGAGAGTGAAAGAAACCAGGTTTGTAAGGGAACAACTTGCTGGAACTCTCAAACTCTTAGTCTGGCTTAGTGATATAGATCACTAGATAAAGTCTAAATTATACTCTGAATTCTGCGATAACAGGCGACGACCCCAAATATGACCAGCGGTCGTTACACAACGATATTTTGAATAAGATTTCTGTTATCTGTACTATAAATAGATAAAAAAAATTTATCATGTTTTTTAAAGTCAAACAGGATACTAGCCGGTTGGTGATGCTGCGGCGTAGATAAAATACTATTGTTGACCAGTGAAGAACGAACGTTGCTCTTACGGGACCTAAAATAATATAATCCGGGTAACGGTGATAAGTATTCTTTTTTATAAAGCAAAATTAGCGCATAAGGTTTAATAGTATGAAGACACATACTACATATAATATCAGCCTATACTGCCTACTGCTGGGCAAAGGCCTTCTCTCACAAATCGAGGCAAGAGAGATTAGGTCATACTCCACCACGCGAACCCAGTGCAGATTGGTGGAGGCAGGTTTGTGGCCACCTGCTGTTGGAACTTATCAAGCCGCCTTTAAGGCTTCCAACTCAGCTTAACGACATTAAGTGGTAACCGGGACCAACAGCTTAACGTGCCTTCCGAAGCACGGAGACGCTCGAATATGAAAATGCCACATACGTAGCGCTGAGCGACCGCGGTATTCTTACCGATCACCAAGGTTAAGCAGCATTCGACTCGGTTGGCCTGAGATGGGTGACATACTACATAAAAAAATAAAATTCTTAAAAAAAACTATCTTAACTAATCTGTACGTGGATTAATTATAGTATTGATAGGTGCGTTAGTACGTGCGTGATGGATCTACGCAGTTGGCTAAGGCATCTTTACAGCTTCACCGGGTACGAGGGCGAACGTGGAACCATTTCGCTCCAACCAGAAAGGTACGGGGGGTAACTAGCTAAGAACGCCTTAAGAAGGAACGGCCTCGGCTTAGGCTTTCGCAATGGGGGAGAGCATAAACAAAGTGTCTCACCATGGAGCTCTGCACCGGCCGCCGAGCAAGGAATGTGTCAGCCTTGCCAGCGAGGTGGGTGTCTGTGTGCGGTATTTGTCACCAAAAAACGGGAGGCAAGGGCATTGAGAGAATTCATGGTCGCGTATACAAACACATTATAAATACACAAATGTTTAACCTACATTTAATACATAGGTACATTTTATGCACCTAGCCACGTATAGTTAATATGACAAGGACGACTAAAGTTCAGACCAACGACACATTCTGAACAGGTAATTCGTATTTTTTGTAAGTAATTGTTTGAGTTCATCTGTCGAATTATTTATGCTAATTACTGCAACTAATGCGCATACACAGGTTGAAATAAATTAATAATAATCAATTTGCTTCGACCCCCAGCGAAGTGCAGAGGAAAATACGAACATATTGTTTTTAGTAGGTACCTAATGCATAATGAATTACTACTACTAATTCTTGATAATCAAGTGAGTAGCGATCACGGGGTCCTGAATCCGATTTAAAGGGCTGACAAAATGTAATTCTCAATAGAGAATAATTCAGTATCAGTCTGAATCTGGCATTGTGCCCGGTATAGTATCAATAGGCTCGCCCCGTAGTAATACGGGGCGAGCCTATTGATACTATACCGGGATACTATATGTTATTATATATATGATACTATTGATACTATATGTACATATAGACTTGACTTAGACGAAGCCGTTGTCACAGCTGTTACCATAGAACACTTCTGTTTTATATCCGTTACATAATGTCTATATATTTCTCGAACATGCCATAAATCTTCCATAGACCAAGAATGATGACCGAGCTATTCCCGACCTCGTTAACGATAATTATCAGCATTTACTAACTAAATTAGTGACTCCATTACAGCGTTAACTGTTGTAACGTTTGTCGTGTCGATATGAAAATTACTCTTGTTTCTACGCTAAAATACTTTCGGTAATACATTTATACAGATTTAGATAATAATCATTCATTTTGGGTTCCTGCGTCAACGGAGTAAATAACTAATTGTCACCATTACTGTGCATAATCGGAGATTATCTACTTTAAACATTATCAGAGCCCTACCATTATCATACTGTAGTAGACAGGGACGCTACAAAAATCTTTCAATTACAATTGTGCCAAAAGTCGGCAATTGTTTAGACTGGTACGACTATGTAAAACCTTAAGAATTATTGATAGGTAGGTACCATAAGAATTGGAAAGCATTGAATTAGTATATTGAAAACTGTCAAAACTAAAAATTATGATTTAAATGATCAACATTTTTTTTTTAAATTGCAATCACGAACTTGAGTCCCTGGTTGGTCCATTGCTGCTAAAACCAAGTTGTCTCTCTACAATCGTCAACGCTAATAGAAAACGGAAAATACGGGAATGACATTTTATAACGAAAAGCCACGTGGTCAGAAAAAAAACGCAATCGATTGCAGAAGGAGAATTGTTTTGTAACTATTCTTATAAAAAATCATAGCCCCAATTCGAATTATTCCTGCGTCGTGTATTTAAACAAACATTAAATTCTTATATACACGATATACACACGACCACTCGCAAAAATATTTGTGCAGTGAGAAATTGAATCCGCGATTACTCGATCCAAGGAGCGGAACGCCCTACAGTCCAGAGATGGGCCAAAATGTAATCTGATTATTGATTACAACTGCATTTTGTAACATAAACGTTGTAATCGTAAACGTTGAAAATTACAAAATGTAATTGTTATCGTTAATCATTAAAACACCATCACGCCTATATTCCCCGAGCAGGTGGTTAATCATTGATCTGATTAAATTTTGCCCATCTCTGAATTAAAGATACATCGTCATAGGTAAAAATGGTGCCCAATTTAAATTTGAAGACTGATTGTTTTCATAGATAATAATGTTAATTTTCTAGAGTTGTTTAAACAGTATCTCACTGCACATGAAGCTTAGCATTAGAAGATTATAACTTAAAATTCGAACGAGTCACGTTGCGCTAAGCACCGGACACCATCCTGGCAGTAACCAGAGATGGTCAAAATGTAATCAGATTAATGATTAACCACCCCCGCTTGTGGAATATAGGCATGGTGGTGTATTAGTGATTAACGATTACAGTTACAATTTGCAATCTTAAATGATTCCAATTACAATTTTAATCTTGAATCATGATTTAATATTACATAAAGCAATTGTAATCATTAATCTGATTACATTTTGCCCATCTCTGGCAGTAACTAAGAGAGCTAGAGACAGCGCCGGCCCTGGAGTAGAGCGAGAGGAGCGATCACTCTAGGCGCCAGGTGGCAGGGGGGCCAAAAAGCCAAATGCGAAAAATAATTTCCAGCTAAAAATAAAATTTTAATGGCACCTTTTGAGAAGCACGGGTGCAGTGATGCCAGATCTGACTTTTAAAAATCCGTAGTGTATCGATGAAAAGTCCGTAGGTTTCCGTAGATCGCCTCTATATAAATCCGTACATTTACAGACGTTTTAAAAGCTAAATCTGACTGTTTGAAGCAGCTAGACTAGCCTTGAACCTAGTCCATAAACTGCATCTCTTGTAAAATTGATATGGGTGACATCTTAGCAATAAAAGTTGATTTATGAAGTTGTGACTTATTATTTATTTAACATAAATCTGAAGTACGGTTTACTGGAGTGAAAGTGACGACCAAAGGGCGTTGAAAGACAATCTCGCTCTACCCTGATCAAGGACCAGCGCTGGCTAGAATGCATGTACGCGTGCTACAAAAATTTACTTGGGATGTTTTCTCTAGTATGTAGTAATTAATAATTCAATGTTTCCGAACATTTATTCATTTTTAATTAGCGTGGATGACTGCAGAATATCTTGACTATAGGAGCAGCGTCCCACAACCAAACGGAGATAACGTTAAATGATAACATAAAAACAATAATTATTGTTCCGAAGCCACAATCGTATTGTTTCGTTCACTAATGAACACTCACACATTATTTAGTGTAAAATACTGCACATTATTTTATATCATTATGTCATGGTAGTTACCTTCCTGGAGCAATATTATTTCATAATAATTTAGTATTTATTATTACAAAATAATTTGAAACATGTACGTCCAAATGATTTTATGCGTATAGGTCCGTTTTAAAACGTGGTATGTTTATTATTTTTTCATTGAAGGACAAAACGCTACACTGATAAAAACGTGTTTTTGTACCCCATACACTTTACGAAGTATGTAGATTAGAGACATATGTTTTTCGACACTAATTTTAGAATCTAGTAAAAGGAACACACTATTGAACGAAATTTTCTAAATAGAAAAATCTAAAAGTCATGTCTATTGCTTCACATTTTCTAATTCCAAAGCGAAACTCTTAAGAACTAGTCAATAGAGTTTATTAAAAAACGTAGAGAATAATCGCAGCAAAGTTCTTGTAAAGCAGTTTTTTATTTCATACAGTAGCTTTTTGAACAAAAATATCAAATTTCTTTTGACACATACTTCGTCGTTTATTTCCGAGCGCGAATCGTAA
Organism: Phalera bucephala; assembly: GCA_905147815.2. Lineage (NCBI taxonomy): Eukaryota > Metazoa > Arthropoda > Insecta > Lepidoptera > Notodontidae > Phalera > Phalera bucephala. Next base: position 18,197,040 of record LR990630.1, on the reverse strand, counting down.
ACCAAATCCTAATGATATTATAAATATGAAAGTTTGTATGTTTGGATGTTTGTTACTCAATTACGCAAAAACAGCTAAACGGACTTGGATGAAATTTAACACACAGATAGTTTATTACCTAGATAAACATATAGGACATTTTATCCCGGAAAAATGTAAGATTCCGAAAGTCAAGGCGGACGAAGTTTCGGGCAGAATATAATGGTTCATATTTGTCCAGCTAAGTGAGTGGCTAGCTCAATGGCGCCATCCGTGGCCACTCTCAGCTCTTCCCTTGTTCAGGTGGTGGGGCAGAAAGGGCAGACCAGCAAGTGCGACATAGTCTGTGAGGTCGCACCACGATCACAGGTTGTTATATTTGGATCTCTAAAGCCCCATGTGTACAGATTTGCCTGCATCTACGAGTAGGTACTATAATTAACGATATTATCTTTTGCTCGAGTATTATGGCCTTTTAAACTTTAAATATAATTATCTTAAGTGTATATTTCTTTATCGCTATTCGATTGATTATTCAAAATAAAGTTAAAATTTATTGTGATAAATTCACAATTCGCTTAGCTTCAAGACTCGAACGCCAACGTTTTATTCTTACTGGCCATCTTCACAATGATTGAAGCCACATTTTTATCTTCACGGCAATAAGATTGCCAAGAACGCAAGTTGTATTTATTTTAAAAAAAAGGTTATTTATTTTTAAGAATATACATTTTCTTTGGCGCCACGTTCTGTTAGGTCATCAGCTTACGATATTTCAAAAAATAAATTTCGCAGAAAAACCGTTCTTTATACCAAAATAAAGAACTTTTTTCGAGCTTTGGCGGGAAGTTTAAGACCTTGAAGATGGTTGTCGTCAATTCCTAAAAGTAACAATGTTATTTTTAATGATAATATGTAATTTATAATGGAATATTAACCATTATAATATACCTCTCTATTGTATTTTTATATTATGTGCAAGAGAAAAGGTACCAAATCGTAAAATAGTAATAAAACATGTATTTTCAATGTCCCTCAAAACATCCGCCCAAACCGCTTTACTTTTCAGGTTATTTCATCAATTTCATCATATTCGTTGGGGACTCTTTAACAACTTGATAGAATTTATGACGTCGGCACTGGCGAAAATGGCTCAAGTATTTTTCTTTTTTTCTTTTTAAATCCATAGCCCCTAACTAGAATTTATTCCTGTATCGTGTTGAATATAGAAAAAGAAGAAGGCTACGTTGACAGCGTGAAGCAATAATTTGAATAAAAAAATGAGGAGTTAGGTATTTATTAACCTTAGATGAATTACAATTCTTCTAACTAAGGTAGTAAATAATACCTGGTCGAATGATAAATGGTTAGGAATGTACTGTTTCATTTACAGGAACTAACCAACACCAGTGGCCAATAATGTGGCACAAAAAAAAAACATAATTAATTATCTTTGTTTCTGTCACTGATTGATCAAATCTTGTTTAAATAAAATAAACTCGATCAATTAACTTATCGATACTTACCACAGCCCATGGACAAATATTTTTTATCTATCACGGAGGTAGATCAAGATAACGCCGCTGGATAATTTTGAAAAAGTCGTTCCTATCACTTGAAAAACATTTAAAAAAACAAAAGGGTTTACAAAGTAATGTTAGAATCATTTCCAATATATAGTTGAAATTGGTGAGCTTTAAAAATATTTAAGTAAGCTTTTTCTTTTTCCCAAGATTGATGCGTTCCTACCTTTCAAACACAGTCATTATAACTACATGTGTTAAAATTAGGACCTAATTTCATGGATATATTATTATAATAGGATCTAAATTCTACAAGGGTTTTTATCACAACTAGGTATTTTGGTCGAACAATATAAAGCTTTTGAAAACTACAATAATTTCAAAATAAACATACTTAAGTAGATACCAAAAATATTAACAAACTTACCAAAAACAAGATATTTGAATAAATGTCAAAATTGTAAAAAAAAAACACAATCACACAAACACAGAATAAAAAATCATTCATTAAACGTTCGATATTTAAAAATTATGTAACGTCCGCAGCGTTGGCGCGCTCTCCGGGACACTATCTCGAACGGGTGCGCGCGCAGCGTCCACGCGATTTCGGAACACTGGCCAAATTATTTAAAAGTACCTACGTTGTTTATACAACACGTAATGAGATTATGCAATGGTATTTAGATTAAAACAAAAAAAAAACAAATCAGTGGGCACTTTAAAAATGTCAAGGTGCATTTTACAAATTAAAAAATCAATATTATCTATTGTCATTTGCAAAATAAGATAAAACGTGGATAAAACGTAGCTAAAACACCAGAATTGTGTGAAGCTATCAAATAAATAAAAAGGATAAAATGTACTCACATATTTAAATAATATAAACTACAGTTTTTACGTTGAAACTAAGGGGTGTGTCGTATGTAACTGACGCGAACTAAACCTGTGGTTTGGCTATTTATTAAACCAAGTTTCCCGTTAGCTGACGTAAATGCGAACGTGTATTGGAACACTCAGGATATATGACTAGCTAGGTTTACTCGTATTTAACAAAAGGGAAAGTCCACTTGGATTACATTAAAACGTAGCATCAGGAGAACATAGTCATTTAACGCATAATCCTAGTGCGTACTACATTTATCGAAGTATTTACTTGGCATGTATCACCATGTTTATAGTTCACAGTCCATTGTTTACCCCATGTGGTGGCTAGATAGATGATGCCACGCCCATTTCCTGTGGATATACGTAAAACGAGATAACCATGACGTAGATGGGTCAGGGACAAAAGTCGTTACACATCCTCTGTTTTAGAATCGATATACGCTTGTATTTTACATCAAAATCTGTTGATATTTCTTAGGATGAATAATGTTAATATAGTATGGTCATAGTTCCTTAAGATAACGATTACCAACTTTTGTCAAAAAAAGTTTTTGACGATTTAAAACATTTTTTTGTTGAGATAGGTATTTACATTGCTGAATTCGCTGACAATACTAGGCAGCACCTTAGATGAATTACTTGTGTTGATGGAACATCGCTTCCGCGAAAACGGCACCTATGTACCCATAGGTAGATAAAACTGTCCCACTGTTGAGTACGGGCCTCCTCTCAAATTGAGGGAGTTTAGTCCACCACGCAGTGCGGGTTGGTGAACTTCACACACCTTCGAGAAACTCTGAGGCATGCAGGTTTCCTCACGATTTTTTCCTTCACCGTTAAAGCAAATGACAATTAATTTTTAATACGCACATGTTTTCGAAAAGACAGAGGTGCGTGCCTGGGTTGAACCCTAGACCTCTGACTTTGCAGTCCAACGGTATAACCACTACGCTATAACTGTTTTTCGTTTGAATATATTTTCAAAAATCAACCGCTGGCATCACGCACACATACTACATAACTTCAGACGTCATTTTTGTTAGCAAAGCTTCGCCTAAACAAGTATTAGTCTAAGGCAGAGACTAGAGATAATAGAGTGGAGCGTGCTGCCAGCCAAAAAAAATATGAGTAGATACTTTTTTTAGCCACTTTGACTATTCCACTCCTATAAGCAAAGGCCTCTCATTTATACTTCTACAGCTTATCCGTATGAAAAAATCTGTAAAAACCAGTATTCGTATTAAAAAATAAAAATGTGCTTGCCCCTGTGATGATAGTTAGATTGAATAAAAATATAACGTGTCTTATCTTAACAGAGTTTTAATTATATTTCCTTGAAAGCTCACGGCATGGCGCACGATTATTTCACCGGCCATTAACATATTCTTCGAATTTCTATATGATAATTAAGTACGTGCTATTTTCAAAACTGTGCTATCTTACATTTACTTGAAAAAATTTAACTAACTCTGATAGGTGTCATAAAGAGTAAAAAACGGCCGAGAGCGTGTGTGTGATTTGTCATATGCATCGTATATTTTTAGAGCACCAGAATGCTTATTTTCTACCTTCACTCTCTTCACCCGCATGATATCAAAAACTTACACAGATGAAACAATTTTTTTTCCGACATATTTGAATAGTAAGGTCAATCAGTTGTGTCATCCTACTAATATTATAAATGTAAAAATTTGTATGTGTAGATGTTAGTAAGGACGCAAAAAACGGCTATACGGATTTGGATGAAATTTGGCACACAGATAGTTTATTACCTGGATTAACACATAGGATACTTTTTATCCCATAAAAAGTAAGGTTCCTGTTTAAAGTCAACGTGGACGAAGTCGCGGGCAGAAACTAGTGGAGCATAAACAGGCATTTCATAGTCACTTTGCCACATCCTTGACGGACGATTTAGCGCAGTGGTTAAGGGCTTAACCCGCGCCGCCCACTGTGTCTAATAGTCGCGGGTTCGATTCCCGCACGGGACAAATCTTTGTGTGATCCACAATTATTTGTTCCGGTCTGGGTATTTGTGTATGTGAATTTTCATGTTTATAAACGCACCCACGACACAGGAATTAATCCTAGGGTGGGGAAATGTTTATTAAAAAAAAAAATGTCACCGTCTGACCTACTCATACCTACTACCACCATAGAGGTACTGAACCTACCTCTAGGACTACCACATGACCACCACAAACCAACATTCCAAAAGATCATGATGACATACACAATTACTAATATAGCATAGACAGAGCATTAGTAATATGGTAATATAACATAACATGAGCATAGTAACTGCGTAGTGCCATATCAAAAAAAAACGGAAAAGGAAAATAAGAGCGTAACAATAACGCCTGAAACAAGAATATTAATAACACAACAAGAATATCAACAGTTTTAAATAAAGTCAGCATTGCCATGTATAATTTCATAGGCGCGTTATAATTTAGATTATATTGAGTTTCCCTCAAGTTTCGACAATTTTTTATAACCACATAAAATTAATAATCATTAAAATTATATAGGTATACCAATAAATCTCAATAAGTTTTCACAAATAAATAAACAATGGGCTAATAACAAAAGTATTCTTGTCATAGCGGTTTACTTATTCTTCTTATTTTAATTAATGGCCGCACACAACAGTGTATTTCGCCAATGTCAAGTAGTAATAGAGTATAACAGTAAATTATAAAAATTGGCTTCTTGTCGCCTTTACGGCAAAAAACAAAAAGCCATAGCGGTTTACCAATCCAATTTATAATCTATGGCTCCCTCGTTAACCGATGATGATAGCGGTTTACAGAGTTTTTTTTTTATGTTTATGGCATCACGACGACGCGTATTTTGCCAATGTCAAGTATTACGAATATTCATTTCAAAATTAATTCAACTCCCCGATGAACTTGATGACAAGGATGATTATGAAATTGATGAAGTGGCCCACCCTGGATAGTAAAGCGATGGATACTTTACATACCAATTGCGACGGCCGTTTTGAGGGAAATCGAAAAAGCACGTTTTATCACTTTGTTATAATTACCTTCCCTCGTGCACATATAAGAATACATAATGGTTAATATATCACCAACATTACACATTATAATTCAAAATAACACAAGTTTTAGAAATTAAAACAAATTGACGACATCACTGTTCGATTTCCCGCCAAAACTCCCTACAGAAAGTTATCAAGACGGTGTCATTATACTAAAAGCTCCTGATGGTAGTCGGCACCGCATCTCTTCAGCTGACGAATTAAGCCCTTTGATGGGAAAATACCCAAAGGGGCTGGATGGTCTTTCTTCGAAAAATACCAACCGTAAATAATAAGTCTTAAGTGGTATATTTTTGTTTATCCTCATATTTGACTGTTTTATTCCGACTTACTTTCCTTTGCCATCTCAAATATTTTAGATCTCGTGTACTTGTGCATTTCTTGTGTTTTTATTTCTTGTATATTTATCTTTTCTCTGTGCGTATTATGTATACAACAATTTTCATGTTTTAGATACCCTCATCGTCAAATTATAATCTATAGTTGTTTCATACTATACAAACACAGATCACAGTATTTATATAATTGAACCAAAGATCCATATAATGTACCTAAATTAAACTAAGAAATTTACAAAATTAACTTCAAAATAGTATTATCAACATGTCAATGTAATGTCAGAGATTAGCCAACGTCTAATGTCAAACTTTATGTCATCATGACGTCTATATTTCGGTGTGTTCCATTATTCACATGGGATGGGTGGTGACCGTTCTAGGTGCCAAACGAGACTAATATTTGGTTCAATGGTGTAAAGGCGTAAAATCATAAGTATAGAAACTACAACTAAAGTATATTTTTCTTTGGCGCTTAGAACTGTCACAGTACCACCTTACGTGAAAAATACTTTAGTAGTAATATAATTAGCACCTATTGTGTTCTGTGTTTGTTCCGTTTCATGCAAATTCTTTGCTACGTTCCGTTCATTCTTTTATTTTACTTGCTTTCTATTGCAATAAGAAATAATGTTAGTTTTAATTTTTTCTTTTCTTTTATTATCTTTTTTTTTAACTATTTTTTGTTAAAGATGTGTACATTTGTAAATTTGTAAATTTATGTTTAGCTGGCGGGTGAAGTGGTTATATAGTGAGGCACTACTGTTTTATTTGTAGGTTTATTAGTATATTTATATTTATTGTAATAATTATATATGTTTTCAGACAATGATTCGTTCTATTCCGTCAATGAATCTACTGTCTCTTCGTGCGATATTAGTTTCTGTTCTATAGACGACAACCTTGGGGACTTTCTCAGCAATAAATTCGACCAACAATCTGGCCATTTGCTAAACGTGTGCCACATTAATGCACAAAGCATACCCAGTCATCACAACGAATTGTATGACACATTTAGCAACATCAATGTTCATGCCTTCCTGATTTCCGAGAGCTGGCTCAAACCTCATCTTCTATCCACCACTTATGCCCTTCCTGGTTTTATTCTTATTCGGAATGACCGGGTCGGCAGAGGTGGTGGTGGAGTGGCTATATACCTCCGTAGTGACTTTCCTTTCAGAATTGTAGCCACATCTCCTGAAGACTCGAATTCTGAGTTTCTTTTTCTCGAGGTTTGGGTCAAAGGAGCAAAAACCATTATTGGAGTCGTATATTGCCCTCCCTCTGCTGACTATTTCACCGAATTCGACGCGGTTTTGGAATCCTTGGGGTCTGACTACGAGCATCACATCATTATGGGCGATTTCAACACTGATCTCTTAGCCCGCAATTCCCCCCGTTCCCGTAAACTCCTTCAACTCATAGGGTCAGCCAGTTTGCACATTCTGCCTCTTAATGCCACACACCATAACATCAAAGGTGATGATACCTGGCTCGACCTTATACTCACCTCTAATCCCTCTCTCGCTTCCTTTCATGGTCAACATGATGCCTCCGGTTTTTCCCACCATGATCTTATCTTCCTTTCATACATCCTGAAGCCTCCTAAGCCACGTCCTAAGATCCTGTACAGGCGTTGTTTTGCTCGCATGGATATCGAAAAATTAACTGAAGATGCATCTAAACTTGATTGGAATCTCCTCATGGGAGCCAACACCATCGACGAGAAAATTTGCATTAACAACAGAACCGTAATCCAGCTTTATGATATCCATGCCCCTGTGAAAAAGGTGCGGTTGAAGAGACCACCAGCTCTGTGGATGACAAGGGGGATTCGAATGGCCATGAGGCGCAGAAATCGTGCGTTCCGAAAGTTTAAACATGACCGCACGGAAGACAGCTGGACCTATTTCAAAATTGCTAGGAACCGGTGTAATAAGATGATACGTGACGCTAAACGCCGCCATATTCTAAATAATATAACATCTTCTACGCCTGCCGATATTTGGAAATTCCTTAGTACTCTAGGTGTTGGCAAGGCTCGACGTCATGACCTACCAAATACAATAAGTTTAGATGATCTTAATAACCATTTCTCCACTGTTCCTCCCATTGATCGCCTAACTATACATCAAACCCTTACTTTCTTGGGTGGTCGTAGACGTCCAAACATCAATCCTTTCTATTTTTCTCCAGTCGACATATGTGAGGTTAAAAAGATTATTATGTCTATCAAATCCAAGGCTGTGGGTTGTGATAAAATTTGCAGATTCATGATCATATCAGTACTTGACCATCTCCTTCCGGCGATTACTCACCTTGTCAATTTCTCTTTAGAGTCCGGCGTATTCCTATCTCTCTGGCGGAAAGCTTTTGTCCGCCCCCTGCCAAAGATCCCCAATCCCACCCTTCCTAGCCACTACCGTCCAATATCCATTCTCCCTTTTCTTTCAAAAGTGCTGGAGGCCTGCGTTCACAAGCAATTTTCCCATTTTATATATATCAACAATTTAATTAACCCTCTTCAATCTGAATTCAGGCCCGGCCATAGTACCGTTTCTGCCCTTCTTAAAGTGACTGGTGGTATCCGATCAGGCATGGAAGATACCAAAGTTACCGTCCTCGTGTTAGTTGATTTCTCGAATGCCTTCAATACCGTTAGTCACGACATCCTTCTGTCCATTCTCTCCTTCCGTTTGTGCTCACAAAAGTCGCTGGATTGGTTTTCCTCTTATCTTCGAGAACGTCAGCAGTCCGTTTTGAGTGATGACGCATCGTCAGCTTGGTGCTGCCTCGACACTGGCGTTCCTCAAGGTGGTATACTTTCTCCTGTTCTATTTTCCATTTTCATTGATCTGATAACTCAAGAACTTCAGTGCACGTATCATCTATATGCTGACGACTTGCAATTATATTCGCAAAATACGGTTGATAAAATTCCAGACATTATCATCAAACTAAATCAGGATTTAGAGGCTATAAAGTACTGGTCCGACAGGTTTGGTGTCACGGTGAATCCCACAAAGTGCCACGCGATTCTTGTGGGAAGTTCTAGACTTTTGAGCAGAGTGGATACTGATTTATTGCCTACACTTAAATTCAACAGGACAGTTATCCCCCTAAGCTCTAGTGTTAAGGATCTCGGTTTGTACCTTGACACTTCGTTTAGCTGGCAAACACAAGTTATGGCCGTCGGTCAAAAGGTTACTGGTACGTTACGATACTTGTATCGGTTGAAAAACTTGCTTCCTTCCAACACAAAAGCAATGCTTGTGCAATCCCTGATCTTTCCTATTTTCGACTATGGTGATGTGTGCTATTTCGACCTGAATGCAGATCAACTCAACAAACTGGACCGCCTTCTCAATAACTGCATTCGATTCGTCTTCAACTTGCGTAAATAGGACCACGTGTCGGAGCAGCGATCACTATTAAAGTGGTTGCCCATTCGGCAGCGTAGAACTCTGAGGGCACTGACTACGCTTTTTTCCATCCTTTATTCTCCAGTCTCGCCCGCTTATCTTACTTCCCAATTTCAATATTTATGTTCTAACCACGATAAACATCTTCGTTCTGTAAATAACCGTCTTCTTCAGTGCCCCCCTCATAGTACTGATTTCATTCATTCTTCCTTCTTTGTGCAGTCTATCCTTCTTTGGAATGCTCTGCCTCTGGAACTCAGGATGGCCACTAATCGTTCCTCTTTTAAAAAAAGTCTACAAGACTATTTACACAAAAGGTTGAACCCCTCTCAATGTTAGTCGCTTCACGTTGTTATGTCGCACAGTTTTAGTTTTAGTAATTATTTATATATGTATATATTTGTGATATATATAAATTTGTATATTATCGTTATATATAATTTGTATATATTAAGTATTATGTATAGTTAATTAGTTGTTATTTACATATTTTTTGTTTTTTTTCTTTACCCTCTCCAATTCGTGTAATTTCGCACCTGCCACACTTGTCTCTACACCACCCCAAGGTAGACTGGCAGAAAATGCCTCAGGCATTAAGTCCGCCTATGTACATAAAAGTGCATAAAGAATAAATAAATAAATAAATAAATCAACAACAGAACGCAACACGTCAATGTCAGATTGACAGTCAATTAATTTGACAGTTTGTTTTTCTTATTTCGTACTTCGCACGTGTGTCTGAGTGTTTATTTTCTAAATAAATAGACTAAATGTGCATAGAACTGCATCATGAGTTCGAAGAAGATAGCTAAAACACCTTCGTTAGCTTACACAAGCAACCCGGACTACCGAAAACCACCTAAAATAGCAAATCCGGTATGTAACCTATAACATCATTGTTATCAAGTTTTTTCTTACATAAACCACGAAAAATGGGCTTTTTAACATAATTCACAAGGATACTAACAAATGAGCCTCATCTTACAGCCCCAAAATCAGAGATCTCATTTTACAGCTCCAAACTATTGAATAGTAATTATTGTCCTTTTCTATGAGAGTGGAGGAAGGCAGAGAGATATGTAAGGAAAGAACCTGTTGGAACTCTGTACTCTCTGCTTACTCCGCAAGGGATCTGGAGTGATGATATAAATTGATTCTATACTATTGTTATCTTCAGCCAGGCTTTAGCAAAGACGTCTGCAATACCCTCCTGCCTGCGTCCTCCAAACATCGCGCGTGACGAACAGCTTTGTGTATACTACTGTTCTGATATTAATTTTACTATACAACAATAATATCAGCTTATACTGTCCCACCGCCAGGCAAAGGTTCAATTTGTGAGAGAAGGCTCTCACAAATTGAGGTGCTCTCACCTCGATTTGCGATTAAGTTATACCCCGCTACGCTGTAACAGTGCGGTTTGGTGGACAGGTTTGTGGCCACTTGCTGTTGGAACTTATTAAGCCATTTATTATGAGTCTATGCTTCCAACTTTGTTCAACTATTACCGTATTATGGGATAACCAGGACCAACGGCTTAGCGTGCCTTCCTAAGCTCGGAGATGCTCGAATATGAAAATGCCACAATTTGTCACCCATCTCAGGCCCACCGAGTTGAATGCTGCTTAAACTTGGTAAGGCCACACACCGCTATGAGCGCCGAAGTTTATTAGTTCTTATACTGGCCTTCGACTATGAACAGTGGGATAGTTAACCTGTGGGATGCATTGTCACAGCCATTGAATGCAATTTTACATGTTAACGGAACCTGTTGGTTTTACAGGCAACAAATATGCAACAGCTTAGATGTAATCCACACTAATATTATGAATTCCAAAGTAATTTCTCTGTCTGTCCGTCTGTTAGCTTTTCATGCCTAAACCACTGAACAGATTATCAGGCAAGGACATAGATTTCATCCAGCAAAAGAACATAGGCTACCTTTTGTCTCTAAAAATAAATGTCTATCTATCTATATCATCACGCCAGCTCCCTCGCGGGGTAGGCAGAGAGTACAGAGTTCTAACAGGTTCTTTCCTTACATACCTCTCTGGCTTCCTCCACTCTCATAGTTCGTCTCATACACACTCGCCGGTTACGGAGACTCTTGACTTGCCCTTCAGCTAAGACACGGTCTATTTGGTCATGGTAAGATAGTCTAGGTCTTCCCCGGCACCTACATCCTTCCACTTTCGCATTGTATATCTGTTTTGTCATTCTTTCTTCTGGCATTCTTTCTATATGCCCGAACCAACGGAGCATACCCTTTCTCATCTTTACACCAATACTATCTTTCATACCTACTCGCTTTCTTACTATGCTGTTGCGAATACGGTCGGTCAGCGTGACTCCGCACATCTTCCGCAGAGATCGCATTTCGACCGCATTTATCCTGCTTTCGTTCTCCTTCTTACATACCCAACTCTCACTGCCATATAACAGCGTTGGTTGGTTGTTAAAAATAAATGTAAGGGTGTGAAAAACACACCTGAAAATAATGCAAACGAAATCGTGGGCACAGCTACTTCCTAATAAAAATGATTCACATCAAAACATTTCTATTATGTAGTAAAACTACTTTTCGGATCTCTTGATCAGTCCTACTTGTGACTATAGATGCTGAAAAACACTCGAAACTCAGGAACTTAAAAATAAACCACACTAAAATCCGCAAAATAGTTATATTTCATGTGTAATATTCAATTATTTAAATCTAAGGCAAAAGTACATGTACAGTAATTAGTACGCTGCCTGCACTGGAGTTCAATGGGTCAGTCATCCCCCTAAGTTCTAGCGTAAAAGATCTTGGGTTACATATCGACACCACGCTTAGCTGGCAGACCCAAGTCACATCCGTTAGTCAACGTGTTACTGGAACGTTACGATACCTGTATCGTTTAAAAAAATTTCTTCTAACCAATACAAAAGCAATGCTTGTGCAGTATTTAATCTTTCCTATTTTCGACTATGGTGATGTGTGTTACTTCGACCTGAATGCAGATCAACTCAATAAATTAGACCGGTTACTCAATAACTGCATTCGATTCGTCTTCAATATGCGTAAATACGATCATGTGTCAGAGCACCGTTCACTTTTAAAGTGGTTTCCTATTCGGCAACGCAGAGCTCTGAGGGCTTTGACAACATTATTCTCTATCCTCCATTCTTCTGTCTCGCCTGCTTATCTTACTTCCCAATTTCAGTACCTATGCTCTACTCATGATAAACCTCTACGTTCCTCAAATAATCGTCTCCTTCAGTGTCCCTCTCATCGGACTGATTTCATTCACTCTTCCTTCATTATCCAATCTATCCTTCTATGGAATGGATTGCCTCTAGATCTCAGGATGGCTAACAATCGTCTCACTTTTAAAAAAAATCTGCAGGTCTATCTACTACATAACATGTTGGCGGAATCTTCTAAACGTTAGTAGTTCTTGTTGTTATGTCACACTATCATATCATCATCTCAGCCTATACTTGTCCACTGCTGAACATAGGCCTCCCCAATCGCTTTCCAGCGTAACCGGTCCGATGCCACCTGCATCCAACGACTTCCTGCGATTTTCACAAGATCGTCGGTCCATCTGGCAGGCGGTCGTCCCACACTGCGCTTGCCAATACGTGGTCTCCACTCTAGAATCTTTCTGCATATATATGTATGTATATATAATATATTTATGTATATATTATATTTATGTATATATTATATTTATGTATAATATATATGTGTGCTATTTATGTATTGTATTATATTATATATTGGTATATTACTTTCTTGTTGGTTTCCCTTCTTTTTTTTCTCATTTTTAGCACCTACCACAGTTGTTTCCACACCATCTCAGGCATTAAGTCCGCTTATGTACACATGTGCATAAAGAATAAATAAATCACTATGCAATGTCAAACCACATTCATTACATAAAAATTATAAATAAATGCTGATTCTCTATTACTATATTTCTATTTCAGTATCTACAAAGCCTCGGAGCACCGCACATAGATTCATTTAACTACATGTTACAAGATGGCCTTAAGGCAGCAATTGCAGATTTGGTTCCTTCTGAATTTGAGTTACCCACGAAAGAAAGAGTAAAGATCACAATAGATGAAGCATTATTTAGTAAGCCAAGTGTGCCGATGGAGACAGTGGGAGTGAAAAACCAGAGGGTCTTGCCGACGGAGTGCAGGCAAAGAGCTGCTACGTACAAGGGTGATCTTAAAATAAGAATGACATTGACGATTGACGAGAAGACTGTAACTGTTGATAGATCCTTGGGTTCTCTTCCAGTGATGGTTAAGGTAAGAATTAAGGGTATGGTTAGCACTTGTAACTGAGTTTTTAATAAATGTCTATTAACGATTTTTCTTTCGGCTTCTCATGACTTACAAAAGAAGTAGGTGCATGTTTTCTTATGTATCCAAATAAGTCATAGGAAGCCAGTATTATGTATGCTTCCTAGAAATAAACAATGTGTGGAAATAAATAAATGTAATGGTGAAATTGTGTTTATTTAAACATAATAAAGACTGGTGTGTGTGTGTGTGTGTGTGTGAATGATGTACGCTGTTGGCCGCGAGGCCTTTACAGCTTCACCGGACTTAAAGGCGAGCGTGCAACCACTACGCTCTAGCCAGCCAGAAGGGCAAGAGGCGACATACTCGAGGGCGCCTCTTCGAGGCGCCCTCGGTTGGGACAGTCGCTGTAGGGGGACGGGTGCACTACTAAGTGCACCGGTCAACCGCCGGCTATGGGAGGGGATCTACTACGACGTCGTCGTCGTCGCCCGTATTCTGAGCGGAAAGAAGGGATGACAAAGCATCGGGGGGGTCGGTGAGAACATGTCGCGGCCGGCGGTGGCGGCAGGGGTCGGGGGGGAGATCGTAGTCGGCGGTGGCTACGATTACCGGATTCGCATGGGTAGATGCGTTCGCGAAGTGACGTGTTGACGCCTTTTTAATAAAGGCGCGAATAGGTTCGAGACCTAGATCGGAGTGGAGGTCGACGTTCCGTACGAACCAGGGGGCTCCTACGGCTTTACGGAGGAAGCGGTTTTGAACCACTTGGAGTTTATCGATGTGAGAGGGGGCCGAATGCCCGAACACAACACACGCATAAGTCATGATGGGTCGAACGCAAGTTTTGTAAAGTGTCACCTTATTTCTAAGGGACATTTTACTCTGCTTGCAGATTAACGAATGGAGACGACCGAGCACAAATGATGCTCGGTGACGGACCCGCTTGATGTGCGGGCCGAAGGACATGGTACTGTTTAGGGTGACCCCTAGATATTTGACCTCTTTGACCCAGGGAATGGGTCGGTCGAACATGGTCACTTGGCCGAGATTACTTCTAGGGCGGCGCAGGGAGTGGCGCGGGGTGACACCTCTGGAGAAGAACACCGCAGCGCTCTTGTCCGGGTTCACCTCAATACGCCACTTCCTGAACCAATTCCCTAGGGAATTGGCGGATGCCTGAAGGTGTCTGGTAATGAAACCCTTATTCCTATGCGAGACGTAGAGAGCGGTATCATCCGCGAATAGGGCTAGATGCGCCTTACTCGAACGAGGAATGTCGTTCGTGTAAAGGCTAAACAGGAGCGGAGAGAGAACTGAGCCCTGTGGGACTCCAGCACTGATGGAGTGGGAAGTGGAGCGCGTCATTTCGACGCGATAACGGAAGGCGCGATTCGACAAGAAGTCTCGTAAGATGAGCACGAGTCTGTCCGGCACACCCAATTGGTAGAGCTTGTAGATCAAGCCGTTGTGCCAGACTTTGTCGAATGCCTTCGCGACATCTAGGAAGAGGGCGCCCGTGTAGATGGGTTTGGGTCTATTGACACCGGAGAGGATGTGCTCCGTGATGCGGTGCACTTGGTGGACGCAAGAGTGTTTGGCTCGAAAGCCAAACTGCTCGTCGATAAGAATACCCCTGGACGTTACGAAGTCTTTGAGCCTCGCCAGTAGTAGGCGCTCGTATATCTTGGCCAGGGAGTTGAGGAGACTGATAGGGCGGTAGCTCGCGGGGAGATTGCGAGGTTTGCCGGGCTTGGGAATGCCTATGACGTCCGCCTCCTTCCACTTAGCGGGGAAGGTGCAGTTCGCCATGGCGGCGTTCAATATGGCCACTAAGAGGCAGATGAGTTTGGCGGGCAGGCATTTCAGAACGCGATTCGAAATGCCGTCAGAGCCGGGGGCTTTTTTAGTTTTGAGACCCATAATTAGATCTTCGACCTCCGTTTGGGTGATAGGAGGTAAGGAATCGACGGGGGGGAGGGATGCCCTGCGCTCGACTTCCCTGTCGACCGCGTCGACGTGGGACTGGTCGACGGACTGAGAGCTGGGGGCGCACTGGCTCTCGAGGGAGTCGGCGAGAAGTTCGGCCTTTTCGTCGTCGTCGAAGGCTGGGGGTGCGCCTGAAGGGCGGGACAGCGGGGGCATGTCAGTCGTGGAGTCGGATTTGAGGCTACGCGCCAGCTGCCAGTAGGCCAGACGCGATGGCGCGATGCCCTCTAGGAAGTCACCCCACCGTTCCTCACGGACCTCCGCGACACGACGCTTTACCTCTCGTTGTAAAGCGCGCATCCGGGCCCGATTGGCTTCGGTGGGGTAGGAGTCGTGCGCTCGGATAGAAGCATTCTTGGAACGAATGAGATCCCTAACATCGTCCGGCAGTCGAAAGCGGTTGAGGTAGAGATCTTCCGCCTCGACCTGCTTGGACGATCGACTGACAGCCGATCGGATGTGCTCGGTGAAGGCATCTACGGCCTGATCGGTGTCCTGAGGGGACGGGATGGAGTCCGAGCTGAGAGGGAGGGGGGAAGGGTCGGCATCCGCCAAGGCCGTGCTTAGCGCATGCCAATCCACCACCGTCTTTTTGGGTCGCTGAGGGGCGGAAGGGGGGGACCGAGTCTCATGAATACAGGTCGAGTTCCTGGACTACTTCCAAGGAGTGCAGCCGTAGGGTGACACCCTTCAGAAGCGCCATGTCCAGGACGTCGGGTTGGTGATTGGGATTGTTAGGATAGTGGGTAGGGTGCATAGGTGCGATGACGTCAAAGTCGAGAACTTCGACCAGGGCGTCAAGGCTCCTACCGTTAGGGGAAGTGGTGAGACCGTTCCAGGCCACGTGCTTACTGTTGAAGTCACCCGCCAGAATGACGGCGCTTCCCAGATTGAGGAGTGCTTCAAAGTCACTCCTGAGAACGGATTTAGTGGGGGAAAGGTATACGGAGGCGATCACGATGGGCTGGTGCCCCGTGAGAGAGACGCGACAGACCGAGGCTTCGATGTTGGTGAGCGCGGGGGGGATCGATAGGGATGCAGTGAAGGGGACCTCCTGTAGTAAATGAGAGTACCGCCTCCGCGGGAGCCGATTCTGTCATTACGCACGAGGTTATAGTTTGCGATCCTAGGATCGCGTTGTGCGGGCTTCAGGAAGGTTTCCTGCACGAGGAGGATACCAAGTTGGTGATCTCGGAGGAAATCAGCAACCTGATCTCGCTGGGAGCGAAGGCCATCGGTGTTAAAGAACGCCAGGGATAGGTTGTGGGGCTTATGGCGGGGAGATCGTAGATCCATTATTGGGTGCGGGGGGGTTGGGTTCTGAGGGACACCAGGACGTCATATACGTCCCTGTATTCCGCGGCCAGGAGAACCTGGTCCGCCAAGTTGGTGGCGGCGCGGAGTCGAAGTGCGAGTTCGCGGACTCTGGGGAAAAGTGCGGGGCTTATCACCGCCGAGACGCTCATGATGAGGTCGACGTCCTGACTGACGTTAGTGGGCCGGCCGCCACCGGCTGGATCGCCGGCGCGCGCTTCGGGGGGCGGGCAGGGCCCACTGACGCAGGGTGGGAGGCCGCGGTGTAGGGCAACGGCTTCACCCACGCGTTGGCGCCGAGGGACGGCCTGAGCGGCGGGGGAGGTGGGGTCAGCTTCAGTGGCGCGGGAGCGCGAGGAGCCGTGGTCGCTGGCGCAGAAGTCACCGGACGAGGGTGCGCTGAGGGCGCGGGGGGGTGTTGCGCTGAGGGCGCAGAGGGGGGCAACCGCGCGGGGGCGACGGCGGCCGCGCCTTGCCCGGCCGCGCTTCCCCTTCGGGGCCTTGGGGCAACCGCGATAGTTCGCGGTGTGCCCCTTGGTGCCGCAGAGGACGCAGCTGGGGGGCTCGGCCGCCGTCTCCTTCGAACGGGCGCACTGGGACGTCGCGTGGTCCCCGATGCAGTTAACGCATCGAGGGCGCGCGTGACAGTTTCGGGCAGAGTGCCCGTATGGCTGGCAATTGTGGCACTGCCCGGGCGTGCCACTACCGGGGAGACGCGGTGTGCCCCTTCGCCTTAGGGGCGAACGGGCGGCACCAAACCCTAACTGCTCCGGGGCAAAGAGAACCGCCGCACGGAGAATAGGATAGCGGGATGGGTTAAGGTAGGGTCCTGGCGAAATCAAGAGCCCAATAAATACTGGTGATAAGTCACCTGTGAGCAGAGGCTCTAAAATCTTATTTTTCATTCAAGTCTTAGATAGAACGTGAACGACCAACGACAACAAGTTTTAATCAGAAAAACTCTAATTATTTTGTAGAAAATTCCCTGTTGGTCTAGTGGCAAAGCAACTACTGCCTCGTTGGTCTTGTGGCAAGGCGCATCGCTTTGTGATCACGAGGTCCTGAGTTCAAATCCTAGTTCGGACAAGTGTAGTTTTTCTAAAGAAAACTTCCCAGTCCGAGTCCGGAGTCTGGAATTGTGCCCGGTATATGGCAATAGGCTCGCACCCTATTACATGGGACGAAACGTGGGTGTACTCAGTACACCTCTGCCACCCCCGCTTGGGGAATATAAGCGTGACGGTGTGTGTGTGTTTTTTTAGAATTCCCTGTATCAGTCCAGAACCTAGTATTGTACCAGGTATGGTGACAATAGGCTTGCCCCCTATTACATTAAGAATTAACGTCATCAGCGAAGTGTGTATACAAAGTCAACCCCTGCCATCCACACTTGGGTAATATATAGATGCTTCCGTGTTTATTTTTTTTTACGTTTACGTAAATTATGTTTTTTTTTCAGTCTAAAATCTGTCATTTGGCAGATCTATCTCCTGAGGAGTTGGTTGAACACAATGAGCATGCTGATGAGTGGGGCGGATATTTTATTGTGAAGGTAAGTTTCATACATATATAAATCAGCCATTATTCCTATGCTGGGTGTCCAGTCCCGATTCCTCCGAAAAGCCGTTGGTGCCTCGTGGTACATACGGAATGTCGATCTCCACTCCGATCTCGGTCTCGAACCTATTCGCGCCTATATTAAAAACGCGACATCTCACTACTTTGCAACGCGCCCAACCATAGGAACCCCCTTATCGTAGCCGCCGCCGACTACGCACCTGACTCCTCTCCTATCAGCCGGTACCGCCACCCGCGGCATATTCTCACTGACCCTCCCGATGCCCTTACTTCCCTTCTTTCGAATACCGAACACAGAATGAGACACCGACCTCGCCGGCGAGGTTGAAGAATCCCTTGCCCGCCGGCCGGTGCTGAGCACCATGGGGAGACACCTAGTATACGCCCTCCCTATAGCAACTGCCCAAGTTGAGGTCGTTCCTTGAGGCGCTCTTGAGCTAGTTGCCCCCTTGCCTTTCTGGCTCGAGCGTAGTGGTTGCACGCACGCCCTCTTGTCCGATGAAACTGTAAAGGTCGCGCGGCCAACAGCGTAGATCATTCACACACACAC
The DNA here is from genome assembly GCA_905147815.2 of Phalera bucephala. Lineage (NCBI taxonomy): Eukaryota > Metazoa > Arthropoda > Insecta > Lepidoptera > Notodontidae > Phalera > Phalera bucephala. Next base: position 18,178,105 of record LR990630.1, on the reverse strand, counting down.
ACCCACCACACTTCATCATCATTCATACAACTCATGCATATCTGTCGATTAAGAGTTAATGTTAGTAATTCCCTTAAGCTTGTACTCTTGTTCTCAGGGTCACGAGCGTTTAGCGCGTATGCTTTTAGTGACAAGACGAAACTACCCCGTAGCCATCAAGCGCTCCGGGTGGAAGATGAGAGGCAATCTCTTCTCCGACTATGGCATTATGGTTAGATGCGTGACGTCAGATCAAACAAGTACGGTAAGTATATACTTTTTCTTTCTTTTTTAAATGTAGCCCCAATATTTCTATGCATACAAAGACGCATATCGAAATCCAGGGGAGAGACATTAAGTCATAATGTGGAGTATTTACATATACTAACAGTGACATACAAAGAAATCAAGGAGCTAACACTGATAAATAATGTTCATGGCTGAGCACTATCTCCTGAGATACAGGCTTCCGCCTAGTTCAGGGGATAGGTTCAAAATCCTTGTTTAATCCTCCATAACTGCCACACAGTGTAATTGTGTAGATTAATATTGTCTGTTTATACTGTAAATACCTAAATATGTTGTGTTGTACAATACTTTTAGTGGTGAGAAATAAACTATTTTATTATTATAACTGAAACTAAAATTATAAGAAACTGTCCCACCGTTGGGCACGAGCCTCCTCTCAAACTGAGTGGGTTTAGGCCGTAGTCCACCACGCTGGCTCAGTGCGGGTTGGCGAACTTCACACACCTGCGAGAAACTCTTAGGCATGCAGGTTTCCCCATCATATTTTCCTTCACCGTTAAAGCAAGTGATTTCGAAAAGACAGAGGTGCATGCCTGAGACCTCTGACTTTGCAGTCCAACGGTCTAACCAACAGGCTATCACTGCTAATGTTACTACCCCTCCTATCAACCGCTACCGCCGTCCGCGGCATGTTTTCACCGAGCCTCCCGATGCCCTTACTTCCCTACTTTCGGATACAGATACCGCACACAGGATCAGACACCGACCTCGCCGGCGAACTCGAAGAATCCCTTGCCCGCCGGCCGGTGCAGAGCACCACGGCGAGACACCTAGTATACGCCCTCCCCCATAGCGACTGCCCAAGGCAAGGCCGTTCCTCCTTGAGGCGCCCTTGAGCTAGTTGCCCCCTTGCCCTTCTGGCTCAAGCGTAGTGGTTGCACGCTCGCCCTCTTGTCCGGGGAAGCTTTAAATTAAAGGCCCCCCGGCCAACAGCGTAGATCATTCACAAACACACACAAAATGCTAATGTTACTAATATTATAAATATGAAAGTTTGTATGTTTAGGTGTTTGTTACTCAATCACGCAAAAATGGCAAACGGATTTGAATAAAATTTAGGACGCAGATAGTTTAATACCTGGATTAACACATAATTATTTATTCATCTGCAAATATGGGTTTTACAATGATGACATAATTTTTAAAATCGATTCTTCATATTTCGCCAAAGATAATGCAAATATTAGGTAGACCTTAATTACTCCTCCTCTTTCTCGCGTCGTACTCCTCAGTGTTGAGGGTCGTGATCATGAAGCGAATACGAAGAGGAGATGGCCTAAGAGCCTTGTGATTTCATAAAAGCATTGACATCATCGTTGTGGGCGTCGTTTATTCACACGTCCACTCGAGTTGGTATAGCTATGAAATATTATTTATTTTTACTAAAAATGAAACCTTTAACATGAATTAATGTATCTTAACATGCGAAAATTACTGGAATCGACATTCTGATCACACAAATAATATCATATTTCACTGGTAAGTATTTTTTTCATAATTTATTAGAAAGCCTCTATATTAAAAATGCCATCTACCGTTATATAATTGAACTTACAAGTAACATCGACATAGACGAACCGTTTAGTTCTTACCAGTCTCCGCCAGATGGCAAATACAAATGTGGGTTGGGCGTAACGTCCTTCTCGCCCTGTGCCACCCCGCGCAACGACGCCATTAATTCTATAGAATCATCTGTTTAAGCCATCTCCCCTTCGTATTTGCTTCGTGGTCGTGATCTTTATAAAAAACTTTAGCTTTGATGATGGTCTCCATTTGGTCCTATCCTCTGCGACATGAATTCCGTCGCTGACACTGAAATCGAGCGTCGACCGAATCTGGTCGGAGCAACGCAGGGGACTCCGACCTCTAGGTCTCTTCCTTTCTACTTTGCCAGTGATCAAAAGTCTTACTAAGTTGTAGCTTGTTTTGTGCTGTTGTGAATTGTTTCATTCTTTCCAGAGTAATGTACTCCACTTCCTAACTAACGGAACATGCAAGCTGATGTTTTCGTACCGCAAAATGATGTACTACGCGCCGCTGTTGCTCATAATGAAGTGCCTGGTGGACTGGCCCGATCACTACATCTATAGATTGCTACTTCATGGAAAGAAAAATGACCTTTATTATGTCAAGTGAGTGGTGATTTTGTGATTAGTTTTTTTTTATAAACATATCCCCATCCTAGGATTTATTCCTGTAGCGTGGGTGCGTTTACAAACTTGCAAATTCACAGACACAAATACCCAGACCGAAACAAATAATTGTGGGTCACACAAAGACTTTTCCCGTGCGGGAATCGAAACCGCGACTATTAGACACAGTGGGCGGAGCGGCTTAAGCTCTTAACCACTGCGCTAAATCGTCCGTCAAAACTGGTATATTATCATGTTTTACTAATAGAACCTAGTTGAATGCCATCATCGCTTGGTGATCCCGAGGTCCTGGGTTCAAATCCTAGGTCAGACAAATGAAGTTTTTCTAACGGAAACTCCCAGTATGAGTCCGGAATCTGGAATTGTGTCTGATATATGGTAATAGGCTCTCCCCCTATTACATGGGACCTAACATCGTCGGCGGAAAGTGGGTGTACACAGTACATCTCTGCCACCCCCACTTGGGGAATATAGGCGTGACGGTGTGTACTAAAACAAGGTCTCCCACATTGAATTCAACCATTTAGGCCGCTGTTGTGATCTCGTAAGATATTCATTTGTCCACCGATGCCAAAAATAATTAAGCAATTCTTCCACGTACTACGATCAAGCTAAATGTCTTATATACAAGGGGTAACATAATAAACGCAGGACCAGAAAATAGTTTGTTCTAAATCGGTAACTGAAATCATTCCAACTATTTTTAATGCATTTTATATTTTTTTCAAAATTAGCATAGAATGCAGTTACTCCTTCAGTGCGCTATAACTAACTAAGTGTATTGTTGATTCAAAGCAATATGGAGATTTCAAATGCATTTCTAAAATGTATTTCTGTACTGCCTGTACTGCCTCGTTGGTCTAGTGTCAAAGCGCATCGCTTTGTGATCATGAGGCCCTGGGTTCAAATCCTAAGTCGGACATGTGTAGTTTTTCTAACGAAAACTTCCCAGTACGAGTCCGGAGTCTGAAATTGTGCCCGGTATATGACAATAGGCTCGCCCCCAATTACATGGGACCTAAAATCGTCGTTCGTAGCGCTGTGCAACCGCGGTGTTACTACCGATCACTAAGGTTAAGCAGCGTTCGGCTCGGTTGGCCTGAGATGGGTGGCCGTTTGTAGCATTTCCATATTCGAGCGTCTCCGTGCTTCAGAGGGCACGTTAAGCCGTTGGTCCCGGTTACCACTGGATGAGGTATTCGTTAAGCCGAGTTGGAAGCCTTAAAGGCGGCTTGATAAGTTCCAACAGCAGGTGGCCACAAACCTGCCTCCACCAATCCGCACTGGGTCCGCGTGGTGGAGTATGACCTAATCTCTCTTACCTCGATTTGTGAGAGAAGGCCTTTGCCCAGCAGTGGGCAGTATAGGCTGATATTATAATATCGTCGGCGAAACGTGGGTGTACTCAGTACACCTTTGCCACCCCCGCTTGGGGAATATAGGCGTGACGGTGTATTTCTGAATATGCACACATACAAGTACATGTTTCATAATTTATTAGGGTATAAAAGTGCTTAAAAAAATGGTTAAAACACTTTAAATTAAGTCATGAGTCTCCGTAACCGGCGAGCGTGTATGAGACGAACTATGAGAATGGAGGAAGCCAGAGAGGTATGTAAGGAAAGAACCTTTTGGAACTCTGTACTCTCTGCCTACCCCGCAACGGATCTGGCGTGATGATATAGATAGAGAGATAGATAAAAAACTTTAAATTTGCAAATTTGGTTTCAGTTTTGAATTTGTGAAGTAATTAGCTAATCGGGGTGTCTGAGGTCTTGCGTTAATTACTATACACCTTGTATATGCCCCATAAGTGGTGTTTTTATGACGTTTTTTAATTTATATGGATCCACAGAAATTTTAATAATGAGGCACTAGAAACAACTACACCTTTCCGTCTGAAACCACTGTCGCCGCTTCATTACACATGCACAGTTTGAAATAAATAAATACAGTCCCACAGTATTGCTTTAAACTAGAGTTTCTGATCAGAATCAGAATATTTTTTATTCATGTAAACCATTACAGTATTTATGAATCGTCAGAAAAATAACAAAAACTCTACCGCCACTTCGGAATGTCATTCCTGTGGAGAAGAAGGGCAAGAAACTCCACGGTTACTCTTTTAAAATAAAAATTACACACTTTTTCATCTACATTCTGTTGTGGGGTATGGGAGAACAATGTAGGTTGGTCATCGGGTGAGTCTAAGTTAAAAAAGCGAATAATACTATTTATAAAACGCTACATGGTTACTTCACTTACAATTAAAGTACCCAAAAAATGACATGTTAAATTAATAGAAGGAAGAGAGGGAATGTTAACTAACAACAGTTGATGAATTGTGTAACCCATATTAGTATAGTTGCAACTTCCGAAAGACTTTCCACGGTTGGATATGCTTCACAATAGCTATTTTAGCAACTGTTTCACAATGGTCTACTTGTAATAGTTGATAAGACAGCTAGATTATCATACCCTTTGGCAATATAGACCGTGTCTTATCAGATGGGCAAGTCATGAGTCTCCGTAACCGGCGAGCGTGTATGAGATGACTTATGAGAGTGGAGGAACCGAGAGGGCTAAGGAAAGATATTGTTGGAATTCTATACTCTCTTCCTACCTTACAAGGCATCTGACGTAATTTTATTATAGAGGCTAGTGGTGGTCTAGTGGTATAATATTTTTCACATAAGAGGGGTAGTGAGAGTTCTTAATACTTAAGGGGCGATTTTAGAGATTTTTTGACCCCCGCCCCCCTGGTGAGTTTTCGTGAGATTTGGCTCATCTCCCCTCCCCACGCGGGATTTTTCAAAATGCATGTATCTCGCAAATGCATCCAATTTATGAAACGAATAAAAATTGCTTATTATTTTTATTTAAGACTAATCAATTCTACTATTTAAGATTTCTGAGAAAGTAGACTAGAAAGACAGTGAAAAGTAAACATTAAAATACTTAAAACGTTTAACGATTTGTGCAACTTTGCGGCGTTCGAAAAATCTCGTTAAGTATTGTTGAATATGATTTGGCTATATTTTAGTAAATCTTTTAAATTAAATTTTTTTTTATTTTATTTTTTTCTCGCAATTTCACTCACGTGATCACACGTGATATTTGCCAAGATTTTCCTCTGCCCTCTCCCCAAAGTAAGATTAGATGAGATTCGACTCGACCCCCTCCCCCCTTGAACACCTTACGTAATTAATGGACGCCCCCTTAATTCAAACAGAAATTAATATTTAATTCAATGGTATCAAGGCATAACACCATAAGTATAGAAACAGGTCGTGGCTCTTATTGCGATTGAATAAAGTATATTTTTCTTTGACACTTACACATGTCACAGTACCCTTCCTTCATGAAAGGTACACTATAAGAGTGTAGGTCATAGAAATTTCATGTTTGTAAGCGCATTTACGACACCGTAATATATCGTAGGCTGGGGCTACGGATAAAAAAAAATGATAAATATTTTCTCAAAACTGGTTCTTGAGTCATATTATTTCCCACTGAAGGTTCAGATGATTACCCTCTTTTACTCAGTTGCATCCAAAACATGCTTCGCGAGCTGCACGAGGAAGGTCTCCATTCGTCCCACGAGTGTCGCTCCTACCTAGGACGGATGTTCCGGCCAAAACTGTACGAACTGCCCCCCTGGTGCTCTGACCTGGACGCCGCCGACTTCCTCATTAAACGCTGCGTTATGATACACCTGCCTGATTACAAGGACAAGTTCAACGCACTGGTCTTTATGGCACAGAAGTTGTTCGATCTGGTGCAGAATAAATGTAAGGTAAGTGTTAATCAGCTAATATTGTCGCACTGCTGGGCAAGGCACTCACAAATCGAGATGAGAGAGATTAGGTCATACTCCTCCATTCATATCCACTGCGGGTAAAGGAAATCAGATTAGTGACCACCTGCTGTTGGAATTCACTAAGCCCCTTATGAGGCTTCTAACATGGCTTGAAGATTACCATTTTAAGTGGTAACCGGAAACAACAGCTAATTGCCTTCCGAAGCAAGAAGACGCTGGAATACGTATTCCTCATCAGACGCTTCGTTGATACACATACTTGATAACAAGGACAAGGTCAACGCACTGGTCTTTATGGCACAGAAGCTGTTTGATCTGGTGCAGAATAAGTGTAAAGTAAGCATTATTATAATAATAAACCAAATCCAGGTTAAGGAGATTAGGAAAGAAGAAAAGAAAAAAGAGAAAGAGAAGTAAATGACTCTATTAATAATAATTTATTCAACAACAATTTAACGTATTAAATTTTACCAGTACAACATAAAACATTAATATTGCAGTAATAATATAACATTTACATTTATATTAGACACATTATCTTTTGAACATCTATAAAAATGCGCTAAAATATAATAACTATAGCAGCCGTGCTAGGTCACAGACCTGTGTTACAGATGCTGTAATAAAAAAAAAAAAGACAAGCCCGCTCAGTTTCTTCGCCGGATAAAGTAGTTCAATTAGATTAAAAAAAAATGTACATTGACTATATGTAAGTGCCCCTGCAGGGTTTATACAAAATAAATTATTTGAGTTTGAATTTGGGTCATACGCCACCATGCGGTTTGTGTACCTTCTGTTAGAACTTAAAGCTGCATATGAGGCTTTTAACTTAGGTTAACAATTACAACATTAAGTAGTAATAGACCCAGTCTTATCTGAAGGACAAGTCAAGAGACTCCGTAACCGGCGAGCGTGTATGAGACGAACTATGAGAGTGTAGGAAGCCAGAGAGGTATGTAAGGAAAGAACCTGTTGGAACTCTGTACTCTACCCACCCCGCAAGGGATCTGGCGTGATGATGATATAGAAGTAGTAACGGTCCAAACTGTAAGAAGACTTCCTCATCAGACGCTGCGTTATGATAAATTTGATTTGATTACAAGGACAAGTTTGACACACTGGTCTTTATGGCACAGAAGCTGTTTGATCTGGTGCAGAATAAGTGTATGGTTACATCCTAACATCCCACTGCTGGGCAAAAACTCTCACAAATGGAGGTGAGAGATATTTATCTCTATCTTTAGAGATTATAGGTGATACTTCACCACGCGGACCCAGTTCTATGTGGAGGCACTTTTTTGTACCTTCAGTGGGAATTCAAAGCCACTTATAAACCTTCCAACTTGGCTTAACGACTACCACATTAAGGGGTAACCGCGATTAACGGCTCAGTGCTTTCCGAAGCACAGAGACTCGAATATGAAATTATTTTTCCCACTAATAGTAACCTATCTCAGACTGACCGAACCGAATGGTTAATCTTGCTGATCGTTAAAAACACCGCGGTCATAGTGCCATGAGCGCTTTAAGGTTAGCATAATAATTATAAATAGTGATGGAATAAATACTATTAGTACGAGTACAAATAATAGACTGTATTTTATCTATAGGTCAAGTCAAGAGGCTCCGTAACCGGCGTGCGTAAATAACTATGAGGGTGGAGGAAGCCAGAGAGGTCTGTAAGGAAAGAACCTGTTGGAACTCTGTACTCTGTGCCTATCCGGTAACTAAGATATGGCTTGATGATATAGATAGTATAAAGATAAATATGAGTTTTTATAATATATGATATAATGATTAATAACTCACAATCAAAATTAAAAAAGAAATATTAAAGAGTTGTTGTTCAACCTAAATCATTATTATTTTTCTCTTTTACTTTACTTTCTAATGATATAATATATTTTGGCACATGCTGTGATTACCTATTATCAGAGGTTCAATTAGAATAAGGTTTTATATACGTAATGAATAATTGTAATTTAAAATTGTGAACTCGACTGAGTTTACAATATTAGTAGTCCTTATATAAATAAGTGGTCTTAAGGTAGACCGATGGTGAAGGTCGCGGATAAGAGATGCGTGCAGCACAAAGCCTGTCGTCGTGGCGATCTTTGGAGGGAGGACTTGGTCTTGCAATCGACGTTTTTTGAGTTGATGTCTCAATTCCGGTACACTCACTAGGTGGAAGGTGCTGATGCGGTGATGATGCAGGAGCTGCTCGTGGGCGGGCACCTGTACCTGCAGGTGCTCAAGGATCGCCTGCAGCAGCTCATCACTATCGTCAGGATACAGGTCCTCAAGAAAGCTAAGGCCCCCGGAAAGCTGGTTATAGGACAGGTGAGAAGTCATGTGTTTGATAATCTTCTATCTTTTTTTGTTTTCTGCAACTCAATCGCTAAAAACGAATCCTTTAGAAGAACACTTGGTCTGTCTGTCCGAGGGTTAAGACCCTATTTCGTAGACGGGGCATCAGGAATGGGCAGTTAAACAGTTGAAATTTATGCCAAATACTAAGGTCTATCGTCTCTTGGCGGTGTCAATCCAATCAAAAGATATGGCTATTTGAACTCACTCATCAAAATCTGTAGGGTTCCCATTGCCCAAATCTGTCCCAAATTACTACCATTGTAAATCCTGTAAGCTGGAATCTACATTACCTTTTGTCTGGCTTTATTCGCTTGATAAATAAATGTCTGCTAGCTTGTATTTCATAATGAATATCATAATCGCAATTATAAACAACCCTGAAAATCTAGTAAATGATAGTAGAGGAAGCCGATTGTATTAACTGAATTCTGCAAAAACCGAAGCTTTACCACTCACTAATCAAGGCAAGCTTTTCTCGTGTTCTACTTGAAGAAATCTAGTATTAGTAGAACTAGTCGTCAAGTTAGTCCAAACCATTATATTGACCAAACCAAATTAGCCTAAATATGAATTATATCTATACCAAACTTGCATCTCCTGTCTCGCTCTCTTTCATTTTTTTTAAACTAACCTAACCTAACCTATGTCCTTCCCTTGGATGCAGTATATATTTTCTCAAAATCTGTTCAGAGGATTAGGCATAAAAAAGTAACAGACAAACAGATTTTAATAATAATAATAGTATCACTAATTATGGCCGGTGTCCCTCCCCTTTGAAATAGTCCAGTTTTTGTCCATCAAACCTCATTTGCATAGCCCTTGTTTTCTTTCCATAATTTACAATAGTCCTTACTTACCTGCCGGGGTCAGTTCGCTGGTTATGTTTCTTCATTTTCAGCAAGTGATCTCAGCAGGTGGCTTACATAACATTAACTTCTCGCAAAGGGCCTCTACGTGTTGGGCCCATGTCCCCATGCAAGCCTTTCAAAGGTCCGGGTAAAGCCCGTGAATCTCAGCGAGATACATATATAATAATATTAGCCCTGTGTTAAGAAACTGTCCCACTATTGGGCACGGGCCTCCTCTCAAACTGAGAGGGTTAAGGCCATAGTCCACCACGCTGGCCTAGTGCGGGTTGGCGAACTTCCCACACCTTCGAGAAATTCTTAGGCATGCAGGTTTCCTCACGATGTTTTGCCTTCACCGTTAAAGCAAGTGATAATTATGGATTGTTAACAGCACGAGCTACAACAAATCCTCCGAAGCTCAGGAAATCTAGAACAAAAGATGGAGACGTTCCTAGCGACAGGGAACGCTCCGTCCAACAACGTGAACTTAGCTCAGTACAAAGGTCTGACCATCGTCGCTGAGAACATCAACAGGATGCGATACATGTCCCATTTCAAGTGAGTACACATTTCATAATGAAAAACCAAAAGCCTACCCCGCAAGGGGTTCCATCCATCATTCCATCACCTCTATATTCCCCAAGTAAGGGTAGCAGAGGTGTACTCTACACACTCTTCAAACACCATGTTAGGGCGCAAATTTATAGCGAGCGAGTTGAATTTAAACAACATAAGGAAAAAAGAGAAAGAGAATTAAATAAAAAAACCAAGTCAGCTGAGGTTTTTCGCTGGATCTTCTCAGTGAAGACCGCATTCCGATCCGATGGTAGATTAGTAGTTAAATTAGATTCTCTTAGGCTCGGGAGACGCACATATCTGTACGTTACGGTATCCAATTGTTTATCGACTATTGTGGGAAAACACTAAATAGTAGCCATAGACAATGTTTTAACAAAATGTAGTGGATAATATTGTCGTTCTGTTGATGTATAATACTTTGCAGTCTGTGTTTGTGCTATTGAGAATGGATAACGTAAACATTCGATAAGCGCGCGCGCTCGCTAAGTGGATTTTAGTGCCGTGAGTGTAAACAAAGAAATGGTTTGTTTTAAATCGTGAATGAATCGTATAGGTTATTATTATAATAGGTTAGTTAAACGTTTGCGTACATGAATGTTATCATGAATTGAAACGGGTGTGTGATAATAAGTGATTGTTTGGATTCTCAACGGAAAAAGTAACCTTACCTATGGTACGTAACTTTTTGTATTTTTTGGTTATAATTTCATAAAATAAACATCTATTTGCATGTTTTCATATGTATAATGCTATAATGAGTGTGCCTTAAGACTAAAGTTTTTAGTCAGTGTGTGTTACCAGTGATGATATATGGATCAGAGACGTGGTCTCTTACAATAGGTCTCATTAAAAAGCTCAGAGCTGCTTAGCGAGCTATAGAGAGAGCTATGCTCGGCGTTTCTCTACGCGATCGAATCAGGAATGAGGAGATTCGTAAAAGAACCAAGGTCACCGACATAGCCCTTAAGATTAGCAAGCTGAAGTGGCAATGGGCGGGCCACATAGCGCGTAGATCGGACGGGCGTTGGGGCAGAAAGATTCTAGAGTGGAGACCACGTATTGGCAAGCGCAGCGTGGGACGACGGCCTGCCAGATGGACCGACGATCTTGTAAAAATCGCAGGAAGTAGTTGGATACAGGTGGCATCGGACCGGTTACGCTGAAAGCGATTGGGGAGGCCTATGTTCAGCAGTGGATAAGTATAGGCTGAGATGATGAATGCTATAATAATCCTATTATACGAATACATCCGTATTCGTTCTATTTTTGCCCAAAACTGTGGTCGTAAACCTTTACATTATTGTAAAAACTGTTTCGTTTTTCAAGGTCGACATTAGGTCGAAATTAGGATATTTTTTGGTCGGTTTTACCTTTTTTATTATCTGTTTAGATATGCAGGTTTATTAATTGGTTATTTATGATTAGAAAACACAATAAATCATTTTTCAAAGTTTACTGGAAATATTCCTAAAAATATTTGTTTATGTAAAAATATGGAAAATATTTCCGTTTTCCGGGTGTGTGTGATTGAGCTAAGAATTTTAATGGTATTAGGTGATAAATTGTATTGTATTGTGCTCAAATAAAACACGTCATCATCATAAAATCGTTTACTTTTTATTTCATTTGAAAGCTAGCTATAGTTTTTGAATTATCACAAGTTCACATACACAAATATTCAGACCTTAACAGACGTTAAATACCAGACGAATATTAATGCGTTAATTAAACATTAAAATATCACATTCATTGATTCTGTTTGTCACTATTTCAAAATGCAACGTCATCGTTCAGAAGAAGTTCGGGAAGTTTTTTACATAAATGAATTCGATAAAAAACGTTTTCAAATTGTTTAAAGTTTATTTTTTATAACTTAGAATTGAAATAAATAGAAGTTATTAAAACAATGTACTTTCCTAAATGGAATAAAAAAAGAAGAGGAATGGGACATAAAAATATGTCTACTAATATTATATATAAAGAGGAAAGATTTGTATATTTGTATGTTTGTAACGAATAAACTATTTCACCATTAGAAAGCTACCTTATCCAGAAGTGACATAGGCTATATAACATAGACCCGGTAGGTGGCGCTGTTGTCGACCGAAACTGCTAGTTATTTATAATCTGGGGCGGCTCAACAAAATAAAGGTTCGGGAACCCTGCTCTAAACTAACTACGAAAATAACGTGCCAGTATCGGGACGTTATAATGGCGGTCGGTCTTACAAATTTATATCGGTTTGACATTTTTTTACCGAAAATGTACTAGTAACCATGGTAACGGCTGCACGTTAAAATGGCGGATCGTCCGCAAATTGAATATTCCCAGAGCCAAATTTGTTTCATGTTTGTTTCATGTCCATATACAGGATGGATTTGTGAGAATGGACAGTAAGGGCAGTACCTCCTCCGTTGTAGATACAGGAAAACTGTCCTAGGAGACCATGGTTAACGTTTTGCGATATTTTGAACTGCGTTGACAGATTCTGAAAAATATTTACAGTCAGCAAGAAAATGGGCAATTTACAACAAATTTTCTTTGATGCCAACGATTTAGGATCAAAATCTTATATTGGACCATGCTGGGTTGCAGTACTAGAAAGTCAGTAATTACAGAAAATGTTACCCATAGATTTTGTAAGAAATCACGGTGGCAAATTACACAAAAAAAATTTTAATGCCATCGGGTCTTATTACTTATACAGATCATAGACTTCTATTGGACCAATTAGAAATTTTACTTAAGGTTTTTTCTTAAGGCTTGCGAAAGTCCTGTGCAGGGCTTTCCCCAAAAAACAAAAACAGGCAAAAGTCGCCACAGGTAAAAGTGGTTGTGGGTAAACCTGTCTCTACACTAATCTTTTAAAAGCATTTACGGTTAAATGTAGTCACAGGTATACGTGGTCACATGTAAAGGTTGTGTCTAATTGTTGTTCGGCTAGGTCAATTCACCGAGGTTCGTTCTTCGTGGAGATGCGAACAACAGAGGCGCGGCAACTGCTTCCAGACGCGTGGGGTTTCGTGTGCCCCGTACACACGCCCGACGGTGCGCCCTGCGGACTGCTCAACCATCTCACTATGTCCGCGCAGGTACCAACACTACACCAAACTACACTCGTGTACTCAAATTTACAGACAAATAGACCGTGTCTCACCTGAAGAGCAGGTCAAGAATCTCCGTAACCGGCGAGCGTGTATGAGACGAACTCTGAAAGTGGAGGAAGCCAGAGAGCTATGTAAGGAAAGAACCTGTTGGAACTCTGTACCCTCTGCCGACCTCGCGAGGGAGCTGGCGTGATAATATAGATAGATAGATAGAAATTTACAGGCAACATGATAGATTCTAGTGTCAAAACAAAAACAAAAAATTAAAATTTGCGGTGAGGGCCCCCAGAAACGAAGGTCTAATCAGGGGCTTCACTCTGCTATTGCTATTTTAAATCAAATGTAGTTCATTGACACTAAAGTTGTTGATTTTTGACTGATTTGGTAATCCTTTAAGTAAATAGTTTCCATAGGCATACCACTTGAAAAGAATTGTTGTTATTTGGTAATCTGGTAAACTATGACAATTTAATGGTGTGTATATTTGGTACTTTGTTATTATTTGGACGGTTTTTTTTGACATCTTAAATGCAATGATCGTCTTTTTTACACAATCAATCCATAATCGTTTATTAATACTATTGATAATGTAATAGACTACCAATTTTGGCACAATCTCAAATGAATGGTTACAAACAAATTACGTTAAAATAGCAGAATTGAGGCCCAGACATTGTAACTTACTGTTAATAAAATTGTTAGTTATTGAAAAACGACTTTAATTGACGGGATTATACTCTGACCATCGAGCACGTTTAACTAACACGTGATATGAACACGTATCCGGCCAGCGCTTACAATAACCGTTATTTCGTTATGTTACGATTTCGACCTGAAGGAACTTCGTTCCAAAAATAGCGGTAGGGGTTGCCCTACCGCTATTTTTGGAACGAAGTTCCTTAACCCGGCGGTTACTAGCTTTAGTACATAGAACTATACTCATGCTCACTAAAATGTCTTTGCTAGTGGCGGTTCTGTGGAGCGGGTCACTCTCTTCCCTCTATTATGGTCGAGGAGAGTGATGGCTGCTTCTCAAGTCATACTCGTGCACGGGTGCTGCTGTTAGGGGCTGGTCCGTCCTCTATCCTTTGAATGATTGAACAGGCTCCGTAGTACTGTTGAATTTTGTCTCGTTCGGCATCACACTGGAGCTATAACCAATTATTTTGTACGCACTCTACATATTTTATAGTATTTCTTACTATTATTATTATACTTTTTTTATATATCTATACAAAGCCCCTATTTTGTAAATGAAAGGACTATGTAGACAACTACTGATTCCAGGAATCTAAGTATACTTATGTTTAATCTATACATAAGTACATATGTTTAGCTCGTTCTGCACTGTTCTCTGATACCCCATAATCGCAATGTATACAAAAATAATTGTAAAACTCTAATTTTTAAAAAGAGTAAGTTTGTGGAGTGAATTTTCTTGCCCTCCTTCTTCACTGGAATGACTTTCCAAACGGGCGGTAGAGAGAGAGAAAAATCCATTTTTTTGATATTTTTCACAATATTAGCACATTTATTTCGTATCATTTCTATAATAAGATTTTTTTTATTATTGGTTAGGTGACACAACATCCCGATCCGAAGCTGTTAGCCGCATTGCCACTAGTACTAGAGAGATGTGGTAAGTATTATCTAAATAAGGTTGTATTAAGCATAGTCGGACGGACGGAAGATTTAGCAAGAGCTTAAGCCACTCCGCCCACTGTGTCTAATAGTCGCGGGTTCGATTCCTGTACGGGACAAATCTTTGTGTGATCCACAATTATTTGTCCTGGTCTGGGTATTTGTGTATGTGAATTTTCATGTTTGTAAACGCACCCACGATACAGGAATATATCCTAGGGTGGGGCTACGTTTTTTAAAAAAAGAAAAGTAGTCGCTAATAAAATAAAGTACTATTCGCGTAGATAAAGAATGAGATTCACCTCTATTCTCTCGCTTGCACACTATCGCTGTCTATACTCACACTCGTTGATAGCATGAAGCAAATACGAATACGAGATGGCCTAAGCTCACGAGCCTTGTGATTTCATAAAAGCATAGACGTCATCGTGGTGGGCGTGGTTTACCTCAGTTTGTCATCGCTACTCGCTCAATTCACACGTCCGCTCGAGTTCGCATAGCTATAAAATATTTTCTATTTTTACTAAAAATAAAACCCTTAAAATGAAGTGATGTATCACACCAATAATATCAGATTGTACTTGTAAGTATTTTATTCGTAATTTATTAGAAAGCTTCTATATTAAAAATGCCATCTACCGTTATATAATTGAACTTACAAGTAACATCGACATAGACGAACCGTTTAGTTCTTACCAGTCTCCGCCAGATGGCAAATACAAATGTGGGTTGGGCGTAACGTCCCTCTCGCCCTGTGCCACCCCGCGCAACGACACATTTCATTCTATAGAAAAATCTTTTTAGGCCATCTCCCCTTCGTATTTGCTTCATGGTTGGTAGTGACTGCAAAAAAACACTTTGGTGTTGAGTTTTTTTCAATCTGGTTTTACTACTGTTATTAAAATCACAAAATTGTTTTATTTAGTGCCTAGTGTCATGATTAAATTACTTAAAATAAATATTATTTATAAATAATGTATCTTCCTATTTAATATAAATTTAATTAAGAAGGTAAATTGATTTTAAAATACCAATAAGACCTTTACCAATAACTGAAAATATCTAAATAAACTGATATAACGATTTGATTGATATAAAAACGTTATTTATATTATAAGAATATAACTTTATTAGCGTTTCTGTCGCTTTGAGTACCGTGTCTGCTGATGGTACAAGACTCGATGAGCTGCCATTTTTAATCCCTATCTTTAATTGCGTGGATAATAGGGTATCAAAGTGTTTGAGAACGACTTGGAGGTCCTCATGAATATTCCCCAAAGCTGAAATGTCAAAGGTGTACTATGTACAATCACATTTCGCCGACAATGTAACACGGGCGAACTTATTGCCAATAAATCACACAATTCGACATTCCCAGTCTTGGATTTTTGCACAGAAAACACACCCACTAACACTGGCTGACCTAGAATTCAAAGTTTCACATTTCTACTGCGTGCGTGAGTGCGTACGTACGTATATAGGCGTGTGCGTGCGTGTATGTACCCGTGTGTGCGTGTGTGTAGGTCTGGGTGTGAAAATAAAAAAAAACACCGGCACGTCTATATTCCCCAATAGGGGGTGGCAAAGGTGTACTGAGTTCACCCATTTTGCGCCGATGATGTTAGGACCTATGTAATAGGGGGCGAATCATTGACATATACCGGACACAATTCCAGACTCCAGACTCATACTGGGAAGTTTTCGTTAAGCCGTCGAACACAAAGCGATGCGCTTTGCTGCTAGACAGACCAAAGAGGCAGTCGAAGTGTGAAAATAAAAGATACTTAATATATATTGACGCAACTTTTCTTCATAAATAGATAAATTTATTATTGTCTTTGTTCCAAGAGTAACTGACAATTCGTGTTCCATATTTCCTTACTTCCAAACAATTTCTTCTGTCCAGGTATGGAACCTATAAGCTCAGTAGCTCAAACTCCGCTATCTCAAGACGTGTACAAGTACCCGGTGTTCGTGGATGGAAAACTTCTGGGGTACTTCGCGGAAGATACGGTGGACAAATCCGCAGCGTACCTCCGGACGTTGAAGATCCGCGGAGAAGAAGTGCCTATTACTACTGAGATAGTCGTCGTACCTAAGAAACAGGTGGGTATTATAAAAATATTGTAAAAGGCGGTATGAAGAGTGAGCTCGCTGGCGAGGTCGAAGAATTCGTTGTCCGCCAGCCGGTCCAGAGCACCACGGCGAGACCTAGTATACGCCCTCCCCCATAGCGACTGCCCAAGCCGAGGCCGTTCCTCCTTGAGGCGCCCTTGAGCTAGTTGCCCCCTTGCCCTTCTGGCTCCAGCGTAGTGGTTGCACGCTCGCCCTCTTGTCCGGTGAAGCTGTAAAGGCCCCCCGGCCAACAGCGTAGATCATTCACACATACGAGGCATGCCTTTTAAGTTTTGTCGTTTGAAGAAAAAAACACAACTAGAGCCTTATAGTACTTTTTATTGTTTTTCAAAGTATTCACCACGTAGCTTGATACACTTTACCATTCGCTCAAACCAGTTATTATAACATTTATTCCACTCTAAAGTGGGGGTGTTCAAAATGGCTGACTTGAAAGCGTCGACTGCTTCTTCACCGGACTGGAACCTTTGACCACGAAGACTTTTCTTAATTTTAGGAAATGTAAAGAAATCGTTAGGGCTTAGGTCAGGACTGTATGGAGGATGGTCAAGAATTTCTACTTTTTCCTGCTTCAAATACTCCAAACGTTTGACGAGCGCTGTGTGAGCTTGCGTTGTCGTGGTGCAGGATGATGCGTCGCTTTGAGTTAGATTTTCGAAGTTTGGCGATGACTTGTGGTAAACAAACTGTGGTATACCAGTCTGCGTTAACCGTTCTACGATCTTCAAGTGCAATAGTCGCAACATGGCCGGTTTTTCCAACGAACGTGGCCACCATCTTCTTTGAAGTGCTTCGAGAACGAACAACTTTAGTCGGCTTTGGCTCGTCTTGAAAGACCCAGATTGTAGATTGTTGTTTGGAATCAGGATCGTAGGCATAGATACAAGATTCGTCACCACTGATGATGTCGTAGACGTGATTTGACTCTCCTCGGTTGAACCTTTGCAGAGTTTTCTTACACCATCTGACGCGGGCCGCCTTGTGATCGTCGGAAAGCAGATGCGGTATCCAACGGCAAACTAGGTTTCTCGCACCAAGCGCTTCATGCAAGATCGTCTGAATGGTTGTCCCTGAGATGCCTAATAGAGCCTCTATCTCTCGATACGTCACATGACGATCTTCGAGAATTAGTTGTCTCACAGCAATGATGTTATCTTCAGTGAAGGCGGATTTTGGGCGTCCTTCGCGAGATTTGTCGCTTACACTAGTGTGTCCACGCTGGAATTCTAAATACCAGCGTTCGACAGTCCGCAGACATGGGGCTTCATCACTGAACACAGATGTTAGCTCTTCAAAACACTGAAGCCGTGTCAGGCTCTCAACTCTTCTAAAGTTGTAGAAAATTATTGCACGAACATTTTCCTTAGAAAGATTCATTTTCGTACGTAACCTGACAGATTCCAATCGACGCTGTGACTAAACAATAGCATTAATCCTAATACTTTCAACTGTTTTGAGATTCAAAATTTAAACACATTCGAATATAGAACAGTTCCAAATTCAAAATTGCCGGGAAATATGGAAACGACAGAACTTAAAAGGCATGCCTCGTACACACTTCCAAAAAAAGAGTGAATTTTTTGGACGTCCTGACTGCCCAATCCAAAAATCATTTTTTTATAGCTATACCATTGTAGCTTCAGAAAAAAGGGGGTTTTCTTTACATTGTTCATGATTATCGAAGCCACAATGACTCCCTACGAAATGTATGGGAAAAGTTTTTGTTGCGTTTTCTGTGTTGTTGTATTATATTATGTTATATGTATGTTTCTGTGTATATTTACCCTCATATATTTGTTTCGTTCTGGGTGTTTGTGTATATGGTTTTTATGATTTTCATATTTGGGAACGCACACACGACACAGGAATAAATCCTAGTGTGGGACTACGTATTGTTAATTACAAAAATTCTAGTACTCCCATCTCAGTAGGTTTTTGATATATATAAGAAACAGGATTAATTGGCATGAATAAAAGTGTTTGTATAAATTGCCCATTTTCTTCTTAATTCACATATTTTTAAATGCATCTCAAATATTTAAAAGGTTAAGGATCTCCTAAGACTGTTTTTCTGTCGCTACAACGGTTAGGTACCTGCCCTTACTGCCCTATCCGAAAAATCCTGAATAGTATTATGAGAGAGATTTTTAGTATAACGCTCGTCGTTTATTCACTAGATCCAGTGTTCAAGTCCCGACTCGAAACTTCAAAAAGTTGCGAATTGTTTCGAAAAACAATTAACAAATAATAAATATGAGCATGATAATCATTTACTTGGGTACTTAACATCGTAGGCGATGTAATAAGAACGAGCCTATTGCCATAAAACCAAGCACAGCTCAAGACTGTCAATCAGAATCAAAAATGTAAAAGCAAATCTTAAACTAAGTATCCAGAAACCGCGTCCAGTCGTAAACGCACGCCGCGAGGTGAAGCCAAAAATTAAACAGACGTCCCGCACTCATCGAATTTCCCACCCGCGTAATGTTGGCAGCCCGGAAAGATTACCACTTTTTGGGGTTAATGTTGTTGAAATTAGAGTAGATGATAATAAAATCATTATTGCGGGAATTTATTTTATATTATTTTTATGGCATATAAATTCAAGAAATAGATATACTTGAACTATTAAGGGTTGTAGTAATTTAATGACAGGATAATATATTTTCATAATTACTAAATTTATACCATTTAATACTAGAACTAATAAAGTCTTCAGCAAATAAAAGTAGGAAAAAAATAAATTCTTATACTAGCAGCACTAACAAAATGGACGTGTCTTTTACTATGATAATTACAGACGGAAAAATTATATCGATATTTAAATAACGGCACCTGAATGCGCTAGTTAGGTATGAAATGTGATTCTATCATGTTTCTTTTGGAGCATTTTCACAGGCAGGAATGACACAAGACTGCATAATTCAATTTAATTTGATAAGCGCATAGCATGTTATCTCGCACGACGGTCACAGAGTGACTACTTGCATTGCAAGTAGTAATTGATGCTTCAACTCAATGCGTGCCCGCGGCTTCTGGATTATTCTATTTATTCTAAGTAGCAAATTTAACGAACTGGAAGATCACTCCCGTCAACGAATGTACTGTTAATAAAAATGGTTGATATAACCCAACTTTTTTCCTACTCCTCCTGTTTTGCTTTCTAATTAAGTTTTTTGCGGGTTTAAAGAAAATTAAAGCGCTTCCCGGGACACCCCAAGGTTCAAACCTTGGTGTCATCTCAGGAGAGCATTGTGGATCCTGGCTTACAGGAGTCACAATGGTGGGAATGTGTGGCGAGCTTAGTACCACATAAAAAAACACCTAACTTAAAACAGAATGGCGAACTTCGATGTTATTTAAACGTATTAACGACGCTTCCTAATTTGGAAGTATTTTGTGATTTGTTTACGGCAATTTGAATGGGATATAAAAGAGGATATTTTCCATACAGATATGCGCGCAATACGCTGGTGTGTTCCTCATAACTAACGAAGCTAGAATGATGCGACCTGTCATCAACCTGTCCACTGGACAGCTGGAACTCATCGGCACCATGGAACAGCTATATCTGGACATCGCATTAACCAACACACAGATACACAAAGGTATACACTTAGACATCCTACTAATATTATTAATGTGAGTATGTGAGTAAGTTTGTATGTGTAGATGTTTGAATGTTTGTGACTCAATCACTCGGAAACGGGTGAACGGATTTGGATGAAATTTGGCTGAAAGTTTATATACTTTATACACATAGGATACTTTTTGTCCCTGAAAAATGTATCCCTGTCTAAATCCAACGCGGGCAGAAACTAGATAATATTATTAAAAAAAAATTAAACTGCGTCACACCTATATTCCCCAAGCGCGGGTGGCAGAGGTGTGCTGTGTACACCCACTTTTCGCCGACCATGTTAGGTCCCATGTAATAGGAGGAGAGCCTATTGCCATATATCGGGCACAATTCTTAGTCTCCGGACTGATACTGTGAGTTACGATAGGAAATCTACATTTGTCCGACCTAAGATGTGAACCCAGGCCCTTGTGATCGCAAAGCACATTATTCCCCACTAGACCAACGAGGCAGGAAGTGATTGAATTTTATTACCGCCCAAACCGTTCTTGAATGATATAATTATAATTTTAAAATCATTTAAAACTAGCAGTTTCCCGCGACTTTGTACCCGGTCAACAACAGCGACCCCTACCAGGTCTATTTTATATAGCCTATATTTCTAATGGTAAATAATTAAAATCGGTCCAGTAGTTTCAGAGTTTATCAATCACAAACAAACAAATGCATCTTTCCTCTTTATATTATTAGTATAGACAAGAATTTATAGCAAAACGACCGACGGAGATATCTTGTTTAGTTGAAGAGTTCCTATGTTTATAGAATTCGTCAAGTCAAATCCAAGTTGAGTATCAAAGCAACTTTAAGAGTAAATTATTCTTTTTGAAACTGGTACCTTCACCGCTATGTCAGTGTTCTACGTCTAACTACGAGTATGAACCATCAGCACACCACGTTCTTTGGGAGTGCAGTCTCTAGCACAACGAGCGTACCATTATGTTAAACAGTCTGCGAAATACATTGGGGTAATCTACTACACGGATCTTGTAGAAACTCGGGATAATTTCCGTGCGTTTTTGCCATACCTATTACTGGAATCAAACATGAGGCTCACAAATAGGCCCTGTTAATAATTTTGCGTGACCGTGGTGCTTTACAACTGGGCTTATCCTAGTTGTAGTCTCCTTTTCTATGGCTGATCTGCCAATTATTTTATTTTTTGTGTCTCCCGCTTTGCAAAGGAGAGAAGTGGAATTTTTATTTTTCCTACTCCTCCTGTTTTTCTTTCTAATTAAATTTGTTGCGTGTCCCAAGACAATTAAAGTGCTTCCCGGGACACCCCAAGGTTCAAACCTTGGTGTCATTTAAGAAGACTATTGTGGATCCTGGCTTACAGGAGTTACAATGGTAGGAATAAGTGGCGGACTTAGGCCCAAAAAAGAAGTCAAATCCAACGAGAGCCTACACATAATACAGTCATACAAGAATCTTTTAGCTCCCGGTCAAAATGGGAACTAAAGCTGTCATCAAGTAAAATGTCACTTTATGACAGTCGCAGAGTTGCCGTTTGCTATGAAATTTACCCAAGTTCTTTTTTTAATTAGTAACCGTGCCTACCCACCTGTTGACATATTTCCCGAGAAGTACGAAAATTTTACTAAATGATCTATCTATCTCTATCTATCTATATCATCACGCCAGCTCCCTCGCGGGGTAGGCAGAGAGTACAGAGTTCCAACAGGTTCTTTCCTTACATACCTCTCTGGCTTCCTCCACTCTCATAGTTCGTCTCATACACACTCGCCGGTTACGGAGACTCTTGACTTGCCCTTCAGCTAAGACACAGTCTATTTGGTCATGGTAAGATAGTCTAGGTCTTCCCCGGCACCTACATCCTTCCACTTTCGCATTGTATATCTGTTTTGTCATTCTTTCTTCTGGCATTCTTTCTATATGCCCGAACCAACGGAGCATACCCTACTAAATGATAACCCTACTTTTACACCAACGCCCCCCTGTCAATGTCATACACAGGCTAAAAGATCCTTGTAGCACTATAGGGTATTGTTGAGTGGTTGACATGTTCTTATATCACCTTCGAGCTACATTATCAGACCAGCTCTATGGTACCATATTATTGCATCACAGAAGTTATTAGTACATAAGTATACCAAATTTTAGCTCACGCGTCTAGTCCGGTCAAGTTGTAAGGGCCCCGCGGCCAACAGCGTCGATCATTCAGACACGCGCTCACGCGAATGCCAGGAAGTAATTGAACATTTTCCAAAATCGACAGACAGACAGATAAACAAAACAAGTTTCTTTTTAAGACAACGTAACTCCATTCTAGGAAATATTCCTGTATCGTGGGTACGTTTACGAATTTGAAATTCACATACCCAGAACGAAATGAATATTTTGTCAGTCACGCAAAGATTTGTCCCGTACGGGATCGAAACTGCGTCTGCTCGATCTAATGGGCGGAGCGGCTTTAGCTCTTAACCACTTGATCACATTTTGGTGTATGTGTGTGTGTGTGTGTGTGTGTGTGTGATTGAGTGAGTGATCTACGCTGTTGGCCGCAGGGCCTTTACAGCTTCACCGGACAAGAGGGTGAGCGTGCAACCACTACGCTCGAGCGAGAATGGCAAGGGGGCAACCAGCTCAAGGGCGCCTCGAGGAGGAACGGCCACACCAAGCCTTCCATCAAATATTTTAATGTTTATATTAAAATTCAAGCGTGTGTTCCTCCTAATAATTCGCCTCATAAATTGACTTGACCACTTGCCTCTCCAGGTAAAACCACTCACATAGAATTGTCACCGACTGCGTTCATGAGCAACTTGGCGCAGCTGGTCCCAATGCCGGATTGCAACCAATCACCACGGTGAGTTTCACTAGAATGAACTTGATAACGAAAAATAAAACCGGAAATTAATTTAAAAATACCTTTTTAGAAACAGGCTTTTATAGTAACACATAAAGAAGATATCTATCTTAGTTGGGGAGTTCCTATGGTTTTCTTCTGGCTTCCTCCTCAGACCCTGGATACCATCCGGGTCTAAAATACTTGTCAAGACAAACCCAATGAGCCCAATCACGGCGGGGTTATATTGAGTAGTTGGTGGTTCCATTGACTACCTTTCGGCTTCATCATCAGACCCTGAACACTATCTGCTTGTATAGTACTTGTCAATATCAATTTAACAAGCCTAAACACGTGGGGGCTACGTTGTTTATTTCACATATTGCTATGGCCACCTTCTGATTCCATCATCAGACCAGCTCCATGGTACCATATTATTTTTTTGTCACCGAACTTACATATATATGATAAATTCAGCTTAATACCCGCAAATGCTTTAAAATTGATCACAAGATTTGAACCGGAAATACAAACAGACAGGCATACGACACATTGCAAGATTTTTCTTCTTTTTTTTAAAAAAAAACCTTGCCTCACACCAGGATATATTCCTGTGTCGAAAGTGCCTTTATAAACACGAAAATTCACATACAGAAATACCCAGACCGAAACAAATAATTGTTGATCACACAAAGATTTGACCCGAGCGGGAATCGAACCCGACTATTACACACAGTGGGCGCTCACAGGCGCTCCGCCTTAAGCTCTTAACCACTGCGCTAAATCATCTGTCGAATGTGAGTACCGATGAATGCATTTTAGGGTACCGTACATCAATTAGTAAAAACGTAACCGTTATATGAACCCTGGTTATTCATCAACTACACATTTTTTAATAGTAGAAAGAGATGAAATAAAACTATTTCTCGGATTTAATCGTGGTTTATTTTTGATTTTTAAGTTCCCGACGTTTTCGCGAGGCTATTGAAATTAAAAAACATCCTAATTTCAATAGAAAAGATGGCTGGGTGCTTCCATCGACTTGGGATCCGGTAATTCTGCGTAGATTGGACCAACAAAAATAATTAAGAAGTTTGAGGGTACCCCGGAACAACTATGTCTTTTGGACGTCTAACACCTCAGTCCCGCCCGTGACCATGGGTGCTGCAAAGCACTCGGAACGTCGGGAACTTAAAAATCAAAAATAAACCGCGATAAAATCCGAAAAATTGTTTTATTTCATGTGTAATATTAGCGTAAATCTAAGAACTCAGTAGAAAGAGATTTTTAAATACTTCGCTGGATTTTACAAAACTATGACTTTCGAGTTTTATCACCTTAAAACGAGTTTTAGAACCTGTTGGAACTCTGTACTCTCTGCCTACCCCGCAAGGGACTTAGCATGATAATGTGGTAGTTTCTGTTGCTTATTTGATCCCTTCATTCCAGTAACATGTACCAATGTCAGATGGGTAAGCAAACGATGGGCACGCCCATTCACACGTGGCTGACCAACGCGGAGACCAAGTTGTATAGGCTTCAGACCCCGGCGACCCCACTCTTCAGACCCACACATTACGATAACATCGGTCTGGACGACTACCCGTGCGGGACCAATGGGATTGTCGCTGTTATCTCATACACGGTTAGTATGAGTATAGAGTATAAACGATGGGTACTCCCATCCACATGTGGCTGATCAACGCAGAGACTAAGCTCTACAGGCTACAGACCCTGGCGACCCCACTCTACAGACCCACGCACTACGCGAACATCGGTCTGGACAACTACACGTGCGGGACCAATGGGATTGTCGTTGTTATTTCATACACGGTTAGTATGAGTATAGAGTTTAAACGATGGATACTCCCATCCACACGTGGCTGACCAACGCATAGACTAAGCTCTACAGGCTACAGACCTCGGCGACCCCACTCTTCAGACCCACGCACTACGAGAACATCGGTCTGGACGACTACCCGTGCGAGACCAATGGCATTGTCGCTGTAATTTCATACACGGTAAGTATAAAGGTGAAACCAAGCTGTACAGGTTACAGACCCTGGCACCCCACTCTTCAGACACACACATTGGGAGAACATCGGTCTTGACGACTACCCGTGTGGGACCAATGGCATTATCGCTGTCATTTCATACACGGTAAGTATTAAGGTGAATCGATGGATATTCCTATCCACATGTGGCTGACCAACACGGAGGCCAAGCTGTACAGGCTGCAGACCCCGACTACTCCACTCTTCAGACCACTATGACAATATCGGTCTGGACGTCTACCCGTGCCACACCGACGACTATACAATAAGTAAACGCTGGACTTGCTACTGGTGGAATCATTGACTTACTACTCAAAATGGACACACACACACACAAAATCTTGCTTGTATAGTATTTTTCACATAGGATGGGTAGTGACAGTTGTAATTGCTAAACGAAATTCTACTTTACTCAACGGCAATAAGAGGCATGACCCATATATTGTTCGTGTAAAGGCTGAATAGGAGGGGATTAACTTACACACACATATAGTTTATTACTTCGATTGACACATCGGATACTTTTTATCCCGGAAAAATGTGAGGTTCCTGTCTAACGTTAATACGAATAAAGTCGCGGGCAGAAACTAGTATGTAATAAGTGCGAACAAAATACTTGGCTATAGCTCACAAAACACAACAGTATAACAGGCTTAGTAATCAGCCAAAGGATAGAGTGTGTTTC
Organism: Phalera bucephala; assembly: GCA_905147815.2. NCBI lineage: Eukaryota > Metazoa > Arthropoda > Insecta > Lepidoptera > Notodontidae > Phalera > Phalera bucephala. Next base: position 18,151,978 of record LR990630.1, on the reverse strand, counting down.
ACTTACTCTAGGCCCTTCTTATTTGCTGATGACCTAAAAATCGCACGGTGCATCAATTCTAATCTTGATGTTTTACTGTTGCAAAGTGATTTGGATCGACTATGCGAATGGTGTTGCACTAACAAAATGAGTCTGAATACTGATAAATGCTTTCATATAAAATTCACACGGCGGCGCAATGTCATTCAATCCAGATACAATATTGGGGGTACATACATTCGCGAAGTGGACCATATTCGGGATCTGGGAGTTATACTAGATACCAAGTTAACGTTTCTTCACCACATCGAAAGCATTGTTAAAAAGGCATCTAACATGTTGGGATTTATTATTAGAAGTGGTAGAATGTTCAGGAAACCGCAGACTAAAATTTTACTCTACAATACCATGGTCCGCAGCATTTTAGAATATTGTCCTGTAGCCTGGAGACCCCACTATGCATCCCATATATTAAGGATAGAGAAAATACAGAAAAGATTTTTATGGCATCTATCCTATGCAACTAAAATTGGACAGAGAACTGTGTCCTACGCTGAAAGACTACAACATTTTCGAATATCATCTTTAGAGAAACGTAGGACGCAGTTAGACTTAACTTTTCTGTACAAAATTCTGAATGGTCTTATAGATTGCCCACAACTTTTAAATAGATTCTGTTTCAGGGTTCCTCGTGTGGCTCCTAGATACCCGATATCTTTACTTATTCCACCTGTACGAGCCCCAGTCTTAGGTAGAAATTCACCTATACCTAGGCTCTGTAGATCTTTAAATGCCATTGACTCTATTGACATCTTTACAACCTCGATAAATGGATTCCGCATGTATTTATATAAAAACCTGCCAAACTGATCTCATTTAGGTTTTGATTTTATATTCCTTAGTTTTTTCTTTTTTTACATTCACATTCACATTATACTTTTCTTATTAAGTTCTTCCCTTATGTTACTCATTTTCATTTACATTAAGGCATGAGGTGTTTATCTGTAATTGGTTAAGCAATTAATAAGTTAATTTTATAGAGATCACTATGTATATACGAAATATTGTATTAGCCGTAGATAAACCTGATAATAAATAAATAAATAAATAGAGGACGGACCAGTCCCCCACTCTTAAATCAAGCTTTTTATTCTAGGGCTACGATATGGAAGATGCGATGATAATAAACAAATCAGCGTACGAGCGAGGGTTCGCAGCCGGGTCAGTCTACAAGTCTGACTTCATCGAACTTCAGCATGCGTCTTCATACTTCTGCCGTGACTCCAGCCGACCGGAGCTGAACCAGTACATGGACGAGGATGGGTTACCCGCCGTTGGAGCCAGGGTTGGTCCTGAAGACCCCTTTTACTGGTAAGTTGAGAAATTCGCGAAGTCCCCAGTAACAAGTTGACAAATCACTAGTTTTGTAATCAAGTAAGTGGTTAATCTTACAACGGTGCGATTAACGATCCGTTGCATATTTTTTAAAACGAAACCCCCCACTAGAAATTATTCCTGTACCGTGGGCACGATCACAAACATGGCCGAGGCTGAGAGCATTCCACCTGTATATAAATTAAATTCGGACCCAGGTCGGCCGGAGCAAGGAAAACATGCTCAGGTGGAAATTCACTGACAGCTCGAATCTGGAGTGTTTGTGTGGTGCAACCCAATCGATGTCTCACCTTGTATCATGTCCTGCGTGCCCTAAAACCTGCACGCAGGAAGGCTTGATGTCTGCTTCCAAAAATGCAGTTAGTGTGGCCGCCTTTTGGGCCGCATCCATATTATTGTATCATGTTTGCCGTCGAAACGCTAAGAAGATTATAAACATGAATTTTATATACACAAAAACTCAAATCGAAACAAATGTTTTTGGGTCACACGGACCCGCGACTACTCAATCCAACGGCTTAAGCTCTTAACCACTCAAGGTTATTGAAAAGGCATAGGAGAAAGCTATGTTCGGATTTTCCAGCAAGATCAAATCAAAGGTATGTAAGAAAAGAACCTGTTCGAACTCTGTACTCTCTGCCTTCCCCTCAAAGGATCTGGTGTGATGATATAGATAAATAGATCAAATCAAAAACGAGAAGATCCGCAGGATAGATGTTGACGCAACAACTTACTAAATGGGACATCCCTAGCGACGTCAGGCTAGCCGCCGCGGTCGTACACATCACTAGCGGCAAGCGACAGAACATACAGTTTTGGCGGGAAGTCAAAGAGTGATGTCGTCAATTTGTTATAATTTCCAAAACTTGTGTTATTTCTTCCTTACTGGGCTGGAAGCGAAAGAAAAACTTAGAATGCCCCAGTAGCCTTACTTTTGCTAGGCTGGTGGTAAGAGTCCACCGAAGGCAGTAACGTCGCCCTATCAACGACCAGAAAAGGAAAATTCGGAAAAACCCCTATACCAACCCGTCTGGCCAGCGTGGTATAGTAGCCCAAAAACCTCCTAACATGATAAGGCACCTAAACCAAAGGCCCCCAGTTCCCGGTAGTCCCGCTGTCCGCTGCCACAGCGGTCGCGGTAACAGCGGGGCAGGGGGTGCGAAGAATCTCCGGGCTACGACACAAGGCTACCAAAAACACCTGACCCTGGCTACGTACAATGGACGCTCTCTACGGCTGGACCAACACCTCACTGAACTCGAGGTAGAACTAGGTCGCATAAACTGGCACATATTGGGGTTATCCGAAGTCCGAAGACAGGGCGAGGACACGATAACCCTTGAGTCAGGCCACCTGTTCTACTTTCGGGAAGGTGATCGGCCCTCTCAGGGCGGTGTCGGTTTCCTGGTCAACAAATCTCTCACTAACAACGTTGTGGAAGTCAGCAGTGTGTCGACACGGGTAGCGTACCTCATAATTAAAATCACCGACAGATACACCCTGAAGGTGGTACAGGTATATGCGCCGACTTCGACATACTGCGACGACATAGCCGAAGCCATGTATGAAGACATAGCCAAGGCATTACATGGCACCACTAAGGCTCACTACAACGTTGTTATGGGGGACTTCAATGCCAAAGTGGGAGTACAAGAACGCGGCGAAACGATAATCGGACCCCACGGCGTGGGGCGCCGAAACCACAGGGGGCAGATGCTGGTCAACTTTCTGAAGTCGCAAGGGGCTCTTCTTGATGAATTCGTTCTTTTAGAAGAAGCCTCATAGAAAGTGGACATGGCGAAGCCCCGACACTGTGACGAGGAACGAGATAGACTTCATCATGACTGACAGGAAGTCTATGTTTAGAGACGTCTCCGTGATCAACAGGTTTAATACCGGCAGCGATCACCGACTTGTCCGAGGCGCTCTAAATATAAACTTCAGGGCCGAAAGGCGTCGCATGATGCAGTCTACTCTCAGACCTACTGCGCCTCAAATAGCTTTAGGGTCCGAAAAGTTCCAACTGGAGCTTCAAAATCGTTTCGACCTGCTGGAAACCGAAGGCAATGTTGTCGAGAAAACCGACACAGTGGTCAAAACGCTACAGGATGTGTCTCGAAGGGTGTTTTTCGGCAAAAGCGGTAACAGAGAGTCTAAACTCTTGCTCGAGACTCTTGAACTTATGAGGCAGAGACAGGAAATGTCATCCACGCAGGCGTCTTCGCTGGATGGGAGGAACCTCAACCGGAAGATCCGGAAGCGGGTGCGACGTGACCTCTGATGTTCCAACACCCGCGTCATCGCGGCTGCGATTGAACAGAACAGAGGCACCAAAGTCTTCGCTCGCCAGCTAGGTAGATCCCATCTGACGAAACTTAATACTGCGGTTGGCAAAACCGTAACCTCCAAGTTCGAGATACTCGAGGAAATTGAGAGTTTCTACAAAGACCTGTACGCATCACGGATGACTAAACCCATGAGACCCAGCGCTGACGACCACAGAGCCCCACTCACACGCTACCACACGGAAGACATCCCTGATGTCAACCAGGACGAGGTCAGAGTGGCTCTCGAGCAGCTCAAAAACAACAAGTCGCCAGGCGATGACGGAATCACCACTGAGCTCCTAAAAGCAGGCGGGACTCCAATCCTGAAAAAGCTAGCGAGCCTCTTTAATTCCGTCATCCACCAGGGCTTAACCCCTTAAGCGTGGAGCGGGAGTGCGGTGGTTCTCTTCTTCAAAAAAGGTGACAAAACGTTGCTTAAGAACTATAGACCCATCTCACTCCTGAGCCACGTCTACAAGTTGTTTTCGTGAGTACTCACAAACCGCCTCGCCAGAAGACTCGACGAGTTCCAGCCACCGGAACAAGCCGGGTTACGAAAAGGCTACAGCACCGTATACCACATCCATACTGTTCGGCAGATTGTACAGAAGACCGAAGAGTACAATGAGCCGCTGTGTATGGCTTTCGTGGGCTACGAGAAAGCCTTCGACTCCATCGAAACCTGGGCGGTTTTGGATGCTCTGCAGCGATGTCGCATCGATTGGCGATATATCGAGGTGTTGAGATGTCTGTATGATACTGCCACAATGACCGTCCAGCTCCAGGACCAAAAGACCAACCCGATCGAGCTGCGTCGAGGGGTAAGACAGGGGCATGTAATATCCCCCAAGCTCTTCACCAATGCACTCGAAGACGTCTTCAAGACGCTGGACTGGACTGGGCGGGGCATTAACATCAACGGCGAATACATCTCACACCTTCGGTTTGCCGATGATATCGTCATCGTGGCAGAGTCACTGGAACAGTTAAGCGAAATGCTGCATAGCCTAAATGGAGTCTCTCGAGGTGTCGGTCTCGGCATGAAATTGGATAAAACCAAGATCATGTTTAATGAACATGTCACGCCGGGACAGATCTACGTCGATGGTTCGATGCTCGAAGTTGTTCGGGAATATGTCTATACCGTGGACAAGTTGTCCAATTTGGTAGAAACAACTTCGAGAAAGAAATCAACCGCAGGATCCAATTATGTTGGGCAGCATTTGGCAAACTACGTCACGTTTTCTCTTCGCCTATACCGCAATGCCTGAAGACTAAAGTCTATATCCAATGCGTCCTACCTATTATGACTTACGAGGCTGAGACGTGGCCACTCACAGTGGGACTAGTCCACAAATTCCAAGTCGCACAGCGGGCTATGGAGCGAGCCATGCTCGGCGTCTCTTTGACGGATAAAATTCGTAACGAGGTAATCCGACAAAGAATCAAAGTTACCGACATAGCTCGCAGACTCAGTAAGCTAAAGTGGCAATGGGCTGGTCACATCTGCAGAAGGACCGACGGCCGATGGAGCAAGCGTGTCCTAGACTGGAGACCGCGACTTGGTAAGCGTAAGGTAGGACGGCCCCCAGCTAGATGGACCGACCACCTCAAAAAGGTCGCTGGGACAGACTGGATGCGGAAGGCGGAGGACCGTGTGCAATGGCGCGTGTTAGGAGAGGCCTATGTCCAGCAGTGGACTGCGATAAGCTGATTGATTGATTGTGTTATTTCGAATAATAATGTGTAATGTTGGTGGAATATTAACCATTATGTATTCTTATATGTGCACGAGTGAAGGTAATTGTAACAAAGTGATAAAACGTGCCCTTTCGATTTCACGTAAACGGCCGTCGCAATTGGAATGTAGAGTATCCATCGCTTTACTATCTAGGGTGGGGTTACTTCATTAATTTCATTATCATCGTTGTCATCAAGTTCATCAGGAAGTTGATATAATTTAGAAACACGATTAGGTTACGACGAATACGTTTGAGTTTGAGATTGAAGAGGTAAAGTTTGTGTGTTTGGATGTTTGGGGTAATCTCCGGTACTACTGATCCAATTTTAATAATTCTTTCACCATTGGAAAGCTACCTTATCCAGAAGTAACATAGGCTATATAATATAGACCCGGTAGGTGGCGCTGTTGTCGACCGGGTATGAAGTCGCGGGAAACTGCTAGTTCATCATAAAATTCGTAATTTCTCATCTTGTTCGAGAAATAAAACGTTCCAATCATACAAAGTTTTCAAGTTATTTATGTCCCGTTGTGAACAATGACCAAAGTCACCGACATAGACTCTCCACTAATCATAACCTACCCCCTAGCAGACATACCGCCACCTGAAGTTCGGCGAAATGTGGCCTGCTCCATAGAAAAGTCAAAACAAAAGTCTGACACCCGACAGCTCTTGTATGGCCACCGAATCCCCAATGTCCCCCTCAAAGGCCGTAAAAGGTTTTTAAAGAACACCCATTTATTGCGGGACCTCCCAATAGTGGCCAGACTGAAACTATGGAGAGAAATTAAACCCCCACCGCCTTACTTCGTCCTATGTCAGGAGCAACTACTGCCTGGGCACTAACTATCATGGCCGGTGTGAAAATCATTAAATCGGCTCCGCATACAGGTAGGTAGATGCAGGCAAAATTTGTGTATGTGCGAATTCAGAGATTCAAATTTAACAACCCGCGACTGTGGTGCGACCTCACAGACTATGTCGCACCTGATAGTCTGCCCTTTATGCCCCACCAACTGTACAAGAGTAGAGCTGAGCGCGGCCACAGGCGGGACAAACATAAACCATTGACACAAAAAGAGGTTAAAAAAAATATATAACCGACTTAAAAAAGCAATAAATATATATTTGAAGTGCAATCGGTTACTTGGGACTGTTTCAAATACTTTTTTTTTTTGCTTTTTGAAGTCGGTTTTTTTTTAAAAAGCCTTTTGTTTTACAATTTTAAGTAACAAGTGCATTATGTACTAATTTTTATATACCTATATTATATTATTTTGCTGAGTTTTACAGCAAGGTACCTACAGGATGGTTATAATAACCATACTAACGGAATCTATACATTCTTGCTGTTCGCCGTTAAGGAGTCCCCTGGTGTATCTTCAAAGTCGAAACCCAGGCCGAAGTCGAAGGCCAGGTCGAAGGCCCAGCTCGAAACTATACTTAACCCAAAGCATAAAAAATCATCAAAAGCAGTTCATAAATTAAGACGTTATAAAAAAAAACACAGACGAATTGTCAACCTTCTCCTTTTTTTAAGTCGTTTCATACTCTAATTAGTTCTATGGCAGGATACCTATAGGATGACGTAATACCTATAATATCTCAATCTACGCATTCGTATTGTATCTTCCAAGTCCAAGGTCCAATACCGGTGAAATTAAAATGTGACGACCTTGGAGCTATACTGAACCCAATGCAAAAACAATCATCAAAATCGATTTTAATTGGCGGAATGATCGCGTAACATGCATACAAAAAAAAACATACAGTCGAATTGAGAACCTGCTCCTTTTTAGAAGTCTGTTAAAATGAAGAAGAACCAACATAGTACCCAGAAAGGTCGCAGGTACATACAAGCTGGATACGTGCAACACATAGCCAGTTGTCGTTACGATGATGAATCATCATCTCTCAACTATGGTGATGATAATCATCATGATGATTTCGGCAGTTACTACGACGGCGAGAAGAGTCAGTTCGTGGTGAGCCGCTACCACGGCAAGGAGGAGGTGTTTGTGGACAGCGTGAGGCTCTGTGGAGACTTCAGCTCAAGGCCGCTCAAGAAGGCCTGCATTATGCTCAGACTGCAGGTAAAACTGTTTACATTCTGCTTACTCGTGTAGAAATAAGCAGGGAAGTGAGCATGGATAGTAGTGCGAGCATTTAAGCTCCATTTTATGTCAGTACGCCAATTATCATATTTATCGTAGTCATATATAGAGAGGCTGACATGGAGAGAAGTGTGAGTGCAGGAAACAGAGAGAATGGCGCGATGGGAAAGCTACTTGGGAGCCGGCACTTAAGCTGAAAGGCGCAGCTGGCCATACATAATGGAGTGCTTATCTCAACGCTGTTATATGGCAGCGAGAGCTGGGTATGTAAGAAGGAGAATGAAAGTAGAATAAATGCGGTGGAAATGCGAGCTCTGCGGAAGATGTGCGGAGTGAAGCTGACCGACCGTATTCGCAACAGCGTAGTAAGAAAGCAAATACGTATGAAAGAGAGTATCGGTGTCATGAGAAAGGGTATGCTCCGTTGGTTCAGGCATATAGAAAGAATGTCCGAAGAAATAATGACAAAACTAGTATACAATGCGAAAGTGGAAGGATGTAGGTACCGGGGAAGACCTTGACTATCTTACCATGACCAAATAGACCGGGTCTTATCTGAAGGACAAGTCAGGAGTCTCCGTAACCGGCGAGCGTGTATGAGACGAACTATGAGAGTAGAGGAAGCCAGAGAGGTATGTAAGGAAAGAGCCTGTTGGAACTCTGTACTCTCTACCCCGTAAGGGATCTGGCGTGATGATATAGATAGATCGTAGTCATATTCTCAATCTGTATTATGATATTGTTACATGTATACTCATTTTTGGTTCTACCTAGTGTAATGTACCTTGTCTCCCACACCCCACAAATGACAGTATATACAGAACAGCTTTTGTTTTAAAGAAGTGGCCGTGGAGTTTCTTGCCTTTCTCCGCTGGAGTGTCTATTTATCTTATCGACGATTATTGGTCATAAAGCACGTCTTTAATGTAAACAAAAATGTCAAAACGTAGCGTGTGTGCCAAACGAGCTCGAAGTACTGCTCCTTTTGTAGACTTTTTCTGACTGGTCTCTGGGGTCTGGGATTGGTCATGCTCACTAAAAAGTCTATGCTTGCAATGACTATTTGGTGCGGGGTCACTTCCTTGCCTCTAATATGGTCGAGGGAGGTGATGGTTGTTTAAGTAGTCGTACTCGTGAACGGGTGCTGCTTGTGTAGACTAGGCTACCCAGAATCCTCTAATTTTTCATTATAACATATATTTAATAATATTATTATTAGTTGTATATCTCAGTCATAAGGCATCACACTGGAGCTGGATCGCATAAATGACTTTATATAATATAAAAATGTATGTAGTTAAATAAAATGATGAAAAAAAATGATTGGAGAATTAGACAAAAAGACAAGCCCACTGAGTTTCTCGTCGGATCTTCTTAGTGGAGGCGGCGTTCCAATCCAGTGGTATATTAGGGTTTATGCATTAGCAGGGTTTATGCAAAATAAACGATTTGAGTTTATCCTTGCGGGGCACGAAGAAACTACAGAGCTCAAACAAGTTCGTTTTGCATCTATCTGTAATAATAGGAAGTATACATATTTATGAATTGAAATCCAAGGCAATAAAGGCCATTTTTCTTTGACAATTTTAAACGTATAAGGACGTTACTTTTTTGTTTGAAAAGTTTGTTTATTTTAAGAAAAACCAGCTAAATAGATTATAGCTAGGTATAGTATTAAACCAGAACGAATGCAAGGATTGTGGTTGGTAACGATGTGCTGGAGCAAGTGAATGAGGTTGTATATTTTGGATGCGCATTCAGTAAGGATGGGAAATACACCGCTGACATAGAGAGAAAAGTCAGTGCAAAGAACAGAGTAAATGGTGCGATGGGAAAGCTACTTGGGAGCCGACACTTAAGCCAAAAGGCGCAGCTGGCTATACATAACGGAGTGCTTGTCCCAACGCTGTCATACGGCAGCGAGAGCTGGGTATGTAAGAAGGAAAATAGAAGTAGGATAAATGCGGTGGAAATGCGAGCTCTGCGGAAGATGTGCGGAGTGAAGCTGACCGACCGTATTCGCAACAGCGTAGTAAGAAGCGAGTGGGTATGAAAGATAGTATCGGTGTAAAGATGAGAAAGGGTATGCTCCGTTAGTTCGGGCATATAGAAAGAATGTCAAAACAGATATACAATTCGAAGGCTCAAGGAGGAACGGCCTCGGCTTGGGCAGTCGCTATGGAGGAGGGCGTATACTAGGTCTCGCCGTGGTGCTCTGCACCGGCCGGCGGGCAAGGGATTCTTCGACCTCGCCGGCGAGGTCGGTGTCTGATCCTGTGTGCGGTATCTGTATCCGAAAGAAGGGATGTAAGGGCATCGGGAGGGTCGGTGAGAACATGCCGCGGACGGCGGTAGCGGCTGATAGGAAAGGAATACAATGCGAAAGTGGAAGGATGTAGGTACCGGGGAAGACTTAGACTATCTTACCATGACCATATAGACCGAGTCTTATCTGAAGGACAAGTCAAGAATCTCCGTAATCGGCGAGCGTGTATGTAACGAACTATGAGAGTGGCGGAAGCCAGAGAGGTATGTAAGGAAAGAACCTGTTGGATCTCTGTACTCTCTGCCTACCCCGCAAGAGATCTGGCATGAGTATATAGTATATAGATAATAATAAACAATACGTAAATATATACCACAGAGCCAATTAGTAGGTATGTATATAGTTATATAGGTAGAAGCTACTAGGTATCTTGAGACATATTATCTTTCACAGTTAATATCTCTATTTCTTTCCCACAGCGTAACCCAACAGTGGGCGACAAATTCGCCTCTCGCGCCGGACAGAAGGGCATCTGCTCCCAGAAGTGGGTAGCCGAGGACCTGCCCTTCACGGAGTCAGGACTCATCCCTGACATCCTGTTCAACCCCCACGGATTCCCCTCTCGAATGACCATCGCCATGATGATCGAGTGTATGGCGGGGAAAGCTGCCAGCTTACATGGGCATGTGAGTATATAATCTTCTATCTACCTAGACCATCACGACAGGTCACTTGTGGGGTAGTACAGGTTTTCAAGTTCCTTACAGACCTCTCACTTCCTCCGCTCTCATAGTCTTTGACTTGACTTGCCCTGAAATTCTTCTTATTCGCTTCACTCTTGACAGAGTGGTTGTGGTCAGGGTTTAGTATTGGTTTTATTAATCTCTTCATTTAGTTCGATCATTTGAGATTCTGGTGCAATTGATGAAAGGATCTCCCGCTGCTAGTGTCCGATCGAAAGTCGATTTTTAGCTGAAGCTGAAGCCGATTAGGCCATCGCCAAAATCTTCACCTACCCGCACTGGGCCAGCGTGGTGGACTATGGCCTAAACCCTTTCAGTTTGAGAGGAGGCCTGTACCCAACGGTGGGACAGTTTCTTAACAGAGCTTATATTATTATTTAAACCTTCGGCCGAAGCCGAATGCTTCATAACCCTAAAATATTTGGGTTAATGATAGGCTAAATTTTTAAAAAGTTACGTTTCTCTGTAATAACTGAACGTGGGATTGAAGTGCCATGTTATTGATAGTAATGCTATGTATTGTTCTCTTATAATTACGCTAATGTTAAAGCGTAGCGTCTACCTGACGAGCTTGGGGTATTGCTGCTTTGTAGACACAATGTGGCTACCGTCTTTGGGGTTCTGGTTTGGTCATGCTCACTATAATGTGTTTGCTTGCGGTGGGTGTGTGGCGCGGGTCAGTCCCGTGCCGGCAATGTGGTCGCGGGGAGCGGTGGCTGTTCCAGCAGTCATACTCGTGAACGGGTGCTGCTTGTGGGGACTGGTCCAACTGGAATCCTTTAGACGCTCTTTACAGATAACATCATTAGATTCATATCTCGATCGTAAGGCATCACACTAGAGGTCATAAACTATTTAATTGTAACCTAAACATTTTATCCACACAATATGATTAAAGAAAGGAAAGAAAAAAGAGTAAGAGAAGTGAATAGAAAAGGCAAGCCCGCTGAGTTTCTTCGCCGGATCTTCTCAGTGGAGTCCGCGTTCCGATCCAGTGGTAGATAGGTAGTCAAATTAGATTTAGAAAAAAATAATGTTAATTGTCTATTTGTAAGCGCCCCCGCAGGGCTTATACAAAATAAATTATTTGATTTTGAATAAGACGATTAAAATTATCTACAACTTGCTTCGAATGATGACACTGAAATAATATTATTTATAATTTATTTACTTAAAAGCATTCATAAGTCGTAAATCGGAATAGATCGTTCAATTTCAAAGCTTCCTAGAAACCTTCGCCGACGGCCAAAACTTCGGTCCATTTTAGCTGAACCCGAAGGATAGGCCAAAGTTGGTATTTATGGCCGAAGGTGGCAGAAGGCGAAGCTTCGGTCGGACACTACCCATTGTCGACTTAATTTGATCTGTCCACTGTATTGGTGACCTCCCACGTGGTCTAGTTCCTTCCACTTTGCCCTGCACAACCAGACGCTCTATGAAGTCGCTGTTACGCCTTGAAACATGACTGAAAAAAAATCGTGAAATTCCAAGGCTTCAATCAGTCTTTCCTCTCTGATTCTATCTATTCTCTATCTCGCTATCGCTATTAATTTTATATTTACACAATTTTAAAAGAAATCATATATCAGAGTCTTCATTCACAATCGTTTACAAAGTCCTCATATTCCACATATAGCTATTTTTTTGTTGTTTTTTTTTACTATCTACAATCGTAATATATCGCTTTATCGTAAATAACGCAAGACCCCAGATACCCCGATAAGATAATTGACAAATTCAATTAGATAATAATTCACAAATTCAATACTAAAACCAAATTTCCAAATTTAACATTTTTTACCCCTTTTATAAACACTTTTATACCCCAATTAACAATGAAACTTGTACCTTTGTTGTAGAAATGCATTTGAAATCTCCGTATTGCTTTGAATTAAGAATAAATTTAATTTATTATAGCGCATTAAGGGAGTAACAGCACTTTTTTGGAAATTTAAAGAAAAAGTTATTAAAAAAAACACCGTCACACCTGTATTCAGAGGTGTACTGAGTACACCCACGTTTCTCCAACGATGTTAGGTCCCATGTAATAGGGGGCGAGCCTATTGCCATATACCGGGCACAATTCCAGACTCCGGACTCATACTGGGAATTTTTTCGTTAGTGTAACTACATTTGTCCGACCTAGGATTTGAACCCAGGACCTGGTGATCACAAAGCGATGCGCTTTGCCACCAGACCAACGAGGCAAAAAAGTAATAAATATTAAAAATAGTTGGAATCAATTCAATTATCGATTTAGAACAAACTACTTTCAGAAGGCCAATTCTCGTAATTAAAAGTGTTCAAAATCCAGTTTCGATCTCATCTCAATCTCATCAACTTTACAAACGGTATTCTCGTAACATATTCGAATCCTTCAATGACATTTACCGAATCGAGATCGGACCGAAACTTGAAAAACATGTAAACGGTATTCTGGTAACGTTTTGAACTAACATAAACTACAAAATTGGTATTCTCGTACAATAACAAACGTCAAATTTGAGATTGAAATGACACTGAAGCTTGACTCAAAGTTGACTGAAGAGAAATTGTAAATAGTTGGTTTTGCGCATAAAAATAAATTTTATTATAAGTTTTTACGCAATTATTTCACGTTAAATGAGTGGATTTGGCTTAAGATGGAATTATCTAATAGCTGCACTACGAGGAGCGTCGGAAAGACGTAGGCAACGCCGACGTACATTACGTGATCGTCGTTTCGCTTCAGACGCCTTTTCCATGAGTGATTCGGAGTTTGAAAAAACTTAGACTCACGAAACCGCTAGCTTATTGACGAGCTGAAGCCCCATATGCCCAGAGAAAGACGTAACGATGGACTGGATGCTGCTGTAAAGGTTAGTTTAAGTACCTAATACCTATACACAACACACATTTTTACACACCCGAGGTAAATACTCAATATATGCAAAATGAAAGCCATATATTTATATATCTATATCATCACGTTAGATTCCTTGCATTGTATATTCTTAAATATTAAAAAATGATTGTAATATTATCTTTTTTTCTAGGTTTTGGTAACACTATGTGAGTGGTTCATACCAAAGTTTGGTGGGACAAAGCATTTCACATGCTTTGCCACAACCTAGTGTGTTGAGGGCTGCGCAGCAAGTGACAGATGCTTTAAACCACCCGGCAGTCTTGAGCAAGTATGTGAACTTACCTCTGACAAGAGAGGCAAGGGAAAGAATTAGAAGCAGGTAAGTTATACTAATCATTGTAATATGAACCTATCTATTGAAATTTGCTAATAATAACAAATGTACGATTTTTTGTATTTTAGATTCTATTCCAAATATGGGCTACCTAGAGGTGTTGGCTGCATAGATGGTACTCAAGTCTCGATCATAAAACCTTCAGAACATGAGGAGACATATTAATGCTATAAAGGCTATCATTCTTTGTATGTGATAAAAGTAAGTATAAATTAAATAATATGAAGCTATAATTATTAAACTTTATTATCATTGATTGTTAATAAAAAAAATCTTGCTTTTCAGATTTGTGATACAGACCAAAATATTCTCTGTGTAGACCCATCCAGACTAAGAGTACCTATGATTCAACTATTTGGAGGGACCCATTAAATGGTTATCTAAATGAGGTCACTGAGGGTGGTGAATCAATTTCTCTTTTAGGTATGTATGTTTGCAGAAGTCACATTATTAGATAACTAATATAAACACTCCATAATGTCACATTTAAATTGCAGGTGATAGTGGGTATTTGTTTGGGTTTACTGAAAATTGGTTTTACCGAAAACATATTGAAGCTCTGAATGATTATAGGGGTTTCAAAAGGGAGATTCAGGTTTGTAAATATAAACATGTTTAACTAAATCAAATAAGTGCTTATTTATTCATATAAAACATATCACTAACAATCTATAATCAAATTATTATTCAACGATGTGTAAACACTTATATGTATTATAAATATAGAATACACTAAACTAAATTATTTCTACTCACTAATCAACAATGGTTTATCTTCTTAACAAATATTAATTAACAATGTTTAAAATTATTACTTTTCTAATCAACAATGGTATATATTTATTAATCAACAATGTTTATAATTATAAAGAATGGTTGTATTTTCAATTTTCCTTTTCGTTCAGGTGTCTGTTAGTAGTAAGGCAGCTGCATTACAAACTTGAGATGACTGCAACAATTGTAAATGCTTGCTGTGTTCTACACAACGTGGCCAATCAGGCTTGGCTTAGAGCGCCAGGACTTCCAGAGCAAGACAGTGACGAGATGCTCATCCCGGCCATACCAGCTGCTGTAAGCACATCCACCGATGACAGGCACAGCAAATAGTCATGCAAACTCTGTGGGCAATTAAAGATAATACATTTTCTGTTTGACTTGTTTACAATAAAATTATTTTAGTGGTTATTATATTGTTGGTTGTATACTTACTCAAAATTGACCTACTTGTCTCCTGTTAGGACAAGGCCACTCGTGCCCTAATTCCCATCATTCCCGCCACTGCTAGTATTCAGTTCAACAGTCTATAAACAAATCACACACATTAGAATATTTCAAAATTTCTTGACAGAGTTCTACATAAATATTACCACCGATATAATATTTACCAATATATCAAGTAGATTATGCCTGACAGCAGGCAACTGAGAACTGCATCCTCCAATAATGCCAATGAAGCGTTCCTCCAGAGGTGTTAAATGGACCTCGTCAGCTGGCCCTTCACCAGTTTTCAGGACTCGCATTTTATGGCTCCTTTGTTTAGCCTTCGTGCGGCTCTTGTATTGATTGTAGTACTAGAAATATAAAACGACACTTTATCAGTAAGAATAGTAATATTGAGCAGATCTAAATAATACATACGATAGATTACTTACCTTTTTCCACTCTTGCGCTGACTTTTGGACGTCTCCGAGGTCGGCATTCAAAATCAAAGCGCACTGAGCCCACAATTTTGTTGAAAGCGCGTTTCCTTCTTTGCCTTGTTTAGCCATAATATTATAATGGAAAACAATGAAATTCAAAACACTTTGTAAACAACATCAATTTTCGCGCGATGTTTTTTTTTTATACCTTATGAATTTTTATGGCTATGGGTACTAGCTCGAGTGCGTGGGGTGGTCATGCACCTAAATGAAAATACCCAATTTTCAGACACGTCAAACGAGTATTAAATGGAAAATAAATCTGAATACGCAAAAATAGAACGAATTGATTATATTTATGGTATTTTTTATTTGTTTATACGTTTATATATCTATTCCTGTGTGAAATATAATTATCAGTTTTTATTTAAAATTACCGACACTTCCGGAACTTGCCTACAAATTGGCAACACCGATATTTATAAGTTTGACATTACAGATAATGTTTTTTATTTAATCTATGGTAGCTGAGAATTGACAAGAGATCGAAAATAGATCGAAATGTGATCGACACTAGATTAGACTGAGATGATACCGAAATCAGACCGAACTTTTAGTGTAACAGAATACCAATTTCGAGTCAATTCAAAATTAAATCTCAATTCAGTCAGGATCCAGTTTCAGTGTCAATTAAATACGAGAATTGGGGCCCAGGTCTTGAGTTTATTCCGTTACACTTTGTATATGAACACGACAGATCCTCGCAATGTAGGCAGAAAGTAGAGTTCCAACAGGCTCTTACACATATACAATTAACACTAGTAACATTACTCTCTGCAGTGCCTACCCAACAAGGGATCTGGTATGATGGTGTAAATAGATAAATTAACATAATTCCCAGGTACACGACGCGACTCCATTCCGCTTCAACGAGAAAGACACGGCGATCAATTACTTCGGGAGGCTTCTGGAAGCCGGCGGGTATAACTACTACGGTACGGAAAGAATGTACAGTGGAGTGGACGGCCGCGAGATGACTGCTGACATATTCTTCGGAGTGATCCACTATCAGCGGCTACGGCATATGGTCTCCGACAAATGGCAGGTGAGATATGTTGCGAATTTTGGACATGGGAAACTACTCACACTATTACAGGAGAGGCAAAACCCCAAATATTTTCTCTTCTAACTGTCTCATAGGTACGTTTTTATGCCATTAGATATTAAAACAGTAATGCACATTTTTAAATATTAGTGGTCGCCCATTGGTCAAAATTCGACCTACTCTTTCATCGTTTGCTGGTTATGTTTGACATTCAGTAAGACTATAGACAAATAATATTAAAGACAAACAATATAAATCTATTCTCAATTTGACCGCAGACTTTTTAACAATAAACAAAAGAGTATATATGCGTGTTTGTGTCAAATACATGGTAGTGTGTGTAATGTTTTTTTTTATTGATTTAATATATTTCTATGCATAATTTTACAAAAATATTAGCATTCTGCACTCCTTCTCTATATAAACTATAAGTGTGGAAAATTTCATACTCCTCCGTCCGCGCAATTTTCGTAAAAAGGGGTACAAAGTTTTTGCTTCACGTATTAATATAATGATGATGATGATTTAAGAGTTACGTATTAGATATGTACAAAAGAAAATATTCAGTTTTTGGCACTCCTGTGAAGTTTGCCATAGATAACGGTGGCTAGTGCCTCATGTAGACGAGTTAAGTTGGTAATCTAGTAGCGAAGTGAGATCCTCGTAGCGCTGTGATACCTTGGAGTTCGCGGGCGACCGCTTATGGGCTCGAGCTTGATATGAGCGACTGTTTGTGTGCTCGAGGTTGATATGGGCGACCGTTTGTAGTCTCGAGTTATATGTGGGTGAACGTTTGTGGGCTCGAGCTTGATATGAACGTCCGTTTGTGTGCTCGAGGTTGATATGGGCATCCGTTTGTGTGCTCGAGGTTGATATGGGCGACAGTTTGTAGTCTCGAGTTATATGTGGGTGACCGTTTGTGGGCTCGAGTTTGATATGGGCGTCCGTTTGTGTGCTCGAGGTTGATATGGGCGACCTTTTGTAGTCTCGAGTTATATGTGGGTGACCGTTTGTGGGCTCGAGTTTTATATGGACGACCGTTTGTGGGCTCCAGTTTGATATGACCGACCGTTTGTGTGCTCGAGGTTGATATGGGCGATCGTTTCTGGGGTCGAGTTTCATATGAGCGACCTTTGTGGGCAGTAGTTCGATATGGGTGACCGTTTGTGGCCTCGAGTTTGATATGGGCGACTGTGTGTGGGCTTGAGTTTGATATGGGCGACCGTTTGTCGGCTTGAGTCTGATATGGGCGACCGTTTGTTGGATCGAGTTTGATATGGGCGACCGTTTGTGGGCTCGAGTTTGATATTAGCTATCTTTTGTGGCATTTTCATATTCGAGCATCTCGGTGCTTCGGAAGGCACGTTAAGCTGTGGGTCCCGGCTATCACGTCGTTACATCAAGTTGGAAACCTTATAGGTGGTTTTTTTGTTTCAAAAGCAGGTGGTCACGAATTTTCTTTTATCAACTAACCGCACTGGGTCCGCGTGGCCCCACCACGTGGACCAATCCAGCAGAGGGACAGACCGATTTATGACGTTCTGTTTGTTGACCAATACATTTAACCATAACGATGTTGGAGTGGGAAACCCTCACAAGGTGAACCGATAAAGGTCTCTGGTTAAAGCTGCATGCGTACAACGTCGTGGCAATCTTTGAGGGAGACCTTATACGACCGTGGTCGTCTTTTGACTAATGATGATTAGGGGTCGGAAAACGTTCGGAATCCTGTTAATAATTACGTTCTTTTATCAACCGGTTAATGAAGAAACGTTATCATATTGAACGAAATTTATTTCGATTGTCGATTAAAACAAAATTATTTCTCGTTCTCGACGGTGCGGTGTCCGTCTTCTATTTTCGACGACATATATTCCTAGTTGTAACGATTCTAAAGGATCGTGACTTTGAGAAAGTCAACGAGCGAAGGCAATCTCATATTAACCGGTTAATTTTGGTTTCAATATCGGTTAAAGTGACGCTAAAAACCGATACTGAAAGTGGAATCGGTAACTTCCAATTTTTCAGGTTTTGAACGGTAACCCCTAACCAGAAAGGAAAATCATTTCGGTTTGAGGTCAATGACCGTAACCGGTTTTAAAAATATATCGGTTCTCGATCCCGAATGAAGATATGACGAGGGTTTTACTCGGCCTCCCCAGGTCCGTACCACAGGCGCAGTGGACGCGCTGACCCGGCAGCCTGTAAAAGGTCGTCGTCGCGGCGGCGGAGTGCGCCTCGGGGAGATGGAGAGAGACGCACTCGCCTCGCACGGGGCCTCCTTCTTACTGCACGACAGGCTCTTCGACTGCTCTGATAAGACCGAGGTAATTATCTATCTACAAGGTGTATCGTTAATACTAGTAAGTAGGCTGCCTCTTCGGTCTAGTGGCAAAGCGCATCGCTTTGTGATCACGAGATCCTGGGTCGGACAAATGTAGTTTTTCTAACGAAAAATTCCCAGTATGAGTCCAGAGTCTGGAATTGTGCCCGGTATATGGCAATAGGCTCGCTCCCTATTAGATGAGACCTAACATCGTCGGCGAAACGTGGGTGTACTCAGTACACCTCTGCCGCCCCCACTTGAGGAATATAGCTGTTGGTTCTGGTGCAAATAATGTATGGGCGCAGAACAATGTCCTTTTGTTATCGCGCACTGAAGGAGTAACAGCATTTTTTGCAAATAAAAAAAAAATTCAGATACAGTAAAAATTATTGGAATTGATTCAGTTACCGATTTAGAACAAACTACTTTCAGGTCTTGCGTTAATTCTGTTATACCTTGTATATCCATCATTGAGGTATTTTGAACTGTCTCAAGATTAAAGTCTTTAGTCAACGTGTGTTGCGAGTGATAACATACGGATCAGAGACGTGGTCTCTAACAATAGGTCTCATAAAAATACTCAGATAGATATGAAAAGAGCTAACCTCGGCGTTTCTCTAAGTCATCGAATCAGGAATGAGGAGAATCGTAGAACCAAGGTCACCGGACATAGCCCATAGGATTAGTAAGCTGAAGTTGCAATGAACGGGCCACATAGCGCGAAGATCTGACGGGCGTTGGGGCAGAAATATTCTAGAGTGGAGACCACGTATTGGCAAGCGTAGTGTGAGACGGCCACCTGCCAGATGGATCGACGACCTTGTGGAGATCGCAGGAAGTCGTTGGGTGCAGGTGGCATCGGACACGCTGGGCTGGGGAGCGATTGGCGAGGCCTATGTTTAGCAGTGGACAAGTATAGTCTGAGGTGATGATAATGATGATATCATCACGCTAGATCCCTTGCGGGGTAAGCCGAAAGTACAGAGTTCTAACAGGTTCTTCCCTTACTACCTCTCTGGTTTCTTCCACTCTCATAGTTCGTCTCATACACGCTCGCCGGTCACGGTTACTCTTGACTTGCCCTTCAGATAAAACACGGTCTATTTGGTCATGGTAAGATAGTGTAGGTCTTCCTCGGTACCTACATCCTTCCACTTTCGCATTGTATATCTATGTTGTTGTTGTCATTCTCTTTGGACATTCTTTTTATATGCCTGAACCAGCGGAGCATATTATAATTAATCAGGTAATTTGACGGACGACTTAGCGCAGTGGTTAAGAGCTTAAGCCGCTCCGCCCACTGTGTCTAATAGTCGCGGATTCGATTCCCGGACGGGACAAATTTTTGTATAACCCACAATTATTTGTTTCAGTCTGGGTTTTTGTGTATGTGATTTTCATGTTTGTAAACGCACCCACGACACAGAAATAAATCCTAGTGTGTAGCTACGTCTTTATAAAAAAAAAGCAAAGAAACATCAACTGGTCATGTTGACCGACTACTCGGATAAGACAGAGGTAGTCATAACCACATTTATACCTCCACCATCATCTTTCTAAAACCGAGGTGATGATAGTTACACTTACGTCACAATCATCAGCTGTTCCAAACTATTTGACTGCTCCGATAAGACCTCCTGCCTCCATCTATCCGCACTAGGTCCCCGTGGTAGAGCATGACTCCCTCACCTCGATTTGTGAGTGAAACCTTTGGGACAGTATAATCTGATATTATTATCTGCCCTGAGTGGAATAATCGTAGGCTTAAGTTCTCTTCTATCTTTTCTAGGCGATTATCTGCACGAAATGCGGCACGCTCCTGGGCCCAATAGTGGGCAACTCTGACGGGAGTAAGGAGGCGTGCCGGCTGTGCGGCGAGGGCCGCCTGGCCAGCGTGGCCATCCCGTACATCTTCAAGTTCTTCGTGACGCAGCTCGCGTGCGTCAACATAAACGTCAAGATCAATTGCTCTCAAAACTTGCCTATCACGGAGTGCTGATATTATTGTATATTAATAGTGTCTAAGGGTTAATAAAATGCTTTATTCAGAGTTCGTTTTTAAATAAATAGTTTCGAATGCTTCATTGGTCGTGTATAGTTTTTCTCTCGTAAAATTCCCAGTATCGATCTGGAATATAAAACTGTGTTTGGTATAATTGAATCAGACACACTCCCCATTTCATTGAGACCTTACATCGTCGGCGAAAACTTATTTTTAAAAAGAGTAACCGTGGAGGTTATTGCCCTTCTTCTCTACAGGAATGACTTTCCAACGGGTGGTAGTCTTAAGTAATCATTTTCTCTTTTTATTATTCATAAGTGCCTTTTGGTATACATAAATAAAAAACTATTGATTTTGATTTTGAAAAGTGAGTGTACCCAGTACACCTCCACCCCACGACTTCGGGAAATATGGGTGTCACACCTCATACCAGACATACTTTTTCATTATTTACTTCTTATTGGTACCAATATAGAGAATGATAGTGAGTTCTTAGATTTACGTAAATATAACACATGAAATAAAACTATTTTTAGGATTTTATCGCGGATTATTTTTGATATTTAAATTCCCGACGTTTCGAGGACTTTGCAGCACCTATGGTCACGGGAAGAATTGAGGTGTAAGACGGCATAAGGCATAAGTGATCCGAACTTTCGTTATTATTTTTGTTAGTCCTATCCTCGCAGAATGAGCTCATGGTGTCTTGAGGCCTTGCAGTGTTATGCTTGGTTTTGAATTTGATTATATTTTGGGCGTCTAAGTCCTTCCCGTAACCATGGGTGCTGCAAAGCACTCGAAACGATGCAAACTTAAAAATCAAAGATAAACCGCGATAAAATCAGAAAAATAGTTTTATATCATGTAGAAGCATTGTTCGTTGTTCCTGGCAAAGAGAATATAATCACTACGTTTTAGTTCCTGGCGGTTCACTGTATAGGACCGTTTAAAATAGACGTTACTACAATCCTACAGACTTTTCTTCAACCCATTACGCTCCCGAGTTAAAAATAGGCGTGAAACGATGATTGTTTTAAATAAAACAAATAGTAACCCTAAAGAAAATGTAATCATTAAAATATTCCACATTGAAAGACAATCACTAGTCTTCGTCCATCGCTTCTGTTTCCTTCTGTTCTTTCTTTTTCTTCTTCTTTTTCTTCTTGGCGCTGGCCTCGGCCTCCACGGCTTGCTGCAGCTCGTCAATGGCTTCCTTCATCACTTCAATGTTCTTTTTAGGAATGTCTCCGGTCTCGTAGAACTTGAGGCGGTCCTCGACTTGCTGGCGGAGTTTCTCACCGAAAACTGTTGATTGGGTTTCTGTAAGGACATAAAATGAAAGTTTATTATGAGAGTATAGATTTGCAACGGTTTCTTATACAAGGTGGAACATAATAAACGCAATCGGTAACTGAATTGACTCCAACAATTTTTAATGTACCTTAATTATATATAAATTTGCCAAAAAATGTTGTTACTCCTGTAGCGCGCTATAATGAACTAAATTTATTCTTGATTCAAAGCAATACGGAGATTTCGAATGTATTTCTAAAACGTATATCTCAATATATACACGTACAAGTTTCATTGTTTTTTAGGGTATAAAAGTGCTTAAAATATGGGAAAAAAATGTTAAATATGGAAAACTGGTTTTCGTATTAAATTTGTGAAGCAAATATCTAATCGGGGTTTCTGAGGTCTTGCGTTATTTACGATACACCTTGTATAAATTTTATACATGATGATTCGGCTTTCGAGGTATCATGAAGAAAGTTATAGGACCCTACTTAAATGTTAAATGTGAAAGTATGAATGTTTAGATTTGTGGAAGGTTACTCAATCAGGCAAAAACGGCTGAACGGATTTGAATGAAATTTGGCAGACAGATAGTTTATCACCTGGATTAACACACGGGCTACTTTTTATCTCGAAAAATGTAAGGTTCCTGTGTAAAGGCGACGCGGACGAAGTCGCGGGCAGAAACTAGTACGTCATAACTTATGATTTTTTTTTCGTTATCAATATAAATTTATGAAGTGAACTCGTATGGGAAAGTGAAAAAAACTAACATAAATATGGGAATATTTGGCGGGAAGTCGAAGAGTGATGTTGTCAATTTGTTTTAATTTCCAAAATTTGTGTTATTTCGACTAATAATGTGTAATGTTGGAGGAATATTAACTATTATGTGTTCTTATGTGTGCATGAGTGAAGGTAACTGTAACAAAGTGATAAAACGTGCCTTTTCGACTTCCCTCAAAACGGCCGTTGCAATTGGTATGTAAAGTGTCCACCGCTTTACTATCCAGGGTGGGGTACTTCATTAATTCATTATCATCGTTGTCATCAAGTTCATCGGGGAGTCGAATTTATGTAAACAAACACGCTTATATATCTCACTGGACACTGGCAAAATACACTTAAAATTAGTGTAAAGCCATAACTTGCAGAAGAAGAAGAACGTAAATTCAAAAAGTTGTACAACTTGAAGCGGACTTCTACTTGCTAACGGAATGTTTTGCTAAATAATACTGACTAGTTTCTGCCGGTGACTTTGCCTGCGTTGACTTTAGACAAGAACATAACATAAACATTTTTCCGGGATAAAAAGTATCCTGTGTTTAACTAATCTACTTAATAAACTATGTGCCAGATTTCATCCAAATCCGTTCAGCCGTTTTTGCGTAATTGAGTTACAAACATCCAAACTTTCTCATTTATAATATTAGGTGATTGCGTCTTTTGCCTAGTGGCATTGCGCATCGCTTTGTGATCACGAGGTCCTTCAAATCCTAGGTCGGACAAATGTAGATTCTCTGACGAAATTTTTTTTCGGGGCGCGCCCCTCATTACATGGGACCAAACATCGTCGGCAAAAAGTGGGTGTAGTCAGTACGCGTCTGCCACCCCCGCTTGGGAAATATAGACGTGACGGTGTTAATATTAATAGGATTGGGTTTCTATAGTAATAGTGTTGACTGGGCTGCCATTGGAACTGACCGGCTAATGTCGCGTACGCTTGGGTGCCGTCACCGGCCCAACCGATATTAGCTCAGACTATAGTCTTTTTCACGAGAAATACGTACGGTGACGTTTGATCATATTCCATTGCATATTGTATTTAAGAATATTGAAGACGTAGAATCCAAAAAATAAACAGGTATATAAAAATACATCAAAAATCTACTTTAATTTTCATTTAAGTGACTGCCTCGTTGGTCTAGTGGCAAAGCGCATTGCTTTGTGATCACGAAGTCCTGGGTTCAAAACCTAGGTCGGCCTTCCCAGTACGAGTCCGGAGTCTGTAATTGTGCCCGGTATTTGGCAATAGGCTCGCCCCCTATTATATGGGACCTAACATCGTCGGCGATACGTGGGTGTACTCAGTACACCTTTGCCACCCACGTTTGGGGAATGTAGGCGTGACGATGGTGAATTTTCATTTAACTTACAGTTACGGTAAACTTAATAAAACTCTAATACTGAGTTATGTCAATTGTAACGATTTATAGATTTTTTTTAATATTAATATACTGAAGCGACGAATCAAGTGATTTGTCAGACGATTTTACTTGCCAATGGCTTGATTCGTAAATAATTAATGAGATAATTTTATTTTGTTCTCTTTTTGTTCCTAAATTATTTTAAATAATAATATCAGCCTATACTGTCCACTGCTGGACAAAGGCCTTCTCTCACAAATCGGGGTGAGAGAGATTAGGTCATACACCACCACGCGGACCCAGTGCGGATTGGTGGAGGCAGTTTTGTGGCCATCTGCTGTTGGAACTTATCAAGCCGCGTTTAAGGCTTCCAACTCGGCTTAACGATTACCATACTACCACTAATGGACCAACAGCTTAACGTGCCTTCCGAAGCACGGAGACGCTCGAATATGAAAATGCCACAAACGGTCACCCATCTCGTGCCGACTGAGTCGAACGCTGCTTAACCTTGGTAATCGGTAAGAACACCGCGGTCGCACAGCGCTACGAGCGCCTCTTTTTATTTCTTTTCTAATTATTTTTATTAATATCGATTCATTTTTCCATGACAGGTGAAAAGGACTAAAATCAATAGACTCTTATGACAGTCTTGAGAATAAACGTGGCAAATAATTTTGTAGCAGTATCAATAAGTTCACATACACAATATTAATGCACGTGTGTGGATATAACTGCAATTTTCTAGCACAGCTCTTATTACCGTAAGGGTATGGGTCAACACCTGCGATAGATCAAAGTGTGCTAAGATTTGACATTAGCTCTATTCAAAGATGATTAAAAGGTATACACAATAATATTGTTACGTTAATTAAACGGTAAATAAATGCCGAATAACGTGCGAAGTACTTTATTAGGCGCTGTACGCACAAAACAATACGTCGAATGCAAGAACACAAGTACTAAATATACACTTGTACTGCTCTCTCTAAACGTAAACCATTATACAAGCAGTCGACTTTCATAACTGTGACTAGTGTTTGCAGATCAGTGGGTATGAGCGCTATTAAAACCCCATCATCTGCATATAGTAGATGGTTTACCAATAAGTCACCCATTTGTTCACCTTCATTCATCGCTTTCAGTCTCTGAAGACTTTTATCGAGATATACTATAAACAGTCTAGCGGACAACACACAACCCTGCTAGACGCCGGCTTCAACGTCAAATGACATGTTACCAGCCACTCGTACGCATGCCTTGCAGTCCACATAGGTGGACTGGACGGATATAGCGGATACCATACTCTGGTAAAATGTCCCCAAAGTCTCTTTCGCACAACTCTGTCAAACACCTTCTCCAGATCCACAAAACCGCAGAAAACTTTCCAACCCACTGCCAGATGCTTCTCTACGATGTTGCGGAGGAAGAAAACTTGATCTGAACATCCCCTTCCGGACCTGAAACCCCCGTTCCACCATCAGGTGAGATAGTAACCAATCTCTATCCAGTCCACAATAAAAAAAAATCTAAACGCTTTTCTTACAGGAGGCCCGCAAGGAGGTGTCTTATCGCCGACTTTGTGGAGCCTGGTAGTGAATTCTCTTTTGAGGATAATCAACAAAGGTCCGTTCTACGGAGTTGGATATGCGGACGATATAGTGATAGCAGTCAATGGAAAGTTTCCAAATACAGTATCGACACTGATGCAGGAAGCTCTAGACAAAGTCACAAACTGGTGCACGACAAATAGTCTCTCGGTTAACCCAAAGAAAACTAACGTGATCCTATTCACACGGAAAAAGGTACTAACAGGTCTGCAAGATCTACATATGTACGGTAATAAAATTAAATGGGCCACTGAAGTTAAATATCTAGGGGTTATACTGGATAAGCAACTGCGGTGGCATGCACATGTTGACCATACCATTGCTAAAGCATTGAGAGTACTGAATATGTGCAGGTCAGCATATGGAAAGACATGGGGCCTACAGCCCAAAATAATGTACTGGGTATACAAAATTATGGTAAAACCGATATTAATGTATGGATGCATCGTGTGGTGGCCCAGAACTAAAATACAAACCTGCAGGGACGATCTAATGAAACTACAAAGGACAGCCTGCCTGGCCATCACAGGTGCATTCAAAACAACACCGACGGCAGCTATGGAGCGGTTACTTAAGCTCACTCCATTACACATCGTCATTGAGACTGAGGCGAGGAAGGCGCTCTATAGACTGGAGAAAACTGGACTATGGAGCATAACAGCGCCAAGCCTTGAACACACCAAGCTAGCGCCACACAAGGAACTAGATGACATTAGGAACATGAGATGTGACAAGATCTTGACCACGTACATGTTCAACAAAAGATTTAGCACCCACATCCCTACCAGGGAACAATGGAAAAGTGGTCTAAACAAGCAAGGTAAAGAACAAATGATATGGTACACGGATGGATCCAAAACCAAGTCTGGAACAGGAGCCGGTGTATATACAGAAGGATACAATCTAAGCCAAAGCATGGGTAGGTTTGCATCAATATTCCAAGCAGAGACCTATGCGATAAATGTTTGTGCAAAAGAGATATTGGACAGACGAATTACAGGCAAGAGAATCTACATTTGTAGTGACAGTCAGGCTGCCCTCAAAGCCATCAGCTCCTATGAGCTAAACTCGGCACTGGCCGTGGAGTGCGCATACCTTCTTGACAGATGTGGAGCGCGCAACACGATTAGATTAGTCTGGGTCCCTGGGCACACGGGGGTTGATGGCAATGAGCGTGCGGATGACTTAGCCAAAAAGGGAGCAATGGAGAAATTTGTTGGTCCAGAACCGTTCATAGGCATACCAGATGGTGCCTACAGAGGAGCGCTGTTCAAATATGCCCAAGAACAACACGGGAGAGAATGGGAAACTAAAACAGGGCTGAGACACTCCAAGGATTTCCTTTCCACATGGTGCGACAGCGACAGCGAGAGACTGCTAAAACATAGCAGACTACCATTAAGGCAACTAATCGGAGCTTATACTGGCCATTATGGCACAAAAGAACATCTACATAAGATGAACCTTTGCAGCGACGTGGCATGCAGGAACTGTGGGACAGAAGCTGAAACCATGAAGCACGTTCTATGCCACTGCGATGCTCTGGCGGCGCGGCGAATGAAGCTACTGGGAGTGGCCTATCCAAACCCAGAGGAATTTCGGCTCTTTCCTCCTGCTGGAATCTGCAGCCTGGTACAGGGAGTATTCGATTCTACAGGTATGTAAGAGCGTTAGGGCAAGGACAGCACAAAAGATCCCAACGGGTCGAAGTGCGCCTGAGGTCTCCTCGGTCCGATAAGCCAATGACAAGATAAGATAAGATACAGGAGGCTGTCAAAATAAGTAATAATACACTAAGGCCTACTTGATTGACTTATTCGAGATTATAACGTTAAATTACATTCAACTTAACGTTAGTTAAAGTCCAGGTAGTCAATAGGTAACGCTACCTTGGTTCGTGCAAATGGGCTTAAAGAAAGTAACTTACCAGAGAAACAATCTATCCGAGAGGCGATAGAGCACTTGTTAGCCAAGTATCTGCTGATCCGTCCCTTGTTCTTCAGGCCCGCGCGGCCAATAAACGTCGAGTGATAAAGTAAGCCGTATTTCGGCGTGTTGGAACGAGTCTTTAGCGCACGGAACAGAGCTTTCTCGGCACCTGAAGAAAAAATAAAATTAATCATTAGTTATTTTCTTTCAAAGTTGCCTAACTAAGTGGCAGCGGTCGGGGCAAATGTCTCGCGGAACTGTCGACGTTTACAGATGGCCATAGGGGCAAGTTTCTCGAGTGGCGACCACGTAAAGTAGTCAACAAGGATATAGACCGATGACCTGGTAAAAGCTACGATGCTGCGAGACCTAGATACATATAACAATAATAATATTAGCCCTGTTAAGAAACTGTCCCACCGTTGGGCACGGGCCTCCTCTCAAACTGAGAGGGTTTAGGCCATAGTCCACCACGCTGGCCCAGTGCGGGTTGGCGAACTTCACACACCTTCGAGAAACTCTTAGGCATGCAGGTTTCCTCACGACGTTTTCCTTTACCGTTATAGCAAGTGATAGTTATTTTTTTACATACCTACGTTAATAACATAGCTTTTGCTAAATACGTATAAGATACGAGGTGACGTGACGGACGATTTAGCGCAGTGGTTAAGAGCTTAAGCCGCTCCGCCCACTGTGAATAATAGTCGCGGGTTCGATTCCCGCACGGGCCAGATCTTTGTGTGATCCACAATTATTTGTTCCGGTATGGGTATTTGTGTATGTGAATTTTCATGTATGTACACGCAACCACGATACCGCTGCCGTATGCGTGAGAGAAAGGGAAGAGTGCTGTGGGTTAGAGTGAGAGAGGAAGAGCATGCCTACCGCTGCCGTATGCGTGAGAGAAAGGGAAGAGCGCTGTGGGTTAGAGTGAGAGAGGAAGAGCATGCCTACCGCTGCCGTATGCGTGAGAGAAAGGGAAGAGCGCTGTGGGTTAGAGTGAGAGAGGAAGAGCATGCCTACCGCTGCCGTATGCGTGAGAGAAAGGGAAGAGCGCTGTGGGTTAGAGTGAGAGAGGAAGAGCATGCCTACCGCTGCCGTATGCGTGAGAGAAAGGGAAGAGCGCTGTGGGTTAGAGTGAGAGAGGAAGAGCATGCCTACCGCTGCCGTATGCGTGAGAGAAAGGGAAGAGCGCTGTGGGTTAGAGTGAGAGAGGAAGAGCATGCCTACCGCTGCCGTATGCGTGAGAGAAAGGGAAGCCAGACAGACTGGCGCCGTTTCGCGTTACGTTACGAAGCGGTTTATCCTCCCATAAGAAGTTATCAATTCAAAAAAAAAATATTCAAGTATCTAGCTTTTTAGCACTAAGTTTTATGTTAAGTAAATAAATACACGATAGTTAATGACTGTCTAGTAAAAAAGTCAGTCCCCATACTGCAATTATTACAAGATACTGAATAGTGGCGCTTTTTTACTACTAATGTCTAATCCAATCCTCTAATTATACGAGAGTTGTAGATGATTTTGTAGCAATATTGATAAGTTCACATACACAATATAAATGCATGTGTGTGGATATAACTGCGATGTTCTGGCACGACCTTTATTACAACAAGCGTATGGGATAGCGCTTGTCATAGATCAAAGTGTGCTGCGGATATAAATAACATGTATAACTATATACCCCACTAATGGGGTAACACTCAGCTTAAAAGAGTGTTGCATTTTGAGTGGTATCCCAAATGAATGATGATGCGTTCAAGAAGCGAAGGGTCCCAAAGCGGGGAAGTGGAAGTACGTCACGAAACTAGTCTTTATTTTATTTGGATAGCTTACAGCTATTACGAACAATATTCAATACTATCATAGTAACTTTAAGCCATTTATAAGCTACCACTATAGCGAAAAAAAAAATGTTAGCAAACAAATGATGAAACATTGAGAAAAAGATAAAACATACAATTAAGACATAGTCGACATGATTCCAAATAAAGTAGCAAAGTGGGGCTTATATTATTATATCAGTTGGGCCTTTCGATGGGCACTACAAGTGCTTTCCGCATACTATTAATACTACCATAAAATAGATCTATATCTACGTTGACCTTATTAATTGCTGCACGAGCTCTAGAAAGAAAACTGTTTTGTTTATAGTTAGTGTGGGCAAACGGTTTGTGTGTGTGTGTGTGTGAATGATCTACGCTGTTGGCCGCGGGGCCTTTATAGCTTCACCGGACAAGAGGGCGAGCGTGCAACCACTCCGCTCGAGCCAGAAGGGCAAGGGGGCAACTAGCTCAAGGGCGCCTCAAGGAGGAACGGCCTCGGCTTGGGCAGTCGCTATGGGGGAGGGCGTATACTAGGTCTCGCCGTGGTGCTCTGCACCGGCCGGCGGGCAAGGGATTCTTCGAGCTACCGGCGAGGTCTGTGTCTGATCCTGTGTGCGGTATCTGTATCCGAAAGAAGGGATGTAAGGGCATCGGGAGGGTATGGGCAAACGGAATGTTTAATGGTTTGTATGCATCATTGCGAGGTGCATATTTTGGAACTCTCAGGAACTTTAGTCGGTACTCAACCCTTCACACCAGGAAAAAGGAAAGTATACCAAAAAATCCAGCTATATCTATGTCTATTTTACTAATAAGATAATTACTCACCCAAGATCTGGAGCGTGGAAGCTGGGTATTTGGCGAGGTTCGTCAACGAGCCCGCTTTAGATATGAGTCTCGCGCCCACCTGGTCACCAACCAGGGTGGTCAGGTTCGGGGCCACTGATTGCATCTTGGTGTGAAGGTACTCTGATATCTGTTTCCTGTATGAAATATTTGAATGTTATGACTCTGCGACGGACAGCTTGGTTTCGTGGCTCCGTACTTTATCCGCTCCACCCCCTGAATCGGGTGGTCGCGGGTTCGTTCCGCACGGGACATCTTTGTGACTCAAAAATATTTGTAAACTTACACACGACGCCGCAATAATTAGGAATTATTAAGTGTATGTGTTTCGAAAAAACCGTTTATAACATTTGCGGAAAAAACCTCTAACGCTTCTGAATTCTCTTTATTATTCTTGTTCTTTCATTATTTTTACTAACGTAAGCGGCATTTTGAAATACTATTTTCCATGTTAATAAACACATAATTGTAAAAATAAAAAAAAAATAAATATTAAAAATAAAGGCACTATTAAATAGTGACTATTCAATAATCTAGCCTCGTTGGTCTAGTGGCAAAGCGCATCGCTTGGGGATCACGAGGAGGTAGGTTCATATCCTAGGTCGGACAAGTGAAATTTTTCTAACGAAAACTTCCCAGTATGAGTCCGGAGCCTGGAATTGTGCCCAGTATATGGCAATAGGTTCGCCCCTTATTACATGGGACCTAACGTCGTCAGCGAAAAGTGGGCGTACTCAGTACACCGCTGCCACCCCCGCTTGGGGAATATAAGCGTGACGATTCTCAAGCTCAAATAATTTATTTAGTATAAGCCCTACGGGAGCGCTTACAAAGTAAATTTAATTTTTTTTTTCTAAATTTAATTTAACTACTAATCTACCACCGGATCGGAATGCAGCCTCCACTGAAACCATCAGGCGAAGAAACTCAGCGGGCTTGTCTTTGTTATTTACCTGTATATATGTGTCAATAATCTAAATGCAACACCACACTATTAGAGTACATAAATATCTTTTTCATTTTACTTGTTAAAAATATACCACTGATTACCTCAATGGTGCAGTGGAGGTGTTACGGAACGCAATATAATCAATCCCAATAACATCATATTCATGTTTTTTTCCAGAGGGGCTTCGGATATATGTCCAATATACGCAGACAAAACGCATATACAATGCGAAAGTGGAAGAATGCAGGTCTCGGGGAAGACCTAAAATATCATACCACGACCAAATAGACCGAGTCTTATCTTAAGTACAAGTCAAGAGTCTCCGTAACCGGCGAGCGTGTACGAGACGAACTATGAGAGTGGAGGAAGCTAGAGAGGTACGTAAAGAAAAAACCTGTTGGAATTCTGTACTCACTGCCTACCCCGCAAGGGATCAGGCGTGATGATATAGATAGATAAGCAGCAGTGTTGGGCACTAATTGTTTAATTGTTCAATTGTAGGACCAAACAATTGAAATTTCAATCGCAGAAAAAATCAATTGCAATTGACGATTGAAAAATTAATTGTTAATTGTAGGGTTCACAATTAACAACTGATCAATGGTAATTGTAAAACGTTGCAATTACAATTGATCAATTGTTAATCGTTTTTTGCATGTTTACGATTAAACAATTAACAATTAAACACAGGACAATATATTTTTAACACATCCAAGATGGCGGACGTGACCTTTGAAGTAAAATGGGTGTCATTTTTGGGGTTTCAGGGAATACTGATTGCAAATATGGCGTGAATTTTTGGATCTAAGTAAAATACGACGATAAGACTTTTGAAGTAAAATATGGGAGTCACATTTTTGATATTAGGGAATGCTGATTACGAATATGACGTTAATTTCTGGATCTAAGATGGTGGATGTGACTTTTGTAACAAAATCAATATGCATGTCACTTTTATGGTTTTGAAAGAAGTTGATAACGAATATAATGTTAATTTTAAAATCCAAGATGGCAGACGCGACTTTTTATGAAAATCGAGATGGGTATTGATTTCGGGGTTTTATGAGATGCTGATTACGAATATGACGTTAGTTTCTGGATCCAAGATGGCGGACGCGACTTTTTATGAAAATCGATATGGGTAACGATTTCAGGGTATTAGGGGATGCTGATTACGAATACGGCGTTAGTTTCTGGATCCAAGATGGCGGACATGACTTTTGAAGTAAACTCAATATAGGTGTCACTTTTAGGGTTTGAGGGATGCTGAGTAAAAATATAACGTTAATTTAAAGATCTAAGATGGCGGACGCGACTTTTGAAGTAAAATCGATATGGGTTTTATTTTTGGGGTTTTAGGGGATGCTGATAACAAATACAACGTTATGAGATGCTGATTACGAATATGGCGTTAGTTTCTGGATCCAAGATGGCGGAAGCGACTTTTGATGAAAATCGATATGGGTATCGATTTCAAGGTTTAGGGAATGTTGATAACAAATATAACGTTAATTTTAAAATCCAGCATGGCGGACGCGACTTTTTATGAAAATCGATATGGGTAACGATTTCAGGGTATTAGCGGATGCTGATTACGAATATGGCGTTAGTTTCTGGATCCAAGATGGAGGACATGACTTTTGAAGTAAAATCAATATAGGTGTCACTTTTAGGGTTTTAAGGGATGCAGAGTAAAAATATAACGTTAATTTAAAGATCCAAGATGGTGGACGCGACTTTTGAAGTAAAATCGATATGGGTTTTATTTTTGGGGTTTTAGGGGATGCTGATAACAAATATAACGTTAATTTTGAAATCAAGATGGTAGGCGCAAATTTTTATTAAAATCAATATGGGTATAGATTTCGGGATTTCAGGCGATGCTGATTACGAATATGGCGTTAGTTTCTGGAAACAAGATAGCGGACGCGACATTTGATGTAAAATCAATATGGGTGTCACTTTCTGGGTTTTAGGGGATGCTGATAACGAATATGGCGTTAACTTTTGGAACCAAGATGGCGGACGAGACTTTTGGAGTTAAATCGATATGGGTTTCATTTTTGGGGTTTTAGGGGATGCTGATAACAAATATAACGTTAATTTTGAAATCCAAGATGGCGGGCGCGACTTTTTATGAAAATCGATATGGGTATCGATTTCGGGGTTCTAGGGGATGCTGATTACGAATATGGCGTTAGTTTCTGGATCCACATGGCGGACAGGACTTTTGAAGTAAACTCAATATAGGTGTCACTTTTAGGGTTTTAAGGGATGTTGAATACAAATATAACGTTAATTTAAAGATCCAAGATGACGGACGCGACTATTGAAGTAAAATCGATATGGGTTTTATTTTTGGGGTTTTAGGGGATGCTGATAACAAATATAACGTTAATTTTGAAATCCAAGATGGCGGGCGCGACTTTTTATGAAAATCGATATGGGTATCGATATCGGGGGTTTAGGGCATGCTGATTACGAATATGGCGTTAGTTTCTGGATCCAAGATGGCGGTTGTGACCTTTTTTGTAAAATTCGATATGAGTTTCATTTTTGGGGTTTTAGAAGATTCTGATAACGAATATAACGTTCATATTGGAATCCAAGATGGCGAACGCGACTTTTGAAGTAAAATCAGTATGGGTGTCATTTTTGGGGTTTGGGGGAAGCTGATAAAGAATATAGCGTTAATTTTGAAATCCAAGATGGCGGATGCGACTTTCGAAGTAACATCAATGTGGGTATGTCATTTCGGGGGTTATGTCCAAGAGCGTGCTCGTTGCGACCCCTGCCAGCCATCTAGGCTGGGTCGTCTCCCCGAGGCGACGCGTGTAGTCTAGGGTACCACTGAGTGGTCGTGCCAGCAAGGGGGTGGGTATCTTGCTGTCCCATCGCCTGGCTTCTGGAGTGAGAGACTATGGCCTGTACTATGCAAGATTCTCTGAGTCCGTTTAAATCCTAAGTCTCACTAGGGTATTTTTGGATGCAGCATACGCTTCCGTAAGCTTGTCGACACACCAGGAGCTTGAGAGTTTTGGGATAATGTCAGGGAACTTTTGAATCTGACTGATGTGCAAATGAAAAGGTGATTTTGTGCGACGACCTGAATAAATGGGTGGGAACCAGGTGGCAATCTTACGACGTTGCTCTAGGTCCTTATGGTGATAAGAGAGTAAATGATGCGGGTAAGCTCATTGTAGATGCATGTTTGGAAAGAGGCCTTCTTGTGTCAAATACGATATTCCAACATAAAGCGATTTATATTACGTGGAGAAGAAATGAACAGAAAAGCATGATAGATTTGATCCTAGTAGATAACCGTCTCCAGAGCAAACTTTAAGATATCCGTGCATATAGAGGTCCCACTCTTGAATCGGAATACTATATCATAGTTACGTGGTTTAGTGGTTTGTTTAGAAGAAGAGGTAATGGCGAGAGCATATACCCTTTCGAGGCCATAAAAGAATTATAATTGAAAAGTTGCAAGAGTGAGAAGAATGTATAAAGATCTGTTCATACAGACTCTGGTTCGGGAGAAGCTTTTGACAGCAGGTACTTCGGACTCGAATATAAATGAATGCTGAAATAGCCTAAAAGAGAGTTTGTTAGAATCCGCGAAAGAAGTATGTGGTTGCTCAAAAAAGCAAAGCACAGCGGAAGTTGGGACGGAGAGTTACAAAGCTTCGTACAAAGTAAGAAGAAAACGTGACAGGACTGTGTTTCTTCTTTGAATGTAAATGACAGTATGACAGAGCTGAAGAAATAAATATACGGCAATGCAAGAGTGCCACCAAAACTTTAGTGAAAGAAATGTTTGAAAGAGAAGAAAGGCGATTGGAGAAGAAAGGCTCGAGGTGATTCGTCAGGCTTAAGCCAAAAGGCTTAGAAAGCCATGCATTAAGGAGAGCTTGTCCTAACGCTGTTATATGGCAGTGACGGTTGGGTATATAAGAAGAAGAATGAAAGTAGGATAAATGCGGTCGAAATTCGAGCACTGCGGAAGATGTGCCGTGATTGACCGTATTCGCAATAGCATAGTAAGAAAGCTTGTAGGTATGAATGATAATATTAGTGTAAAGATGCAAAAGGGTATGCTCCGTTGGTTCGGGCATAAAGAAATTCGGAAGAAAGAATGACAAAACAGATATCAAATGCGAAAATGGAAGGATGTAGGTACCGGGAAATATCTAGACCATCTTACCCCGTTTGATTGGTTATGACGAGTACTATAGACCCTAGGAGTTCCGTTGGCCACCTTCCGGATCCATCATCAGGACGTGGCCGCCATCTGAGTTTAAAGTACTGGTCAAGACAAATCTAACGATCTAAAACACGACGGAGTTTCTAAATCTCGAACCAACCGAGACATGTTGGTCTAGTTTTTTCGACCCGCAAAGTCAATTTGTCTTCTTATGACAAATTGAATTTGTCATAAGAATTCAAGATAAACAATAGCAAACAAGGAGCAACAATAGTGTTAAATAAATATACAACGAAAAATATTAAAAATCAATTTTTATTTAAATTAATGTTCCGATTTAATGACACATAATTAAAATGTTTTCTGTATATTCTTTGAATAGGTTAAGTTGCACTTCAACACGACTCTCTTTTCAAACATTTGATCTGATAATCTATGACTGTTTGGTGAATTGGTCATAGTAGCAAAAGAAAACAATCTTTCAACTGCTGCGGAAGCTGGTAATGGCGTATTAAATTTTATAAAGACTCTTTTTATTTCTGGGTATTTGTTCAGCAGACTTAGTTCTTCACTTTCTTCAGCAAAAAAGTGTAGCATTAATAGCTCAGCCATTGTTATAGGCATGTTAGTACTGGCAGCCGCTGTAGGTGACACATTAATATTACTATCTGAGTCAGCATCAGATTCAAAAAAATTTTCATTACGACTTTTAGTTGCTATAATTTGTTGAGGCTCTTCATTGAGTTCTTTTGAACTAAGGGTTTTAAAAAGATTCTGTACCCTAGTTTGGTCTTGATTATCTAAGCGAGAAAACCACTTATTTTTAAAACAGGGATACGATACAGCAGCTATTGCTGCATGTTCTGCCTCAGCAGTGTTAAGGTTAAAAAACTGTTTAAATCTCGTTTCAACGTTTATTCTATACGCCTCGATTAAAGGTGCACAGTACATCAAATTGCCTCTCCTTTCAATTTTTTGTATTTTTCTTATCAATGCAAACAGACATGGCAATAAAATGCCATAATAGGCATTGGTTTTACTTTGCATAATATCTAGTGCTTCTGCTTCTGGTGCAGCACATGTCAAATATTCTTTCAAGTAATCAAATTCAACATCTTTTATGGGATTACTAATATTTAAAGCTCTATGAAGCTGAAATTTTTTTTTTTGATTTGATAAAATTTGTTGAAGTGAATCATATAGGCTATTCCATCTGGTTTCACCCGGTCGACTTAATGTGTGTTGTAATAAATCTTGTATAATTTCAGCTGTTTTTGGACGACCAGCTGCATTCCATAAAGAGTTGCATTTTTTTAATGCGGTGGTATGTATATGAGATAATGGAGTACCTTTGTCATTTAAAACTTTATTGGCATCAACGGTAGCACATAAGCTTAATGTATGCGCACAGCATCTTATATGGGCACGCAAATAAAATCTTCGGATTCTTCTTCGTCCAGACTTGAGTCAGATTCCACATCTATTTCTTCAAACAAAGAATCTTCTGGCTGACTGGTTTTGTCACAACTGATGTTTGTAAGTTCCACGCCAAAAGCGCGAAATGCTTTTAAATAATTACTGCCGTTGTCAGTAATGGTTGCGACTACCTTATTACTGTTTAAGCCAAATTCTGTATAAATTTGTTTAATTAAATTAGTAATACGATCGTAACTATGAATGCCTTT
The DNA here is from genome assembly GCA_905147815.2 of Phalera bucephala. NCBI lineage: Eukaryota > Metazoa > Arthropoda > Insecta > Lepidoptera > Notodontidae > Phalera > Phalera bucephala. Next base: position 18,114,608 of record LR990630.1, on the reverse strand, counting down.
GAACCGCTGACATGCTAATGCTACTGAAACACGTTTCAAATCTTTTGTGATCCAATGTGCAGTCATACCTAAGAAGCTTCTCTTCTTTCCCGACCAGATATCAGTTGTAGTGCACACGAAATCAACAGCCTTTAGTTCAGATTTTATGGCAGACATTTTTCTTCATAATATATATTTATACGGCGACTCAAACTTCGACGGTTACAACTTTCAAATTCTTATCGGGTATCTTCAAGTTGCTAAACATCTCTAATAAATATAGGTTTTCTATAGCCCCCAATGGGATCATAGAATCAATCAAGAAGTTTATCATATTTTGTGCAAATTTTTCTGGTGTATATGGCTGGACCTCTTCAACTTTTCTTAAGCCCCTAGTCGGTATTTTTTTTTAAATGTATGCACCTTTTTTAATATTTTTCTTTGTTTTTATGTATCTTTTATATTCATTTACATAATCTTGTCCATGTTTCCGTTTGAGGTGACTCAGAAAATTGGATGAACAGTTGTCGAATCCTCTGATTTTAGTAGTGACGGGCGAGCATTTAGTACACAGAGCTGTGATTATATGTGCTGTTGATTCTTCTGGTAAATATTTGTAAAATGTACCGTCAAGTAGTGCAAGACGCGGGGGTGAAGATATCGACGTGATTGAGCTCGGCCCTGAAGACTGCCCATCTCGATCTAACTGTTCATTGATGTCCGTGTCCAACGTGTTAACTGACATATAACTATATTCCTCTTTATCCATAATGACTATAATGTCCAAAAAGTGTGGAATTATTCGTTGAAATATGCGAATATACTTAATAGAAATGAATTTAAGCTCCTACAATATTCCTGTGTGCGCACGATTCACACTCACTTTCTCTATGTTTGTGGAAATTAGTTTAGTTTAAACAACTGCTACTAAAAGTACACACACAAAAGTACTCTGAAGTGAGATCGTGTCGAAATATACGCGATACTTTGCGCTCCGCAAAAAAGTTATGACAATATTTTCGTCCTAAATCCTCAGGCCGAATGAACAGAGAAACGCGGGATCTCAGTGCTCGGGGTATGTGGTGTGCCCTACCACAGTGTAATATAATACAGTAAAACATCTTAGTACTTATGGTCCGAATTAAACTCACGCACACAGACGCGTGCTCTACACGTCGATAGTTCTATTGATATTTAGTAAGTCATGTGGTTTTTAACAAATATACTTATATACAATTTCCGAGTAATCCATCATAAACACTCTCAATAACTATGAGATTCGAGAATACTTATATATAATGAGAATACTTATACGTAAAATGAGAAAACAGGTTTCTTGAAACAATTTTTGAAAGACGAACGATTTAGCGCAGTGGTTAAGAGCTTAAGCCGCTCCGCCCACTGTGTCTAATAGTTGCGGGTTCGATTCTCGCACGGGACAAATCTTTGTGTGATCCACAATTATTTGTTCCGGTCTGGGTATTTGTGTGTGTGAATATTCATGTTTGTAAACGCACCCACGACACAGGAATAAATCCTAGTGTGGGGATACGTTTAAAAAAAAAAACGAAAAAATTGCAATAAAGGTAAATAATATTTAAGCCTAAACATTAAAATTATAAACGTTTTCATTATGCTGTTTTTACACAGTCCCTGTGGTTAATTGTATTATGCTGGACTTATACGAAAAAATACAGGCTTATAACCACTGCAGTAAATAAGTTTTAATAAATGAAAAAAAAAGGTGCTAACAACGTTCTGACGGGGAGTGTTGGTAATTATACCACTAAAACGACTTTGATAAGTTACTGGATAGATAGATACTGTGGCATTACCGACCGACTCTAGTTACCTACGCACGTGCCCTTTGTCGGCTCGTGCCGGTGCCGAAAGGCGACGAGTAACTAGGGTTGCTACCCGTAGTTTATTATAAAGTACGTATCGTGCGTTATTTAGGGTAAGTATATCTTGTACATTATGAGAACTGTAAAGTACTTTTAAGATTCATTATACACAAAGTAGATGAAGTCTGGTGTTAAAATCCGAATCTATGGTACTAGATTTAAGAAAAAAACATTATTACATCTAACTTAAAGAAAATAGTAAAAACTATAAGCACTTCTTAATTCTTACTAATCTATTCAAGTTATTATTGACTGTCAACATGCTGTGAAGGTGTTTAGCAATGATAACAATGACTGAAAAGTTCTAAAAGTAATAATAAATATGTTTTTAAACAAAATAATAAAGTGAAATAAATAATACTTTATTTTGATACAATGTACTTTTTTGCCTACCTTTAAAAACCAATGTACTTAATTTGCTCAAATAAAAGGTGGCAACCCTACTAGTGACGCGCGCGCACTTGTCGGCTCGTGACACTGCCGAAAGGCGAAGTGCGCGCGCGCTTCTTTAAAGTTTAGGTACCTTTTTATAAACAAACATTTGGTTACCACGGGGGGTTGGCAGAGGGGTGCAGTGTATTGGCCGAATTTTGAATGCTTTATGGAACGGGAACTTATAAAATATTCCATTTTTATATGGACAAAATAGAATACTTATTTTTTACAAGCTTTTATTTGCTCCCTGCCTTACTACTGCTTTCTACCTCGTTGGTCTGGTGGCAAAGCGCATCGCTTTGTGATCACGAGGTCCTGGGTTCAAATCGTAGGTCAGACAAATGTAGTTTTTCTAACGAAAAATTCCCAGTAGCAGTCCGGAGTCTGGAATTGTGCCCGGTATATGGCAATAGGCTCGCCCCCTATTACATGGGACCTAACATCGTCGGCGAAACGTGAGTGTACTCAGTACACCTCTGCCAATCCCTCTGGGGAATATAGGCGTGACGGTGTTACTTTTATTTAACTTGCACTGTTCATATGTCTGTCTGTCTTTCCGGTTCAACTCTTCTGATCCTTTTCTCAAGCACTTACGGTATCCGATTCAGCTGAAATTGGCATACGTATGTAAGTTTGGTGACAATACAATAATATGGTACCATGGGGATGGTCTGATGATGAAGTTGGAAGTTGGCCATAGAAACATGTGAACTGGACAACATAATCCCCTCGTGTTTAGGTTGGTTAGTTTGATATTCACAAGTACAAGTAGATTGATATTGGTGTTAAATTAATATGGATATCATTTTTGGGGTTTTTGCGAATGCCGATAAAGAACATAGCGTTTAATTTGCGCGATATTCGTAATCAGCGTACCCTTAAAACCCAAAAACGATGCCCATATTGATTATTCATAAGAAGTCGCGACGCCATCTTTGATCCAAAAATAAACGCCATTTCAGTTATCAGCATCTCCTAAAATCTCATAGATGATTATGTCTTCTTTTGTCTTAAGTCTTTTTAGAAGGCAAGCATTCACTCAAGCTTCGTACTCCCGATTCAAGCCTTACAACACCAGACAGAAGTGTACATTGTATACTCCCACATTGCGCATACGTTAGGTGTGCTTTTTTTTGATGATTAATTGTTAATTGTTTAATCGTAAATGTGCATAAAACGATTAACAATTGATCAATTGTAATTGCGTTGTTTTGCAATTACAATTGATCAATTATTAATTGCAAAACATTGCAATTACAATTGATCAATTGTTAATTGCATAACACTGCAATTACAGTTAATCAATTGTTAATTGTCAATTGTTTAATCAATTGATTTTTGCCCAACACTGTAAGCAGTCGACACCTATTAGTCATCAGCGAAATGTTCGATATACATATATGAGTACATACCTGTAGTTACTCAAAGCGACAACTCTGCCAGCAAACATCTGTATATTAATCAAGTCGACAGGCGATATATCCATGCCCATAGACATCTTCGAAGCGTCAATAATAGCTTGGGCTTTCTCCGAATCCCCCAGGATCTCTGTCAGGGGCTCAACCGACTCTTCGCTGAGGGTCTTCCGGTCCTTGATGTATTCTGCGCACTTGGTGTAGAGATGGTTTTCTGGGACTATGGCGACGAGCTCTGGGAAGTGGTACGAGTACCATTCTCTGTAGGAGAAGAGAAGTGGTTAAATTCTGTGGTACTTTTTTCTTTTTTATAAAAAACCTTTGTCTTTTTTATTAAAAAAAGTGCGTTTACAAACACGAAAATTCACATACACAAATACCCAGACCGCAACAAACAATTGTGAGTCACACAAAGATTTGTCCCGTGCGGGAATCGAAACCGCGAGTATTAGACACAGTGGGCGGAGCGGCTTAAGCTCTTAACCACTGCGTTAAATCGTCCGTTTTTCGTCATTGATCAGACCTACCGTGAATTGAAGTTCTTAGATTTACGCGAATATTACACACTAGCAGTTTCCCGCGACAACCCGGTCTATGTTATATCGCCTATGTTACTTCTGGATAAGGGTAGCTTTTCAATGGTGAAAGAATCATTAAAATCGGATCAGTAGTACCGGAATTACCCCGAACATCCAAACTCACAAACTTTACCTCTTTATAATTTTAGTATAGATGAAATAAAACTATTTTTCGGCTTTTATCGCGGTTTATTTTTGATTTTAAGTTCCCGAAGTTTCGAGTGCTTTGCAGCACTTGTGGTCACGGTAACACTATTTTTACATGAGAGTCCTTCCCGTGTAAAAATAGTTTTATTTCATCTACTGTGTATGGATAAAGCCCAGGGGTGTCTTCTATGAAATTACCTGATCCTCATAGAAAACGTGTTGACATCTTTGTCGAGCTGGTCCAACAACGCGATGGACTGGATGATCATGTTGTCTACTCGGTGCACGTTGAACTTGACGCGCGCGCGCGAATACGAGTGGCCAAGACCGAGCTGCGCAACGCTGCACGCCTTCAGGGTGAGGCCTTTGATGAGCGCGTGGAAGTGATGGCGGATACCTGTAATAAATATGAAATGTTTCTATACAATTATTTCAACATTTAGTTTCTAAGAATTAGTTCATTAAAAGGCATTTTGGCCGGTATAATGGCAACAGGCCCGCCCGCTATTACATTGAAACCTCTAAAATCGATAGTGAAGAATGAGTCTACACAGTACTGCCGCTGGTAACGGAATATAAGTACAGTACCTCTCAGTCCTTCTCCCTTGGGAAATATAGGCAAGACAGTGTTTAATTATCAGACAAATCAAGGCTTTGGAATTAACAGCCACTATGAACCATTAGACCAACCCCTCGGGTCGATATCGATATCAACCCCTTGGGGTCGATATTGGCTCCCCAGGAGTCGACATAAACGAAACTGATTTTGTGGGTCGACGAGGTCTAAAAATCGACCCCTATTAATTAACACAAGTTCTTATTTGAAACTTTCAAGATACTGTATAAGTTGTACAAGCGTACAATCTTTCAGGTACGTTTTGACTTGCTCAGTATTTGACGCATGTGTGTGAGTGATGTACGCTGTTGGCCGCGAGGCCTTTACAGCTTTACCGGACTTTTGACGCATATACGCGATTTAACACGAACGAAATCATGATCAAGTTCAAGCCCAAACATACTCCTGACATTTTACTATATAACAAGCTTGCACTAGGTTGAAAGTTTATTTGCGTTTTAAAATCCGTTGGGGCTTGATGATTGAGTGATTACATAGCTAAATAAGGTAAAATAATTTTTTTGAATAAGAATTTACAAAATGCTGTTACCTACGCGCGTTAATAGCGTAACCGTACATTTCTGGAGTTCATGAAAAAGTAACAGGGTAAGTAACAAAAAACCTTTTAATATAAGTATTTTTTGAAATTACTTTAGGAAAGTTGTTACTTAAAATTATAAATGTTCAGTTTTCTTTGTTTTGGTTTTTTACGCTGATTGGTAACAATACAAATGTTCTATACTGTGACTATATCCAAGTTTATCAATGAGTAAGTTCGTGAGCATACCTAAAAAACATCCAATACCTAGTAATTAAGTTTTGCCCAACTCTGGTTGGGTACATCCAGTTTTCGCCAACAATGTTAGATACAAATTAATAGGGGGACTCTATTGCCATGATATGGGTACAATTCCAGACTTTCAAATGATACTAGGAATATTCAGATAGAAAACCAACACAGTCCAAACAAACATTTACACCCTGGACAATGTGATAAACACGGTGTATCGGAACTGACGCAAAACCTCAGACACCCCATTTAGATAATTGCTTCACAAATTCTATATGAAAACAATTTTCCAAATATAGCATTTTTAACAACTTTTTAAGCACTTTATAAAAAACACAACACACACCGTCACGCCTATATTCCCCAAGCGGGGTAGGCAGAGGTGTACTGAGTACACCCACGTTTTGCCGACGATGTTAGGTCCCATGTAATAGGGGGCGAGCCTATTGCCATATACCGGGCACAATTCCGGACTCCGGACTCGTACTGGGTAGTTTTCGTTAGAAAAACTACGCTCGTCCGAACTAGGATTTGAACCCAGGTCCTCGTGGTCACAAAGCGATGCGCTTTGCCACTAGACCGACCAGGCAGTCAAAGCACTTTATACCCCAATTAACAATGATACTTGTACATGTATGTGTGCATATTGAGAAATACGTTTTAGAAATGCATTTGAAATCTCCGTATTGCTTTGGATCAAGAATAAATTTAGTTTATTATAGCGCACTACAGGAGTAATATTTTTGCAAATTAAAAAAATATTTAATATACATTAAAATTGTTGTAATCAATTCAGTTATCGATTTAGAACAAACTACTTTCAGGTCTTGCATTTATTATGTTACACCTTGTATATGCCAGTAGACCAATGAAGCAGTCAAAGGTGTCATTGTACTAAATATTGATTAAAGATATATTTATTTCAGTTTACCTCTGATTATCTCGGGAACAGCTCCAGTGTGTGAGCAGGGTATCTCCAGGGCCTCGCTGATGGCAGCCCCTAGCTTGGGGTCCAGCACGCCGAGGGTGCATTTTCCACGCTTCTTGCGCTTCGGTAGGGCACCCTCCAGAAAGAGGTTCAAATCCTCAGGTAAGATTCCTATGAATAAAGAAATTTGATAAAAAATGGTAATATTTTTTTACCATTTCTTAGATTCTTATTGAAGGCTTATATCTATCTATATCATCACGTCAGATCCCTTGCGGGGTAGGCAGAGAGTACAGAGTTCCAACAGGTTCTTTCCTTACATACCCCTTTGGCTTCCTTCTCTCTCATAGTTTCTCTCATACAAGCTCGCTGGTAATGGAGACTTAACTTGCCTTTAGATAAGACATGATCTATTTGGTCATGGTTAGATAGTCTCAAGCCTTCCCTATATCTACACTCCTTCCACTTTTGCATTGTATATCTGTTTTGTCATTCCTTCATCTGACATGACCGAACCAACGGAGCATACCCTTCTCATCTTTACACCGATACTATGTTTCATATCTACACACTTTTTTACTATGCTGTTATGAATATGGTCAGATACACTCCGCAGAGCTCGCATTTTTGCCGCATGAAGGTTTAAAGCATGTAGTTTATGTGTTAAGCCAGAAGAGACATGATTGACTGATATACACCTGCATGAGGCGACACTTAGTATATACCCTCCCCAAAGCACCAGCCCTAGCTGAGGCCATTTCTTTTTTAGGTGCCCTTGAGCTAGTTGCCCCCTTGCCCTTCTGGCTAGAGAGTAGTGTTTGTTTGTGTATCTTGGATGTGCCTTCAGTAAGGATAAGAAATACACCTCTAACATTGGTAGAGTAAATGGTATAATGAGTTTATAGTGTGGCAGAGTGTGCAAGCATTTTGGGACTTAGAACAATTTTACCACCCAGTGGGATGTGGGAGTAGTAATGTGGGGTAGCCCCACAGGTCAGGGCATTGACTTTGACCTCATTGGCGAAGTTACGGTCAAGGTCACTGTGTATGAGCAAGATACTTGGGTGCCGGTACTGACACAGCTGGCCATACCTACACAACGGAGCACTTGTCCCAGTGTTGTTATATGGCAGTAACAGTTGGATGTGTAAAAAAGAGAAAGAAAGCACAATAAATGTGATCGAAATGCGTGCTCTGCGGAAAACTCTGACCTTACTTACCTTCAGAAATCGCATTTATATTTTCCAAAGCAAGCACCGCAGACTTGAAAGGTTGGAACGCAATCAGCGTCACAACAGAATTAAACCTCTGTAAATCTGTTACAGATTCTTCAACTTGAGGCAAAAACGCGGCTAGCTCTTCAAACTCAGCCACACGGAAGAGCGCAAAGCCCGCGCTGTGTTCGTACAAAACGAACAATTTACTCTGCAAAACAATTCAACTTTAGCACTTCTTCATACAAACCATACAATTTGGGTTAAATGTGAACGTTTGCGCACCATTTTGAATTGAGTTTGTAGTAATTTAATTTACATTTTCCGAAATGAACAGACACGTGTATATTGTTTGCTCCCACGCATAAACGAAAATATTTTTGTAGGTTATGTTAGTAGGGATGCAAACGATACATCGATGTTTTAAAATATCGAGGTATCGTTCATAAAATCGATGTTAAACTACAAGAAAACGTCGATACATCGATCATTAAGAACGATGTTTTATGAACGATATTTTATTGCAGCGCCATCTCTTTGTACGCAACTATCATCTGTGTCACGTCGCGCCAATTCTCTCTCGCGTCGCGTACTGTATGACGAAAAGTTTAGCCCTTCAACAGTGGGAGGGGAAACAGAAATTCTAATCAGAATTTTTTCCTCCTTACTGGGCTGGAAGCGAAAGAAAAACTTAGAATGCCCCAGTAGCCTTACTTTTGCTAGGCTGGTGGTAAGAGTCCACCAAAGGTAGTAACGTCATCCGATCAACGACCAGAAAAGGAAAATTTGAAACAAACCCTATACCAACCCATCTGGCCAGCGTGGTATAGTAGGCCAAAAACCTCTTAACATGTTAAGACACCAAACGCAAAGGCCCCCAGTTCCCGGTAGTCCCGCTGTCCGTTGCCACGGTAGCGGTCGCGGTAACAGCGAGGCAGGGGGTGCGAAGAATCTCCGGGCTACGACACAAGGCTACCAAAAACACCTGACCCTGGCTACGTACAATGGACGCTCTCTACGGCTGGACCAACACCTCACTGAACTCGAGATAGAACTAGGTCGCATAAACTGGCACATATTGGGGTTATCCGAAGTCCGAAGACAGGGCGAGGACACGATAACCCTTGAGTCAGGCCACCTGTTCTACTTTCGGGAAGTTGATCGGCCCTCTCAGGGCGGTGTCGGTTTCCTGGTCAACAAAGCTCTCACTAACAACGTTGTGGAAGTCAGCAGTGTGTCGACACGGGTAGCGTACCTGATAATTAAAATCACCAACAGGTACACCCTGAAGGTGGTACAGGTTTATGCGCCGACCTCGGCATACTGCGACGACATATTCTTTAAGAAGAAGCCTCATAGAAAGTGGACATGGCGAAGCCCCGACACTGTGACGAGGAACGAGATAGACTTCATCATGACTGCCAGGAAGTCTATATTTAGAGACGTCTCCGTGATCAACAGGTTAAACACCGGCAGCGATCACCGACTTGTCCGAGGCGCTCTAAATATAAACTTCAAGGCCGAAAGACGTCGCATTTGAAGCGCAGTTGGTCTGAGAGTAGACCTCACTACTCTCAGACCAACTGCGCCTCAAATAGCTTTAGGGTCCGAAAAGTTTCACCTGGAGCTTCAAAATCGTTTCGACCTGCTGGAAACCAAAGGCAATGTTGACGAGAAAACCGACACAGTGGTCAAAATGCTACAGGATGTGTCTCAAAGGGCGTTTCCCGGCAAAAGCGGTAACAGAGAGTCTAAACTCTCGCTCGAGACTCTCGAACTTATGAGGCAGAGACGGGAAATGTCATCCACGCAGGCGTCTTCGCCGGATGGGAGGAACCTCAACCGGAAGATCCGGAAGCTGGTGCAACGTGACCTCCGATGTTCCAACACCCGCACTATCGCGGCTGCGATTGAACAGAACAGAGGCACCAAAGTCTTCGCTCGCCAGCTAGGTAGATCCCATCTGACGAAACTTAATACAGCGGATGGCAAAACCGTGACCTCCAAGTTCGAGATACTCGAGGAAATTGACAGTTTCTACAAAGACCTGTACGCATCACGGAAGGCTAAACCCTCGAGCCCCAGCGCTGACGACCACAGAGCCCCACTAGCACGCCACCACACGGAAGACATCCCTGATGTCAACCAGGACGAGGTCAGAGTGGCTCTCGAGCAGCTCAAAAATAACAAGTCGCCAGGCGATGACGGAATCACCACTGAGCTCCTAAAAGCAGGCGGGACTCCAATCCTGAAAAAGCTAGCGAGTCTCTTTAATTCCGTCATCCACCAGGGCTTAACACCTCGAGCGTGGAGCGGGAGTGCGGTGGTTCTGTTCTTCAAAAAAGGTGACAAAACCTTGCTGAAGAACTACATACCCATCTCACTCCTGAGCCACGTCTACAAGTTGTTCTCGAAAGTACTCACAAACCGCCTCGCCAGAAGACTTGACGAGTTCCAGCCACCGGAACAAGCCGGGTTTCGAAAAGGCTACAGCACCGTATACCACATCCATACTGTTCGGCAGATTGTACAGAAGACCGAAGAGTACAATCAGCCGCTGTGTATGGCTTTCGTGGACTACGAGAAAGCCTTCGACTCCATCAAAACCTGGGCGGTTTTGGATGCTCTGCAACGATGTGGCATCGATTGGCGCTATATCGAGGTGTTAAGATGTCTGTATGATACCGCCACAATGACCGTCCAGCTCCAGGACCAAAAGACCAACCCGATCGAGCTGCATCGAGGGGTAAGACAGGGGTATGTAATATCCCCCAAGCTCTTCACCAATGTACTCGAAGACGTCTTCAAGACGCTGGACTGGACTGGGCGGGGCATTAACATCAACGGCGAATACATCTCACACCTTCGGTTTGCCGATGATATCGTCATCGTGGCAGAGTCACTGGAACAGGGTTGTTCGGGAGTATGTCTACCTTGGACAAGTTATCCAATTTGGTAGGAACAACTTCGAGAAAGAAATCGACCGCAGGATCCAATTAGGTTGGGCAGCATTTGGCAAACTACGTCACGTTTTCGCTTCGCCTATACCGCAATGCCTGAAGACTAAAACCTTTAACCAATGGGTTCTACCTGTTATGACTTACGGGGCCGAGACGTGGACACTCACAGTGGTACTAGTCCACAAATTCAAAGTTGCACAGCGGGCTATGGAGCGAGCTATGCTCGGCGTCTCTTTGAAGGATAAAATTCGTAACGAGGTAATCCGACAAAGAACCAAAGTTACCGACATAGCTCGCAGACTCAGTAAGCTAAAGTGGCAATGGGCTGGTCACATCTGCAGAAGGACCGACGGCCGAGGGAGCAAACGAGTCCTAGAGTGGAGACCGCGAATTGGTAGGCGTAGGGTGGGACGGCCCCCAGCTAGATGGACCGATGACCTCAAAAAGGTCGCTGGCACAGACTGGATACGGAAGGCGGCGGACCGTGTGCAATGGCGGGTGTTAGGAGAGGCCTATGTCCAGCAGTGGACTACGATAGGCTGATTGATTGAATCAGAATTTTATATAAAACCTTTTATTTTTATAATCTATATTATTCTTTCTTTATTCTTTATTGTACACGTTTAATTATAATTTTTCTAATTGGAAAAACTAGCATTTAATTGGAAAGTCCTTAATTTAAGGTATTTAAAAAACATCAAGACAACATCGATATATCGTTCATAAGCATCGATATTTTGAACATCGATGTTTCAGTTCTAAAAACAACGATATTTTGTTATCGATGTTTTTTATTAACGATGTTGCATCCCTATATGTTAGTCCACAGACTAGGTTAAGTCGTTCCTTTATCAGGAAACCGCAAAAATAAAAATATACATTTGTATTTTACAAATTATGCAATCTGTTAGAAATTTACGCTATACCTTGATAATTTATTTCAATATAAATGTTTGCAAGAGCATTTATATATAGCGGTGGAACCGATATATTAATATTCGCAAAGATATTAGTAATATCAGGTGTATTCATGTATTAGTAATCTGACGGATTCTAATATACTAATATTCTGATATTCTCTTTATTCATACAACGACCTCCTAACTACAGTCGATTCATATTCATATTAGCATACGTATCACTATCGGCACCCTAATACTGGCTTTCATAAATATTCGTCGAATCTTCGGGTATTCAATATCACAACGGATGCGAGCGAGCGAGAAAGAATACATAATATCTTTACCCCTCGTTCTTAAGAACGCTTATTCAACGCGCGGTGGTGAAGCACTATAAGTGCTTTTAAAAAAATGTACTGTTAGCCGTTTGATTCATTTCAGCGTTGGTTACATATAGAAAGGGGTGGGGATTAATTTGTGATTCATTTATTATGACAAGGCGACCGCGGGAGCAGTATTTTTAAATACAACGATGCCGCCTTTAACTTTTTTAGTTTTAATTAATTTAAATTCATTTATATTAATAAAATTATTTACCATATTGTCATATTAGTTTCATTTCATGATTTCTCCAATACGATTGTGTTACAAGTTAACTATGTCTATATCACTATAAGATAAACGGAAGCAACACTTTGTTGTTTAATTATTTTACATATACATAAATGTTATAAAATATTGAGATAATATTTTGCTGCAATGTTATTATTTTGGTTCTGAAAACTATCAATACATAATCTATAAATAAAAATATAAGGTTGACAACGGAGTTAAAAGTATTGATACCTCGGGGTTCAAACGGCGTAAAGGACATTTTAGCGGAAATGAGTTTTTAACCTTATCACAATAATGATAATGTTAAAAACTCATTTTCATCAAAATGTCCTTTACGCCCTTTGAACCCCGAGGTATCGAAAGTACACTTGTAAACAGATTCAAGTGGATTTGGTGAACAAAACTTAACCTTTTAATTTTTATTCATTTCTGAGTGCAGTCTTATAGTGTAACGTGTTACATATTTGTTATTATTATAACTATTATATTATTGAGTTCTTAAATTTACGCGAATATTACACATGAAATAAAACTATTTTACGGATTTTATTGCGGTTTATTTTTTATTTTTAGTTCCCGACGTTTCGAGTGCTTTGCAGCACCCATGGTCACGGGAGGGACTGAGGTGTTAGACGTCCAATAGGTATAGTTGTTCCGGGGTACCCTCAAACTTCTTAATTAATTTTGTTGTTGTTGGTCCGATCTACGCAGAATGAGCTCACGGTGTCTTGAGGTCTTGCAGTGTTATGCTTGGTTTTGGATTTGATTATATTAATTACCGGATCCCAAGACGATGGAAGCACCCAGCCATCTTCTCTATTGAAATTAGGATGTTTTTTAATTTCAATAGCCTCGCGAACCATCCTTGGTAGGAATCGGTGTTCTTTCACGAGGATTTGTGGTCTATCAAATCTGATGTTATGGCGGGTGCGGTCAAGGACATGTTCACAGACTGCAGACTTCTTTGAGCGACGGTGTTTTAGGTCAGCTATGTGTTCTTTAACCCGAGTTTTTACCGGTCTTTTTGTTTGTCCTATATAAGAGAGACCACATTCACAATCAAGCTTGTAAACTCCTGCATCTTGTATAGGAATCTGACACTTGACAGATGGTAAAAATTGACTGATATTCTTCGGCGGCTTATAAAATGTTTTAATCGAAGCACGCTTCAAGATGTAGCCAATCTTGTCCGTGACTCCTCTCATGTAAGGTAGTACAGCAGGGAGACGCTCAACTGTAGCTGGTTTCACTCGGTCACTGTGACGTTGGCGTGGGACTCGAAGCTTATTGTCGTGCAGGACTTGCTTGACATGTTGAAGCTCGGCAGCCAGATGTTTCTTGTCACAGATCCCTTGTGCTCTCTGAAACAAAGATTTACCCACGGTAGCTAACTGTGTTGGATGGTGGTGAGATTCACCGTTTAAGTACCTATCAGTATGGGTCTTTTTACGATAAACCGTATGGCTTAAGGTGTTGTTGGGGTTACGGATTACTAACACATCTAGGAAAGCTAGGGAATTATTTGCCTCCAACTCCATTGTAAACTGAATTTTAGGGTTAATGGAGTTAAGATGATTTAGGAATACATGAATTTGGTCAGATGGTAATATTGTGAAAGTATCATCTACGTACCGCTTGTAGAAACTTGGCTATACAGGTGAGGTACGAAGGGCTGTCTCCTCAAAGTCTTCCATGAATATATATCGGCAACAATGGGAGATACAGGGGAGCCCATCGCCACGCCATCTACTTGCTTGTAGAACTGCTCCTTCCACAATTAGTAGCCAGATGTAAGGCAGTGTCTCAATAGTTCTAAGTATTCCGCTGGCATGTTGTTCTCCGCTAGTTTCCTTTCTACAATTTCGACACAGTCTTGTACAGGTAGGCATGTGAATAGTGACTGGACATCGAAACTGACCATAGTTTCATTGTCAGTAAGATGTAGATTTTTGATCTCACTAACAAAATGCTCTCGGCACTCAAAGGACACACCAGAGCACATGTTAAGGATTCATACCATTTTGTTGTAACAACATGCCAGCGGAATACTTAGAACTATTGAGACACTGCCTTACATCTGGCTACTTATTGTGGAAGGAGCAGTTCTACAAGCAAGTAGATGGCGTGGCGATGGGCTCCCCTGTATCTCCCATTGTTGCCGATATATTCATGGAAGACTTTGAGGAGACAGCCCTTCGTACCTCACCTGTAAAGCCAAGTTTCTACAAGCGGTACGTAGATGATACTTTCACAATATTACCATCTGACCAAATTCATGTATTCCTAAATCATCTTAACTCCATTAACCCTAAAATTCAGTTTACAATGGAGTTGGAGGCAAATAATTCCCTAGCTTTCCTAGATGTTTTAGTAATCCGTAACCCCAACAACACCTTAAGCCATACGGTTTATCGTAAAAAGACCCATACTGAGAGGTACTTAAACGGTGAATCTCACCACCATCCAACACAGTTAGCTACCGTGGGTAAATCTTTGTTTCAGAGAGCACAAGGGATCTGTGACAAGAAACATCTGGCTGCCGAGCTTCAACATGTCAAGCAAGTCCTGCACGACAATAAGCTTCGAGTCCCACGCCAACGTCACAGTGACCGAGTGAAACCAGCTACAGTTGAGCGTCTCCCTGCTGTACTACCTTACATGAGAGGAGTCACGGACAAGATTGGCTACATCTTGAAGCGTGCTTCGATTAAAACATTTTATAAGCCGCCGAAGAATATCAGTCAATTTTTACCATCTGTCAAGTGTCAGATTCCTATACAAGATGCAGGAGTTTACAAGCTTGATTGTGAATGTGGTCTCTCTTATATAGGACAAACAAAAAGACCGGTAAAAACTCGGGTTAAAGAACACATAGCTGACCTAAAACACCGTCGCTCAAAGAAGTCTGCAGTCTGTGAACATGTCCTTGACCGCACCCGCCATAACATCAGATTTGATAGACCACAAATCCTCGTGAAAGAACACCGATTCCTACCAAGGATGGTTCGCGAGGCTATTGAAATTAAAAAACATCCTAATTTCAATAGAGAAGATGGCTGGGTGCTTCCATCGTCTTTGGATCCGGTAATTAATATAATCAAATCCAAAACCAACCATAACACTGCAAGACCTCAAGGCACCGTGAGCTCATTCTGCGTAGATCGGACCAACAACAACAAAAATAATTAAGAAGTTTGAGGGTACCCCGGAACAACTATACCTATTGGACGTCTAACACCTCAGTCCCTCCCGTGACCATGGGTGCTGCAAAGCACTCGAAACGTCGGGAACTAAAAATAAAAAATAAACCGCGATAAAATCCGTAAAATAGTTTTATTTCAACTATTATATTGTATGAAAGTTCATACAAAAATAGCGATAGTGTAACAGTTAAAAGTAAAATTTTACTGAAGTTAGGTATAAGTGGTCATATTTTAGTGAGATAGGTATGTACGTAAAAAAATCTTTTATTATAAATATGAAGCGAGCTAGAGTAAGCGATGTTTGGCATTATTTCATAGTTGATTCCGAACAAAATAAGCTTGGAAAATGTACTATTTGTGTCAAAATGTAGCTTTAAAGGAATTGTATCTAATTCCAATAGACATTTGAAACTAAAAATTGAATTTTTGCTACGAATAAAAATGCAATTCAAGAACATAAGCTTATTCCAGTGAAGCCAAAAACACCTCAAATAAAAATATAATAAAAAATGAAAATATCATATGTTGCCAGTTATCTATGAGGGAGCAAACACTTTGCTCTAAGGAGTACACATTAAACAACTTGTTAATCCAATAATACCAATATCAATGTCAAATTAAAAGATAAATATAACCTTCATAATAAAAGATATCAGTAATATTCAAATATTAGTTTAAGTATTATAATATTACTTGACGAATATATTCATATCACTGATACTGAAAAATATCGGTATTAACCCATCTTTATTTATATAAGACATTATAAAATGATATTATAGAACGACTACAAACAAACCTAAGCAATGCGTATAACGTAACGTTTCTAAGTAGTTTCGTAGTTTCAATCGAATGATTCGACTAAATATAAAAATAGTATCGGGTATGACGAATTATAAAAATGTGCGAATGTAGCACATGAAACAGATAAGTATTTTTACGAATTTAAAGGCAGTCTATTAATACACCGTCACGCCTATATTCCCCTGAGGGGGTGGCAGAGGTGTACTGAGTACACCCACGTTTCGCCGACTATGTTAGGTCCCATGTAATAGGGGGCGAGCCTATTGCCATATACGGGGCACAATTCCAGACTCCGGACTCATACTGGGAATTTTTCGTTAGAAAAGCTACATTTGTCCGACCTAGGATTTGAATCCAGGACCTCGTGATCACAAAGCGATGCGCTTGGCCACCAGACCAACGAGGCAGCAAACAATCAACAAAACATGATCAATAATATATTAATTATCATGTCTTGTTCACTAAACTACATCTTTAACGGTGTCAATAATTACAAAATTACTAATCGACTAAATAGGAATTGGTAGATATTTCTCATTACTATGACGCATCAACAATTCAACATCAACGGAAACTCAAATTTTTGAATTGGACAGGTCTTACTACGCCTGAGTTTGTTTATTACGTAAATTTTTTATTTAATTATCAATAAGAATGTATAATAAGACGTGAGAGTATTAATTTGTGCCAGTGAATATATATTGTAAATAAAATAACAATGGCTACGACCCAAAAAGATCTTGTCGTGACTTTGAAACGGGAAACTGTTTTGAATGTGGAAATACTCAGTAAAGTATGTGCTATGCCTTCAGAGCTTGCAAGACAGATATTTAAGGATAATGCTCTAGAGAGACCCACACAGAATCTGTTCAATCATCTCAGTTATTACTTAGTGGCGATAATCGATAATCAAGCATCAAACGCGTTGCCATGGCCTTTATATGATACTAAGACTGAGCGTGAGTACAGAAATAAGGTTTCTT
The DNA here is from genome assembly GCA_905147815.2 of Phalera bucephala. Taxonomy (NCBI): domain Eukaryota; kingdom Metazoa; phylum Arthropoda; class Insecta; order Lepidoptera; family Notodontidae; genus Phalera; species Phalera bucephala. Next base: position 18,097,138 of record LR990630.1, on the reverse strand, counting down.
CTTTTATTAGTGAGTATAGCAGTAAAGGGCTATTGTCTCCGGTCATGTCTTCGTATCTCGTCAACCCTGGGTGTTATAAAGTCACTGTTCTAATGTTTCAAATGTCTCAACTAGCTGTACAGAGAGTCCTTATCGTTAAAATGAGTAGAAACAGTCAGAGAACCCGATATAATGAAGCTACAGAGAAATACAAAGCGAAAGACAGAAGTTTTATAGAGTTTGTTGATAAAGAAGGTAATAAAATGTCAAAAAGGTTGTATGTGCATTCCCGTAAACGAGAAATTGTTGTGCAGATTGCGAATCTGTTTAAAAAGAGAATAAATGAGGTTGAAAAGAAACTCAAAGATATAAACAGTCAAAAGTATATAGATAATTTGATCGATAGTTTCTTAAAAAAGTACACAGTTGACGAGAATACAAAAAATGAAATAATTAAAATAAAGAATGTCACTGCATCGTCAAGTTTCTTTGATGAGTGGCTTCTCACTGTAGACAATAGTGTATCTGAAATGGAATCCCATTGGAATAAGAAAATGAATCCGTTCATAGAATTATCAAAGAATACTCGTAATAACTCTGAATTGTTAATTGCTCGTTCAACCGGGGAAGCCGATAAGAATTCATACATGTTGGAATATAATCCGAGAACTGACTATATATGTACGAAAGATCTTCAGACTCAAGTTAACAGTCAACAGAAGTATATATTGAAAAATATTGTTAAGGATGATAAATTGATATTTCCAAATCTTATGAGATCCTACCTCATAGCCATAGGTTTTGTGCTGAAGAACATGGAGATTGATGATGAGATATACAAGTTTAATGAGTATTTGGAAGGTGGGAGCAGGAATTTTAAGGAAATTGTGTCTGCAATGAAAGCGCTCTTGGAAAGGGTGATGAATGCAGATGCTAGACTTCAGGTAAATACTTATATTATAATTTAGATTTCAGATTTCTTTTATTTGTGTCTTATCTAAAGGTCAAGTCTCCATAACTGGCAAGCATATATGAGACGTACTATGAGAGTGGAGGAAGCCAGAGAGGAAAGAACCTGTTGAAGTTTCAACTGTACTCTCTGCCTACCCTACAAGGGATCTGGCATAATGATATAGATAGATAGATTTATTTGGGTAAATGTAATACAATGGTTCTTAATATAGATATAGTTGTTTAATGGTACACATTTCGTAACAATCAAATTTATTTATTTATTTTTATTTGGTCAACAAAACAGAATACAATCATTGACTTAAGTCAGTAAGATAGCGCAAAGTAATATAAACTAGACTGTAATCTTAAATATGTTCACACATTAAGATAAGTAAGTTAATTTTATGACTCAATAAGAGCTAGAAAGCAAATTAGTAGAGTATAGTAATGTTAAAAGAAAAACTCATAAAATTTTGTACTAAGAAGAAATTAAAGAAAAAAAAAAACACTGTCACGGCTATATTCCCCAGAGGGGGTGGCAGAGGTGTACTGAGTACACCCACTTTTCGCCGACGATATTAGGCGAGCCTATAGCCATATACCGGGCACAATTCCATACTCCGGACTCGTACTGGGAATTTTTCGTTAGAAAAACTACATTTGTCCGACCTAGGATTTGAACCCAGGACCTCGTGATCACAAAGCGATGCGCTTTGCCACCAGACCAACGAGGCAGTCACACAAGTAAACAATTTATAAATAAATAAAATATAGATTTTACAAACAATTAGGTACAACACAGGCTATAATTTAAACTGTCTCATTCATTAGTCTATCTAGTTCAAGTCATACTTATATTGGAAAAAATTAACAGATTATTTTTATTTGCCATTGTATTTTTTAATGATTCTTATAATAACGCTTACACAACACAGCAGTGTGATGTGAAACAGTTCAATCCCGTTTCCTCCGCAAAGCCGTAGGAGCCCCGTGGTTCATACGGAACATCGATCTCCATTCCGATCTCGGTCTCGAACCTACTAAAAGGCGACAACCCGATATTTCGCGAACGCCTCCAATCATAGAAATCATGTAATCGTAGCCGCCGCCGACTACGAACCTAACTCCCCTCCTATCAGCCGCAACGCCTTCCGCGGCATATTTTCACCGACCCTCCCGATGCCCTTGCATCCCTTCTTTTGGATACATATACCGCACACAGGATCAGACACTGACCTCGCCGGCGTGGTCGAAGAATCCCTTGACCGCCGGCCGGTGCAGAGCACCACGGCGAGATACCTAGTATATGCCCTCCCCATAGTGATTGCCCAAGCCGAGGCCGTTCCTTCTTGAGGCGCCTTCCTCAAGCGTAGTGATTGCACGCTCGCCCTCTTGTCCGGTGAAGCTGTAAAGGCTCCGCGGCCAACAGCTTAGATCATTCACACACACATACAATGACTAAACAATTCATGACAATGCATAGCATATTAGCTTCTTATTGGGGTGCAAAATTATTCTTGAACCCTAATGTTAATTGTCACAGATTATGATTATTACTTCCTGGTCTTCCATCAAACATGTTTACATGGCTTGCTTAACATACAACAGCTTAGAATATGTAATTTTGCACCAACCCCTGCCATTTTTAACCAACTTCAAAAAAAGGAGGTTCTCCATTCGACTCATATGTATGTTTGTATGTCTGCAATTTTATCAAAAACTACTCATCGAATTTGGATGGGGTTTTATTTTCTCATGTAATAAAATAAAATAATAACAAACAGCAAATGGGTATTATGTCTATCTTGTAGGTTTCTAACTGTAAAACTAAGCTGAAAAATATAATATAGGTATATAACTATTAATAAGTAATTAATCTACTCAACACTTAAACTTGTAAAATTAAATAACTTTTTTAAAAAAGAAATCCGAGTTCTGAAATATTTGATTTTTTTTAACTTTCCTTACTGCTGGTTTAGTTATATTGTTAAAACTTAAAAATCGTGTTTTGAATTAAATATCTCAAATGATGAATCTAATAAAATATACAATCTGTTTTTTCCAGCCAAGAAAAATAATCTATGATCAATCAATATCACTAACTAAGGAATTCAGTGAAATACCTCCACTGCCCGATCTCGCAGATCTAAAAGCTAACAGAGACCAACCACAGCTTATGTTCGACACATTTACTCCACTGAACATGTCGAAACACCAGTTCAATCTTCACAGAAGAACAACCATATTTGCTAAACCACAGCCAAGATCACTGATTACTTCTATGTACCAAGGCCCAAGAGATGATTTCCTCAAGAGCCTCATATCTTGCCGAATCAGTACGTACGACCGTCCAAACACAACACAAAATTTAAATATATCTGTAATATCACAAGCGAGGAACAACGAAACGATAGCCGAATGCTCTTCCGGTTTCACAAAGCAACAAATCATGAGGCTTTTATCAACCAAAAAGTCGAGTAGTTCAAAGAAATTTAAATATAAGGCTGAAAGACCAAATATCCAGGTGAAAAAAGGTGGTCTTTTCAATGAGTCTCATATATCCAGTAATAGCAACGGATTGTACCGTAGTTATTCCTCACCGAACCTATTTGAAAATAGAGAAAAAAGATCTAGAACTGGTAAAAAATTCTCTATGGTACAAGAGGGTAGCCTTCTTGAAGTGTCTGGAATAACAGCGATAGATAAGGACAGTTTCGGTACTCCTGATAGTATTCAATTTGAATGTTCTAGAAAGCTTCTAGATGCTACAAGCTTGCCTCTTATTTCTGTATCACCTCCGCCCGACAAAGCTACAATATTGAATAACGTTGAAACTGTACCACATAAAGTCCAATTTGCCGATGTGAATTTGCCAAAAATGCAAGAAAATATAGAGAAAGAAGATTCAAAGACTGAAACACCTAAAACCAACACACATTTAATAAGAAAAACTAGTTCTTTAGAGAAGATTATTAATAGATTTAAGAAAGTCAGAGCTAACATTGTACCTTCAGAGAGAACTGAAGACAATGAATTTAGAACTATAGTCGAAGAGAAAGAAAATTTGAATACTGTTAATGTAGATATTACAGCAAATAGGATCTTATTGCCTGATCTTTTAAGTCCGAGTTGCAGTGCTATAATGAAGAATTCCTCTGATTATTTAGATCAGGTTTGTATGGATATGGACGATATGGTACGAAGGAAGCCTCGGGAGAGTCTGGGTACTGCGCTGGGTGTAGACCAGACATTTCTGGATCAATTTGAATTGATAGATTAACAGCTTGTTTTTGTATAAAGATTTCATTTATTGTACGAGAAGTCTGATGTACAGCTTATGAGAACAGCTTCCTCAATTCTAAAATGAGGCACTAGAATTTTTTGAAATTCAATCGGAGCACACACGTGAAAAGTACTAATCCGCTGTTTAGCTTAAACTTAGTTATCTTTAAGTTTTGCACATCGGCACGCGGTTACATTCAGAGCGGTCACGTACGCGACACGTATTTACGATAACGCAATTCAGGCTAGAGTAATTAATTAATTACCTCTTAAGGGCAACTTCTATACACCAAGAGCAACCATTTTTGTTCTGAGATTTTTCTGTTCTATCTATATCATCACGCCAGTTACCATGCGGCAGAGAGTACAGAGTTCCAACAGTTTTCTGTTCATAAACAAAATTATTGACACTTGAAAAAATTTATAATGTTTTCTGCTAAAATTGAAAAATTTCGAACACACGTGGTGGTGTACATAATTGCTATCTAGAGGTTATTATTAATTACCCATAACCGTGTATAGCTGCGCAGTCCAGCTTGATGCGGCACTGATATAAATATAAATCGCGGTCAGGTTTGCAGAGTGAGCAAGCTGTTCTTAAAAGCTGTGACTAATCCGTCGTGATCATCAACCTAATATTGGGTTGTGGGTTTCTAACTCCAGAGTACCCATATGTAAGGGGCCACCCACAAATTACATTACGAATTTCATAGTTTGATATGACTTGTCCTTGTCACAGATGGTCACATTAATGCGACCCCCACACCTGACGTGAGTTCACATATTTTGCAATATCTCAAAGGCGGTATGGCCGGTGGGACACTGGACAGACCACAACGAGATGTATTTAAGCGTTATCATTAGGACGCGCGAAGACGTGATCCATGAATTTAAGGTTTCGCGTCGCTTAGTCTCTGCGCCGATGTGATTGGAGCTTAACTAAGACAATGTGTAACTTTATTGTTATTATTAAAAATCGAACATCCTATAGTCTTCGTCTTAAGTCCAAAGTTGGAAAGTGTGTCCGAAATAGCAGTGATGGGTATTATTCAATCATTTTTATAATTGAAGCGTCTATCAATTGAAATACCAATTGCAATTCAAATAATTGGGGGCTGATTTCAATTTAAATAGATAGTGGATATTTATTTTTAATACCATGTAGTTTTCTAATAAACCCACTAAGTGCACTCTAAAGCTTTACAATCGTTCCATGTTATTAGCTAACTAGATTTAGTTACGCCGAGTATCGAGCGCCGAGTATGTATATACTCATAACCGTACCCGATTTGTCATATAATATATACGATATAACCGAGTATAATACTCGGAGTTACTAATACTCGTTTATTAATAACAAGGATAGAGTATAATTAATAGTATTTTTAGTTCCTTAACCGTTATAAAGGTAAAAAGTTTTTTTAATAAAATAATTGGTAATTTATTGACTTTTTTACAATGCCCACATTCCATCAAACATATCCTTAACAACCTATATTTACTGATGAAATATATTTAGAAGTAACATTAATAACGTAACATACCTGTGTGTCATGAGGTTCCTTACAATCATGAAAGTCACGTACACAAATACTCGGCAAAACAAAGAATCTGTTAGAACTCTGTTCTTTCTGTCTACCCCTTAAGGGATCTGACGTCATGATACATATAGATTATATCTTACAGTGTCTCGACCATCTGACCATGACCAAATATGCTCTTCTCTGATGGAGTCTCTGTAACCGGCGGGCGTGTATGAGGCGAACTATGAGAGTGGAGGAAGCGAGAGATGTATGTTAAGAAAGAATCTGTTTAAAGTCTGTATTTTCTGCCTACCCCGCAAGGTATCTGGTGTGATGATATAGATGGATAGGTACAAAGACTTGTACCGGGCGGAGCACGAACCCATGGAGATATAGTGAATGGCCACTCCATTTTGTGGCCGATGCGTCGTCAAATTAATATAGTATTGTGTGAGTATTGTATATAAGGTATCCATTAGGTGTCTATTTTATGTACTATGTTACCAAAATGACAATGACGGACGGCTTGGTCTAGTGGTTAATAGGTTAAACCACTCCGCCCACACGATCGAGTAATCGCGGGTTTGATCAAAATATTTGTGTATTTTTTTTATTTGGGACTAAGCCCGCCACACGTGCCCACCATTGTAACTCCTGTAAGCTAGGATCCACAATTGTCTCCTTAGATAACACCAAGGTTTGAACCTTAGGGTGTCCCGGGAAGCGCTTTAATTTAATTGGAAAGAAAAACAGGCGGAGTAATATAGAAATTCCATTTCCCTCCTTTGCAAAGCGGGTGACACAAACAAAATGGCAGATCAGCCAAAGAGAAGGAGACTACAACTAGGTTAAGCCCAGTTGTAAAGCACCACGGATACGAAAAAAAACTAAAAATGATATTTGTGTATGTGAATTACATTTTTGTGAACGCACCCACAAAACAGGAATAATTTCTAGTCTGGTGTTACCACAGAAATCAGAATAATAAGACATTATGATTTCTGAGGATGCTACGTAATCGTAATAATACGTTTGTAATCATCGGCAACGATCAGAATTACCAAACTAGTGGCAATAGTCGTACATCGCTCGCAGAACTGTCTGTCGTTGGGGCGGAAAGGATCTCAAATGGCGACCACGTACCGAAAGACGTTGAGTGGAAAGGCCCCCTGCAAGATGGACCGGCGACCTGGTGAAAAGGTGGACCTGCAGTGGACGTTTTTTCGGGTGATGGTGCATGTACGAAGTTATAGATTAATGTATATTTTGTTTGTATGATGTAACTTTGTTCCAAGATCGTTAGACGTAGGTAAGTATTTAATCAGTCTAAGGTAGACTGGTGGAAAATGCACCGACACGCCTATATACCGACTACTACCACTTTTCGCCGACATTTTTTGCGTGTGTGTGTGTGTGTGCGAATGATCTACGCTGTTGGCCGCGGGGCCTTTACAGCTTCACCGGACAAGCGGGCGAGCGTGCAACGCTCGAGCGTAGTCGCTCGAGCTAGAAGGGCAAGGGAGCATTTAGCTCAAGGGCGCCTTAAGGAGGAACGGCCTCGGCTTGGGCAGTCACTATGGGGGAGGACGTATACTAGGTGTCTTGCCGTGGTGCTCTGCACCGGCCGGCGGGCAAGGGATTCTTCGACCTCGCCGGCGAGGTCGGTGTCTGATCCTGTGTTCGCTGACATTGTTAGGTACCATGAAATAGGGCGCCTATTACCATATACCGGACACAATTCCAGACTCCGGACTGATACTGTGAGTTTTTCGATAGTAAAACTACATTTGTCCGACCTAGGATTCGAACCCAGAACCTAGTGATTGTGACCTCGCAAAGCACATTATTCACCACTAGACCAACGAGGCAGACAATGATGGAAAATGCCCGATCCTTAAATCCGCCTTTGTATAAATCGTCCCTATCTCTATCTATATCATCACGCCAGATCCCTTGTGGGGTAGGCAGAGTACAGAGTTCCAACAGGTTCTTTCTTTATATACCTCACTGGCTTCCTCCATTCTCATAGTTCGTCACATACACGCTCGCCGGTTACGGAGAGTCTTGACTTGTCCTTCAGATAAGACACGGTATATTTGTATAAATAGTGCATAAAGAATAATATATGTCGGAGTGATGATTATAGAACATTATATCTATCTATCTATCTATCTATCTATCTATAACCTCACGCCAGATCCCTTGCGGGGTAGGCAGAGAGTACAGAGTTCCAACAGGTTCTTTCCTTACATACCTCTCTGGCTTCCTCGACTCTCATAGTTCGTCTCATACACGCTCGCCGGTTACGGAGACTCTTGACTTTTCCATCAGATAAGACTCGGTTTATTTGGTCGTGGTAAGGTAGTCTAGGTCTTCCCCGGTACCTGCATCCTTCCACTTTCACATTGTATATCTGTTTTGTCATTCTTTCCTCTGGCATTCTTTCTATATGCCCGAACCAACGGAGCATGCCCTTTCTCATCTTTACACCGATACTATCTTTCATACCTACTCGCTGTTGCTAATGCGGTCGGTCAGCTTCACTCCGCACATCTTCCGCAGAGCTCGCATTTCTACCGCATTTATCCTACTTTCATTCTCCTTCTTACATACCCAGCTCTCGCTACCATATAACAGCGTTGGGACAAGAACTCCGTTATGTATGGCCAGCTGCGCCTTATGGCTTAAGTGCCGGCTCCCAAGTAGCTTTCCCATCGCACCATTTACTCTGTTCCCTGCACTCACTCTTCTCTCTATGTCAGCGGTGTATTTCCCATCCTTACTGAAGGCGCATCCAAGATATACAAACTCATTCACTTGCTCCAGCACATCGTTACCAACCACAATCCTTACATTCGTTCTGGTTTCTTCCCTTTCAAAAACCATAATCTTGGTTTTCTTCACATTCAAGTGTAAGCCATTGATCATGCAGTCGTCTTTCATAACTGTGACTAGTGTTTGCAGATCAGTGGCTGTTGGCGCTATTAAAACCGCGTCATCTGCATAAAGTAGATGGTTTACCACTAAGTCACCCATTTGTACACCTTCATTCATCGCTTTCAGTCTTTGAAGACTTAAAGCGATGAAAGAACATTATATTGGTTTGATTAATGAAGGATAGTCTGCTGATGTGATGCATGCGTCTTTTAGCGCCCGAGGACGTGCGCTTGTCAGGAAGGCCGTGTCGGAGTGATGATTATAGAACATTATATTGGTTTGGTATGTGGCAAGAAGGCCGTATGCTAACGGAACGTTGGAGACTGGCTGAATTAAAAATAAAAATAGAAGAAAGCGGCGAAAAAGGAACGTCGTGGACAGATGGTGGAAAAAGATTCTCGGGCGGATCGTTTTTGCCTATTTTTGGAGTGAGAAATATACCTTGGTTGGAGCGAGAACGGCTGTCGTAATATTAAGTTGAGAGGAGGAAATATAACCTGGTTTAAATTCAATTCTTGTGTTTTTAGAGACCCCATAACCCCCCACGAATACCCATGACTGAGCGGAGAGATTCGGTTGCTCCTGGCCATTCGCCGACATATGAATAAGTATAAATTACTATAATGGAGAATCAAGTACGCACAATTAGCAAGTTATTTACTTGACCTCGTAGCCCCACCGTGACAGGGCTACAAGGATATACCTACATACTTACCTACGTCTTATCTCAGTGTCCCCACTACCGGAGTAGTGAGAGGGACAAGACCGCAGCCAGCCGCAGTTTCCGCATAATATTACTATATTCTTTGAGCATCGGTCCAGTTTTAAAAAGGTACCTATCTATTTATCTATAGGATAGAACTTTGACATATCTTGTATGGAAAATCTTTCAAAATTCAACATCCAGAAAGCAAATCTATCCATGAGTTGAATATTGAACCCGGCTATTAGTGCATTAAAACTCCATATACATACTAACCTTTTAGACATGGAGTGTAGGGAATATTTTATTGATAACGTGTCCAGTTCATACCAGTCTAGTTATTAAAAGGTACTTTGTTATTAAAGGATCCGAAATTAGGGTATACTTAATGCCGTGGTTCCGATTATATGGTAATTTAAACAACTTTTGTTCTTCAGTCGTACAAGGATCTTTTGGCCCGCAGCGAAAATCGGAACAAACGCCTAACGTCACTTTATGACAGTCGCGGAGTTGCCGTTTGCTATGAAATTTACCCAAGTTCTTCTTTAAATTAGTAACCGTGCTGACCCACCTTTTGAAATATCTGCATGGATAGTAGTGTAACACAATAGGGTGGCAGAGCGGGCAAAATGCCACAGGCCCTAGACTTGAGGCTCCGACCCGAGAGGCCATGAGCACAAGAGAAACCCAACATTTAATACCAAATAAATAAAAAATAATTATTTTGTTTTCGATTAATTTCAGTTACATATTAATTCAAAACCTTCTTTAGAAAAATATATAGCTTAGCCTTATTACAACGCATCCATTGCGGTTAGTTTTTTTTTTGCCGCGGCACTTCTATGATGGGCAAGCGACACTCTGAAAATCCCCGTTTTATGTTTTGTTGTCGGTAAGAACTTCTTAGTCTTTCTTTTCCAAACAAATTCTGTGGCTTGTAATTTGAGCTTTGATGTTGGCATTGACACTTGCTGAACAGAAAGTCCGGAAAAGATTCAATAATAAACATTTATCTAGAAATCTTTTTTTTTTCTTTCTATAAAATACCTGTGAATTAAAATTCACTAGATATATAATTAAATAAAAATGCACAACGAACTTTAAATATTGTTGGTAAGTATAAATTAGGTATGTAGGTACTTACTTCTATACTAATACTAATAATATTATAGATAGGAAAGATTTGTATAATTGTATCTTTGTATGTTTTGTAACGAATAAACTCAAAAAATAGTAGACCGATTTCAAAAATTCTTTTACCATTAGAAAGCTACCTTATCCTGATGTAACATAGGCTATATAACATAGACCCGGTAGGTGGCGCTGTTGTGGTCCGGGTACGAAGTCATGGAAAACATGTTATGCTAGTGATTTATAAAAATGAAACTACAACCTCAAGCTTTTTAACATCAAGGCAGAGCCTCATCTGATAAATTTGCTATGGTCCATAGATAGCCACTGTCAATGGAAGTAGGGTAATTTTACTAAATGGTTACCCTAATTTTACACTAACGCTAATGTCATCCATGGACCTTAAGCTGGCTGGAGCGTAGTGGTTGCACGCTCGCCGTTAAAATCCGGTGAAGCTGTAGAGGCCTCGAGGGCAACTGCGTACATCATTCACACACACTCACACAGGACCTTAAGATTCTTATAGCACTATACAACGAATTGATCAGCTGATCGACTGAACTTACACATTAAAGAAAAAAAAACGCCAATAATAAAAAGTTTCTGTACAAAAGTTGTTTAGACCAACGTATGCAATAACTTTCGGCATTATTATATTCTTCACTTTAGTAGCAAAGTGGGACCCTGCTTAACTGAATTCACATGTGCAATCACGGTTGAATGATGAATGAAATATTTATTTGTCATAACATAGGAATTACATCTTAATACTATGAACCAGTCTCACTATGTTTCACCCTAAGGGTATACAAAAGTTCATGTTAATAAAAAAATGGAAACATTATTCGGTTACAAATATGTGTTTGTGTGTTTGAGCGATATACGCTGTTGGCCGTGAGGCCTTTACAGCTTCACCGGACTTAAGGGCTAGCGTGCAACCACTACGCTCGAGCCAGAAGGGCAAGGGGCGACATACTCGAGGGCGCCTCAAGGAGGAACGGCCTCGGTTTGGACAGTCGCTACGGGGGGAGGGGGTGTAATTAGTGCACCGGTCGGCGGGCTAGGGGATCTATGACTTCGTCGTCGTCGTCCGTATCCGGAGCGGAAAGAAGCGATGTCAAAGCATCGGGGGGATCGGTGAGAACATGTCTCGGCCGGCGGTAGCGGCAGGGGTCGGGTTCGTAGTCGGCGGCAGCTACGATTAGCGGATTCGCATGGGAAGATGCGTTTGCGAAGTTCAAGTTGTTGCCTTTTTAATATAGGCGCGAATAGATTCGAGACCGAGATCGGAGTGGAGGACATCTTAATACTATGAACCAGTCTCACTATGTTTCATCCTAAGGGATTCATTTTATTATTAACATGAACTTTTGTATACCAAAGTTCATGTTGATAATAAAATGGAAACATTATTCGGTTAAAAATAATCAAGTAACACAAGTACCTATACAAAAGTGCACGCTAAGGGTATACAGAAATGCGTTGTAATAATAAAATGAAATTAATACTTGGTTAAAAGGAATATGAAAATAATGAAATAATAACAGAAAGACATCTAAAATAACCTGTAACAATAACCGTCAATTAAGAAATATTATGTCAACAACAGCAAATTATATCTATCTATAACCTCACGCCAGATCCCTTGCGGGGTAGGCAGAGAGTACAGAGTTCGAACAGGTTCTTTCCTTGCATACCTCTCTGGCTTCCTCGACTCTCATAGTTCGTCTCATACACGCTCGCCGGTTACGGAGACTCTTGACTTTTCTATCAGATAAGACTCGGTTTATTTGGTCGTGGTAAGATAGTCTAGGTCTTCCCCGGTACCTGCATCCTTCCACTTTCACATTGTATATCTGTTTGTCATTCTTTCCTCTGGCATTCTTTCTATATGCCCGAACCAACGGAGCATGCCCTTTCTCATCTTTACACCGATACTATCTTTCATACCTACTCGCTGTTGCTAATGCGGTCGGTCAGCTTCACTCCGCACATCTTCCGCAGAGCTCGCATTTCTACCGCATTTATCCTACTTTCATTCTCCTTCTTACATACCCAGCTCTCGCTACCATATAACAGCGTTGGGACAAGAACTCCGTTATGTATGGCCAGCTGCGCCTTATGGCTTAAGTGCCGGCTCCCAAGTAGCTTTCCCATCGCACCATTCACTCTGTTCCCTGCACTCACTCTTCTCTCTATGTCAGCGGTGTATTTCCCATCCTTACTGAAGGCGCATCCAAGATATACAAACTCATTCACTTGCTCCAGCACATCGTTACCAACCACAATCCTTACATTCGTTCTGGTTTCTTCCCTTTCAAAGCAAATTACACTACATGTCATACTGTAAAAAGTCATTGTATATGTCAAATTAATATGTAACTCAAATACCGTTTAAATGTCACAGTCATTTAAGAAGTCGCTTATACTATAATAACATTTTTCTACAAGACCATTGACAATTTAGATTCGATTCCTTTATTTGTAAGGTTTTGAATTTATTCGGAGCCTAATTAAATATATGGCCATACCTAATACGCTTTTTCTGGCAGCTGCACTTATACAACCAGCTTTATTTGTGATTTGGTATTTATATTGCATTCTAATTGGTAGTTTTATCACATCCGCTATATTGTTAAATAATTTTATGCCATGCCATGCCTACAAGAGACCGGCTATTACTATATTTTTGCACAACAGTCAGTCCAGTTATACAAAAGTACAAGGTGGTACTTCGTACATCAGTCCTTCATATAGGTAGGTACTTACTTACCTGCCGTCTGACCGCGCGTGACAAAAATATTGTCAACGGTCGCCTTCACGTAATGCAACGACTTTCATTTGCGCTCCAAAACTGGTTTTTTAACATAATCTTAATAAAATTAATTTGCAAAAATCCTCAAAGGGCTTAGTACAAAACGATTGACGTTTACCAAACGTTGTCGAGAAAGCGTGCTGTCACGTTCATCTTTATTTAGTCAATTAATTGTGAAAAAAGGATGGAATATTAACTCGATTTTTTGGCCGGTATTGGCCGTGGCGCCTTTACAGCTTCACTGGACAAGAGGGCGAGAATTAACTGGATAGCGTCACGCTTTTGTTGATATGTTTGTGCTAAGCCCTCTCTTCTCATTCAATTGGTTCTCATTAGTATAATTATTAGTTCAATTTACGGTATATATATATATATATGAATTGTTTTATTCAAGTTTATCTGGTGGCAGCAACATTATAATAAGTAGCCAACAATAAACATTACGTCAGTTAAGCACGATTCGTCCGATGGGGATAACAGTTTTGGAGGAATTATTTACCACGCATAATCTAGATTCCTTTTTATTAAAAATTGATCGAGTGTAAACGTGTTTAAAAATACAATATTGGTGTAAGTGTAAATGTTATTTAGACCTTGTAAGTACCGTGCATAGTTTTTAGTTAAAACTATATTAATTTCTGAAATAATTTCAATATTTTTTTTAAATTAATTAATTTAGAAGGATATTAAAAGATATTTTGACATCATCACACATACACAGAATGGATTTTTGTTATTATATTAAATAATATGGCACCTGAACGCGCTAGTTAGGTATGAAATGTGATCCCATCATAATTCTTTTTAAGCATTTTTACAGGCTTTGACAACACAAGGTGGCATAATTCAATTTAATTCGACACGCGCAGAACACGTTATGTCGCACGACGGTCACAGAGTGACTAGTAATTGTTGCTCCAATTGGATGCGCGCCTGCGGCTTCTGGATTGTACCTTGCGTTCGACCCATCATGACTTATGCGTGTGTTGTGTTCGGGCATTCGGCCCCCTCTCACATCGATAAACTCCAAGCGGTTCAAAACCGCTTCCTCCGTAAAGCCGTAGAAGCCCCCTGGTTCGTACGGAATGTCGATCTCCACTCCGATCTAGGTCTCGAACCTATTCGCGCCTATATTAAAAAGGCGACAACACGACACTTCGCGAACGCATCTACCCATTCGAATCCGTTAATCGTAGCCGCCGCCGACTACGAGGCGCCCTCGAGTATGTCGCCCCTTGCCCTTCTGGCTCGAGCGGAGTGGTTGCACGCTCGCCCTTAAGTCCGGTGAAGCTGTAAAGGCCTCGCGGCCAACAGCGTACATCACTCTCACACACACACACACACTGGATTGTATTAATTCTAAGAATACCAGATGAGTCCAGGTGATAGGTGGGAAGGAGAACGCAGTACACCTTTGCCACTCGCGATTAAAGAAGGCTTGACCGCGTTTATTTTTTTTTACAATAATATGTAGGTAAACCGCCACGCCCATATTCCGGCGGGGGTCGGACAGCTTGGTCCACTGGATAAGAGCTTGAGTCTCTTGCCTATTGAATTCAGTATTCGCCGGTTCGATTCCCGCACGAGACAAATGTTTGTGTGACCCACACATATTTGTTTCGGTCTGGGTGGTAGTGCATGTAAATTTCATGTTTGTAAACGCACCCACGACACAGGAATAATGCCTGTTACTCGCGGCTTCGCACGCGTTAATTTTTAAGTTTGACATGGGTAGGTAGGACTTTTTGGATAGTATTATTTCGGGACTTAAGAGGCACCTCCGTATTAAGTTTCTTTTAAATCAATTCAGCCGTGTTAATATGGATAAATAAAACAACTATCACCCAGGAATACCATAAAAGATAGTCTTAAACAATCCATGAAAAATACTCTATTTTCCAGTGATATAATATTATAATATTAGCCCTGTTCAGAAACTGTCCCACTGTTGGGCACGGGCCTCCTCTCAGACTGAGAGGGTTGAGGCCATAGTCCACCACGTTAGCCCAGTGCGGGTTGGCGAACTTCACACACCTTCGAGAAACTCAGGCATGCAAGTTTCCTTACGATGTTTTCCTTCACCGTTAAAGAAGTGATAGTTAATTTTCCAGTGATAGTCTAAGTATTTATTTTTCCGCCGTTCTGGATTAACACGTACAAACTTTTTTTTATTGTGCCCGTATGCGCATAGAATATCTTCTAAATTTCAAAATCACAAACCCCAAATCAATATTTCCGTGCGCTGTGCGGGGATTCTGCGACTATTTGATAAAGGAAGTTAAGCAGTGTACGTATTATCGCTTAAGAACAATTTTAACAGGTCCCCAGGCTTTCAGTCACCTGTAAAGAGGAAGAAGGAAATCGAAAGATTCCCAGACTTTTCTTTAGCCAAAATATGATTAATATCGTTGGGCCTTATTGCAGGCCGGTAAAAATCCACCAAATGCAATATGCATTAGGTGGATTTTTACTGGTGTGATTTTATATACCACTTAGACGGATAATATCGGCATAATCTAGTGTGTTAACAAAATTACGTATTTCACATTATTATTTCCCGACATAAGATACTTTAATGTTATCTATTAATCTATATCATCAGGTCAGATCCCTTGCGGGGTAGGCAGAGAGTACAGAGTTCCAACAGGTTCTTTCCTTACAGACCTTTCTGGCTTTCTTCACTCTCATAGTTCGTCTTATACGCGCTCGCCTGTTACTGAGACCACCACTTGCCCTTCGGATAAGACATGGTCTATTTGGACGTGGTAAGATAGTCTATATCTTTGTGGTTTCTTTCATATTAAGTTTCATTATAATCCGTTCAGCCGTTTTAGTATGAAGAATTAATATATATTCCGCAGAAGTCGTGCTATTTTTCGAAATAAATAGTTTTCTGTTTTATTTTACGATGTAAGACATCTTCATATAAATTGTCAATTAAATTCGTTTAGCCATTTTCATATGAATATATACCAGCTATGTCGCAAGAACCGTGACTCTTTCCGGGATAAAAAGTAGCTCGAATATTATTTCGAGACAACACCTTGAAAGTGTTATTAAAATAACAGGTATTCCGGAAGAATCGTGTAGTGAATATATTGTATATTTTGTCAACCTCCACCAGACTTATTTCTCTATCAACTATCTCTATCACCGAGTTTAGTCTTAGCCCCACTTAACCCGCACAGGTGGTCTTTGTAAAATAGATACTAAACTATAGCGCGATCTTATTCTACATACATCACTAACGTCATCTCATAAAAACATATACAAAACCTTTATTTTTAAGTGATTTTCTCTACCTACCCTGCCAAATGTCTCTAATCTAAGTAATCTAGCGTAACAATATCTAAAAACAATATTAAAAAAAGAGGTGTGTACTGAGTACACCCACTTTTCGCCGACGATATTAGGTCCCATGTATTAGAGGGCGAGTCTATTGTCATATATCAGGCACAATTCCAGACTCCGGACTGATTATGGGAATTTTTCAATAGAAAATTTACATTTGTCCGACCTAGGATTTGAACGCAAGACAACGTAGCTATAGTCTCGTAGCAAACTTCTCCCCACCACAAATATTCAGATTTCTGTGGTTGCCACCCAATGTGAGAAAAAATATCACATTCCTTTCTTTGGCCACTGATTTTAGTAGTAGTTAGTATATCTACACATTATTGTCTGCCTCGTTGGTCTAGTGGCGAAACATTGATCACGAGGTCCTGGGTTCAAACTCCGTTCAAAAGTAAAAAAAAATTGAATACCAAAGGTCCTTTAAACTGACGTATAAGTGCAGCAATTTACGTCATTATACCCAATATTTTTTACTTTATTTATTTATTTTGAGGCGGCCGTAGCGCTGTGCGACCGCAGTGTTCTTAACGATTACCAAGGTCAGCCTGATATGGGTGATTGCTTGTAGAATTTTCATATTCGGGCGTCTCCGTGCCTCGGAAGGCACGTTAAGCCATTGGTCCCGATTACCACTTAATGTGGTAGTCGTTAAGCCAAGCCTTATAACTTCCAACAGCAGGTGGCCACAAACATGCCTTCAACAATCTGCACTGGGTCGTGTGGAGTATGACTCTCTCACCTCAGTTTGTGAGAGAAGGCCTTTGCCCATAAGGGGACAGTATAGGCTGATATTACATATTATTTTATTACTCATGTATAAATATAAATGAGTATGGGTATACAATTGTCAACAGTCACCTTCACTCGATGCAACATGTTTTATTTACGATTCGTTACAGGTCTTATACATAGTAGGTAATTTAAACATGCTTCAATATTCTCATTAGGGTTCCGTACATTAATAGAAAACGAATCTAATATATCTGACAAGGATGTTTTGGCACTTAAGCATTGTCAGGGAGCGTTGGTGTGAAGTTAGGGCTACCATTTAGTAAAGATGTATCTACTTCCATGTAAATAGTTCAGGAGGTGGGTCCGGACGGTGTAATTAACTTGAGAGAGTGTGTGAATGAATTATCTATGCTGTTGGCCGCGGGGTCTTTACAGCTTCACCGGAAAAGAGGCCGAGCGTGCAACCACTACGCTAGAGCCAGAAGGGCAAGGGGGTAACTAGCTGAGGGGGCCTCAAGGGGGTAACTAGCTGAGGGGGCCTCATGGAGGAACGGCTTCGGCTTGGGCAGTCGCTATGGGGGAGGGCGTATACTAGATGTCTCACCGTGGTGCTCTGCACCGGCCGGCGGACAGGGGATTCTTCGAGCTCGCCGGCGCGGTCGATGTCTGATTCTGTGTGCGGTATCTATATCCGAAAGAAGGGATGTAAGGGCATCGGGAGGGTCGGTGAGAACATGCCGCTGACGGCAGTAGGGGCTGACAGAAGGGGTGTTAGGTTCGTAGTCGGCGGCGGCTACGATTAGCGGATTTCTGTGATTGGACGCGTTCACGAAATATCGATTTATCGCCTTTTTAATAAAGGCGCACGTTCGAGACCGAGATCGGAATGGAGAGACTCGAAAGAGTTAACGCACTTGTTCAACAAATGTAGTCTAGCTGAAATTTGACAATATACAGGGTTTCACAGTACATTGAAAACCAAACATCCATTTGTAATTATATGAAAATACTGGCGCGGCGAGCGTATATGAGACGACCTATGAGAGTGGAAGAAGCCAGAGAGTTCTGTAAGGAAATAATCTAATTCGACGGACGATTTAGCGCAGTGGTTAAGAGCTTAAGCCGCTATGCCCACTGCGTCTAATAGTCGCGGGTTCGAATCCCGCACGGGACAAATCTTTGTGTGATCCACAATTATTTGTTCCGGTCTGGGTATTTGTGTATGTGAATTTTCATGTTTGTAAACGCACCCACGACACAGGAATAAATCCTAGTGTGGGGCTACGTTTAAAAAAAAACCTGTTAGAATTCTGTACTCTCTGCTTGCTCCAGAAGGCATGTGAATTGATAATAAAGATAGATCAAATAAAAAGAAAACTTTACATTGTATGAAAACTTAACGACATCTAGTGGCACTTACTAAAAAAAATACCTATATTTTTCCTACTTCGCCTGTTTCTCCTTTCTTTCTAATTATATTTGTTGCGGGTTTCAAGACTCCCCGAGGTTCAAAGCTTGGTGTCATCTAAGATCATTGTGGAACCTGGCTTACAGGAGTTGCAGTTGCGGCGTGTAGCAGGCTTAGTTTTATTTAAAAAAAAGAGTAGTGGTCTAGTGGTAGTCTTAATATCTTTTATTACAATATCTATTATATAAGTTTATAGTGCCACCAATAGCCCTCTATTTTGTTTACGTTGCTTGTTCCAATGTATTATATTATTGGTTGTCTGGAACAAATTGCTTTTAGCAATAAGACCGCCAATTGTACATGCCTGTATTTAATAAGCATAGGGTTTATTGTTGTAATTTCACTGGTGTACAATAAAGGGTACTCTATCTAACTTGTACGGAACCCTCAAATTACGAGTCCTATTCGCACTTGTCCGTTTATTTATTTACGTATGGTTGTACCTGTCAGTAAACCAAGTTTTGCTCAACGAGGATAACCGTTTTAAAGAATACTTGAAAATTTACAACACGGATTTATTCCTTTTTAAATCGAGTTGAAAAATATTTAAAATTATTTTATATTAGGTGGTCGAGTTTTTTTAACTTACCTAGTTCTTGTAAGTATGCTTAGCTTTTAGTTAACAGTATTACCTAATTTCTTAAACATAAAAAAAATCTTTTAAAAATCTATGAATTAATAAATATGAAAGTGAAGTTACCAATTATATGTACCTAGTGGAGTGATTTTATAACTTTAGATTAGTTACGATGAATTTTGTTACTTACATTTTATAAATAAATAAATTATAATCCTAGAACCACGCACATAAAAAGTTATAGAATAAAGTTGTCCAAACTCACGTCTGACGTACAATATACAGCACCACAAGGATATATTGGCCCGCGGTCAAAATTGGAACTAACGCTGTCATCAAGTGAAATGACACTTCATGACAGTCCCAGAGTTGCCGTTTGGTATGAAATTTACCCAAATTCTTTTTTTGATTCGTAACCGTGGGGAAATTTTACTAAATGGTAACCCTAATTTCATATCAACGCCCCCTGTTAATGTCATCCACAGGTCAAAGGATCCTTGTCGCATTATAAATGCAAAAACTTTTGGCATAGTACTAACTATCACTCGCTTTAACGGTGAAGGAAAAACATCGTGAGGAAACCTGCATGCCTAAGAGTTTCTCGAAGGTGTGTGAAGTTCTCCAACCCGCACTGGGTCAGCGTGGTGGTGGTGGAGTTTGGGAGGAGGTCCGTGCCCAACAGTGGGACAGTTCCTTTACAGGGCACAAGGATATTTACTCCAGTTTTGTGTCACCTTGTATAGGAGACAAGGTTCATTTGGCCCGTGGGCGTTGGGGTGAAATTAGGCTTACGTAGAAAATTATCCCACGGTTACTAATTAAAAAAAAGCTTGGGTAAATTTTATAGCAAACGGCAACTCTGACATAAAGAGACATTTCACTTGATGACAGCGTTAGTATCGATTTTGGCTGCGGGCCACAAGATTCTTGTGGGACTGTAAAAAATATTAATCAGAGATACTATTTTTTCCCAGTCAGCCATTCTCATGGAGATCCCAGTCCTTTTATTCCTATTTCTAGCGGTTGTCGCTGGTCTCCTCTTTCTACTCCTGACCATCCATCTTTATGCCAAGTACACCTGCGGCCGGTTCCATAAGCCCACCAGGATGGACGGGAAGACCGTGGTGGTGACCGGTTGCACCAGCGGCATCGGGAAGGAGACCGCGCGGGACCTGGCCAACCGTGGGGCGAGAGTCATTATGGCTTGTCGGAACTTGGAAGACGCTGAGAAAGTTAAAGGTGAAAACTGATATCTGTCATTTTCTTTTATAGACTGTACATATCCTCCTTTCGGATACACATACCGTCAGGAAGCAGATATAAAGTGGATTCGGCCTAAGTAACTGTGCATTGTGTTTTTCAACCAGGCCCTGACGTCATCGTGGTGGGCGTGGTTTACGTGAGTTTGTCATTCCTATAATTATGGCATATTGACACGCTTAATTATACATAGGAAAATCTCATAATGCCATTTCCTCTTTATATTTTCTTCCTGAGCAGAGCTCCACGGCGTGACACCTAGGATATGTTTTCCCTTGTTAGAATTATTTCTTCTTCAGCCGAAAGACGTCCACTGCAGGACAAAGGCCTTCCTTAAAGACCGCCACACCGTCCGGCTTTGTGCTATACGCATCCAACTTCTACCCGCGACCTTCACTAGGTTATCGGTCCATCTTGTAGGGGGCCTACCCACTCCACGTCTTCCGGTACGTGGTCGCCATTCGAGAACCTTTCTGCCCCAACGGCCGTCTACAAGCGATGTGCCCCGCTCACTGTCACTTAAGTTTAGCAATTCTGAGTGCTATGTCAGTGACTTTTGTCCTCCTGCGGATCTCCTTGTTTCTGATTCGATCCCGCAGGGTAACTCCGAGCATAGCTCTCTCCATCGCCCTTTGGGTGACCTTGAGCCTTCTTATGAGGAATATCTTATATCTTCTTATATTCTTCTGCCTTTGCGTATAGTAATTCTATAACAGGAAACAGGGATCCCACTAGATTACTATTTCCAACATTTAGAACATCGATCTACCTAAAGAGTTCATATATTATGTGTATCAAAGTATTCAATAAAATACCAAAAAAAAAAGAGAAATGCCAGCGCTGCCTATGAAGAAAAAATTGAAGCAATGGCTTATAGACCACACCTTCTACACCCTTGATGAATTCTACTCGGTTATGCAACATAAATAATTTTATTGGGACTATTATATTAAGATAACAATATAATAATATGAATAGGAAAGAATAACTGTAATATAGAAAATTATACGAAATTATTATGAATGAATGATATTATTTTAATTTAGAATATATATTGACATTAATGACATATTTTGTATTTCCTATTACCTAATAAATATTTAATATTTGCATACCTGTAAGGTGAAATGTGCTGAACTACGAGATAATGCAACACCTTATTGTAATACCATGTTTCAAGCAAATAAATTTCATTTCATTTCATTTCGTTAGAATTATTACTGCAAGGAAATTGGCAGGATAATATAGTATAGATAGATGTTTATTTTAGTAGTCACGCGGTTTGGTCGTGAGCGGCCGAAGATGTAGGTATTGTGTTTTGTAGAATCTTGCTGGTGGTAAATCTCATAATTAACTGGCTTCTCATCTCAAGGTATGGCCGAACGCAGCTCAAATACATGATCATAAAACTAGCCTATTTTAACTCTATTTCCAGAGGATATCATCGAAACAACCAAAAACGAGAACGTGGTCGTCAAGAAATTAGACCTCAGCTCCTTCGCCTCCATCCGAGAGTTCGCAAAAGACCTCAACAAGAAGGAAAAGCGCCTCGACGTTTTAATCCACAATGCCGGCTACTGCGAAATGTTTAAGAAGAAAATATCTGCCGACAACACAGAAGTCACCATGCAAACGAATCACTACGGTCCATTTTTGCTAACACACCTTTTAATTGACTTGCTTAAGAAGAGCCTTCCATCTAGAATAGTCATTGTAGCTTCTTCTTTTTATCGTATCACGACTTTCAACCTTAACGACCCGAATCCAGTTAATAGCATTCCAGTATTCCTATATTTTGCATCTAAGGAAGCAAACGTATTGATTACTCAGGAATTTTCCCGGAGGTTAGAAGGGAGTGGAGTGACGGTGAACTCTTTACACCCCGGCTTGATAAGAACTGGCATTTGTAGGTCGGTGCCAGTTCCTTTGAGTTGGGGTTTGGCTTTTATAAATACGTGCTTCTTCAAGACAGCACAGGAAGGTTGCCAGACTACTGTAATGCTGGCAGTTGACGAGGACTTGGGGAACGTATCGGGGAAGTATTTCAGCGATTGTAGGGAGAGCACGTTGTCGCGGACGGCAAGCGATATGGAGAAGGCTCGGAAACTTTGGGAGATTTCGGAGAAGATTGTTAAATTGGGGGATGGTGACCCGAGTATATAAATTAGATAGATTTCGACTATTTTCAAAGTTTGTGAGCTACGATAGCGAAAGATTTTAATAGTAATCTAATTGACTTAACAGTAGAGCTATTGTATATAGTTTGGTAGGGCTTGGAATGGTTACTGTGTATTTATCCAATGGATTAGATGGAAAATTTGAAATGATTGAGAATATCATGAAAAGTAAATATATGTACATTAATATTTGTATGCCCATGAGGCCAATGACAGAACTACATACAATTATTTTGTTTACCTGTGATTTACTAATAAAATGTTTGATTTGATTATTTTTAAAATATTACTAGTCATTGGCTTCTAGATAAAGATCATGATTGTAATATTTTTACCATGTGTAGTCTTTAATTAGGTTTCCTATGCCACATTAATAAAAAACATAGATATACTAATTTTGAAGTATCCACATCAAAAAATTCAAATTCAAAAAATTCAAATTCAAAATTCATCGAAATCGGTTCAGGCATTTGGCATTTGATAAGTGAATATAAACACACAGATATACTTACATCTCTATCTATCTATATCATCTCGCCAGATCCCTTGTGGGGTAGGCAGAGGGTACAGAGTTCCAACAGGTTCTTTCCTTACAGACCTCTCTGGCTTCCTCCACTCTCATAGTTCGTCTCATACACGCTCGTCGGTTACGGAGACTCATGACTTGTCCTTTAGATAAGAAACGGTCTATTTGGTCAAGGTAACATAGTCTAGGTCTTCCCCGGTACCTACCGACATACCTACATGAACTCTGAACACAATTGAGTCCTTTTTGGGTTGGTTTGAAGAATCAAAATTTACAGCTACAGGAGGCATCAGACGGTGGTTCGCTAAATAAATATGTAAATCTCTATCCTGAAAAGGCTCCTTATAAGGTGGACCGATGACCTCGTGAAGGTCGCAGGCAAAAGCTGAATGCATACGCCAGAAACCCGGTCGTCGTGCCGATCTTTGGGAAGTTTTTTTGTCCAGCGTTGGACGTATCTCTACTGATGATGATCCATAAAAGAAGTGGAGACACTGGAGGATTAAAAAATACGAAAAAGGTTTTATTTTTTAAGCTTTCGCCACATCGCCGACGCAGCGCGACGGAAGCGCGACGGTGGCGCGACTTAGAGAGTTGTAATGTACTGAAATCCTGAAATGTATGGGTGACGACACACAGCGCAGCCCCGCTCGGCCCGATGGCAATCGTTATGACCCGTCGCCGTCGCGCTCGACGCGATAAGAAACGGAGCACGTGGGAGCGATACTGTCCCAACCGAGGCACGCTCGCCTTTAAGTCCGGTAAAGCTGTAAAGGCCTCGCGGCCAACAGCGTACATCATTCACACACACACACGCACACACACACGATACGCGCCAATAAACGTGCGAGCAGGACGCTAGTGTCGGGCGGCCGCCCCAAAGAGAATATAATCACTACTTTTGGCCACCCGGCCGGCGCGACGTCGCTCCCGCAGTGTAACATGTGCGATGCGTAGACATGGGTAACTCAGCGAAAGTTTTTGCGTTAACTCAATAACTCAGGCGCAATTTACTGCGCCGGCACATTGTGTAAACTCAAAATTGCGCCATGACGCAATAAAATGGAACGCGCAGAGTAAGCAGCAAAACGCGCGCCATCTGCACGCCGCGCCTACAGGTTCTTAACACAAACAGCGAACAGCGCGCGAACTGCCTTAGCTCATTGGTCACTCTACGCGTGAGTGGGAGAATGAATGTGATCGGGCGTGTTGACTCTTAACTCAACACCTTAACTCGAAATTTCCGGTCCTGCGCTGTGCGCCAACACATTTTAAACAAGTGGGTTAACACATCCGGCGCAGGGATCTGAGTTAGCGCAATTGCGCGGCGCAGCGGAGTGTTACACATGCTTAGGGACCCGCCGCCGTCCACCGCCCGAACGTAGCCGAGCGTTTCCGTCTCGTTCCGTCAGCTGTTTGACCAAACCTTTAAACCATAAACATATAAAATGCATGTACAGTCATACTAGGATATTATGGCTCGCGGCCAAAATCGGAACAAACGCTGACATCAAGTGTAGGGGGTGCCGCTCAGTGACTGATAAATGAAAGTTGATAAGTTTGATAAACACTGTATATTTCCTTCGATAGCTCTATGACATAATGATCGTGAATGATATGATTTACAAATGCTAAACTGATACAAAATTGATATGATACAGCGACGCGTCCGACAGTCAGACTCATAGATAATATACTAATGTCTGACTTAAACTGCCGCCGATCGAACGGCACGAATGCTGTTCAATCGCGTAAAATGCTGACGCGGTGTTCGGTTGCACAGTGTACCAAACATCAAGTGAAATTTCACTTCATAACAGTCGCAGAGTTGCCATGTGCGATGAAATTTACCAAAGTTCTTTTTTTAATAAGTAACCGCACCCCACCTGTTGAAATATTTCCCTGGAAGTAGGAAAGTTTTACTAAATATTAACCCTAATTTTACACCAACCCTGTGAAAGTCCTCCACTGGCAAAATTATCCTTGTCGGACTATAGTTTTATTTAAAAAAATGCTAATACAGCCTATAGTGGGATAGCCCGCTGCTTAACGGAAGCCTTCTCTCATAAATTGAAGTGAGATAAAGGCTCTGTCAGTCTGAGATGGGGGACCGTTTGTAATATTTCCACTGTCGAGCGTCTCCGTGTTTCGGTAGGCTAGCTAGTTAGGTTACCGGCTACGGAGACTCTTGACTTGCCCTTCAGATAAGTCACGGTCTATTTGGTCATGGTATGGAGATAAAATATTATAATATCAGAAAGTATTAACACAGTGTTGTCATCTTAGTAGAAGATTGTCATAAAACACGCGCAGACATAAAAATCTAACATATACATCATACGAGTAGGTACGCACGCTGAGTACCTGATTACTTACATTATTTGAAGATAATGACAATAATAACCTTCATAAAATCCTTTAGTATTCGCTCAGTAAGTACGTGGATAATGATTTTTAACGGCATGCAATTTTCTTGCTAACGTATTATTGGCAACCTTAAGGTTAAGAGCAGTTACGAGTATGTTATTAGATTTAAAAGCGATGATTAGGTGGTCAAATGCTTCTTGATTAATAGAGAGGTCCGAAGTTCGGACCTTGCCGAGCTACAGACGCCTAAAACCGTTTTTACAAGGTTTTCTTCAACTTGCAATGTTCGTATGTCTGTCTGTCTTTCCGGTTCAAATATTGTGATCCATTTTTCAAGCACAGCAGGTATCCGATTGAGCTGAAATTTGGCATACGTATATAAATCCGATGACAATAACAAATATGGTTCCATGGAACTAGTCTGATGATGGGGTCGGAAGGTGGCCATAGGAACATGTGAACTATACAACGTAATCCTCTCGGGTTTAGGTTTGTTCGATTGGTATGGACAAGTACTAGTACAATCAGATAGCGTTCAGGGTCTCATGATGAAGCCGATAGGTGGCCAATGGAACAAGTACTCAATATAATTCAGCCATGTTTGGGCTCGTTGGATTTTTCTAGAGAATTACTTTAGACCCGGACGGTGTCCAAGGTCTGTGATGATGGAGCCATAATATTAACTAAAAAAAGTTTTTTTCTAATTAAAATAACTATTGTAATGATCAAGAGTCTCCGTAACCGGCGAGCGTGTATGTGACGAACTATGAGAGTCGAGGAAGCCAGAGAGATATGTAATGAAAGAACCTGTTGGAACTCTGTACTCTCTGCCTACCCCGCAAGGGATCTGGCGTGAGGTTATAGATAGATAGATATTGTAATGCTTTAACCAATTTGATAAGATATAGTTGAGCTTTCAGTTGAACAGTGTGTTGAAATTTCTTGTGTTGAGCTGGATAAGCATATTATTGTGTGTGTATACAGACCCCCAAACAGTCAAAATTTTACTACATTTGAATCTGTAATGGAAGATGTGCTGAATAAAACTTTCATGAGTAACAAGTCAGTTGTAGTTTGTGGTGACTTCAACATAAATATTTTAGAAAAAACATCATATAGTGACAGACTCTTACGTTTATTCAATTCTTTTAAGTTAATTAATGTTTTCCTCGAACCGACTCGAATAACATTAACTTCTGCTACATGCATTGATAATATTTTTTGTAATTGCGATTATATAGATCAAGCAGTAGTTAGTTATCTACAATCTGATCACACTGGGCAAACAGTCACTTTCACTAATATTACACCATTGAGAAGTGTTAAAGTTAAATCTAGAAATATAACACCTGCAACATTGCATACATTTAATACAGTTTTGAGTAATAAATTAGATATTTACACGAGTAACGCAAACGAACCTCATAAACTGTATGCTGATCTTTTTTCAATTATACAGGTACAATTTACTAGTAGCTTTCCCATTAAAATGAAAAATATCAAACCCAAGTTCACCTTCTGTGATTGGGCCACCGCTGGAATTCGTAGAAGTAGGGAAAAGCTATATGAATTATATGACCTAAAATCCCAAACGAATAGTGAAAGTTTTGCAAGGTATGTTGCAAATTATTCTAAAACGTTTAAAAGAGTATGTAAGGCAGCAAAAGCGCTACATATAAGTAAAAGAATTAAATCTGCAGATGACAAAATTAAGGCCACCTGGAAAATTGTTAATAGTGAAACTGGGAGGTCTAAGCACCGCAGTGTGGACTTTACTCTAGAGACTGCGCGTGGGCTCATTCAGGCAGATAGTGACGTAGCTCAAGAATTCGAATTTTTTTTCACTAATATTCCGGTAGAGACAACAAAGTCCTTAAATTGCTCTTCTTCCCTTGCAATTTCTTTAGTTAAAAGCAACATTACTCTTTGTCCGGTGGAGTTCGGGTTTGAGTACACTAATCCCCGGTCTGTTATCAAAGTATTTAATGATTTAAAATTAAAAGTAACTGAAGACTTATGGGGAATGTCTGTAAAAGTGTGTAAATCCATTATACATACAATCGCGCCACACTTAGCTGTTATTTTTAATATGTGCGTAGATCAAGGAGTCTTCCCGAATTTAATGAAATTTAGTAAGGTAATACCACTGTTCAAATCCGGCGATAGTAAAGATGCCAACAACTATAGGCCAGTGTCTGTCTTGCCAGTGCTCAGTAAAGTGTTCGAAAAGATAATGCTCATGCAAATGCTAGATCATTTTAACGCAAACAACATCCTGCACGATCAGCAATTTGGTTTTACCAAAGGGCGTTGTACTACTGACGCCGGTGTAATTCTAATAAAGCATATCTTCGATGCCTGGGAGAACTCACAGGACGCCATTGGCATTTTTTGTGATCTTTCCAAAGCATTTGATTGTGTGAAACATGAAACACTGCTGCTTAAATTGGAGCACTATGGTATCCATGGTAAAGCACTTAATCTTTTAAAATCTTACCTAGAGGACAGACAACAGTGTGTTCAAATAAATCAAACTAAATCTCTAGGCTCTTTAGTTAAAATGGGCGTTCCACAGGGATCGATACTGGGTCCGTTCCTATTCTTAGTTTACATAAATGATCTACCTGAAGTAATTAAAATCGAGCGAAGATAGTGTTATTTGCTGACGATACCTCTTTGATTTTTAAAGTAGGTAGACATGTTAATAACTTTGACGAAGTAAATGACGCTATTCTTCAACTACATAACTGGTTTACATCCAACAATTTAGTGCTCAATAACAAGAAAACTAAATGTATAAGGTTTTCTTTGCCAAATGTAAAAAGTACTGTACATGATATTATACTGAACAATGAGAAACTTGAGTTCATAAATGATACATCTTTTTTAGGGATTACGCTTGACTCCAAGTTACAATGGGGTCCTCATATTGAGAATTTAGGTAAGCGGCTTAGCTCCGCTGCCTATGCCGTAAGGAAGATCAGACAACTAACTGATGTGGACACCGCGAGGATAGTCTATTTTAGCTACTTTCATAGTGTCATGTCTTACGGTATATTATTGTGGGGTAGGGCGGCGGACATTGAGTCTGTTTTTATCTTGCAAAAAAGGGCTATTAGGGCCATCTATAACTTGAGTAGTCGCGACTCTTTAAGAGAACTGTTCAAAGTAGCTAATATCATGACGGTCCCATGTCAATATATCTATGAAAACATTATGTATACTAGAAAAAATTTAGATCTTTTTAATCAGCTAGGTGATAGACATTGCTATAACACACGACATAGAAATAAATTAGACCAACCGCAGTTTCGTCTGTCAAAAATTCACACGTCTTTCATGGGGCACTGTGTTAGATTTTATAACAAAATTCCCATTGACGTCACTAAACTTAGTGAAAATAAGTTCAAAGCTTGTGTAAAACGAACACTTTGTAAGCAAGCTTATTATTCAATAGAAGATTATTTAAAAGATAAAAATGCTTGGATAAATGCTATTCCAGCTCCACTTGAGTCATAACAACCTATTCAACTGTTGTTAGTTAACATTACCTCTCTTCCTTCTATTAATTTAACACAATATGTACTTTTTTTTGTAAATGAGGGAACCATGTAGCCATTCTCATAAATAGTATTATTCGCTTTTTTAACTTAGACTCACCTGATGACCAACCTACATTGTTCTCCCATACCCCACAACAGAATGTAGATGAAAAAGTTTGTAATTTCTTATTTTAAAAGAGTAACCGTGGAGTTTCTTGCCCTTCTTCTCCACAGGAATGACATTCCGAAGTGGCGGTAGAGTCTTTGTTACTTTTCTGACGATTCATAAATACTGTAATGGTTTACATGAATAAAAAATATTCTGATTCTGATTCTGATTCTAAGAAATAAATCTATTAAGCTGTATTACCACAAACACACTAAATTAAATAGGATAAATGCGGTAGAAATGCGAGCTCTGCGGAAGATGTGCGGAGTGAAGCTGACCGACCGCATTAGCAACAGCATAGTAAGACAGCGAGTAGGTATGAAAGATAGTATCGGTGTAAAGATGAGAAAGGGCATGCTCCGTTAGTTCGGACATATAGAAAGAATGCCAGAGGAAAGAATGACAAAACAGATATACAATGTGAAAGTGGAAGGATGCAGGTACCGGGGAAGACCTAGACTATCTTACCACGACCAAATAAACTGAGTCTTATCTGATGGAAAAGTCAAGAGTCTCCGTAACCGGCGAGCGTGTATGAGACGAACTATGAGAGTCGAGGAAGCCAGAGAGGTATGTAAGGAAAGAACCTGTTGGAACTTTGTACTCTCTGCCTACCCCGCAAGGGATCTGGCGTGAGGTTATAGATAGATAGATAGATACAGTCATACTAGGATATTATGGCTCGCGGCCAAAATCGGAACAAACGCTGACATCAAGTGTAGGGGGTGCCGCTCAGTGACTGATAAATGAAAGTTGATAAGTTTGATAAACACTGTATATTTCCTTCGATAGCTCTATGACATAATGATCGTGAATGATATGATTTACGAATGCTAAACTGATACAAAATTGATATGATACAGCGACGCGTCCGACAGTCTGACTCATAGATAATATACTAATGTCTGACTTAAACTGCCGCCGATCGAACGGCACGAATGCTGTTCAATCGCGTAAAATGCTGACGCGGTGTTCGGTTGCACAGTGTACCAAACATCAAGTGAAATTTCACTTCATAACAGTCGCAGAGTTGCCATGTGCGATGAAATTTACCAAAGTTCTTTTTTTAATTAGGAACCGCACCCCACCTGTTGTAATATTTCCCTGGAAGTAGGAAAGTTTTACTAAATATTAACCCTAATTTCACACCAACCCTGTGAAAGTCCTCCACGGGCAAAATTATCCCTGTCGGACTATAGTTTTATTTAAAAAAATGCTAATACAGCCTATAGTGGGATAGCCCGCTGCTAAACGGAAGCCGTCTCTCATAAATTGAAGTGAGATAAAGGCTCTGTCAGTCTGAGATGGGGGACCGTTTGTAATATTTCCACTGTCGAGCGTCTCCGTGTTTCGGTAGGCTAGCTAGTTAGGTTACCGGCTACGGAGACTCTTGACTTGCCCTTCAGATAAGTCACGGTCTATTTGGTCATGGTATGGAGATAAAATATTATAATATCAGAAAGTATTAACACAGTGTTGTCATCTTAGTAGAAGATTGTCATAAAGCACGCGCAGACATAAAAATCTAACATATACATCATACGAGTAGGTACGCACGCTGAGTACCTGATTACTTACATTATTTGAAGATAATGACAATAATAACCTTCATAAAACCCTTTAGTATTCGCTCAGTAAGTGGATAATGATTTTTAACGGCATGCAATTTTCTTGCTAACGTATTATTGGCAACCTTAAGGTTAAGAGCAGTTACGAGTATGTTATTAGATTTAAAAGCGATGATTAGGTGGTCAAATGCTTCTTGATTAATAGAGAGGTCCAAAGTTCGGACCTTGCCGAGCTACAGACGCCTAAAACCGTTTTTACAAAGTTTTCTTCAACTTGCAATGTTCGTATGTCTGTCTATCTTTCCGGTTCAAATATTGTGATCCATTTTTCAAGCACAGCAGGTATCCGATTGAGCTGAAATTTGGCATACGTATATAAATCCGATGACAATAACAAATATGGTTCCATGGAACTAGTCTGATGATGGGGTCGGAAGGTGGCCATAGGAATATGTGAACTATACAACGTAATCCTCTCGGGTTTAGGTTTGTTCGACTGGTATAGACAAGTACTAGTACAATCAGATAGCGTTCAGGGTCTCATGATGAAGCCGATAGGTGGCCAATGGAACAAGTACTCAATATAATTCAGCCATGTTTGGGCTCGTTGGATTTTTCTAGAGAATTACTTTAGACCCGGACGGTGTCCAAGGTCTGTGATGATGGAGCCATAATATTAACTAAAAAAAGTTTTTTTCTAATTAAAATAACTATTGTAATGATCAAGAGTCTCCGTAACCGGCGAGCGTGTATGTGACGAACTATGAGAGTCGAGGAAGCCAGAGAGATATGTAAGGAAAGAACCTGTCGGAACTCTGTACTCTCTGCCTACCCCGCAAGGGATCTGGCGTGAGATTATAGATAGATAGATATTGTAATGATTTAACAAATTTGATAAGAAATAAATCTATTATTATCTATTAAGCTGTATTACCACAAACACACTAAATTAAATATATATATATATATATATATATAGTTTCGTTATATAGCTTAAAATTAAACATATTTGTCTAATATTAATTGTTAATATAGTGAATAGTGAAAAAATGTTGATTAATGATTATGATCTGATAAATATGAAAAATGCTTAAAATAATTATGATCTACCTATATATCTGTTTATAGTATTCGCCACTAACTGTCCTAATTTTTATGTTGCTTCTTCCAATATATTAGTAGCGACCTCTATATATCGCTACATAGTTGCGACTACCTACCAATAGATGGCACTGACGATGCCCATACATGTCTAGAACACGATATTAGAGTGCGCACGACGTGTAACATATATACAAGCTCCCGAAACTAACTCATAGGCCCCGCCAGACACAACACCCGTCTGGCTGCAAGATCTTCCCTTTGACCAATCCTGCCACAACGTTCCTGCCACACATTGGTTATCTGGAAAAAAATTCTTAAACCAATAAGACCGCCAATTATACCTAGTTATCTAAGGTCTAACTCTGGCAGTCTTATTGGTAAAAGTTATTTCTTCGAGACAACCAATGTTTTGGAAGAAGCAACATAAAAATAGGACAGTTGTTGATTGTTTTAATATTTTAGTGTTTAATTAATTTTATAATAATTGGTGTACAATAAAGAGTTCTCTATCTATCTATCTATTAATTTTCTTGGCTAAAAAATAAGTATACCATGTTATAAATATTTAAGGAAGAAATTAGATGAGGGTTCCCTATTCGTAATGAAATATCGACTTGTAGTTTGTACATTCGATAGAATGGAAAATGTAAGGCAAGAAACTCCGTGCCGAAGCTTGGATAACTATTGAAAAAAAATACCGTCATGCCTGTATATTCGTGACGGTGGTTTTTGTGTTGGAGAATATTCTCCAAGCGGGGGTGGCAGACAGGAGGGCTGTATACATCGACATTTCGCCGACGATGTTAGGTCCCATGTGATGGGGACGAGTCTATTCCCATCATCATCAGCCGAAAGACGCCCACTGCAGGACAAAGGCCTCCCCAAAGATCGCAACAACGACCGGCTTTGTGCTGTACGCATCCAGCTTCTACCTGAGACCTTCACCAGGTCATCGCTCCACCTTGTCCGGCCCCCCGCCTGCCCACTCCAGGTCTTCCGGTACGAGCTCCCCACTCGAGAACTTTTCTGCCCCAATGGCCGTCAGTTCTACAAGCAATGTGTTCCGCGCACTGCCACTTAAGTTTGGCAATTCTGAGAGCTATATCGGTGACTTTGGTTCTCCTGCGAATCTCCTCCTTATGAGACCCATCGTGAGTGACCATGTTTCGGTGCCGAAAGTCATCACTGGCAACACACACTGGTCAATTCCCATATACCGGCCACATTTCCACACTCCGGACTGATACTGGGAACTACATTTGTATGGTCTAGGATTTGAACCCTCCTGAATGTGGAAGACCAATTATGTACTTTACGATCAAGAGGTCCTCCTCGTGATCGCAAGGAGCATCATTCCATTCGCTACTAGATCAACGAGGCAGTCACTATTGAACAGTGCACTAAAAAGCTATTAACAAATGTAAACTTAACTTTATTTAAATCAACAAAGTATTGTTTACAATCATAAGCTAAACAGTAAGCATTTGTATTTAACACAGCAGTGACATGGATAATTCTTAATTTTGCGATGTACACACATAAGTTTACAATTCTTGTTTATTTTATTGTTTAGAGGCAGATTTGTTAAACCTTAATTCTATTAAGTTAACGGTAGGTACAGGTTGTAAAGAATAGGTGCGAAAAAATGAGACAGGTGAAGGTAATCATCATCATCTCAGCATAAACCCGTCCACTGCTGAACATAGGCCTCGCCAATCGCTCTTCACCGCAACCGGTCCGATGCCACCTGCATCTAACGACTTCCTGCGATCTTCACAAGTGCGGGCCACATACTGCAAATATCGGACGGTCGTTGGGGCAGAAAGGTTCTAGAGTGGAGACCACTTATTGGCAAACGCAGCGTAGGAGGGCCGCTTGACCCGACGATCTTGTAATGGTATTACTTAAATTGACTTGTCCATCAATATGAACAACTTTTACTATAGTGATGAGTGACAAGGTCCTCTTTTACCACCCTCGAGTACAATGCTAGTTAGTTACTTCTTGATAAGCGTTACTCGGAAATTAGACCTAGCTAGGTTAATCGTCGGACAGGGCTACTCAGAGCTGGTGACATTCGTACATAGACTTACTTGCAACTCTAATTGTCGATTAGTCTACAAACTTAACTCAAGGGGAGTGAAAAGGCCCTTAGCGGAAATAACAAATGATTAGTAGTTTCATATATTGTAGTGGGATCATTTTAAACCTTTTTTTTAATTTCCATTTGTTTTTATTTCCTAATCTATCAGTGTCGTCATAAAATAGCTGATCATATTGATGGGTACTATCACCTGTTTCAGGTTTTAAGCACCTATCCCTTACACTTTTTAAGACCGATTGCAATAGTACCAGTACAATTTTAACATATTGCATATGGATAATCCGACTAACTTGGTCGAAATCCCACTGATAGTAAGCAAATTTATCTG
Organism: Phalera bucephala; assembly: GCA_905147815.2. Taxonomy (NCBI): domain Eukaryota; kingdom Metazoa; phylum Arthropoda; class Insecta; order Lepidoptera; family Notodontidae; genus Phalera; species Phalera bucephala. Next base: position 18,062,538 of record LR990630.1, on the reverse strand, counting down.
ATAGTTAAATGTTGTGACCGACCATAAGTGATTCAAAATCCATAAGTAGCTCAATACTTCGCGAATGTTAAACTGACTATGATATGCTGAATATGTATCAAAACCTGTATTCTCAAATTAATTAGGTAAAACATTATAAAGAAATCATATGAAACTCAAGCTAGCGCTTCAAGAAAAAATATAGCGGTATTTAATTTATAGCATTATAAATAAAGCATTATTTCTAGTTCTTAAATCTAAAATTACATTAAATTAAAATTCTGCTATAATTACATTTTCAAAATCTTCTGCATTTTCAAAAAAATGAACCGAAATAGGCAATGATTTTGTGATATCATTAAATAATCCGCAGTCATCTAAAATCAATTGTTAACTCAAACCATTTTGGGCCAATCTCTTTAATGTTTGTGCACGAAAACTTGGGGGGGGGGGGGGTATCATAATATTACTCGCAATATTATTGTTATCTTACTTTGCCGTAAGAAAAAGATGAAGCTACCACTGCGTATATGCACAACCTACACGTCTCATTAGCGGAGATTATGGTAAGCCCCTAGAATTCAACGATGATTATTAATTTAAAAAATAATCCTATACTTTGTTATGTGAAATATCCATGCACAAACATCCAAAGTGTCCAAATTCATCTAAATCCTCGGGTCATCCTCACCCAGTTTCACCATCTTCTCGGAAATTTCCCAAAGTTTCCGAGCCCTCCCCATGTCACATGCCGCCCACGACAGCGAACTCTCCTTACAATCAGAGAAATACTTCCCCGATACCGTCTCCAACTTTTCATCAACTGCCAGTTTCACTGTCGTCTGACAGCCTTGCGTTGGCGACTTGAAGAAACACATAATTATCAGAGCCAACCCCCAACTAAGAGGAGCTGGTACCGACTTCCAAATACCTGTGTCTATCAATCCAGGATGTAAGCAGTTCACTGTCACCCCAGTTCCTTCCAATCTCCTTGCCAATTCCCTAGTAAATAATATGTTAGCTTCCTTCGAAGCGTAGTACAGGTAACCGGGTATGGTATCAACTGGATTTGGATTTTCAAGGTTCACACTCGCTAGACGATATAATGAGGATGCTACAACAACTATTCTGGATGGTGCGCTCTTTTTAAGCAAATCTATTAGGAGGTGTGTAAGCAAAAATGGTCCGTAGTGATTAGTTTCCATTGTCATTTCGATGTCATCGACGGATTTCTTCTTCTTGAAGGTTTCAGCGTAGCCTGCGTTGTGGACCAGCACGTCCAACTGCTGTTCTGTCTTGTTGATGTCTTCCGCAAACTCTCGGATGGAGGCGAAGGAGCTGAGGTCCAATTTCTTGACGATCACGTTCGTGTTCCTCGTCGATTCGATGATTTCATCTGGATAAATGAAATAACTGATTAAAATATACTGATGTGACGTGAGTACAAAAAGTATACATAAACATGTAGAGTTGTAAGGGACCAATCACATTCAAAATTATAACCAGATTTAGGAAAACGTGTATGAGACGAACTATGAGAGTCGAGGAAGCCAGAGAGGTATGTAAGGAAAGAACCTGTTGGAACTCTGTACTCTCTGCCTACCCCGCAAGGGATCTGGCGTGAGGTTATAGATAGATAGATAGATAGATAGATAGATTTAGGAAAACTTTCGAGTGTTTATCGGCATTTTATAATTGATCAATACTGCTAATATATCCTGTAATTGTACTTTATGCTCATTGTTTTGTTCTTAATTGGGAGGAATAAGACAGGCTTGTCGCCATTCTTTGTGTAGATCATATACATGACTTGTGTTTTTCTACGTCGTTAGCAAGTAAATATTGCATAAGGTTGGAAAAACCCCGAGGTGAGACTTAAGTTGTCAAGCTCAGCACTGGTTGATACGACAAAACAGTATCTTGATACTACAAATTTTAACAATATCCAACTCTTAGAATTTCGTTTTCTTATACGAGCTGATCTGAAAACTTTTCTTTTCTTATGTGTTCCGAGGTCCAACTCCTATAGATAGATGAAAGTTCTAACAAGTCATCACCTTTAATTTTCTCAGCAGCCTCCAAGTTCCGACAAGCCATGATGACCTTCGCCCCGCGGTTGGCCAGGTCCCGCGCGGTCTCCTTCCCGATGCCGCTAGTGCAACCGGTGACCACCACTGTCTTCCCGTCCATCCTGGTGGGACTGCGGAATCGTCCGCAGGTGAATTTGGCGAAAAGCCTCACAGCAAGAAGTAGACCGATAACACCAGCGACCGTCAGAAAAGACAGGAGGAGCATGAGGACTGGGAAGATCCAGAACAGATAGCTGGCCTGCCACGCTTCGGCGACGATCATCTCTGAAAAGGATGATACAATGCTTTATTAGATTTTTGTTTTCTCGGTATCCTTTGTAGAAATATAGATATTGTATGCACAAATAATCCATACCAATATTATAAATTCAGAAGTAACTATGTCTGTCTGTTTATCTGTAACGTTTTCACGCCAGAACTGCTAAGCAGATATCGATGAAATTCGGCAAGGACGTAAGTTTTATTCAGGAATACGACATAGGCTACCGTTTGTCTCAAAAAAACTTAAGGGTGTGAAATACACGCCTGAAAATAACCCACTGATGCCCTTACATCCCTTCTTTCGGGTACAGATACCGCACACAGGAACAGACACCGACCTCGCCGGCGAGGTCGAAGAATCCCTTGCCCGCCGGCCGGTGCAGAGCATCACGGTGAGACTCTTAGTATACGCCCTCCCCCATCGCGATTGCCAAGCCGAGGCCCCCTGCCCCCTGCCCTTCTGGCTCGAGCGTAGTGGTTGCACACTCGCCCTCTTGTCCGGTGAAGCTGTAAAGGCGCGGCCAACAGCGTAGATCATTAACACACACACACAAACGAATACACCCACACACACACACACACAAACAAACACACGAACACACACACACACAAACGAATACACACACACACAAACGAATACACACACACACAAACGAATACACCCACACACACACACACACAAACGAATACACACACACACACACACAAACGAACACACACACACGTTCCACCTAGACAAGTAATAAATTATCTTAGATTTATACACAGATGTTTTGCATTCGAGTTTCGAGGACGATTTGGCGCAGTGGTTATGAACTTAATCCTGTCGGTCGATTAGTCGCGGGTTCGATTCCCGCAGGGGACAAACCGCAAGTCTGAGTATTTGTGTATATAAAATTTTATGTTTGTAAACGCACTTACTATCTATATCATCACGCCAGATCCCTTGCGGGGTAGGCAGAGAGTACAGAGTTCCAACAGGGGTTCTTTCCTGACATACCTCTCTGGCTTCTTCCACTCTAATAGTTCGTCTCACACACGCTCGCTGGTTACGGAGACTCTTGAGTTGTCCTTCAGATAAGACTCGGTATATTTGGTCATGGTAAGATAGTCTAGGTCTTCCCCGGTACCTACATCCTTCCACTTTCGCATTGTATATCTGTTTTGTCATTCTTTCTTCTGACATTCTTTCTACACAGTCATAAATCCTAGTATAAGGTTACGTTTTTATTAATTAAATGAAATAAAATTCTTGGTGAATACAAAAGTGTCATTTGCATTGGCACTTCGTCAATGAAAATGTTCAGGTAAGCAATTTATCTATGACTAATTTAGTATCAATGACCTGAATTAACAAAGTACGCGATACAAAATCATTATTATATTTCGTAACAGCATTGAGTATCGTTTTGTAACACGAGTGTCAAGTACGTGTCATGATTTGTAAACGCTTTGATGGGCCAAATAATAATTGGGAAATTTCGCTTGTGATGACCACGACTGACTGCCTCGTTGGTTTAGTGGCGAACAATGCGCTTGGCGATCACAAGGTCTAGGGTTGTAATCCTAGGTCGGACAAATGAAGTTTTTTTTTCAATAAATTTCCATTGCCTGTCTAGAGTCTTGAATTGTACTCGGTAGGAATGGCGATAGGAAAAAAAAATCTCTAGCGGGGATGGCGGAGGTGTAATGTGTGCAACTTTTCGCCGAAGATGTTATATCCCATGTAATAGGGGGCGAGCCTCGTCTCGGGTCAATAGACACGCCCCATATTACATGGTATCTAGTATCGTCGGCGAAAAGTGTTTGTACACCGTACACCTCCGCTACTCCCACTTGGGGAATATAGGCGTGACGGTATTTATTGTTAATGTTTTCTTTAACTTCAGCAAAGGACATTGTTCTGCGCCCATACATGATTAGCTCCAGAATCAACAGCAATGAAAAAATACTTGTATGATTTTAAATCACTCATAAATTCTCTTAAGGTATTTTTTATTAAACGGACAAGCGGGAGAATGCACAAGAAGTATTAAATTTTGAGGTTATAATTCAGTAGCCATTAATACAGATGAGGTTATATTGTGTGTTGACATTGTGAAAAAATGTCGGCGACTTCGATATAAGTACTTACAATACTTTAAAAAATTCGTTTTAGATTGCAAATTGTCCGTTAGATACAGAAGTTTGTCATTATTTTAATAGCGTGATAGCGTGGGTCAAATATTTGTTAGTTCTGGGGCAATTTTCGACAATTACCGTGTGTGTAGAAATAATAATAATGATTACTCTAATTTAGATATGTATAATTGTAAATTGCATGCTTTTAAAAACATATTAAAAGCGAAAAAGAATGTAGCTTTGTAATCACAGGAATATTTTACTTTTATTATTAGTTTTATTTTAATTTCAGTTTATCATTTTAATTTTCATCTTTTTTTTAACTGTAATTTTAGTTATAACCTTTGTTATTCTAGTGCCTTTTAAAATGTACTTATTAATAGTGAAAACTTAATTGATCTATGTATAAGTTAATATATTATAATTTAAGGTGTATAACATATTGCATGTTTCCCAAAAAAAAAAAAAATAGGTTGTTTTACTACCGGACGGATGGCTTCCTCAGGGGATTAAAGAGTTGGCTCATTTCAAAAGATTAGTTTTTCTATAAGCCAGCATTCTTGCCACCTATTACACACAGATATGCCTTCTTCTTCTTCTTTAAGTTATGGTTTCACACAAATTTTAAGTGTATTCTGCCAGTGTCCAGTGAGATGCATAATCGTGTTTGTATAAATAAATCCAACTCCCCGATGAACTAGATGACAACGATGATAATAAAATTGATGAAGTTCCCCACCCTGGATAGTAAAGCGATGGATACTTTACATACCAATTGTAACGGCCGCTTTGAGGGAAATCAAAAAGGCACGTTCTGTCACTTTGATACAATTACCTTTACTCATGCACACATAAGAATACATATAGGTTAATATTCCACCAACATTACACTTTATTATTCATAAGAACACAAGTTTTGGAAATTAAAACAAATTGATGACAGCATTCTTTGACTTCCGCCAAAAAACGGATGTGCTTTTATAATTAAGGTTTAACTTACATTTATTCCGGGAACTAGAACTTTTTGGGGAAACTTCTTTAATTGTCAGGAAAATAAGTGAATTTTAAATTAAATTCAAAATTGTTTGTAAGCTGCCTAGCTAGAAATTGAACAATGTATTTTTTATATGGTCACACACTTTAACAGCGTATTTGAGAAATGTCAAGTAATACAATATCGGTAAATTGTCACAAAGAATAGTAAGTAACTATAAAAAAATATTTATTATTTAATTAATTATATCCACTTCACTAGCATTTCTATACGATTTTTCTTATATTATACTTAAGCATTACTGAAGTAACACAATTGGTTCTGCACTTTGAACAAGTCCGTGGTTAACTGACGTAATAACTCCAACCAGCGAACCTGGGCCCTTATTCGCTATGTCAATAAAACTAGTTACGCGGTGGGTTACGACAACTCCGTGATATGACTGTTTAATAATACTAAAGTGACATTTACTTTCTTTTTTTATAAAACGTAGCCCCACACTAGGAATAATTTAGCACAGTGGTTAACAGCTTAAGCCGCTCCACCCACTGCGCTGAATAGTCGCGGGTTCGATCCCCGCACGGGACAAATCCTCGTGTGACCCACTATTATTTGTTTTGGTCTGGGTATTTGTGCATGGGAATTTTCATATTTGTAAACGCACCCACGACACAGGAATAAATCCTAGTGTTGGGCTACGTTTTATAAAAAAAGTAGTGTTTTCAAGGTGCGTTTACAAACATGAAATTCACATGCACAATCACACAGACCGTAACAAATATATAAGGGGCACACAAAGATTTGTCTCGTGCGGAAATCAAACCGGCAAACCGGCGAAATTGGTTTGGTGATGCTCAGTGTAATATCTTTGCTTGCGCCCTTCCCTCCAGTATAGTCGAGGGGAATGATAGATAGATAAAAGATAGATAAAAAGTTTATTTGTATCAAAAGGACGCACAGTACAAAATATTTTCCTAAAATATTAAAAAGAAAATGCCCTACAATTTAAATTATAACATTATTGTAGTAAGTGTGTCACAGTGGTACAAAAGGGCCACAGCTCAGCGCCGCATTTGCTCGAGGAGCAAAACGCTGATTTTCAGCTGCAACCACGATGTTACGCGAGAAACTACTTAACAACTACTACTTTAAACTTGTTAATAAAATATATATACATAAAAAGAAGAAAAATTCATATAATATTATTTATTCGTGGCAAAAAGAGAAATAAAAAAAATATACTTATTTATGGAGTTTATGTTAGGACTATACGAGCACCGACGACAACTGAAGAACGCTACCAGGACGATCAAAGCGAACCCCTAGTTTTTGGGTTTCCAAAATTGCTGATTTTAAGCTTTTTTTAAAAGTAACCCTTGTAGCAACATTTCTTATAGGAGGTGGTATGTTGTTCCAACACTTAGTCGCCTGGTAGCGAAAACTGCCATTAAATGCTACTGTCCTGTGCGTGTGAGTCGACAACGGTGGTCGCGCTGACCTGGCCCCATCTGATCCGTAGCGATTGTGGAAAGCGGGAAATTTAAGTTTGCCATACAGATAGTCAGGCTGTTTCCATTTGGTCAGGTCAAACATTAGAGTCGCAAGATGCAACTGCCTACGTGATTCCATGTTTAACATGGATGCCCGATTAATAAAAGGTGAAACGTGTGTGACGGCTGTTCCAGTAGTCATACTCGTGAACAGGTGCTGGTCAATCTGGAATCCCTTAGAATTTACTTCTTTTAGACCTTTGTTAGTGGCGTCACGTGTAATAACATACTCTGTACATATAGATAAAATATAAAGATAATGAACAAATATGTATGAACAAGAAATGTCCCTTAGCTCTCGTAATGCCCCCGCACTCGAGCACCTTTTATGATAATTCTTTTACCGTGAAGCTGTCCGTTTGTGGAACTCATTACCAGCCATTGACCTGGCCCCATCTGATCCGTAGCGATTGTGGAAAGCGGGAAATTTAAGTTTGCCATACAGATAGTCAGGCTGTTTGCATTTGGTCAGGTCAAACATTAGAGTCGCAAGATGCAACTGCCTACGTGATTCCATGTTTAACATGGATGCCCGATTAATAAAAGGTGAAACGTGTGTGACGGCTGTTCCAGTAGTCATACTCGTGAACAGGTGCTGGTCAATCTGGAATCCCTTAGAATTTACTTCTTTTAGACCTTTGTTAGTGGCGTCACGTGTAATAACATACTCTGTACATATAGATAAAATATAAAGATAATGAACAAATATGTATGAACAAGAAATGTCCCTTAGCTCTCGTAATGCCCCCGCACTCGAGCACCTTTTATGATAATTCTTTTACCGTGAAGCTGTCCGTTTGTGGAACTCATTACCAGCCATTGACCTGGCCCCATCTGATCCGTAGCGATTGTGGAAAGCGGGAAATTTAAGTTTGCCATACAGATAGTCAGGCTGTTTGCATTTGGTCAGGTCAAACATTAGAGTCGCAAGATGCAACTGCCTACGTGATTCCATGTTTAACATGGATGCCCGATTAATAAAAGGTGAAACGTGTGTGACGGCTGTTCCAGTAGTCATACTCGTGAACAGGTGCTGGTCAATCTGGAATCCCTTAGAATTTACTTCTTTTAGACCTTTGTTAGTGGCGTCACGTGTAATAACATAATCTGTACATATAAATAAAATATAAAGATAATGAACGAATATGTATGCAGAAGAAATACCCCTTAGCTCTCGTAATGCCCCCGCACTCGAGCACCTTTTATGATAATTATTTTAACGTTACAGCTGTCCGTTTGTGGAACTCATTACCAGCCTCTATAAGACGTGCTCCGTCTATTCACGTGTTCAGGTCTCAGGTTAAACATTTTTACATCAGTGAATAACCTAAATTATTAAGTTTCCATTTGCTAGTCATTTTATGCTGTACATACATATCCAGTGTTGTTATTATTATTTATATCATTAATATATTATTTAAGTAGTATATGATAGATTTTTGTTGATTTATTTATTAAGTACTCCCCTTCTCTAGTGATTCCTTTAGATTCTCTCCAGCCAAAAGTTGCCTGGAAGAGATCATCATTAATGATAAGGCCGCCCATTGTTAGACTCCCTTGAGAATTTATAAAATTGTATTCCTATATTGTGTATTTGGTGGAACAATAAAGTGTTATTTATCTATCTGAGAAAAAGAACATAAATAAGACAGCCCTCAGCTCAGAAGAAGGCAGAAACAATATTAAATAATTCAACTAATACAAGACAAATAAATTAATAAATTATATTTATAGTAAAGTATTACAAATTTATCGATGATCGATATTAGTGTATCTGTATTGTCTATGAGCACGAATCCATATAATAATAATAGTAATATTAGCCCTGTTAAGAAACTGTCCCACTGTTGGGCACGGGCCTCCTCTCAATCTGTGAGGGTTTAAGCCATAGTCCACCACGCTGGCCCAGTGCGGGTTGGCGAACTTCACACACCTTTGAGAAACTCTTAGGCATGCAGGTTTCCTCACCATGTTTTCCTTCACCGTTAAAGCAAGTGATAGTTATTTTTTAAAACGCACATGCTTTCCAAAAGATGTGCGTGCCTGGGTTTGAACCCGAGACCTCTAACTTTGCAGTCCAACGGTCTAACCACTAGGCTATCATTGCTTAATCCATATATAAATACTAAAGAATTCAGCCTATACACGTCTACTGCAGTCCAAAGACTGCCACAACGATCAACTTTGTGGCATCTATTTGCGACTTTAGTGGCATAAAGATAACCATTACACGATAATTTCACAGAGATATCAAAACGCACCGCGTTTGGCCATAGCGAATAGGGACCCTGATCTACGCACAAAGAATATAATTAGAGATCCTGCTACAATATTAAATGTTATAGTTTGTATGTTTGTCGCGCAATTACGTCGAAACGGCTGTATAGATTTTAATCAAGTTTAGCAAGGACATAGATTGTGTACCGGAAAATCCTTGATTTCAGGGTGGCAACTAACAAATATGAACTATTATTGACGGACGGACGATTTGGAGCAGTGGTTAAGAGCTTTAGCCGCTCCGCCTACTGTGTCTAATAGGTTCGATTCTCGAACGGGATAAATCTTTGTGTGATCCACAATTATTTGTTCCGGTCTGGGTATTTGTGTATGTGAATTTTCATGTTTGTAAACGCACCCACGACACAGGAATAAATTCTAGTGATTTTTTATAATAAAAAACAAAAATACTATCATCCTCTTTAAAATCCGAGATAACGGTAATAATTATTTTCTTTCGGTAACCCGTTTTCCCTGTATGTTTCGGCTACAGTACACCAGCCACATCTTCGGCTCCATCATCATTTTCCATCTGGTAAGATAGAGGCCAAACGCTTACCTACCGTCCTCAGAAAAAATAGGGTGTAAGGGTACCTTGATACCAGCGGGCCTTTCCCTCCTATCAACCGCTACCGCCGTCCGCGGCATGTTCTCACCGACCCTCCCGATGCCCTTACATCCCTTCTTTCGGATACAGATATCGCACACAGGATCAGACACCGACCTCGCCGGCGAGGTCGAAGTATCCCCACCGGCCGGTGCTAAGCACTACGGTGAGACACCTAGTATAAGCCCTTCCCCATAGCCACTGCCCAAGCCGAGGCCGTTCCTCCTTGAGGCGCCCTTGAGCTAGTTACCCCCTTGCCCTTCTGGCTCGAGCGTAGTGGTTGCACGCTCGCCCTCTTGTCCGGTGAAGCTGTAAAGGCCCCGCGGTCAACAGCGTAGATCATTTACACACACACACACACACACTAACAGAGGGCCTAGACAAGTTGCAAGCGTTTTGTTTCTATTATCTTGTTGCAATCGATAGCGCATTGTTTTGAGTATGTGACTTTTCGTTGCAAAATGTCATTCCCATACATTCTTTCGCTTTTTATTAGCGTTAACGACTGTAGATTGTCAACTTGGCTTTAGGCGCAGTACTTGCATTTACACCCATACACCAATCTGAAGTACTTTTGTTCTACAATTTTCTTTTCGCGATTTTCAATATACGGTAATAATACGGTGTACAAGGAGGAACTTAAATAACGCAAGATGATCGCGATTAGAGATTATTTTGAAGTGAAAACTTCTTACGGGAGGGTAAACCGCTTCGTAACGTAACGCGTAACGGCACCAGTCCGTCTGGCTTCCCTTTTTCTCACGCATACGGCAGCGGTAGGCATGCTCTTCCTCTCTCATTCTAACCCACAGCGCTCTTCCCTTTCTCTCACGCATACGGCAGCGGTAGGCAGGCTCTTCCTTTCTCACTCTAACCCACAGCGCTAGTTTAAGTTATTACTTCTGTCGGGCGTCCCGAGACGCACAAATTTTTTTTTTTTTTTTTTAAACTTTGTCCCACACTAGGATTTATTCCTGTTTTGTGGGTGCGTTTACAAACATGAAAATTCACCAACACAAATACCCTGACCGGAACAAATAATTGTGGATCACACAAAGATTTTTCCCATGCGGGAATCGAACCCGTGACTATTAGACACAGTTGGCGGAGCGGCTTAAAATAAAATAAATACAATAGCAAAACCAACTTTTCTAATTTAGAGGCTTTTACCCTTTTTTAACAGTTTTATATCTCAGTTAACAAAGAAACTAGTATGTGTGTATGTGCGTTTTGAGAAATACGTTTGAGGAATGCATTTGAAATCTCCTAATTGCTATGAATGATAATAAATATAGTTTTTTTATAGCGCACTGAAGGAGTAAAAGCATTGTTTGCAAATTAAAAAAAATTATAATATTCATTAAAATTGGTTGGATACAATTTAGTTACCGATTTAAAAAAAAACTACTTTCAGGTCTTGTGTTTATTATGTTACATCTATACAAACATTACAAAGTGCAAAGATTTGTATTTTTGTATGTTTGTAACGAATAAACTCAAAAACTACATGACCGATTTTAATGATTCTTTCACCATTAGAAAGCTACATTATCCAGAAGTAACATAAGCTATAAAACATAGACCCGGTAAGTGGCGCTGTTATCGACTGGGTACGAAGTCGTGGGAAACTACTAGTCTGGTATACTCGGTATAATGAAAGTAACTCGGTCAGCTGATCAGTGTGTATTAAGAATAAGAAACAATTCGCGAAAAAAAAGCTACTATAGTCCAAGATCCCAGGGCCCCCAGACATTACTTAGTTTATTTAAAAGTCAAAATTATTTCTATTTTTTACATCTACCTACCACCGGATTGGAACATGACCTCCACTAACAAGATCCGGCGAGAAACTCAGCGGGTTAGTCTTTTAACTTAAGTTCTTTTATTTGCCTGTACTTTCTTGTAACCATATACGTGTTGTCGCCATAACTTTTTCGTGCGGAGTAGTGGCAACACTAAAAACAAGATGGCGAAGAAATCGGCGACGTATGGTGTAACGGTTTTCATAACTTAGTTTTTCTCTGCGCTTCGAGCTGACAACAGGTCGAGAAATATAACTGGTCGTATTATTGGTTTGGCAATTGTGTGATTTATATTTGGTATGTATAATCATGATGAGAAGAAAAATATAATACTGTATGTAGGCCTACCGCCCTTTTATTTACTAATGTCGTGTTGTTTGCATTATACGTCTTCTTTTTCTCAAAAATGCTTTAGGTACGTAACATTGCGTCTAATAATTACTGCCTCAATCTGTTTTATCGTCCAGATAATCCGAAATGTTGTATCGTCACACACACAGTTTACAGTTTTGATTACCTTTTTAAACTTATTGATAGGCATGGTTTAGTTAATGATATGAAGGGGTTTAGAAAGGACGGGCCCCGCATAGACAAATACTATCATAGTCTAGAAAATTTGCACAAAATACTCATAAATTACAAACCTTAATCTTCCTCGTGAATTAGTTTACCTACCTATTAGTAAAAACTACAAAAATAACTTATTATTATGATTTATGTGGTGAAAAGCCAATAAGAATCTGTGGAATTTAGTAGTTTATAGTTAGCACGTACGTATATAGAAAAGGAGCTGTGAGAAACTTCAATTTACATAAATTAGTTTAAATATAAATGCGCGATATCTCTAACTTCAAAACCAAATATATTTATATAATAGCAAATTCTTTCAAAAGATATCTTTATTCAAAGCATAATATAATGTACTAGGAATTACGAAGCTAATTCCTTCGTTATGTTTTAAATAGTTCAATCAATGATTCAATCATTACATCCAAAAAAGTGAGAAATCCTACTGATATTATGTGTATGTGAAACTTAGTGTACTTAGATGTTTGGATGTTTATTACTCAATAACGCAAAAACGGCTGAACGGATTTGGACGAAAGGACATTGTCGAAAATTGGCCCAGAACAAACAAACATTTGTCCCGTGCCATCATTATTTATCTATTTTATTAAAATAATGGCAAATATCTAATCTCTCTATCTGGCTCTGTATCTAACGGACAATTTGCAATCTTAAACGAATATTTCAAAGTATTGTAAGTACTTATATCGAAATCGCCGACATCTTTATTGAATGTCAACACACAATATAACCTCATACGTATTAATGGCTACTAAATTATAACCTCAAAATGTAATACTTTTTGTGCAATATTGCAATTTCCCCGCCTGTCTGTTTAATAATAAATGCCTTAAAAGAATTTATAAGTGATATGAAATTTTTTCGTTCCTGTTGGTTCTGGGGCAAATCATGTATGGGCGCAGAACAATGTCCTCCTTCCTTATTCCTTATTCCATACTGCGACAGGGTGAAAAATCTTGGTGTTATCTTTGACAACACTTTGTCGTGGAGACCGTAGGTTGCTGAGGTTAGCAGGAAGATTTTCGCTTCAGGAGCCTTTCTTAGACGCCTACGTAATTTCTTGCCTGTTAATACTAAAGTTGTGCTTGCACAATCCCTTCTGTTTCCTATTCTTGACTACGCTGATTCTTGCTACCTTGACTTGTCAGTGACTTCTTAATAAACTCGAAAGACTTCAGAATTATTGCATTCGTTTTATATTCGGCTTACGTAAATATGACCACGTATCCGAATTCCGTTCTCAACTTAAGTGGCTCCCTGTCCATCACCGTAGGAATATGCGTGTACTATCACTACTCTATTCTATCTTATTTAACCCGTGCACTCCAATGTATCTTAAGGAACGTTTTTCCTTTCTCGCCACTACTCAGTCGCGTGAACTTCGTTCCTCTTCGACACTTCGCCTAACTATCCCTACCCATTCTTCTAACTTCTTTACTAATTCCTTCACTATCCAAAGTATTCGTCTTTGGAACTCCTTACCTGGTTCTATAAGGCGTGCTAAGTCCCGGGAAATATTTAAGCAGACCTAACACCTTTAGCAAGTTCCCTTTTAATTTTTTACCCTTGCTCGTATCTCTTTTGTTTCTCCTTTCCTTTATATTTATTTATTTCGTCGTTCATTTGCGTAATGTGTAATAAATAGGTTATTTTTGTTTCATTTTACTTCTTTTCATTTTTTAATTGTGTATGTTATTTTATTCATTGTTGCACCTTACCTATTTCCATTTTATTTTTAACATCTCTGTCCTCTACCTAAAGGTTGCCTGGAAGAAATCGCTTTAAGCGATAAGGCCGCCTTACTGTACCAACATAACTATGTTCGATCTTGTTTTTTGTCATAATATTTTATGTGCAATAAAGTGTATTATTATTATTATAATGTCCTTTGGCACCTAGATAGTTTTTTTTACCTGGATTATATAATACATAGGATACTTTTCTCCAGAAAAATGTTAGGTTCCTGTCTAAAGTAGACGCGGACGAAGTCGCGGGCAGAGACTAGTAAATAAATAAATATGGAATTGTGATCGGTATTTTAAATGGCAGTAGACTCACTCCGATATTGAGTGGGTACTTAGTGGGTACTACATCATAGATCTACTAAATCATAGATTTATCATTTTTTTTTAATGTTGATAAAAAAGCTTTTAATGAAAGTGAACTATAAATATCCATCTATTGTCAATGCGTTCAGACTCGTAAGCAAAACGAAAATGAAATGGTTTGGACAAAGTACAAAATATGATATTGAAATTAACACTTAACATTGGGCATTGGACGTTTTGGCGGGAAATCAAAGAGTGATGTTGTTAATTTGTTTTAATTTCCAAAACTTGTGTTATTTCGAATAGTAATAGTTATATTCGTAATATTTGACATTGGTAAGATGCGCGTCGTCGTGATGGCATAAACAGAAAAAAAAGAAAGCATTGGGCATTGGCAAATTACGCATATTGCCGTGTGACATCATAATAAAAAAATGAAAGTAGCTCGAATTATTTTTTTAATTCAGCAAGGGTATTTAGCACACGTACTTAAGTAATAATGTAAGTGAAATTAATAGAAATTAAGCATACACACAAGTATATTATAATTAGTAATTATCAAGTAATTATATAATTAGTCACGGCTCTACTAGCTAATTAAATTTCATAGAATGCGTAGTAAATTTCATAAAATTAATTATAATTCCCGTGCAATTTAAACTGTAATAATTATTTTAAAGGAAAGTATGGACTCCAAAAGCATCGAACCGGGGTCCTTTCACATTTTGACGGAGGAGAGCGCGAAACGGACAGTTAGCAACTGTGTGATAATTTGGAGCGCCTGGCTTAACGGAGCTATTTCCATTTTATCGTAAACACAATTTTATTCTTATACTCTAGTAATTTACCTAAGATCTTAAATAAAACTGTTTTAAATATAGTCAGAACTGCTATTCTTTAGGAAACAATAGCTTTTTTTCACTATTCCTGTCAAATTAACCATTACCCCAGAGCCTTTGCGGGGTAGTCAGAGAGTACAGAGTTCCAGCAGGTTCTTACCTTACCTATTTGGAATCCTACACTCTCTTAGTTCATCTTATACAAACTTGCCGGTTACGGAGACTCTTGACTTGTCTTTCAGATAAGACACCGTGTATCTGTGAGTTTTTAAGGGTAAAAAACGGTTTATCTCGATTTCTGGTAAAACTACAAGTTCTATGGAAAGACTTAAAAAAACAAAGTTGTAGGTAATAAAAAAATCTACAACTTTTGTATTTACACTTTTTGCACATAACCTCAAAATTTATGTGAAAAATCCAAATGGTTCAATGGTTTTTAATTTTATCTTATAAAAAAAAAATTCACGAAATTTGGTGAAAACTTACCTTTTTATGTCCCAAACACACTATATTTTTTTTTATTTAAAAAAAATATTTTTTCACGTTATTTTAACTTAATATCGAAAAAGCACCCTAATTTTCAATCGAAAATTTTGTAATGTGTTTCACTTTTTACCATTTTCAAAGGCTTCAGCCCTGGTCTAAAAACAGTTATAAGTTAAGTTGAACTATATTAGACTAAATTATGCCAATGAGTTGAACTGGATACTCATTCTACTTCCTACTAATATTATAAATGTGATAGTTTTTATGTTTGGATGTCTGTTACTCAATCAATCAAAAACTGCTGAACGGATTTAAATGAAAATTGGCACACTTATAGTTTATTACCTGGATTAACAAACAGGTTACTTATATTCCGGAAAAATGTAAGGTTCCTGGCTAAAGTCGACGCGGAGGAAGTCGCGGGTTGAACTAGTACTTAAATAAATAAACACCGTCACGCCTATATTCCCCAAGCGAGGGTGGCAGAGGTGTAATGGGTACACCCACTTTATGCCAACGTTGTAAGGTCCCTATGTAATAGGGGGTAAAATTATTGCCATTATACCGGCCACAATTCCAGACTCCGAAATATTATTGTGAATTTTTCACAGATTATACCTAGGATTCGTAAGCGGTGATAGCCTAGTGGTTAGACCGTTGGACTGCAAAGAGGTCTCGAGTTCGAACCCAGGCACGCAACCCTGTATTTTCCAAAGCATGAGCGTTTTAACTATAACTTGCTTTAATGGTGAAGGAAAACATCGTGAGGAAACCTGCACGCCTAAGAGTTTCTCGAAGGTGTGTGAAGTTCGCCAACTCGACCTGGATCAGCGTGCTGGACTATGGCCTAAACCAGTTTGAGAGGAGGCCCGTGCCCTACGGCGGGACAGTTTCTTAACAGGGCTACTATTATTATTATTATACCTAGGAATCAAATACATGACCCAATGCCGTGAGCCGGAGACGTTTAAAATATGTAGTTCTCACATGATAGTGTACTTTGTCAGACACGTCTCGATGGTATAGTGGCGATCACAACAACCTAGCTTCGAATCATGAGGATTTTCTTTAAAAAAATTCAGAGTCAGGAATTGTGTCCTGTATAATGGCAACCCTTAGATTGGGACCCAATATCGGGAGTTTTGGCGGCAAGTCGAAGAGTGATGTCGTTAATTTGTTTCAATTTCCAAAACTTGTGTTAATTCCAATAATGTGTAATGTTGGTGGAATATTAACCATTATGTGTTCTTATATGTGCATGAGTGAAGGTAATTGTATCAATCAAACGTGCCTATTCGATTTCCCTCATAAGGGTCGTCGGTTGGTATGTAAAGTATCCATCGCTTTACTATCCAGGGTGGGGTACGTAATCAATTTCATTATCATCGTTATCATCAAGTTCATCGGGGAGTTGAATTAATTTAGATACTGTTATATGTATTATTCTGTGTATACGACTGAAGGACATAGTACCATGCACCCAACATCGTCGGTGAGACGTAGGTGTACGGGGTACACCTCCACCACCCCCGCTTGGGGCATGTCAGCGTGATGGTTTTTATTGTTTTTTTTTGTCATCTATCTATCATCACGCCCGAAGCCCTTGCGAAGTAGGCAAAGAGTGCAGAGTTCCAACAAGTTCTTTCATTACACACCTTTCTGGCTTCCTCCTTTATTCGTCTCATACACGCTCGGTTACGAAGACTCTTGCTTGACTTTTTTTTATCTTTCTATCTATACCATCACGCCAGAGCTCTTGCGGGGTAGGCAGAGAGAACAGAGTTCCAACAGGTTCTTTCCTTATATACCTCTCTGGCTTGCTCCACTCTCATAGTTCGTCTCATACACGCTCGCCGGTTACGGAGACTCTTGACTTGTCCTTCAGATAAGACTCGGTCTACTCGTTTTTATGTAAGCTAATATTTATCTTGCAAATGTTAGTTTGCTTAGATCAAGTCTCTCAAGCTGAGAATGACCTCCTCTCATCCTACGGAGTTGATAGTTGACATGTTGGTTCAGTTCCGATGTCAATGCATTTTTATGGTAAGCATGACCTGATTCTAACATTCCAGGATTGGATCCAGACACAAGAACTTTTTAACGGCCAACTGTTTTTTTTTAATGTTTTGTAACTATTCATTCGCTCCTAGCGCTGTTCGACCGCGATGTTCTTACCGATTACCGAGGTTAAGCAGCTTTCGACTCGGTCGGCCTGAGATGGGTGACCGTTTGTGGCATTTTGATATACGAGCGTATCCGTATATAACCAGAACGAATGTAAGGATTGTGGTTGGTAACGATGTGCTGGAGCAAGTGAATGAGTTTGTATATCTTGGATGCGCCTTCAGTAAGGATGGGAAATACACCGCTGACATAGAGAGAAGAGTGAGTGCAGGGAACAGAGTGAATGGTGCGATGGGAAAGCTACTCGGGAGCCGGCACTTAAGCCATAAGGCGCAGCTGGCCATACATAACGGAGTTCTTGTCCCAACGCTGTTATATGGTAGCGAGAGCTGGGTATGTAAGAAGGAGAATGAAAGTAGGATAAATGCGGTAGAAATGCGAGCTCTGCGGAAGATGTGCGGAGTGAAGCTGACCGACCGCATTAGCAACAGCATAGTAAGACAGCGAGTAGGTATGAAAGATAGTATCGGTGTAAAGATGAGAAAGGGCATGCTCCGTTGGTTCGGGCATATAGAAAGAATGCCAGAGGAAAGAATGACAAAACAGATATACAATGTGAAAGTGGAAGGATGCAGGTACCGGGGAAGACCTAGACTATCTTACCACGACCAAATAAACCGAGTCTTATCTGATGGAAAAGTCAAGAGTCTCCGTAACCGGCGAGCGTGTATGAGACGAACTATGAGAGTCGAGGAAGCCAGAGAGGTATGTAAGGAAAGAACCTGTTGGAACTCTGTACTCTCTGCCTACCCCGCAAGGGATCTGGCGTGAGGTTATAGATAGATAGATAGATAACGTATCCGTGTTTCGGAATACATGTTAAGCCGTTGGTCCTCGTTAGCACTTAATGTGGTAGTCGTTAAGTCGTGTTGGAAGCGTTATAGGCGGCTTGAAAAGTTTTAACAGCAGGTGACCATAAATTTGCGTCTACCAATCCGTACTGGGTCCGCGTGGTGGAGTATGGCCTAATCTCTCTCACCTTAATTCGTGAGAGAAGGCCTTTGCCTAGCAGTGGGCAGTATAGGCTGGTATTTTATTCATCATTTCAGCCTATACTTGTCCACTGCTGAACATAGGCCTCCCCAATCGCTTTCCAGCGTAACCGGTCCGATGCCACCTTCATCCAACGATTTCCTGCGATTTTCACAAGATCGTCGGTCCATCTGGCAGGCGGTCGTCCTACGCTGCGCTTGCCAATACGTGGTCTCCACTCTAGAATCTTTCTGCCCCAACGCCCGTCCGATCTTCGCGCTATGTGGCCAGCCCATTGCCACTTCAGCATGCTAATCCTGAGGGCTATGTCGGTGACCTTGGTTCTACTACGAATCTCCTCATTCCTGATTCGATCACGTAGAGAAACGCCGAGCATAGCTCTTTCCATAGCTCGCTGAGCAACTTTGAGCTTTTTTATGAGACCTATTGTAAGAGACCACGTCTCTGATCCATATGTCATCACTGGTAACACACATTGACTAAAAACTTTAGTCTTTAGGCACTGAGGTATTTTGGATGAGAAGATGTTGCGCAGTTTCCCGAACGCTGCCCAGCCGAGTTGGATTCGTCGATTGACCTCTCTCTCAAAGTTGGACCTACCTAACCGGACTGCCTGTCCCAGGTAAATGTATTCTTCGACAACTTCAAGAGTAGAGTTCCCAACGGTGAGTGCGGTGGGTACGACATGGACATTAAACATTATTTTTGTTTTGTCCATATTCATTTTAAGACCCACTTGTTGGGATACTCTATTGAGGTCACCGAGCATTCGTCCTAGATCTTCCAGCGACTCCGCCATGACCACAATGTCGTCGGCAAATCGAAGGTGAGTGATGTATTCGCCATTGATGTTGATGCCAAGTCCTTGCCATTCCAAGAGCTTGAAGGCGTCCTCTAAGGTGGCCGTAAACAGTTTCGGAGAAATGACGTCTCCCTGTCTTACTCCTCTTTTTATGGGGATCACCTTCGTGCACTGCCCCTGTACTCGGACTGACATGGTGGCGTTATTATACAAGCACTTCAACACTTCGATGTACCTATAGTCAATGCGGCATCGCTGGAGAGATCTAAGAACCGCCCAAGTCTCGATCGAATCAAAGGCTTTCTCATAGTCCACAAACGCCAAGCATAGTGGCCGATTATACTCCTCAGTCTTCTGTATAACCTGCCGCAGCGTATGTATGTGGTCTATGGTACTAAAACCTTTCCGGAAACCGGCTTGTTCGGGAGGCTGGAAGTCATCAAGCCTTCGTTCGAGACGATTCGTAATGACTCTCGAAAACAACTTATAAACATGGCTCAGCAGTGTGATGGGCCTATAGTTCTTCAATAAGGTGTTATCACCTTTCTTGAAAAACAGCACCACCACACCCCTGTTCCATGCTTCCGGCGTTTTCCCTTCAAGCAAGACGGAATTAAATAGCCTCTGAAGGACTTTAAGTACCGGCGATCCGCCCGCCTTCAGAAGTTCTGCAGTAATTCCGTCTTCACCCGGCGCTTTGTTGTTTTTTAGTTGTTTGAGAGCCATCCTAATTTCGCACAGGCTGATGTCCGGGATATCTTCAGTGCAGTGTCGGGTTAGCTTGGCTTGGGTATTTTATTACTATTAATTAATTAAATAAAAAAAATGAATTAACACTGTCACACCTACAATCCCCAAGCGAGGGTGGCAGAGGTGTACTGTGTACACCTACTTTTCGTCATCGATGTTCGGTCTCAATGTAATAGGGGGCGAGCCTGTTGTCATTAAGCCAGGCACAATTCCAGGCTCCAAACTTATACTGGAAAATCTACAATATGTCCAGATTTAAACCTTAGACCTCAAGAGACTATATCAACGAGGTAGGGTTTTTTCATAAATCGAAATTAATAGATAGATAGATAGATAACACTTTATTGTTCCACCAGAGATACAAAAAGGAGATAAAAGAAGCAAGATTACAAATTGAAAGTTAGTGTAACAATGGGCGGCCTTATCACTAAAAGTGATCTCTTCCAGGCAACCTTTGGATGGATAATTGATAAATAAATAAAAATACTCACCGATTTTTTTTCTTTTTATCGGCTACGTACACAACACAATATAAAAATGCACAGTTCACTTTTAGTCGTGCGTGTTGCCACCACAGCGCTTGTGGTAACACTGATCTGAGTACTTACTGCATGTCTCATTCATTACTCTGTAACTTTCGCAACTTTTTTTTATTGAGCACAAGCATGTTATTATTCGCTTTGTAAGTACGACGCATTTTGGGCTGAGAACAGGCCGTTTGAGTAGAGCAGTCGAAGGTTCGATTCTCGTTCCGTTCGGTTAGTCTTTGTGTGATTCACAAATTTGATTGTTGTGCATGTAAAATTGGTGCCTGTAAAAGGTACTCATAATTCCCAGTGCATTGTTTTTCTGTTAAGAAAATATTTTTTGACAACTTTAAAGGAAAAAATAGGAGGAACTTAATAAATTTTCGAAATGAAATAAAACTATTTTTTCGGATTTTATCGCGGTTTATTTTGATTTTTAAGTTCCCAACGTTTCGAGTGCTTTGTAGCACCCATGGTCATGGGAAGGACTGAGGTGTTAGACGTCCAAAAGGCATAGTTGTTCCGGGGTACCCTCAAACTTCTTAATTATTTTTGTTTTTGTTGGTCCGATCTACGCAGAATGAGCTTACGGTGTCTTGAGGTCTTGCAGTGTTATGCTTGATTTTGGATTTGATTATATTAATTACTGGATCCCAAGTCGATGGAAGCAATCAAAATAAACCGCGATAAAATCCGAAAAAATAGTTTTATTTCATGTGTAATATTCGCGTAAATCTAAGAACTCAGTAAATTTTCGAAAGTCATAATAATACACGGTGTTATTTCAGTCGTCCTGAATCAAAACCCCATGTTAAGTATCCAATTGCCACCACTGATTAGTAATAAAAGAACACTTCAATAAGTAATATCTTCATAATAATACTAATTTAGTTCTTTATTAAACACCTATTACCAAACGAAAAATTACATTGAAGGCTGGCGCGGGTCGTCAGCTGACCGGTAGATACCTTCGGTGTTTCGGATTTTCACTCTAGCCCTTTTTTTTTTAAACGTAGCCCCCCACTAGGATTTATTCTCGTGCCGTGGGTGCGTTTACAAACATGAAAATTCACATACACAAATACCCAGACCAAAACAAATAATTTAAGATCACACAAAGATTTGTCCCGTGCGGGAATCGAACCCGCGACTATTAGACACAGTGGGCGGAGCGGCTTAAGCTCTTAACCATTGCGCAAGTATCCCCCGAAGACGGAAACGGAAGAACAAGCCACAAATTTGTTAAATTATTTTCAATAAATAATTCAAAAAGCAAACAACCCCTGACCCTTCCACATATCTTGGTGATCAGAACATCAAGGTCGCACACCTCACTCAATCTATGTCCGTTTGTCAAGCAGGCAATTGATTTAACTTCAAGAGTAAATAATCTATCTACATCATAACGCCAGATCTCTTGCGGGGATCCCAATGATAAAAGCGTATTTATCAGAACAATATTATGTTTTGTCACCACAGCCTCTTTACAGAGGAGAAAGCAATTTCTACGTGCCGCTCTCATTAAAGCGTTGATTGTCAAGTATGTTGAGTGAAAACAACGCTTGCGCACCTACCAAAGGCTTGTTATAATTAACAAACTTTAAGCTTCATCAATATCGAAACCGTTACGCTTACAAACCGTGCCTAAGCACCAATAACTCATTTCGCCGTTGTTGTTGTCCAATGAGACAAAAAGAATTTATTGAGCCCGCATAAACCCTTTTTAACCGACTTTAAAGAAAAGGAGGAAGTTTTTCATCTGTATGTATGCTTTTTTTATATATGTACACCGATATTTCCGTCAATTCTGGACCGATTTTGATAATTATTTTTGCATTGGATTCAGTATAGCTATATTGGACCTAGGACTTTGAAGGTACTCCAGGGAACTCCTTAACGGCAAATAATACAAAACTGTAGATGGAGTTATTATGAGTATTGTGTTAATCCTATAGGTACCCTAACATAGAACTAATCAGAATATTAACCGACTTTAAGGAAGGAGGAGGTTTACAATGCGTCTATGTATTTTTATAACGTCTTTATTTACGAACTGATTTTAAAGATTCTTTTTGCTTTCGGTTTAGTATATAACCAGTTTAGCATCGGCTGCATAGCATTTTAATAAAATCGGTATTGAACCTTGGACTTTGAAGATACATCAGGGAACTCCTTAACGGCAAACAGCACGAATGTATAGATTCCATTATTATGGGATTATATGAATCCTGTAGAACTAACCAAAATAATACAATATAGGTACGTCAATATTAAACAAAAATAAAAAGAAATTCAACACAACGCACTTATGAAATTCAACGCAAGACTGCTCTTCCGCCCTCTAGATTGAGTAGTCGAGGGTTCGATCACGGAACTAATCCCCACAGATATATGTTTTAGTCCAGGTTGTTAAAAAAAAGTAAACAACACATCTATACTCGCCATTTCGATAACCAGCCGAAACACCTGTTTTAAAATCTTATAGTATTATGTAACCACACACTCGTAAGTATGCCCATTCGGTAGACGCCAACGCATCGTGAAAGCGACATGTTGTATTTATTTACCTCTGGGTGTGACAGGTACCTTTCTTGGTATGCGCAAGATTTGGCATTTAGGAAGTTCCGGACAGGCTAGGGCTGTCAAGTTGCTTTGTAGTTTTTTTAATTAATAATGTTACTTACGTTTATTAACAGGGCTTATTAAGCGGTGTTAACTAAGTGGTTAAATGATCATGTAATCAAGCCGCCCAAGATTTAAACCCTAAGTACGTTTTTTTTCTATACATTCCACACATTCTCTCGGTCTTTGAATTTTTTTGCGATAAAACTCCATAAGGAAAACCAAGGAAGGTGTTCGAAAGCCAGCTAGGTCACGGGTACACTCACCACCAGTCATCAAACTGCCTGGCTCCCATTCAGTACCTTAGACTTTACTACCTTTGACTGTTCAACTTGGGACCAACCTTCATAGGATCAAATTGCCTAGGACTAAAGTATCTGGAAACAAATTACTTATAATATCAGCCTATACTGCCCACTGCTGAGCAAAGGCCTTCTCTCACAAATCGAGGTGAGAGAGATTAGGTCATACTCCACCACGCGGACCCAGTGCGGATTGGTGGAGCCAGGTTTGTGGCCACCTGCTGTTGGAACTTATCAAGCCGCCTTTATAAGGTTTCCAACTCGGCTTAACGACTACCACATTAAGTGGTAGCCGGGACCAACGGCTTTACGTGCCTTCTGAAGCACAGACACGCTCGAATATGAAAATTCCACAAACGGTCACCCATCTCACCCGACCGAGTCGAACGCTGTTTAACCTTGGTGATCGGTAAGAACACCGCGATCGCACAGCGCTACGAGCGCCTCTTTACAAGTAGCCACCGCCGTCTACGATCTCCCCCCCGACCCCTGCCGCCACCGCCGGCCGCGACATGTTCTCACCGACCCCCCCCGATGTTTTGTCATCCCTTCTTTCCGCTCAGAATACGGGCGACGACGACGACGTAGTAGTAAATCCCCTCCCATAGCCGGCGGTTGACCGGTGCACTTAGTAGTGCACCCGTCCCCCTACAGCGACTGTCCCAACCGAGGGCGCCTCTTCGAGGCGCCCTCGAGTATGTCGCCTCTTGCCCTTCTGGCTGGCTAGAGCGTAGTGGTTGCACGCTCGCCTTTTAGTCCGGTGAAGCTGTAAAGGCCTCGCGGCCAACAGCGTACATCATTCACACACACACACACACCTAGGACCAGACTACCTGGGACCTAACTACCTAGAATGGCCTGCCTAGTCTGAAAATACCTGTAATCCTAAAGCTACCTGGAAATACCTATAATCCTTTTCACCAGTCATGGGTACGCTGACGTTTAGAATGTGGCGTTTCTAGAAATGTGGTGGAATACCGTATCGAGAAATTTATTACGAAGAATGAATCGATATTAATAAAAATAATTTAGGAAAAAAAGGAGAAATAAATAAAATATTCTCATTATTTATTTACGAATCAAGCCATTGGTCAGAAAAATCGTCTGACAATCGATTAATTGATTTTTCGTCTTTCTTTTTAAAAACGTAGCCCCACACTAGGATTTATTCCTGTGTCGTGGGTGCGTTTACAAACATGAAAATTCACATACACAAATACCCAGACCGAAACTACACTGTACTAATTTTGGATCACACAAACACCGCGGGCGGCTTAACCTTTTACCCACTGCGCTAAATCGTCGTCTAAATTCGTCGTCGCGATACTTGCATCATTTTTAAAAAATCTATAGAACTCTCTGTTTTAATATGTCAAAATAGCGCATCTACGTTTATTTATTAATTTATTGACCATGAGAATACTAAATATTTCAGTCAGATACATAGAATAATTTATTCATAAAAAAATCGCCAATCGATTTTGAACATTTAAAAAAAGCAACATATCGTTTATAACGATATCATTGTGCCAGTCCCTAAAACACAAACCGTTACAATCATTCAGTAATAGAGTTTTTTAAATAATTACGCAAATTTATGAACAGTATATGGAGTTGAGTTTTGGCGGGAAGTCGAAGACTGATGTTGTCGATTTGTTTTAATTTCAAAAACTTGTGTTATTTCGACTAATAATGTGTAATGTTGGAGGAATATTAACCATAATGTGTTCTTATATGTGCATGAGTGAAGGTAATTGTAACAAAGTGATAAAACGTGCCTTTTCGACTTCCCTCAAAACGGCCGTTGCAATTGGTATGTAAAGTATCCACCGCATTACTATCCAGGGTGGGGTAGTTCATTAATTTCATTATCATCGTTGTCAGAAAATTCATCGGGGAGTCGAATTAATTTAAACAAATACGATTATATATCTCCCTGGTCACTGGCAAAATACACTTATAATTAGTGAGAAGCCATAACTTGAAGAAGCCATAAATGAAAAGTAATTATTGATGTATTTTTATATTACTGTTCATAGAATATGATCAAAAGTCACCGTACCCACGTCTCGTGAAAAAGACTAGTTACGATCAGACAGATTCAGATTCTGTATAACTATTTCGAATTCTGTAGTTTTTGGTCATGTTTCATATCATTCTAATATATCAGTAAAGATCGACACATGTCTAATTTCAGAGATGGGCATAATATAATCAGATTAATGATTAATTACCCCCGCTTGGGGAATGTAGGCGTGACGGTGTATTAATAATTACAATTACAAGAGGCGCTTGTAGCGCTGTGCGACCGCGGTGTTCTTACCGATCACCAAGGTTAAGAAGCGTTCGACTCGGTCGGCCTGAGATGGGTGACCGTTTCAGGCATTTTCATATTCGAGCGTCTCCGTGCTTCGGAAGGCACGTTAAGCTGTTGGTCCCGGTTACCACTTAATGTGGAAGTCGTTAAGCCGAGTTGGAAGCCTTAAAGGCGGCTTGATAAGTTCCAACAGCAGGTGGCCACAAACCTGCCTCCACCAATCCGCATTGGGTCCGCGTGGTGGAGTATGACCTAATCTCTCTTACCTCGATTTGTGAGAGAAGGCCTTTGCAGCAGTGGGCAGTATAGGCTGATATGATTATTATTATTAATTACAATTACATTTTGTAATCCTGAATCATGATTGTATATTACAAAATGCAATTGTAATCATTAATCTAATTACATTTCGCCTATCTCTGTCTAATCTATACATTACCACTTAGATCTAAATACCTTTTTATTTTAATGATTTAATGGTTAAATTTTGATAGCTATGGCTACACACAAATCGTCGTCTTTGAGTAAGAGAAATGCTTATTATATTTACTCGTCAACCCTGCGTACAATGATTTATCTCATCGTTTCCGAGTAAATGTACAACAGATGTGTACTCACATAACTGATGGATTCTTTAGCATACATGCTGGGTATGTTCCACAATCGTATACATGGTGAATTCTAAATTAATTATCAAAATAAAACATTTTTCCGTCACCGTTAAAACAAGTGATAATTAGTTTTTAATACGCACATACTTTCGAAAATACAGAGATGCGTGCCTTGGTTTAGACCCGACACCTCTGACTTTGCAGTCTAACAGTCTAGACCACTAGGTTTTATTAAAAATTAATCTTAAAATTAATTGGTTAACGCTCCCGAAAATATTTTTCGGCGGTACTTCAATCGAGTATAGCCAACCTGTCAAAAATCTTGGTATTCTAATAGATCGTTGTCTGTCTAGGGGACCAGAACTAGAAGCCATTAGTTGCAAAACTTTTGCAACAGCAGCCTCTCTAAGAAGACTTCGTAATTTCCTACCTACTGCCACTAAGGTTGCTCGAGCAGAATCACTCCTACATCCTATCTTAGATTATGCTGATGTGTGCTACTTAGATTTGACGGAGGACCAGCTAGATAAACTTGAGCGGCTCCAAAACAACGCAATTAGGTTTATATTTGGCTTACGCAAATATGACCATGTCTCTGCATTTCGTACACAACACAAGCGGCTGCCCATTCGACTTCGCCGGGATTGGCATATACTTTCTCTTCTCTACAATATATTATTTAACCCTTCTTCCCCTTCTTATCTTAAGGAGCGTTTCGAATATCTAAAAAGCACTGGCACCCAATGTCTCAGATCCTCGGAAAATCTTAGCCTAAGGATGCCCTCTCACAATAGCAGCTTTTATGATAAGTCTTTTGCTGTCCAGGCGGTACGACTGTGGAACACTCTACCACTCTACTCACTCGACGCTAGATAGCTTTAAAGATCAGGTGAGAAAGTACTATTTCTCTACTTACTCATCGGATTCTGCTGTGAAACCTAAATAGGTAGGTAATTATGTGTTTGTTGTGTGTTTATTTATTTATTTTTGTCCCTTAATGGTAAGCGGTCGTGTTCACTAGAATCATAGTCGTTTTTTTGTGAAAAATCAGTGGTGCTCAAAGTTTTATTTCCTGTTGATTTTTATCTTGTATACAATTTATCTTTCCTCACAACTGCTTCGAAATGGACACAAGCCAGTGCAGCGTCTGTAATGATCTGCTATCTGATGGTGTGCATTGTACAGCATGCAATCAAGTGTTGCATTTTCACTGCGCGGGTATTACTGAGGCTGGCTTCCGGAGGCTGGGAGAAGCTAGGAAGCTCAATTGGCGCTGCCCTAAATGTAAGCAGATTGGCCCCTCTCATACGCCAACCTCGCCAAGATTGGAATCCACCGATCCATCCGTGTTACTTGAAATACGTACTCTGTTAACAAAATTATCTCCTCTGGAGGAATTAAAGGATGAAATCTTAGCGTTGAAAAGTGAATTTGCTGACCTGAAATCCTCCATCACCAACCAGTTTGCCGAAGTCGTTAAAGAATTCTATCTATCTATAACCTCACGCCAGATCCCTTGCGGGGTAGGCAGAGAGTACAGAGTTCCAACAGGTTCTTTCCTTACATACTTCTCTGGCTTCCTCGACTCTCATAGTTCGTCTCATACACGCTCGCCGGTTACGGAGACTCTTGACTTTTCCATCAGACAAGACTCGGTTTATTTGGTCGTGGTAAGATAGTCTAGGTCTTCCCCGGTACCTGCATCCTTCCACTTTCACATTGTATATCTGTTTTGTCATTCTTTCCTCTGGCATTCTTTCTATATGCCCGAACCAACGAAGCATGCCCTTTCTCATCTTTACACCGATACTATCTTTCATACCTACTCGCTGTCTTACTATGCTGTTGCTAATGCGGTCGGTCAGCTTCACTCCGCACATCTTCCGCAGAGCTCGTATTTCTACCGCATTTATCCTACTTTCATTCTCCTTCTTACATACCCAGCTCTCGCTACCATATAACAGCGTCGGGACAAGAACTCCGTTATGTATGGCCAGCTGCGCCTTATGGCTTAAGTGCCGGCTCCCGAGTAGCTTTCCCATCGCACCATTCACTCTGTTCCCTGCACTCACTCTTCTCTCTATGTCAGCGGTGTATTTCCCATCCTTACTGAAGGCGCATCCAAGATATACAAACTCATTCACTTGCTCCAGCACATCGTTACCAACCACAATCCTTACATTTGTTCTGGTTTCTTCCCTTTCAAAAACCATAATCTTGGTTTTCTTCACATTCAAGTGTAAGCCATTGATCATGCAGTCGTCTTTCATAACTGTGACTAGTGTTTGCAGATTAGTGGCTGTTGGCGCTATTAAAACCGCGTCATCTGCATAAAGTAGATGGTTTACCACTAAGTCACTCATTTGTACACCTTCATTCATCGCTTTCAGTCTTTGAAGACTTTTGTCCAGATAAACAGTCTAGCGGACAACACACAACCCTGCTTGATGCCGATTTTAACGTCAAACCAGGGTGACCTGTTACCACCCACCCGTACGCATGCCTTGCAGTCCACATAAGGGGACTGGACGGCTCGCAACAGAGTGCCATCTATACCATACTCTGGCAAAATGTCCCAAAGTCTCTTTCGCACAACTCTGTCAAATGCCTTCTCCAGATCTACAAAACCGCAGAAAACCCTCCGCCCCACTGCCAGATGCTTCTCTAAGATGTTGCGGAGTGAGAAGACTTGATCCGAACATCCACTTCCAGACCTGAAACCCCCTTGTGCCTCGCACAACATTCCATCGGATTTCACGCGCATTCTCCGTTCAATAATTTTACCGTACACCTTGGTTGCCAAGCTGATCAAACTGATTGCTCTGTAATTGGCGCAGTCATATTGTGAACCCTTGCCTTTATACAAGGGTACTTTGACTGCGCGGCGCCAATCTGTAGGGACTCTACCGGTCTTCCAGCAAAGGTTTGCAAAGGCCCGGATAGCGTCCCGGACGCAAGTTCCACCATATTTGATCATCTCGGCAGATATCATGTCTACTCCCGCAGCTTTACCGTTTTTCATACTTCCTATCGCCCATTCAACTTCTTCCATAGTGATGTCCTCCGTTGATTCTGGTACCGCAATCTCGCCTTGAGAGGAGAGAGGTCAATCGACGAATCCAACTCGGCTGGGCAGCGTTCGGGAAACTGCGCAATATCTTCTCATCCAAAATACCTCAGTGCCTTAAGACTAAAGTTTTCAGTCAATGTGTGTTACCAGTGACGATATATGGATCAGAGACGTGGTCTCTTACAATATGTCTCATAAAAAAGCTCAGAGTTGCTCAGCGAGCTATGGAGAGAGCTATGCTCGGCGTTTCTCTACGCGATCGAATCAGGAATGAGGAGATTCGTTGAAGAACCAAGGTTACCGACATAGCCCTTAAGATTAGCAAGCTGAAGTGGCAATGGGCGGGCCACATAGCGCGTAGATCGGACGGGCGTTGGGGCAGAAAGATTCTAGAGTGGCGACCACGTATTGGCAAGCGCAGCGTGGGACGACCGCCTGCCAGATGGACCGACGATCTTGTGAAAATCGCAGGAAGTCGTTGGATGCAGGTGGCATCGGACCGGTTACGCTGGAAAGCGATTGGGGAGGCCTATGTTCAACAGTGGACAAGTATGGGCTGAGATGATGATGATGATGAATCTCGTCTTTGAAAAAGAATTTAGTAACAAAATTAGTGATATAGAACAACGTATCGTACAGGTCGAGAAAGTCCAAGGTCAGGTGGATCAAATTCAGGTGCGATTGGATAAATTGGAAGAAGAATCTCACAGTAGAGACCAATGGTCACGTATAAATAATATCGAAGTCAAAGGCTTACCACAAAATAGTAACGAAAATTTGTTTGAAATCATCAGCAAAATAGGGACAAAGATAAACTATCCCATCATCAAAAACCAAATCAATTTCGTGACCAGAGTGCCAACGCCCGAAAAAGATCATATAAAACCAGTTATAGTCTGCTTTAGTAACCGGTGAAGGAGGATTTTGTTGCGGCGGCCAGGTACGAATCCAAGACCTCTCCCCTCACAACTAGTTAAATGGGACTGTCAGGAAACCAACGAATTTACATTAATGACCATCTTACACCGATAAACAAACTTCTATCATCGAAGACTAAAACGGAGGCTTCCGAAATGCATTTTCGTTATGTTTGGGTCAAGCATGCAAAGAAAAACAGACACGTCACCAATAATAATAATAAAATCAGAAACAGACTTAGCAAAATTAAAGTGCATTCTATAAAAACTACTCTTTTCATCATCATCATCATCAGCCCACAGCAGTCCACTGCTGGGCATAGGCCTCTCCAAGTGCACGCCACTACTCTTTTATATCCGTCCAAATATTTATTTACATTTAACTAAATTATAAAAAAATACAAATGGTCACTACAGTTCGAGAATCACTTGCCGCAGCGTGCTAGTTGCGTTTATCAACTAATATTGTGTCGCATCGTGGTGCATCTATGTAAGTACTTTAAACATTATCCTTATGCAGTCAAACTATCTTAGTGTAATTACAGCCTTATATCGTGTACGTTATGGTTTGTTTTTCGCTACAGGTGGTTGTCGTTTTGGCCTATTTGTCGCTGGACGTCCTTATCTTTTCCTTAGCATTTTTTTTTGGCCTTTTGTTTTTATTCATAAGTCAGTAGACGTGTGTTATTCAAAGTTATTTTTTGCTGGACACTGTGCACTGCTGTGCTCGCTGCATTCTATTCTTACCTGCAAATTATATTGTCATTTTGACCGGAATTTTTCCTTCTTTTACGTAATTTTACTTATTTTTATTATAGATTCCTGTAGAAATGGCCACCCTTAGTATTTATTACCAGAATGGGCGTGATCTGCGTACGAAAACGAACAATTTCTTTCGTAGCATTTGTATTAATAGCTACGATGCCATTGTTTTGACAGAAACCTGGTTGGATGATAGTATTTACAACGGTGAGTTATTTGATGGCCGGTACCTGGTATGTAGGAGAGATCGTGATTACTCTCGTACTGCACAAAAACGTGGTGGTGGTGTCTTAATTGCGGTTAGAAGCGACCTGGTGTCAGTGGAAAAACATGACTGGCGTAGCTCTGATGAGGATATTTGGGTAACACTGATTTTAAAAAGGTATAAGCCCTCTGTGACCTATAACCTACATATTTGCGCCCTTTATTTATGTAAAGAAAACCTCGGGAATACGTACAACACACAGTTACATAATTTTACAAATAAACTTAATTACATAATTTCCACTCATCCGCTTGATAAATTTGTGGTATTGGGGGATTTCAACTTTGGCAGTGATGTTGACTGGTGTCATTTGGATACTGACAGCACTGAATTATTTCCCCAAAACATTACATGTCAGCATATAGTTGAATTCTTTGACACGGCCCTCACTTGTAACTTGTCGCAGTACAACAGTGAACGTAATATTAATAGTAGGTTACTAGATTTGGTGTTCTCTAACGAATTAGTGTCTGTTAATAAATGTGACTGCCCGCTGGCAGTGCCTGTTGACCTTCACCATACACCTTGAATTGTTCGTGCCGATTTGTCGACATTCATAAACTTTCTGCCACATCAACTAAAAGGTTTCTTTTCCATCGGGGTGACTATTTATCAATTAGTGCCGAACTAGACAAGGTGGATTGGGCAGAGTTGTTGAGTTCAAAACCGCTGGATGATGCTGTCAGTACCTTTTATGATAAACTATATGACTTCAGGGATAAATATATCCCGACAAAATCAGTACGTCAGTCTTCACATCCACCTTGGTATAATTCTGCTTTAATCAAAATTTTAAAAGAAAAATATAAATATCACAGGAAGTACAAAATATATGGTAATTTATCAGACTATCACTCATTTTCAATACTACGCAGTAGAGCTATTGAAGTAGAAAGATCCTGTTTTGATTCTTATATGGAGAGATTGAAACCTTAATTACAAAAAATCCCAAGTCTTTCTGGTCTTATGTCAAAAATAAAAGGAATAGCAGTACCTTCCCCACCGTAATGTTCTATGGTAACCTATGTGCCACTACAGGTGAGGAGATCACTAATTTATTTGCCACCTATTTCCATTCAAATTTTCAAGAACGCCCCTCATCTCTTGATGCTGGCACATCCAGTGAGCCTTGTCTTGGTGTTGGTTTATCGGGCATTAGTTCAATAGAAGTATCACATTCTCGAATTTTAGAGTTATTGAAGTCCTTGGACCTCAGTAAGTCTGGAGGCCCCGATCCGCCAAATATTTATTGTTAAATGTAGTGACAGCATTGTCATACCTCTATGTATATTATTTAAGAGCTATCCGAGGGTGTAGTACCTAAACTTTGGAAAACTGCTTTTGTTACACCGGTTTTCAAAAAGGGAAACAGATCGAACATTGAGAATTATCGGCCAATCTCTAAGATATGTCTGTTCTCGAAAATCCTAGAGCGAATTGTGTACACTGATGTGTACGCAGCAGTAAAAAGTTATCTGGGTGATGAACAGCATGGTTTCCTCAGGAAGCGCTCTACTACATCTAATTTAATCTTATCGCATGAATTTATTTCTGAAGAAATGGCGCAACATGCACAAGTAGACGTAATTTACACTGATTATAGTAAATGTTTCGATCGTATTGACCACAGAATGCTCCTGAAAAAATTGACTTTAGCTGGAATACACGGAGACTTATATTGTTGGTTCTCTTCATATGTAGAGAAAAGGACTCAGGCCGTGGTACTTCTTGGATATATTTCTGGCTGGTGCCCTATTCCATCAGGTGTGCCTCAGGGCTCTATCCTGGGACCTCTTTTATTCACATTATTTATGGCTGATATCAGATATTGTTTTGAACACTCCTATATCTTACTTTATGCTGATGACATGAAGATTCATAAAGTAGTGAGAAATATTTCTGACACACATCTGTTACAAGCTGATCTTGATAGATTCCAAGACTACTGTTTTCGTAATAAACTCCAACTAAACATCTCTAAATGCTTCCATGTTACTTTCACGCGGCAAAAGTCTATAATTGAGTCAGTCTATACTCTTTCCAACCAAAACGTTAGTAAAGTCAACAATATTAGGGATCTAGGAATTATACAAGACAGTAAGCTCCTCTTTGACCAACATATCGAGGGCTTCATACGAAGTGCAAGTGACTTCAATAAGATACACCGGGACTTTAACATAGATTTATTCTGCTCCAATATTAGTACGGTAAGAAGGATATTAGCGAAACATATGTTTTAATATAAGGTAAGTATATATACTTTTTTTTCTCCCTATTATCTTTAACCTAAGTTACTTATAGTTGCACCTATCTATTTATTTATTTTTGTCTGCGGCACGCGGCTGTCAAACTGTAGTATGCCTTAATAACTTAACCTTGCCTTAAAAATATCTACACTTAACTATAATTTAGATATTTATGTGTGTTTGCCACTAGTTTGTCCTACTATGTTTTTTTTTGTAAATAAGTAGTTTTGTGTTTGACTGTAGATTGTTGACCACTAGTTTCTCGAACTATGTTTTGCGAATTCCTAGAATAGAACACAGCTTGCTTTTATCTTATTATCTGTTTGTAGAAGCTTGTAATTAGCAACTTGTATAACATGTTACATTACTATAGATTGTTATTAGTCTGTAAGCTTCTCTAAAATAAATAAACAAAAAATAAAAAAAATATAGTATGCCACGTATGTGTATTTTCTAACATGTGTTAGCGTTTTGTTTTCTTTTTATATAATATTTCAAATTTATACGGCTAATGTAGGTATAAGAATATATATGTATGTGAATATGTAAGTATGATCTCTAGCAAGTGCACCCCCGTCAATACTACTTACAAATTTATTTCTCCATACCAAGGTTGCCGGGAAGAGATTGCTTTTTAGCGATAAGACCGCCCTTTGTGTTACTTTTAGTTCTTTTTGTTATTTTGAGATGTATCTTACTGGTGCACAATAAAGAGTTATCTATCTATCTATCACTGCTTTCGAGTGTAAACATGAAAATGAAAAATGCTTTTATATGAAAACTACCTCGTTTGTCTAATAGCGAATAATGCGCGTAGGGATCACGAGGTCCTGGGCTTTCATTTTTTTTGATGAAAAATATTCGTATGATATACAGTTTTCTGTGAAAATAATAATGCTATCTTTGGTCAAAATGCCCCTGTGATGGTCTTTATGAACACGGCAAGGGGCTTCAAGCCAGTACCATCAAACGAAACGCCTTGAGAAGCTACCAGTCTAGTCACAAGTACTCTTATCATTTGCTTCGAATGGTTAAAAATGATTCGAGGGGAAAATCCCTTTTGAGAAGAATAAGGCATATAGTCGGACAAAAAATACAAGATTTTTAAACTAAGTGGTCTTTTAAACAGTTTGTCACAAACGGTACTCGTTAACCATCAAGCTGCGAGCAATAGAAAGTGCGATTTCTATAGAAAACACCGTTGGTATTACCGTTATGAACGACCAAATTATATTGACCTCACAAAGTGCATTTGGTCGTTGATATAGTTCGGAGTTTTGAGATGAGGGAGGTCTTCGTGTATTGGACGAAGCATTATGTGACATGGCAATGTAAATGCATTATTTGTATGATGATTGTATGGTGTTCTGGAAAATGACGCTTTCTAAGTATTGTGATTGTTGGATGTCGTCCCTTTATAGTGAAAATCTCAGGATACATCCCATTTTGGCCATTTCCATTCTATTTCTATCTATCTATATCATCACACCAGATCCCTTGCGGGGTAGGCAAAGAGTACAGAGTACCAACAGGTTCTTTCCTTACTTACCTCCTGGCTTCCTCCACTCTCATAGTTCGTCTTATACGCGCTCGCCGGTTACCGAGACTCTTGACTTGCCATTTTGGTAATTTTCATTTAATATATAGCAAAATTGTATTATTTGTTTAGACTTAGTGAACGCTACGCGCATTTTACATCACTAGACTAACACGGTAGTTACCAAATAATAGAAACTTTTTACCACCAACAATGTCACTGCCCACATCGAAACACACTATTATATTTACATCAAAAAAATTAAAATGTCAGTCAACAAACATCGAAATTTACATTGTCAATTAATCAACACGATATAAAATAAACTTTAGAAAATAAAATACATTTGCATACCTGAAAAACTCAACAAAATGGCCAACATTGAATCACCAATACCACTTTCGGAGATCGAATCCGTACTCGCCTGGGTGGATACTTTTAAACTTTCTAGGCCTACCAAGAAGATTAACAGGGACTTCTCTGATGCTGGTAACTTCTGTCCCTACCTTTTCATCTGTATTTTATATTGTTTGTGATCTTTTGTTCTTGTCTTCCTTAAAACACCTTGACTACCTCCCTCTAATATCTATCTATATCATCATGCCAGATCGCTTGCCGGGAAGACAGAGAGTACAGAGTCCCAACAGGTTCTTTCCTTAGACCTCTCTGGCTTCCGCCACTCTCATAGCATTAGCATTAACTCTTAGCATTAATTTGTACGAGGTGGAAGGGAGTGCGCAAACCTCATGGGCCTAAATAAAGAGGGACTGGGGGCGATTCTTTTCGTATGTTCTTTTCGTATACAGTGAACTAACATTCTTTAGGAAATACACTTTGCTCTAAACTAGGAAATATTTCGCTGTCGTAGTGTATAAATATTTATAGGCGAAGATAATTGCTACGTCAGTTACGTTATTGTGGCTTTGGGAAGTGTTCTCTCTTCAGACTCGCATGTTTCTTGTGTAGATAAAATACTAATTTTCATGGTACTACTTTAGTAATTACGACTGTAACTGCCAACACGAATGCCGAGCGACGACTAACTCGACAATGCGTCACTTATAAAAAGCTGCGCACTCAGCAAAAGTGTCGTGTGTGTGTGAGCGTGTGATAATGATCTACGCTGTTGACCGAGGGGCCTTTACAGCTTCACCGGACAAGAGCAAATGTGTCCCTATAAATAGGTTGAATCAAATATTTGGTATAATAAGATTTACCTCTGACTCAAACTCCGAGATCAAACTCGTGAGCCGAACAGTCATCATATTTCATATTCACTTTTTATCTTCCATTCTCCTTCCACAGTACTCCTAGCAGAGATCCTCAGCGTGCACTACCCAAAACTCGTAGAGATGCACAACTACCCGCCTCGGAACAGCCACTCTCTGAAGTTGAACAACTGGATGACCCTCAACAGAAAGGTGCTGAAGAAACTCAAGCTGAACCTGTGCTGCAACACGATGGAACAACTCGCCAACTGCGCTTCGGGAGTCATTGAGAGGGTACTGGTTATGGGTGTGTAGTTTAAATATATTCTTGGAGCAAAAACCATGCCATAATTTTATACCAGGGGGATAGGCTAAATGGTAAAAACACATCGCTCGTAGAACTGGCGGCCATTAGGGCAGAAAGGCTCTCGAGTGGCGACGCTTATCGAAAGCCCTGGCCTGGACAGGCCCCTTACAAGATGGGCCGATAACCTGGTGCAGGACACTGGTAGAAGGCGGATGGATTAAAAATAAATGGACAAGTGCGAGTAGGACTCGCGCTCTGAGGGTTTCGTACTGGGTTCAGTTTCGGCCAGTTTCAGCGCCAAATTGTTGCTTCGTCAATGATTTCGCCTATATAACGTAACTCTATCGTATTTAGGATAGTTTGATTTGTCTAGACAAGTACCATATACCTGAGTGGCGAGCAGGGTCTGAGCCGGAAAGAGGCCAAAGTAACTCCTCGGCTTAGTAAAATATCTCCGTCGTATTGTCACAATAAAAGCATGTTTCTCAAAAGATTTTTATTATAATTTTTTTGTTTGTATGTAATTTATTAACATTAAAATCGGATAATAAACGAAGAAGTTATTATCAAACATAAATAAAAATATGTATACGGATTAATTGTAAACCTCCTTTTTTGGCGTCCGGTAATATTTTGTTTAGTTCTATAGTAAGGTACCTATAGGACGACCATAAACTCACAATAACTCAATCTACGCATTTGTATTGTTTGTCGTTAAGTTCCCTGGTGTATCTTCAAAGTCCAAGGTCCAATACTAATCAAATTAATATGAGACCACTTCGAAACTATATTAAATGCAGCAGAAAAATAATCATCCAAATCGATTCATATGCGAAGTTTAAAAAAAACAGACGAATTATGAACCGCCGCCTTTTTTTCATAGTCATATTCAAGTCATGTCATATTGTATCAATTTGCACATTCCTATTGTTTGTCGTTAAGGGAGTTCCCTGGTGTATTTTCAAATCGCAAGATCCAATACCAATGAAATAAAAATGGAGCCTGGAGCTACACATTAAGCTCAATGCAAAAAACATCAAAATGTTTCATAAATAATAATTATAATTTAAAAAGTTATTTTTGAAATCAAGCTTTTATGGCAAAAACTTTATGACAAAAACACAACAAATGACCGACGAAGTACTATGGTTATTTAAGGTTTGGGGTCTAGAGTAGTGATGTGAACCGGTTCAATAAAAACCGGAGAATCACCGGTTAACACATAAACCGGGTTTTCACTGGTAATTACTAAAATTACCGAAATGTGTTTGAAGGCATCCTTAGTCCATAATTTTGTATATATAGGAGGAACTCCCGACAAACCTAGATAAGTTTAATTAGGTACAAATTTATTAAGTGTTGTTTTGTTTGTCTATCAGATTTAAAAAAAAATATATAAAAATACGTACTACGTAAGTCCTAACACGTAGTTAAATAAGCATTGTTCATTTCGTAGTTAATGTACACATGAATGTATGAATGAAAACTCAATCCCACCACTTTTGCTCAGAACTGTTACTGAAGTCGTACAGATAATAGTGGTAGATAATCAGGTAGGTATGCATAGATACAGCTATTTACCTATGAACTATTTTTATATGTTAATTATTTTTATTATATCGTAATCAACCGGTTTTTCTGCAAAGATTCTCCGGTTATTGTTGTAAATTCTCCTAAAATCTCCGGAGACTGATTTTGACTCCCGTACACCTCACTAGTCTAGTGTACTATGTAGATCCTACAGGATACGCTAATGAAACTATCTGTTGCGCATGGTGGGGCGGTGTCCTTGTAATCTGTGCTTAGTTACGATCTAACCATACAATAAAAACTAACGACTATATGAACTATATAAAAAACTTGATACCGCGATTCACAATTCCAGGCGTCCTAATGACCGCCACCTAGCGAGGTTATATCGAACTAAAAATAATACAATTTAATAATACGTAGACAATGGTAATTGTCAAGACAAATCCAACGAGCACTTATATTTCGGGGTTATGATAAGTAGTTGGGTAGTTCCGTTGGCCACCCCATGGCTCCATCTTCAGATCTTGGACATCGTCCGGATCTATAAAACTCGTTAAGACAAATCTAACGAGCCAAAAACGGCAGGATTATGTTCAGTAGTTGGGAAGTTCTATTGGCCACCCTCCATATCCATTATCAGACCATGGATATCATCCGGGTCTAGAGAACCCGTCAAGACAAATCCAATGAGCCCAAACACGGCGGGGTTATGTTAAGTAGTTGGGTAGTTCCGTTGGCTGCTCTTCGGTTCCATCATCAGATCCTGGACATCATCAGGGTTTAGAGAACTCATGGAGACAAATCCAATGAGCTCAAACCCGGCGGGAGTATGTTTAGTATTTGGGTAGTTCCGTTGGTCGCCTTTCCACTTCATCATCAGACCCTAAACATCATTTGGTTGTACAGTACTTGTCAATACGAATCTAACAAGCCTAAACACGAGGTGGTTATGTTGTGTAGTTGACATGTTCCCATGGCCACCTTTCGACCCCATCAAAAGACTGGTCTGGAGCTGGGTCCATGGTACGTACTATATTATTGCATTGTCACCGAACTTACATACGTATGCTAAATTTCAGTTCAGTCGGATACATACTTTCGATTGTCAAACGCTATTAGATATCTTAATAAAATAAAATAAAACTAATAAATAAAATACCCGAAATACTAGAAAAATGTATTATAAGATTTGAACCAGAAAGACAGATAGACATACGAACTCAAAGGTTCTAAAATGTTACCTATACCTCGTTAGTCTATTGGCGAATAATGCGCGTAGCGATCACGAGGTCCTGAGCTCGAATCCCAGGTCAGAGCAAATGTAATTTTTCGATAGAAATATTGTGCTCGATATAATGGCATTAGGCTTGCCCTCTATTGCATGAGACCTATCATTCGACTTTGAGGAATATAGATGTAACGATGTTTATTTTGATATATTTTACAATTGGAAAAGTCAAGAGTCTCCGTAACCGGCGAGCGTGTATGAGACGAACTATGAGAGTCGAGGAAGCCAGAGAGGTATGTAAGGAAAGAACGTGTTGGAACTCTGTACTCTCTGCCTACCCCGCAAGGGATCTGGCGTGAGGTAATAGATAGATAGATAGATAAATGAAAAACGTTGATATTCAATTTTTTCCGTATAAAAAATTCATACACACTGGAACGCCTACATTCCCCAAGCGGGAGTGGCTAAGAGGTGTACTATGTGCGCACACCAACCTATTGCTAAGAATGTAAGGTGCCAATGTAATACGGACGAGGCTATTGCTATTATACCGGGCACAACTTCGGACTCCGGACTGATACTGGGAAATTTTCTATAGAAAAACTACATTTTACTCGCCCTACATTTTGTATGAGATCCTCCGCGATCTCTAAACGCATTATACGGTACTGGCTTGTTCAACGAGGCAGTCCATAAAAGTGCTCTTAAAGTGTTAAAGAAGCGCTCTTTCTTTATAAAATTTTGCCGTAATTAAATTAATAACATTTAATTTTCATTCAAACTATAAAAATAAAAGAAAAGATCGACAATCTGATCCAATTTACGTCCTTACACAAATAGGCGCCACAGATCTGTGGCGCAATCTCTGTGTGTATGAATAAATATTTATTCACCACAAATGAAAATAGTACCACAAAATGTCACTGATAGCACATAGACAAAGAAGTTGTAGTGTGTACAGCGCTATTTTATTTTTCATCGGATTTGAGGGAAAATAATTATTTTTTATATGTTTTAGTTATAAATAGACAAATATCGGACTTTTCCTTTACTTTTACTTTAAAACCTTGTTTCTTGCCAAATTCCACGATTCTAGGTCAACGGGAAGTGCTATATAATTTCTAATGAGGAACTTTAATGGGCAAATCTTTTGTTTGGGTTTACTTAGAACCTTTATTTTTTTACACACGGTCCCCCGTAGACCGTCGTATTTGATATAAATTTCAACTTAATACCTTTAGCCGTTCCTGAGAAAAAAAAGGTGATAACCGTCGGACAGACGGACAACGAAGTAATCCTATAAGGGTTTCGTTTTAGGTACGAAACCCTAAAAATAGAAAAAAATAACCAGTTGCGATACATGAATGAATTGTTTTACGCAAAAATGCCTACCTTAAGTATGTAAAACATACTCGACGTATGAAAGCCTAGTGGAAAAAACTCTTCGGCAACTCATTTAAAATGGAATTTCCATTTTTGTAAGTCTCCGTACTTTGAAAGGCACTTGAAATTGTTTGTCCCGACTATCACTTAATGTAGTAGTCGTTAACCAAGTTGAAAGCCTTATGAACGGCCTAATAAGTTCCCACTGCAGGTGGCTACAAACCAGCCTCCACCAATTCGCACTGTGTCTGCATAGGGGACTATGGTCTATACCATATGCTGTCGCCTTAATTTGTGAGAGAAGGTCAGGCAAAAATTACCCCTTTGGTGATTCTTGCAATAGGACAGTAAATGCTAAATTCGAAGGAACTTGATGATGTGATGTTTTCACAGTTCGAGACAAGATTCGACGCGATGAAGAAGCGAACAAGGTCCTGAAAGAGGGAGAGCAGAACGTCTCGAGTGGCGGTAGCTATTATGAGGCATGTGGAGATGATGGTGAGCCACCCTTTCTTACATTTAGGGCGTTTTAGTTTACCAATAGGGTTCATTTACTCCCATCTTGACTTGTGAGAAAGCCTTTGCCCTACAGTGGTTCGTGTTCACGACCGTTGCGTCCTTTTCATAATATCTCCAGTAGTATTATAGTGCAACAAGGATCTTTTAGCCCATAGATGGACATTGACAGGGGGGCATTGCTCTAAAATAAGGGTTAACATTTTGTAAAATTTTACTACTTCCAAGTAGATATTACAACAGGTGGGTCCACACGGTTAGTGAAAGAATTTGGGTAAGGGCATTGTCCAAATTGGCCCCAGAACCAATTAACGTGGGACCTATATATACCATAATTATTCATCTACAAGGTGTAACATAGCGAACGCAAGACCTGAAAGTAGTTTGTTCTAAATCGGTAACTGAATTGATTCCAATAATTTTTAATGTATCTTACATTTTTTTTAACTTGCAAAAAATTCTTTTACTCCTTCATCATCATCATCATCATTTCAGCCTATACTTGTCCACTGCTGAACATAGGCCTCCCCAATCGCTTTCCAGCGTAACCGGTCCGATGCCACCTGCATCCAACGATTTCCTGCGATTTTCACAAGATCGTCGGTCCATCTGGCAGGCGGTCGTCCTACGCTGCGCTTGCCAATACGTGGTCTCCACTCTAGAATCTTTCTGCCCCAACGCCCGTCCGATCTTCGCGCTATGTGGCCAGCCCATTGCCACTTCAGCATGCTAATCCTGAGGGCTATGTCGGTGACCTTGGTTCTTCTACGAATCTCCTCATTCCTGATTCGATCACGTAGAGAAACGCCGAGCATAGCTCTTTCCATAGCTCGCTGAGCAACTTTGAGCTTTTTTATGAGACCTATTGTAAGAGACCACGTCTCTGATCCATATGTCATCACTGGTAACACACATTGACTAAAAACTTCAGTGCGCTATAAAAAACTAAATTTGTTCTTGAAGGAGATTTCAAATGCATTCCTAAATCGCAAACATACACGTACAAGATTCGTTGTTAATTGGGGTATAAAAGTGCTTAAAAAAGGGGTAAAAGCCTTTAAATTTGGAAATTTGGTTTTCGTTTTGAATTTATGAAGCAATTCTCTAATTGGGGTGTCTGAGGTCTTGCGTTTATTATGTTACACCTTGTATTTTATTCTACTAGTGGCAATTATCCTTATCTAACGGACAATTGGCAATCCAAAATGAATATTTCAATGTATTGTAAGTACTTAAATCGAAGTCGCCGACATCTTTTCCAAATATCAACGTTGTTATAGAATTACGGTTGGAGATTTTAATCCTATCAATCGGTTATATTCAATCAATTACGATCGATTTGATTATTGCTAGTGTATTTTGACA
Source organism: Phalera bucephala (assembly GCA_905147815.2). Lineage (NCBI taxonomy): Eukaryota > Metazoa > Arthropoda > Insecta > Lepidoptera > Notodontidae > Phalera > Phalera bucephala. The sequence goes on along the minus strand of LR990630.1, from coordinate 18,019,451 downwards.
AATATATTGTTGACTACTAAATTATAACCTCAAAATCTAATACTTTTTTGAAATAATTCTATTCCTCCGCATGTCTGTTTAATAATAAATGGATGGAGACAATTTGCAGGTAACTTGAAATCATTCACGTATTTTGTCATTGCTGTTGGTTCTGGGGCACATCATGTATGGACACAGAACAATGTCTGCGACTCTCATAAAGTGACATTTTACTTGATGACATCGTTATTTCCGATTTTGGCCTCGGACCAAAAGATCCTTGTACGACTGTAGTTACTATTGATTCTATTTCTCATAATTTCGGCTTTCTTAATATGCCATCTATGCTAAGAATTGAATAAAATTTGTAAATTTTTCTGGTGATGACCGAAAAACTCAAGACTAGAATAAATTTCACGCAATAGTTTCGAAAGTTGCTTTGTTTGCACTATTTGAGCGATGATTAATGCGTAGTGTTAGTACCTAAATCAGTTTAATTTCTACACACAGAACACGTGCTAGTGGTTCCTATCAAGACGAGGGTCAGCGGGGTGCTGGAGACAGTTCAGCAGAAGGTGGTTAGCTACGAAGCTTACTGCACTATTAAGGAAGAACTCAAGGATGCTAAGGATGCGGCTGATTTGCTAAAACAGAAGGTAAGTCTTGGCAAGATAGTTATTAAAAGCAATAATAAAAGCTAATAAAAATGATTAAAGGGTGTACTCCGTTGGTTCGGGCATATAGAAAGAATGTCAGAAGGAAGATTGACGAAACAGGAATACACTGCGAAAGTGGAAGGATGTAGGTACCAGGGTAGACAGAGTCTTATCTGAAGGACAGGTCAAGTCTCCGTAACCGGCGAGCGTGTATGCGACGAACAATGAGAGTGGAGGAAGCCAGTAATATATGTAAGAAAAGAACCTGTTGGAACTCTGTACTCTCTGCCTACCCCGCAAGGGATCCGGCGTTATGATACAGATAGATAGATATAGAAATGATTAATAGCTATTCGTTCGTATTTGAAACTGATGGCCGTTGGGGCAGGTTCTCGAGTAAAGCTAAGTACTGAAAAACATGTAATGGCCTGGGCTTTCACAGGTTTGACCGATGACCTGTAGAAAGTAGCGAGTTCAAGCTGAATGTATACTAACTACTAACTGTACTAAGTTGGTCGTCATGGTGATGTTTTGGAGAGGCCTATTTCCTGAAATGGACTTCTGTTGGCTAATAATGATATGGAAATGTGCACAAAAAACTATCAACTATTTTTATATTGCTAAGTATCTTTTTCCTTTACACTAAAACTGAGCATATTTTGCTATCTTTTTAAAAGACAGATCGCATATTCGTGTATTTTTAAGTTAGCAAACAACACAACTGATTATTATAAACATTTTTCATCTAACAGGTAGAACATCTAGAGAATCTCTTAAAGCTAAAGGATGAAAGAATAGACGAGCTACAAAGCCAACTTGAAAGGAAACAAGCACGACGCAAAGAAGTAGAAGCCACACAAAATATTATCCAATTACCCTGTGATACAGTTCCTTCCACCCCAACTCTACCCGACAATCTATTACTCCCTACCATAACACCCTCACTAAAAACCTTTGACTCTAGAACCAAAATAGAAGAATCTAGAATACCAGTCCCAATAGATTACATGAAAGTTATATCCAAACCTAGTAATACAGTAGTTGAAGTTAAAGACAGCGTTGAAGTATGCGACTTAGATAAAATAAAATCTGACGTTTTCAAAGAAATTGAAATTGACGAGGTCAAATCTGATGTTTTTTACGTCGACGAGTTTAAAGACAGTGAACTAGGTGTAACTACTATTGAAGACACGATAGAAATTGAGATAAAGGAAATTACGAAGCCGCTTGGGATAGTAGATGATAATATTACGTATTTAAACTGAGAGGTAAATGTGTAAGTAGTTGTTATTTATGAATATTATGTAGTTTGCAGTCAGTTTACTCTTGCATTTTGTACTTATAGAAGTGCATACATTATAGGTATGCACTAAGCACGAATTTTCAAAACGTATGCAAATACATTTATGAGAATGAATAGCGGTATGTCCGATAAGTTCTCCCATTGGTGTCTTTAAACCGATAGATATAAATAATGGACACTCTTGGATGATGCTGACATTTAAACAAAGGGTTTATTAACAATGTATTTACGTTTTCAACTTCACATATAAATGACAACAGTGAAACATAAAAATATTACTTTTGTCCTAATATAATTTTGTAAAAGCAGATTGAATTATAAAACTGTTAATGAATAGGCTGAACAATGTGGCACTGATCAAAAATTTGCACAATAAATCGAAATATTTCAATGACTGCAAAGTACTATAAATAGGCGACATTCCTTTTGTCCAAAAAAAAATGTAACTGTGCCAGTTTTTACCCGTCGAAATATTTTTTGACGCTTTAAATTTTCTAGTCTTTTTAACCTAGAATTAAAACCCATTATTGTATTTGATGTTTTTACTAGCGTTTAGTTTGTTACTAATGATTTAGAAATAAAAAAAATATACAGGTTCACATGAATTTTGTTTAACAGCGTGTGTTCGCTTGGAATATGTCGAGGAGGCTTGGATGCTGCTTAAGTATTTTCTTGATCTCTTGGTATCTCTTCTGTTTGAATTCCGTTTTTGGGGGTTTTCTCCTAGGAAATCAAGAATACTATGGTTAGAATCTCAGTTTGCTTCGTCGTCAGAATGCACTTAAATACAGAAATTTTCAGATAGTGGTCATTTTGAGCTTAATCCTAATATGCTATACAAATCTATCTATCTATAACCTCACGCCAGATCCCTTGCGGGGTAGGCAGAGAGGTACAAATCTATTTATTTAAATATTGGGCTTATAAAAGAAGTTGGTTCCTTGAAGACGTTGCAAAATAGATTATAAAGATTTGAAATGTATAATTTAAAAGATAAACTATATCTCTCTGCTATCTGGTGCTTGCTTAGTGATAGGATTGAACCACTGAGGATATTGAAAATACTAAATAGGACATTCTAATATCGCTAGTGCGCGTAAGGTGAAGTAAGGGTATTATTGGTAAAGAAAATAATACTAACGCGTTCTCAGTGCTGCTTTGTTGTCCAATAACCTTGAACCTGTCGAAATCGATGTGGTTGTCGAAGAAGCAGGCCTTGTGGATGGACTCCAGGGCTCGCTTCACGGGGATCAGGTCCTCCACTGTGAAGTTCATTTTAAGTAATTAGAGTTTCACATAATACTTCGACGCCATGGCGATAAAATTTTCTATCTATCTATCTATCTATAACCTCACGCCAGATCCCTTGCGGGGTAGGCAGAAAGTACAGAGTTCCAACAGGTTCTTTCCTTACATACCTCTCTGGCTTCCTCGACTCTCATAGTTCGTCTCATACACCCTCGCCGGTTACGGAGACTCTTGACTTTTCCATCAGATAAGACTCGGTTTATTTGGTCGTAAAAATAAACCGAGTATATAAAATATACTCGGTTATATAAATATATAAATAAGTCGATAAAATTTTCACGTTTGATATACCCTAAGAACGGCAGCTTTGCTCGCAGTCGCATTAAGACAAAGTTTGGAATAAAAATGTGGATATGCTAAGCACTCTTCCTACCCTTTCCAGGAGAATAGGCTCCTTTTTTTAGGAACACGATAAAATGTATGTCACATTTTATTTCATACAGATTATTCTCATGACTAACTTCTCATGACAAAATGGTAGTTCAAGCAACGTGCCATATAATTTTGTATCCTATACAGCAATAGACAGTAAAGTCATAGGAGCCCTCCTTCTTAGAATCGTCCATAGTAGGACAACACTTTTTGGGATAGTCTGTACATTTGGCATCCAAAGGTCTAGACCATTTCCATACCCCGAAAAGGATTGATGTTTAGCTTACTGATCACGGCATTTTCTTTACTACTACTTAGGCAATTGGACTTACAATTGAACACTATGCCATTATTAGAGACTTCGGAATTGGTAGGCAAGTTGCAGGTGCAAGGAGGCAGGTCTATAGACAGCTCCGAGGTTTGCGTCATGACCCCGTGTACACTCGGCGTCCACTCTGCTAGAGGATTCTCGTCAATCACATTTGCTTCCCTAGTTTTCTTAGCTGCTATTCTTTCCTTAAGAATTTCCAGTTGCTCTGAAAGAATAAGCAAGAAAGCTTTTATAGAAATTAGGCGTAACCCTCAAAGATTTGAAACATCATCGTTTCTAAACCGAGCCTAAGAAGGATTTTAGAGTAAGGCCCCAGGTTAGCCGGACTTATGTGTGTTCATGAAAGCTAGAATCTTGTGGGTGAATAATGTATTATATAGTTACAAACGTATGCATACTTCCTAGATTCAAAATTTGGCCCCATTTGCACACACTTTTGGAGCTAGTACTGATGTAGTACGAAACTGATATTTACATATTCATGTTTATGCATCTTTTGTATCTGCTACCTCTTAAGTCGGCCCGGTCTAAAGCAAGCGAGTATGCATACATTCTTAACTAAATATTATACTATACACTCACAAAATTCTAGCTTTCATAAAATAACGTTGGTAGGCTAGCTAGCCTAGGCTCTTGATCTATTTCTTTCTTCTGGGTCACTATCACATACCTACAATTACTATTTTATATATGGATATGTTTATACAAGGTGTATCGTAATTAACGCAAGACCTCAGACACCCCGACACAAAAACCCCTTTTTTAAGCACTTTTATACCCCAATTAACAATGAATTTTGGACGTGTATAAAATGTATTTGAAATCTCCATATTGCTTTGAATCAGCAATAAATTTAGTTTCTTATAGCGGACTGAAGGATTAACAGCATTTTTATGCAAATTTTGCATAAAAATATAAAATACATTAAAAAAAGTTGGAATGAATTAAGTTACCGATTTAGAACAAACTACTTTCAGGTCTTACGTTTATTATGTTACACCTTGTATATTAAAATTTGGTCCTGGCACTTAAGCTAAGTTGTTCTCCACTTCTGATTTTTGGCTATTATTAAGGTGAGGATCTCTAGTATCATAAGGGATATTCGATTCGGCTAGTCTGAAATAGTTGGCTTTGGGACATTATCATTCTTGGATGAAGCTATCATAAATTACACTAGACCTCCGCAACCTGGCTACTGTGCAAGCGGCAATGGACTGCTTTAGGTACGAGTACTATAGGGACTTCTAAATATAGACTTCTTATAAATTAAATTTCGCAAACCGGCATGTGTACAATTTGTTACAAAAAATTGACCCTCTTTAGTACGGTTCATCACTTACTCAACAATAATAAGTCCTACATACCCGGAGAGCAAGTCTCGTACTCCTCGTAGGTCTGCTCGAAGTGCGTGTACGGGTTCGCGCGCATATACGGCGGAAGAGAACGAATGAACGAGTCCACTTGGAGACGCTGGCATTTGTCCATTGGACATATCTGAACATAGTTATCACATTAACACAGGGTTGCTTGTTAAATACTAACCTCGCAGGACTATAAACCGCATACTTACGAGTGCTTTTTCAACATGCGTTACTAAAGCGTAGTAAATGCTTTTCCAAAAATGTACTGTTATCCGTTGGTTTCATTCCAACGCTTTATTAACACGCGTTTTTGACCAACGCTTTATTAAAACGTGTGTAGGTTTTTACATCATTAACGACAACTTTATTCTGAGATTTATTTTAATTTTAGCGAAAAATATCAGCTGTTCTATACATTTTTTGACGGACGATTTCGGTCTGGGTATTTATGTATGTGAATTTTCATGTTTGTAAACGCATCCACGACTCAAGAATAAATCCTAGTATGGGGCTTGGTTTTTTAAGAGAAAAAACCAAAAGATTTTTTCGAGTATTAAATTATTTTTTATGATACAGCTGTTTTGTAGGCTTTCTTCCAAGGTCTTCCCCGGTACTTACATCCTTTCACTTTCGCATTGTAGGAATATCTGTTTTGTCATTCTATCTGCCTATATGCCCGAATCACCAGAGCATAGCATAGCATCATATTTTGCAAATTGTCACGCGAAATCCTTTCAGGGAGTCTCTAATTTCAACGGATTCTATCCCTACAAGTACACTTCTAAGGGCCTCTAAACCCTCCGTAACCCACAAAAAATGAGGTAGAGACTAACTGGTATCAACTCATTCTGCTAACGGGGGCTTACAATTACTTCACTAGTATTATTATAATCTTATTTTGAAAGGACGTGGATAATCGCAGTTCGTAGAACCATTTCTTAAAGAAAAGTGAGATTTTACAATAATCCTGCTGAGGCTATTGTGTAAAGCCCCTACCTGTATTTTTTGTGGGTCACATGGGCCATAGTCTTAAAAAAATTTAAATTAATAATTCATGGAAAAACAAAAACAAAGAAAGTGATCGTACGCCATTGAAAATGTTTTTTTTTTTATATGAATGCCTTTAGTTATCTCTACGGGAATTAGTGAAGACAAACTCGCACTATTACAAACTAAATAATTACGCTTCAATACACTTTCATAGGCGCTCGTAGCGCTGTGCGACCGCGGTGTTCGCGACTTTTGCAAAGCGGGAGGCAAAAAATTGCCACAACAGCCATAGAGAAGGGGACTACAACTAGGATAAGCCCAGTTGTAAAGCACCACGGATACCAAAAAATGTTAACAGGGCCTATTTGTGAGCCTCATATTTGATTTCAGTAATAGGTTTGGCAAATATTTTTGTATGTGTATGTGTGTGTAATCTACGCTGTTGGTAACGGGGCCTTTACAGCTTCACACACTACGATGTCAAGTACTACCGTACGACGGTGTATGGCACTTCTTCTAATTTATTCCTCTCGTGGAATTATAGCACTGAACTTTTCAATCTAATGTTGTAAATTTCAACACTCACCTTTTCGTAGTTAATTCTATCTCTACGCCTATCAAGAAGGTGCGTTGGCATCACTTGTAAGCTGTCGTTATGCAGGCTCCTAAGAACAGAAATAAGGTTGTACTAATGAAAGTAGCATGTCACCAAACGTAGGCTATTATAAGGGCCCATCTATCATTTTTACGCAATTGATAACGCCTTGTTCCGACCGCATTGGTAGGAGTGGAGGGGCAGGTAACTTAACATAGTAGATCTATCTATCTGTATCATCATGCCAGATCCCTTGCAGGGTAGGCAGAGAGTACATGGTTCCAACAGGTTTCTTGCAGACCTTTATAGCTTCCTTCACTGTCATAGCTCGTCCTCATACACGCTCGCCGGTAACGTTAAGATAGTCTAGGTCTTCCCCGGTACCCACATCCTTCACTACATCCTTTCACTCGCATTTTTTTATCTGTTTTATAATTTGTTCTTCCGACATTCTTTCTACATGCCAGAACCATGTGAACATACATTTCTTATCCTATACCGATACTATATTTCATGCCTACACGCTTTCTTGCTACAATGCTGCGAAAACCTCACAGAGCTCTTCCGCAGAGCTCACAATTAACCTGTGTTTATTCTCTTACATACCCAACTCTCACTGTCATACAACAGCGTTAGTACAATGACTCCGTTATGTATCGCCAACTGCGCCTTTTAGCTTCAGTGCCTTGCCTAAGCAGCTTTCCCATCTTCACTCTTCTTTCTATGTCAGCAGTGTATTTCCTATTCTTACTTATCGCATATCCAAGATATACAGACTCGTTCACTTGCTCCAGCACATCATAACCAACCACAATTCTTGCATTCGTTTTGGTCTCTACACGTTCATAAACTATAATATTGGATTTATTTTACATTACATTTAAATGTAAGCCGTTGTTTGCAGATCAGTGGCTGTTGGTGCTATTAAAACTACGTAATCTGCACTGTAATAGATGGTTTACCACTAGATCACCTCATCTTTTACTTACAGCACAGTCAGATTAAAATAGCTTTTTTAAAGAGATTGTGCTACGCGCTCAATTCCATGAGCATACCTACCCAAGAGGAGAAATGGACTCTTCAGACAAATCTTCTTCGATTTCCCTGTTAAAAAAAGGTGCTTTAGACCAGATAGGATGACATTTCTGAACATAAAAGGGATTTAAGACTGTAATCCGCGGTATTACAGTTGTGTTCTTAGTAATATTATGGCAGCAGGCTTGGAGAATCTGACATTACAAAGCAGCTTTGTGATTGGGAAGGCACTTTAAGCCTTTAGTCCCGGTTACCACTTAGTATGGCCGTCATTAAGCCAAGTTGAATAGTTCCAACCTGCTATAGGAGGATGAATACTTAGGAGGAGATAGACAACAGTGTGTTCAAATAAATGAAATTAAATCTCTAGGAGCTTTAGTTAAAATGGGCGTTCCTCAGGGATCGATACTGGGTCCGTTTCTATTTTTGGTATATATAAATGACCTGCCTCGAGCAGTTGAGGGGCGGGCGAAGGTAGTGTTGTTTGCTGATGATACCTCTTTGATCTTTAAAGTAGGTAGACATGTAAATACCTTAGACGAGGTAAATGACGCTATTCTTCAAGCATGCAACAATTTAGTGCTTAATAACAAGAAAACTAAATGTATACGGTTTTCTTTACCGAATGTGAAAAGTACTGCATGTGATATTACACTAAATAACGAGAAACTTGAGTTTATAAATGATACAGCTTTCTTAGGGATTACGCTTGACTCTAAGTTGCAATGGGGCCCTGATATTAAGACTTTAGGTAAACGACTCAGTTCCGCTGCCTATGCCGTAAGAAAAATCAGACAGCTTACTGATGTGGACACCGCGCGGTTGGTCTACTTCAGTTACTTTCATAGTGTCATGTCTTACGGTATATTATTGTGGGGTAGGGCCGCTGACATTGACTCTATTTTTATCTTACATTTTTATGTGGCTATTAGGGCCATCTATAACTTAGGTAGTCGCGACTCTTTGAGAGAATTGTTTAAAGAGGCCAATATTATGACGGTCCCATGTCAGTATATTTATGAAAACATAATGTACACACGGAAAAATTTAGATCTATTTAATCAGCTAGGTGATAGGCATTGCACGCGACATATAAATAAATTGGATCAACCGCAATTTCGTCTGTCTAAAATTCACACGTCTTTCATGGGGTACTGTGTTAGATTTTATAATAAAATTCCACTTGACGTCACTTAACTTATTGAAAATAAATTCAAAGCCTGTATTAAACATACGCTCTGTAAGCGAGCTTACTATACTCTAGAAAATTATTTAAAAGATAAAAATGCTTGGATAGGTGTTGTTCCAGCTCCACCAGAATGTGGGTAACATGTTCAGCTATAATTATTTATTATTCCCTCTCTTCCTTCTAGTAGTTAAATAAAATTTATCATTTTTCTTCCTCATTTCTTTATCTGTAAATGAGAGAACCATGTAGCCATTCACATGAATAGTTTAACTTGGTTAATTTAATTTAGACTCACCTGATACTACATTGTTCTCCCATACCCCACAACAAAATGTAGATGGAAAAATTGTAAAAATACTATTTTAAAAGAGTAACCGTGGAGTTTCTTGCCCTTCTTCTCCACAGGAATGACATTCCGAAGTGGTGGTAGAGTCTTTGTTACTATTTTGACGATTCATAAATACTGTAATGGTTTACATGAATAAAAAATATTCTGATTCTGATTCTTGATAAGTTCCAACAGCAGGTGGCCACAAACCAGCTTCCACCGCACCGCATTAGGTCTGCGTGCGGAGTATGACCTAATCTCTTTCACCTCTATTTCTGAGGGACCTGTACCCAGCATTACGACAGTATAAGGCTGATATTATTATTAAAGTAAGTAAAGTGACTGCCTTGTTGATCTGGTCATCAACGCTTCATCGCTTCGTGAGTGAGAAAGTGCATCGCTTTGTGATCACGAGGTCCTGGGATAGAACCCTAGGTCGGACAAATGTAGTTGTTCCTCGTTGCCTAGCCACGTTGGTCTTGTGGCAAAGTGCATGGCTTTCGATGCACGAGGTTCTGGGTTCAAAACCTAGGTCGGACAAATGTTGTTTTTCTAACGAAAACGTCCCAGTATGAGTCCAGAGTCTGGAATCGTGCCCGGTATTTGACAATAATAATAATAATAATAATTTATTCAGTACCAGTAATAAGGGATCACAATACAAAGATTCCTAGTGGCTAAATACAGACTGGTAATTAATGACATACATTTTGGTAACCTCTGCCTTCCAAACTAGGTAACAACCTGTGTTTTGGGAGTCAGTGTTCCTTCACAGGTTACATAACACTAATTAAAGTTACGGTAAGGAATCCTTTTTTTAACTTGTCTGAGTTTTTTATGTGTGGTGGTGTGTGATGTGTGTATGTTATGTTACGTGTGTGATGTGTGTATTGTGTTACGTGTGTGAGATGTGAGTTTATGTAGATGTGGTATTGATAGTGATATGTGGGTTAATATAGGAGTGCAATTCTTTACATAATCAAATGTGCTTAAAGCGTACTGTTAAGCAGCATTTCGGTATGACTATAGTTTAAAGTTTTCAGCCATTTTGTAACCTTGCATTTTACTTCCCTATAATTTAAAGAGTAAATATCCAAAGTTTTGTGGACTTTGTTGTATAGTCGGGCATGTAAGACGTAGTATTGGTGGCTCGCCGAGGTCGTTCTGTGTTTTACCATATTACACACTGGATGATTTCTGCGTTTACTTTTAATCAATTGCGGCCTAAAGATTAGTGACTTATGTTTTTTTAATATTGTTCGGAGTATATAAAGTTGCCTTACAGTGAGAACTTGGCACTCATGGTAGAGATCAGTAGTTGAGTACCTAAACGGTTTCGAGGTCATCACCTTTAGGACTGCTCTTTGGGCTCTTTCGAGCTCAAGAAAGGCAGTTTTTGATGCCCCTCCCCACGCTACAATGCTGTATGTTAGGAGAGATTGACAAAGCGCAAAATAGATGAGTTTTAGTGTGTCTTTATTTGCAGACTGGCGTAATTTTTTGAATATATAAATTAGTTTTCTTAATCTAGGAGCGAGTGACTGTATATGCGCATGCCAAGTTAGTCGTTGATCAATTTGAACGCCAAGATATATAGGCTCGCCCCTTATTACATGGGACCTAACATCGTCGGCGAAGTATTTGTACTTAGTACACCCCTGCCACCCCCACTTGGGCATTATAGGTGTAACGTTGTTTATTTTATATTTAATTCAAAATCATACTTTGTTGCTGCTTCGTGTGCTACACTTTCTTCGACTTGCTCTTCTTCGTGTCCCGCGGAAAAAAGTGAAGTCTAAAAACAGATGAAATTATTCTTCAGTTGACTGACTTAAGTTAATTTTCTTTATCAAACCCCTAATCGTAGCCGCCGTCGACTACGCACCAGATACCTCTCCTATCAGCCGCTACCGCCACCCGTGGCATATTCTCACTGACCCTCCGATGCCCTTACTTCCCTTTCTTATACAGATACCGCAGACAGAATCAGACACCGACCTCGCCGGCGAGGTCGAAGAATCCCTTGCGCGCCGGCCGGTGCAGAGCACCACGGCGAGACATCTAGTATACGCCCTCCCCCATAGCGACTGCCCAAGCCGAGGCCGTTTCTCTTTGAGGCGCCCTTGAGCTAGTTGCCCCTACTAGCTCAAAAGCGCCTTAGTGATCTCTCACACACACACTTTCTTTATCATTTTATTAGTGGTCTCGCGCTGCGCTTTTTCATATTTATTTACACTGGTTTTTATAACGTTCATTAATAAACACTTCTTCGTTTTTTTGGGGTTGATCCAGTGGTTAAGAGCGTAAGCCGCTCCGCCCACTGGATCGAGCAATCGCGAGTTCGATCCCCGCACGGGATAAATCTTTGTGTGACCCACTAATATTTGTTTCGGTGTGGGTGTGTGTGTATGTGAAATTCGTATTTGTAAACGCACCCACGACACAGGAATACTTCCTAATGCGCTAGCTAGGTTTAAATATAAGAAAAAAATCCTTTTAATCGGCTTTACCAATTTTAATAATTTTTATGTACTAATGGGGGTCACTTAGAGAGTTTTTAGCTATAGTTGGAGTGGCGCAGTAGTCAACCTGATGCAAAGCCGCGGAAATCTCTTAGTAGCTTAATAAATTTTCAAAACTCACACTAACCCAAGTTAAATATAAATGCGTTAGGGATAAGAAGGCTCGCTCATAATAGTTTGGAGTTACAAAGCGTATGCTGAGTGACCCAGAATTCAGGTTAAGTAATGCCAAAAGTTGTTACAACGACAAAAGTATTACCTACCTACTCAACTCTTAAAGGGAAGGAAGCAAGGGAAGAGCTGAGCGCGGATACGGACAGCGCGATGGAGTTAGCCACTCACTTAGCGGGACAAATATGAACCATTGACGCGAAAATAAAAAGTAGCTTCTTGTTATCTTTATAACTGCTTGTAGATTTGGCATCGGCATGCCCAGCTCGAGCTGCCATTCGCAAGCTGGACTTTCCCTCAGCTCAGCAGCCATCGAAAGCTCACTTTGCGACTCATAGAGGACATATCGCCACGCTCAGCTCTTTCTTTGTACAAGTGAGGCACAAGGGACAGACCAGCAGGTGCGACATAGTCTATGAGATCGCACCACAATCACAGGTAAATTATATTTATCTATCTATGTCATCACGCCAGGTCTCCTGCGGTTCCTCACAGAGTTCCAACAGATTCTTTCCTTACAGGGCCCTCTGGCTTCCTCCACTCTCATAGTTCGTCTCATACATGGTTGCCGGTTACGGAGACTCTTGACTTGCCCTTCAGGTAAGACTTTTACTGCCCATTAAATTAATAAAAATTAAAAGCTACTTACTCTCCTTTTCCTGCCGACACTGATCACAACTTTCGTTAGATCAGGCTGTTTTGAAGACTGTTTTTCACGCTGTAAAGAAATTCAGTAGCTGTGTAGTCCTAGCAAAATGATATACTCATTTTAGTATTTTGTCATATTAACGTGAGTCCTATCCCATCTATTTTAGGGTTAATGTTAGTGTTAACGTCTGCACCAAAATGCGCATTAAACAAGGCGCTAAAAAATAACAATCTCTCTCAAATTGTGCATGTTTGGCAAAGCGGCAATAGCAGTTTCGAATAAATTGTGCCCTATTACACTTCTAGTTATTTCTGTGGTGGCATGGTTAACATCTTAAAAATGAAGCATGGAGCATCGATATACAGTCCCGTTCAAAAGTTACACTAAAAACCGTCCCCAAATCCAAGTAAGTAGTTATAGTTATGATTTAAACATAAATCAGGACACATTGTACCTTACTCGTATCACTTAAAGTTGTATTTGCAAAAAAGCTGAAGCCTGTTCATTTTTAGTACATACCGCCCACTTTTGCCTGCCTTTTGGTGGTGCCATTTTTCGTGCGACGAGCGCGTATTTAGCAATATTTGATCCATGAATGAGAGAGATAGAATCAATCAATCAATCAGCCTATTGCAGTCCACTGCTGGACATAGGCCTCTCCTAACACCCGCCATTGCACACGGTCCTCCGCCTTCCGCATCCAGCCTGTCCCAGTGACCATTTTGAGGTCGTCGGTCCATCTAGCTGGGGGCCGTCCCACCCTACGCCTACCAAGTCGCGGTCTCCACTCTAGGACACGTTTGCCATTGCCCGTTGACCATTGGCCGTCGTTCCTTCTGCAGATGGCACCAGCCCATTATCTTTATCGCTCCATAGCCCGCTGTGCGACTTTGAATTTGTGGACTAGTGCCACTGTGAGTGGCCACATCTCGGCCCCGTAAGTCAAGACAGGTGCATAAGTAAAATTATTCTTGTTTGGCCCTCTATAAATAGTGTATTAGCTGATTAAGTATTATTACCAGTCTGGTGGTGGACTGGATCTCCATGGAGTCTTTCGCGCCTAGCAGAGCTGTTGTTTTCGGCTGCTGCGGGGTCACATTCGTCGATGTTCTAGAAAAATAATAATAATATTAGCCCTGTTAAGAAACTGTCCCACTGTTGGGCATGCGCCTCCTCCCAAACTGAGAGGGTTTCCTCACGATTTTCCTTCACCGTTAAAGCAAGTGATATTTAAGTTAGAAAAAGCGTATTAAAATCTTCAGACCTTCTTTAGACAATGGCCAGCATTTTTTATATGTGATAACTTCTTATAGGAGGGTAAACCGCTTTGTAACGTAACGCGTAACGGCGCCAGTCTGTCTGACTTTCCTTTCTCTCACGCATACGGCAGCGGTAGGCAGGCTCTTCCTCTCTCACTCTAACCCACAGCGCTAGTTTAAGTTATCACTTTTGTCGGGCGTCCCGAGACGCACAATTTTTTTTTTATACCTCCTTTATATTTTTTTCTGCTACTCCTGTTTTTGTTCTAATTAAATTCGTTGCAGCTTCCAAGACAATTATAGCGCTGTCCAGGATACCTCGAAGTCTAAACCTCGGTGTCATTTTGCAAACCATTTTTTTTTAAATCCTAGCCCCACACTAGGAATCATTCCTTTGTCGTGGGTGCGTTTAAAAACATGAAATTCACATGCACAAACACCCAGACCATAACAAATATTTGTGGGCCACATAAAGATTTGTGCCGTGCGGGAACCGAACCCGCAACTACTCAATCCAGTGGGCAGTGAGCTACTTAAGCTCTCAACCACTGGACAAAGCCGTCGAGGATTCATTATGGATCTTGCGCTTATTGCACCCAATTTTTAATCCCCTTAGGGAATTAATTTTCCAAATCCTTCCTCATTGCACGCCCACGTATTTGGTCTTGTCAACCGGTGGGGTTTCATGCAATCATGTTTCCAGACCCGTTGGTTTAAAGTTCTGAGTAGACAACGCAATCAACGTCAATCAGACATACAACCCCACAGGGATCTCTTGGCCCGCGGTCAAAATCGGAACTAACGCTGTCATCAAGTGAAAAGTCACTTTATGACAGTCGTTTGCTTTTAAATTTACCCAAGTTCTTTATTTGAATATTTCTCTGGACGTAGAGAAATTTTACTAAATAATAACCCTAATTTCACATCAATATCATTGTCGCACTATAGCCATAATAGTGTTAAGATCCTATTATCCAGGCGGGTCTGTGAAGTGTAAAGCAATCAAAACTCATAATAACCTTTTTAGCTTACTTTTTTCCTATGCGGAGATTTGTGTGTGTATGCATGTGCGTGTGCGTGTGCGTGCGCGCCTGCGTGCAAGCGTTAGTGCGTGCGTGCGTGCGTACGTGCGTGCGTGCGTGCGTGCGTACGTGCATAATTGCGTGCGTGGGTGGGTGGGTGTGTGTGTGTGTGTGTGTGTGTGAATGATCTACGCTATTGGCCGCGGGGTCTTTACAGCTTCACCAGACACGGCTATGCGGAGTATTGACATTGATTACCTGTAGATTACGGAAACGTGAAACCACCTTAGAACCCCGCCGTAACAAATCGGCTAAGAGGTTAGGTGTACCCTTAAGAACGTAAAGCAGTGGTAATAGAAAAAAAGTGGACATAAAACTGAGTATACTATCGATCTATCTGAGTAGACTATCTTACCACGACCAAATAGTCCGAGTCTTATCTGAAGGACAAGTCCAAAGTCTCCGTAACCGGCGAGCGTGTATGAAACGAACTATGAGAGTGGAGGAAGTTAGAGAGGCATATAAGGGAAGAACCTGTTGTTTGGAAACTCTGTACTCTCTGCCTTCCCCGCAAGGGATTTGGCGTGATGATATAGATAGATAGATAGATAGAAAACTGAGTAGCATGAGTATGTAAAGTTTACACACTCATTTACCCTCGCTTTTCATTTTCATAACTACACAATGCTCGCGATTGAGGGGTAATAATTTATTTACTGTTATTTAGATAAACAAACAGCGTAAAATTACATATGGCTTAACACAGCTTAATTTAGCAGTCTTAAATTGTTCAAACTAGAATATAATGATAATAAATATATGATCGTAATAACAAGATTAAGAGGAGAAAAAAGAAAACAATAACAAAGGAGAAGTTACAAACTCTATCACTGATCGAACTACAGTGCTGAATTCTGAAGTATTGATATTTGAAATGAAAAAGTACTTGGACCTATTACCGCGATATAGAGTCGAAGTTCTCGTTGTTCAACTGTATACAATACATATAAAAATACTTACATGATTTTGAGTAAAGATCCCATGTTGCCACGAATATCGGTGCTTTGGGCAGTAACTCTCCGAGTGGGATCGTTCTGTGTGAATAAATAGCAGTGCAGTATTAAAGCAAAATACTTAATGGCCGGGCTTCAGCCAACGCTAGTGTAGACATATTGATACAGGGGAAGTGAAATTGTCTACATGTTCTAAGTTCGGTCGTGTTGGATGCGAAGCGTATACTGATGGCGGACAAACGTGTGAACACTACTTGCCGAATGCAGGCTGGCCTTTAATTTGTGCATAAAAACCGAAACTGTTCCAAAATGGAACATGTCGAAGCGAGCGGGCTCCAGTAGTTAACCATATTTGCCTCTATATGATTATTTGCAGAACGCTCTTGAGCTCTGCGCAACGGCGCACGGCTGCATCGGCTACATTCATAGCGGTTATTAAGATTAGCGAGAGCTGGACCAGGTTTGGTCTGCGATGCGTTCTCACTCGTGAGTTGCCCCGTTCGTGTTCAAAAGTTTGAAGGACGGGTTCCTCCAGTGGTTAAGAGTTGTGGGTTCTATGTGTGACCCATATATATTTATTTCGGTCTGGGTGTTTGTGTATATGAATTTCATGTTTCTAAACGCACCCACGACACTAAAATAATTCCTAGGCTATATTTTTATTAAAAAAAGGTAAAATGAGATACAGTTTGTAATTCTTACATCAAGGGCAGTCTTGGATCCTCCTACTTCCCGCTGTAGTGACTCGCTGCATTCCCACCGGCCGGGCGCGGTGGCCAATCGGCTGGGATACTCGTCCTTGATGGCGTCCAAATTCGGGCATTCCGCCTTTAAAAACATTTCGTTGAACACTGCAACAATTTGGAATAGGAATATTTTTTTATTTATTTTAAAAGAAATGAATTATAATTATAATTGGCTGTAGTGGCAATGGGTGGGCCACATAGCGCGAAAATAGGACGGGCGTTGGGGCAGAAATATTCTAGAGTGGAGACCACGTATTGTCAAGCGGAGCGTGGGACGGGCGCCTGCCAGATGGACCTACGATCTTGTAAACATCGCAGGAAGTCGTTGCATGCAGGTGGTATCGGACCGATTACGCTGGAGAGCGATTGGGGAGGCCTATGTTCAGTAGTCGACGAGTATAGGCTAAGATGATGATGATGTAACCCATTATAGTATTTATGAGTCGTCAGAAACAAAGATTCTATTACCACTTCGGAAAAAGGGGTATCGAGAAGAAATTAATAATCAATATCTTTATGTTCTGGTTAAAACATAACTGGCGCGCTACAAGCACCTAATTCATGTTAATCTTTATAGTATTACTGAAGCAGAATAAAATAGAACGCGTGCGAAGCCACGGGACCTTCTAGTTCAAATAAATTAGATCTGGAGGGTTTAGCCAAACCTCTTCAGCGGTGCCTATTTATCTCTCTATCTATATCATCACGCCAGATCCCTTGCGGGGTAGGCAAAGAGTACAGAGTTCCAACAGGTTCTTTCCTTACAGAGCTCTCTGGCTTCCTCCACTGTCATAGTTTCTCACATACAGGCTCGTCGGTTACGGAGACTCTTTACTTGCTATTCAAGTCAAGTAGCCAAGATACTGTCTTAGTCTATACCTACTTATTTATTATCTATTGTAATTTTCCTTTGTTATAAGAAAGAGACGGAGCTATAACTGCGTATATCCACGTCCGTTTCTTACGGAAATGTAAGATTATTATAATACCCATAATATCTCTATATATAATACCTAACGCGTAAAATACGTAGACACGTTATCAACTTTTATGGCTACTTTTATCTACATCATTATAAAATTGCAAAGTGACTGTGTTTGTCTGTACATTAGACAATATGTTTATAATATTAATATTATTAGCCCTGTTCAGAAATTGTCCCTCCGTCCGTAAAAACCCTCTCCGTTTAGGGGGCACGGGCTGCCTCCTAAACAGAGAGGGATTTTACCATAGTCCACCACCCTGGCCCAGTGCGTGTTGGCGAACTTCACACACCTTCGAGAAACTCTTAGGCATGCAGGTTTCCTCACGATGTTTTTCTTCACCGTTAAAGCAATTAATAGCTTTTGTTTAATAATATATTCATAATATAATTTGTTTCGGTCTGGGTATTTTTGTATATGAATTTTCATGTTTGTAGACGCACAGTGCGGGGTTAATATTTTTTTTACGAGAGAAAAGAGAGAACAGTTAGGCATTTGAACATAAAACAATGGAATAAAGCAAAAACCACTGAACCGATTTTAAAGGGAATATTTGGATAGCATATAGTCGATTTGGGAGAACCGGAGATACAGCTTAGACCCTTCGTTATATATAAGCGGGTAATAGGAGGAGATCAAGTTATTTGGTTTTGATCGAACATATCGCTAATTGAATGTAATAGCGACACCGTAATTTTAAAGCTATTTTAAGTCTTTACTATGTTTCCAGTGCCCAAGAATGACACGGGTACCGATCCCCCCGATACTTTGACATCGCTTTTTTCCGCTCCGGATACGGACCACGACGACGAAGTCGGTGCACTAATTACACCCCCTCCCCCCGTAGCGACTGTCCAAACCGAGGCCGTTCCTCCTTGAGGCGCCCTCGAGTATGTCGCCCCTTGCCCTTCTGGCTCGAGCGTAGTGGTTGCACGCTCGCCCTTAAGTCTACTTTAAGGGGCGTGATGTAATCTAACTTTACCGCTGTTATTTCATTTCTTTCTCTGTGTGAGCTACTTTAATAAGTATAATTATCTACTTGGAAAAACGTCCGTTACCCTGGTGTAGGACTTTTAGTTCCCGTAGTAGAATAAAGACACTTCTTCGTGTATATGAATGTCGAAAATGCAACTATCTATAGTTCTCCATTCCGATCTCGGTCTCGAACCTATTCGCGCCTTTATTATAATGGCGACAACACGATATTTCGCGAACGGGTCCAATCATGAGACTCCGCTAATCGTAGCCGCCGCCAACGACGAAAATAACTCCCCTCCTATAAGCCGCTACTGCCGTCCACGGCATGTTCTCCTTGACCCTCCCGATGCCCTGATACAGATCCCGTCCTTTCTCTTCCCCTTCCCTTCTTTTGGATACAGATACCGCACACAGGATCAAACACCGACCTCGCCGGTGAGGTCGAAGAATCACTTACCCGCCGGCCGGTGCAGAGCTCCACGGGAAGACACCTAATACATGCCCTCCCCGAAGCAACTGCCCAAGCCGAGGCCGTTGGCACTGAATATAGAATATACAACGATTCTCCATACATGTCTAGAACGTGATATGAGTATTAGCACAACGTGTTGCATATATACAAGCCCCCGACATCAAATCACGGGGGGATTGGCAGGCCAGACAACACCCGTCTGGCTGGAAGATCTTCCCTTGACAAATTCCGCCACCACGTTTTTGCCACAAGGGCATAGATGTACAGAATGTGCATCAGTAGATGTACAGCCATTGGATGTTAATCGGTTACGTGTCATAATCTTCAAAGGCTTTTGATTTCGTTGACCGTTTGACCTTACGAGGGTTCTGTCGTGGCTATACTCAAACTCAAATCGTTTATTTTGAATAAACCCTGCGGGGGTCTTTACAAAGTGTCATATTTACATTTTTTTTTAACTTACTAACCTACCACCGGATCGGAACGCGGCCTCCACTGAGAAGATCCGGCGAGAAACTCAGCGGGCTTGTCTTTTTTGTCTAATTTTCCATTAAATTTTCTTTATCATTTTTTGTATAGATACATTCATTTTAATATTATAATAATAAAATAATATGATAAATTAGCCCTGTTAAGAAAACTGCCCCACCGTTGGGCACGGGCCTCCTCTCAAACTGAACTCTCAAACTTTTTTTTTTTAATATTGTACAAAATCAATAATGCAACCCAGCTCCAGTGTTATGCCTTACGACTCCGATATAAGACTATTTTTAAATATATGTTATAATGAAAAGCTAGAGGATTCTGGGTGGACCCGTCTCCACAAGCAGCACCTGTTCACGAGTATAACTACTTGAGCAGCAATCACCTCCCTCGACCATATTAGAGGGAAGGAAGTGACCTGCACCAAATAGCCTTTGCAAGCGTAGACTTTTTAGTGAGCATGACCAGTCCCAGACTCCAGAGTGCAGTCAGAAAAAGTTTACAAAAGAGCAGTACTTCGAGCTCGTTTGGCACGACACGCTACGCTTTGACATTGTTGTTTACATTAAAGACGTGCTTCATCATCTCAGCCTATACTTGTCCACTGCTGAACATAGGCCGATATAGACTCATTCCCGATTCGATCACGTAGAGAAACGCCGAGCATAGCTCTTTCCATAGCTCGCTGAGCTACTCTGAGCTTTTTTATGAGACCTATTGTAAGATACCACGTGTCTGATCCATATGTCATCACTGGCAACACACATTGACTAAAAACTTTAGTCTTGAGGCACTGAGGTATTTTTGATGAGAAGATGTTGCGCAGTTTCCCGAACGCTGCCCAGCCGAGTTGGATTCGTCGATTGATTTCTCCCTCAAAGTTGGACCTACCTAACCGGACTGCCTGTCCCAGGTAAATATATTCGTCGACAGCTTCAAGAGTAGAGTTCCCAACGGTGAGTGCGGTGGGTACGACATGGGCATTAAACATTATTTTCGTTTTGACCATGTTCATTTTAAGACCCACTTGTTGGGATACTCTGTTGAGGTCGCCTAGCATTCGTCTTAGTTCTTCCAGTGACTCCGCCATGACCATAATGTCGTCGGCAAATCGAAGGTGAGTGATGTATTCGCGATTGATACTGATGCCAAGTCCTCGCCATTCCAAGAGCTTGAGGCGTCCTCTAAGGTGCCGTAAACAGTTTCGGAGAAATGACGTCTCCCTGTCTTACTCCTCTTTTTATGGGGATCGCCTTCGTGCACTGCCCCTGTACTCGGACTGAAATGGTGGCGTACAAACACTTCAACACTTCGATGTACCGATAGTCAATGTGGCATCGCTGAAAAGATCTAAGAACTGCCCGTCTCGATTGAATCAAAGGCTTTCTCATAGTCCACAAACGCCAAGCATTGTGGCCGATTATACTCCTCAGTCTTCTGTATAATCTGCCGCAGCGTATGTATGTGGTTTATGGTACTAAAACCTATCCGGAAACCGGCTTGTTCGGGAGGCTGAATGTCATCAAGACGTACTTATATGGATAGAATATAGATAGAACATACGTTTTGAACTTCTCTTAACATCTACAATAACTGTGTTGATAATACTACTAGTGTTTGACGACGATGTAGCGCAGTGGTTAAGAGCTTAAGCCGCTCCGCCCACTGTGTCAAATAGTCGCGTGTTCGATTCCCGCACGGGACAAATCTTTGTGTGACCTACAATTATTGTTTCGGTCTGGGTATTTGTGTTTGTGAATTTTCATGTTTGTAAACGCACCCACGACACAGGAATAAATCCTAGTGTGCGGCTACGTTTTTTTAAACAAAAAAAAAACAATTGTAATTACCATATTCTTTCCACTTCTTAGGCGCTGTTTTAGCAGCCTTTACGGTTTTGAGAACCTCTTGCCTCTGGTTCGGCTTGAACTCTGCCATATCTCCGAACATTACAAAAGGACGGCAGTCAGTGTCCAAGTCTTCCCACCAGGTCTTCTCAACTGGACTCTCTATTGAGAGAAAAGGACGTGATGATGAGATGAGATTATAAACATTCCGAAAAACAAGATCAGTTTTAAAAAAAATTCAGTCAGTTCCTAAACATGAACCTTTACAAAAAGTTCTTCGATATTATTATTTTCTGGTTTTTATTCTGTGATTTTTTCATATTTTATAGTACAGTATCTACATATAGATCTGAGCTATGTCTAAAGTCCCTAGCTCAGTAGGAAGTTAGTTTAATTAGCATCGATTGCAATAAGCTGAGCTTAAGTCGCTCCGCCCACTGGGTCGAATAGTCGCGAATTCGATTCCCGCACGGGACAAATCTTTGTGTGACCCACAATTATTTGTTTCAGTATTCGTGTATGTGAATTTTCATGTTTGTAGACGCACCCACGACACGAGATTAAGTCCTAGTTTTTTTTTATAAAATGAAACAATAATTTTGTTTTAAAATACTTTTTAAGAACAAGCTTATATGCAGCAGGCAATTTAAAACGACCAATAAATATAAAATGTGTATACAAAATTTCGTGTCTGTGATGTTGACTGTTGAGGAATTCCTTCATCTGGAGCCATTCCTCGATGTACAATCAGGTCAAGCTTACCTTAAAAATGCATTGTCATCGGAACTGAAGAATAAAAGGAAGTGGTTTTAATTCAGCCCAACAAACATTGCGAGCTAAATAAAAGCACGTAAAAAGTTGTATCGAACAGACAAGCATGCATTGGCGTATCTAGTGTTATTTTTCAGGATGGGCGTGGGCCTTTATATAAAAAAAAACAACAGCTCGTTATCGTTAATCCCGTTTCTTCATTTATAAGTGTAGTTCAAAAGATCAACAGTTCGGTAATCACATTAATTGATTTATAACGTAGTATTAACTAGTTAGACCAACTTAAATTTACTTTTCTTCTCTGCAAAAACATTTAAAAGGTTTTCCGGCGTAACGTATTTATTTTCTATATGAAGGATTGCAGCACAATTGCAGCTTGAGTTAATTTAAAAAGATTCCAACCTAGAATTTCGAGTCGGTAACCCAAAATTCTGGGGTGGGCACGGCCCACCCGGCCCCCCTGCTATATACGCCTAAGCTAGCTTCTAAGCCAGTGGTCGGCAACCTTGTCTTCCAGACGCCAAGAAGAGCCAAATATAGACAATACACAATTGAAATATATATTCAAACCAATTTAAAAAAAAAGTATTTTTTAACTACAAATATTAGAAATACATTTCGGCGCGTGCTATTATGCGGAAATAATGAATAGAACACATGTTTGCCAGGCCTATCCGTGCTATTGTTGCTTTCTATGAATGCGACCCTTTTATATAGGCTATTCTTTCAATTTTTTTTACTCATCTCTTACAAGGCATGATAATAAGTAATATTCCGTGCTGGCACTAAACATTTCGTGGAAGAGCCGCAGCCGAAGAGTCAAAGAGCCGCTTGCGGGGTCGCAGGCCGCGGTTTGCCGACCACTGTTCTAAGCTATTGTTTAAATATTCTATCGAACAGACAAGCGAATTAATAAAAAAGTGGCAACCCTAGTTGCGCTCCTGTTATATCTCTCATGCGCCATTGCCTGTTACTGAAATATTTCATTCCATCGCTTTAAAGGATTGGTGAAATAACCGACAAAGCGCGACGGGATCGTGACAGCAGCGCTCATCTACGCTCGGTCGTTTGACATCGCGCCGAGCGGGGCTGCGCTGTGTGGCGTCTCCCGTACATTTCAGTACATTACAACTCCCCCAGTCACGCCACCGTCGCGCTGCGTCGGCTATGTGGCGAAACCCTTAAGCTACGGCCAGTAGTGGCGATCAGCTCCTGCAGCAATATTTGTATGGAAATGTTCACACCAACGCGTCCTGCGGCCTGCACGCGCTATCTGGGCGGCGTCTGCACGCGCAATCATAGGGAGATACTGATCGCTACCATAATCGCTGCCGGGGATGCCACCGCGGCCGCGGCTGAACACGATAGTGTGGCCGTATCTACTAGTATACTCGTAAGTTGCAGAAATACGTGAAATCGAGTCAAAACGGCTTAACAAAGCATGCGCATTGAAAAACCGTTCGTGCGAATAAGGCCTAAGTCTTGATATCTTACTACCAGCATCTCCCTTTTCCTGTTCTCCCTCCTTCTGAACCTCTTCCTCCTGGTCAAGTTCCTCGCACGGGTCCTCTTTAGGGTCATCCACCAATGGCGCATTACATTTCAGCAGTCGAGGCAGGTCAAAGAAATACTGGTTCATCTCCGGAGTACCACCGGCGTAGTGATAGATAAATGCCATGAACTGTGTAACAAGGGACTTTATTTGTTATCCCAAAACGTGGCGCGTTACGTTAACTTCGTGAAATGATCGTGTAATATACTGTATGTCAAAGTCAAAAATTGATGATGGTATTGATTGATAGGGATACTACCATCAATGAATCCCATCATTTTGAGTAAACGATCACTTCGCCAAGTTGTGGTAACGCGTTACGTGTTATTTGGTCATCATTTTGGTCATAGCGAATGAGGGCCAAGTATGTTAAATTAAAACCCTCGTGAGGCAATGTGCAGGGAAGTGGGAATGAAAATGAGCTTGTACCGACGCCAAGACGTTTCTCGCGTTGGACAAATTTTTGACGGCCCGTGATTCGATTCTTGTACGCAAGTCAAAATAGTCTTGTCAATACAATACAATTTCAAAACGAGATTTTTCTTGTCAGGCTTTTGTCATGGCACGCCATGCTAGCTATGTGCTAGAAAATCTACTTTGGTGCTCTAATACATTGTAGGTATAATCACTTTTAAATGTATAAAACCAGGCCGCCTGCCAAATGGACCCGACGATCTTGTGAAGATCGCAGGAAGTCGTTGGATGCAGGTGGTATCGGAGCGGTGGCGCTGGAGAGCGATTGGGGAGGTCTATGTTAAGCAGTGGATAAGTATAGACTAAGATGATGACCCATGTTTTGTTGTGCCTCTTGCTTGCTTGCTAGCCTTGCTGCACGGTTTATCCGTACTACATAAAAAATCTCGAAATATAAATATACTGGGTATAATGGAGTGTCCGACCGAAGCTTCGGCTTTAGCTTAGTCCACCTTCGGCCAAATTTAGCCGAAGTTTTAGCCGAAGCCGAAGGTTTCCAGGAAGCACCGAAATTGAACGATCTATTACGATTTGCGACTTAGGAATGCTTTTAATGTAAATATATATTATAAATAATATTTCATCAGTGTTGTTATTCTTAGCCGGTTATATAATAAGCCAGATAATTTTAATCATCTCGTTTTGGCGGTGTTCGAAGGTTTTGGCGATGGCCTCTTAATCGGCTTCGGCTTACCATCGACATTCGGTCGGACACTACTTTAATGACTACTCAAGTCTAAGCGTTGGTTGCTATGAAAATACTAATAGGCGCTCGAGGACACAACCTTTGAAGCGGTAGTTACCTAAATGCTGAATGCTTAGATGAATTACTTCTGTAGATGGAGCATTGCGCGCGTGGAAACGGCATTAAATTTATCTACCGGATCATAAAGCAATTACGAATGGGCAGATAAATTGTAGTACACACACGCACGCACGCACACATATGAACACATTTTATAGTTAAGAAACTGTCTAAAGTCAAAAATATCAAAATTTAGTTTTAGTCAACTATATAATGTTGAACACATGGCTACACTGCTAAGTAAATTCTTAAGACTAAGTAATTAAATGTCTATAGATACGCCTGTTATAATATTTTTCACATAAGATGGATAGTGACAGTTCTAAGTGCCAAACGAAATTTATATTTAATTCAATGGCATTAAGGCATAACACCATAAGTATAGAAACGGGTCATGCCTCTTATTGCCATTGAATAAAGTATAATTTTCTTTGATACAACTATCACAGTACCCTTCCTTCATGAAAAATCTATAGTCTAAGGCTGAATGGTTACAAAATTAGCTTTCATAGAATCATGTAGTTATGTGATATTGGATGAAGCTGTGAAGCTGTAAAGGCCTCGCGGCCAACAGCGTACATCACACACACACACACACACACCTTCCTTCATAAAAAATCTGTAGTCTAAGGCTGAATGGTTACAAAAATCTAGATCATGTGATATTAGAGCATACGTAGGTGCTAGTTGGGTAGGTACTAGGTATGATAGAAGTTGCGCCATTCATCCACAAAATTCTAGCTTCGTTAAATCACGAAGGTCTGGTGACTCTGGGATTTTGGACTATAAGTAGGAACTATTATAGGTACTTTCTTTATTCTGTTGTAAGTACGAATATTTTTTCTTAACCTACGTATATAATGCTGATTATTAATTCTAATAATATTATAAATTAGTTTCTGCCCGCGATGTCGCCCGCGTGACTTACACAGGAACGATACATTTTTCTAAGATATAGAGACGGTGTAAACGCTTTTAACGAATCTTCACAGACCGAGATTATTTTTCGTTATAAAAAGACTTTGTTATACGGAGGGAAGAAGGAAAAATAACCATTTCTAAATTTATATCTTTCAATTTGTAATTAAACACATTATATACATAACGATTTTTTTACTAGCCATTTTACAGTTTCCAAGTTTTTACGTGTGATAAGTGTTTACGGCTGATAATACAATAGGTGCCTAATGCGTTTAGTAACTGACACCGCCAAAATTTCCTAGAAACAATGTAATGAGAAGAGCATAGGTAATTACCAATAACAAAAGCAAGGCAGTTAGTTGTTTACGACTTTTGGGGTGTTTTTGCTAGAAATTTCGGCACCTCAAAGATTTACTCGGAACCATTTGTAAGCTGATTACTAAATACTTCAGTCTAAATATTAACGCATGTCTTCGTAATAAAGAATGGCTGTTCGGCTATAAAGAGAGTAGTAATGTATGGTTTTTGACGTAAACCAACCAAATTGACCTAATTTCTATGTTATAGAAAATTTTTCGTTATATTGTGTGTGTGTGTGTGTGTATGATCTACGCTGTTGGCCGCGGGGCCTTTACAGCTTCACCGGACAAGAGGGCGACCGTGCAATCACTACGCTCGAGCCAGGAGGGCAAGGAGGCAACTAACTTAAGGAAGCCTCAAGGAGGAACGGCCTTGGCTTGGGCAGTCGCTATGGGGGAGGACGTATATTAGGTGTCTCGCCGTGGTGCTCCGCACCGGCCGGCGGGCAAGGGATTCTTCGACCTCGCCGGCGAGGTCGGTGTCTGATCCTGTGTGCTGTATCTGTATCCGAAATAAGGGATTTAAGGTTATCGGGAGGGTCGGTGAGAACATGCCGCGGACGGTGGTAGCGGCTGATAGGAGGGCAGGTAGGTTCGTAGGCGGCGGCGGCTACGATTAGCGGATTTCTATGATTGGACGCGTTCGCGAAATATCGGGTTGTCGCCTTTTTAATAAAGGTGCGAATAGGTTCGAGACTGAAATCGGAATGGAAATTTTTCGTTATTATAAACGACGTGAAAACTGATTATCAGTTTATACTGTATTATATATTCAGCCGTTTTTGCGTTTACAAACATCCAAGTCATTCACATATGTAATACTAGCTGTGCCCGCGCTTTGTCCACGTGGAATAGTGTCTTTGGGCGCCCTCCCCCCCCCCCCCCCCGCACGTCTGCACAGCGCTCATTGTGTCCCGCGCGGTGCTTGGCAAGTTTCTTACTCGCGTTGACTTCAGTTTCACATTTTGAAATGACTCCGTGAATGTTACATCACAATAGCTCTAATATTTTGTCTCTTGTCGCAAACTTCTAAAACATTCACATAAATCTTACATATTTCCATACAAACTTTCATCCCCTATTGTTATTTTATACCCTTGAGGGTAAAACTTTTACTTAATATTTACTTATATCGACTCAACAGCCTAAAAAATAAGTTTCAAGCTTCTAGCTCTATAAATGACGATACTTCCATACAACTTTTCATCCCCCCCTTTCAACCCGTTACAAAACTTTTTTTCGCATTAAAAAGTAGCCTATGTCCCTTCTCAGGCCCTAGACTATCTGATACCAAATATCCCTAGATACCAAATATCATTTAAATCGGTTTAGTAGTTTTGGCGTGAAATCGCGACAGACAGACAGACAGAGTTACTTTCGCATTTATAATATTAGTAAGGATTAGTGGAATGTGGGAGATTGTATGTTTAGATGTTTGTTACTTAATCACGCAAAAATGGCTGAATGGATTCCCACGTAATTTGGCACACAGATACTGGTTTAACACATAGGATACTTTTTATCCCGGCAATATAGTTAGAGTTCTGTCTAAAGTCACGCGGCGAAGTTGCGGGCAGAAGCTAGTAATTTGATAAAGCGGCGTTAGTGCTTAGGTTTCGAAATTCTCACATCAAGATAAGACCTTAGAATTAATTATTTCAGTTTCAAAGTGGTAAAATATAGTATAAATAATAATTTAAATTATCGTTTCGGCTTACAACGATAAATATAGTTACCAACTTTGCAAGACTCCCGCTAAGTATTATTTTTAAGCGCATTTAGGTCAGTTTTTTTTTTATTATTGACGCTCAGTATTCGCGGCATGTTGCCTACAAAAAAATTTACTATCTGCAAAGAAATTTTAAACAAACTACAAAACAGTCATAAAATGCGTATCATTCAAATTCATTGTTCTTATTACTGTTTCTACGTAAGTATGCTTGGAATGGATAAATGCTGCCTATGCCCACGTGGTGTTAATGCCGCAATCGGCAATGGGCAACTGATTATGAAAGTATAAATGGGGACCAGACTTCCACTGATATTTGTTTAATTATAGTATCTAGTTTTTATGCAAATAAATAAATAGGTATCCACTTCTTATACTCTACTTAATTAACCTATTCTATTAGGTAACTTCTGTATTTTTTTATTGAAAATAAGATTTTTTTTTAATATCCAATGACTGCCTCGTTGGTCTAGTGGCAAAGCGTATTGCTTTGTAATCACGAGGTCCTGGGTTCAAATCCTAGGTCGGACAAGTGTAGTTTTTCTAACGAAAACTTCCCAGTACGAGTCCGTAGTCTGGAATTGTGCCCGGTATATGGCAATAGGCTCGCCCCCTATTACATGGGACTAAACATCGTCGGCGAAAGTGGGTGTACTCAGTACACCTCTGCTACCCCCGCTTGGGGAATATAGGAGTGACGGTGTTTTTTTTTTAATATCTAATGACACGTGTGTGAAATAATGTAAAGTAGATGTTGTAAAGTTTGCTTTTTACCTCTGAAACTACTTTCTTCATTTTCTCCCGCCATTCGTGGTCTACCCTGGCTGCTGTCTTATACCCCCGAGAAAGATGAAGAATCAATGCTTGACCTTCAGTTAATATGGCTTGTAACGCACGTATATAATTCGTATATTCTGTGAAAAAAATAGATAAGCGTGATAACCCTAACACATTTTAACGACCCGAAACGTGTGTGATTGATAAATCCATATCTGTGAAATGACAAACGTGACGAATTCATGATTTTACATTTTTATCTTTTCCCATGTCTAATGAAAGAGATGAAAAATAGAAAATACTGCGCTATTAGCATTTCGTTTCACGCAATCGTGGGTGTTTTCAAACTGGGTTGCCAGATTCAATACTCACATGAAACTCACAATTGAGAATTCCAAATGAGAAGTAGGAGAAGGTAAAATACTAATGATTGTATAATCGCACCTTCGATTATCCTCAGTCTTTCTAATTTACTTCTCCGCCTTTCTGAGCACATGACATACATAAGTCCAGCCAAATTTTTACATTCCAGTTGAGTTTGCAGGGCTGTAATCTTTTCTTGTCTCTCTCTGTGTGCTTCTCGAAGCATATAAGAAGCTCGTATCTGCTCGTTTCTAAGAAATACATAGATATGTAAAGGTATTGAGCATTTTTCGTCTATTACCCATCGTTCACACGGGCGCTTGTTGAACGTGATGTGCTGCGTTTGTTTCATTCCAGCGCTTGATTAAGGAGCGTTGAAAAAGCGCTCGTGCAAACATAGGGTTACGGGTACGACTCTTCAGTACCTAAATAATAAATAAAAAAAAAAGCACGCTCGCCTTTAAGTCCGGTGAAGCTGTAAAGGCCTCGCGGCCAACAGCGTACATCATTCACACACACATAAATAAAAAAGAACATGGATAGAAAGCGATCATAATCAAACACTAAACTTGTAATATTTAGACTCGCACAACTCAATTCAATAACTGATTTATATTCAGGCAGGAACGTGGCACAGGGAAAGTGATTTAAAACAGCATGTAACATATAACAGTTTTACACATTTACGTTGCCCAGTTTCATGTCTACTTCCCCGCTCACTGCCGCGATATTGTGCTGATTAACATGCTGTAATCCAGAGTTTAACCAATTTTTAATGCATACTTATTAAACATTGAACAGAGATAGGATATTATAGCACCTATTAACTTACGTTATAATAAAATCAAATCTTTCTTTAACTAAATTCATCTCTTTTTCTAAACGTGCATCATATTCAGCGCGCAATTTTGCTTCATTTTCTTTTAGCATGTTTTCTATTTCTTCAGGGGTTATCCTGTCATTTGCTTCGGCTTCCTTCTGACAATTACTAGTGCACATTTTTTTACACTTTATATCTGATGGCTTAGGCCCGAGAGCTGCATGAGATAATACAGGAGTTGCTTGTTCTTCTCGAATAACTTCTAGACCTTCAGATGAGTTCATTATTAATGCACTGGTAGTATATCTCAATCTGAATAAGAATGGAATAATAGAAAAGTTATTTCGGCACATCTGTGATATTAAATCCAAGCTGGAACATTAGTGTGAAAAAAGGGAGCTAAGTTAGATATCAAGGTTTCTCACTATAAAATGGCTGCTTGCCAAATTAGATACCTGCAAGCGTATAAGCTTCATGCAAAGAATATTGACTTTATCAATATGCCTTCCAACTAGGCTTAATAACTACCACATGGAGTGATAATCGGGATCAACAGCTTAAAATACCTTTAATGGAAATGCCGAAGATGGTCATTCATCTCGGATGAACCGAGCCGAAAGCTGCCTAAATCTTAGCGATGCTAAAAACACTCCGGTCACGTATGCTACAAGCGTTTTTAATAATATAATAATATCAGCCTATGCTGTGCCACTGCTGGGGAAAGGCCTTTTCTCACAAATCTAGGTGAGAGTGATAAGGTCATACTCCACCACGCGGGCCTAGTGCGGATTGGCGAAGGCAGGTTGCCATCCGCTGTTGGAAGTTATCGATAAGGCTATAAGGCTTCCAACTTGGATTAACGCTTACCACATTACGTGGTAACCGGGACCAACGGCTTAATGTGCCTTCCGAAGCACACAGACGCTCGAATATGAAAACGGTCACCCATCTAACGACCGAGTCAAACGCCGGTTAACACCGCGGTCGCACGTCGCTACTGCCTTAATAATAGTGACTATTTATTTAAAATAATAAGGTCGGCACATTGGTAACCGTAAAAAGTGTACGGTTATTCAGATTGCAGTTTTTTTTATTTCGCTTGGTTCTTTTTCACAAAACTATAAGCAGTGTAAATAGTTTACGAAGCAGACATTGAAATAATTTAAATATACTTTCAATAATTTAGGTTAAGCTGTATCTGTGTTTATGAGTCTCTAAAATAAGCAAGTTTACCAATTCTACAAATTCTTTTGTTTGTAATTCTGGTTGTAATCATAACTAAAACAATAACAAACTGGTTATTGCTAAAGACGTATTGTTTCATTTAAAATAAGTATTGTATTGTTTTCACGCAGGTAGCAAGCAGGTAGCCGAATTGGTACGTTGTTGTAATAATAGTACAAAAAGGTATGGTAGGGGTAATGCTCCTTATTTTGGATTTTAGTTTTAGTTTGTCCGTGTCTTTCGTTGGACTAGGAAGTGCAGAGAGTAAAAGTAATTTGAAAATTTTTATTCATATAGGGTATGGGCATTGAAATAGAAGTTAATGGTAATGAACTCTACCATATGAACGATTGACAGTTTGATAAATTATCGATGGCAACACTAGTTTCTGCTGTCGTGAAGTTCGTAACATGTGATGTTTCGTGAAAAGTGTTAATTTTTTTACGAAAAACCTTTTTTAATTGAACGTGGTGCATACTAAAAGTGTTAAAAACGTGTATTTGTGCTGTGTGTGGTGTGTGAATTGTGTTAAACGCGTGCGGATGTCTCACTAAAATTTACATGGATAAAGCCGTCACCTGAGGTTGTAAAGGTTAGTGCTTTTTTCGTCTGTTGTTTGTCTTAAAATAGATTTCTGTGCGGGTCGCAATGATATTTCAGTTTTGTTTGTGTAACGCCTTCATGTGACTTTTCAGTTTTTTCATAGGACCTTGAACTAGAAATCCATCAGAGTGCCGTGATCAAGGTTAGGTTCGCGCGGGCGTTTCGTTTGGCATTAATACCGATTATCGGCCGAAACGTGTTCTAAGCCATCATATTTTTGTTTAAAAACCATATAAAACACAGTAATGGGGTGCCCATAATGTAAAAAAAAGATTGAAGTTGTGAAAATCTGTTTCCGTGTAACATAACCTAAAAACTCGTATTTGGTGCATTTTTTTGTTAAGTGCGGCGATACGATGGATTAACCGTTATCTCGGTCGAGCGGTCTTGTTATTACGGCTATTTAGCAGTTTGTAAACCTGTGTCGATCGCGATCGGATGCAATTTCGTTGGGTCACGTGATTTTTTTTTTGTTTTCACCATGCTTTGACAGATTCGAGATTATTTTGGTCCTTATCTGCGGTGACGACGATACCGCGAGTTTTTCGCGACCGGCTATTAGATAAAACTTTGATACACGTAAGACCACGTAAAATTATTCAGATCCATTAGAAATTGCGTAAATGTAAACATATTGATTATTAACAATATTGCACACTCATGTTGTTTGTTTATAACCTGATGGGAAGATAAATGCCTTGAATCAATTAAATATAACAATTATATGTTTCATTAACATTTAAACACTAATCTTTTCATTATTAGTCAGGTATTATCAGTTAGGTAGGAAAACAAAATGGATGCAGTTGTATGTTAAATTTGAAAAAGAATCCAGGAGAAGGTATGGTCTTCTCTTTTCTTCATTATTGCATCCCTCATTGCATGACCATATGAAACCTAAGTATTATTTGTTATTACAATAGAAAGACACACAAAACACTCAAAAGATTTTCCCCGCAGTAGGATTGGAGTGATTGAAATTCATCATCATCATCATCATCTCAGCCTATACTTGTCCACTGCTGAACATAGGCCTCCCCAATCGCTTTCCAGCGTAACCGGTCCGATGCCACCTGCATCCAACGAATTGCATTGAAATTAATAACAATTAATTGTTTTACTAGCTTTTCTGTAAATACTGGCATTGGGTACACTTATTTGAAGTAATATTTGGCCATTTCAGCTAAAAAGACTCATCTTTATCTAAAGAAATCCAAATAGACTGAGTCTTATCTGAAGGTCTAGTCAAGAGTCTCCGTAACCGGCGAGTGTGTATGAGACGAACTATGTGAGTGGAGGAAGCTAGAGAGGTCTGTAAGAAAAGAAACTATTGGAACTCTGTACTCTCTGCCTACCTGGCAAGGGATCTGGTGTGATAATTTAGATATGCAGACACAATAGTAGATAAAGAACAATATTTTAAGTATCTTTAAGGCTAATCATATTCAGTGTATCATTATGCTGGCCTTATCTATTTTTACCCTTACAAGGGGGACCGATGACCTGGAAAAGATTGTGCTTAATAGCTAGATGCATAAGTCACACAGGGGGTTGTTGTGATAATATTTAGGGGAGACCTATGTTGTGTGGTGGAGATATACAATGCGAAAGTATGTAGGTACCGGAGAAGACCTAGACTATCTTACCATGACCAAATCGGCAGAGTCTTATCTGAAGGACAAGTCAAGAGTCTCCATAGCCGGTGAGTGTGTATGAGATGAACTATGAGACTGGAGAAAGCCAGAAAGGTCTGTAATAAAAGAATCTGTTGGAACTCTGTATTCTCTGCCTACTCCGCAAGGGATCTGGAGTGCTGATATAGATAGATAGAGAGACCTATGTGGTGCAGTAGACATTTTTTTGGATAATGATGAGTCTTTTTAGCTAGGTTTATTGTAAACTAGCTGTGCCCCCGACTTCGTCTGCGTGGACTAGTGCCTTTGGGTAGTATTTAATATTTTCTCTTGTCGCAAACTTATAAAACATTCACATAAACCTTACATATTTCCATACAAACTTTCATCCCCTATTCCCTATTGTTATTTTCAACCCTTGAGGGTAAAACTTTTACAAACTTTGAATGTCATATTTATTTATATCGAATCTACAGCCTAAAAAATAAGTTTCAAGCTTCTAGCTCTAAAAATGACGATACTTCCATACAACTTTTCATCCCCCTCTTTCAACCCGGTACAACCCTTTTTTCACATTAAAAAGTAGCTTATGTCCTTTCTCAGGCTTTAGACTATATGTGTACCAAATTTCATTTAAATTGGTTTAGTAGTTTTAGCGTGAAATTGCGACAGATAGAGTTACTTTCGCATTTATAATATTAGTAAGAATTAGCAAGGATACTTAATATGTTCTTATAAAGGTAGTGGGAAGTATTTTAGGGATTTTCAATGATAAATTGTTATTATCAATTTAGGCGTCTGGATTCATCTATCTATATCATCACGCCAGCTCCCTCGCTGGGTAGGCAGAGAGTACAGAGTTCCAACAGGTTCTTTCCTTACATACCTCTCTGGCTTCCTCCACTCTCATAGTTCGTCTCATACACACTCGCCGGTTACGGAGACTCTTGACTTGCCCTTCAGATAGGACACGGTCTATTTGGTCATGGTAAGATAGTCTAGGTCTTCCCCGGTACCTACATCCTTCCACTTTCGCATTGTATATCTGTTTTGTCATTCTTTCTTCTGGCATTCTTTCTATATGCCCGAACCAACGGAGCATACCCTTTCTCATCTTTACACCGATACTATCTTTCATACCTACTCGCTTTCTTACTACGCTGTTGCGAATATGGTCGGTCAGCATGACTCCGCACATCTTCCCCAGAGTTCGCATTTCGACCGCATTTATCCTGCTTTCGTTCTCCTTCTTACATACCCAACTCTGGATTGGTCTGGATTCATGGTTACTATAATGACAATAGGTTAGTTGCTAACATCATAACACATTCAGACACAACACCATCAGTGAAATGTGGGCAAAATAGTACATGACCATCACTTAGTGAATATATTATATGTGATGGTTACAAATATTTATTACTAGCTGTGCCCTGAAGTTTCATTCACCATTTACCACAAAGCTAATATGGTCGCAATGCATCACCTCACCCCCCCCGCGCTTTTACCTTGTGTTGAATTTTTGTCATTTTGATTAGCTCCTAAATAGCTTATAACCTGTCTCAAGAATTAGGTTCTCAAATGCAAAAATAATTTTCCAAATCTGACTAGCAGTTCTTGAGATTAGCTCCTTCAATATAACAAACTGTTTAGCTTTATTATATTAGTGTACGTTTGTTGGTAGGTCATTAATTAAAGCAAAATTAAAGTGGATATGTTAATCACCTGCTATGCTGATTGTAAATAGTAGTAAATAAACACCATTACCCTTATATTACTCCTGTGAACTTTCACAGAGAGGCAGAGTTGGACACCCGTATTTGTCTGACAATGCTACGTCGTAATGTAATAGTGGGTGACCCTAATGCCATATACTGTGTGCAACTTCACACTTATAGCTTTTGGTTACGAAACCCCCTTAAATCATTGACCTAGGACTTTGATTACAAGCATCACCATGTGTCTAGGGGTTGAAAACTGGTTAATTTTTCAGTCATTGACTCCAAACCGAAATGATTTTCATTTCTGTTTATAGGTTACCGTTCAAAACCTAAAGAATTGAAGAAACCGGTTCGTTATTAATATTGGTTTTAGCCTCACTTCAACACTCAAGAATAGAATTTGCTTACTGTCAGTAGAACTTTGACAGATTTTCCATACAGTATATGTCAAAATTCTATCTGTAGTAGGCAAATCCATCCTTGAGTTAAATATTATAACCCGCTGTAACATTACTATCGCAATCCATCCACATTCATACTATGCCTTAATCAGAGATGAGAAAAATGTAATCAGATTAATGTGTATGTGTGTGTGTATGTCCTATGCTGTTGGCCGATTTTAGACTTATAGACAGTTGCTTTTGTGTGTGTGTGAATGATATACGCTATTGGCCGCGGGGCCTTTACGGCTTCACTGGACAAGAGGGCGAGCGTGCAAACACTACGCTCGAGCCAGAAGGGCAATGGGGCACCTAGCTCAAGGGCACCTCAAGGAGGAATGGTCTCGGCTTTGGCAGTCGTTTTGGGGGAGGACATATACTAGGTGAAATAGTCCTCACACCTCAGTCCTTCCCGTGACCATGGGTGCTGCAAAGCACTCAAAACGTCGGGAACTTAAAAATCAAAATAAAACGCGATAAAATCCGAGAAAATAGTTTTATTTCATGTGTAATATTCGCGTAAATCTAAGAACTCAGTATATACTAGGTGTCTCGCCGTGGTGCTCTGCACTGGCCGGCGGGCAGGGGATTCTCCGACCTCGCCGGCGAGGTCGGTGTCTGATCCTTTGTCAGATTAATGATTAACCACCCCTGCTTGTGGAATACAGGCAAGTTAGCGTAGTAATGAGTAAAGATTTGAATTACATTTTGTGATCTTCAAGGATTACAATTTCACTTTTAATCTTGAATCATGATTGAATATTAAATGCAATTGTGATCATTAATCTGATTACATTTTGCCCATCTCTGGCCTCAATGCCTTTCAATTGATGTTAAGAGATAGTAGAATCCTGATATTCTATAGATTATCTATCTAGGTATCTATATGTGACTGTATCATTGGTCTAGGCGCAAAGCGCATCGCTTTGTGAATACGAGGTCCTGGGTTCAAATCCTAGGTTGGACAAATGTAGTTTTTCTAACGAAAAATTCCTGGTATAAGTCCAGAGTCTGGGATGGTGCCCAATATATGGCAATAGGTTCGCCCCCTATTTTATGGGACCTAACAGTGTCAGCGAAAAGTGGGTGTACTCAGTACACCTCTACCACCCTCACTTGGGGAATATAGGTGTTAAGAGTTTTTATTTATTTTTATTTTATCTATCTATATCATTATGCTAGATCCCTTGCGACATAGGCAGAGAGTACCGAGTTCCAACAGGTTCTTACAAACCTCTCTGGCTTCCTTTTCTGTTATTAATGTAAATTAAACATAATTGTTTGACAATGGCCTGATCTAAGTCTAGTTTAATCCAGGGAACAATCTTTTTGTGACTCCTAAAGGTTTACATCTGCGTATGTTTATGTGAATTTCGTGTTCCTAAACTTTTAGAGTTAGGAATCTCTCATGTGTGTGTGTGTACCTTAAAAGTTTGGGAATACCCTACTGCACTAATGTTTTGCAAAATCAAAGTTAAGAAATATTTATTTGTACAGGCCAAAACAAAAAGCACTTAGAAACATAAAAATTATTACAGTTTTTACATCTACCAGAATTGGAAAGTGGCCTCCAGTGA
Source organism: Phalera bucephala (assembly GCA_905147815.2). NCBI lineage: Eukaryota > Metazoa > Arthropoda > Insecta > Lepidoptera > Notodontidae > Phalera > Phalera bucephala. The sequence continues at coordinate 17,982,089 of LR990630.1, read as the reverse complement.
GAAACTCAGCGGGCTAGTTTTTTAACTTAATTTCTTTTATTTAAGTGGCCATTCTATATACCAATATATATATAGTATATATTTACCTGATGAGCTGAACGATTTTAGAATGGACAACTTATTTTAGAAATGCAAAGTTATTTTGCATGTATTGGTATAGCATTACAATTTTATTTAGGCATTGTAAAGATAATACATTTATGCTGTCCTTACAGGAGCCTTTTATTATTTAAAAAACATGTTTATACTCTCATCCTATGACTGTTTATCCCAAAACGTAAAAAAAAAAGAATATATGTATGTCCCACCTCAAACAAACAATTGTATAAAATGAGCCAAATTATTAACAAACCCTCTTAAACAGATCAAAACAGGTTAGTATTCTGTTAAACAAGGTTATAAAAGGATGCCACAGTGTTTATTTATGTTTAGCAAAGCATAAATTGACTTATTTTGAATTCAAGAATTTTAGTTTTCCTGTTAGGTGTTTTGTTTTAACTTCCCTATGGCTTCCTGTTTATAGGCTTTGGTACAATACCGCACGATTTTTAGAGATGCTAGTCCCTTGTAGTCACACCATCAAGCCTATATTTATATCATCAGCAACATTCATATCGATTGATATGGATGTTGCCGGTTTTGATTCTATATATATATATAATAGTCCCTGGAAAAACACAAAAATGTCTGCATATATTTCTCAAATGTGGGTGATAGAGATGTGCTGCATACTGTCACATTTTTCCTAATGTATATAGAATTGTGTATGACCTGGAAGACATATCAGAACCCTATCTACAATAGTGAATGTGTATGAGATAGCCTAATTTATTCCAAAAGGAAGCCTCTAAAGTAAATAAACAACTTAGGTACAGGCTTAAATTAAATTCCAGGGTCTTAGTTCTCGCACGCATTCACCCTCTGTTTTCGCCCCTTTTTATGGCACCCGTTCGCCCCTCAACACTGGTTGAACTTAATTTTAATATTTTTGAAGTACTATTTGCCCCTCTTTCAATAAAAGCATTTGAGCCAGCAGTTAATGGCTTTAAAAGTTTTTTCATAACTGTATTTTGACATAGACTAAAGGAGGGGCGAACTCAACCATTTTAACTTTCAAGGGGCGAATGGGTTCATTTAGGTTATCAGGGTTCGCCAACATAAAGGGCGAATAGGTGCGGGACCTGTCTTGGTCCTTAGTGGATACAAAAAGAGTAGAGGAAGAGATGGAAGTAGGGCTTAGCTCAGCAGTGAGACACTAACTTAGCCTTATTTATCCTTAGCCTTGTCACAAGGTCCTAGTTTCAAATTTTATGTTGGTGAAAGTTCTCAAACTCACAGCCTTATTTTGTGAAAACCCTGCGGGGGGTTTTTACAAATAGTCGTATTTACAAGAAGATCAAGCAAGAAACTCAGTGTTGTCCAGTGAAGCTGTAAAGGCCTCGCAGCCAGCAGCTTAGATCATTCACACACACAAGGAGAAACTCAGCGGCCTTGTCTTTTTAGTCTAATTCTCCATTCATTTTTCTTTCATCATTATCTGTATAGATACATACATTTTTATATTAAACAAAATCATTTATGCGATCCAGATCCAGTGTGATGCCTTACGATTGAGATATAAGACTAATAATAGTATTTTTAATAATGATAAGCTAAAGAATTTTGGGTGCACCAGTCTCCACAAGGAGCACCCTTTTACGAGCATGACTACTTGAGCAGTCATTACCTCCCTCCACCATATTAGAGGGAAGAAAGTGACCCACACCAAATAGCCACTGCAAGCATAGACTTTTAGTGAGCATGATCAATCGTAGACCCCAGAGGGCAATCAGAAAAAGTCTACAAACGGAGCAGTCAGTCCTTCGAGCTCGTTTGGCACGGCACGCTACGCTTTAACATTTTTGTTTACATTAAAGACGTGCTTAATGACCAATAATCGTCAATAAAATAAATAGTCACTCTCATGGAGAAGGGCAAGGAACTCCTCGACCACTCCTTTAAATTCTATCTATCTATATCATCACGCCAGATCCCTTGCGGGGTAGGCAGAGAGTAAAGAGTTTGAACAGGTTCTTTCTTTGGTTATCGAGATATTATATCGAAAAATTCTTGGACTGGACTTAATTGTGCCCAGTGTAATGCCAATAGCATCAGTCTCTATTCTTTCGACTTAATATAGTTGGTGTAATGTAGTTGTACATTTGTGTCCGACCGAAGGACGATTTTTGGCCGAAGCCGGTTAATAGGCCATCGCCAAAATTTCGGCCGAAGGAATAATAACCCTAAGAAATTTTTTTCATGGTTGGCTAAACTTTATGTTGACTGTATTAACTTAAGAAGATGATTAAGATTAAAAAAATAACTGGAGAATAATTTGGTTTATAATATTTAATTACTTATAGCATTCATAAGTCGTAAATCCTAATAGATCGTTCAATTTCGGTGCTTGCTGCGAATCTTCAGCTTTGCCCAAAATGGGCCGAAGTTTTAGAAGGATTGGCCGAAGATGGCTTCGGTCGGACACTAGTGTACATAGTACACCTCTAGTTCCTGCTTGGGAATGTATGCAAGGATTGGATATTATTTAACTTCATTGTACTTTCCTAAACCTAGCCCAATATGTCATAATATGAAAATTGTTGGAGTTAGTACACATTTGATCATATTAGATTAAGGTAGATAATGCGAAGTAATTAGTTAATGAATTGATAAGTGTTGGTTTGTTTTTAATAGGATTTTTGTTGTTGTTGAGTTTTAGGCCAAGCATAATAATTAGTACTTTCTATGACTTACAAACATAATAAAAGAATTTAAGAGGGTAAATAAATGAACAAATAAATCGAGTCTTATCTGAAGGAAAAGTCAAGAGCCTCCGTAGCCGGCGAGCGTGTATGAGACAAACTATGAGAGTGGAGGAAGCCAGAGAGGTATTTAAGGAGAGAACCTGTTGGAACTTTGTACTCTCTGCCTACCCCGCAAGGGATCTGGCGTGATGTTATAGATAGATAGATAGATTTAAGAGGGTTTCAATTAAAGATTAATCAATTTTTTTAAATCTCTAAAATTAGTAATATTACTGTACCTATTTATATGTAGTTATATATGTATATATATCACTGTACCTTAATATTTCTGAATCTTATATACAGCATAGATCTGGTGATACGCTAAGCTTTTTTTCTATATTTTTTGCAATTTTTTTTGTTATGATTTTGATGTTAAAGTTTTTTTTGCTGTCAGTGTGACAGTGGATCAGCTGATTGTCTTAATAGTAATTGTTGGTAGCCAGTATCAAATGAAAATCTATTAACTATCAACATTAAAACCTATATGTATCACATATATCCGCTGATACGGACACGGTTACGGATTATTAGCGTCTAGAGTTTAGGAGGATCTGGCAATACGGATACAGACCTGAGCTTTCATACTTCGTTTTTTTTTTGTAGTCGACTCCGGCGCGTGTGTCCTTGGATTTGCCGTGGAACGATTGTTAACTAAAGTGGTTAGAGTATCCAACCTGACTCCAACCCAATTTATGAAATTAGATAATGTAATCGCAGTTAGTAAAGTTGGATTCGATTTAGCATAGTTAAGGTCCCAATTTCGATTCAGTCGGCGCACGCGCTTCTTCAAAACCGGTGTGCAGCAACGTGGAATTTAAGACTAGGGATGGAAAGAAAACGATATGTCGAGTCAGAGGGCCTAGACAAGTTGCAAGTGTTTTGTTTCTATTCTCTTGTCGCAATCGCTAGCGCATTGTTTTGACCGCGTGAGTTTTCGTTGCAAAATGTCATTCCCATACATTTTTCCGCTTTCTATTAGCGTTAACGACTATAGATTGTCAACTTGGCTATAGGCGCAGGTTGGATAGTCTAATAACTTCTCAACGTCCCGCTTTGCGACCATGAAGTTATCATACGTATTTTCATCAGCAATGCTCGTGTGTACGTTTATAATTCAGTTTCCTTTTATGTAATGATTGAAGAATCAGCTTAAATTAATAATTTTTAGTTAAAAATACCTTTTTAAAAACAAGCTTTTATAGCATAAAATACAACAAATATATATTGCTTAGTTGAGGAGTTACTATGGCTTCCTTCTGCTTCCATCATTAGACCCTGGAGACCATATGGGTCTAAAGTACTCGTCCAGACAAATCCAACAAGCTCAAACGCTGCAGGATTATATTGAATACTTGAGTATTTCCATTAAGCACCTTTAGGCTTCATCATCAGACCCTGAACACTATCTGGTTATATAGTACTTCTCAATACCAATCTAACAAGCACAAACACGAGGGGGTTACGTTGTATAGTTCACATGTTCCTATGGCCACCTTCCAACTCTATCATCAGAACAGCTCCATGGTACCATATTATTGTCATTGGACTTACATACGTATGGTTCCCGGTCCCCGCGTGGTTCCCGGCTTAGAATAGGACCAACCCATCTCATCCCATCGGGTGTCGTACAAGGCGACTAAGGGAAAACTAGGGAATGGGCAGCAGCGTTCCCTTAACACTTTTACAACCAAAAACTGCGCTCGCCAACCCGCCTGCCAAGCGTGGCGAGTATGGCAAACACCCCCAACCAATATGGAAGAAAGCAAGAAAACCAGGCCCCTAGTCCCCGGCGGTCCTGTTCGTCCTGGCCACGGTAGCAGCCATGGTAACGACAGGACAAGGGGTGCTAAGAATCTCCGGCAGAGATTCGGCTACCACCAAAACCGAAAATTGGCCCTGGTGACATACAACGCACGCACATTGAGGACAGATGAGAAGCTAGTTGAGCTGGAAGAAGAGTTAAACAAGTTGCGGTGGAGTATTGTTGGTTTATCGGAGGTCCGAAGAGAGGGCGAGGACACGATAACCTTAAAATCCGGCAACTTGTTTTACTACCGGGAGGGCGAACAGCAGTCCCAAGGTGGTGTCGGATTTATCGTCCACAAGTCACTCATAAACAACGTTGTGTCCATCACTAGTGTGTCGAGCAGGGTAGCGTACCTGATACTCAGAATATCCAAAAGATATTCGCTGAAGGTCATACAGGTCTACGCACCGACCTCGGCATACTCAGATGATGAGGTCGAAGTTATGTATGAGGACATTAGTAGAGCCATACATACTTCCAAAGCACACTTTACAGTAATTATGGGTGACTTCAATGCGCGACTGGGCAAACGGGGCGATGATGAGTTGAGAGTGGGGCAATTTGGATATGGGCAGCGCAACCCCAGGGGTCAGAGGCTGGCCGAATTTCTGGAGAAGGAGGGACTCTTTATGATGAACTCTTTCTTCCAGAAGCCGTCTCATAGGAAATGGACCTGGATGAGCCCTGATGGTTTCACAAAAAATGAGATAGACTTCATCATGAGCACCAAGCGACAAATATTTAATGATGTCTCCGTGATTCACAGGGTAAAAACCGGCAGTGATCACCGAATGGTCAGAGGCACATTAAATATTAATGTCAAAATGGAAAGATCGCGTCTGATGAAGTCTACGCTCCGACCTTCTATTACACATATCCAAAACCCCGAAAACTTTCAACTCGAATTGTCAAACCGCTTCGAATTGCTAGACAGCAGCGCATCAGTGGACGAAATCAACAATAGGTTGGTAGAGACTGTCCATACGGTCGGGTCTAAGCATTTTAAGCCCCACCGTAAAAATAGGCCTCAAAAGCTATCCGACTACACCCGAAACCTTATGGCTGAGCGACGTACCATGAGACTCCAAACCTCCGATGATGCTAAGTCCTATAGGCAGCTCAATGGACAGATATTGAAGTCCTTGCGACACGATCTACGGTCCTTCAACACAAGACGTATTGAGGAGACCATAAAGCAGAACAAGGGCTCCAAAGTGTTCGCAAGAGCCGCGTCGATTGGGCAAAGCCAGTTGACGAAGCTGAAGACGGAGGACGGAAACGTAACGTCGAATAGGTCAGAGGTGCTCAGGGAGATAGAGAGGTTCTATGGACAGTTGTATACCTCAGTAGCTGAACCTATTGTTGACTTGGTAAAAGACCCAAGAGCCAAGCTAACCCGACACTACACTGAAGATATCCCGGACATCAGCCTGTACGAGATTAGGATGGCTCTCAACCAACTTAAAAACAACAAAGCGCCGGGTGAAGACGGAATTACTGCAGAGCTTCTGAAAGCGGGCGGAACGCCGGTACTTAAAGTCCTTCAGAGGCTGTTTAATTCCGTCTTGCTCGAAGGAAAAGCGCCGGAAGCATGGAACAGGGGTGTGGTGGTACTCTTTTTCAAGAAAGGTGATAACACTTTATTAAAGAACTATAGGCCCATCACACTGCTGAGCCATGTTTACAAGTTGTTTTCGAGAGTCATCACGAATCGTCTCGAACGCAGGCTTGATGATTTCCAGCCTCCCGAACAAGCCGGTTTCCGGAAAGGCTTTAGTACCATAGACCACATACATACGCTGCGGTAGATTATACAGAAGACCGAGGAGTATAATCGGCCACTATGCTTGGCGTTTGTGGACTATGAGAAAGCCTTCGATTCGATCGAGACTTGGGCGGTTCTTAGATCTCTCCAGCGATGCCGCATTGACTATCGGTACATCGAAGTGTTGAAGTGCTTGTATAATAACGCCACCATGTCAGTCCGAGTACAAGGGCAGTGCACGAAGGCGATCTCCATAAAAAGAGGAGTAAGACAGGGAGACGTCATTTCTCCGAAACTGTTTACGACCACCATAGAGGACGCCTTCAAGCTCTTGGAATGGCGAGGACTTGGCATCAACATCAATGGCGAATACATCACTCACCTTCGATTTGCCGACGACATTGTGGTCATGGCGGAGTCGCTGGAAGATCTAGGACGAATGCTCGGCGACCTCAACAGAGTATCTCAACAAGTGGGTCTTAAAATGAACATGGACAAAACGAAAATAATGTGTAACGTCCATGTCGTACCCACCGCACTCACCGTTGGGAACTCTACTCTTGAAGTTGTCGACGAATACATTTACCTGGGACAGGTAGTCCGGTTAGGTAGGTCCAACTTTGAGAGAGAGGTCAATCGGCGAATCCAACTCGGCTGGGCAGCGTTCGGGAAACTGCGCAACATCTTCTCATCCAAAATACCTCAGTGCCTAAAGACTAAAGTTTTTAGTCAATGTGTGTTACCAGTGATGATATATGGATCAGAGACGTGGTCTCTTACAATAGGTCTCATAAAAAAGCTCAGAGTTGCTCAGCGAGCTATGGAGAGAGCTATGCTCGGCGTTTCTCTACGTGATCGAATCAGGAATGAAGAGATTCGTAGAAGAACCAAGGTCACCGACATAGCCGTTAAGATTAGCAAGCTGAAGTGGCAATGGGCGGGCCACATAGCGCGAAGATCGGACGGGCGTTGGGGCAGAAAGATTCTAGAGTGGAGACCACGTATTGGCAAGCGCAGCGTGGGACGACCGCCTGCCAGATGGACCGACGATCTTGTGAAAATCGCAGGAAGTCGTTGGATGCAGGTGGCATCGGACCGGTTACGCTGGAAAGCGATTGGGGAGGCCTATGTTCAGCAGTGGACAAGTATAGGCTGAGATGATGATGATGATGATGATGACGTATACCTAATTTCAGCTCTATCGGATACCCGTGAATACTTATATAATGGATCACAAGATTTGGACAGGAAAGACAGACAGACATACGAACATCGCAAGTTATATAAAAGCTTGTAAAAAAGTTCCAAGATTTCCAGACCTTTTTCCCCTCGGATGTGTGCGGATATGTATACGGATATCCGGTACATATCTAGTACAAGGGAAGAGCTAATTAGTTTTTTTTTCAACTTGCTTCTATATACTGAGTTCTTAGATTTACGCGAATATTACACATGAAATAAAACTATTTTTCTGATTTTATTGCGGTTTATTTTTGATTTTTAAGTAAAGCGATAATAGTATAGTCACATTCTCTCAACATGTTCACCATCAGACCCACATTATAGTATACATAAGAGTTTATTTTTAACTCTATGCAATTAAATTATAAATTGCAATTTTGATTGCACAGGTGTATGTACATCATGCTAGCGATTCTGGTAGGTAATTAAATGACATATGAGACTGGTAATACGACTTTCCGCTCAGAATACGGGCGACGACGACGTAGTCGTAGATCCCCTCCCATAGCCGGAGGTTGACCGGTGCACTTAGTATTGCACCCCGCCCCCCCACAGCGACTGTCCCAACCGAGAGCGCCTCTTCAAGGCGCCCTCGAGTATGTCACCCCTTGCCCTTCTGGCTCGAGCGTAGTGGTTGCACGCTCACCCTTAAGTCCGGTGCAGCTGTAAAGGCCTCGCGGCAAACAGCGTACATCACTCACACACACAGACACACTGGTAATACGATGACAGAGGCGCTCATAGTACTGCAGAACTGTGGTGTTCTTAACAATTACCAAAGTATGCTTTACTTTGCGTTCGATTCTGTCGGCCTGTGATGGGTGACTATTTCTGCCGTGTCTGTTTCCATGTTTTGGAAGGCACGTTAGACCGTTGGATCCGGGTATCACATCACATGGATACATTATCCACGGTTTGATCAGTTCCAACAGTAGGTGGCCACAAACCTGCCGTCAGCAGACCGCACGGAATCCGCGCGGTGGAGTATGACCTAATCTGTCTCATCTCGATTTATAGGAGAAGGCCTTTTTCGGCTGATGATGCTGATGAATATATAAAATATGGGACTAAATTGGTCAGATTATCGGATAGATAGCACGTCTTATGTGTTAGAGCTTAAAGTTTGCATGTTAGATTTAAATATGGTCTGTGACCTAAATTAGAAACGTGAGGCAATGTTATTGTCATGTAAACAGTGGTTACATAACGTACTTTCAAACAATAGCGATGATGACTGTGCACTTGATCAAACAAACTTTTCCAATACTAATGCTTGAATACTGCATTTATAAGGAATGAAAGATTTTTGAAAAACAATCTGATAGCCAGAGAGTAAGAAAAAACCTGTTGGAACACTACTCTTTACCTACCTGATTTGGCGTAACAATATAGATAGACTGAGAAATTGTTTTCTTTTTAGCCGATTTCCTCGGAAGAGTAATGTTTCTTGACCGTATTGTATCGTTAGCAATGAAGGTCGAACACACTTAGTCTAAACGCCGGTTTGAAGCCCAGTGTTTTTCGAAATTTATCAGGGGATACGTGTTGCGTACTTAGTGGAACCCCTAATTTACATTTAGCTTTATGCGCAGTAGTAAACCAGGAAGGTAATAATAATATGAGCAGTGCAGACAAGGCAATTTAGAATCAGTCATTTTAATGTTATGCTCATTTTTATGTTCAGGGTTTTTAACCAATTATAGTATTTCTCATGAAGGAAGGGTACTGTGACAGTTGCAAGTGGTTATTCAATGGCAATAAGAGGCATGACCTGTTTCTAAACTATTAAAAATTTAATTCAATGGTATTAAGTGTTATGCTGTAATACCATTGAATTAAATATTAATTTTGTTTGGCACTTAGAACTGTCACTACCCATCTTATGTGAAAAAAATAATAAACTTCCTGAAATTATTGTTTAGTGGTGCTCCACCATACATAATATCATTACCCGATCATTTCACGAAATTAATGTAACGCGCCGCGTTTGGCCATGATGCGTAAGGGCCTAGAAGCCTACTGCCGCCGTTTACATTCTTGTGCTAGCCAGTTTCATATCCATTTCTGTCATGTCACTGTCATGGGACTGGACTGACTGAAATCCAGTTAGTTACCTGTAATGAAAATCGTCATGAGGAAACCTCCATGTCAATGAGAGCTTAACAAATTTTCGAAAGACTATAAAATATATGCCAAAAGTATACTTAACAATGGACTCAAATTGAGGCCAACAAACGACTTTCAAAAATTGCTTAATATCTATCTATATTTTCACACCAGATCTTTTGCGGTGATGGCAGAGTGAAAGAGTCCCAAAAGGTTGGAACTCTCAAACGTGAAGGTTATACGTACGTTTGCTTATGCCCTTTCCCTTTACCCTGAGTAAAATATAATCATAATTAAGGTCGCGCACGTAAAAATGCAAATACTCATAAACATCTTTCCCTTCTTTCCAGACATGGAGTCGCACATATTAAACACGTACCACCACCAGGCCAGGTACCGCTCGATCGGCCATAAACTGATCCGCATGAAGAGCGACTCCCTGTCTTCAGAGAGCAGCAACCAGAACAGTCCAGAGTACGCTCAGATTAGCGTGGCACAGCGCGCCCACTCTGAGGAGAGCAACGGGGGATGGTGCCAGAACCAGACCGTGAGTAGCTTTAAATCCTGATAGCAACCGCACAGGAAAACTAGGTCTTCATTGTTGGTCAATCTATTTCATGTATTTTTATACTCGACATTGGCGAAATTGTGGCGACCTTCTCACAAAAATCAAAGACATGATTTGTATTAAATTGAGCCAGAATATTATGCTTTAGGATAGGAATTACACATACTAAGGTTAGGCTTGGATATGATTTCAAATTGCCCACAGTTTTGTTACAAATTTATTACAAATAAGATACTGATTTAACTCAATTCTGTCACCTTAAATTTTTCATTTGGATGGTTAAATTGAAGGAAAGTTTGCAAGCTTCACTGAGATGAAATATTTCATGTTACTTTTTTCAGATAAACGCAACACGCTCAAGTCAAGACACAAGTTCAGACGACGAGAGCTCCGCTTTAGAGGAAAGTGTAGAAGATATAGAAGAGAACGGAGCGCACGTGGAGGCGGAAGACAGCGGAGAGGAATTAGATGACATTATTGAGGTACACGAAGTCAACGTGGACGAAGACGAACACGTCGAAGTAGACGATGACAATATCGAAGTCCCACACGTATTCTCACATCATCATAACCTTCCTATAGGAGTTAACGGCTTAGAGGACAATAGCCTAGTAGAAGGACATGATTATGATATCATCACTGTATACACAGTCAATCCAGACTTGGATCTAATAGAGGCTTCGTCAGAAGACGAGAAAGACGTAGATTTTGCGATAGACAGGACAGACGATGATACTGAATATATAAATATAGAAGACAATCCCGCATACAGAAATGTCAATTACCAAGAACCTAATAATTTAATATGTCATGATGGCATAGATATCAATATAGACACTCCGGTGGTTTCAAATGTCGATGAATATTTCATAAAAAATAATAATAACGAACACATATTGGACACTGACGGTCCCGTAGTCAAAGATGTGGACGAATACTTCATAAAGGATAAGGATAAAGAGACTGTGACTGTGCCAAATGTTGATGATTTTTTCATTAAACATAAATTACCTGAAAGCTCGCAGTTTCATATACCAGAACCTTTACCTAACGTAGACGAATTCCTTGTAACTGAAACTAAAGTTGAACCTAAAGTTGAAACAATCGAGGAAGATCCAGACAATGCAGATGTTACCATAAACGAATCCGATTTAGAAGTCTTACCTAACATCGAAGACTTGAAACGGTATTTGCTCGAAGACATGACGTACACAAAGTTCAGACACATACAGAAGTCATGTTCAGTCCCGCAATCTCCAATGCCGAATATCTGCATGGACATCGACGACGCAAAAACTTGTTTGAGCTTCGAAGATCTGAACTTGGATCTGTCTGATCTTGCTTTCGACAACGAGAAAGATAAAACAGACAGTACAAATAAAAGCGACGATATACCCAGAACACTGACAGACGAGGATGTAAACAGTTTTCTGATCACCAATAAAACTGAAAGAAAAGTTGTTATTGAACATGAGGAAGACGATTTAAGTCAACAGGACATGGAAATCGAGAGGCCTTTAGATACCACTATTAGTGCTGGGCCTGTCCCAGTACCTATAGCGATTCCACCTAAGAATAGGTCCTCCACTCCCATCCCAACAACAACTGTTTTAAATTTTTGCATAGAAAAAACAACAATTAAGAAAGAAAATCTAATTGATTCTAAAGGAGAAGCAGATGATTTTGTTGACGTAGAATCTTGCAATGACACAGTTATTCCTGTCCTTGAAGCTAACAACTTAAATTCTTTACTGGAACAGTTTGAAGCTACAGAAAAGTTGAACACCAAGAAAAGGCCACCAGTCAAGACTGAAAATGCTAAAGTGAAGAGTTTCAATAAGAATGCTCTAACGAATGGTATGAGACTTCAAGACGCAGGCGTCCAACTTAACAAGAACAAAATGCGGCAAATATTGGTAAGTATACTAATCCTTTGATAGCTTCACAGCTCTAGTTGAAGGACACGTTCAATCGCAATACATTATTACAGATGCCGTCGACAATTAACACGACGATCAAGCGATCGCCGAGTCCCGTGCATTCTGACCATGACTACTGCTCTTCGAAAAAGCGCCACAGCCTACCCAACCTGAAGGGCGGGCAAAGCCTCCTCAAACCTGAAGTACTTTCTAGCAACAGCAGAATCCTTAACTCCAGGCATAGGTCGTGTAAGAGCAAAAAAATCGTATACCACCTTAGCAGTGACGAAGAGAGTGAGAGTAAAAACTCTAAAAACAAAAAAGTGACTAAACCCGACGACATAGACGTTAAAAAGAAGTCCAGTGTAAAGCCGAGTGTAAAACCTCCCGTACAATCGAACTGTCGTAAAAAACTTTCGCCCGCTCACAGTGCCCCAGATAGTTTTAAAGACAAACCCAACAGTTCTGTGATGATCAAAAGTGCTTGTAAAGCGAGTGATAATTGTAGTCAAAATTCTAACGGTAGCATTAAGTTAACTATTAAAAATAAATCTGAAGTTATACTAAACTGTGATCTTGTAGACTCTCAGAAAGAAAAACATATAGAAAAATGTAAAAATAGTGTTAGTGATAAAACGAACGTTGTAATTAAAAAGGAAAAAAATATTAAAGAATTAGATAGGAATAAAAGTAAAACTGTAAATAGCGTCGAGACTGTTAGTGTGAAGGAGGAACCCCGTCCGAAAGTCGAAAAATCTGATAAAACAGAGAACTTTTACACAGCACTGTTCAGTAATAAGCAAGATGTTCAAATACCTCAAACATTACAGCCTAAGACCGAGAAAAGGCCGTTTGACGATGAATTGAACAAATGTATGGAGGCTGCTGTAAAGAAAGAGTTTGAACAACCGCAGAAGAAAAAGAAATTGAATCTTCAAGAGTATAAGTTAAGGAGAGGAGTCTGTTCAAATAACAGTTCTGCGACGGTCAGCCCCGAAGCTATATTCCCCGACATGCCAAGTCCGGGATTAGACAAAACCACCAAATGTCTAATAGTACAGACATCTCCTAATGGTTTATTAAATACGACCGACAAAGTGAACAACGAGCAAACATTCTTTGACCCAATAAAAGAGGCTTCTAGAAAGATTCTAATGAATACTAAGAAACAAAAGGCTGAGGCAATGAGGAAGAGAGATGAAGATATAGTGATGAGTAAAATACCTAAAGTGGAGAATTTGGAGTTGCAGCCATTGATAAGTGATGCGGAAATGATGAAAATAGTCGGTATGACGCAACCAGAGGTCTTACCAAAGCCAATAGTCAACGAAAAGCCTCAGTTACCAGCCGATTACGAGGAGATTATTCTAGTCAGCATAGGAATTAATACTGACGAAAATATGTTTAAACAAATTATACCTAATGAAAATCCGAAAAACAAGTCATCACCAGCTGACGCCAAATCTCTCATAAACTTTAAAATTAAGAAATCCGATCATGTTTTGAAACAGAATGTGTTCGACAACGTCAAGAGAGACAAAAAGAGTCCAGTTGATGAGAAAAAGCATACAGAATCAAGGATAGACAAGGAAAGATACAAAGACATTACGGCTACATTGAAAAGTGTCGAGAAGCAAGTAGATCCAAAAATATCTAGCAATTCCTTGTTTGCTAGCATACAAGACGTTGTAATGAAGAAAGCTCCCGAAGAAGTCGTTGAGAAATCTGACGATAGACACAAATCTAAGTCACCAGTAGAAAAACGAAGCTTTAAATTCGTGAAAACGTCTATAGAAAGACAATATGACCCTGCCGCTGAACACGGAGAAGACAAAGTGATCTTGCACTTAGGCAAGCATAGAAGCAAACCAACTTCGTCCAGCATTATCATACAAACTGATGCAATACCAGATTTCACTGATCTAACTCTAGTTTCAAATAAAGACGCATCAGTGAGTAGGAAGAGAAACGACAGTGACATGTCAATGTCTAGCGAAGGCAGTCCAACAAGGAAAAAAGAGAAGCAGATGAAAGTAGAAGAACGAATCGCGCCTAAAGCTGCCGTTCGACAGGAAAAATTAGAAAAAGAGAAGCGGTCGAGGTCTAGAGACCGCTACGAGTCAAAATACAGACGTCGTTCGCGATCATTGTCAAGGGGGCGGAGAAGACGGTCTCGTAGTCGAAGCAGGTCTAGGTCTCGCGGTCGCTACCGACGTTACAGGCGGTCTGACTCGCCATATAAGAGGAAACGGAGATCTAGAAGTCCTTACCATAAGCGGCGGTCTCCATCTGTTCGACGGGAGAGGTCTGTGCGATCTCGATCTCGGTCTAGGCCTAATGAGGCACGGTCTAAGAGCCCTGTCATGAAGAAATCATGGCCTAGTCCCCACAAAAACTGTGATAAGAAGCCAGCTGTATCGCTGACTCCTCCATTGCGGAAACCGACTGTCTCCGAGAGTTCTGATTCGTCGACTAGGTAAGTATTTTTGCTGTGGCGAATTTGAGATATTAAATTGTAACCCTCTGGTCAACATTCAGTTCACTTTCTCGCGGTAGTGTGTACGGAGGCGGACATGAAAATGAGTAAAGCGAGGATTTAAAGCTTACATACAACCACTGCTTATATTATCTACCTTCTACTTACTGCTACGATTACGTTCTCGCTCTGGCTAGTTTCTTGTTATTTTTCTGTTCACTGCCGCGAGAGTTAGCCTTCATTGAGGGGTTAAACAAAAATTGTCCCACAATTTTGGCCAATTCAGTCACTTGTGTTCTGATCTTACCATGGTATAATTAGCTAACTATAGGGCTTCCATAGATGGTTGTTTTTACGATAACAAAACGATGTAGTTATTGTTTCAAAAGAAATGAATTATTATGGAAGTACACACAGCTAATGGCCGGTTTCAATATTTAACTTATAGATGCCTTTACTTACTGGCAGTAGAATATTGACATTTTCCATACAAAGTATGTCGAAATTCTATCCGTAGTAGACAGTTCTATACTTAAATTAAATATTGAGGCCGATCAATCAACTTCTAAAGTAATTCACACTAAAGTGTTTTGCAGTAGTCGTGTGAGTATTTTTAGCCTAGCTAGAGAAATATAGGTCTGATCGACGAATTCTTATCCTGGGCTAAATCATTGCTTATTAAGAAATTGCTTTTGGCAAAAAGACCGCCAATTGTACATATTTGTCTATAATAAGCTGTGTATAAAGAGTACTCTATCTATTTTAGCTGTATTTCTTTTTTTTTATTAAAAGCGTAGGCACCACACTAGGATTTATTCCTGTGTCGTGGGTGCGTTTACAAACATGAAAATTCACATACACAAATACCCAGACCGGTACTAATAATTGTGGATCACAAAGATTTGTCCCGTGCGGGTATCGAACCCGCGACTGATAGACACAGTGGGCGGAGCGGCTTAAGCTCTTAACCACTGCGCTAAATCGTCCATCCATCACTGTATCACTGTATCTATATATATTATTAAACAGAGTCCCCCGCCGCGTCTGTCTGAATAACTATCGAATGGATATAGATACGGTTTACACAGCGGCGGATTTACACATTTGCCGCCCCCCCAAAATTTGCCGCCCTAGGCTCCAGCTTACTCAACCTGCTGGTAAAGGCGCGACTGAGTGTAAACTCAGTGTAAACCAATAGACGGGTGATTCAAAAAGAACGTACGAAGCCGGGGCCGGTCGCTAGTTTATTATAAAAAACAAATCCGGAAACAAAGCGGGACAGAGACGAGAACAAAAAATCTACACAATATTTTAATTTTATGAGGTTTTTGAACTTAAAATGTCTATTGTTTGTATATGTAGCGTCGCCATTAGCATTTAATATTAGTCAGTATAAATATGCAATAGCACGTTAACTCTAACCTTGTTATATTGTAATCTAGATCTTAACTGGGGGGAATAAGGCTTAGATTTGAAAAGGATATACTTATTGTAATGATAGGTTATGGTTTTATGATTTAGATTTTTGAATTACGGTATTTGAACTGTATTTACTAAGCGAGGATACCTGGCATTCCATTGAAGATGTGTACGGTTGATACCCAAAGTCACATGCTCAAAATATTTCGAGTTTAATTATTATCCCAGAAGCGGTAGACAGAAATAATTAGAACTATTTTCGGAATCCAAACTCATACAACCCATGTAAGTGGAGGGTGAGCCAGTTTCTGCGATATACTGCTTGCTCAGAGTTAAATGATATTTACTAGTTTAGGATTGTTGATTGTGGTTGGTAACGATGTGCTGGAGCAAGTGAATGAGTTTGTATATCTTGGATGCGCATTCAGTAAGGACGGGAAATACACCGCTGACAGAGAGAAGAGTGAGTGCAGGGAACAGAGTGAATGGTGCGATGGGAAAGCTACTTTAGAGCCGGCACTTAAGCCAAAAGTCGCAGCTGGCCATACATAACGGAGTGTTTGTCCCAACGCTGTTATATGAGAGCGAGAGCTGGGAGCTTACATAAAGAAGGAGAATGAAAGTAGGATAAATGCGGTGGAATTGTGAGCTCTGCGGAAGATGTGCGGAGTGAAGCTGACCGACCTGAGAAAGGGTATACTTCGTTGGTTCGGGCATATAGAAAGTATGTCCAAAGAAAGAATGACAAAACTGATATACAATGCAAAAGTGGAAGGATGTAGGTACCGGGGAAGATCTAGACTATCTTATTATTACCAAATAGACCGAGTCTTATTTGAAGGACAAGTCAGGAGTCTCCGTAACCGGCGAGCGTGTTTGAGACGAACTATGAGAGTGGAGGAAGCCAGAGAGTTATGTAAGGAAAGAACCTGTTGGAACTCTGTACTCTCTGCCTACCCCGCAAGGGATCCTGCGTGATGATATAGATAGATAGAGATACTAGTTTAGTCAGTGTTAAAGTTGAATGAACTGTCTTTACCCCCTGAATCGTCTTTTACCCCTTAAGGCCTACTATGACGAATGGGGGTTAGCGTTACCTATTGAGTAACTTAGCGTTATAACAACGGCCGGTTCCTATATTCAACTCAGGGATAGATTTGCCTACTACGGATAGAATTTTGACATATTTTGTATGGAAAATCTGTCAAAATTCTACTGACAGTAAGCAAATCTATCCTTGAGTTGAATATAGGAACCGACCGTTAGTCGATAGGTAACGCCAACCCTGGTTCGTGCAAGTGGGTGTACTTACTGTACATCTATTAAACAAGAGTGGAGCTATTTGACCACCACGTGACTACTTGTCCCTTTACCACACGAGGGAGTAGCTGATTTTCTGTTATTCTATTTTTGTCACTTCATCGACGCTGAAAAAATCTAGGTAGCCCTCCAGAGTTTTGAATTATGCCCGCTATAATGGCACTAGATTCACCCCCTATTACATGGGGACCTAATTAGGATTCTCCGCGAAGTCCATCCTAGCTTTGGGAAATATAGGTCCGAAGGTATTGATTTTTTTCCTCTGTGTTAAACTTAATTCTCCATATGATCATTGTCACCTCCACCAGTATACCTGACTTTCCAGCTTGAAGGAATATAGCCCTGACCAGTGTTGAGCATAATAATAAAAATATTAGCTCATTTAAGAAACTGTCCCACTGTTGGGCACGTGCCTCTTCTCAAACTGAGAGGGTTTAGGCCATAGTCCACCACGCTGGCGCAGTGCGGGTTGGCGAACTTCACACGCCTTCGAGAAACTCTCAGGCATGCAGGTTTCCTCACGATATTTTCCTTCACCGTTAAAGCAAGTGATAGTTAATTTTTAATACGCACATACTTTCTAAAAGACAGAGGTGCGTGCCTGGGTTTAAACCCAAGATCTCTGCCTTTGCAGTCCAACGGTCTAACCACTAGGCTATCACTGCTTGTTGAGCATTATTCAATTTATTTCTTAAGAATAGCATTAATCAATTTGAATTTCAATTGCAATTGAATTAATCCCCTTAAGTTACTTCGGAATAACAGTGACTTCTGCACGTCAAACGCTTCAGTGTCTCCCGTGACTATGGGTGCTGTATAGCACTCGAAACGTCGGGAACATAAAAAAAAACGAGCGAGCCTTACAGTAGTCGCATATGATGTGTAACATCTGACATGTTATCCTACTATGAAATTGAGATGAAATATACGCGCGCTTCCACGGTTCCACCGCGCGCGCTCATTAGTCAAATCAAATAGCAGGCGCTCATTTGTGAAATCAAAAGCGCGCGCTCATTGGTCAAATGAAATAGCGCGCGCCTCCCCGGTTCCACCGCTCGCGCTCATTTGTTAAATCAAATAGCGCGCGCTCATTGGTCAAATCAAATAGCGCGCGCTTCCCCGGTTTCCAATAACACATTTCCGTCCCTTTTCCAAAATCACTCCCACAAAAAATATCCAGCAAACGAGAGGAAAGATGTGACATCAAAAACTAAAAATAAACCGCAATAAAATCAGAAACACAGTAATTTATTTTTTTCACAATTAATTTTTGCCCAACTCTGGCCCTGACGATGTTGATTTTACTCTGTGCCAAACATCACATCATCATCACCACCACCTGTTCCAGCTCATCATCATCGTCGTCTTCCTCGTCATCCAGTTCCTCGTCAAGCTCAGCGAAGTCGAGAGATTCCTGTAGCCAGTACAAACGGGATGAGCCTTACAAGCAGGCCTACAGGAGTTTTAGCTCAGAAGACAGGTAGGCCCCTTATTCTACTTTCAATTGTAATTTATGGCCGTTATCGTTTGTCGTTATTTCTGTCAAGGTAAAGTTTCACAGGTTTTTCAGACTAAATTTTGTACATGTCTTATCGACCACTTAGACATATCGATACATGAGCGAAAACATACCGACCCCTGTAGCCAAGTTGACTTAGTATGTATTTAAGCAGCAGGCGCCGAATCAATAAAAAATAATAATATTAGCCCTGTTAAGAAACTGTCCCACCGTTGGGCACGGGCCTCCTTTCGAACTCAGAGGGTTTAGGCCATAGTCCACCACGCTGGCCCAGTGCGGGTCGGCGAACTTCACACACCTTCGAGAAACTCTTAGACTTGCAGGTTTCCTCACGATGTTTTCTTTTAAACCGAGTGATAGGTAATTTTTAATACGCACATGATTTCGAAAAGACAGGTGCGTGCCTGGGTTTGATCCCGAGATCTCGGACTTTGCAGTCCAACGGTCTAACCGGCTATCCTGCTATGTTTGATTTATTATATGATAGTCAGTTTTATACAGTATATAGTATTTAAAGTCAAAGACAAAAATAAGTTATTTGCCTAGGCCAATAAGAAAGCACTTAAAACTGATACGGAAATACTAGACTTGCCCATCAGATACCACATGGTCTAATTTCTATCATAAGAAGATAGTCAGTTTTCTATGGTACCTACATCCTTCCACTTTGGCATGCGGTTGTTGTGGCTTTGAATGCGGTTGGACAGCGTATAGTAATAATAATAATATCAACCTATTCTGCCCCATTGCTGGCCAAAGGCTGTCTCACAAATCGAGGTGAGACAGATTAGGTCATACTCCACCACGCGGACCCAGTGCGGATTGATCGAGGCAGGATTTTGGCAACCTGCTGTTAGAACTTATCAAGTCGTCTATAAGGCATCTAACTTGGGTTACCGCCTACCACATTAAGTGGTAACGGGGACCAATGGCTTAGCGTGTCCTCTGAGCACAGAGACACTCGAATATGAAAATGCCACAACCGGTTACCCATCTCACACCGACCGCGCCGAACACTCTTTAACCTTGGTGATCGCTAAGAACATCGCGGTCGCACAACGCTACGAGCACCTCACGTGGACAGCGTATGATTTTATTAATTTATTAAGACCTATTTTTTGTCCTTGTCGCAGGGAAAGCAACACACCGGTGGAAGAGAGACGGATAGTGTTCGTAGGCAGGTTGGAGAAAGACATCACTAAGTCAGCCCTCAGAAACCTGTTCTGCAAATTTGGCCACGTCATGGAAGTCAGACTGCACAGCAAGGAGGATGGGTGAGCGACTACTTTTACTAGGAAGAAGCTAAAAAGTACTATACGGGTGTATTCTGAAGACTTTAATTTTGTAATTTAACATCGCCATGTCTATTCCCTAAATACTGTTTTCTCCAAATGAGGGTGGCTAGGTGCACAGTGTACACCACGAAGCGAATACGAAGAGGAGATGACCTAATCCAGTGAGCCTTGTGATTTCCTAAAAGCCTTGACGTCATAGTGGTGGGCGTTGCTTACTTGTTAGTCATCGTTACTCGCTCCATTCACACGTCCACTCGAGTTCGCATAGCTCTTAAATACAATCCAAATTAAACCCTTAAAATATGGTGATCTATCTTAACATGCAAAAATTACTTAGATCGACATTCTGGTCACACAATTTATTAGAATATTTCTATATTAAAAATGCTATCTACCGTAATATAATTGAACTTACAAGTAACACTGACATGGACGAACCGTTTAGTTTTTACCAGTCTCCACCAGATGGCAAATACAAATGTGGGTTGGGCGTAACGTCCCTCTCGCCCTGTGCCGCCCCGCGCAGTGCCACGCTTAAATTGTGTAGGAACATCTTATTACGTCATCTCTTGGTATTTGCTTCGTGGCGTACATCGACTGTTCGTCGAAGTTTAGGCCGCACGATGCTTTTGTCAGGCTTTTCTCCTATTATCTAGGGACCTAACATCATCGGCGATATGACATTATTCCCCTACTATCAGCCGCTATCGCCCTCCACGGCATAGTCTCACCCACTTTCCCGATGCCTTTACCCCGTCCTTTCGGATACAGATACCACACACAGGATCAGACACCGACCTCGTCGGCGAGGTAAAAAAATCTTTTGCACGTCGGTGGGTGCAGAGCACCACTGCTAGACACCTAGTGTATGCCCTCTTCCATAGCGACAGTCGTTCCTCCTTAAGAACGCCCTTGAATTAGTTCCCTCTTGCCCTTCCGGTGGGAGCGTAGTTGTCAGACGCTCGCCCTCTTGCTCCCCGAAGCTGTCAAGGCTTTTCGGCCGACAGCGTAGATCATTCAGACACATAATGTATCTACTTCATCTAACACGTGTTCTCGTCCGATCCAGTTCTCGCTACGGCTTCGTGACGTACCAGAGGGCGCGGGACGCGTGGTCCGCAGTGGAAGCAGCCAGCACCTTCCCTCAGTACGACGTCGGCTTCGGAGGCCGCCGGGCCTTCTGCAGGCAGAGCTATGCTGACCTGGGTAAGCTTGAACATTGAGTAATCATGGACTGTGTATTAGAGTAGACACCTCAAATATTTTTTTAGCATAAGTTGTGTATGCAATTTAGTTTAATTTCGATTATTCGTGTATTCCTTTTATAAGATTCTATAATCATCATCATCATCATCATCATCAGCCTATAGCAGTCCACTGCTGGACATAGGCCTCTCCAAGTGCACGCCACTGGGTACGATCCTCGGCTACTCGCATCCAGTTTCTGCCAGCCGCCCTACGAAGGTCATCGCTCCACCTAGCCTGAGGGCGTCCTGCATTACGTTTGCCAGTCCGCGGTCTCCACTCAAGAACTCGTTTGTCCCAGCGGTTATCGGTTGTTCGGCTAATGTGACCGGCCCATTGCCACTTCAGCTTAGATTCTATAATATACAGTCAAAAATCATATTTCGAAATATTAAGTCTCTAATTCTTCTTGAAGTGCATAGAATACAAATACACGTTTTTTTCGCGTTAGTTAAGTAAGAAATGTACGGTGACGACAAGTCACGTGGTTGGAATAAAGCGATATCGATTGTGGCGATAGAATAGAAACAAAACGCTTACCACTTGGCTTGGTCAGGCGAAATGCGGCGCGGTAGGATAATGTCGTAATATGATCGTGTCGTATTCTTTATGTGATGGATTCTATATCATGATCATTTCATGAAATTATTATAATACAAACGTTACTTTTTAATTAGTCGTCCCCAGGGATTCCCAATCTATTTTGGGCAACAGACCCCTTTTCCAAAATGAACTGATACCTCAGACCCCCATAGCCAAATAATTTGAAAAATCCTGTCTCTAGTTTTTTCCTATTGATACAAAATAATTACCAATTTAAAAACTTTGCAGTTGGTTAAGTGAGTAAAGTACAACAATAATACTTCCTACTACAATATTAGTCATTCACAACTTATACAGTATCTTGAAAGTTTCAAATAATAACATGTGTTAATTAATAGGGGTCGATTTTTAGACCTCGTCGATCCCCAAAATCAGTTTTCGTTTATTCACCCGCTGGGAAACCGATATCGACCACTTTGGGAACCCTGGTCATACCGAACAAGAGCACTTAAGTCTCAAGCTATGATTTAACTCCAGTTTCCACATTCAGCCCACTCGGGTAGCAGTGAGCAGGGAATCGGTTTCGAAGTTGGAATGCCAATTTAAATACTCATAATTTTTACTTGTGCCCCTATTACATTCGGCCGGCGATATATCATTGCATTAAACTAATCGCCATATTTCACCCCCAGATGGTCTTGAAGCTAAATACACAGAGAGCGTCTTCCACGGCCAGGCTGCGCCGCCCATCCGACGCGACGACGACATGTCCTTCGAGCAGATGCTTCTAGAAATGAAGAAGAAACTCAGCCAGCGGAAGAACGAGAAGAAACGCACAGAAGATCTTAAGCCTTGACGGTGGCTGACGATACTACAGTGCACAATATACACCCTCGTTTGGATACTGGTCGGTGTAGCCGATTTGTACAAGCCCGAGAGACTTGGCATAATGACTGCTAAATGACAGCTGACATTTGGAGTGCCCAAGTGACACGTGTAAAAGTGACAGTGACAGTTGGTTGTTTTTTGCTGATAACGGAGTGACGTTTTGGCCGGTTCTTATGTTCAATAGGTGTAAAAATGGCGGAAATGTTCGTCCGAGTGTTTGACATATGAAATTACTAGAAATATTTTGAGATTCTCAAATACCTGTGTTTTTATTAAGCTACTTTTATACCCTCCTGTACATACTGCAATGAATTTCTTGCATCTAATATTCAGTTCAAACAATCAGTTAACAATCATGTTAAAACTTACAACGATTCACTTTGATCAAACGCGGCGTACAACTTCATGAAACGGTAGTGTATTCTCTTTGTCACTTTAGTACCATAAAACGATCATTTCGCGAATCTTAACGCAGCACGTTTCGTTTTTAATTAGTCATAGCGAACAAGGGGCCAGTAGGCTAACATAATTGTCCATTTTGTGTTAACTCGTTACATTTTTTTTTAACCAAAAACCATCATTTAAACAAAAGAACTGGGCATTCAGTGAAAATATTGGGTGCTGATTGTGGTAGTGTAAATAATTGATTCGAGAAGGCTGTTTATTCTACGGACATGTAATGAAAGCTTCTGCACAGAAAAATACTCGTAAGTTTCCAATGTGTTTAAATATAATAGAATTTAGAACTCAAGACATTGGTTTTTACAAAAAAAAAAATTATGAATGAAATGAATAAAAAACGCCATAAAAATAATTTATGATTAAATGACAAAAAAAAGTAGCGAGAGTATACGCTTTTAAACTACTGTTAGTTATTTAGAAAGACGCCAAAATACTATTGGAGTTATTGTCTAAACGCGGTTGCTACGAAATTGCTATAGCAATTCATTTAAACTTGAAAATGTATCACAAAAGTCTACGTGTTCCATTCAATGCCTCTTTAAATGGCTGGTCAGTAGTAATATGGGAAAGAATTATTGCCCATGTTACTAATGATACTAAAGCTGGTAGTATCACTGAAAAAAAACCGGAAAATAGTCTAGTTTTAAATAGCAATTTCATTACAATCGTATTTAAATAATAACCGCGTCCTAACCCCGTCAAAATTGAGACTTTAATGATGTGTTTTTGTCCAGTTCCTATATAATAAACAATTGGTAACTTCCGTAACAAAACTTTTTCAATCTTACTTAGTTGTGAAAGAGAGACAGCTATAAACTGCGTATATTCACATCTCTTTATTACAGCAAAGTATTATAGTAGCTTCGTTAAAGAGATTGTGGTATGCTCCCTGAGGTCCAACTCCAAATATAGTAAGCTTATTAAGCTGCTATCTCTTTCACATTGGAGGTTTAGTGTATAAAGATTAATGAGATATAATGTTTCTTCAGTAACTTCTGTTTGGACCTCTGCAATGGCAGTTGTCAATTATGTATTTATTTATTATTAAAACATTGATTTGTTTACAATAATGTAGGAACTGGCAATTATAATCTGTCCATTGTAAGAAGCGTTTTGTATTTTTAGAATGTCAAAGAAGAATTAACCTTATTCCAAACATGATGAATCATACACAGCAATAAGGGATATATTTCTTTATAATTCATAAACTTCAAAGCGTTTCTTTAAATAGACAGAGGTTAGTTGGCTAATCAATCGACTGGAAGTGAGATTATGTGAATTAGAATTAACAACCGAATTATTTGTAACATTTGTTCCAATGTTGGTTATATTCATGTATATTGTGTTGGCCAAATATTGACTTAGTATATTCAATCGTCGATGTTATATAACTAAATTTTACTGGGCGTGTGCAATGACTGTTGCTGTCAGATCTGACAGCTGTCAAATTGACAGTTACCGATTTGTGCAATGGATTGTGAAATTGAATTAGGGTTTAAATATGCCGATAATTTGGTTTTAATCTGTATACCATACTTGGCAGTAAATTCATGCATATAAAGTCCATTTTAAGAGTCAATTTGAAGGCACTATTTTAAGGATAGGAGGGTAAAATGACAGCAGAGTTTTTTCATGTGATTAGTTTATTTAATCATCATCGATTATATTGCTCTTATTTCCTTTGTCTTGTACGACGTTTTCAAGAAATCAGCGGAGTTCTTCGAGAAATCTTCGGCTCGTCTTGTCAAATTCGCTAAACGTCAAAGTGACAGGTACATTGACAGCTAAACTGCATTTTTTTTTAACTCTCAGCTTACTTGACTTGTTCTCGGAAATTCCGCCGGGGCTTGAATTTTGTGACTTTTGAGTAAGTACATTTGTGGCGAGATTTGTGTTATAGCTAAAGTGAAAAAAAAATTGAAATTCCATAATTATACCGAGTTGCGTTTTGTATAGACAATCTAAACGGATCTACACCAAAATAACTATCTCTTAATTTGATAAACCCTCTATTATACAGGTAAAGTTCCCTGATTTACTAGAATGAGAATCAAGTTCTAAAATTATGATTTCGTGTTTTATCTATCTCTTGTTTGGTTAGGGTATTTCACTTATTGATATTCGTTTAATGTACATGATCTACATTGCCCAAACAGGGGTAAAAGAGATGTAGGTACTATATACACTGAAATATCGCCAACGCTGTTCCACCCATTTTGTTAATGTAAAAACCAATTAATATTAACCATCTTTCCTCATACTGGACCGTGCTGACGATTGTTTGTTTAAAAAGAATACGTAGCCCCACCCTAGAATTTATTCCTGTGTCGCGGGTGCGTTTACAAACATGAAAATTCACATACACAAATATCCAGACCGACACAAATAATTTTGGGTCACACAAAGTTTAGTCCCGTGCGGGAATCGAACCCGCGACTATTACATACAGTGGGTGGAGCGGCTTAAGCTCTTAACCACTGCGCTTCATCGTCCGTCAAATTATGTTTCTATGCTATGATCGAACCGGTTTAGAGGCGCAGTTAACATATGTATACAGTAGAACAACTTAATACTAGCAGTCCGTATACGAATCGTGCTCGAGACTCGCGATCTATATAGCGTCTCGGTAACTATCAGCGGCCGACTAGGTCCGATCACTGATTAAGAGAGTTGATTGCCTCGTTGGACTAGTGGCAACGCGCATTGAAAAATTCCCAGTATTAGTCCGGAGGCCCGAATTGTGCCCGGTATATGGCAATAGGCTGGCCCCCTATTACATGGGACCTAACATCGACGGCGTGGGGAATATAGGGGTGACGGTGTGGTGTTGACCTTGAATCCGCGGAAGTCATTTTTTGGGGCTGTTTTGAGGCGGGGTGATGTGCGACAGAGAAGGTGGTCGACACAGACGTGTGATTGGATGATGAGTCGCTTTTCATCTCCACGCAAGGGTGTACATCATACCATTTTCTCCGAGCGCTCATTAAATAGGATAAAGTAAATATTATAGGGTTTAGGTGTCATCACGGACCCAATAATAGTTACTTCATTCTTTGCTATGTACCCGCTGAAACGACACGAAAATGGCGTCTGTGTGCGCCATTATTATTCGGACTGCTAGTACTGAAATGTTCCACTGTTTACAAATCTTTACTGTGTTAACATTCTGTATGATCAACTCAAAATAATGGACACTGCATTTTCCTTTACTCTTTAATGAACTTTCGATTTCGTTATTGTTTTCATTTATTTGTGTAAGTTTTCCATAATATTACCTCAACGATGTATTATATTAGATATTTTTGTTGATTTTGTAAATAAAACGTGGACGTAATCTAATATAGAACCTATCTCTCGGCTATAAGGCACACATTACATTGATTGCAATATTGAGAATGATGTAACGATATGTTAATATGTTTAATTCCGGTCCCAATGTCTTGGCGAGCATCTGTTGTAACTAGGGTTGTAAAACGTACTCTCAAACAGATTTCTATACTCTATTTTATAACGGCGTACTGTATTATCTATAAAATCAAAAGAGTATGCTAAAATACGGACGGACGATTTAGCGCAGTGGTTAAGGGCTTAGCCCGCCCCGCCCACTGTGTCTAATAGTCGCGGGTTCGATTCCCGCACGGGACAAATCTTTGTGTGATCCACAATTATTTGTTCCGGTCTGGGTATTTGTGTATGTGAATTTTCATGTTTGTAAACGCACCCACGACACAGGAATTAATCCTAGTGTGGGGCAAAGTTTTTCTTTAAAAAAAAATACTCTTATTTACGGCGACTTTTTTACAACCCTACTTGTAAAAGCTATATTTATTCAAAATAAATTTTATTTGTTATATAAATCATATTTCAGATCAGAAATACAGATTTACTCGATTTATGTCAAAGACGATTAATGTCAAATACGCTAAAATGACCCAATGCGAAAAAATGAATAATAATAAACATTGTGTGTTGATTGGTCGAGGGTTCATTGTACTGACAATAAAATTTTACGTTCGTCTAGTTTTTAATCGTTACCAATACTTCGCACTAAGTTCTGTTCATTTAACTTGTAAATACCCTAGTTATTATAGTTTATAACAAATTTGTGTTATTTCTTTACAAACCTATTGTACTGAACAAATGCTGGATTAGAAACAAATTCTACAGTAACATATTCCATTTAAAAAATTCGTTACAATATTGCCAAAGTATCATAGAAAAACTATTTGGAAAATACCAGAAATAGAAGCATATTTAAAATTAGTATACAGGGTCGCTTATCGTCACGGAAGCTAAAAATATAATTTTGGAAATTGAAAATTTGAGATATTTTTTAATACTTCGTGCTCCAATACCTATGAATTCGGTTGAAAAGTGTTTAAACATTAGCAAAAAGTAATATACCAAGTATTTAACTCATTATGTAGCACAATACCATTAGTGGAAACTATTATTGGCATGATCATTGACATACCGTCTGCATTCGCAAATAGTTTTCCAACGATTCACAGAATTTGGAGCAATCTTGGTCTCGGTATGTACTTTGTCATTCGAAACTTTGGGATTTTAAAGTCAAAAATTTACCTTAAGGACCATAAAAGCTGGTCTTAATTAGTATAGAGATGGTTCCACAGTCGTAAAGTATGCAACACATATCTGAGTGCTATTTAAAAAATATTTCATATGAAAATTGTATGTATTGTCAATGACTCGATTTCATATGAAAAGATCGCTATCATGCCGTCAAATGCTATGTCGCATGCCACGTTGCAATCTTCGTTGCAAGTTACGGTACATTCAACGTTGCATGGTACATTATGTACTATGTAGCATGTGACGTTGCATGCTATGTTGTATGTGACGTTCTATGCTATGTTGCAAATTATGTTTCATACTACAGTTCATGAACTGATATATACTTTGTTGCATGCTACGTCGCTATTAGATATTTAGGGATATATATTTTGCAAAAATACAGAAATGGCACGTAGGCATTTTACAAGAAACTATCGACAACAACATATAATTTATGACATCTTACCATAGGTTATAAACACTAACATAATTCTTTTGTGTGTGTGAATAATTTACGCTGTTGGCCGCGGGGGTTTTACAGCTTCACCGGACAAGAGGGCAAGGGTGCAACCACTACGCTCGAGCCAGAAGGGCGAGGGGGAACTAGCTCAAGGTCTCATCAAGGAGGAACGGCCTCGGCTTACCGATCCCCCGATGCTTTGACATCGCTTCTTTCCGCTCCGGTTACGGACGACGACGACGAAGTCGTAGATCCCCTAGCCCGCCGACCGGTGCACTACTTACACCCCCTCCCCCCGTAGCGACTGTCCAAACCGAGGCCGTTCCTCCTTGAGGCGCCCTCGAGTATGTCGCACCTTGCCCTTCTGGCTCGAGCGTAGTGGTTGCACGCTCGTCCTTAAGTCCGGTGTAGCTGTAAAGGCCTCACGGCCAATAGCGTATATCACTCAAACACACAACGGCCTCGGCTTGGGCAGTCGCTATTGGGATGAGCATATACTAGGTGTCTCGCCGTGGTGTTCTGCACCGCCCGGCGGGCAAGGGGTTCTTAAACCTCGCCCGCGAGGTCGGTGTCTGATCCTGTGTGCGGTATCTGTATTCGAAAGAAGGGAAATAGAGGCATCGACACTAATATAATTCATTAAAGCTGCATACGATAAGTTTGGTTCTATTGTATTCATTTCAAAAGTCCGGAGGGTCTAGCTGAGTGGCATTTGTTTTGGTCACATTCTCTGTTGCAATCAATAGTGCATTTTTCTAGCCGTATGACTTTTCGCTGTAAAATGTCATTCCCGTAATTTTTTCGTTTTTTATTAGCGTTAACGACTTGAGCAAGTCCAATTGGCCACAGGCTTAGATCTCAGCGTGTCCTAGAGTGGAGACCGCGACTTGGTAAGCGTAAGGTAGGACGGCCCCCAGCTAGATGGACCGACGACCACAAAAAGGTCGCTGGGACAGACTGGATGCGGAAGGCGGAGGACTGTGTGCAATGGCGCGTGTAAGGAGAGGCCTATGTCCAGCAGTGGACTACGATAGGCTGATTGATTGATTGATTAGATCTCATCCAGATATGTGTTACATACGTCGTGACCTTGGGACCAGTTTTTCTATATCTTCCTATGCTAATATATATGCGTACGCGCAAGCGACCGCGCCGCTCAATACTAGTATGCTTAGCAAAACAGCAGTTAGATTGAATTAAATATCTAGTCAATGTTACTAGATAATTAACTTAGTTGTATGTGATGATAACTTATTTAAACCTAAACCTTAAGTGTATTTAAATGATTTTAAGTTTAAAGATTTTATTTCTAAAATGGCGAACATGAGCCGTGGAGCTAAAGTAATTGTAAATATAACAATGGGTTTTTATTTTTTCAATCTGCTGTCAATTTGCTTCCATAATGACATGAAAATTTGACTTAGAAACTAATGCAGGCCGCATATGTTACGGTAAACTTGAGCGAGATCTTACATAGTGCAGGAATAAACACCAGGTAAAATCTAAGCCGGGTAACATTCTCCCGTGTGTGGTGCGACGCTAAAGATCGTAAGCTCTATTTTTTAGTCTACCCTACACCCCACTGCTGGGTAGTGGTGTCACTTTAACGTTTCCGTAAAAATTGATCCTGGGCTAGTACACATGTCATTCCCGCAAAAGTGTCTAAATAGTCACGTCATCTTCAAAATTGCTATCATTATTTAAATGATAACATTATTTTTTTATTAGTGCACTATGTATAGATTTGCCAAAGTATACTGGTATAGTATTTTTCGCATAGGATGGGGTAGTGACAGTTCTAATTGCCAAACGAAATTAATGTTTAATTCAATGATGTTAAGGCAGAAAATCGTAATTATAGAAACGGGTCATGTTTCCATTATTCCATTTTCTCTCTTATTTCCATTGAATAAAGTATAATTTCGTTTGGCAATCAGAACTGTCACTACCCATCCTATGTTAAAAATACTATAGGTGCATAATCGGTATTATGTTTTGTGTATACAAGATCTTTGAATCCACGAAGACGGGTCTTTGGTCTGTTAAATTGTTAATTCGATCCTTACACAGAACTAACACATTTGCACTGTAATACTCGGTGTTTAAACACTGCCTAAAGGAGGGAGCTCAGTCGTATAAACGCGTCACTTACGCTCGCTACACACACTGCCCGGCGGTCTGTTCGTTGGTGTTCTTTTGCGGGAGTCTAAAGACAAATAGGCCCAGTCGATGTCGCCGGTTTAGGAATATTTTTGCTATTATGGGCAAACAATAATGGTTTTTATAAAATACAACAAAAAAATGAACAATGCATCAGAATAAGCATGGGAAACCTTTGCAAAGAAAAGAAATTGGTTTAGCGATATTTTTACGAAATCATAATTGACGTGGGGCGATTTCACAAGAGCGACGCTTGAAGTACGAAGGGAGTATGTGAACAGTAGAAGCTGTCGCGGTACTGCTCAATGGGAAGTTGAGGCAGTGGCATAGTTTAAACCGCGTTCAGGCGATTTTGGGTGCGTCTTCGTGGATCATATTATATGTACCTTACGAAAAAAGACTACATAACACTGTACATAATCTAATAAAATCAGGTCGTGAAGAACATAGATGTAATACTCGTTTAATTTAGATCATGTCTTAGCGTTTAGAATGAAATTTATGTTATTTTAATTAAATGTCTTTAATGATGTGTAAAACTATCTAAATAATCTTATGAGTGGTCTCTTTAAGGATGTGAAAAGTCGATGAACTCGTTTTTTGAATCGGACAAAAAGAGGGTTTTCGTATCTGTAAGAAAGATGGTACTTCGATTCGGAAAACTAATTCGGAATCCGATTCGATATGAAAATTGTGTAAATCTTAATTACTAGCTGTTAAGATTGTAAAATTTAAGACTGGGTGACTCTTACGTTTTTATTTTTAAATTCGATACCGACTAACGATTTCTATCTATCATTCGCGATATTCATCACGCCAGACCCCTTGCGGGGTAGGCAGAGAGTACGGAGTTCCAACAGGTTCTTTCCTTATATACCTCTCTGGCTTTGATTTTTTTTTGTTTATATGCATTGTTTCGTAGTTGCTCGTTAGGGGCGCCCTCTGTCTTTATTCATCTATAGATTTGGGTCATAAGCTTTTTTATCTATCACAAGTCCTTTGCCGTGCGATAATAACGGGAGGCTTTGAGTGTCGTCTCTTTCTCACGTCAAAGTAAGATTTAAATAATACTGCTTAAGTTGAATCCCAAATCAGATGAAAGAAAAAATCCAATTGGGGATAGTTGAACCAGTGGTAATACCATTTTGTCCATTAATCCCCATCCCCAGTTGAACAAGGGAATGTATTCCATATATATTCACTTAAAAAGTCAAAATAAGTGAACAGTGCATTACAACCCGACATTTCGCGAACGCGTCCAATCATAGAAATCCGCTAATCGTAGCCGCCGCCGACTACGAACCTAACTCCCTTCCTGGCAGCCGCTACCGCCGTCCGCGGCATGTGCTCACCGACCCTGCCGATGCCCTTACATCCCTTCTTTCGGATGCAGATACCGCACATAGGATCAGACACCGACCTCGCCGGCGAGGTCGAAGAATCCCTTGCTCGCCGGCCGGTGCAGAGCACTACTACGAGACACCTAGTATACGAGGCCTTTCCTCCTTGAGGCGCCCTTTAGCTAGTTGCCCCTTGCCCTTCTGGCTCGATCGTAGTGGTTGCACGCTCGCCCTCTTGTCTGATGAAGCTGTAAAGGCCCCGCGGCCAACAGCGTAGATCATTCACACACACACACACACAATGTACAGTGCACTGATTAAATGTAGGTAGACACACGCTCGCCGCACAAAAAATGCCACCACCAAAAGGCAGGCAAAAGTGGACGTTACTAAAAAATGAACAGGCTTCCGCTTTTTTTGCAAATACAACTTTAAGTGAAACGAGTAAGGTATAATATGCCCTAATTTATGTTTATATCATAATTAGAAGTACTGAATTGAATTTGGGGACGTTTTTAGTGTAATTTTTGAACGGGACTGTGTATATAAAAATCGATAGACGCTATCGCATTTAATTTGTTTAGACTTGAGGAACTTTTTAATTGTGAAAGTTACTAATTCGTAAAAAAGAGCGTTGAGTTGTGCTTAACTAATGCTTGTGCCGAATATGAAATGAAAGAAAAAATACAATACAGTATAAATGTCTATGAGATTTTTAACACCCAGTTGCAGATTTTAATTTTAAAAACGACTTTAATAGCTGATTGTCTGTCATGGATCTTATGGTACGTGGTCAGAATCCGAACTAACGATGTCAAAGTGAAATGTCATTTCATGGCAGTTCGATGGAGTTGCTGTTTGCTATGAAATTAACCCAAGTTCTTTTTTAATGAGTAAGAATGTTTGAAGAAGACTTTTTTTAATGTTGTTCACAATTTAATTTGGTTTACTGTGTCGACATGGTGCAGCTTGATAAGTTTGTTTAGTCAGTGCGTCAACTCTCGAGTTATTTGCGCCATGCGGGATTGGTGTTGTAAAAATCAGCGATGAAGTCGAGCGTTTAGCGCTGAGTCGACGCTTACGAGCTTTGAAGCATGTAGAAGACGCGAGCGTTTAAGCGCCGACTTGAGCGTTTTTACAGCTCTAATGCCGACCCAACTGTTGAAATATTTCCGTGGAAGTAATAGAATTTTACTAAATGGTAACCCCACCAACGCTCCCCTGTCAATGTCCTTGATCCTTGTCGCACAGTATCTTGAAAGCATATGCTATAAAGATAGATTAGCGATCTTACCATGACCAAATAGACCGTATGTTGTCCGAACGGCCAGTCAAGAGTCTCCGTAACCGGCGAGCGTGTATGAGACGAACTATGAGAGTGGAGGAAGCCAGAGAGGTCTGTAAGGAAAGAACCTGTTGGAAATCTGTACTCTGCCTGTCCTGCAAGGGATCTGGCGTCATGATACAGATACATAGATTCGGGATTATTGACATCTTTAAATTTTAAAAAACTGCAACTGTGTGTTTGACCATTAAATATAAAAACATATATAAAAAATAACATAGACAGTACAAAAGTGATATAATCGTTCCTCTTTTGTTAGCTTATTTTGTATTGTATATGTTGTCACAGAATCACCAATTGTCATGTTTTGAGTTATATGGAAGCGTGCTTCGTCTATCTTATTTTTTAAGTCTATAATAAAATGTATGAAATTGGCACCCGTAGTTATTGGCATTGAGTTATTGAAAAAAATAAATAAAATATTTTTTAGTTATTTTTTTCGCGCACTGATGATCACACCTGTTTAGTAGTTTCCCACTGAGTCTCGGGGATTTTTATTCGATCAGTATACAATTTACATGAGTCTTCACCGATCGTTAAAACTGTTCCGTCAAGAAAGATCAAAGATCTTCGAGATGAAAAATAAATGTAGTTGAGATTGACGGACGATTTAGCGCAGTGGTTAAGGGCTTAGCCCGCCCCGCCCACTGTGTCTAATAGTCGCGTGTTCGATTCCCGCACGAGACAAATCTTTGTGTGATCCACAATTATTTGTTCCGGTCTGGGTATTTGTGTATGTGAATTTTCATGTTTGTAAACGCACCCACGACACAGGAATTAATCATTGTGTGGGGAAAGGTTTTTATTTAAAAAAAGAAAAAGAAAAAAAACCTCGTTCTGAAATATGTTTATTTTTCATTTCTATTTTCGATAATGCTTATGTCGTCCGCTAGGAGCGCTGTATAACGTCCCATACAAGGTAAACTCCTGCGCAACTTTTTAGCACATTCAGATTTAATTGTCGAAGACTAGCTTGTAAATATCTTCTATTTTAAGTCCGATACGTTTTTAAGTACGGGTGTCCTTTCTAATATACCTTCAGCGTATAAGAATAAAGTCGACATTCGCATCAATGTTTCCATACGACGGGGTTCTAGTACATATTGAAAGTCCAACGTAGATTTAGCCTCTAGTACATAGTGAGAATGTTTTATACATAAAGCTGTTGATAAATAAAAGTATTTTGAACATAAACCTGTGATTTTTTACTTTAGTATTTATATAATTTTATTTTAACGACGGACTATTTAGCGCAGTGGTTAAGTGAGCAGCGAGCTTAAGCCGCTCCGCCCGCTGTGTCAATAGTCGCGGGTTCGATTCTGTCACGGGACAAATCTTTGTGATCCACAATTATTTGTTCCGGTCTGGGTATTTGTGTATGTGAATTTTCATGTTTGTAAACGCACCCACGACACAGGAATAAATCCAAGTGTGGGGGCTACGTTAAAAAACGATATAAGAAGAGTAGAGAATTTTAATTTTAAAAATACTTTTAAGATCAAGCTTATATCCAGTAGGTGCAAGTTCAAAATGACCAATTAATATTAACTCTTGAAAAGAGAAAAAAAACATTGCTTTTAATAAAATTATGATTAATTTTGGCATCTTTTGCTTTGAAATTGTAT
The DNA here is from genome assembly GCA_905147815.2 of Phalera bucephala. Taxonomy (NCBI): domain Eukaryota; kingdom Metazoa; phylum Arthropoda; class Insecta; order Lepidoptera; family Notodontidae; genus Phalera; species Phalera bucephala. The sequence goes on along the minus strand of LR990630.1, from coordinate 17,947,164 downwards.
AGCAAATATAAAAAATAAAATAAAAAATATGCTTATTGTAGTTTCGTGGGAATATAATATATGATATACTGCCAAACAATCGATAAATTTAAATCGAATAGATAGGTATCAGCGGTGTTACAACACCAAATTCAGTACAACTAAAGATGATGAATATTTATAATTAATATAACTATATTTATAAAAAATTGTTACAAAAGTTACAAAATAGAGCAAAGGGCTTCCTAAAAATACAATATTTATCAACTTAAAGTAAAATTCCAAATTAAATCTTAGTAACAAAATAAACGATATTCATTTTCGTTAATACAAAAGTCCATCCATATCCAAGTAGTAACAAAATAATTAAACAAAGGATAACAAATTGAAATTTTCAGGATACGAATCTATTGACGTGGCTGGTGAACTACATGGTTCTTAGTCGCCGTTAAATATTTGATTTTCCACATAGTTTTTTCGGATTCGTCATCTGTACATGCATGAGGGAATAAGTGCAAGTATATTGTTAGATCTTGAAGAGCGATTGCCAAGCTAGTACCAAATAAGATAAACAAAAAGCTAAACCACACCCATTTTAAAATACAAGGCCACCGTAAAAAATTGGAAATTAATATACAAAGTGTAACATATAACGCAAGACCTCAGACACTCCTATTAGATTATTGCTTTACGAATTCAATACGAAAATCATACTTCCAATTTTAACGAGTTTTGTACCATTTTTTAAGCTCCGTGGTACCCAAATTACACACGAAATTATTAATTGAGTGCATGTGTGTGCGTGTAATAGAAATGCATTTAAAATAGCCATATGTTTACTACAGCGAACTGAACGAATAATATTTTTTGGTAAATTAAAAAGAAAATGTAACATACTTTAAAAATAGTTGGAATTGATTCAGTTGCCGATTTAGAACAGACTACTTTCAGGTCTTGCGTTTATTATGTCACACCTTGTATACATAACACACCTACCCCGAAATACTTTGTTGTTGGCCGCAGGGCATTGACAGCTTTACCGGACAAAAACGTATTACCGCTGTTACGAATTAAAGTAAAGGGTTAAATGTGTATACACAATTTCGGGTCTATGCTGTTGACTGGTGAAGATTTTCTTCGTCTAAACAATCCTGGGTGTAAAAATGTATAGTCATCAGAACTGAACCATCATGTCAAATTTCAACTCCGTAGGATAAGAGAAAGTGGTTCTAAGTCATCTTGCAAGATTTGACTTAAACCAACAAACATTGCAAGCTAAATAAAAACTTGTAATAAAAAAAAACAATTATTACTATGAATTATTACCAAGCAGCTCCGGCCCTGGGGTAGAACGAGAGGAGCGGTCGCTCTAGGCGCCAGGTGGCAGGGCGCGCGAAAAACATGGAAATATTTTGAAAAAAATATTTTGATGCCTTTTGATTAAATTCAATAAAAGTTGAATTGATGTTTGAATTATAAGCTGATTTTTGAAAACATGGGATGTATTATTACATACAACCGAAGTACAATAAACGTGAAGTGAAAGTGTCAAACAAAGGACGCTGAAAGATAATCTGGCTCTACCCTGATCATGGGCTAGGGCCAGCGCTGTTTACAAACACATTAATAGACACAAACATCCAGACCGCAAAAAAAATATTTGTGGTTGTTATAAATATTTGTCCCATGTCACACAGGAAGTTCCGAGTGGGCGAGATGATTTATGTAGATTGTAGACTAAAAAGTACTTAACTACTTATGAATAGACAAGAAAGAAAAGGCTAGTGTATTACTTAAGGCTCTACCACTCGTTCGGAATGTAATTGCTGGGGAGAAAGGCATAAGTAAGGAATGTCGTAAGGTACCCACCCAAAATGCTGGGGTCATTTCCTATTTGTATGTACTTGTATAGACCAGAAGGTCATCAGAGAATCTATACTAATATTATAAAGAGGAAGGATTTGTATTTTTGTGTTTGTAACGAATAATCGGAAAAACAACTGGACCTTATCCAGAAGTAATATAGGCTATATAACATAGACCCAGTAGGTGGCGCTGTTGTCGAGCGGATACGAAGTCGCGGGAAACTGTTGTCATTTATACACTAAAAAGCTACTAGCTTGTCGGTCCTTGGTAGTTTAATGTTGTACAAAATATTTTATTTTTTATGTCCTGGCCGTAGTAATTATATTCTCTTTGGCCCTGACTATATAGAGCATTTGTAGATACAGAATTATTCCATATTAGTTTTTTTCCATTAAATTATAACAATGAAACTTAATAATATACTGCCATCTATAGATTTTTAGATAAACTATTTCCTTTACATTTCACATTAGTCTTTGAAGTTCATTAATTTTTCACCAACAGAGGTCATATTACAAAACTAGTGCAGTTATCGAAATCAAACATAGATGTCGCTGCATCCTCGCGACGCAGAATTAAATCCGCTTTCCTCACAAGATTGGGAATACAAAGCCATCTGCTTTGAAGTTGGGATTTAGAAAGAATGTAACTACATCAATAGCTTTTGTTTATTGCTCTTTTTGTTGATACCAAACATTCGATAGAATGGCTGTTAGAGCGAGTAGCGATCACGACGTCTTGAGTTCGAATCTTAGATCGGTTAGTGTAATTTTTCGACGGAAAACCTGGCTCGCCCCCTATTACATTGGGAGCTAACAATACTACAGTACACCTTTCCCATCCCCGCTTGGGGATGGTAGGCCTATTTTGTTTTTGCATTAGAATTTGAACCTAGGTATGTGTCTCTTTAAACAGTCATGGTTTCCCTAGTCTTGATGCATGGTAACATGAGTCCAACACGTAGAGGCTCCTAATGAGGAGTAGATGTTATGCAAGTCACCATCTGAGATCGTTTGATGAAAATAATGAAATAAACAGCGAACTGACCCCAGCAGGTGCAAGGCCTATTGTAAATTATGGAAAGAGAACGAGGGCTATAGGAATGTTGTTCAGAATGATAGATAGAAATTGTTTTAATGCCACAGTGATATCTTATTATCTCTGGTCTATTATTATTTTTATGTAGGCAGAGATCTGTAAGGAAAGAACCTGTTCAAACTCTATACTCACCATCCAATCAAAGTCCGCGGCCACAATTGGAACTAACGCTGCCATCAAGTGAAATGTCACTGCATGACAGTAGCAGAGTTGCCATTAGCTATGAAATTTACCAAAGTTCTCTTTTTTAATTAGTAACCCTGCGGACCCACCTGCTAAAATATTTCCCTGGGAGTAGGAAAATTTTACTATATGATGAGCGATGAACTTATGTTGGTTAGCGATGGATCGAACTAATTTGAAATAAGATCACATGCTCCTATTATTCAGTCCGTTTTTGGACTATCACCTTTACACACACACCGTCGCGCCTATATTCCCCAAGCGGGAGTGGCAGAGGTGTACTGAGTACACGTTTCACCGAAGATGTTAGGTTCCATGTAATACGTGGCGAGCCTATTGCCATATACCGGGCACAATTTCATACTCCGGACTCGTACTAGGAAGTTTTCGTTAGAAAAATTACACTTGTCCGACCTAAGATTGGAACCACAACGAGGCAGTCCTTTAATTTAGTACCAATAATATTTGATATTTATCCCTATAATTTATCACTACCTATATCATCACGCTAGATCGCTTGTAGAGTAAGTAGAGAGTACAGAGTTACAACAATTCTTTACAGACCTCTCTGGCTTCTACTCTCATAGTTCGTCGCATACGCGTTGCCGGGTAAGGAAACTTTTAACTTGCCGTTCAGATAAGACACGGTCTATTACCCCAACCCCTACCCCTATAAAACTTTCAAAATACTTTCTAAAAGCAATAATAACTCCAGTGCAAGCTACTTTACCGCCCTCTGGCTACAAGGCCAATTATAAACGCAAATTAGTCATTAGGGCGTCCTCACACTGCAACGGCCGCGCCGGAATACCCCGCGGCAGACATCCTCAAATCGACGCGGGGAGGGAATCCGTACCCTTCCTTAATATATAGATATAAGTAAAACAGTTGTTTCTGTAGAGTTGTCCCCAGACTTCCAAAACTCATTTCCAAGAATCTTTTATACATTAGTTCCCGCCAAAAAAGTTTTAAAGTATAGTTGTAGCTAGAAAAATATTTTTATGGAGTAACAGTCTTCTAGAAGTAGTATTTTTTAACAACCAAGCTTTATTCTTCTTTAAGTTATGGCTTCACACACATTATAAGTGTATTTTGCCAGTGTCCAGTGAGATATATAATTATGTTTGTTTAAATTAATTCGACTCCCCGATGAATTTGATGACAACGATGATAATGAAATTAATGAAGTACCCCACCCTGGATAGAAAAGCGGTGGATACTTTACATACCAATTGCAACGGCCGTTTTGAGGAAAGTCGAAAAGGCACGTTTTATCACTTTGTTACAATTACCTTCACTCATGCACATATAAGAACACATAATGGTTAATATTCCACCAACATTACACATTATTAGTCGAAATAACACAAGTTTTGGAAATTAAAACAAATTGACGACATCACTCTTCGACTTCCCGCCAAAACTCCCAACCAAACTTTGTAACAAACAAGTATTTGTTAAAAAAAACAAGCTTGAAGTCAAAAAAATTACAAAATTTTATCGATAATAATTTAACTTGTATCATAATTTTCTACATATCATTATATTAATACGTGAAGGAATAACTTTGTACCCTTTTTTACGAAAATTGCCCGGACGGAGGAGTATGAAATTTCCCACCTTATAGTTTATATAGAGAAGGAGTGCCGAATGTTAATATTTTTATAAAATTATGCATAAAAAATTCATTATATCAATAAAAAAAATATTACACACACTACAATGTATTTGACACAAACACGCATATATACTCTTTTGTTTATTGTTAAAAAGTCTGCGGTCAAATTGAGAACAGATTTATATTGTTTGTCTTTAATATAATTTGTCTATAGTCTTACTGAATGTCAAACATAACCAGCAAACGATGAAGGAGTAGCAGGAGTAGGCCGTTTTTGCCGTAATGGCGACAAGAAGCCAATTTTTATATATAAAATACACTGTTAAAGTGTGCGGTCAATAATTAAAATAAGAAGAAGATGAAGGAGTAGGTCGAATTTCGACCAATAGGCGACCACTAGTTATCATAAAAAGATGACTATTCGTAATAGTATGAAAAATGGCTACTTAATCCAAATATACCTATCTGGCTTACCGTGAGACAGTTTTATACTAGTACGGAAGCCAGTACGATTCGTGATCAAACAACCATGTAAGTAATTATACTGCTACACTTTATTGTATTAATTCATAGGTTAAGGTTGTAATTTTTTTTTGCCAATAAAGTTTATTATTTATTATTATTATACCCAGTAATGCCATCTGGCAACAACGCACCTTCTCTCCTTGTGCATGTTCATTATATTATATACTTCTTGGAAGTCTGGGAAGCCTGTTTTGTATCCTAGCGGAATGTGCAGAGGTAGCTGTACTGGTGGTAGGAACACAAATAAAAAAAACGAAACATTAAACACCGTCACGCCTATATTCCTCTAGTAGGAATAGGCAGGTAAACTTTTTATTTTATGAATTATAGATATAATAAGCAGTGACAGCCTAGTAGTTCGACCGTAGGACTGCAAAGTCAGAGGTCTCGGGTTCTAAACCAGGCACGCACCTCTGTCTTTTCGAAAGCATGTGCGTATTAAAAATGAACTATCACTTGCTTTAACGGTGAAGGAAAACATCATGAGTAAACCTGCATGTCTGAGAGTTTCTCGAAGGTATGTGTTCATCCAAATCCGAACTGGGCCTACTAGATTTACAGAAGGCTTGGTTCAAACTTTAAGTAGTCGCGGATTCGATGTCGCAAGGGACTGCAATTTGCTTGGAGGTACCAAGCTGCTCGCAGATCCTAGCGAACAAGATTTCCAGTGTGGAGCCGAGGCATAAGTCTCGGGCACAATCTGCACGCAATTTTATTCGCATTCATTCAATTCTCATTGCGTGTGCTCCACGTAGCACGTCAGCATTTGACTATACTAGTGAGCACCAAAACCTTGAGGATCAGCAGCCGCAAAAACACACAGACACTCGCACAAAACATACGAAATAATATAATATCAGCCTATACTGCCCACTGCTGGGCAAAGGCGTTCTCTCACAAATCGCAGTGAAAGAGATTAGGTCTTACTCCACCACGCGGACCCAGTGCGGATTGATGGAGGCAGGTTTGTGGCCACCTGCTGTTGAGACTTATCAAGACGCCTTTAAGGCTTCCAACTCGGCTTAAAGACTACCACATTAAGTGTTTGCCGAGACCAACGGCTTAACGTGCCTTCCGAAGCACGGAGACGCTCGGATATGAAAATGCCACAAACGGTCACCCATCTCGGGCCGACCGAGTCGAACGCTGCTTAACCTTGGTAATCGGTAAGAACACCGCGGTCGCACAGCGCTACGAGCGGCTCGAAACAAATAATAAAAATACCTAACTAATTTTAAATCCCACGTAAGTCGTTAAATAAAAAAAGGTACTCACGGAACTCCGAGACCGCAAGAGTCTCGGGGAATCAGTCTTGGTGTTGCTCAAGTCTTGCAGGGTCGGTCTTGGTCTTAGAAAAATTCAAGATCGAGAAGACCCTGCAAGATTTAAACAAGACCAAGACTGATTTTGGGCTCCTCACCTCATAGGGATTTAACTACATAGGTATATGCATGTTCAAACCATTTTACAAATTGTTATTTTTTTTCAATCTGATCTCGGTATGCACATTGGCCGTCGATTAACATGGAGGAATCACATGAAAGCTAAAAGAGAAGAACTCAATATGAATACAAAACCTTGCTCTGGCTCTATCCAAAAAATATCATTATCGCCTAGCTAAGCCACTAAACGAACTAGCAGCGGAACTTATTTCCTAAAACTACCCAAAATGGCACGACATACTAAAGCTACAGGAAACACAGCCAGCCAACAACCCTTTCGCTTATAGTTCTGGGACTGATCGCGAAAATTAAATCATATATATAAGCAGATTAAAAGTTCCAATACGTTCTTTTCTCGTTCAGTAAGTTTTACGATCTAGTTCTGTTGTGATGCATTGACGGCCGAGATATGACAGTAACGATTCGAATGTATGTAAAAGTATTTTTAAAAAGTAAGGTAATTGGTTGGACTAAGTCTCACTTTCAACTCAATCGGAATTTCTTTTCATTTAATAAGTTTACGCAACTCTGTCTTTTCAAAAGCAAGGGCGTATTAAAAATTTACTATCACTTGCTTTAACGGTGAAGGAAAACATCGTGAGGAAACCTGCATGCCTAAGAGTTTCTCGAAGGTGTGTGAAGTTCGCCAACCCGCACTGGGCCAGCGTGGTGGACTATGGCCTAAACCCTCTCAGTTTTAGAAGGGGCCCGTGCTCAACGGTGCGGCAGTTTCTTAACAACGCTAATATGAGGTCTAAACAATGGCTATCAATGCTTTTTTCACCCGTACAAACCGACCAAAACAAATATTTGTGGGTAACAAGGGTTTGTCCCGTGCGGGCATCGAACTCGCGACTATTAGACACAGTGGGCAGAGCGGCTTAAACTTTTAACTACTGGATCAAGCCGTCGTCGGTCAACTTAACATGGAAGTGAATCATTCACTGCTTTATTGCCTGTTATAACCATGACTAACAAAAATAAACAAGTGTTACTTAATAGCCAAGTAACTTTTAATAATACAATTGTCTTTTTCGATCTATTTATAACATCATTACGCTAGATTCGTTGCGAGGTAGGTACAGAATACAGAGTTCCAGCAGGTGCCTCCGGTTACGGAGACTCTCAACTTGACCTAGATAGACACGGTTCTTTTTGGTCATGGTAAGATAGTCAGGTCTTCTCTATTCTTTTAAACATAAAAATTATGCGTATGTCGATCGTAGGTTTGTTTACAAACATGGAAGTCGCAAAAAATCCAAACCAAAATATTTGGCACACGAAGATTAGTCCCGTCAATCAATCAGCCTATCGTAGTCCACTGCTGGACATAGGCCTCTCCTAACACGCGCCATTGCACACGGTCCTCCGCCTTCCGCATCCGTGTCGCAGCGACCTATTTGAGGTCGTCGGTCCATCTAGCTGGGGGCCGTCCTACCTTACGCTTACTAAGTCGCGGTCTCCACTCTAGGACACGCTTGCTCCATCGGCCGTCTGTCCTTCTGCAGATGTGACCAGCCCATTGCCACTTTAGCTTACTGAGTCTGCGAGCGTCATTAGTCCCGTGCGGGGTTCGAATCCGCGACTACACGAGCCAGCGAGTAGAACAGCGTACCTACGCTGTAACCACTATACCTACCAAGGATCGTCAAATTATGACACCTATATCCATTCCTTCAAGAGAACAATGAAAAGATATATAACTTAATTTCACGAATGACTGCCTCGTTGGTCTAGTGGCAAGCGAATCGCTTTGTGATCACGGGGTCCTGGGTTCAAAAGTGTAGTTTCTCTAACGAAAACTTCCCAGTACGAGTCCGGAGTCTGGAATTGTGCCCGGTATATGGCGATAGGCTTGCTCCCTATTACATGGGACCTAACATCGTTGGCGAAACGTGGGTGTAGTCAGTACACCTCTGCCACCCCCGCTTAGAGAATAAAGGCGTGACGGTGTGTGTGTTCACGAATAAATTACCTCGCCCATTTACACTTAACAATCCCAAACCCAACTAATTGCCAAAAGCGCAATTTTATATCTATAAACCACAAAATGGCCGAAATAAAACAACTAACTACCAAAACGGCACATAAGACTTGAACCATTATAAACCACAGTTCACCAAATTTAACAAAAACACGAGAACAGTTTCAACGATTTAAGAGCTAAGCGTATACCCTTAATTGCGTTACTCTCGTTTTGTACACTCACTTACGATCGATTATTTCGTTGAACAATAATATTATTACCTGAACCAACATCTTTACCTCGACGGTTTACGGGCGATTATTCAACGAAATAAACTCGCGTTTATCCTTGTATTTCTTGTTGGAAAGGGATAGATAAATGTTTCTCAGTTGCGTGCGTTAAGGGGTGGTACACTAGGGATGTTACGCCCCTAATTCTAAGGGTAGTTTCTGTCAGTTGTAGATGTTGGGTTGGAAGGGACTGCACGCTACACCCCTGAGTGTTGCCGATAGTGTTAGCATAATTTAGTTTGGAGTAAAAGACGTGAAACTTTCGTGTTGTGATTGTTATGTTGATTGTACTGTGAGAGTGGTTGGAACGGAAAGCTGATATTTGACAGGTAAAATACCTACCTATATTATAAAAATATTTAGGGGTATATTTTTGAGGTGGTAACCCCCTATCACAGATTCAGAAGCGTTTAGGTCAGACAGGCTACGATAAAAACTAAAACTCAAACTCAAATCGTTTATTTTGCATAAACCCTGCGGGGGTGTTTACAAAGTGTCATATTTACATTTTTTTTTAACTTACTAATCTACCACCGGATCGGATCGCGGCCTCCACTGAGAAGATCCGGCGACAAACTCAGTGAGCTTGTCTTCTTTGTCTAATTCTTCATTCATTTCTTTTCCATCATTTTCTGTATAGGTACATACATTTTAATATTATACAAAATCATTAATGCGATGCAGCTCCAGTGTGATGCCTTACGACTGAGATATAAGACTATTTTTAAATATATGTTATAATGAAAAGCTAGAGGATTCTGGGTGGACCAGTCTCCACTAGCAGCACCCGTTCAAGAGTACGACTACTTGAGCAGCCATTACCTCCCTCGACCATATCAGAGGGAAGGAAGTGACCCGCACCAAATAGCCACCGCAAGCATAGACTTTTTAGTGAGCATGACCAGTCCCCCCTAAAAATGCCCTAGTGCTTCGGAGAGCACACTAAGTAGTGTTGTAAAAATGAGCGTTGAAGTCGAGCGTTTAGCGCTAAGTCGACGCTAACGAGCGTTAAAACACTTAGAAGACGCGAGCATTTTAAGCGCCGACTCGAGCGTTTTTACAACATTAACACTAAGCCGTTAGTTCCGGCTGATGCCTAATGTGGTAATCATTAAGCCAACTTGTAAGCATTATGGGCGGCTTGATATTTTTCCAAAAGCAGGCGCCCGTAAACCTGTCTCCATTATTTTTTAAAGGGCCCGCGTAGAGTGTTTAAGTTAGTAACTTATGTACTAACTTAAATACTTTATGCGGACCCTTTGGATTATTTTAGGCGTGGAAGAGATTTAGACTAATTTTAGACTAATCAAAATCGAGGTGCGATAGAATTTAGTCAAACTAATACTAAGAAAGAAAGAGAAAGAAAGAAGGAATAAACTTTATTTGGACAAAGCGCATTAAGACACAGTGCCATGCAACACTAAAGGAAACAACATACGATAATAACATATAATAATAATAATAATAGCCCTGTTAAGAAACTGTCCCACTGTTGGGCACGGGCCTCCTCTCAAACTGAGAGGGTTTAGGCCATAGTCCACCACGCTGACCCAGTGCGGGTTGGCGAACTTCACACACCTTTGAGAAGCTCTTAGGCATGCAGGTTTCCTCACGATGTTTTCCTTCACCGTTAAAGCAAGTGATAATTAATTTTTAATACGCACATGCTTTCGAAAAGACAGAGGTGCGTGCTTGGGTTTGAACCCGAGACCTTTGACTTTGCAGTCCAACGGTCTAACCACTAGGCTATCACTGCTAGCATAGACTTTTACATAAAAAAATAAACAATATTTGTTGAAGGTTCTGTCTTAAGGCTAATCGAGATAGGCAGCCAACAGGGCTAACACGGACGACAAGACTTGTCACGCAAGACAAAACTGTCGGCCCTTGTATTTATTTATTCATTATCATAAGAGTTACAATTATATTAACAACGATTTCTGCACTAAGCTCGTGGCTTGTATCGCAGGAACTAGGGTTCCTTAATGTACTTTCATCACGGTTCATGAGAGAAGTACTCAAGTTACTAACTTAAATACTATACGCGGACCCTTTGGATTATTTTAGGCGTGGAAGATATTTTTAACCTGAATTTTAGACTAATCTTTCCATCTTTCTATTCATTTTTTGTTTTAAAAAGAACGTAGTCCCACACTTGGATTTATTCCTGTGTCGTAGCTGCGTTCACAAAAGTGCAAAATTCACATACACAAATACCCAGACCGGAAAAAATAACTCTGGATCACACAAAGATTTGTCCCGTGCGGGAATCGAAGCCGCGACTATTAGACGCAGTGGTGCGCGCAGTGTAAATCTAGGTGCGAGAGAATTTAATCAACAACTAATACAAGGGTTTCTTAATGAAGAGAAGGTCTTTGCGTAACAGTGGTACGTAATAGGTAGATATTTTGTAATTAATCTGATCTCTATAAGAAGTTTTTAGTTTTTGTCATTCATATTTTTGTAATCAATAATATGTTAGCTATTTAAATGGGAGTTAAAGTTGCTCTAATTTATTTACTACTTGCGATTCGCCCCGGCTTCGCACGTATGTGTTTACACATAAACCTTTTACGTGAATCTCTCCGTCTATTGGTGAAAACCGTATGAAAATCCGTTCAGTAGTTCGAGTTTATCGCGTTCAGACAGACAGACAGACGCGGCGGGGGGACTTGTTTTATAATATAGCTGGATGTTTCTCAGTTGCGTGATCTAAGGGGTGGTACGTTATGGATGGTACGCCCCTAATTTCTTTATAAGGTGTATCGTAAATAACGCTAGACCTCAGACACCCCGATTAGATAATTACTTCACAAATTCAATACAAAAATCAAATTTCCAAATTCAAAGGTTTTTTTACCCTATTTCAAGCACTTTTATACCCCAATTAACCATGAAACTTGTACGTGTATGTGTGCTTTTTGAGAATAACGTTTTAGGAATGCATTTAAAATCTCTTTATTGCTATGAATAAAGAATAAATCTAGTTTTTTATAGCGCACTGAAGGAGAAATTAGGATACGTTAAAAATTGTCGGAATAAATTCAGGTACCGATTTAGAACAAATTACTTTCAGGACTTGCGTTTATGGTGTTAAACCTTGTATAGTGATTGTAGACCAGCCTTGACAAATTCAAAATCACTGGTGGGCCAGAAGGATGAAGACCGTAGACTAGGTGGGCCGCAAAACCTAATCTTAAAGAAGACAAACTACTGAAAATCTTAACGCAAAAAGTATAGGACAAGAATAATTTCGACTGAGACTACCTCGTTGGTCTGGTGGCAAAGCACATCGCTTTGTGATCACGAGATCCTGGGATCAAATCCTAGGTTGGACAAATGTAGTTTTTCTAACGAAAAATTCTCAATACGAGTCCGGGGTCTGGAATTGTGTCCGGTATATGGCAGTAGGCTCGCCCCTATTTCATGGGACCCCGTCGGCGAAACGTGGGTGTACTCAGTACACCTCTGCCACCCCTGCTTGGGGAATATAGGCGTGACGGTGAAAGATAATTTATTAAATTTTTAAAACGGTTTTAACACGCTCGCGGGCCGCATTATCTGGGTGTTTTCAAAATTGGTTCGGGCCGTTGGAAAATGCTCTGTGGGCCGCATGCGGGCCGCGGGCCACAAGCTTGATATACCTTTTGTTCCACTGTTCAGCAAAGGTCTTCGTGCACAAACCAAGTTGAGAAATAATACACCATACTCCATCACGCTGTACCGGTGCAAATAGAGGAGATAAAGCCTTCTTTAAACCAATTTGTGACAATCTATCTATATTATCACGCCAGATCCCTTGCGGGGTAGGCAGAGAGTACAGAGTTCCAACAGGTTCTTTCCTTGCGTACCTCTCTGGCTTCCTCCACTCTCATAATTCGCCTCATACACGCTCGCCAGTTTCGGAGACTCTTGACTTGTCCTTCAGATAAGACTCGGTCTCTTTGCTCGTGGTAAGATATCGCATTGTATATCTGTTTTGTCATTCTTTCTTCCGACATTCTTTCTATATGCCCAAACTAACGGAGCTTACCCTCTCTCATCTTTACACCGATACTATCTTTTATACCTACTCGCTTTCTTACTACGCTGTTGTGACAAGTTTTTGAAAGGCGGATATAATGACGACTCTTCAAATTGGGACCAGAATGATAAAACTATGTGAATAAATATGCTTTAAAGCTACCTATTTAACTGTTTACTTTAGCCTCTGCCTCTAACCCATGCCCCTTAAGAACAAAACACCCATTTAAAATGCTATAAATTTTTAAAATAGCGATTTGTCACACAATATACGATGTATATCGCTAATTACTTTATTAATTAACGCAAGCGACACTTTTTGAATAAATTAGCCATTGTCACACGAAGTGTGTGATGTGGACAATGTGTTGTGACACTAATACAGGTTCCAGGGGGATTTGCAAGTGTTTAATAGATAATTAATTGAGTTGACCAAAGACTAGAACCATACCGCCATATTACCATAGATAAAATCTATTATCTATTAAAATCTTGTTTTTTAAAACATATATTTTAAATTATAATATATAATTATTGTTATAAATATCTCTGTCCCCACCTAAAGATTACCTGGAAGAAATCGTTTTATGCAGGCCGTTTTACTGTACCGATAAATACTATTGTGTTATTTGGCGGGAAGTCGAAGAGTGCTGTCGTCAATTTGTTATAATTTCCAAAACTTGTGTTTTTTCGCGCGAGGCGCTCGTAGCGCTGTGCGACCGCGGTGTTCTTACCGATTACCAAGGTTAAGCAGCGTTCGACTCAGTCGGCCTGAGACGGGTGACCGTTTGTGGCATTTTCATATTCGAGCGTCTCCGTGCTTCGGAAGGCACGTTAAGCCGTTGGTCCCGGTTACCACTTAATGTGGTAGTCGTTAAGCCGAGTTGGAAGCCTTAAAGGCGGCTTGATAAGTTCCAACAGCAGGTGGCCACAAACCTGCCTCCACCAATCCGCACTGGGTCCGCGTGGTGGAGTATGACCTAATCTCTCTCACCTCGATTTGTGAGAGAAGGCCTTTGCCCAGCAGTGGGCAGTATAGGCTGATATGATGATGATGTGTTTTTTCGAATAATAATGTGTAATGTAGGTGGAATATTAACCATTATGTATTCTTATATGTGCACGAGTGAAGGTAATTGTAACAAAGTGATTAAACGTGCCTTTTAGACTTCCCTCAAAACGGCCGTTGCAATTGGTATGTAAAGTATACACCGCTTTACTATCCAGGGTGAGGTACTTCATTAATTTAAGCCATAACTTGAAGAAGGCATAACTTAGGTAAACCAACATAACAACAAAACTTAAATATGTATGTATGTCAGATTTCGCTGAATCGGATGCCCGCAAATGTTTGAAAAATGGGTCACAAAATGAATCGTCTTATATCTCATTCGTAAGGCATCACACTGGAGCTGGATCGCATTAATGATTTTGTATAATATAAGAATGTATGTACCTATACAAAAAATGATGAATAAAAGAATGGAGAATTAGACAAAAAAGACAAGCCCGCTGCGTTTCTCGCTGGATCTTCTCAGTGGAGGCCGCTTTCTGATCTGGTGGTAGATTAGTAAGTTAAAAAAAAAATGTAAATATGACACTTTGTAAACACCCCCTCAGGGTTTAAGCAAAATTATCGATTTGAGTTTGTGTTTGAACCGAAAAAACAGAGTGAGTGAGAGAGAGAGAGACAGTCCAAGTTTAACAAAAGCTTGTAAAAATACGCAAAGTACAACAGTAAACTGTCAAATTGTGTCAAACCCACGACATACTTAATTCTTAGAATGGGGCTACGGTTTACGAAATGGAGATAAAAAAGAAAGTTAATGATGTTAAAGGATTACAGTTTGCCTCATTTTAATTTATAAATGAGTAGTTAGTGCGCGGCGAAGCTATAAAGTTTAATTAGAAAGTATAATTTTAATAACCCCTTAAATGAGATGCGTTTTGAACATGTTAATGCGGCTGCTTATAACACCGACGCATAACAATCTCGCATTTTTGTCGTCAGTGTTTTTTTGTTTACCAGTTGATGATATAGAAAAAGCGTCTTTTTTAATGAAAGCTAAGTTGTAGTGACAGTACTATTATTGTTATAATTAGCTAAATTTTATATAGCTTAATTACAAGCTGCTGGTTCTTTTTATATCATACAAGTATATGGTATAAAATATAAAAATTACATTTGCCTCAAGTTCTGTAGTTTTTTTACAATTCTGTAACTCCAACCTACTGACTCATTGGTCTGATACGTAACTGCGTTTCTGGCCCGATTAGATAATTAGTAACTGCGAATATAGTACGAACTTATCAATTTATCAAAGTATTAAATCAAGAGACGAACTATGAGAGTGGCGGAAGCCAATGATGTATGTAAGGAATGAACCTGTTGGAACTCTGTACTCTTTGCCTACTGGTCTGGATCTGGCGTGATGATATAGATAGAAATCAACATGTTATATACACGAAACTGTTTGTGAACGATTATATTCACTAAAAGACGTTTTGTACAATTCCAAACAAAAAAAATTAACACCCGTTACTTAACGGTGTAAAAGTCGGCCAAGTTAACACTCGACCGCGATTAGCATCCAAAGGGTTAGGTACGTTTTAGTGCACAGTAAAGTTTTACGGCGCGATGTTATCGGCAAGTGGCCATCTGCTCGGCTACATGCTGATTCGGTAGATAAACTGTTGTAACATAACAAGTTACACATCGGTGTTAGATAGCCATGTAGAAAGAATGTCGCGAGAAATAATGACAAACACATATACCTACAAAGCAAAAGAGGTACCGAGGAAGACTTAAACTATCTTACCATGACCAAATAGGCCGTGTCTTATCTGAAGGGCAAGTCAAGAGTCTCCGTAACCGGCGAGCGTGAGACGAACAATGTGAGTGGAGGAAGTCAGAGGTCTGTAAGGATATATGCTTGTTGGAACTCTGTAATCGCTGCCTATCTCGCAAGGGATTGTGATGATATAGACACTTCGATATTTTGGCGGTTCATTGTCAGTCTTTAATTACGTAAATACTTCACGCAGGCTACGTAAATACAATTTATTTATTTATTTACAAAAGTGTAAAAGAAAAGATATTTAGTTAGGAGATTTACACAACCTACGATGTATAAAGGCGAAGTTAACTGACATTGAGTATCTTCTTCAGCTTTGACAGATAAATACTGTCAAAATCTTTTCTCAAGAAACGACGAAATATTTTGCGCGCCACGGTAGTCACAGATGAAGGAATATTGATGAAATGAAACTATTTTTCGGATTGAATAGCGATTTATGTTTGATTTTGAAGTTCCCGACGTTAATTAAGAAGTTGTAGGGCACAACTATACCTTTTGGACGTCTAACACCTCAGGCCTTCAAGTTACCATGGATCTTAAAATTCAGAAATAAACCGCGATAAAATGCGAAAATCGTTATATTTCATGTAATATTCGCGTAAATATAAGAATGAATTCTTTCTTAAGAATGAAACCTTCTCTTAAGAGAAGCAATATTGTGTCCGAAGAGCGATTTTTGGTGACAATGTTAGGTCCTATGTAATATTCGCTCTTTGTCATTATACCGGGCACAATGACAGACTCCGGACATCAGTCCGGAGTCTGTCATTGTGTTTTTTAAAATCCAGTTGATACTGGATTTTTTAAAATAATACTAATAATGCTTATTTGCTGCAAAAAAAAATACAGACGTACAATTTTAAACTAAATATAGAATACAGTACTTAACTAGGAAAATAACAAAAGGTAAGTCTTTAATACTTAATTAAAAATTAACTTAATAAGGGGCAAGTATTCTTAAGTAAAAAAATATGAATTTTTGTATTAAAACATTACTTTTTGTCCGACCTAGGTTTCAACCCCAGGACTTCGTAATCGCTAAGCACATATTTACCACTGGGCAAACGAGGCAGTCAAATAAATAATAATAATAATTGATTATTGTAACGTTTAATAAATCAGTCTATACCGGGGTTCCCAAAGTTGACGCACCTCTTGGAGTTCATAAAAAAGGGGCATAACTATATGAATAAACGTCTGTTCAAACAAACAAATAAAAACATTTAGTTTTAATGGAACATTTTAATACTTAAATACAAGGAGTGCTATTTTGTTATGAGAAGAATGCATTTTTTTTGTTTGTGATTATAGTTTTAGCAGTAACTTCAATTTTAGTTACTATTCATCGCAATGGGTTGGATACGTCCAATTAATTGGGTCTCTATATCATCACGCCAGATCCCTTGCGGGGTGAGCAGAGAGTACAGAGCTCCAACAGGTTCTTTCCATACACACCTCTGTGGCTTCCTCCACTCTCATAGTTCGTCTTATACACGCTCGCCGGTTAGGGAGGCTCTGGACCGACATATAACAATACATAATGGTTAATATGCCACCAACATTACATATTATTATTCGAAATAACACAAGGTTTGAAAATTAAAACAAATTGACGACATCACTCTTTGATTTCCCGCCAAAAACTCTACTATTAATTCTTCTTTAAGTTATGGCTTCACACTAATTTTAAGTTGCCAGTGTCCAGTGATAAAATATGTAACGTTTTGAGGGAAATCGAATAGGCATGTTTTATCACTTTGTTACAATTACCTTCACTCATGCACATATAAAAATACATAACGGTTAATATTCCAGCAACATTATACATTATTATTCAAAATAACACAAGTTTTGCCTTCCTCCCAAAACCCCCTTTTTACTATTAATTTATTTGTAAGGTAATCTTCATTTTTATAAAATAACCTCAAGTATACTCTCCCACGCACAACCATGACTGTTATGACAATAGATAAATAATATTTTACGTAAACTTTCAATTAAAACATAAAAAGCGGGCGTTATAAAAAGTAAATCGATTAAAATAGTATCGATTACAATCGATTACGCATCGATGCGTCGGACACACCCGGCGGTGATCGATTTTATCTTCAAATATTTGGTTACAGGAATTCGTGGTTTGAAGGATATCGATAAAATCGGTTGTGACCACGGAAATCATGATAATAAAACACTAGATGTGAATTAGCGCACGATTTTATTTGAAAACACTGTTGCCGCTTTGCCATACATGCACAGTTTAAAAAAAATAGACACTGACTCGCAAATATTAACATTATTGCTGTAAAAAAAATTATCCGAAAACTTTAATTGTCTCACTAGTTTCTGCCCAGGCCTTTGTCCGCGTTCACAGGAATCTAAAATTTTTCTGGGAAAGTATCCCATGTTAATCCAGGTAATAAGATATCAGATACATTCAAACATACAAACTTTCACATTTATTATAATATTAGTACACCGTCACGCCTATAGTCCCAAGAGGGGGTGGCAGAGGTGTACTGAGTACACCCACGTTTCGCCGACGATGTTAGGTCCTATGTAATAGGGGGCGAGCCTATTGCCATATACCGGGCACAATTCCAGACTCCGGACTCATACTGGGAATTTTTCGTTAGAAAAACTACATTTGTCCGACATTGGATTTGAACCCAGGACCTTGTGATCACAAAGCGATGCGCTTTGCCACCAGACCAACGAGGCAGTCTATACTAATAATATTAGTAGGATTTGTAATAGTAGGATATGTACACTAGTAACAAGTTTTGGAAGACTTTTATACTAACTTTAGCCACCGTATCATAATACATAGGGCCGCGCAGTCCTGAAACATTTTGTGATAATATTCTCACACTAGTTTCTGCTCGCGACTTCGTCCGCGTTGACTTCAGACAGGAGCCTGAGGAGGAGGGCATTTTTCGGGATAAAAAGCATCTATCTATATCATCACGCCAGCTCCCTCGCGGGGTAGGCAGAGAGTACAGAGTTCCAGCAGGTTCTTTCCTTACATACCTCTCTGGCTTCCTCCACTCTCATAGTTCGACTCATACACACTCGCTGGTTACGGAGACTCTTGACTTGCCCTTCAGATAAGACACGGTCTATTTGGTCATGGTAAGATAGTCTAGGTCTTCCCCGGTACCTACATCCTTCCACTTTCGCATTGTATATCTGTTTTGTCATTCTTTCTTCTGGCATTTTTTCTATATGCCCGAACCAACGGAGCATAACCTTTCTCATCTTTACACCGATACTATCTTTCATACCTACTCGCTTCCTTACTACGCTGTTGCGAATACGGTTGGTCAGCGTGACTCCGCACATCTTCCGCAGAGATCGCATTTCGACCGCATTTATCCTGCTTTCGTTCTCCTTCTTACATACCCAACTCTCACTGCCATATAACAGCGTTGGGACAAGCACTCTGTTATGCATGGCCAGCTGCGCCTTTTGGCTTAAGTGCCGGCTCCCAAGTACCCTTCCCATCGCACCATTTACTCTAAAAGCATCCAGTGAATAAACTATCTATGTGCCAAATTTCATCCGAATCTGTTCAGCTAATTTTGCGTGATTGAGGAACAAACATCCAAATATCTAAGCATACAAACTTTTTGGTCTTTTAATATATTAGTAGGATGTGTGACCACAAGTTCATGCTGCTATTATTACGAATAATTCTATTATTGTAGCATTTTCGTCTGTTTACTTGGTGAAAGAACGCCCTAAAACAATTTGGCTTTCAGTGTTACGAGTTTGTGGAATTATACTGATGTCATATTTGTACTTGGTATTCCCCAAAGAGCCTTCAGTCAATCCCATAGGCTATTATGACTATTTTCCTATGACCTTCATCACTTATGTTGGTATAATGATATAGAATTATTGGCTGTATCGAAATGTATATCTATTAAACGTAGATATACGAATCGGAGACGTTGTCTCTTACAATAGGTCTCATAATAAAAGCTCAGAGTTGCTTAGCGAGCTATGGAAAGAGCTATGTTTGGCGTTTCTCTACGTGATCGAATTAGTAATGAGGAGATTCGTAGAAGAACCAAGGTCACCGACAAGGATTATTAAGCTGAAATGGCAATGGGCGGGCCACATAGCGCGAAGATGGGACGGGTGTTGGGGCAGAAAGATTCTAGAGTGGAGACTACGTATTGGCAAGCGCAGCGTGGGACGGCCGCCTGCCAGATGGACCGACGATGTTGTGAGGATCGCAGGAAGTCGTTGGATGCAGGTGGCATCGGACCAGCTGGGCTGGAGAGCGATCGGGGAGGCCTATGTTCAGTTGTGGACAAGTATAGTCTGAGATGATGATGATGTTGATTAAACATAGACATCTTTAGGTGTGCCTATGAAGGTCTTCTTCGAAAATGAATCTGGCTTGATGGAGACGATGGATTTGTGCAGTATTTAAGAACTTCAGCAGTTCGTTCACTGAATCAAGTAGTTGTCGGTTGATCCCTGAACGTGGCAAATCTTTGTGTGACTTTATGACCCCTCCGAGTCCAATATAATAACGCTTTCAGGGCGCTGATGGGGTTGCATCGGTATTGCAGTGCCTCGGGCATGTTTGCAGACGCGCGTGTCGACTGATTTAGTACAATTATGCGTAAGCGAGCTACGTCGCTAATCCGCAGAGTTCGGGGCAGCTCCAACAGGATGCTGGAAATGATAGCGCCTATGTTACACACTGTTATACGTTACATGTTTGACTGTAGTCGTGAATATTGAACTTTACATACTAACACTAGCGATAGAAAATTGTCTTTATTAACAACTGGGCCTAGGTGCCTTCAACGAATGAAATTATTATTATCGTAAATATTTGCCTCGGTGTGGGTGTTTGCGTATGTAAATTTCACGTTCTTTTATAGAACTGCTTCGCCTACTTTCTCCAAGCGGGGTGGCAGATGTTCTCCGAGTCGAGATGGTAAAGGTGTAATGTTTATATCTACATTACACCGACGATGTTACGTACCAATGTCTTTTGGCACACGTTAGAAGTACAATAAAGAGTAGTCATTTAGTATAGCTAATTTCAAAAACTCTCTGTACTCTCTACCTGCCGCGCAAGGGATCTGGCGTGATGATATAGATAGATAGAAAATTTTCCAAGTTTCCAGGTAAATATTTCAACAGGTCGGCATGGTTACCCGGCCATAAGGCGGGCCAAAAAGATAGAATTTCAAACCAGTTCGTATTTTTCAACCAACTGCGGAAAGTCTTCCAAAACTAGTAACTGTATTTATAAGGTATCACAATTTATCGGAAAGTATTATTACAATACCGAAGGACCGACGACCGATGGAGCAAACGTGTCCTAGAGTGGAGACCGCGACTTGGTAAGCGTAAGGTAGGACGGCCCCCAGCTAGATGGACCGACGACCTCAAAAAGGTCGCTGGGACAGACTGGATGCGGAAGGCGGAGGACCGTTTGCAATGGCGCGTGTTAGGAGAGGCCTATGTCCAGCAGTGGACTGCGATAGGCTGATTGATTGATTGATTATTACAATAAAAATATGAGTTTGAAAGGTCTGTAAGAAAATAAATAACCTTTTGGAATTCTGTACTTCCTGCCTATGCCGTAAGAGATCAAGCATGATGGATAATCTGAGTCTGTCTATTTCTTTTAAACTGTGTATGTACGGCAAATCAGCGATAGTTTCAAACGAAATCGTGCGCTATTTGTAAACCGTCGTCGTGGTCGACGTCACGTTTTGTTGGATGTCGATCGCGGCAATAATTTTATCATGTATAACATTATTATGATACACTTTCGCCTCACCGAGACAGGCTCTGCCTAGTGTGGAAGGCACCAGTACTTGTAGCTTCTAGACCACTCTACCACCCCTCATCGCGACTGCCCAAGCCAAGGCCGTTCCTGCTTGAGGCACCGTTGAGCTAGTTGCCCCCTTGCTCTACTGGCTCGAGCGTAGTGGTTGTACGCTCGCCCTTTTGTACGGTAAAGCTGTAAAGGCCCCTCGACCAACAGCGTATATCACTCACACACAGACACTTCTACCACCACTAGAGTTTTATTATAACGATTTCTACGCGTACATTACTGTTTCAAAAGTGTGAAATCTTGTTAACTCTGCAAACGCCATTTTTTTCCGTAGAAATGTGAATATAGTTCCACGAGGATTTTTTGGCCCGCAGCCAAAATTGGAACTAACGCTGTCATCACGTGAAATGTCACATGACAGTCGCAGAGTTGCCGTTTGCTATGAAATACACCCAAGTTCTTTTATTAATTAATAACCATCCGGGAGATGCCCTTACATCCCGTCTTTCGGATACAGATACCGCACACAGGATCGGATACCAACCTCGCCGGCGAGGTCAAAGAATACCTTGCCCACCGGCCGATGCAGAGCACCACGGCGAGACACCTAGTATACACCCTCCCCCATAGCGGCTGCCCAAGCCGAGGCCGTTCCCCCTTGAGGCACCCTTGAGCTAGGTGCCCCTTTGCCCTTCTGGCTCGAGCGTAGTGGTTGCACGCTCGCCCTCTTGTCCGGTGAAGCTGTAAAGGCCCCGCGGCCAACAGCGTAGATCATTTACACACACATTCACACAAAAACCACCTGTTGAAATATCCCCTTTGAAGTAGAAATTTTTTATTAAATGGTAACCGTCATTACACACCTACGCCCCTTGTCAATGTCATTCCCGGCCAAAAGATCCTTGAGACACTATAGATATGTGAATACCGTTCCACAAGCACCCACAAGGATCTTTTGGCCCGCGGCCAAAATTGGAACTAATGCTGTCATCGAGACATTACTGCGGACCTACCTGTTGAAATATGTCCTTGGAAGTAGAAAAAAATATTTAATGGTGATGACGGTTTACACACCAACGATTCCGTCAATGTCATCCACTGGTCAAAAGATCCTTGTCAGACTGCATCATATTCTGTTAACACTTTAAATGTCAATTTTGTTGGATATATGAAAATAGTCACACAAAAATTTTATTGACCGCGGCAAAAATCGGAATTATCGTTGTCTTCCAAAGAAATACCACTACATCACTATCGCAGAGTTGCTGTTGGCTATGGAATTTACCCAAGTACTTTTTTTAATTAGTAACCATGCGGACTCCGTAACCTTCGCGTAACCGTCATTACACACCTACGCAGGGGAGTGCCAATGTTATCCACGGGCTAAAAGATCCTGGTGGCAGTATAGATATGTGAATACAGTCCCACAAGCACCCACAAGGATCTTCAAGGAACTAACGCTGTCATTAAATGAAATGTCACATGACATTCGCCGAATCGCCGTTTGCTATGAAAGGACATTGTTCTGCGCCCATACATGGTTTGCCTTAGAACCAACAGCAATAAAAAAATACTTTTATGGTTTCGAATCACCCATAAATTGTCTTAAGGCATTTATTATTAAACGGACAAGCGCAATATTGAACAAAAATTATTAGATTTTAAGGTCATAATTCAGTAGCCATTAATACATGTGAGGTTATATTGTGTGTTGACATTCAGTAAAGATGTCGGCGACTTCGACATAAGTACTTACAATCTATCTATCTATCTTTATCATCACGCCGGATCCTTTGCGGGGTAGGCAGAGAGTACAGATTTCCAACAGGTTCTTTCCTTACATACCTCTCTGGCTTCCTCCACTCTCATAGTTCGTCTCATACACGCTCGCCGGTTACGGAGACTCCTGACTTGTCCTTTAGATAAGTACTTACAATACTTTGGAATATTTGTTTTAGATTGCAAATTGTCCGTTATATACGGCTATTTGCCATTATTTTAATAAAATAAATAATGAATAGAATGGAATGAATGAAATGGCATAGGTCAAATTTTTTGTTGGTTTTGGGGCAATTTTCGACAATGTCCTTTACTCAAGTTCTTTTTTTAATTAGTATCCACGTGGACCCACCTGGTTAAATATCTCCTTGCAAGTAGTAAATATTTAATGAATGGTAACCGTCAGTACACCCTCACACAGGGGAACCTCAATGTTATCCACTGGCCAAAAGATCCTGACTGAAAACTGAGACTGGCAAAAAAAGGGCTATGGAGCGAG
Organism: Phalera bucephala; assembly: GCA_905147815.2. NCBI lineage: Eukaryota > Metazoa > Arthropoda > Insecta > Lepidoptera > Notodontidae > Phalera > Phalera bucephala. The sequence continues at coordinate 17,923,229 of LR990630.1, read as the reverse complement.
CTATGCTCGGCGTCTCTTTGAAGGATAAAATTCGTAACGAGGTAATCCGACAAACAACCAAAGTTACCGACATAGCTCGCAGACTCAGTAAGCTAAAGTGGCAATGGGCTGGTCACATCTGCAGAAGGGCCGACGGCCGATGGAGCAAGCGTGTCCTAGAGTGGAGACCGCAACTTGGTAAGCGTAAGGTCGGCCCCCAGCTAGATGGACCGACGACCTCAAAAAGGTCGCTGGGACAGACTGGATGCGGAAGGCGGAGGACCGTGTGCAATGGCGCGTGTTAGGAGAGGCCTATGTCCAGCAGTGGACTACGATAGGCTGATTGATTGATTGAAAAGATCCTTGTCACTATATGTATATACAAATAGGTAGAAAAAACAAACAAGGTGCAGTGTTAACAGTATTAAAAGCAACATTGTTGCTCCGCCACGTGGCTAATTGAATATTATGTCCTGAGTATAATTGGCGACGTGTGCCATAATTACTGGCACGCGCCCACCCTTGCTGATCTTTAGATAAAATACACCGTCACGCTTATGTCCCAAGGCTTATGTCCCAAGTGGGGGTGGCAGAGGTGTACTATATATTCTCACATTTCGCTGCTGGTGTTAAGTATCAATCCAGCAGTCATACTTGTGAACGGGTGCTGATTGTGGGGACTGGTCCATCTGGAATCCTTCAGACGCTCTTTACAGATATTATTAGATCATATCTCGATCGTAAGGCATCACACTGGAGCTAGATCGTAAACTATTTAATTGTAACCTAAACATTGTATCCACACAATATGATTAAAAAAAAGGAAACAAAGAGAAGTAAATAAAAAATACAAGCCCGCTGAGTTTCTTAGCCGGATCTTCTTAGTGGAGGCCGCGTTCCGATCCGGTGGTAGATTAATTAGATTTAATAAAAATGTATATTGACTTGAAATAAAACTATTTTACGGATTTTATCGCGGTTTATTTTTTTATTTTTAGTTCCCGACGTTTCGAGTGCTTTGCAGCACCCATGGTCACGGGAGGGACTGAGGTGTTAGACGTCCAATAGGCATAGACTTCTTTGAGCGACGGTCTGCAGTCTGTGAACATGTCCTTGACCGCGCCCGCCATAACATCAGATTTGATAGACCACAAATGCTCGTGAAAGAACACCGATTCCTACCAAGGATGGTTCGCGAGGCTATTGAAATTAAAAAACATCCTAATTTCAATAGAGAAGATGGCTGGGTGCTTCCATCGTCTTTGGATCCGGTTATTAATATAATAAAATCCAAAACCAAGCATAACACTGCAAGACCTCAAGACCCCGTGAGCTCATTCTGCGTAGATCGGACCAACAACAACAAAAATAATTAAGAAGTTTGAGGGTACCCCGGAACAACTATGCCTATTGGACGTCTAACACCTCAGTCTCTCCCGTGACCATGGGTGCTGCAAAGCACTCGAAACGTCGGGAACTAAAAATAAAAAAATAAACCGCGATAAAATCCGTAAAATAGTTTTATTTCATGTGTAATATTCGCGTAAATCTAAGAACTCAATATGTATATTGACTATTTGTAAGCGCCCCCGTAGGGCTTATACAAAATAAATTATTTGAGTTTGAATGTTATAGGAGCGAATCTCTTGCCATCTTCAGGGCGTTACCCCACCGTCCTACTAAGAACGATTGGATTCGACCTGGGATTAGAATTTGCGACCTCCTAATGCGCCAATGCCCAATACACTATGGTTCAACCATTTTAGAACACAAAAATGTTTGAGTTCTTTTTTCGGATTTTATCGCGGTTTATTTTAGGGTTTTAAGTTTTTGACGCTTCCAGTGCTTTACGGTGGTCACGGGAAAGACTGAGGTGTTCGACGTCCAAACGTCATTGGTTTTCCGGGGTACCTTTAAACGTGGGGAACGTAAAACTCAAAAATAAACCGCGATATCATCATCATCATCATTTCAGCCTATACTTGTCCACTGCTGAACATAGGCCTCCCCAATCGCTTTCCAGCGTAACCGGTCCGATGCCACCTGCATCCAACGATTTCCTGCGATTTTCACAAGATCGTCGGTCCATCTGGCAGGCGGTCGTCCTATGCTGCGCTTGCCAATACGTGGTCTCCACTCTAGAATCTTTCTGCCCCAACGCCCGTCCGATCTTCGCGCTATGTGGCCAGCCCATTGCCATTTCCGCGATATAATTCAAATATATTTTGTCACTAGTTAAATGTCACTTAGAAATTAGTGGTTAAACTGGGACTAGTCAAGAGTCTCCGTAACCGGCGAGCGTGTGTGTGAACTATGAGAGTGGAGGAAGCCAGAGAGGTCTGTAAGGAAAGAACCTCTTTAATTTCTGTGTTCTCTGCCTACCCAGCAAGGGATCTGTCGTGATGATATAGATAAAAATTAGTCAGAAATTCGTAACTGTTGAAATAAAAACCCAAATCGAGAATTGCATCAAACCGTCCAGCCAATTTAAATAAATGTACATTTCGCGCAAAAGGCATCATATTATCAGCGTTCAGCGAATGGTAGTCTCCATTACGGGTTCGATTGCCTGTTTACAATACGTCAATTTATGATGGACGGTATATATACGTTGGTGGAACGAGCAATTCATGTAAAAGCGATGTTTGCTATCCGCTTGCCAGATATTTAAAATGAAATGAATATAACAATCTATATCATCACGCCAGATCCCTTGCGGGGTAGGCAGATAGTACAGAGTTCCAACAGGTTCTTTCCTTACATACTCCTCTGGCTTCCTCCACTCTCATAGTTCGTATCATACACGCTCGCCGGTTACGGAGACTCTTGACTTGCCCTTCAGATAAGACATGGTCTATTTGGTCATGGTAAGATAGTCTAGGTGTTCCCCAGTACCTACATTCTTACACTTTCGCATTGTATGTCTGTTTTGTCATTCTTTCTTCAGACATTCTTTCTATATGTCCGAATCAACGGAGCATACCCTTTCTTATCTTTACACCGATAGTAACTTTCACACCTAGACGCTTTCTTATATTTTGCTATATAATGATGATTAATATTAATACCAGTAAATTACAAGAATACATTAAAAGGCATCGCTTACTTACATTTCAAATTTAAAAAAAACTATATATACTGAGCTGAATGCTCCTATAGTAATTTCATCAATTACATTTAATTAATTAATTTATTATATTAGCATTGTTATCGACTTAAGTAATATAACATTCGCAAGTTAATTCATTATCAATTATATTAAAGAAAGTTTACTCAAATTCCATTGAAACTTCTTATCATGAACAATTATATTATTCTTATAATAAACATTTTCGGTTTGCCGACGACATCGTCATAATAGCAGAGACGCTGGAACAGTTAAGCGAGATGCTGCACAGTCTAAATGCCTCTCGACGTGTTGGTCTCGGCATGAATTTGGATAAAACCAAGATCATGTTCAATGAATATGTCACGCCGAGACCAGTCTACGTCGAAGAATCGATGCTCGAAGCTGTTCGAGAATACACCTACCTTGGGCAGATTATCCAGCTTGGTAGGAACAACTTCGAGAAAGAAGTCGACAGAAGGATCCAGTTGGGCTGGGCGGCATTCAGCAAACTACGTCGGGTTTTCTCTTCGCCTTTACCGCAATGCCTGAAGACGAAAGTCTACAACCAGTGCGTTCTACCAGTCATGACATACGGTGCCGAGACGTGGACACTTACAGTAGGGCTAGTCCATAGGCTCAAAGTCGCGCAGCGAGCTATGGAGCGGGCTATGCTCGGAGTCTCTTTGAGGGATAAACACCGAAATGAAGTTATCCGTCAAAGAACCAAAGTAGTTGATATAGCCCGCAGAGTGAGCTCGCTAAAGTGGCAGTGGGCTGGCCATGTCTGTCGAAGAACTGATGGCCGATGGAGCAGACGAGTTTTAGAGTGGAGACCACGACTCGGCAAACGTAAGGTAGGGCGCCCCCCAGCTAGGTGGACCGACGACCTGAAGAAGGTCGCAGGGTGGGACTGGATGCGGAAGGCGAAGGACCGTGTATTGTGGCGCAAATTGGGAGAGGCTTATGTCCAGCAGTGGGCTGCAATAGGCTGGTTTGATTGATTGATTATAATAAACAGGATAGGTCACCAACCTCGCCGGCGAGGTCGAAGAATCTCTTGCCTACCGGCCGGTGCAGAGCACCACGGCGAGACACCTAGTATACACCAAAATCAAAAAATCAAAATCAAAAGTTTTTTATTCATGTAGACCAAAAGGCACTTATGAATAGTCAAAAAGAGAAAATTATTATTACTTAAGACTCTACCACCCGTTCGGAAAGTCATTCCTGTGGAGAAGAAGGGCAAGAAACTCCACGGTTACTCTTTTTTAAAAAATGAGGTTTACAATTCTTTTTGTATACATTGCATTTATGGAGTATGGGAGAACAATGCAGAACGAGCTAAATAGATGTGCTTAAGTATAGATTAATCATAAGTGTACTTAGATTCATGATATTGGTCAGTGTCTACATAGTCCTCTCATTTACAAAATAGAGATGTTGTAGAGGTATATAATAAAAAGCATAATAATAATAGTAAGAGAAAGTGTTACTATAAAATATGTAAAGAGCGCGTACAAAACAACTGGTCATAGCTCCAGTGTGATGCCGAACGAGACAAAATTTAACAGCATTATGGTACACGTTCAGTCAGACAAAGGGCAGGGGACGGACCAGTCCCCACCAGCAGCACCCGTTCACGAGTATGACCTGAGAAGCAGCCATCACTCTCCTCAACCATTTTAGAGGGAAAATAATGACCCGCTCCACAGAGCCGCCACTAGCAAAGACATTTTAGTGAGCATGACCAATCCACGACCCTGTCAACATCGTTCGAGAATAATATTTAAAATCAATGAACGCTCGCTAGGCAGGACACGCTGCACTTAACATTAAATTCTTCTAGATTTCAGTTAATTTGTGTAAAGGCATTTTTATCTTTTAAAAAATCATTTAGGGTATAATATCCTTTACTCATTAGTGAAGATTTAATATACTTTTTAAATCTGTCAAGTGGCAACTCTAACATGGGCTTTGGTATCTTATTGAAGCAGCGAATACCGACTCCAACGAAGGAAGTAAATACTTTTTTAAGCCTAACAATTGGTAATACCAGTTTATGTTTATTTCTAGTATTTAATTTATGAACGTCACTCACTTTATTAAATAAATGGATATTCCTACGTATGTACACTATGTTGTCGTATATATACTGTGAAGCGACCGTGAGAATGTTGATCTCTTTAAAAAGTTCTCTGAGGGAAGCCCTAGGTCCAAGATCATAAATGGCACGGATAGCTCTTTTTTGCAGTATGAATACATTTTCCACGTCAGCAGCGTTACCCCACAGTAGGATACCATAAGACATAATGCTATGGAAGTAACTAAAATAAACTAGACGTGCCGTATCCACATCCGTAAGTTGCCGTACTTTCCACACTGCATAAGCAGCGGAGCTAAGTTTACCCGCAAGTGATGAGATATGGGCCCCCCATTGGAGTTTGGAGTCTAGGGTAATGCCTAGAAAGACAGTGGAGTTCACGAGGTCCAGCTTTGTGCCATTAATAAGAATATTCGTAGCATTAACTTTTACATTGGGCATAGTAAATTTAATACACTTTGTCTTGAGTGAATTAAGCAATAGATTGTTTATTTCGAACCAATTTGATATCCGTGAAAGAGCACCATTCACATCGTCAAAATTAAGCTTAGCTCTGTCAACTTTGAAGATCAATGAGGTATCATCTGCGAATAGTACAATGTCACAGACATCACGGACAAAGTTCGGCAGGTCATTAATATATACTAAAAAGAGAAAGGGTCCTAAGATGGAGCCCTGTGGAACACCAATTGAAATATTAACTTCCTGAGACTTGACCCCGTTAATCTCAACACATTAAGACCTTTCACCTAAGTATGAAGCTAATAAATTAAGGGCAGTGTTTTTAATACCGTAATGCCTTAGCTTTTTAATAAGGGATGCATGCTCAACACAGTCGAATGCCTTAGAGAGATCACAGAATACACCAATTGCATTCTGCGATGCCTCCCAGGCACCGTAAATTTGCTGAAGCAGACCTACTCCCGCGTCTGTGGTTGAACGTCCCTTAGTAAAACCATATTGATCACCGTGTAACAGCTTATTCTCATTAAAGTGGTTAAGCAATTGATTGAGTAGGATCTTTTCATAAATTTTACTCAAGGCCGGCAAGATGGAAATCGGTCTAAAATTGGAAGGCTCGCTTTTTATCCCTGATTTAAAAATCGGTACAACTTTACTAAGTTTCATTAAGTCGGGGAACCTACCCTTCTCTACACATTTATTAAATATCGTCGCCAGCGCAGGTGCTATAGCCATTACTATGCTATCTAGTATTTTTAATGATATACCCCAGAAGTCGACAGTGTTTTTAATGTTTAACGACTTAAAGGTTAAGATTATGTCTGTCGGGGTCACATATTTAAATTCAAACAAGACATTGCATTCTTTTACACTGATTTTTAATATTAGTTCAGCTTTTCGGGAAGAGGAGTTCAAAGAGCCAGTAGTATGAACTGGAATTTCACTAAAAAATTTATTAAAAGCCTGCGCAATATCGAAATCATCTGTTAAGATGTTATCATTAATTACAAGTTCAATAAGATCATCGCGTGGTTGAGTTCTCCCAGATACACTGTTAATTATACCCCATGTGGTTTTGATCTTATTTGATGACCTTTTGATCATATTGCTATAATATAAAGACTTTGCTGCAGTACACACCTTCCTAAAAGTCTTCGAGTAGTTTTTAACATATTCCAAGAAAGCTGGGTTTTGATTATATGTTTTCGTATCATACAGTTCATACATCTTAGCTCTACTTTTATGAATTCCTACAGTAGCCCAATCACTAAACTTTGCTTTCTTGGCCGTTGAAAATGATTTTATTTTAAATATATTATCGAATTCTGATTTCATGGTATCAAAAAGGTTTTGATATAGGTAATTGGGATCATTATGTAACCAATCCATATTAGATATGCGATTGTAAACTTTATCCCTAAAACAGTTTATACGTCGATCTGATATCGGCCTACAAGTAACTTTACATAACTTAGGTATAAGGTGGCTGGGTACTGACACCAACAAACCACTATGATCTGAGGGCAAAGCGTTTATAATTAATTTATCAAACACTTCACAGTCGCAAAACACATTCTCTAAACAGGTAGCAGACGTAGCAGTGATTCTAGTCGGTTCATTAAACAAGTATACTAGATTAAAAGATTTAAAAAGAGTAATTAGTCTACAGCTAATGGATGACTTTTCGATTAGATTGACATTGAAGTCACCACATATAATACTTTGCTTTTTAATACCAGAAATTTTTTTTAACACCTCTTCCATAACGTTTTCAAATGTATTAAAATCACCTGAGGGCGGTCGGTAAACGCATGCTACAACATGTATCCAGTTCGACACAAGATATCTCAACAATGCGTTCAATAGAAAGACCCATAATGTCCTTGCGCTCTTTACACTTGATGTCGTTGGCGACTAATATTAGAGACCCTCCGCGTATGGCTGTTTTTCTTGTGAACGCACTCAACACTGTGTACTGACTTTGATATTTGATTATTTCATGAGATTTCAGCCAATGTTCAGTAACACAGAATAAATGGACGTTGTATTTCCTAAGAAATAATTCTATCTCGAGATCTTTGCCAGCTAAACCTTGCATATTCTGATGAAAAATATTTAATTCTATTGACTTAGCTGTTGTCGCATTTACTAGTTTAAACTATGGTCACACAACCTAATGTTGCTGCCAGTATCAATCATTTTATTTTGGTTTATATTGCATATAACCGCGTCATTTTTTTGTATATTAAATGCTAACAATGTAGCCAACTGTCGTTTAGTTGTAAAGGGCAGATACATAGTATCTTCTGTCAGCCTAAACTTGCTAATGAATTTATTTATATCAAAATAAAAAATGGCGTCACTATGACGGTGTGTTATGTTGTAAATATATAAATTCATGTCATAAATGTGCCTGTTTTGCTGAGTGGTTAAGTTACTGGCATATGGCAAGGCACAGAATACAAATTTACAATTTAATTTAGAATGCAGCTCTAATAATTTTTCAATACCCCTAGTCAGGTCCTTCCTCTTAACTGATAAACTATCACCATAAAATATAACAGTGGTTGTGTCCTTGTCTAAATTAGCTTGACTAATATTATCAATCAAGTGATTTAAACTGGCCCCAGGTGAACAGAAATTAGTTACTTTCTGATCTAAATGCCTAGATAATAAGGAACCTAAGTCTTGGCCTATTTTATCTGAAAAAACAATTACAGACTTTTGTGGATATGTAGGATTTTGCATGTTTTTGTGGCCGGTTGGCTAACAGGGTTATTTAGGTAAGAGCTAGCACTATTATTTACTTGCATTACATTAATAGAGCAATCAGATAATAATGTGTCCAATGAGGGGGTATCGATTGGGGTGGGTGGGATAGCACAGCTTGCTGTAAGAGATTCAAACCGCTCAAGGTTGTATGTCCCCATTTTTAGGATCTCATCAGTAGCTCTGATATGCTCTTTGATCTGCTTTTGAGCATCTTCATACCTTGAGGTCATTTTCCTAAGTTCAGACTGCAGATGAAAGATTTCAGTCTGCAATTCATTTACCTCAGTGTCATACACACAGTGACTATGAGCAAGCTCAGAGTCTAATGCCTTAAGGTTACCTAGGATATTCACTCTATCTTTTCTAAAAACATTGAGTTTTTGGCAAGAATTTTGTACCTTTAAAAGCCTTTTAGTTTTCTTTATTATATTGCTTAATTTTAAGTATTTTTTTATCCCCCCCCATAGCGACTGCCCAAGCCGAGGCCGTTCCTCCTCGAGGCGCCCTTGAGCTAGTTGCCCCCTTGCCCTTCTGGCACGAGCGTAGTGGTTGCACGCTCGCCCTCTTGTCCGTTAAGCTGGAAAGGCCCCGCGGCCAACAACGTATATCATACGCAAAGAATTTAATAATGTGTACATACTATTGGCGTACCTTTTAGAAAAATAAAAAATATAACGCTGCATATTGTTAGTGATCGCTTTAATTTGTAATTACACATAGTTCGTGTGTCATTCATAATTATAAGCAATAATTTACGTTAAATGTGACGATTGTCCATTTTAATTTATGTACGGTACAATGAAACCAATGTTTTGACGGGCAATGATTGCGAATTGCGGTTGTGTCGATTGCCGGCGGCGGCCAACGCGGACGCGTCGCGTTGTTGACAACGTTTCATCAATTCTAAATGATTCTTATTCTCTTGTTAATATCCTGTTCGCTAGGTGAGCAGTGAGTAGATAATATGATACGATATTGGAAGGCGAGAATGATGAATTTCACTTGTGTTTACAGATCAACGGAAGTTATTGACGCTATCATCGCCATCTTTTGGTATACCATAAAAATTATTTGTTGGTTTTATTGTTTGACTGCCTCGTTAGTCTAGTGGCAAAGTACATCGCTTTGTGGTCACGAGGTTCTGGTTTCCAATCCTAGGTCATACAAATGTAGTTATTCTAACGTAAAACTTCCCAGTATGAGTCCGGAGTCTGGAATTGTGCTCGGTATATGGTAATAGGCTCGCCTAGGGACCTTACATTGTCAGTGAAAAGTGGGTGTACTCAGTACTCCTTTGTCACCCCCGCTTGGGGAATATAGGCGTGACGGTAATTGTTGGTTATAGAAATTAAAATAAATAAGGTAATCTCATACAACTTATCTTATTTTTAATCAGTTTATTATTATGATATATATACAAAAATATAGTTAACATTTTACTCAGTATCTTTCTCAACTAAATCTTTACAAAAACTCAAACCTCTTATCTCAAAACGCGATTATCTAAAAAATCTCTCATCTTCTTGATTCATCATTTATTCAGACAATAGGGGTTGATCCACCCCCGCTATATTAGCCAGATGCCCGGGGGATGCTAAATAAGGCTAAGAACAATAATGCACTTAAACGTTATGAATTATATATAGCATTAAACGTCTTGGGGTGGGTCGGGGAGAGTTAGTTGGGGGTTGGACTTGTTAACCTCATAATATCTTCATTATAAGCACACGCCTACTTATAATATGAGAAAGAGTTATATTTGCAATCCGCCCCGCCGCGCCAGTAACATAGCCGAATAATATACTTCCTTATATTCCCCGAAAAACCTATCTCGTGAAATAATCAATTTATTAGTGAAATGGGCCTGCCTCGTTGGTCTTGTGGCAAAGTGCATCGCTTTGTGATCACGAGGTCCTGGGTTCAAATCCTAGGTAGGACAAATGTAGTTTTTCTAACGAAAACTTCGCAGTATGAGTCCGGAGTCTGGAATTGTGCCCGGTATATGGCAATAGGCTCGCACTCTATTAGATCTAACATCGTCGGGGAAAAGTGGGTGTACTCAGTACACCTCTGCAATCCTCGCTAGGGGAATATAGGCGTGACGGTATTAATTATTGGTGTCAATTGAATGAAAATGTGTGGTGATTTTCGCGTACGGTCGGGAAAATATCGTCATAGTTCAGCCATTTCGCACAATATGCTCATAAATCACATCCTTAAACCTTCTTGTAAATCCTTATAGATTGCTGAAAACTGAATGAAAATCCATAAGTACTTTATTTTAAGTCGATTGTCGTCGATCACTTCGTGCGGCAAAGGCGTTTTGGGCACGGTTGGTGCCACTTCCACTTCCCCGCTCATTGCCGCGCGACTGGATATTTTGCGAATCGCTTCATGCGCGCACGTCACTTGGGGTACCACTGAAAATCAGCGCTGTGTTGAGTTTCACGCTGCAGCTCAGCTTTACGATGAGTGTTACCCCATTAGTGCGGCTAAATAGTGAGTGCATGTTATTTTTGAATATCATTGTTATTTTGATTGAATAGACTTGACTGGTTGCTTAGCTAAAAAATATATCTTACTTTCGTTCTTAGTACATTTTGAGATTAGTAGGTACGTACATACAAAGAAAAAACGTGGCTGACGACTTTAATTAATATAATTTTACATAGATAATATTTTCCGTATTGCGTACGCGCAGTAGAGAATGACCTATTCTTTTTCTTGTGAGACACGGCCCAGCACTGGGCCAGTTTTAAATCCGTCTATATATTAGTATAGGCTGATATCTAAAGGTACGTCCAAACCAACGCATTCAGCCGCGGTCGCGGTGGCGTCCCCGGCGGCGATTACGGTGGCGATCAGTATCTCTCTATGATTGAGCGTGCAGACGCCGCCCAGATAGCGCGTGCAGGACGCAGGACGCGTTGGTTTGAACCTTTTTATACAAATACTATTGCAGGAGCTGATTACTACTGTCCCATATGTCTGTCTTTACTATGCTGTCCTATTTCTCGGCAAAGGTCTTTTCTCATAAATCGAGGTGAATAAGAATATATCATTCTTCAGCGAGCGGGCCCAGTAACAATTCGATCTTTGAATACTCCTTGCTATATCTTTACCAAGTGGACCCTGTGCGTATTGGATTTATGCCTGATCCATGCTAGAAGTTACCTTGACCCAACTAATGGTCCTTTAACCTTCTAGGTCACAATAAAATGAAGAATTGACCACAAACCAAAATGGATTCACCCGTGTCTTCTCAAGACGACCGAGACATCGAAGTGAACGTGGTTTCCGGAGCCAGCAGTCCTGATATTACCTCCTCACCCTCTAGAAAAGATCAGAAGAGTCCATTCTATGAGTTGAAGAAGGATAAAGAAGAAAAAGCAACTGGGAGCGCACCGTACACGAGTTTTTCCATCAGTTCTATACTAAACAGGGCTGAACCGAGGAGAGAATCGAATGTTTTGGAAGCTGCGTTAGCTGCTAACCATTTTGGAACTGCGAATGATGCTATGCTGTCCAGGTAAGTTAGATAAAATAGCACCGATATACCGCCAGGTGGTAGGGAAGAGGTTTTTGGGTGAAACCTGAACAGACCAACATTCCTCCTTGTAGCGCTCTTGAGTTAGTGGTCCCCTTGCCTTTTTGGTTGGAGTTATTAAACGCTTTCCCTATTGCTTTGTAAAGCTAAAAAGGCTTCTCAGTCAACAGAATACTGATTCATACACACACTCAAAATCTATTCGATTTTTGGATTTTTCTACTACATGTATGTGGTAAAAACCTACTACCTAAACTACCTCTGTAGGAGGACCTAGCGTGGTGATAAAGGTAAACCACAGAAATCGTAGGGATAAAATACTAGAAGTGAGATAGGGGATGATTTTGTTCGAAGCTACTGTCGTCGCTTTTCCATACATGCACAGTCTGAAACAAATTGACACAGACTCACAAACACATTATAATATTAGCCCTGTTAATAACTGTCCCACCGTTGGACACGGGCCTCCTCTTAAACTGTAAGAGTTTAGGCCATAGCCCAGCACGCTGGCCCAGTGCGGGTTGGCGAACTTCACACACCTTAGGCAGGTTTGAATTCATAGGGACTCACGATGTTTTCCTTCATCGTTAAAACGTACATGCTTTCAAAAAGACACAGGTTCATGCCTGGATTCGTTCGTTCGTTCGGAGACCTCTGACTTTGTAGTCCAATGGTCTAACTACTAGGGTATCACTGCTTTTTTTATTGCTTTAAAGATGATAAGTTCAGTCATTCCGATGGTAAGTACAGTTACAAGTTTTAGAAGACATTCATACCGAATCCCTGCCTTGAAGCATTTTGTGTGTCCTGAATAATTTTCTCACATGTGTTGCGATCAATTCACGCTGCCATGTGACTTTTTGTGTCTTATTATTTCTATGGAAAAATCCCTGCAAAGGTTTCTTCTGGCACGTTAGTCGGGTTTAAGAGCTCATGCAACTTGCCCGTACAATAAGACAGTGTTAAACTGTGTAATCTATTGAGCGGTGAGCGGGCACTTGCGGGGCGGGATAATGGCCGGGATCGATCGGTCGGGGTGCGGTCGATGCGGCCACTCCAGCGTGGTGTGTTGGGTTCGAACGGGAGAGTCATTCGTCTGTTTACTTGTTCTAGTAACTGGCTGGTCTGAGAGGCAGTTACTCGACTATCGACGATGTATACGTCAGTAAATATTCCGGTTTTGACCGTGAGCAATGGAATATTTTCTCTCGTCAGTAACTATGCCGGATTCGAGTGGCAGAGTAACCTGAATATTTGCATGAGTTAATGTGCTAGGTTGAGGGATTGAGTCACTTGAATACTTGTTCCCATGAGTATAGATAGGATAGTTACTTGACTATTTGTTGCTGATAAATAATAGCCCATCCCTGCCTGAAAATTTATTAAAAGCTCTAAGTGCAGTAGTAGCCTAATTAGAAACTTTCGCTTTGTCAAGAGTTCTAAAGATCAAAGTTCGTAACTTTGTTTTTTAGGAACTTATTAAAACTTCCTCATCATGAAGGAAATTAGCAAAAGAACGTAAGAAAAGGTATGTAAAACACCCATGTACTCGAAGAATGCATACAGGCTTTAGAATTTTAATTAATAATACATGATGTAATTTCTATCTCCTAGTCCAGATCTGCGTGCCTAGGTAAGTTCCAAGCATTTTGTACCTATCAGTTTTCATTTAGTAATTGATAAGGCCTTGCTCTGATCACATGACTTTTTGTTGTATAATGTCATGCTCGTGTGTAGGCTAAAAATCTGGACCAATACTCAAAACACTTCTTTGATGAATATTACAGAACTTACATTTGATTTCAGGGAAAAATGGGGTTGAGAGGTATTTATTTTATTTATTTATAAGTTATAGGTCAATTACTCCACTCGCCAGTGAGTAAGACGTGATACTGAACGAGCCTCAATGTAACTTACTGTTAGATCGGTTTAAGCTCAGTTCAATAAGCTACAGCAAGTTTGCTCTCATCGCGGCTTATTACTGGGCGCTTTGAACTCTGCTAGTTTCAAGGCTATCCGAACCTAAAGCCCGAAAACTATTCGAACAAAGAAGCAATAATGTGTCAATTATCCAAATATGCTAATGATAATTTGAAATTTATAGCCTCTCTTTAAAGTATTATATTGAATGTCACGTTAAATGATATGATTTTGCTTATTATTTCACATTGTATTTTAATTTCACCTTTTAGGTACTGGCTGATTTTAGTTAAGAAATTAGAAGTACATGTTTGTGTTAGTAAACGTACCTCACGCAGAAATAATTCCTATTGCTGCGCTTTTTGTATAAAAATATTGATATCTTTTTTTTTATTAGATCACAACGATGCGTGTTTTGCCAATGCCCAGTGTTCGAAATTTAAATACATGTGTAATTATTTTTTTGTTTTTCTTGGCAATTGCGTTTACATTATGCCATTGTACAAAGTTTACGAATATTGATTTCTAAATTAATTCAACTCCCCCATGAACTTGATGACAAAGACGATAATGAAATTGATGAAGTGCCCCACCCTGGATAGTAAAGTGATGGAAACTTTACATACCAATTGTGACGGCCGTTTTGAGGGAAAAGGCACGTTTTATCACTTTGTTACAATTACCTTCACTCATGCACATATAGGAATACATAATGGTTAATATTCCATCAACATTACACATTATAATTCGAAATAACACAAGTTTTGGAAATTAAAACAAATTGACAACATCACTCTTCGATTTCCCGCCAAAAAGTCCTCGTGTAATTTGTATTTATTTCTCAATTCAAAATTGCAACTGTCAATTCGCACACAAACAAATTGCGAAACACAAAACTGACTTTGTAAACGCGCCTTGTCCCGTCCGCTGTCATGTCAAACATTTCGTCCAAGGGGTAATTTACCACTTTTACCCTTATTTCCTTACCCCATTCCGACGTTTTACGGTTGTCGTAGATAGTAAGGGATGTAAGACGGCTGATTAGATGGGGGGTAATGATGTTCTGGGGTATTAGGGGATGAACCGGGGCTTCTGTTTTTATTATTTTCTTCGCTTGTTTGGGGGGTAGTTTTTATGTTAGTTCTGTGGGATTATGGAAGGTAGTCTTTTATACGGCGGTTTTTTAGATTAGGTGTGGATGTTGAAGATAAAATCGGAGACTTGGGATTGTGCTTGTAAATATTGTCTTACTTCTTATTCTTTGTCGGTTCCTCATGACTGAGGGTCGTGACCATCACGGTCAAGATTTCGCACAAGCGCTTTTCAGGCCATTCAGCCTGTTTGATGACGGACGATTTAGCGCAGTGGTTAAGGGCTTAGCCCGCCCCGCCCACTGTGTCTAATAGTCGCGGGTTCGATTCCCGCACGGGACAAATCTTTGTGTGATCCACAATTACTTGTTCCGGTCTGGGTATTTGTGTATGTGAATTTTCATGTTTGTAAATGCACCCACGACACAGGAATTAATCCTAGTGTGGGGCAACGTTTTTTTTAAAAAAAAAGAAAAAAAAAAGATGGCAGCTGGATTACTGGTGCTCGTGGTCTCTTTGATGAAGTCTGTCCATCTAGTTGGCGATCTTCCTCTACTCATCCTTACTTCCACGTGGCTAACTACTGTTAGCTTTTCCAAGTAGTCTTGTTCTCGTCAGGCCACGTGTCCGAAGTATTAAAATAGTCCCTGCATGTATTCTGTGGACAGGCGAGTCTTGATCTTTAATCCCAATAGAACAAATGCATTTGTTCGTCGTGCAACACCACATTTCCAACGCATCTATTCTCGACCAGATACGGGCCTTGTTAGTCCAGGTCTTAGGAGCGTACGTAAATATGGAGAAGATAAGGGTGCGCATGAGTTTGATATTGGTGTTCCGATTGATACTACGGTCCCTCCAATTCTCCTTTAATTGCTTCCCCGCTGATTTCGACATCTGGCCCTTCTTATGACTTCCCTGTGATAGTCACCATCATTGGTTGTCAAAGACACATGTATAGAAATTCTTGGACCAAGTCAAGATCGCGTAATTCCTGAGTGTGCGTTATTGTTCCGGCTTTGTCCACAAACATATAACTAGTGACCCGCTTTGACTTCGCTCAGACAGCAAGGACAAGTATTATTATAGTTGGAGGCCCGTTTTACAGAACGTAAATCAGTCGTGAATCTAGTTATAAAAACTATTTTTTGTACTAAAATGTTAGTTTTAAAACTAGATTCAAGACTGATTTTCGTTCTGTAAAACGGGCCCTAAAGGTATACAATTAGTTATAGGTTTAAAGGTTTTTCTCCGAAAATAGATATCTTTTTCACGACAAAAATCTCATTAACAAAAAATACACTAAATCGAGATTGTATAATTTTATTGAAATGTTACTTTAGTAACTTTATCTTCTGACTCCAATTTAAAAAAAACGTCACCCCCACCTTTGCTAAATGAGTACCTGACAAAGAAAAAAAATATCACGACATTTTAGAGACATCATCCCCTAATCAACGAGGGTAGACGACACACCCTAATCTCTGCAAGACTAAACATTTATTCTCACTTTTTCCTTTGTCCCTGTCTTAATTTACAGTGGCGGGACATTTTGTTGGGCGTGTAAACGATCTGTCATTGTAGACGCCATCTTGTTCTTGAGTTTTTTTTTATTCTTAAGCACGGTTCATCTTTACAGATGTCTGATTCGAAAAAAATACGTTCTTAGGAAAATTAGAGAGTTAGATTTTGTTGATGTTTCTTTTTTGTTAATTGGGCATTTTTTTTAATGTTAGCTTTGGTATTTAAATGTTAAGGATTGGTTTAAACTTATTTATTAATTTTTATTAATGCTTTTTTGTTAATTTAACGAGGCTACGGCTTAGTCCAGTGATTAAGAGCTTAAGCCGCTCCGCCCACAGGATCGAGCAGTCACGAGTTCGATTCCCGCACTGGACTAACCTTTGTGTGATCCACAAATGTTTGTCTCGATCTGGGTGTTTGTGCATGTGAATTTCAATGTTTGTAAACGCACCCACTTGACAGGTATAATTCATAGTGTGGGGCACAGTTTTGTTTAATGAAAAAAAGAAAACGGTAAGAACGAAATTTGTTAAATTGTTAAGATTTAGAGCAAGGTTGGTGAAATACACTTAAGTCTCTTTCTTAACTTTTAAAAGTGTAGCCGGAGATATCTATTTGTCACATACGTGCATTATGCAACTTAGAAAATAAAATAAAGATTTGTAGCAAACGTGGTTAATTATTATTCTCTTCGCCTTTACCGCAATGCCTGAAGACGAAAGTCTACAACCAGTGCGTTCTACCAGTCATGACATACGCTGCCGAGACGTGGACACTTACAGTAGGGCTAGTTCATAGGCTCAAAGTCGCGCAGCGAGCTATGGAGCGGGCTATGCTCGGAGTCTCTTTGAGGGATAAACTCCGAAATGAAGTTATCCGTCAAAGATCCAAAGTAGTTGACATAGCCCGCAGAGTGAGCTCGCTAAAGTGGCAGTGGGCTGGCCATGTCTGTCGAAGAACCGATGGCCGATGGAGCAGACGAGTTTTAGAGTGGAGACCATGACTCGGCAAACGTAAGGTAGGGCGCCCCCCAGCTAGGTGGACCGACCACCTGAAGAAGGTCGCAGGGTGGGACTGGATGCGGAAGGCAGAGGACCGTGTATTGTGGCGCAAATTGGGAGGGCCTATGTCCAGCAGTGGACTGCAATAGGCTGATTTGATTGTCGTTAATTATTTATCTATAGACTAAATTCAAAATATATCTAGATCGCATTGGATTTCTTACGACGTTAATACAGAAAATAACAATTTAAGCATTCAGCTACCTACTAGCTCCAACAGCTGTACAGCTGTTGCCGCGGTATAATTAATAAAGTGAGTTCGATTTCTACCCGGAGCGGTGTTTTTTGATCTAATTTGAAATCGGGAAAGTAGATCCAAAATATTTTATTTTTCGTTGGCCTTCAAATGCCCAAAATAATATCAGTAGTCCAAAATAATATCAATCAAAAACCTCACCTGCGTATCCCCTCTTTGAATCAAGACCCCAAGTTTGGACCGCTTCATCCCCTCCCTGACAGGGTTAGGCAGAGAAAAAGCAAGTTTTGAGACCCCTCTCCCGTGATTCGGGCACCCTCTTCGAATAGGGATAGTCTTGATCCTATATTATGTGACTTTAGAGTTATTTACGTTATACCTGTGAACCCAGGGGGGGGGGGCGTAGATTTTTAAATAAACGTAGCAGAACTCTCAAAACTGTTTCTGTGTCGTGGTTGCGTTTACAAACTTGAAGTTTACATATATAAATACCCAGATTAAAACAAATATTTGTGGGTCATAAAAATATTTGTCCCGTGCGGGGCACGAAGCTATGACTATTCGATCTAATGGGTGGAGCGGCTTAAACTCTAAACATTTGGTCAAATAGCCGACGGAGCGCGACGGAGGCGTGCGGCCGATGCTTGTCCGGCGTTCGGTAGCGCGACGCGGACATCTCACTGCAGGTGCGACGTCACGCCGGTCAAGCGGCCGCTCAACTTTAGCGTCCCGCTCGAACGCGTAAGGGCGTCTCGCTCCCGCCGTGCTTCGTTTGTAAGCGCGTCAGGCGCGACGGCGGTGGGTCATGACCTTTGCCGTCGCGCCGAGCGTGTTGCGTCTCCCGCACATTTCAGTACATTACAACTCCCCAGGTTACGCCACCGTCGCGTTTCCGTCACGCTGCGTCGGCTATTTGGTGCAACCTTTATTCACTGGACTAAGCCGTCCGTCAAATACATTCACTTCTATGTATCTACTAATAGCTGATTTAAACGCATACACTATTAAAAACGTAACTTAATTTTAAGTGACTAAATGACACCTGAATTTAAGTTAAAATTTAGTTGATTACTTAGCAATTTGATACGTGTGAATCAGCCATAACTAGATTTATTTTGACTTCTTAATTTTAGTCGTTTTTAGACACAAGGCGGTCTTTGTGGTAATCTTTGGGTTTTGTCCTGCAGTAAATGTGTTTTGGGTGATGATTAATTAAATATTAAATTATTTCAAAAGTATAAAATTGTGTCATACCTATCTTTGTAACACGAACTACATCGTTTTTCCCATTCGGCCGCCATGTCAACCGAGATTCGCAAACAGTTGCGAAAGAGGACGTATTCTTTCTTGACTACTGAATGTAATGAAAAGTGTTTTTTACATAATTTCAGTAACGTAAAGACGTTCGGGCTACGTCCAAGTGTCAGTATATCTGTAGCCACCCTTGCGGGGTGCAGTCATGTGGGTAGGACGGTTTCTTGAAGGGTGGTTAATAATGAGCTGAGTGCCGCCCGGCGTCTTGGCGCAGGGGACGCCGCTACACGGGGTACTACAATAAATACAAAATTATTTACTGCTTCTAATGTGGGGTCCCAGTTTAGAGCTCGAATATAAATTCTTAAATTTTAATATCTGTTTATCTACCTGTCTGTATTATTAAGCCAGATACCTGCGGGGTAGGCAGAGAGTACTGAATCAAAATATTTTTTATTCATGTTAACCATTATAGTATTTATGAATCTTCACGAAAGTAACAAAGACTACCACCACTTCGAAATGTCATGCCTGTGCAGAAGAAGGGTAAAGTTCCAACAGGTTCTTTTCATACAAAACTCTGACTTTCTCCACTCTTATAGTTCGTCTCATATACACTCGCCCGTTACGTAAAATCTTGATTCATTACTTTTATAAATTAAGATGTTATTTAGTTTTATAATATATTCGACAGCGGTTTGGTTTAGTGGCTAGATTATAGTCTATTGCCGCACACTGGATCGAATAATCGTGGGTTCGTAACGCGTACGGGAAAATCTTTCTGATGCACTGGAATGCTTGAATATAGAAATGTTACGAATCTATTTTATGTCTCCAACACCTGTCATTGTGGTGGTGTCATCTATTTTAATCTGACTAAGTCGAACGCTCCAATTAGGATATAACTTCTACAATTTAGGTATTATTCTACATCATCACGTCAGATCCCTTGCAGGGTAGGCAGAAGCAGTAGGAGTTCCAACAGGATATTTCCTTATTAACCTCACTGGCTCCCTCAACTCTCATAGTTCGTCTTATATCCGCTCGCCGTTTACAGAAACTCTTATCTTGCCTTTCAGCTTCCTCCAACAAACACGGTCTATTTGGTCATAGTGAGATAGTCTAGGTCTTTCCCGGTCCCTATATCGTTCGAAATTTAATGAATCCATTTTATTTTATTGCTATAAAATCAACATTTTTTAAACTCATTTATCGCTATAATCTAACACTGGAACCATACATTTTCCCCATGTACTCTAAAGAAGGGATCGAGTGTTTGCCTACTTATCGGTTTAACAGTTCGATGCGAGGGGCCGTGGGATGTATAAAGGTATGTCTCGACTTTTGTAGGGCTCTTGAAGGGTCCTGAAATGATTATGGTATTTAAGAGAAGTGAAGAAAGCTTTGATTTATTTAAATTTGATTTGGTACGAAAAAATAACATCGTTGTGCCGGAATTTATAAAGTGGGTTGGCGGAAATGTACTGTGTACTTTCAGATTTTGTAGAACAAGTTAGGTCCCACTTTAGTTGGAGAAAGGTCCAACTTTAATACAAGACAGGACCCACTTAAAAGGACGCGAGCCTATTGCTACAGACCGGTTATAGTTTTAGGTTTCAAATTGTAGCTGAGATTTCTTTCGATTGATAACCCAAATAAGCTAGGGCGTAGTTGGAGACAGGTCCATTGCTATATCTATCATTTTAATGAGAAAAAACTATCGTTATTTACAAAGTAGTCAAAGGTGTTTAGGTGTTCTAATAGAATGTTAGATCTCGACTAGATACCGATTTATTTTAGAAAAGTCAACGGAATTCGACGATAAAAAAGACAACCATTTTTGTGGTCTCGCAGTATACGGCATATTAAACCATCGAAATATGAAAATTGCATTTCTGATATGATATTTATGCTTTTGATAAAACGCTAACCCTTTTCTAAATAGAGCTACAAACAACTACACAGGTTTATATATTTTATATAGACAACTCTTTAGCAATAAATTTCAAATTCTATCTTTAAACAGTACAATCTATTTATTCCACTATAGCCTATTGTCATCCGTGTTGTCAATAGCCGCAGCTCCATACTATCATCTTAAACCTTAAATAGAAAAGACACGACGCTTTTAAAACTGGCACCCTATCTGTAACAAAAGATCCCCGCGTCGTAACCGGACAACGGATACAACTAAACAGTTTAAACCATAAAAAGGTAGCACAAACGCTATTATTAGTACAAGTGAAAAGTGTTAGCTGGCGCGCGACAGAAAAAAGAATGACATGAAAACGGCGCGCATCGATTTTTATACCCCTCGGGGGAGGTGGAGTTTCGAGGCGGCCAATCAGAACGCGGTGTGCCGACCAATCAGGCGGCGGCGTTCGTTCCGTTTCACGTCGACGCTTTATCGTGTAATGGAATTTGCTCCGAAGTGTGCTTGCAGGATTACGGTGGTGAAGCGAATCGGTAATGCGGCCCGCCTTTTTACATTATATTTTTTTCTTATTGATTTTTTTTCGGCCAGTCTATTTTTAGAGGTAATTGGTTTTGGAATTGAGTTGCTGGTTTTTAATGGAGTTAAACTAAGGGAGTTAAATATTGTGATTGTAGGAATCTTTGGAGACTTTTTTAAAAAATCTAATTTTGATTTTTGAAAGATTGGTTTCTCTCAGTTTTGAATTAATAATAACAAGTTTTATAGTTACTAATGGCTGGTTTCAATATGTAACTGAGGGATAGATTTGGTTACTAGGAGTGGCGTTTGGATAGATTTTCCATAAAAAATATGTCCAAATTCTATCCGTTGTAGGAAAATCTATCCTTCAGTTAAATATTGAAACCGGGCGTAAGTAATTTATATTTCAAGAAGTGACAGTTACTTGATTACTACTTAAGAACATTACGTATTGTGGATAGAAATTATAGGTACTACAGGACCTATTATACGTACATACTACAGATATTGTAGGTGCTTACAATAGAAAGGTGTCACTGTTTCGCCTTCGTTTCGGGGTGACTGAGGTTTACTGTGTAATTTCACGGTTTGCTAACGATATAAGGCCCCTATGTTACGAGGGATAAGTCTATATTGCCATCAGACCGGGTACAATTCCAGACTCCAGACTGCGCCGAGATTTTTTTCATAAAAATCTTCTATAACACTTTATCCAACACTACAATAAAGAAAGTTATTATTATTACATACTTGTAATTTTGATATTTTAAAATCACTAACAAAAAATTGTGCCCCTAAATATACTAGCTAGCTAAGTCACAATAAAAATACACAATACCGTTATTTCTTCATTACCCTATAACTATTTCACTACTCTAGCGCTCTTAACAGTAAAATATCGGCGATAAAGCCTCGCAATCGCTATTGTTACCGAAATATCGATAAAAAATAAAACTCCACGGGTAATGAAAAGATATGGTATCGATTACGGGTGGGATATATCGATGCGAGTATATTTGGTAGTCAAACTATTTTGAGACTACGCGTCTACTGTGCTACGGGCTCCAAGCTGCTACAATATCGTAGGCGTGTTCGTAGTACGTAGAGATTTTCGTAGCAGATTTAATTAGCGGATTTTTAACTTATAAGAGTGAAAGTTCTAATAGGGTATTAGAAATTGGTTAATAGCTACTGATAAAAATAAGTTTTAATTTGTACAATTTATGTATTAATATCGTGTCTTCTCTGAAATCAAGAGTGTCCGTATGCGTCTGTATGTCGTCATCCGGTAAGCGTGTATGTGACGAGAGAGTATAGAGCTAGGCGCTGCCTTCTCACCGATCCCCCCGATGCTTTGACATCGCTTCTTTCCGCTTCGGATACGGACGACGAACGGTGCACTAATTACACCCCTTCCCCCCGTAGCGACTGTCCAAACCGAGGTCGTTCCTCCTTGAGACGCCCTCGAGTATGTTGCCCCTTGCCCTTCTGGCTCGAGCGTAGTGGTTGCACGCTCGCTTTTAAGTCCGGTGAAGCTGTAAAGGCCTCACGGCCAACAGCGTATATTACTCAAACACACACATATAGGTGCTGCTTAGTTGAGTGATTTGACCGTCAGAAAATTTCTAAACGGTTTGCCACGAATAATCCGCTTGATGTCTTAAACTGACAGCATACGTATAATCAGACTTTTTCTGTTAGAAAAATTCTAAAGAATGCCGAACATTTGCCGTATATCTCACATATTATCAGTAGCTTTGGCTTAAATAATTCTGCGTACAGTTTACGATAAATTACCAAGACATGATGATCTCATCAAAATCGATTCAATTGTTTGTGTGATGCCAGCACGAACACATAAACAGGCAAGAATTAAAAGAGAAAATGTTTTGTGTTCAGATACTACTTTTAAAATAGTATAAATATATAGAAAAGAAGCGCTCGTGGCCCTGTGGTACCATGGTGTTTGAAGCGTTCATTAAGGGTAAGCAGCGTTTGGCTCGGTCAGTCTGAGATGGGTGACCGTTTGTGGCTGGCCACTGCAATTTTCTCCCCGTTATTTTTCAAACGTGGATGGCAGTGGTGTAATGTTCCCACCCACTTTTCGCCGACTATGTTAGGTCACAACGCCAGGCTCTGGGCTGATACTGAGAATATTTCTATAGAATATTAATTATTTGTCTAAAGTAGGACTTCAAAACCGGATTTTATGACTGCTAGAAGGCCGGATTAATCAACGAGGTAGTCAGAGAATATGTTATTTTTGACACGCTTTTATTTAGCTTGCCATGTGTGTTGAACACTTCTCCTTATGCTACGGACTTGAAATTTGACACGTTGGTTCAGTTCCGAAGACAATGCATATTTATGGTACGTATGACCTGATTGTAGACCCAGAATTGGCTCCAGACTCTTCAGTAGGAATTTCTCAACGGACGACAGCAGAGACACGATAAATGCTGCTGCATAAAAGCTTGTTCCTAAAAGTCTTTTTAAAATAAAAATATTTTATCGATACAAACACATCCCATCACTACACATAACTAGCTCGTCCCCAGAGCGTAGTGCTGCAATCCCCTTTGTTGTGAACAATCGATATTTATACCACTCGATACAGATCGGCTGGTAAGCGAGGAAGCTTGTTCCAACAATGGACGGCTGTGAGTTCTGCGATCCAATGCGTCGCGTGCGGAGCGATTTATCACTTAATTTGTAATGGTTTGTCTTGGTTTTTAAGAAAATATACTTGTGAGAAGAGATCGGTGACGGGAGTCATCAGAAATAATGCATAGTTTTTCTTTCTTTCTTTTATATATAGAAGTTGACAACAATTAGTTTAAGTTTTCATTTAATTAAGTTAAATAAAAATTAAGAAAGCCCCCTATTACATGGTACCTAACATCGTCGGCGAAACGTGGGTGTACTCAGTACACCTCTGCCACCCCCTCTGGGGAATATAGGCGTGACGGTGTATATATAGAATAGACCACAAATAGACAAAGTCTTATCTGAAAGACACGTCAATAGTCTCCGTAACGGTGCGTGTATGAGACGAACTATGAGAGCGGAGGAAGCCAGAGAGGTATGTAAGGAAAGAACCTGTTGTATCTCTATACTTTCTGCCTACCCCTCAAGGGATCTGGCGTGTTGTAGATAGATAGATAGGGATATATACAATCTTCAAATAAATGAGCAATATACCAGTATTAGAATCTCATCTTTCAGTCTTCTGTTTTATACATCTTAATTAGAATAACGAATTTTTCACCAGACTTCAATATATAAATTCTGTCAGTCTATTTATTTAAAATACTAGCAATTTCCTGCGGCATCGCTTCCTGTCCACAACGGCGCCACCTACCGGGTCTAACTATAGCTAAGACCCATCTAGGTGACCCGATAAGTACAAAAATCATCAACATCTGTTTAGCTGCTTAGGAGGAAAAAAATTACGAACTCGCACACTAGAATCTTACTAACGTTATAAATGCGAACGTTTGTGAGGACGGGTGGATGGATGTTTAATAAATAATTATAATAATAATATTAGCCCTGTTAAGAAACTGTCCCACTGCTGGGCACGGGCCTCCTCTCAAACTGAGAGGGTTTAGGCCATAGTCCACCACGCTGGCCCAGTGCGGGTTGGCGAACTTCACACACCTTCGAGAAACTCTTAAGCATGCAGGTTTCCTCACGATGTTTTCGTTCACCGTTAAAGCAAGTGATAATTCATTTTAAATACGCACATGCTTTCGAAAAGACAGAGGTGCGTGCCTGGGTTTGAACCCGAGACCTCTGACTTTGCAGTCCAACGGCTTAACCACAAGGCTATCACTGCTTTTAAATTTTGTTTTTTAATTACAGAA
Source organism: Phalera bucephala (assembly GCA_905147815.2). Lineage (NCBI taxonomy): Eukaryota > Metazoa > Arthropoda > Insecta > Lepidoptera > Notodontidae > Phalera > Phalera bucephala. The sequence goes on along the minus strand of LR990630.1, from coordinate 17,897,892 downwards.
TAATAATTATTTATTATAATTAAAAAATAACACTTTCCATACTGCCAGGATCTAACATCGCCAGCGAAATATGGGTGTACATTTACCACCCTCGCTTAAGGATATAGGCGTGACGGTGTGTATAACTTCGGCTTAGTATATATGCGCTAGTCACAACAAATTGGATGCTTAACACGGTCACGAAGTAAATTAAACACGACAAATTACTGATTATGACACATAAGGTGTGGTTTAAGCCGATTATGAAAAAACTTATGTGGTGTCGCTGCCCGAATATAATAGTGATACAACTCAAAAACACGATTATTTAATCGTTTTTGCCTCTTTGGTCTATTGGTCGAATCGCTTTGTGATTACGAGGTCCTGGGTTCCAATCCTTGGTCGGACAAATGTAGTTTATCTAACGAAAATTGTGCCTGGTATATGGCAATAGGCCCCCTATTACATGGGACCTAACATTGACTGCGAAAGTGGGTATACACCATACACCTCTGCCACCCCCGCTTGGGGAAAATAGGCGTGACGGTGTTTTTACTATTTTTTCAGTTAAAAAAACATACTTCTTGGCATTCTGCGATCTTGTCATTCTGCAATCTCGTCAGTCTGAGATCTTGACATTATAATACAGAATAAGGTTTGACACTAAGAATTCCTGTGTCTTTATGATCATGTAAGTATTGTCAAAACCTTGGTAACAAAGTGGCTTTTTGTTGCAGGTTGGGTTTGATATCGCAGTGGAGTGCGCTAGCGGGACGGTATGGTGGTCTGGTACCGGCTCCGTGGTACTGGCAGCGGCCGCAGGACAGAGCCACGCCGCCACGAGGTTGGTATATTCAGCTCAAATAAGTTTATTACTCAAAAAAGTATGCCCAGTACATAAAAAGGTATGCTCAAATAGATCGTGTCTTATCTGAAGGGCAAGTCGAGAGATTCAGTAACCAGCGAGCGTTACGAGACGAACTGAGACTGGAGGAAGCCAGAGAGGTCTGTAAGTACCTGATGAATCTCTGTACTCTCTGCCTATCCCGCAAGGTATCAGTGTGATGACATAGATATTTGGATATAATATATACACTCACGCCTTTGTTTCATTGGGGTAGGCAAATACTATAACTAGAATCGTAGATTTCGCCACATTCTACGATTCTGATATTTTCGATTCTACATTCAACTATTCCTCATACATTTCGATTGATTTAGATTGCTATGTACTTAGCCTTTTTCAAAGAGACCATTAAATTGGTCAGGAAAGTTCCCGCATTCGGACATACGATGTTTTTGCTCTAAGATGGCGATATATTATCTTCATATTATAGTGATGCGACAATGCAAACGATGTCAGCAAGTGCAGTAACACAGGATTAGCACTAGAGGGGCGTCCCGCTCGCTGCCGCTAATCGATTCAGAATGGATGTATCGAGTTACTTGATTTTATACTGAGAATGTTGCACGAATAATCTACATGACGTTATTAACTGGCCTTATATCGTCAGATTTTTCTGTCAGATATTTCTGAACTATGATAATCTGCATAGCGTTTTAAGCTGGCAACATACAGTGCAATACGGACTTTTTGGGACGTGCTTAAAATTGGAACTATCGCTGTTATTCACTGAAATGCCACTTAATGATAGTTCGCTGGAGTTGACGTTTGCTATGAAATTAACCTAAGTTCTTTTTTCCTTTGGTTTTTGAACAGGAACAAACCAGAACGAATGCAAGGATTGTAGTTGGTAACTATGTGCTGGAGCGAGTGAATGAGTTTGTATATCTTGGATGCGCCTTCAGTTAGGATGGGAAATACACCGCTGGCATAGAGAGAAGAGTGAGTGCAGTGGAAAGCTACTTGGGAGCCGGCACTTAAGCCAAAAGGCGCAGCTGGCCATACATAAACGAGTGCTTGTCCCGACGCTGTTATATGGCAGCGAGAGCTGGGTATGTAAGAAGGAGAATGAAAGTAAGACAAATGCGGTCAAAATGCGAACTCTGCGGAAGATGAGCGGAGTCAAGCTGACCGACCGTATTCGCAGCAGCGTAGGAAGAAAGCGAGCAGGTATGAAATATAGTATCGGTGTGATTATGAGAAAGGTATGCTGCGTTGGTTCGGGCATATAGAAAGAATGTCAGAAGAAAGAATGACAAAACAGATATACAATGCGAAAGTGGAAGGATGTAGGTGCCGGTGAAGACCTAGACTACCTTACTATGACCAAGTAGACCGTGTCTTATCTGAAGGGCAAGTCAAGAGTCTCCGTTACCGGCGAGCGTGTATGAGACGAACTATGAGAGTGAAGGAAGCCAGAGAGGTACGTAAGGAAAGAACCTGTTGGAACTCTGTACTTTCTGCCTACCCCGCAAGGGATCTGGCGTGATCATAAAGATAGATAGGAATATTTTAAGTGACATTTTTTTTATTTTCTATGTATTCTTCGCATTTGGCAAACTTAGTCACGTTTTCTCTTCGCCTATACCGCAATATACTTAAGACTAAAGTCTATAACCAATGCGTCCTACCTGTTATGACTTACGGGGCTGAGACGTGGCCACTCACAGTGCGACTAGTCCACAAATGCAAAGTCGCACAGCGGGCTATGGAGCGAGCTATGCTCGGCGTCTCTTTGAAGGATAAAATTCGTAACGAGGTAATCCGACAAAGAACCAAAGTTACCGACATAGCTCGCAGACTCAGTAAGCTAAAGTGGCAATGGGCTGGTCACATCTGCAGAAGGACCGACGGCCGATGGAGCAAGCATGTCCTAGAGTGGAGACCGCGACTTGGTAAGCGTAAGGTAGGACGGCCCCCAGCTAGATGGACCGACGACCTCAAAAAGGTCGCTGGGACAGACTGGATGCGGAAGGCGGAGGACCGTGTGCAATGGCGCGTGTTAGGAGAGGCCTATGTCCAGCAGTGGACTGCGATAGGCTGATTGATTGATTGATTCTTCGCATTATTAACAGTAATATAGAATATATAGTGAAAAATATATAATAGACTACTTTCTGTTCGCGATTCCGTCCATCTTGACTTTAGATAGGAACCTAGCATTTTTCTGGGATAAAAAGTATTGTATGTGTTAATTCAGGTAATAAACTATCTGTGTGCCGAATTACATCCAAATCCGATCAGCCATTTTTTGCGTGATTGAGTAACAAACATCCAAACATACAAACTTTAAAACTTGAATGATTGAGAATCAAATGATTATTTGAACTGGTTAAATCAAAGCATAGACTAAACAGCTATAAATACAACAGAGTATTAGCACTAGAGGGGCGTCGCGGCTCGTTAGAGGGGCGCCTAATCGATTCAGTATTCGATGTATCGAGTTTCTGACGTGATTTGTCGGTGTCGGGTTTTATGGGGATTATCAATACATCGTCTGGTTTATTATAATGCTTTGCTATTTGTAGCGTAAACAGAAGTGATTTTGAAGGTGTAATTTGCGAAATTTTTGAGAAATTCATTAAGCACAACTCTTGTATTGTGGTCTTAGATTTACGCGAATGTTACACATAAAATAATACTGTTTGCTGGATTTTATCGCGTTTATTTTTGATTTTTCTACGTATCCGACCTTTTGGACGTCTAACACCTTCCCGTGACTATCAGTGCTGCAAAGCACTCGAAACAAAAAAAAAACAAAAATAAACCGCGATAAAATCAGAAAAATAGTTATATTTCACAGTACTCTTGTGTTTTTGGAAATAAGATATTATAATATTACATATTAAATATAAATGATACTATATGGCATTTTTCATGTATTATTAAAATCACCATCACGTCTATATACCACCTAGGTGCGCAAAAGTTTTCAGAATGAATTACATTCAATTAATGTATTTTTTCCAACGATATTAGTTTCCAATGTAACAGCAGGCGAGGTTATTGCTATTATACCGGGCAAAATCGCCAACCGCACCATTCGTCCCTAGATCGTCGATAACAAATCATTAGATAATCTATCAATGTCAGTTACAGCGGAATTTTCATCTAAAAATATTAAAATTAAAGAATGACAAAACATATATACAATGCGAAAGTGAAAGGATGTGACTGGGGAAGACCTAGACTATCTTACCACGACCAAATAGACCGAGTCTTATCTGAAGGACAAGTCAAGAGTCTCCGTAAGCGGCGAGCGTGTATGAGACGAACTATGAAACTGAAGGAGGCCAGAGAGGTATGTAAGGAAAGAACCTGTTGGAACTCTGTACTCTCTGCCTATCCCGCAAGGGATCTGGCGTGATGATATAGATAGAGATAGAAATATTATAATAGAGTAATTTACGTGCGACGTTCAATGCAACTAAAGTCGTGTTCACATTTTCACAGACAAATTGACGTTTGCAGAGTTGTCAGAACTTGACAATTTGTAACTAGACATGTCTACAATTTACTTTTTTTGTTGATAGTAGAAACAAAATAAAAAATAATCTAGATTTAGATCTAGATTTATTAAGAACTATAACTTATTTTATTTTAGTTTTTAATATTAAGACAGTTGTAAAAAGGAAGTCGATAATATTTTATTTACAATTTTTATTACTTAAAAATTCTGAAGTAAAATGGGTATTTATGTCCAAAATAAAGTTATTTACTACACAATTTGTTGTTTAAATACACAATGAGTAAAATTTACCCTTCATTTAAAAATAAATTATTTTTTTTTGAAATATGTCGTTAATTATGTCGATTGTATTAGTTGTTAGATTTACACTAGACGTCTTAAGCAGGCAGATATTTTTTATTTTGCCATTTGCACCTGTCAAGTTTTAGATCCTCCTGTAGATTTTTAACACGATCATACATGACCAATTTATCAACCTCTTGTAATTAAGTCGATTAATACCATTGATGGTGTAACAGCTGCACAACAAAGCCGCGAAACAACTATAAGCATACGTCACCGCTAAACAAGCAATCCTCATCACATGCACTCAACCCCGGCATCCCGACATTAATTTCCCAAAACCCATCTCACTGACGGAAAACAAAAGGGACGCCATTTTCACGCGGTCCAAACCGAGCGAACAATGCTTTTCTGCCGTTACCATTGGCGGAGTTATGCAAAAACCAGTCAAATATTCAAAACTGAAAAGATGTTTTTTGAATCTAAACCTATCGTATAAAGTCGATTTTCGTATGGATGTTCTGTTAAGGTTGACGGGTTGTTGCCTTTATGTGCTTACTGCCGTTAGTGATACAATGGGCAAAGTTATGCAAAAACCAGTCTACTGACCTAACTTCAACAGACAATTTTCGTCTCAAACTCAATGTGTTAAAGTCCAATTTCTTATGCAGGTCGTGTATACGGTCGAAGAGTTATTGCGTATACCCGATAAATTACTATCGCAAACAAACAAAACTACGCCTATCCCGCTCCCACTCACGTGTTTCCGATTATGAATCGTTTCGCGCCGATAACGTTGTCGCTGGGATGTCGGGAGTGATGTCGCGCGGTTGTTTTAATTTTCGAATGCGGTTTATACGGAATGCTGTTTTGTTTGATTGCTCGGCCATTTTTTTGCTTTTGTTTTTTTCTGTATTCTCTTTTTTAATATACGAATGATTATATTGACACGGATATTGACAGGTATCTACTATAGATGAGAAAATATCAACTATAGAGGTTAAAGAGAGAGATTTTGAGTTTTGGCGGGAAGTCGAAGAGTGATGTTGTCAATTTTGTTTTAATAGACATGAGAATACAAATAGACAACATTAATCTTGGACTTCCCGTCGAAAACGAAGAGATTTCAATTTCTAGTATAATTTTTCTTTTTAATTGTGTTCAAATCGAATATTAGGCAGAAATAAGGTGAGTATCTGGTTTATATTCTACTGACACACGCGGGAAACGAGAAGCCAAAGCAGTTAAGTCATGTTTAGTTGTCACTCGCGCTGCCGCTGCCATCCCCTTCTCTCGTCGCCATTGCCCGGCGCGACGCTACTTCCGTTTGCGGTTTTATTATTAACGGAAGGCAAAGGTTTACACCAACACATTAACCTAGTTAATGTTGGCAGGGGCAGTTGCTGTTTTTTTTAAATAGTGGGCAAGAAAATATTCAGGAAAACATTTTTTTGCCTCAGTAGAGAACTACTTTGCATTAGAAAAAACGAAGTGAGTATCATTCGGTTCAATATTACCAGTTGAAGTTGTCTCGAAACTGATCTATGTTAATTTACTTATATTAAAATATTCCTGCAAACTTGTAAACTACTTAACTCGTAAGCGTTTGTGTAAACAGCGCACAAAATGAAACAAAGGATTACTCGGCACGGCTTCTAAAATCAATGCAAATCACATATCACAAATGACCAGTCAACTAGATACGTGTTAACCAACATACAGTTCTAGACTAGAGTTCTTTAAATATCGGCCGCACTAAGTTTAACGTCCAATTAACAAGAGCTTTCGACCTAATACCTTCCTATTTGATACGTAGATCTTTATAGAATGGTAGATAAGGGTATTGTTAAATGTAGAACAGCCAAATAGCGACTTCAAAGATTAACATATTAGGTTTAAATTTGAGCGGAGGAATATGAATCTAATTCGATTGTAGTGATTCATGCATCATTGTGATTTGACAACATCGGGCTTCGCACTTGACGTTCCATTTTCGAAATTAGAATTTTGAATTTTGAGTTTTAGATAAAGACTTGTTTACACTTTATTAACACAGTATAAATTCGGTACTGTGTATTTAGGCGTTTTATTTAGAGTAGATATTCAAGACTTTAGTTTTATATTGTAATGGCGACAATAATCCAATTTTTATAATTTGCATCTACCTATCTATATTACCACGCCAGATTCCTTGTGGGGTAGGCATAATCGTGATATTCTATTATTATTTACTTCATATTAAAGTGAAGTACGCAGTTTGTGTAGGGCCATTTAAAAAAAATAAGAAAAGAAGTAGGCAGATGTATGTAAAATTAATAGTGTACATACATAATTACAATATTACATTTATTTTGGCATTAGTTAGTTATATGTTTTATTGAGACCACTCTAAGAGCATTTTAAATGAATTATTTGAAATACACCTACATCTTTAATCACAAAGCACAAACAAAACGCACAAGTACAAAAATTACCTACACGAAGAAAAAAATTAACAAATATTTTTTATTAGGTTTTTCCTGACGCCTATGTTACATTTTGTCTATGTGTTCATGAAATACTACATATAGTAATCAAAGAAACACTAATTCTAAAAATCCTAATTTAGACCTTTATTCTTAAGGATTTTTTTTTAAACGTTGCCCTACACTAGGATTTATTCCTGTGTCGTGGGTGCGTTTACAACCATGAAAATTTACATACACAAATACCCAGACCGGAACAAATAATTGTGGATCACACAAAGATTTGTCCCGTGCGGGACTCGAACCCGCGACTGTGAGACGCAGTGAGCAGAGCGGCTTAAGCTCTTAACCACTACGCTAAATCGTCAACATCATTTTATAGATTTTTAACGTTAATCTGCTATTCTGTGTAAATTCAATAGAGCTTAAAAACGTATCACAGCGGTTACACTAGTGAGGTTTCGCTGTGTACCGAGTCGACACAATATCGAGTTGGAATCGATATATCCAATTACTGTTGTCTATTTAAATCCGATACTAATCTTACAACGCCTACGATTGGGCAATTTGACGGATTGTTTTTTGAATTTCGAATTAATCTTTTTTAAGTTATGGCTTCACACTAATTTTAAGTGTATTTTGCCAGTGTCCACTGAGATGCATAATCGCGTTTATATAAATTATTTTAACTTCCTGATGAACTTGATGACAACGATGATAATGAAATTAAGAAGTACCCCACCCTGGATAGTAAAGCGATGGATACTTTACATACCGATTGTAATCGAAAAGGCACGTTTGATCACTTTGTTACAATTAGCTTGCACACATAAGAATACATAATGGTTCATATTACACATTATTATCGGAAATAGGTAACACAAGTTTTGAAAATTAAAACAAATTGACGACAGCACTCTTTGACTTCCCGCCAAAAAAAAAACAAGTTATCTTTGCTAGTCAAAAAGTTTAAACAGGCAAATGTTCTCGTTACAAAAGGTAACGTTCATGATTGTTTCCATAAATAATATTAAGGTTTTGATTTATATCATGTGCTTGAGATAGAAAAGTTAAAGAACTTCATTATATTAATTACCATTAATTAGATACCAAGTAATACTAGTATGTGATTTATGGGAGTTTACTTTCACTAAACCTGCGGATTACAGAGGGCCTAGACAAGTTGCAAGCGTTTTGTTTCTATTCTCTTGTCGCAATCGATAGCGCATTGTTTTGACCACGTGACTTTTCGTTGCAAAATGTCATTCCCATACATTTTTCCGCTTTCTATTAGCGTTAACGACTGTAGATTGTCAACTTGGCTATAGGCGCTTGATCGCTTACCATAGCTAGCCGATATCTCTTTGAAAATATTTATTGTTATCCAATTCTCGTTGTTTTAGACTATTTTGTTATAAAATAACGTAGTCCCACACTACAAATTATTCCTGTCTTGTAAGTGCGTTTTACAAACATGGAATTCACAAACACTTAGACCAAAACAAATATTTGCGGTTTATACATAGATTAGTCTCGTGTGGGAATCGAACCCGTGACTACTCTATCCTACTCGCGGAGCTACTTAGGGTGTTAACCACTGGATCAAGCTGTCAAAAGATATTACTACAAATAATTTGTTGTTTCGAGTATATAAAAGAAGTTGCTCGATTTCGGACTTTCTTCAACTAGGTTCTTCTTCCTATTATATGATTATCTGAATACAATACTTACATTGTGACATTGTTACAGAGGACTCAACAACCAATGAAGAAGGCTCAGCGGCGGGCTCCCCGCGACCTCGCAGTCCACCCCGCGCCCCGACACCCCCTTCCCCATCCCGCTCCTCCCCCCGCTCCCCTCGTCTCCACCCTGCCCTCTACCCCCAACAACAAGACCCTCAGGACTCCGACCCCGATGTCGACGAAAGCGACGACTTCGACAAAGACGAAAAACGGGACCCCAACGCAAACTTAGGGAAACGGAAGAAGAAAACCAGAACAGTTTTCTCCCGTTCCCAAGTCTTCCAGCTGGAACAGACCTTCGACATGAAGAGGTATTTGAGCAGCTCAGAAAGAGCCGGTTTGGCAGCCAGTCTGCATCTAACAGAGACGCAAGTGAAGATCTGGTTTCAAAACCGCAGGAATAAATGGAAGAGGCAGCTGGCTGCTGAATTGGAAGCTGCTAACATGGCTCATGCTGCCCAGAGATTGGTCAGAGTCCCTATTCTGTACCACGAATCCAGGCCAACTTCGATCCCTCATACACCTTTGCCGATGCATCCACAGTTTTCGAACGAGCCTGGAGTTTACTTTCAACCGCAAGCTCCTCAACAGCTCCAGCCTCTGCCAGCGTCTCCGGTCACCTCCAGAGCTCCACTGTCGAGTCTCGTGTAGTGTTCAATGGACCCTCGTAGGGAAGATGGACAGTTCTAACGTGCTGTGTTCACGGACTAGTCATATCATGAATGTTAAATGCCAAATCGTTCAAATATTGTATGTATAGGTTGATAAGTTAGGTGTATGTGAGTGATGTACGCTGTTGGCCGCAAGGCCTTTACAGCTTCACCGGACTTAAGGGCGAGCGTGCAACCACTACTCGAGCCAGAAGGGCAAGGGGCGGCATACTCGAGGGCGCCTTGAAGAGGCGCCCTCTGTTGGGACAGTCACTGTGGGGGGACGGGGTGCACTACTAAGTGCACCGGTAGACCGCTGGTGATGATAAGGTATGTTTTGGGATGCTTGATATGGAGTGGGCAGTTTGAGAAGACAGGGAAAGAAAATCAGAATGGCGTAACTAATATTTAAAAGCAATGAGTTTTGGACCTTAAATGTATTATCGGTAAGGTCGTTTTCAAACCAGAATGGCTTGCATTAATCTTGTAAATAGGCTACTCTGGTTCTCGATCATCATCCGGTTGGAGGCCATCTTATTGGAAATGTATTTAAATCAGACTTTTATGAGGAATGAAGAGGAAATATTGAGTTAAATATCATAGGTTACATGGAAAGGGATTATATTTTAACACTCTATGTCAGCGGACCTAAAGTTGAAGTCGAATCAGAAAAATAAAAATAGGAGCAATTTCGTAAGTATCCTGTCAAGAGAGTGATAAAGATAAATCATAATAGTTCTTGATTACATCGTGTTTCATCTCTGTTTTGCTCTAAAGTAAGTATAAGAAAGAGCGAGATCATCTGACGAATGGTAAGAAGCTAACTAATCTGCCTGAGACCATATTATCGTTTGGGAATCTTCAGATGCACATTTCCCTATCATATCCTTTTGCTACTTTTTATAAATCGTCTAAAGCATAGTTCTAAAGCACTTGACTCATCAAAAGCTTGCTAAACCAGTCTTTATTCTTCTGATGACGAGATTCTCGGTAAATTATTTTTCTCGTTTCGCTATTGCATTTAGGGTTGCCACCTTTTATTTGAGCAAACAAAGTACATTGGTTTTTAAAGGTAGGCAATAAAAGTACATTGTTTCAAAATAAAGTATTATTTATTGGACTTTACTATTTTATTTAAAAACATATTTGTTTTTTACTTTTATCAATTTTCAATCCCTTTTATCACTGCAAGCAGCTTTACAGCATCTCTTTATAGTCTATGTTAACTTGAATAGATTGGAGAAATATAGTAGTACTTTGGAAGTATTTATAGTATTTATAATTTTCTTTAAGTTAGTGTTTTTTTTTCTTAAAACTAGCTTGCCTTAAATTTGGATTTTAACACCAGACATCAGTCACTTTGCTTTTAATTGCGAATAATCCAGTTGGCTTACTCAGCGTTATACGTAAAATTGCGATCACTTTTAATTTATTTTTAATGATTTATATAAAATGAATCTTAGAAAAATCAAACTATGCGAATTAAAGTATTTTATTATAGTTCCCATAAAGTATACTTACCCTAAATAACGTACAATACTTAATATGGCAACCTTAATTACATTCTCTATTTGTCAAGAAAAAATTATAAAGAAATAAGTGCATACTTGTCTGTATGGTAGACATTTTTAAAATACAACTATAGGTGATTTAATTGACAGCTTGATACTTTTTATTTTTCTGATCGGTAAACTAGTTAAATAGTAAGATGAATTCGACTAAATGTAAACGTACAAACATCAATGTCACTCCATGTTGTATATTAATGTAAATAAGAAATATTTAACTGAATGCATCTTGTATTTATTTATTGCGCGGTAAAGTCTATGGATAATCAAGATGGCGGTGTCGTGTTAGCGTTGAGGTTTTACCAATTTTCAAAATAACTTTGCTAACTTGTAATTGGGTATTTCTCAAAATTGAAAAAAAATGTTTGCTTGTAGTGGACAATTTTATTGTAAGGAAATCAGTATTTAGAACGTTATTACTGAAAAAGGTAGAAAATCCAAACATTGTTATGCCTAGCCAGTGATTTTTAAGATAAATATAAGTTTGAAATTTGGCCGTAAGCCCGGACATGTAAAATTAACGTTATGAAAAAATGCCCAATTATGTAGCATGGTTAAAATAACAGCTGTCAGCGTAGTAGGTAACTTATCATTTGATTAAGTATCAATGTAAGGTCAAAAAGTAAATTTACAGCACAAATTTCTACACCCAAAGTCGTTTTAATCTATCGGAAATTATATTGCGTTCTACAATGTAAAATATTTGGGTAATTTTTAACACGTGCCCGATATTACGAAAATCATCGCTGTAACGACTGCCTCTTGAAAAACCAAAACTTTAAGGTTGTAAAAAGTAGTTATTAAAAGAACTGAGTATCGCTTTTTAATTATTGTAAGTGTTCATATTTTATTACATATTTTGTGTTGTTTATTGCAGTTTTAGGATGTCTAGATGCCATTTGAAAATAAAATAATTGTATTGTGATAGACCAGTTAGTTTATATTCTCGACAAGCCATATAAAGTAAATCATTAAAAATGCAAAACTAAATGTCATTCCATTCCACGACACAAAATGAATGTACAAATTGTCAAACGATTTTTTTTCATAATCACACTCCCGTATAAATTATTAAGTTCTACGTACTAAAATGTCATGTCAAACAAAACATCTCGCGCAACTTGATGACTGCGTTGTTATAGACCTACAAGAATCTTTTGGCCCGAGGATGACATGACAGGGGGGGAGGACATTACACTTGATGACAGCGTTAGTTCCGCTTGACCGCGAGCAAAAAGATTGTATTACTGTACTGTACTGGATGTTTGTGTTTTCATAGATACATACTAAATAAATTCTTTTGTTTCTGGATGTGTGTGTGTGAGTGAGTGATGTACGCTGTTGGCCGCGAGGCCTTTACAGCTTCACCGGACTTAAGGGCGAGCGTGCAACCACTACGCTCGGGCCAGAAGGGCAAGGGGCGACATACTCGAGGGCGCCTCTTCAAGGCGCCCTCGGTTGGGATAGTCGCTGTAGGGGGACGGGTGCACTACTATGTGCACCAGTCAACCGCCGGCTATGGGAGGGGATCTACGACTACGTCGTCGTCGCCCGTATTCTGAGCGGAAAGAATGGATGACAAAGCATCGGGGGGGTCGGTGAGAACACGTCGCGGCCGGCGGGGGCGGCAGGGGTCGGGGGGGGGGGGAGATCGTAGTCGGCGGCGGCTACGATTAACGGATTCGCATGGGTAGATGCATTCGCGTAGTGCCGTGTTGTCGCCGTTTTAATATAAGCGCGAATAGGTTCGAGACCTAGATCGGAGTGGAGATCGACATTCCGTACGAAGCAGGGGGCTCCTACGGCTTTACGGAGGAAGCGGTTTTGAACCACTTGGAGTTTATCGATGTGAGAGGGGGCCGAATGTCCAAACACAACACACGCATAAGTCATTTGTTTCTGGAGTTGTTACAACAGTATCTCAGGGCACATGAAGACTTATTTTTAAAATAAAACTTAGCAATCGAAGGTATCACGTTGTGGGAAGCACCTGGAACAAGAGAACTAGAGTATACGCACTCTACATTTAGCTAAAAAATTTACATGCTGTATGTAGTTCATAATTACTTAATGGTACAAATGAGGTGTATTTGAAACCTCAACAGATTTAAGCTAAAAATAGAAACAATCTCCAGTTTAAATTTAGAATCGTGAATAAAAAATACTTAGACGTAGACTTTTCTAGATGGAGCATTGCTAACAAAATGGCGCCTTAAAGCCACCTGAGTTACGCACTATGTGAGCGTGACGCCAGCGTTCGATGTTTTGAAAATTGGTTCAAAATTTGTTAATGTGTGCGTGTGCGGGTGTGTGCGTACTACGATTTATCTACCCTGTGGATCGATTCCCCTCCTATCAGCCGCTACCGCCGTCCGCGGCATGTTCTCACCGACCCTCCCGATGCCCTTACATCCCTTCTTTCGGATACAGATACCGCACACAGGATTAGACACCGACCTCGCCGGCCAGGTCGAAGAATCCGTTGCCCGCCGGTCGGTGCAGAGCACCACGGCGAGACACCTTGTATACGCCCTCCCCCATAGCGACTGCCCAAGCCGAGGCCGTTCCTCCTTGAGGCGCCCTTGAGCTAGTTACCCCCTTGCCTTTCTGGCTCAAGCGTAGTGGTTGTACTCGCCCTCTTGTCCGGTGAAGCTGTAAAGAGCCCATGGCCAACAGCGTAGATCTTCACACACACAAACACACACACATATGGGTACATAAATTTTATGTCGTTTCCGCGCGCGCGTTTATCCATATAGACAAGTAATTCATCTAAGAAAAAATAATTCTTTACATTTTAAAAATTACGGGACGAGTGGTGAAAACTGCTCTATGAATGACATTTTGTTGCATCATGAACAAATGAGAAATATTGATATTGAAACGTTTATAAATTAAAACACGTGTCTATTACAAAAATATCAATTTGTACAGAACCAAAAATAGGTAGATACTCGTTGTAAATAATATTTTAATTTAACAATTAGGAGTTTTATTCATTGAATTCCACAACTTTGTTACGTTCTTTTTTAAAATCTGTGTTGCCATGTCGCTTTAATGTAATTCTGTAATATTGCTAGCCTAAATAAATAAACTACATAAATAAAAAACAATGCTTATTTCTAAAATATTAATGTTATTTATTGATAGTAGTTGAATTATCTTTGTCATTGTAATAATAATGATTATGCTAAGGTAAGGCGACAGAATAAAACGAATACGCAGAACTTGACATATTTTATTTAGTCCTCAAACTTGTTTTTTTATTTTTAAACTTAGCCCCACACTTGGATTTATTCCTGTGTTGTGGGTGCGTTTACAAACATGAAAATTCACATACACAAATACCCAGACCATAACAAATAATTGTGGATCACACAAAGATTTGTCCCGTGCGGGAATCGAACCCGCGACTATTAGACACAGTGGGCGGAGCGGCTTAAGCTCTTAACCACTGCGCTAAATCGTACGTCATGTCATGTCACTTTTCTTTTCCAATAGCAGTGTTCTTACCAATCACCAAAGGTAAGCAGCGTTTAGCTCGGTCGGTCTTAGATGGGTGACCTTTTGTAGCATTTACATATAAGAGCATCTCCGTACTTCAGAAGGTACGCTGAGCCGTTGGTCCCGGTTACCACTTAAGTTGGAAGCCTTATAGGCGGCTTGATAAGTTCCAAGAAGAAGTGAAAATGATACTCATCATTTCCACTATCCTCCAGGTATCCTACGAGTGTTGATAGAAAATAAGGTTCCAGTATCCTATGGGTGTTGGTAGAAAATAAACGGAGACCGTGCAATGGACTGTATGAAAAAAATTCGCGTAAAAAGAGAATTTTCCAACTTGAACTTGCTGGAATTAAACACAACGTGTGCTTTGAACCCAAGGCTTTGCCGTGGTTTCCTCCATCCTCGTCCCGCGTCCTACAGGTGGCAGCAGGTGGCCACATACCTGCCTCCACCGCACCGCACTGGGTTCGCGTGGTGGAGTGTGACCTAATTTCTCTCACCATTTATTTGCGACCTTGGCTAGTAGTGGGCAGTATAAGCTGATATATTACTTAAACTTCTCCGTTGGCGCCAATCTTTGTGACCGCATATAGTTATGTAGCCGATACAGTTGAATATCGATGCGCAGAACGCAAAGTTAGTTATCTTTCCATTCTGCGCAGCCGTCCGTGCCTACGTTCAGAGTGGTCATAAAGATTGAAGTGAACTAGGCCCTTATTCGGTGTAATCATACGCGCCGCGTTACGACAAATTCTTGAAATAAGAGTGTAATGGTATTCTTTAAGCTATTGGAATACTATTAAACGACCATTTCTCGAAGTTATCGTTTCGCACCTAGTTATGTGTTTAATTGGTCATAGAGAAAATACTCCCTGTATGTTATAATATTAAAGCTGAAAAGAGTGTTCTTCTTCTTTTTCTTTAAGTTATAGCTTCACACTAATTTTACTTTTTTATTTTTTTGTTACAGTCCAGTGAGATTCATAATCTTGTTTCAAGTATAAATTAATTGTATTCCCCGATGAACTTGATGACAATGATGATAATGAAATTGATGAAGTACCCCACCCTAGATAGTAAAGCGATGGATACTTTACATACCTTTTGTCCGGTGAAGCTGTAAAGGCCCCACGGCCAACAGCGTAGATCATTCACACACACAAACTTACACACTTTACATACCAATTGCGACGGCCGTTTTAAGGGAAATCGAAAAGGCACGTTTTATCACCTTCACTCATGCACATATTACACATTATTATTTGAAATAACACGAGTTTTGTAAATTAAAAGAAATTGACAGCATCCTTTTGGCTTCCCGCCAAAACCTCAAAAGGAGTGACAAATTAAAGATAAGAAATAAAGTGAAAAATCTACTTATTTAAAGTAAATTTTAATATTGCTCGGAAGTTTCGAACAGTGAAAATGAGGTCACTATAAGGAAAACTACTACTAATTAAAGAACTTTCTACTCTTGTTTAAAAGCCACACCAAAGGCTGTATGCAAACGGCGAGCATGTATGAAACCAACTATGAGAGTGGAGGAAGCCAGAGAAGTCTGTGTGGAAAGTACCTATTAAAACTTTGAACTCTCTGCCTACACCGCAATGGAACTGGCGTGAAGATTTTGAATAAGTCAAAAAACTTTAAATCAAATAGATCCCATTAATTACAACAAAAACATACTCTTATAATCGTAGTGTTGCCAACAATTCTTATCTTTCAATCGCCATTATGAAATGGGGTAACACCGTCACCGCGGGCGCGTGCAGGCGCCGGTAACGGGCCACATCCGGAGCTTCCGGCGCGGAATCGAGCACTTCCGGTCAGGAAATACCGGGTGATTTACGCGGCTAATTCTTTTTTTGAATCTAGTTAGGGTTGGGAAGTGTTGTGGAATTTGGGGGTTTGGAGAAATACGGTTTTCGAGTACATACCACAAAACATTAACCAAGTGTTTAAGTAGTAAAAAATAGACAAATGTGGTTATTGAGGTTTTGTGCGGTGTGTGAATGACCTAGGCTGTTGGCCGCGGGGCCTTTACAGCTTCACCGGATAAAAGGGCGAGCGTGCAGTCACTGCGGCCTCGGCTTGGGCAGTCGCTATGGGGGATGAAGTGTCTCGCCGTGGTGCTCGGCACCGGCCGGCGGGCAAGGGTTTTTCCGACCTCGTCGGCGAGGTTGGTGTCTGATCCTGTGTGCGGTATCTGTATTCATAAGGAGGGTTGTAAGGGCATCGAGAGGATCGGTGAGAACATACCGCGGACGGCGGTAGCGGCTGATAGCATGGGAGTTAGATACGTAGTTTAATTAAAAAATAAAATGGTAAGCCTAATGCCATACCAGGTACAATTTCAGACTTCCAGTGGGCAGAGTCGAACAGAGTAAACCGTCTGTCAAGATCAGATATAGATAACTAGATTAATAAAATAAACACCGTGGCATCTATATTTCCCAAGCAGGGGTTGCAGAGATGTATGAGATGTTAAGTCCCATGTGATAGGGGGCGAGCCTATTGCCATATACCGGGCACAATTTCAGACTCCGGACTCATACTGGGAAGTGTTTCGTTAGATAACCTACATTTATTCAACCTAGGATTTGAACCCAGGACCTCGTGATCACAAAGCAATGCGCTTTGCCACGAGACCAACGAGGCAGTCACTAACCTTTTAACAAACATTTATTTACTTACAGGAACGCATTCAAATATTAACTTACATCTTAAAATTAACAACTTTTTATTGGTACGTATTAAACAATACATATTATCAACAACTAAAAACTAGTATTTAGGTTTAAAGAATTTATTGTCAAAGATACAAAAAATTTGAAATCATCCGAATATTAAAAAATAAGAATAAATAATAGCATAATCCATTAGACTTATTTTAGACAATAGTCACTCAACTTCTACATATCTACATAAAGTTTTGTATTTTAAGCGCTCTAAACTAGCGATGGGCGATTGTTACGAAAAAAACCATCGAATAAATCGACAATTGTAATTACACACATTCGATTGTCGATTCATTCGTCCTCCCGTCCCAATCGATCAACGAATGAAAATCGACGGCCCATCGCCAATGCGCAGGTCACATTTGATACGGGGAGAATGATCCGATTGTTAGCAATGACTTTTGGTTAATCAGTAATTACTGTTGGTAAAAGGCTTAGGCAAAGTAAGTAGGCAATATCGAATGAATTATATGATCTGGGATGATGATAGAACTCCGCAAATTTCAAAGGATTTTTATGAATTATACTTTTTTACATAAATTATAACATGGAAAATTAAAAATTGTCCCCATTTAAATCTATTAAACGATACCAAAACAATTGAGGGGCAATAGTGTTGTTGTTACTTGTTACTAATGTTACGCGCGCGCGGTCTAAACGCTGGATAACAATCGACCAACAATCGAAGAATTGTGATTGTCTTTCGATTGCATTCTAATGAACGGAACAATCGAATGATTCGATTGTTTTTAGTAACAATCGCCCATCGCTACTCTAAACTGGCTTAGGACGATAAAGACTGTATCATGAGTAGCTTGGATAGAGATGCGAGGCAACGAGGCATTCATAGATAACTAAATTAACAAAAATAAACATTAAGCGGTAACTTTACCCATTTTACCAATAATCATAAATTAATTAACATCAACGATAGCCATAAATGCCGAGTATTTACGAATATATCAATTTAATTAAGCGATTCGCGATATTAATTCGATTATTACCATCTCATCGTAAAAATGTTACAAAGCATTCCTCGTTTTGCCGCGCAAACTGCGTGCCAACACGACATCGAACCTAATACCATAAAGCAATTTGAGTTTTATCGTCACGTAATAGAGATTACATTGGTTTATCGCGGCTATCCTCTAATTACCGTCATCCATCTACGGAACGGACACGCTATACTGTCATTTCACATAAAAATCAACCTTACAACATTGTGATATGACATCATTTTAAATATTGAAAAGTAAACGTTAATTAGTCAAACAATTTAATGTAGATGCGAAGTAAATGAGACTTTGTTTCGACTTTAGTAAAGGTGAAAATATTAAACTTTGTTTTTCAGCGCCATCTATTGGTTTAATGGGTGAAGTGAGTGCGTCGAACGGAATCTCAATTTAATTAAAAATGGTGGTTGTTATCGGGCGATCGCGCGTGCGTCAAAGTGTTGCCACGCTCCGATTGTGCCCCGCTCTGTGGGATTTTCGACGTTTAGTCGTTATCAACTGCCACTTAATTATCAAAATTGAATTTCGGCGCGCGTGTGGTCGCCATTTTGTACGTTTTTATGAAGTGCATTTCTGTCGTTCCATCGATTTTAATTTGCTAATTAGAATTATTTTGTGATGGTTTACTGTTTGATAAAAATAACTGAAGACATTTTTGTCTTTTAAAAAAGTAAATTAAGTAAAGAAAATTAAATTAGGCAACCTGTGGGGTCTATGTTGTGTATGCAAAGTAGTTTTAGTCATTTAATATTTACCAACCTATTTCTAAACAACAAATTATCAGCACGCTAGTATTAAAATGAACCGAGAATAAAATAGACATTCAAATCATTGTAGATATTTATTTCCTATTTTGACTAGGTTAAGGTATTAACCTACTTTATACCATAAATAGGAGTCTTATTAAAATCATTTCTATATACCTTTTTGAAAATCTGATATATTGATTCTGAGTAAATATCTATTCAAATGTACACTTCGGACTTTGATAAAGGGTTTTCTATTACTTCTTCATCCTAAATAATTACCAAAATTACTTTAAAATATCCTTTATTATACCCTAGAGTGTCATATTGTTTACATTAACCTTTTAATTGCTTTAAAAGCGTCCAAAAACCGTCCACAGCAACAATTAATAACATGTTAAGAGGTAATTTACGTGAACTGTCAGTTTTTGTAACAGATAACATAACGGGACGAGCGTAATGGCCGCTTTTCGGTCGCACCCCAAAATTATAATCCATAGGTACGGATGAAAACAGAACTAAAAATGTAAGAAGAAAAAAATAACTTACGAAGACACTAGCGCCATTGTCAACTGAAAAACAATTTTGTCGTGGTATGACGTGTTTGTATTTGAAACTTGTAATTATTCAAATTTCGAACGGCAGATGCGTTTGTGAGCGATAATCGATTTTTTATACCTGACGACATTAATTAATCGAGTTTGAAACACATTTCGAAACTAATTTCGACTTTATTCAGTTATTACTAAGAATTAGAATTTAATACAAGAAGGACTTACAACATTAGTTATGAAAAAAATGAAAATTTAAAAAAGTATTGTTTTGAGTTTAGACGGGAAGTCGAAGAGTGATGTTGTCAATTTGCCTTAATTTCCAAAACTTGTGTTATTTCGAATAATAATGTGTAATGTTGGTGGAATATTAACCATTATGTATTCTTATATGTGCATGAGTGAAGGTAATTGTAACAAAGTGATAAAACGTGCCTTTTCGATTTCCCTCAATACGGCCGTCGCAATTGGTATGTATCTATCGCTTTACTATCCCGGGTGGGATACTTCATCAATTTCATTACTATCGTTGTCATCAAGTTCATCGGGGAATTGAATTAATTTATACAAACATGATTATGCATCTCACTAGACACTGGCACAATACTCTTAAAATTAGTGTGAAGCCATAAATTTAAAAAAAAGTATTGTTTTTATATCACGTTTTATTTTTTAATTTGCAAACAGGTAGCTAGCCGAATTTCATTATGTAATAAGCAAAAAAACTTCTCGAATCAACATGCACACACATTAAAAGCCTTATAAACTGCTTGATAAGTACCAGCAGCAGGCGGCCACAAGCCTGCCTACCAATCCGCACTGGGTCCGCGTGCTGGAGCATAACCTAGTCTCTCTTATCTCGACTTGTAAAAGAAGGCCTTTGCCCAATAGTGGGACTGTACAAGCTGATTCATTGATTCATACCAGACTTTACCCATACTTAAAAAATAACTGATCTGTTTAGTTGTGTTCGAGTTAATTACAATTATTTAAGTTAATGGCTCGTAACGATGATACTGTTAATTAATGTTTTCGAATTAGTAAAGCGTCATGTGATACATATTAAAAACTCGTGAGCAAACCTATTAGGGGTAAACAGAGGTCTCATGATGGTGACACGAATAAGTTCATAATTATAAACCCAAATGTAGAATACTTTGGTTATTTGCCAGAAAACACATGGACAAACTAGTGATCACAGTCTGGCCAGTGTTGGGATCTCTTCACAGCGGGCAGACTTAAACAATGCAGAGAAATAAAACTCTGACTATAAGAGCAGTCAGTACTCCCCTCAACCTCAGACGGACGATTTAGCGCAGTGGTTAAGAGCTTAAGCCGCTCCGCCCACTGTGTCCAGTAAACGCGAGTTCGATTTCCGCACGGGACAAATCTTTGTGTGATCCACAATTATTTATTCCTGTCTGGGTATTTGTGTGTGTGAATTTTCATGTGGAAACGCACTCACGGTACAGGAATGAATTCCAGTTCAGGGGCTACGTTTTTTTTTAAACTAATGTATATATTTTGGAGGGAAAGAAATGACCCGCACCAAATAGCTACCGCACTTCTGACGACCCTCATACATGAGGAATACGACCTGAAAAGGAGAATAAATTTGATAAGTACCGGTACTTCCCCACACTATCATAGGAGTGAACGAAAAGTAATTCACTACAAATTATTAATCAAAGTCCGTCCGCCGCGTCTGTCTGTTTGAACGTGATAAGCTCAATATCTACCGAACGGATTTTCATACTGTTTTCATCAATGGACGGAGTGATTTAAGAGGAAGGTTTATTTGTATAATTCACTCGTGAGCTAATAAATAAATACTTGCCGGAGGTTAATGCGTGGCACAAACCATAAAGGCATTATTCTGTCTTAACGAGCGGATTTCGTGTTTTTACAGCTATATTGCTACAGTAAACGTGATCCATAAAAATACGGAAGTTCGATACTTGAATGTTGATTGTTGATCTTTTAAACTGAAACTCAAATAATTTATTTTGTATCAGCCGTGCGGGACGCTTACAAATAGTCAATTAACATTTTTTTAAATCTAATTTAACTATTAATCTACCACTGGATTGAAACGTGGCCTCCACTGATCCGGCGAAGAGACTCAGCGGGCTTGTCTCTTTTATTTAATTCTCTTTCTCATTTTTTTTTCTTTTTTCCGTCATATTGCGTGGATACAATGTTAGGTTACAATAATTTACGATCTAGCTCTAGTGTGATGCCTTACGATCGAGATATGAAACTAATGATGTTATCGGTAAAGAGTGTCTAAAGGATTCCAGATGGGCCAGCCCCCATAAGCAGCATCCGTTCATGAGCATGACTGCTGGAACAGCCATCGATCCCCTCGACCATATTGGAGGGAAGGGAGTGGCCCGCACCAGACAGCCACCGCAAGCAAAGACATTATAGTGAGCATGACCAAACCAGAACCCAAAAACAGATTGTGTCTACAAAGCAGCAATACCCCAAGCTCATCAGGCAGAACACGCTACGCTTTAACATTGGCGTATTGACAAGAGAAATATAGATAGCATCACTATTAATAACATGCCACTTCAATCCCACGCAGTCTTATCTGCTATGTAATCCGAGATTTTGTAATATGCTTTCTAACATAATGTAGCCTTAATTATGGTTAAAAATTTATTTTTGGTAAATCTTGATTATCCTGGGGAAGTTTGATATAAAAGCGTACACGTAGCTGTACACTGGCCAATGAACGAATTGCTAATTCTTTGGAGATGCATGACATGTACAGTAAGATTATTTTTACTACGAGTATTTACAGTATGGATATCACTCAATTTTTCAAATTTATCAAATTTCTTTCTCGTGTATAACAAATTTTTGTATATGACTAGGGTTAAACATATATAACGAACATATATACAATGCGAAATTGCAAGGATGTAGGCATTGGGGTAGACCTAGGTTATCTTACCATGACCAAATAGACCGAGTCTTATCTGAAGGGCAAGTCAAGAGTCTCCGTAACCGGCGAGCGTGTATAAGACGAACTATGAGAGTGGATGAAGCCAGAGAGGTATGTAAGGAAAGAACCTGTTGGAACTCTGTAATCTACCTACCCCGCAAGGGATCTGGCGTTATGATATAGGTAGATAGATGAATTGGAAAATAACGGTAAGAATGTTTATTTCCTTAAATAAGTTTAGAGATTCTTTAGGAGCTGGATTGTAGATGGCTCTAAGAGCCCTTTTCTGCGGTATGAATATAGTATTAAGGTCTGCAGAGCAGGTATCCATCTAATGAAGGGGTTTTGCGTTTTCTAGACGTCTATGTAATGACTGGGTTCGTCATTCCGCTCCGCGTAGGTTCAGTGGTATGTGTGTGAATGATCTACGCTGTTCGTCGCGGGGCCTTTACAGCTTACCGGGGAGGTGGGTTCAGGCGGTTTAAATCAACTAAAGACCCAGTTTACTGAATATCAGTAAAATAATTTACCGTGTGACTCTACCCACGAAAAAATATCGTCGAGATGGCGAAATTTAAAATAAATTACTTTTAGTTTTCACCAACTCACTCGTCATCAGATTTGGTCTAAAAAGTACAATCAAACGGATTTATTTTCACCAATTTATTTGTCTCTAAGTTTTGTCCAGAAAGTACCTACAGGCAATTACAAAAAAATAATAATTACCGACGATGAAATAAATTATGAACATTCAAAGACGTATAACATTTCTATTTATATAACTTTTAAAAACAACTTAAAATTGTTAAAAAAAATAAAAGCAATATGTTAAAATTACCTGCATTTTTACCATTCACAAAAACGTGCAAATTCCGGAGAGTATTATAACCGGTTTTATTACAATTCTTTTGTCTTCTTCGTAACTTGACTTCCAGAGACTACGTGGTCTTTTCTGATTGGCTGATGGACGTAATGAGGTCCAATCCGGTAACCTGTCGAGTTAACCATTTTAGTCTTAGTTGAAGCACCGAGGAAGAAAGTTATTTATTCCGTAGCTGTAATTTTTGAAGATTTTAAAGTAAAGTGTAGAATATTGGATAGTGGCGCGTTACTGGATCTTAATGTAAGTATTCTTACGCTTTGCTTAATCTCAAGTAATGTTTATGTGTGTTGGTACATCACTATGCGGCGGAGAGGCCGCGGGACGCGGGACGGGGATGGCTGGGAGCGATGACAGCCACGGCAAGGGATTGCGTCATTGCCCGCCGTTCGAAGCACACATATTTAATTCTGTCTCCGTATTTGTCTTGTTACGCGTGTCTAAATTATTAACAGTCCATTGCTCAGTCTCCGTTTATTTCCTACCAACACCCGTAGGATAATTCTCCATCATTTCCAATGTGTCGAAATGCGCTTTAAACAAGACGTTAAAAATGACACCTCGCCTAAGTTCTATGGTTATTAATAATAACAATTATTTTTATATCTTTTAGTTTTAATATGAAACGTAGCCCCACACTAGGATTTATTCCTGTGTCGTGGGTGCGTTTCACAAAGACAAAAAATTCACATAAACAAATACCAGATACAATTATGGCTCACACAAATATTTGTTCCGTGCGTGACTATTCGACTCAGTGGGCGGAGCGGCTTAAGTTCTTAAACTTTGCACCAGATATTAATTATCAACGCTTTATAGTATTAGCATTGGGTATATGAGTGTAATGTCTTAGTTAGCGATTAATTTTGCATTCCGACGCAAGTAGTAGTAGACAACATTTAAATGCGTTTGTTGAATTGTACCAACATTTTGTTTCATATTGTTTATGTATGCATAATACTAAAGCATTAGTTATTGTTATATTTTATTTCCCTTTTCTATAGAGGAAATATATTGCTTTAACTCATTATTCCCGCACTGTGGCACTGTCCAAAAACGAAAGTTTACTAGTATTTTTTGAGTGTCTACTTTTACGTCTGTTTCTAAAGAAACAGACGTAAAAGTAGTCACTTCGACTACACCTGACCCTGTAGGCGAAGTAAGTACATGGAATTTGGAGTGGAGTATTGTCTTTAGATTCATTCAGACCTTGTCACTTACATTTTGTGACAACGCAGCGCTTTTTATACCTTTCATTCATTTAATTTATAACTCCTACTCCACTAGGGACCTAATGCGTTAAGTGAGACATTACGCAGATGAAGCCAACATTATAATACGTTATTTAAAGAAACGGAGTCCCTTCACTAGGAATTATTCCTGTGACGTGGTTGCATTTACAAACATGAAATTCAAATGCACAAACACCCACAACGAAACAAATGTTTGTGGGTCACAAAGATTTGTACCGTGTTGGAATCGAACCCGCAACTACTCAACCTAGTGGGTAGAGCGAGTCAAGCTCTTAACCACTGGACCGTTTGGTCCAGTCGTCAGTTAAAATATTGTACCGTGTTATTTTTAAGCGCAGGCAGTTAACATTACCGTAAACCAGATGAAGCAAGAACATTTAACTTATACATTCTTTTGTTTCAAATAAAGTCTGCATAATTTCTTACTCCAGTTAAAGTCAAAAATAATTTATTTTTCAGATTGGACATCTTGGGAAGCCCTGATCAAATTGAGTAATGTCAGGACAGAGATGCTACATGAAAATGCATACAGTCATCAGATTCTGCAAAAACAATTCTAAATTTAACCTGTGAAAAATTAATCGTACAGACAAAGAAACAAATCCATGGGAACACATCAATCCGGGAACGTTGTGAGCATTAGGGGGCAATCGGCGCAGTGATAATTGTGAGAAAAACGTTGAGCTGAGTAGAGAGACAATTTTGGTCTGTGGGGTCTTGGCGCAAATGGTATTTTTTACGATCTCGCTAAATTTAAAGGTCGAATTCATTTAAGGCCAGAGGACTGGTCCTTGCCTTGCACAGAGAATAAGTTTTGCCATACAACGGGGCTATGTTGCCAGCCTTTTAGGCGCACTGCTGAGTAGACATTTAGTTTTTGTAGATAATTTTTTTGTTTTTACTCTTAGTTCTTATTTATTTTTTTATTTTGGTTTGTATAATGTTTCTTATTTTAAGGTGTAAATATTTTAACTTTGTTCTTGTGATTGTTGTATGTTTGTAAATTGACTGAAAATTATTGATGTTGCAACTTACTAGAATTCAATTAAAGAGTCACTGTAATTATTTAATTTAAAAAATCTTGAAAGAAGCACGTTAGAAAACTGCCAAATAAAAATCAGATGCAAGACACCGTTCAATCAATGAATTCTGGTTAGTTGATCGATAAGACGGTTAAAACATGTCGGAACTTACTGTCCTAATTAATCACTGTCTAAACGGGATAAAGCACCTTTGTTCAAATTATATATGGCACAGTTTTTACCTTCCTATACTAGCTAAGAGTGCTGAAGCAAAATCGAATCGGTGTCTTAGATGCAAGACACCGTTCAATCAATGAATTCTGGTTAGTTGATCAATAAGACGGTTAAAACATGTCGGAACTTACTGTCCTAATTAATCACTGTCTAAACGGGATAAAGCACCTTTGTTCAAATTATATATGGCACAGTTTTTACCTTCCTATACTAGCTAAGAGTGCTGAAGCAAAATCGAATCGGTGTCTTAGATGCAAGACACCGTTCAATCAATGAATTCTGGTTAGTTGATCGATAAGACGGTTAAAACATGTCGGAACTTACTGTCCTAATTAATCACTGTCTAAACGGGATAAAGCACCTTTGTTCAAATTATATATGGCACAGTTTTTACCTTCCTATACTAGCTAAGAGTGCTGAAGCAAAATCGAATCGGTGTCTTAGATGCAAGACACCGTTCAACCAATGAATTCTAGTAAGTTGATCGATAAGACGGTTAAAACATGTTGGAACTTACTGTCCTAATTAATCACTGTCTAAACGGGATGAAGCACCTTCGTTCAAATTATATATGGCACAGTTTTTAACTTCCCATACTAGCTAATAGTGCTGAAGCAAAATCGAATCGGTGTCTTAGATGCAAGATACCGTTCTATTAATGAATTCTGGTTAGTTGGCCGGTTAGCGGGTTAAAAACGGCCGAAACTTGTACTTCTGATTAATCACTGCCTTAACGGGTTGAAGCACCTTCATCCAGATCATAAATGACGCAGTTTTTACCTTCCTCAACTAATTCAGGAAGCGGAAGATGCAAAACCACCGTAAGCAAAAATCGGTGTTAGTAGCAAGTCACAATTTTTTTTTTCAAAAACCGCGTTCTGCTTATAGCCACACCAAATCATCATACCAGCGTGTATTATGCTTCTAATTAATCAGTGCCTAAACGGGTTAAAGCACTTTTATCCAAGTAAGGTACATATGACACAGACTTTACCTTCTAGCTAAAAGTTTTGAAAAGACACCGTCGTAGGTACGGTAGAAAAACATACTTTTTGACGACAAGGCGGAAGAGGTTTTCGACAAGATTGATTAGATATTTAGACCCGTAAAAAAGCGAATACTGGTTATTTGATCGGCAAAACGAAAACGGCTGGAACTTACATTCCTGATTAATCACTGTCTTAACGAGTTAAAGCATTACCATCTAAATTACTCATGAAACCGTCTTTGTCTTCCGAAATTAACTAGAACTGTTGAAGAGACAAAACCTTATTATTATTACGAGTAATTGTGGTTCCACTTCTGTCTCCCTCCAATTTTTTGGCAACAAAACCTTTGTTAGTGTGTTGTTAAGTAAATTAACGATCGACAAAAAATCAATATGTCAGATGCAAGACACCATTCAATCAATTAATTTTAGCCGATTTTACCGCCTAACCGACCGTAAAATTGGCTATAACTTTCATTTCTGTCTTATTCTTGCCTTAACGAGTTAAAGCATTTTTAAAATTAGTTAAGCGTGTTGAAACAGCAAAACCGTCATAGGTAAAAAAAATGTTTGAACGACGTCACGACAAATCAATCTGTGAGATACTGGACACCGTACTATGAAGAAATTCGGGTTGGTTAATCAGACGGTTAAAACACGCGCAATTTACTTATAATGACACCAAATTATCACACCGGTGTGACTTATGCCCCTGATTAATCACTACGTCAACGGGTTAAAGCACATTTATCCCAATTGTATATGACAAGATCTTTACCTATCTAATCTAGCTAAGAGTGCTGAAGACATCACATTATAAGGACGAGCGATTGTCGGGTAAAGAAGTTCCTCTCAAAGACTTGCGCTTCTGATTAATCACTGCCTTAACGGCTTAATAAGGAACGTTGATCCAAATTAAGTACATATGACACAGGGTTTACTTTCCTAAACTAGCTAAGAGTGCTGAAGAGACAAAACCTTTGTATTATTATTGTTATTTTTGTCCCACCGCTGCATAAAGAACTCCCTCTCAAGGACTTCCGCTCCTGATCAATCATTGCCTTAACGAGTTTAAGCATTTTTATCTAAATCACACATAACGTAGTCTTCACCTCCCCAAATTAGCTAAAAGTGATGATAAGACAGCACCATCGTCGGTAAAAAAATGATGACACGGTGAAAAATTGGTCGTTAAGTTGAGAGACAGTGTTCTATCAATAAGCTCTGGTTAGTTATCGGTTAGATGGTAAAAACAAAAACAGCCGGGTCTTACTCTACTGATTAATCACTGTCTTAACGGGTTAAAGCACATTTATTCGAAACACATATGATTCAGGTGAACAGAGTTTTTACCTTCCTAAGCCTCTTACGTAGCTTTCACCGAAGATACAAAACTTATGTATTATTATTAGTACGAGCCGTTGTTGTACCACTGCTGGGCAACGGCCTTCCTCTAAATTCTCCACAACAAAACGATCATAGGTTAAAAAATATTTTTTTAGAAACGACGAAAAATCGATATGGCAGATGACGACTCTGTTTTTTCAATACTTTATGATTAATTTATTGAGTAGACGTTCAAAAAACTGCCAAAACTTACGTTCCTGATTAATCACTGCCTTAACGGGATTAAGCAACTCTATCCAAACTTCTCATGACACAGTCTTTATCTTCCTAAGCTAGCTAAGACCAGAGGATTGGTTCTTACCTTGCACAGGAAATAAGTTTTGCCATACAACGGGGCAATGTTGCCAGTCTCTTAGGCACACAGGCGAGTGGACATTTAGTTTTTATTGATATATTTTAGTCTCAGTTCTGATTCAGTTTTTATTCTTGTTTATATATTTTTGTTATTTTAAGGTGTAAATATTTAAATTTTGTTGTCGTGAATGCTGTATGTTTGTAAATTGGCTGAAATTATTGATGTTGTAACCTACCAGAATGCAATGAAAGAGTCACTGCTATTATTTAATTCATAAAATCCTGAAGCACGATAAAAACAGTCAAATAAAAATCACGAGTAAGACACCGTTCAATCAATGACTTCTGGTTAGTGGATCGATTCGACGTTTAAATAATGTCGGAACTTACTGTCCTAATTAATCACTGTCTAAACGGGTTAAAGCACCTTCGTCCAAATTATACATAATATAGTTTTTAACTTCCTATACTAGCTCATAGTGTTGAAGCGAAATTAAATCGGTGTGGTACAAGATACCGTTCTGTCAATGAATTCTGATTAGTAGGTCGGTTAGCTGGTTAAAAGCGACCAAAACTTGTGCTCCTGATTAATTACTACCTTAACGGGTTAAAACATCTTGATCGAGATCATAACTGGTGCAGTTTTCAACTCATTAAGAGCGCTGAAGATGCAAAACCATCGTACACCATCGTTTCATCGTAAAACATCGTTTCATCCAAATCACACATAGCGAAATTGATCGTTCTATTACAAGACAGTGTTTTATCAAAGAATTCTGGTCAGTTGATCGGTTAGATGGCAAAAAAAAAACAGGCGAAACTTACTCTCCTGATTAATCACTGACTTAACGGGTTAAAGCACGTTTATTTGAATCACACATGACACAGTTTTTCTTATCCGGTGAAGCTGTAAATGCCCCGCGGCTAATAGCGTAGATCATTCACACACACGACACAGTTTCAAGCTTCTTGGCGAGTAGTCTTGTATCAAGTAGACAAAACTTTTGTATTATTACGAGCTGTTTTTGTGCCACTGCTGGCAAAGGCCTTCCTCTAAATTCTCCACAACAAAACAATTTATTAACAAAACGACAAGAAAACGACCTGACAGATGTAAGATTCTGTTTTTTTAATACGTTATGGTTACTTAATTGATTAGACGGTCAAAAACTGCCAAAACTTACGTTCCTGATTAATCACTGCCTTAACGGGATTAAGCACCTCTATCGAAACTACTCATGACACAGTCTTTATCTTCCTAAGCCAGTTTAGAGCGCTTAAAACACGAAACTTTATGTAGATATGTAGAAGTTTATATTTTGTAAATCTGGTGTCTTTAGGTGACTATTGCCTAAAATAAGTCTCATGGAAGAGGGTTTTATTTATTCTTATGTAAGGCTCTTTGTTTGTAAATATTTTTTTGTATCTTTGATAATATATTCTTCAAACCTAAATATTGGTTTTTATTTGTTAAAAATATGCATTGTTTAATACTTAGTGAAGTTTAAGCAAGGGAGCGAGATTAAACTTTTTAAAAAGAATAATTGAATTTAAAATTATTTAATTAAATTAATAATTATAATAACTAATTTTTTTCAGGCAGCTGATATTCTACAAAAAATAATTTTGTTTAACTTACAGGCCCATTAAATATATATACCTTACAGACTAACATACACATAAAATATAAAAACTTATAAACTAAGACACATGTGTTGACGGTGACAGGTTACGCTTTCAGTCTTCCCCGAAATCTTCGGAATACGACACCCTTCGGCCAGAACTCCTCGCTCATGAAAGTCTCTAGCTTGGCAGTGGGAACTCGTACAACAAAGGAGTTGAATGCCCCATTGTTTTGCGAGTTCAGCTTCTCGACCCTAAGAGTGTAGAAGGTCCTGTTACTCCGCAATATTCTCGGCTTTAGTGGTGTAGTGTAGCCGAGACATACACAGTAACGTTGTCGGTACTGCTGAGCGAAGGAGTATGCCATCTTCTACTGGTGCAGTCCCACACCGGTTTCGTCGGGGAGGCTTCTTCTTCCTCTCTACCTTGGTGAAGCCTTTCCCATCGACTTGACCCTTCGTACAGGTACGGTTGTCTTCTCTGGTGCGCGGGCGGCGGCGGCGGCGTAATCACGAAGAGAACTAGTCGTGTTTACGTTTGACGTCACCCGCGGAACCGCGAAGCTGGCGGCGGGGCGCGATGTGCTGCGGACGGCGGGACGCGGGGCATCGCGCGGCGCCGTAGCAACAGCTGGTGAGGCATCGGCCGACATTACGTTGACATTGGAGCCCTCGTGCGACCTACTTTCCGGGCTAGCGCCACGCAATGAAGCAACCTCTTCCTGTAGTTCGCGGATGGTAGTTTACCTAATTTAAACTTTAGCGAGGCTAGACTTCAGGATAATTATGTCCTGCAGCAGCCTGGTAACGTCGACGTGGTCGAATCAGACGTGGGACATGGTCGTCCTTTAGCAGGGTGATGATGTTCTGGACTTCTCTCGCCCTTTTCGTCCCTCCTGTGGGTCGGCATGCGATTTCTCATCCCGAGCGATTGGTAAAGCAGCACCACCGCACTGCAAATTTCTTCATGTTTGAAGTCAGTCTTGCAAATCTGCAACATGCTAACTTCATCCATCGTGTCTATGGCGTGCTGTAGAAAAGTCCAGACTTCGTTGGCTATGAGCTTTTTCGAACTTAGCATCGGCTACCTTGCAGCGGCTATAGCCGCGCAAATTTTCGAATTTTAAAAATTCGTAAATGCAGTTTGGCACGTCCGAATACGAGCGCGCACTGCACTGCACTGATTGTTATAAAATTGTTTGTTACAATTAGGTTACAATAATGGATTGTCCAAACAAAACGGGATGACTGAATATGTAATTATAATCTTATTTTTAAGTGCTACAAAATCTCTCCCATGCGTTTAGTACGCGGTGGTCCGGAGGCTTTATCTTGTCAGCGATTTCATGAGAATTGTTATTCGAATAGAGACTTCCAGCTAAGCTGAGTAAGCAGTCTCGCTGGCAGCTGTTGTTATCCAGCGTCCAGGCGACCGCACAACTACGTACCAATAAATAGTTTTTAATTTTAAGATGTAAATATTTTAATGCGTTCCTTTAAGTAAATAAATGTTCGGTAAAAGATAAAAAAAAAATCTTTAGTTTGATTATCTTAAATATAAACATGTCATGAATTTCAACTTATGCACGATTTACATACCGACGTCGAGATGGCGAAATATAAAATAAATTACTTTTGGTTTTCATCAACTCATTTGTCACTAGTTTTTGCCTAAATAGTACAGTCTGATGGATTTGTTTTCATCATTTCTGCCAATTACCAAAGATGAAATAAATTATAAACATTCATAGAGGTAAAATATTGCTATTTATATTCCTATAAAAAACTACTATAAGTTTTAAAATTGTTGAAAAATATTAAGATAATATGTTAAAATTACCTGCATGCATTCACAAAAAGGTGAAAATTCCGGAGAGTATTATAACCGGTTTTATTACAATTCTATTGTCTTCTTCATAACTCGGCGTCCGGAGACAATGAGGTCTTTTCTGATTGGCTGATTGACGTAATGAGGTCCAATCCGGTAACCTGTCGAGTTAACCATTTTAGTCTCAGTTGAAGCACCGAGGAAGAAAGTTATTTATTCCGTCGCTGTATTTTTTGAAGATTTTAAAGTAAGTGTAGAATATTGGATAGTGGCGCGTTACTGGATCTCAATGTAAGTATTCTTACGCTTTGCATTATCTCAGATAATGTTTGTGACAAAATGCGCTTAAAACAAGACGTTAAAAAGGACCTCGCTTAAGTTCTATGGTCACTAATAAGGACAGATTATTTTAGTTTAAATATAAAATTCCCAAGCCTCTTACGTAGCTTTCACCGAAGATACAAAACTTATGTATTATTATTATTACGAGCCGTTGTTGTACCACTGCTGGGCAAAGGCCTTCCCCTAAATTCTTCACAACAAAACGATCATAGGTAAAAAATAATTTTTTTTAGAAACGACGAAAAATCGATCTGGCAGATGACGACTCTGTTTTTACAATACTTTATGATTAATTGATTGAGTAGACGTTCAAAAAACTGCCAAAACTTACGTTCCTGATTAATCACTGCCTTAACGGGATTAAGCAACTCTATCCAAACTTCTCATGACACAGTCTTTATCTTCCTAAGCTAGCTAAGACCAGAGGATGGGTTCTTACCTTGCACAGGAAATAAGTTTTGCCATACAACGGGGCAATGTTGCCAGTCTCTTAGGCACACAGGCGAGTGGACATTTAGTTTTTATTGATATATTTAAGTCTCAGTTCTGATTTAGTTTTTATTCTTGTTTATATATTTTTCTTATTTTAAGGTGTAAATATTTTAATTTTGTTGTCGTGAATGCTGTATGTTTGTAAATTGACTGAAATTATTGATGTTGCAACTTACCAGAATTCAATTAAAGAGTCACTGTAATTATTTAATTTAAAAAATCTCGAAAGAAGCACGTTAGAAAACTGCCAAATAAAAATCAGATGCAAGACACAGTTCAATCAATGAATTCTGGTTAGTTGATCGATAAGACGGTTAAAACATGTCGGAACTTACTGTCCTAATTAATCACTGTCTAAACGGGATAAAGCACCTTTGTTCAAATTATATATGGCACAGTTTTTACCTTCCTATACTAGCTAAGAGTACTGAAGCAAAATCGAATCGGCGTCTTAGATGCAAGACACCGTTCAATCAATGAATTCTGGTTAGTTGATCGATAAGACGGTTAAAACATGTCGGAACTTACTGTCCTAATTAATCACTGTCTAAACGGGACCTTTGTTCAAATTATATATGGCACAGTTTTTACCTTCCTATACTAGCTAAGAGTGCTGAAGCAAAATCGAATCGGTGTCTTAGATGCAAGACACCGTTCAATCAATGAATTCTGGTTAGTTGATCGATTAGAGGTTAAAACATGTTGGAACTTACTGTCCTAATTAATCACTGTCTAAACGGGATAAAGCACCTTCGTTCAAATTATATATGGCACAGTTTTTAACTTCCCATACTAGCTAATAGTGCTGAAGCAAAATCGAATCGGTGTCTTAGATGCAAGATACCGTTCTATCAATGAATTCTGGTTAGTTGGCCGGTTAGCGGGTTAAAAACGGCCAAAACTTGTACTTCTGATTAATCACTGACTTAACGGGTTGAAGCACCTTCATCCAGATCATAAATGACGCAGTTTTTACCTTCCTCAACTAATTCAGGAAGCGTAAGATGCAAAACCACCGTAAGCAAAAATCGGTGTTAGTAGCAAGTCACATTTTTTTTTTTTCAAATACCGCGTTCTGCTCATAGCCACACCAAATCATCATACCAGCGTGTCTTACACTTCTAATTAATCATTGCCTAAACGGGTTAAAGCACTTTTATCCAAGTAAGGTACATATGACACAGACTTTACCTTCTAGCTAGATGAAACCGTCTTTGTCTTCCGAAATTAACTAGAACTGTTGAAGAGACAAAACCTTTTTATTATTACGAGTCATTGTAGTTCCACTTCTGTCTCCCTCCAATTTTTTGGCAACAAAACCTTTGTGAGTGTGTTGTTAAGTAAATTAACGATCGACAAAAAATCAATATGTCAGATGCAAGACACCATTCAATCAATTAATTTTAGCCGAATTTACCGCCTAACCGACCGTAAAATTGGCTAGAACTTTCATTTCTGTCTTATCACTGCCTTAACGAGTTAAAGCATTTTTAAAATTAGTTAAGCGTGTTGAAACAGCAAAACCGTCATAGGAAAAAAAAATTTTTGAACGACGTCACGACAAATCAATCTGTGAGATACTGGACACCGTACTATGACGGCATTCCGGTTGGTTAATCAGACGGTTAAAACACGCGCAATTTACTTATAATGACACCAAATTTTCACACCGGTGTGACTTATGCCCCTGATTAATCACTACGTCAACGAGTTAAAGCACATTTATCCCAATTGTATATGACAAGATCTTTACCTACCTAATCTAGCTAAGAGTGCTAGTGATGTCTATCACATTATAAGGACGAGCGATTGTCGGGTAAAGAAGTTCCTCTCAAAGACTTGCGCTTCTGATTAGTTACTGCCTTAACGGCTTAATAAGGAACGTTGATCCAAATTAAGTACATATGACACAGGGTTTACTTTCCTAAACTAGCTAAGATTGCTGAAGAGACAAAACCTTTGTATTTTTATTATTATTATTGTCCCACCGCTGCATAAAGAACTCCCTCTCAAGGACTTCCGCTCCTGATCAATCATTGCCTTAACGAGTTTAACCATTTTTATCTAAATCACACATAACGTAGTCTTCACCTCCTCAAATTAGCTAAAAGTGATGAAAAGACAGCACCATCGTCGGTAAAAAAATGATGACACGGTGAAAAATTGGTTGTTAAGTTGAGAGACAGTGTTCTATGAATGAGCTCTGGTTAGTTATCGGTGAGATGATAAAAACAAAAACAGCCGGGTCTTACTCTCCTGATTAATCACTGACTTAACGGGTTAAAGCACATTTATTCGAAACACATATGATTCAGATGAACAGAGTTTTTACCTTCCTAAGCCTCTTAGGTAGCTTTCACCGAAGATACAAAACTTATGTATTATTGTTATTACGAGCCGTTGTTTAACCACTGCTGGGCAAAGGCCTTCCTCTAAATTCTCCACAACAAAACGATCATAGGTAAAAAAATATTTTTTTTAGAAACGACGAAAAATCGATCTGGCAGATTACAACTCTGTTTTTTCAATACATTTTGATTAATTGATTGAGTAGACGGTCAAAAACTGCCAAAACTTACGTTCCTGATTAATCACTGCCTTAACGGGATTAAGCAGCTCTATCAAAACTACTCATGACACAGTCTTTATCTTCCTAAGCCAGTTAAGAGCGCTCAAAACACGAAACTTTATGTAGATATGTAGAAGTTTATATTTTGTAAATCTGGTGTCTTTAGGTGACTATTGCCTAAAATAAGTCTCATGGAATAGGCTGTTATTTATTCTTATGTAAGGCTTTTTTTTGTAAGTGATTTTTTGTATCTTTGATAATAAATTCTTCAAACCTAAATATAAGTTTTTATTTGTTGAAAATATGCATTGCTTAATACGTAGTGAAGTTTACGCAAGGGAGCGAGATTAAACTTTTTAAAAAGAATAATTGAAAGTAAAATCATTTAATTAAATTAATAATCATAATAACTAATTTTTTTCAGGCACCTGAAATTCTACAAAAATAATTGTGTTTAACTTACAGGTCCATTAAATATATATACCTTACAGACTAACATACATATAAAATATAAAAACTTATAAACCAAGATACATGTGTTGACGGTGACATGTTACGCTTTCAGTCTTCCCCGAAATCTTCGGAATACGACACCCTTCGGCCAGAACTCCTCGCTCATGAAGGTCTCTAGCTTGGCAGTGGGAACCCGAACAACAAAGGAGTTGAAGGCCCCATTGTTTTGCGAGTTCAGCTTCTCGACCCTAAGAGTGTAGAAGGTCCTGTTACCCCGCAATATCCTCGGCTTTAGTGGTGTAGTGTAGCCGAGACATATAGAGTAACGTTGTCGGTACTGCTGAGCGAAGGAGTATGCCATCTTCTATTAGTACAGTCCTACACCGGTTTCGTCGGGGAGGCTTATTCTTCCTCTCTACTTTGATGAAGCCTTTCTCATCGACTGACCCTTCGTACAGGCACGGTTGTCTTCTCTGGTGCGCGGACGGCGGCGGCAGCGTAATCACGAAGAGAACTAGTCGTGTTTACGTTTGACGGCGGCGGGGCGTGGGGCATCGCGTGGGGCCGTAGCAACAGCTGGTGACGCATCGGCCGACTCGAAACTGCCGACGGATGCATTTTGCGCCCCGCGACGTACGTTGACATTAGAGCCCTCGTGCGACCTACTTTTCGGGCTAGCGCCACGCAATGACGCAACCTCATTTGTGGGACACAAAGATTTGTCCCATGTGGGAGTCGAACCCGCGACTGCTCAACTCAGTGGTCGGAGCAAATCAAGCTCTTAACGACTGGACCGCTTGGTCCAGTCGTCAGTTGAAATATTGTACTGTGTTATTTTTATGCACAGGCAGTTAACATTACCGTTAAACCAAATGAAACAGAAGCATTCAACTAATTCATTCTTCTGTTTCAATTGAAGACTGTACGCGGTGGTCCGGAGGCTTTATCTTATTCAGTGATTTCATGAGAATTGTGATTCGAATAGAGACTTCCAGCTAAGCTGAGTAAGCAGTCTCACTGGCAGCTGTTGTTATCCAGCGTCCAGGCGACCGCATAACTACGTACCAATAAATAGTTTTTAATTTTAAGATGTAAGTAAATATTTTAATGCGTTCCTTTAAGTACTAAATGTTTGGTAAAAGATAAAGAAAAATTATTTAGTTTGATTATCTTAAATATAAACATGTCATGACTTTCAACTTATGCACGATTTACATACCGACGTCGAGATGGCGAAACATTATATAAATTACTTTTGGTTTTCATCATCTCATTTGTCACTAGTTTTTGCCTAAATAGTACAGTCTAATGGATTTGTTTTCATGATTTCGGCCAATTACCAAAGATGAAATAAATTATAAAGATTCATAGAGGTAAAATATTGCTATGTATATTCCTATCAAAAACTACTATAATTCTTAAAATTGTTGAAAAATACACAGACTATGTGATAAAATTACCTGCATTTTTTTAACATTCTCAAAAAGGTGAAAATTCCGGAGAGTATTATAACCGGTTTTATTACAATTCTTTTGTCTTCTTCATAACTCGTCATCTAGAGACAATGAGGTCTTCTCTGATTGGCTGATTGACTTAATGAGGTCCAATCTGGTAACCTGTGGCGATAACCATTTTAGTCTTAGTTGAAGCACCGAGGAAGAGAGTTATTTATTCCGTAGCTGTAATTTTTGAAGATTTTTAAGTAAAGTGTAGAATATTGGGTAGTGGAGCGTTACTGGATCCTAATGTAAGTATTCTTACGCTTTGCATTATCTCACGTAGTAGGACGCAATTAGTGGTAGATAATATTTAAAAGCGTTTGTTAAATTATACCAACGTGTTGTTTTATATTGATAATATGTGTGAATTATATGAATGTAAACGCCACCATGATATAGAAACAGTATACATCTATCTATCTATATCACCACGCCAGATCCCTTACGGGGTAGGCAGAGAGTACAGAGTTCCAGCAGGATCTTAGTCAAGTCAAAAATCATTTATTTGTTTAAGCCAATATACCCTGTGGCCATAAGCACTTACAACCGTCAAAATTATTATATTTTTTACATCTACTACCGGATCGGAACGCGGCCTCCACTGAGAAGATCCGGCGAAAAACTCAGCGGCCTAGTTAGTCTTTAAACTTAATTAGTTTGGCCTTTCTAATAACCATTTCCTTTTTTCACAATTGTATTGTCCAGCATTGTTTAATTTTGCTGATTGAGTAAATGCTCAAATCCAATCTGTTTTATCGTCAAGATAATCCAAAATTTTGTAATTCCCTTTCTTACACAGGCTAGTTTTGATTACCTTTTTAAATTTATTGATAGGCATGTTTCGAATATCTATGGGTAACTTGTTGTAGAAACGTATACATTGCCCCATGATAAAAATTACTAATTCTGTGGAGACGAGTAGAAT
Source organism: Phalera bucephala (assembly GCA_905147815.2). Lineage (NCBI taxonomy): Eukaryota > Metazoa > Arthropoda > Insecta > Lepidoptera > Notodontidae > Phalera > Phalera bucephala. The sequence continues at coordinate 17,859,517 of LR990630.1, read as the reverse complement.
GTGCAATAAGATCATCTTTGTTCCGTGTAATTAACATGATGAATGTCGCTATATTTTTTAAAGCTATTGATACTCTCTCTTTCTTTCCATACATACCCCTTTGGCTTCCTCCATTCTCATACTTCGTCTCATACACGCTCGCTGGTTACGGAGACTCTTGACTTATCCTTCAGATATGACGAGAGTCAGACAGATGAGTCTATTTGGTCGTGGTAAGATAGTCGAGGTCTTCCCAGGTAACTAGGTCCTTCTATTTTCGCATTGTATATTTGTTAAGTTGCTTTAACTCATTATTCCCGCACTATGGCACTATCGAAAAGGAAGGTTTAGTAGTATTTTTCGAGTGTCTATATTATTTCGTCTGTTTCTTTAACTAATCTGATTACTGATCCTGAGGCGAAGTTACTGGATGGATTTTAGAGTGGAGTAATGTCTTTAGATTCATTCAGGCCTTGTCACTTACATTTTGTGACAGCGCAGTGCTTTAAATACCTTTTATTTATTTTACTTATTGCTCCTTATCCACTTGGGACCTAATGCGTTAAGTAAGACATTACGCAGATGGAGCCCATATTATAATTCGTTATTTAGAAAAAACGGAGTCCCCACTCTAGGAATTATTCCTGTTTAGTGATTGCGTTTACAAACATGAAATTTTCATGTACAAAAGCCCACACCGAAACAAATATTTGTGGGACACAAAGCTTTGTCCCGTGTGGGAGTCGAACCCGCGACTCCTCAACTCAGTGGTCAGAGCAAATCAAGCTCTTAACCACTGGACCGCTTGGTCCAGTGGTTAAAATTAAATTTGAAATATTGTACCGTGTTATTTTTAAGCACAGGCAGTTAACATTACCGTTAGACCAGATGAAACAGAAGCATTAAACTTATTTCTTTTGTTTCATTTAAAGACTGTATAATTTCTCACCCAAGTCAAAGTTATGGTTTAAAATAATTTATTTTTTCAGAACGGACATCTTGGGAAGCCCTGATGAAATTGGATAATGACTGGAAAAATGCATCAGAATGCCATCAGATTCTGCAATAAAGTTTCTAAATTTCGAAATATGAAAAATTAATCGTATAGTGAAAGAAACAAATCCATAGGATCACATCAATCAAACAATGTTTGTGACCATTTGGGAGCGATCGGCGAAGTGGGAATTGTGAGAAAAACCTTAAGCTGCTTAAAGTAGAGACTCCGGGTCCGTGGGGTCTTGGCGCACATGGTATTCTTTACGATCTCGCTAAATTTAAAGGTTGAAGTCACCTAAGACCAGAGGACTGGTCCTTGCCTTGCACAGAGAATAAGTTTTGCCATACAACGGGGCTGTGTTGCCAGCCTTTTAGGCGCACTGCTGAGTAGACATTTAGTTTTTGTAGATAATTTTTTGTTTTTACTCTTAGTTCTTATTTAGTTTTTATTTTGGTTTGTATAATGTTTCTTATTTTAAGGTGTAAATATTTTAACTTTGTTCTTGTAATTGTTGTATGTTTGTAAATTGACTGAAAATTATTGATGTTGCAACTTACCAGAATTCAATTAAAGAGTCACTGTAATTATTTAATTTAAAAAATCTTGAAAGAAGCACGTTAGAAAACTGCCAAATAAAAGTCAGATGGAAGACACAGTTCAATCAATGAATTCTGGTTAGTTGATCGATAAGACGGTTAAAACATGTCGGAACTTACTGTCCTAATTAATCACTGTCTAAACGGGATAAAGCACCTTCGTTCAAATTATATATGGCACAGTTTTTACCTTCCTATACTAGCTAAGAGTGCTGAAGCAAAATCGAATCGGTGTCTTAGATGCAAGACACCGTTCAATCAATGAATTCTGGTTAGTTGATCGATAAGACGGTTAAAACATGTCGGAACTTACTGTCCTAATTAATCACTGTCTAAACGGGATAAAGCACCTTTGTTCAAATTATATATGGCACAGTTTTTACCTTCCTATACTAGCTAAGAGTGCTGAAGCAAAATCGAATCGGTGTCTTAGATGCAAGACACCGTTCAATCAATGAATTCTGGTTAGTTGATCGATAAGACGGTTAAAACATGTCGGAACTTACTGTCCTAATTAATCACTGTCTAAACGGGATAAAGCACCTTTGTTCAAATTATATATGGCACAGTTTTTACCTTCCTATACTAGCTAAGAGTGCTGAAGCAAAATCGAATCGGTGTCTTAGATGCAAGACACCGTTCAATCAATGAATTCTGGTTAGTTGATCGATAAGACGGTTAAAACATGTCGGAACTTACTGTCGTAATTAATCACTGTCTAAACGGGATAAAGCACCTTTGTTCAAATTATATATGGCACAGTTTTTACCTTCCTATACTAGCTAAGAGTGCTGAAGCAAAATCGAATCGGTGTCTTAGATGCAAGACACCGTTCAATCAATGAATTCTGGTTAGTTGATCGATAAGACGGTTAAAACATGTCGGAACTTACTGTCCTAATTAATCACTGTCTAAACGGGATAAAGCACCTTCGTTCAAATTATATATGGCACAGTTTTTAACTTCCTATACTAGCTAATAGTGCTGAAGCAAAATCGAATCGGTGTCTTAGATGCAAGATACCGTTCTATCAATGAATTCTGGTTAGTTGGCCGGTTAGCGGGTTAAACACGGCCGAAACTTGTACTTCTGATTAATCACTGCCTTAACGGGTTGAAGCACCTTCATCCAGATCATAAATGACGCAGTTTTTACCTTCCTCAACTAATTCAGGAAGCGTAAGATGCAAAACCACCGTAAGCAAAAATCGGTGTAAGTAGCAAGTCACAATTTTTCGTTCTGCTCATTTTGGATTTTACCGCCTAACCGACCGTAAAATTGGCTAGAACTTTCATTTCTGTCTTATCACTGCCTTAACGAGTTAGAGCATTTTTAAAATTAGTTAAGCGTGTGGAACAGCAAAACCGTCATAGGTAAAAAAAATGTTTGAACGACGTCACGACAAATCAATCTGTGAGATACTGGATACCGTACTATGACGGCATTCCAGTTGGTTAATCAGACGGTTTAAACACGCGCAATTTACTTATAATGACACCAAATTATCACACCGGTGTGACTTACGCTCTTGATTAATCACTACGTCATCGGGTTAAAGCAGATTTATCCCAATTGTATATAACAAGATCTTTACCTACCTAATCTAGCTAAGAGTGCTGAAGACATCACATTATAAGGACGAGTGATTTTCGGGTAAAGCAGTTCCTCTCAAAGACTTGCGCTTCTGATTAATCACTGCCTTAACGGCTTAATAAGGAACGTTCATCCAAATGAAGTACATATGACACAGGGTTTACTTTCCTAAACTAGCTAAGATTGCTGAAGAGACAAAACCTTAGTATTTTTATTATTATTATTGTCCCACCGCTGCATAAAGAACTCCCTCTCAAGGACTTCCGCTCCTGATCAATCATTGCCTTAACGAGTTTAAGCATTTTTATCTAAATCACACATAGCGTAGTCTTCACCTCCCCAAATTAGCTAAAAGTGATGAAAAGACAGCACCATCGTCGGTAAAAAAATGATGACACGGTGAAAAATTTTTCGTTAAGTTGAGAGACAGTGTTCTATCAATGAGCTCTGGTTAGTTATCGGTTAGATGGTAAAAACAAAAACAGCCGGGTCTTACTCTACTGATTAATCACTGTCTTAACGGGTTAAAGCACATTTATTCGAAACACATATGATTCAGATGAACAGAGTTTTTACCTTCCTAAGCCTCTTAGGTAGCTTTCACCGAAGATACAAAACTTATATATTATTATTATTACGAGCCGTTGTTGTATCACTGCTAGGCAAAGGCCTTCCTCTAAATTCTCCACAACAAAACGATCATAGGTAAAAAAATATTTTTTTTTAAAACGACGAAAAATCGATCTGGCAGATGACGACTCTGTTTTTTCAATACATTATTATTAATTGATTGAGTAGACGGTCAAAAAACTGCCAAAACTTACGTTCCTGCTTAATCACTGCCTTAACGGGAGTAAGCAACTCTATCCAAACTTCTCATGACACAGTCTTTATCTTCCTAAGCTAGCTAAGACCAGAGGATTGGTTCTTACCTTGCACAGGGAATAAGTTTTGCCATACAACGGGGAAATGTTGCCAGTCTCTTAGGCACACAGGCGAGTGGACATTTAGTTTTTATTGATATATTTTACTTTCAGTTCCTATTTAGTTTTATTCTTGTTTATATATTTTTCTTATTTTAATGTGTAAATATTTTAATTTTGTTGTCGTGAATGCTGTATGTTTGTAAATTGACTGAAATTATTGATGTTGTAACCTACCAGAATGCAATGAAAGAGTCACTGCTATGATTTAATTCATAAAATCCTGAAGCACGATAAAAACTGTCAAATAAAAATCACGAGTAAGACACCGTTCAATCAATGACTTCTGGTTAGTTGATCGATTCGACGTTCAAAAAATGTCGGAACTTACTGTCCTAATTAATCACTGTCTAAACGGGTTACAGCACCTTCGTCCAAATTATACATAGACTAGTTTTTAACTTCCTAAACTAGCTCATAGTGTTGAAGCGAAATTAAATCGGTGTGGTACAAGATACCGTTCTGTCAATGAATTCTGATTAGTAGGTCGGTTAGCTGGTTAAAAGCGACCAAAACTTGTGCTCCTGATTAATTACTACCTTAACGGGTTAGAACATCTTGATCGAGATCATAACTGGTGCAGTTTTCAACTCCTTAAGAGAGCTGAAGATGCAAAACCATCGTACAATACAAATACAAAATACAAAAATTTATTTCTTTAACTTAAAATCATATTACAAATTAGCCGTATTTAGAGACTCCTTTTAAGTATGTAGTACCTGTGCTAGGAGTCTCTGCTCTTCCATAACATACAGTACTTGTATACTATGATTGGTAACATAATCAAAAATAAGATAAATTTAAATTAAATTCTAAACTTAAGTTAAAATGTGTGTGTGTGTGTGTGTGTGTGTGTGAGTGAGTGCATGCATGCCTATGTGTATGTGTGTGAGTTATATGATTCTTTGTAGGAGTCTTTCGGTTTCATCGTAATTTTTAATCTTAAGCCATTCCACAAGGGATGTTTTACAGTCATCATAGGTAAGGGGATGTACGTAGATGTATTTATTAATGAGGTTATACAAGGACGCCGATAGTATTTTTTGCTGTCGCCTAGCAAATGTGGTATTCACCAAAATCACTGGAGCCACAATATCTTTTCTTCTTCTATTTAAAATACTTTTATGGAAAGGTAAGGACTTATGAAGTTTTAGAATAGCTTGTAGTATATAAAGTTTTCTAACCGTTAGTAACTGACAAATTGAATAAAGATTTTCAGTTGAAAATTTATATGGCTTAAAATACATAACTTTAACTTTCTAATTTTAAAAATTTAAGTTTTGTGGCTCCACCCCAGACAGGTTTACAATAAATAATTACAGATTGTACTAATGACATATATATTTGTTTCAAGAGGTCCTTAGAAGCTATGTGTCTCAGCGTTTTAAAAATCCATATTAGTTTTCTGACTCTAGTCATAACTAATTCAGTATGATTATGCCAAGATAATCGTTGGTCAATCATGACACCTAAATATTTTGTGCTATTTACTTTATTTATACTATTACAAGAACAAATAGAGTTTATAGGGCTGTGACAAGTATGTATCTTTATTTGAAAATCTGTCGAGCATGGTTGTGTATGGTTGTAAATTGTAAAGCACATATAATTTGTCTTGGAGGCATTTAGCGAGAGAAGATTTGTGTTTAACCAAGTAGCAATTTTAGTAAGCCCTTTTTCGGCAGTGTTACGTGCTAAATCCCATGTTTGGCCAGTAAATACTGCAGTTGTATCATCAGCATATGAAAATAATTGGCAATCGTCAACTTGCATATCACAAAGCTCATTGATATAAATTAAAAAGAGCGTGGGGCCTAAAACACTGTCTTGAGGGACACCATAAGTTATATGAGCTTCTTCACTTAAATAATCTCCTATTTTAACTCGCTGCTTTCGATTAGAAAGATAGTCTTTGAACAACGCTAAAGGAACTCCTCTTATCCCAATACATTCATACACCATCGTTTCATCGTAAACCATCGTTTCATCCAAATCACACATAGCGAAATTGATCGTTCTATTACAAGACAGTGTTTTATCAACGAATTCTGGTCAGTTGATCGGTTAGATGGTAAAAACAACAGCCGAAACTTACTCTCGTGAGTAATCACTGCCTTAACGGGTTAAAACACGTTTATTTGAATCACACATGACACAGTTTTTCTTCTGCGGTGAAGCTGTAAATGCCCCGCGGCTAATAGCGTAGATCATTCACACACACGACACAATTTTAAGCTTCTTGGCGAGTAGTCTTGTATCAAGTAGACAAAACTTTTGTATTATTACGAGCTGTTGTTGTGCCACTGCTGGCAAAGGCCTTCCTCTAAATTCTCCACAACAAAACAATTTATTAACAAAACGACAAGAAAACGACCTGACAGATGTAAGATTCTGTTTTTTTAATCCGTTATGGTTACTTAATTGATTAGACGGTCAAAAACTGCCAAAACTTACGTTCCTGATTAATCACTGCCTTAACGCGATTAAGCACCTCTATCGTAACTACTCATGACACAGTCTTCATCTTCCTCAGCCAGTTTAGAGCGCTTAAAACACGAAACTTTATGTAGATATGTAGAAGTTTATATTTTGTAAATCTGGTGTCAAGGTGACTATTGCCTAAAATAAGTCTCATGGAAGAGGGTTTTTTTTATTTTTATGTAAGGCTCTTGTTTTGTAAATAATTTTTTGTATCTTTGATAATATATTCTTCAAACCTAAATATTGGTTTTTATTTGTTAAAAATATGCATTGTTTAATACTTAGTGAAGTTTAAGCAAGGGAGCAAGATTAAACTTTTTAAAAAGAATAATTAAATTTAAAATTATTTTATTTAATTATTATTATAATAACTAATTTTTTTCAGGCAGGTGAAATTCTATAAAAATAATTTTGTTTAACTTACAGGCCCATTAAATATATATACCTTACAGACTAACATACATATAAAATATAAAAACTTATAAACTAAGACACATGTGTTGACGGCGACATGTTACGCTTTCAGTCTTCCCCGAAATCTTCGGAATACGACACCCTTCGGCCAGAACTCCTCGCTCATGAATGTCTCTAGCTTGGCAGTGGGAACTCGTACAACAAAGGAGTTGAATGCCCCATTTTTTTGCGAGTTCTGCTTCTCGACCCTAAGAGTGTAGAAGGTCTTGTTACTCCGCAATATTCTCAGCTTTAGTGGTGTAGTGTAGCCGAGACATATAGAGTAACGTTGTCGGTACTGCTGAGCGAAGGAGTATGCCATCTTCTACTGGTGCAGTCCCACACCGGTTTTGTCGGGGAGGCTTCTTCTTCCTCTCTACCTTGGTGAAGCCTTTCCCATCGACTTGACCCTTCGTACAGGTACGGTTGTCTTCTCTGGTGCGCGGGCGGCGGCGGCGGCGTAATCACGAAGAGAACTAGTCGTGTTTACGTTTGACGTCACTCGCGGAACCGCGAAGCTGGCGGCGGGGCGCGGTGTGCTGCGGGTGGCGGAGCGCGATGTGCTGCGGACGGCGGGACGCGGGGCATCGCGCGGCGCCGTAGCAACAGCTGGTGAGGCATCGACCGACATTACGTTGACATTGGAGCCCTCGTGCGACCTACTTTCCGGGCTAGCGCCACGCAATTAAGCAACCTCTTCCTGTAGTTCGCGGATGGTAGTTTACCTAATTTAAACTTTAGCGAGGCTAGACTTCAGGATAATTATGTCCTGCAGCAGCCTGGTAACGTCGACGTGGTCGAATCAGACGTGGGACATGGTCGTCCTTTAGCAGAGTGATGATGTCCTGGACTTCTCTCGCCCTTTTCGTCCCTCCTGTGGGTCGGCTTGCGATTTCTCATCCCGAGCGATTGGTAAAGCAGCACCACCGCACTGCAAATTTCTTCATGTTTGAAGTCAGTCTTGCAAATCTGCAAGATGCTAACTTCATCCATCGTGTCTATGGCGTGCTGTAGAAAAGTCCAGACTTCGTTGGCTATGAGCTTTTTCGAACTTAGCATCGGCTACCTTGCAGCGGCTATAGCCGCGCAAATTTTCGAATTTTAAAAATTCGTAAATGCAGTTTGGCACGTCCGAATACGAGCGCGCACTGCACTGCACTGATTGTTATAAAATTGTTTGTTACAATTAGGTTACAATAATGGATTGTCCAAACAAAACGGGATGACTGAATATGTAATTATAATCTTATTTTTAAGTGCTACAAAATCTCTCCCATGCGTTTAGTACGCGGTGGTCCGGAGGCTTTATCTTGTCAGCGATTTCATAAGAATTGTTATTCGAATAGAGACTTCCAGCTAAGCTGAGTAAGCAGTCTCGCTGGCAGCTGTTGTTATCCAGCGTCCAGGCGACCGCACAACTACGTACCAATAAATAGTTTTTAATTTTAAGATGTAAATATTTTAATGCGTTCCTTTAAGTAAATAAATGTTCGGTAAAAGATAAAAAAAAAATCTTTAGTTTGATTATCTTAAATATAAACATGTCATGAATTTCAACTTATGCACGATTTACATACCGACGTCGAGATGGCGAAATATAAAATAAATTACTTTTGGTTTTCATCAACTCATTTGTCACTAGTTTTTGCCTAAATAGTACAGTCTGATGGATTTGTTTTCATCATTTCTGCCAATTACCAAAGATGAAATAAATTATAAACATTCATAGAGGTAAAATATTGCTATTTATATTCCTATCAAAAACTACTATAAGTTTTAAAATTGTTGAAAAATATTAAGATAATATGTTAAAATTACCTGCATTGTTAACATTCACAAAAAGGTGCAAATTCCGGAGAGTATTATAACCGGTTATATTACAATTCTATTGTCTTCTTCATAACTCATCGTCCGGAGACAATGAGGTCTTTTCTGATTGGCTGATTGACGTAATGAGGTCCAATCCGGTAACCTGTCGAGTTAACCATTTTAGTCTCAGTTGAAGCACCGAGGAAGAAAGTTATTTATTCCGTCGCTGTATTTTTTGAAGATTTTAAAGTAAAGTGTAGAATATTGGATAGTGGCGCGTTACTGGATCTCAATGTAAGTATTCTTACGCTTTGCATTATCTCAGGTAATGTTTGTGACAAAATGCGCTTAAAACAAGACGTTAAAAAGGACCTCGCTTAAGTTGTATGGTCACTAATAAGGACAGATTATTTTCGTTTAAATATAAAATGTAGCCCACCACTAGGATTTATACCTGTGTCGTGGGCGTGTTTCACAAAGATGAAAATTCACATAAACAAATACCCAGACCGTAAGAAATAATTGTGGCTCACACAAAGTTTTGTTCCGTGCGCGAGTATTCGACTCAGTGGGCGGAGCGGCTTAAGGTCTTAACCACTGCGCCAGATATTCATTTTTAATATTAGCATTGGGTATATGAGTGTAATGTCTTAGTTACCGTGTTAATTAATGCATTACGACGCGTGTTGTAGTAGACAATATTTAAATGCGTTTGTTAAATTGTACCAACGTGTTGTTTTATATTCTTTATATATAGGAACAGTATTTATCTATCTGTCTATATAATCACACCAGATCCCTTACGGGGTAGGTAGGGAGTACAGAGTTCCAACAGGTGCTTTCCTTACATACCTCTCTGGCTTCCTCCACTCTCATAGTTCGTCTCATACACGCTAGCCGGTTACGGAGACTCTTGACTTGTCTTTCAGATAAAACTGTCTATTTGGTCGTGGCAAGATAGTCTAGGGCTGCCCAGGTACCTACATCCTTCCATTTTCGCATTGTATATCTGTTCAGTTGCTTTAACTCATTATTCCCGCACTATGGCACTGTCGAAAAGGAAGGTTTACTAGTATTTTTCGAGTGTCTATTTTTACGTCTGTTTCTTTTGCTGATCCTGAGGCGAAGTAACTGGATGGATTTTGGAGTGGAGTAATGTCTTTAGATTCATTCTGGCCTCACTTACATTATCTGACAACGTAGTGCTTTTTATACCTTTTATTCATTTTACTTATTACTCCTTCTCCACTTGGGACCTAATGCGTTAAGTAAGACACTACGCAGATGTAGCCCATATTATAATTCGTTATTTAAACAATCGGAGTCTCTTAACTATGATTTTTTCCTGTGTCGTGGCTGTATTTACAAACATAAAATTTACATGCACAGAAGCCCACACCGATACAAATATTTGAGGGACCCAAAGATTTGTCCCGTGTGTGAGTCGAACCCGCGACTGCTCAACTCAGTGGTCGAAGCGAGTGAAATTCTTAACCACTGGACCGCTTGGTCCAGTCGTCAGTTGAAATATTGTACCGTGTTATTTTTAAGCGCAGGCAGTTAACATTACCGTTAAACCAGATGAAACAGAAGCATTAAACTTATTTCTTTTGTTTCAATTAAAGACTGCATAATTTCTCACCCCAGTCAAAGTTAAAGTTAAAAATAATTTCTTTTTTTCAGAACGGACATCTTGAGAAACCTTGATTAATTTAGATAATGATTGGAAAAATGCTTTAGATTCTGCAATAAAGTTTCAAATTTCGACTTATGAAAAATTAATCGTATAGAGAAAGAAACGAATCCATGGGAACACATCAATCAAACTATGTTCCTGAGAATTCGGGAGCGATCGGCGTAGTGGGAATTGTGAGAAAAACCTTAAGCTGCTTAAAGTAGAGACTCCGGGTCCGTGGGGTCTTGGCGCACATGGTATTCTTTACGATCTCGCTAAATTTAAAGGTTGAAGTCACCTAAGACCAGAGGACTGGTCCTTGCCTTGCACAGAGAATAAGTTTTGCCATACAACGGGGCTATGTTGCCAGCCTTTTAGGCGCACTGCTGAGTAGACATTTAGTTTTTGTAGATATTTTTTTGGTTTTACTCTTAGTTCTTATTTAGTTAGTTAGTTTATTTTGGTTTGTATAATGTTTCTTATTTTAAGGTGTAAATATTTTAACTTTGTTCTTGTGATTGTTGTATGTTTGTAAATTGACTGAAAATTATTGATGTTGCAACTTACCAGAATTCAATTAAAAAGTCACTGTAATTATTTAATTTAAAAAATCTTGAAAGAAGCACGTTAGAAAACTGCCAAATAAAAATCAGATGCAAGACACCGTTCAATCAATGAATTCTGGTTAGTTGATCGATAAGACGGTTAAAACATGTCGGAACTTACTGTCCTAATTAATCACTGTCTAAACGGGATAAAGCACCTTTGTTCAAATTATATATGGCACAGTTTTTACCTTCCTATACTAGCTAAGAGTGCTGAAGCAAAATCGAATCGGTGTCTTAGATGCAAGACACCGTTCAATCAATGAATTCTGGTTAGTTGATCGATAAGACTGTTAAAACATGTCGGAACTTACTGTCCTAATTAATCACTGTCTAAACGGGATAAAGCACCTTCGTTCAAATTATATATGGCACAGTTTTTAACTTCCTATACTAGCTAATAGTGCTGAAGCAAAATCGAATCGGTGTCTTAGATGCAAGCCACCGTTCAATCAATGAATTCTGGTTAGTTGATCGATAAGACGGTTAAAACATGTCGGAACTTACTGTCCTAATTAATCACTGTCTAAACGGGATAAAGCACCTTTGTTCAAATTATATATGGCACAGTTTTTACCTTCCTATACTAGCTAAGAGTGCTGAAGCAAAATCGAATCGGTGTCTTAGATGCAAGACACCGTTCAATCAATGAATTCAGGTTAGTTGATCGATAAGACGGTTAAAACATGTCGGAACTTACTGTCCTAATTAATCACTGTCTAAACGGGATAAAGCACCTTTGTTCAAATTATATATGGCACAGTTTTTACCTTCCTATACTAGCTAAGAGTGCTGAAGCAAAATCGAATCGGCGTCTTAGATGCAAGACACCGTTCAATCAATGAATTCTGGTTAGTTGATCGTTAAGACGGTTAAAACATGTCGGAACTTACTGTCCTAATTAATCACTGTCTAAACGGGATAAAGCACCTTTGTTCAAATTATATATGGCACAGTTTTTACCTTCCTATACTAGCTAAGAGTGCTGAAGCAAAATCGAATCGGTGTCTTAGATGCAAGACATCGTTTAATCAATGAATTCTGGTTAGTTGATCGATAAGACGGTTAAAACATGTCGGAACTTACTGTCCTAATTAATCACTGTCTAAACGGGATAAAGCACCTTCGTTCAAATTATATAGGGCACAGTTTTTAACTTCCTATACTAGCTAATAGTGCTGAAGCAAAATCGAATCGGTGTCTTAGATGCAAGATACCGTTCTATCAATGAATTCTGGTTAGTTGGTCGGTTCGCGGGTTAAAAATGGCCGAAACTTGTACACCTGATTAATAACTTAACGGGTTTAAGCACTTTTATCCAAATTAGGTCCATACGACACATACTTTACCTTCTTTAACCAGCTAAAAGTGTTGAAAAGACAACGTCGTAGGTAGAAAATAATATTTTTAGATGACAAGGCGAAAAAGGTTCGAGGTAAATTCCGATGCATTCACAACTGATTGATTAGACGTTTAGACCGGTAAAAAAACGAAACCTGATTAGTTGCTCAGCGAATTGAAACCGGCTGGAACTTACATTTCTGAAAAATCACTGTCTTAACGGGTTAAACATCCAAATTACCCATAAAACCGTCTTTACTTTCTTAAATTAACTAAAAGTGTCTAAGAGACAAAACCTTATTATTATTACGAGCCATTGTTGTCCCACTACTGAGGAAGGGTCTCCCACTAATTTTTTGACAACAAAACCTTTGTAGGTGTGTTGGTAAGTATATTGACGAATAGAAAAATAATATGCCAGGTGCAAGATAGGTGATTAAACTAGCTAAGAGTACTGAAAAAACGAAACCTTTGTATTATTCTTATTATTTTTGTCCCACCGCTGCATAAAGGACTCCCTCTTAAGGACTTACGTTTCTAATTAATCATTGCCTTAATGAGTTAAAGCATTTTCATATAAAGTAGTCTACACCTCCCCAAATCAGCTGGAAGTGATGAAAAGACAACACCATCGTCGGTAAAAAATGACGACATGACGAAAAATTGATCGTTTAGTTGAGAGACGGTGTTCTATCAATGAGCTCTGGTTAGTGAACCGGTTAGATTGTAAAAACAAAAACAGCCGAGACTTATTCTCCTGATTAATCAATTCCTTAACGGGTTAAAGCACATTTATTCGAATCACACGCTTCTTAGTACTCTTTTAACGAAGATTTTTATAGATATATTTTAGTCTTAGTTCTTATTTAGTTTTTATTCTGTTTATATATTTTTTCTTTTTTTAAGGTGTAAATATTTTAATATTGTTCTTGTGAATGCTCTATGTTTATAAATTGACTATAATGATTGATGTTGTAACCTACAGAATGCAATGAAAGAGTCACTGCTATTATTTAATTCATAGAATCCTGAAGCACGTTAAAAACTATCAAATAAAAATCACGTGCAGGACACCGTTCAATCAATGACTTCTGGTTAGTTGAGCGATTAGACGTTTAAAAAATGTCGGAACTTACTGTCCTAATTAATCACTGTCTAAACGGGTTAAAGCACCTTCGTCCAAATTATACATAGAATAGCTTTTAACTTCCTATACTAGCTGTTGAAGCAAAATTGAATCCGTGTGGTACAAGATACCGTTCTGTCAATGAATGCTGATTAGTAGGTCGGTTAGCTGGTTAAAAGCGACCAAAACTTGTGCTAAAAGTGACCAAAAGCGACCAAAACAAAAAGAGCGCTCAAAACACGAAACTTTATGTAGATATGTAGAAGTTTATATTTTGTAAATCTGGTGTCTTTAGGTGACTATTGCCTAAAATAAGTCTCATGGAATAGGCTGTTATTTATTCTTATGTAAGGATTTTTATTTGTAAATAATTTTTTGTATCTTTTATAATAAATTCTTCAAACCTAAATATTATTTTTTATTTGTTAAAAATATTCATTTTTTAATACGTAGTGAAGTTTAAGCAAGGGAGCGAGATTAAACTTTTTAAAAAGAATAATTGAATTTAAAATTATTTAATTAAATTAACTTTGGTACTGGACAACGGAATCCCCGGGGCCAAGTGCTGGCTGACTTCATGAAGAAGGAGGGACTCTTTACGATGAACTCCTTCTTCCAGAAGCGGGAACACCGTAAATGGACCTGGGTGAGCCCCGATGGTGTTACAAGAAACGAGATAGACTTCATCATATCGACGAGGCGGCACATATTCAATGATGTCTCTGTGATCAACGCAGTTAAAACTGGAAGTGATCACCGACTAGTAAGAGGCACATTGAATATCAATTTCAAGCTTGAAAGGTCTAGACTGATGAAGTCTACACTCCGTCCAGCACCTGTCCAGATTCAGGAGCCCGATAGCTTTCAGCTCGAACTGCAGAATCGCTTCGAAGGTCTAGGCGAGTGCACAAACGTGGACGATTATAGCAGCAGGGTAGTGGAAACTGTTCATACGGTCGGGCACAATTTCTTTAAAACCCGCCGTACAAAAAGAACCAAAAAGCGTTACCCTCAAGCTTATGGAGGAAAGACGCAGGATGATCTTGCAGTCTCCGGAAGAAGTTTCCGAATGCCAGCGGCTCAATAGGCAGATCTCTAAGTCTCTAACTCGCGATGTACGCGAGTATAATACTAACAAAATAAGAGAAACTATCGAGCGCAACAAAGGCCCTAAAGTGTTTGCAAGGGATCTGTCTATCGGACAGAGCCGGTTGAGTAAGCTGAAGACCGGAGATGGCAGGATTATATCCTCTACACCGGAACTCTTGAGGGAAGTCGAGAAGTTCTACGGCCAGCTTTACACATCAGTACAACCACCTGTCTGCAATCCGGCCATAGACCCAAGAGTCAAATTGACCCGACACTATACCGAAGACATCCCGGACATCAGTCTTTACGAGATTAGTATGGCTCTCAAACAGCTCAAGAACAACAAGGCGCCAGGCGATGACGGTATAACAGCCGAGCTTCTCAAGGCTAGTGGAAAGCCGATATTGAGGGCTCTTCAAAAACTATTTAACACCGTCATCCTCGAGGGCAAAACGCCACAGTCATGGCGCGGAAGTGTGGTGGTTCTCTTCTTCAAAAAAGGTGATAAAACCCTCTTGAATAATTATAGACCCATCTCACTTCTGAGCCACGTCTATAAACTGTTTTCGAGAGTCATCACGAATCGTCTCGCGCGTAGACTAGATGGCTTCCAGCCTCCCGAACAAGCCGGTTTCCGAAAAGGCTCCAGCCCCATAGACCACATTCATACGCGGCGACAGGTCATACAGAAGACTGAAGAGTATAACCCAAGTTGACTACCGGTATATCGAGGTGCTGAAGAGTTTGTACGAAAACGCTACTATGTTAGTCCGCCTTCAGGACCAGAGCTCGAAACCTATTCAACTGCAGCGTGGTGTGAGACAGGGAGACATTATATCCCCGAAACTGTTCTCCGTCGCGCTGGAAGATGTCTTCAAGCTTCTGGACTGGAGAGGACTAGGTATCAACATCAACGGCGAGTACATCTCTCACGTAGTAGAGTCAGTAGAGTCTCTCAACAAGTAGGTCTTAAAATGAACAAGACGCAGATCATGTCAAACGTCCATGTAGTACCAACTTCTATAAAGGTTGGAGACTCTACACTCGAAGTTGTTGACGATTATATATACCTGGGACAAAGAATCCAATTAGGTAGGTCCAACTTCGAGAAAGAGGTCAATCGTCGAATCCAGCTAGGTTGGGCGGCGTTCGGGAAGCTACGAAACAGCTTCTCGTCCGAAATTCCGCAGTGTCTCAAGACAAAAATCTTTGACCAGTGTGTGTTGCCAGTGATGACTTACGGCACTGAGACATGGTCGCTTACGATGGGCCTCATAAGAAGGCTCAAGGTCACCCAAAGGGCGATGGAGAGAGCTATGCTCGGAGTTACCCTGCGGGATCGAATCAGAAACGAGGAGATCCGCAGAAGGGCGAAAGACACTGACATAGCACTCAGAATTGCTAAACTTAAGTGGCAGTGGGCGGGGCACATCGCTCGTAGAACTGACGGCCGTTGGAGCAAAAAGGTTCTCGAATGGAGACCACGTACCGGAAGACGTGGAGTGGGTAGGCCCCCTACAAGATGGACCGATGACCTGGTGAAGGTTGCGGTTAGAAGTTGGATGCGTACCGCACAAAGCCGATCGTTGTGGCGGTCTTTAGGGGAGGCCCTTGTCCTGCCGTGGGCGTCTTTCGGCTGAAGAATAAAAAGAAGAAGAAGAAGAATTAAATTAATAATTATAATAACTAATATTTTTCAGGCAACTGAAATTCTACAAAAATAATTTTGTTAACTTCCTGTAAGTTATAGATAGATAGAACTAACATACATATAAAATATAAAAACTTATAAACTAAGACACTTCTGTTGACGGCGACATGTTACGCTTTAGTCTTCCCCGAAATCTTCGGAATACGACACCCTTCGGCCAGAACTCATCGTTCATGAAGGTCTCTAGCTTGGCAGTGGGAACTCGCACAACAAAGGAATTGAATGCCCCATTGTTTTGCGAGTTCAGCTTCTCAACCCTAAGAGTGTAGAAGGTCCTGTTACTCCGCAATGTCCTCGGCTTTAGTGGTGTGGTGTAGCCGAGACATATACAGTAACGTTGTCGGTACTGCTGTGCGAAGGAGTATGCCATCTTCTACTGGTGCAGCCCACACCGGTTTTGTCAGGGAGGCGTCTTCTTCCTCTTTACCTTGGTGAAGGCTTTCTCATCAACTTGACCCTTCGTATAGGCCACGGTTGTCTTCTCTGGTGCGCGGGCGGCGGCGGCGTAATCACGAAGAGAACTAGTCGTGTTTACGTTTGACGTCACCCGCGGAGCTGGCGGCGGGGCGCGATGTGCCGCGGGTGGCGGAGCGCGGTGTGCTGCGGGCGGCGGGGCGCGGGGCATCGCGCGGGGCCGTAGCAACAGCTGGTGACGCATCGGCCGATTCAAAACTGCCGACGGATGCATTTTGCGCCCCGCGACGTACGTTGACATTAGAGCCCTCGTGCGACCTACTTTCCGGGCTAGCGCCACGCAATGACGCAACCTCTTTCTGTAGTTCTCGGATGGTAGTTTCCGAAGCCTCTAACATAATTTAAACCTCTGCGAGGCTAGACTTCAGGATATTTATGTTCTTCAGCAGCCTGGTGACGTCGACGTGGTCGAATGAGACGGGGGGCAGCCTGTGCAGCTGCTTCGCCACGAAGGCGAGCCCATCGTCGGGATCTGTCTTCTTTAGCAGGGTGATGATATCCTGAACTTCTCTCGCCCTTTTCGTCCCTCCTGCGGGTCAGCATGCGATTGCTCATCCCGAGCGATTGGTACAGCAGCACCTTCGCACTGCAAATTTCTCCATGTTTGAAGTTAGTCTTGCAAATCTGCAAGATGCTAACTTCATCCATCGTGTCTATGGCGTGCTGTAGAAACGTCAAGACTTTGTTGGCTATGAGTTTTTCTGAACTGAAGTGTGGCACGTTCGAATCCGAGCGCGCTCTGCACTGCTCTGATTGTTACGAAATTGTTTATTACAATTAGGTTACAATAATGGGTTGTCCGAACAAAGCGGGATGCTAAGACAACTGAATAATTATAATCTTATTTCTAAGTGCTACAAAATCTCTCTCACGCGTTTAGTACGCGGTGGTCCAGAGGCTGTTCTCTTAGTCAGCGATTTCATGAGAATTGTTATTCGAATAGAGACTTCCAGCTAAGCTGGGTAAGCAGTCTCGCTGGCAGCTGTTGTTATCCAGCGTCCAGGCGACCGCATAACTACGTACCAATAAATAGTTTTTAATTTTAAGATGTAAGTAAATATTTTAATGCGTTCCTTTAAGTAAATAAATGTTTGGTGAAAGATAAAGAAAAATCTTTAGTTTGTTTATCTTAAATATAAACATGTTATGAATTTCAACTTATGCACGATTTACATACCGACGTCGAGATGGCTAAATATAAAATAAATTACTTTTGGTTTTCATCAACTCATTTGTCACTAGTTTTTGCCTAAATAGTACAGTCTAATGGATTTGTTTTCATCATTTCTGCTAATTACCAAAGATGAAATAAATTATAAACATTCATAGAGGTAAAATATTGCTATTTATATTCCTATCAAAAACTACTATAAGTTTTAAAATTGTTGAAAAATATTGAGACAATATGTTATGATTACCTGCATTGTTAACATTCACAAAAAGGTGCAAATTCCGGAGAGTATTATAACCGGTTTTATTACAATTCTATTGTCTTCTTCATAACTCGGCGTCCGGAGACAATGAGGGCTTTTCTGATTGGCTGATTGACGTAATGAGGTCCAATCCGGTAACCTGTCGAGTTAACCATTTTAGTCTCAGTTGAAGCACCCAGGAAGAAAGTTATTTATTCCGTCGCTGTATTTTTTGAAGATTTTAAAGTAAAGTGTAGAATATTGGATAGTGGCGCGTTACTGGATCTCAATGTAAGTATTCTTACGCTTTGCATTATCTCAGGTAATGTTTGTGACAAAATGCGCTTAAAACAATACGTTAAAAATGACCTCGCTTAAGTTCTATGGTCACTAATAAGGACAGATTATTTTAGTTTAAATATAAAATGTAGCCCACCACTAGGATTTATACCTGTGTCGTGGGCGTGTTTCACAAAGATGAAAATTCACATAAACAAATACCCAGACCGTAAGAAATAATTGTGGCTCACCCAAAGTTTTGTTCCGTGCGCGAGTATTCGACTCAGTGGGCGAAGCGGCTTAAGGTCTTAACCACTGCGCCAGATATTCATTTTTAATATTAGCATTGGATATATGAGTGTAATGTCTTAGTTACCGTGTTAATTAATGCATTACGACGCATGTAGTAGTAGACAATATTTAAATGCGTTTGTTAAATTGTACCAACGTGTTGTATATTCTTTATATATAGGAACAGTATTCATCTATCTGTCTATATAATCACACCAGATCCCTTACGGGGTAGGTAGGGAGTACAGAGTTCCAACAGGTGCTTTCCTTACAAACCTCTCTGGCTTCCTCCACTCTCATAGTTCGTCTCATACACGCTAGCCGGTTACGGAGACTCTTGACTTGTCTTTCAGATAAAACTGTCTATCTGGTCGTGGCAAGATAGTCTAGGGCTGCCCAGGTACCTACATCCTTCCATTTTCGCATTGTATATCTGTTCAGTTGCTTTAACTCATTATTCCCGCACTATGGCACTGTCGAAAAGGAAGGTTTACTAGTATTTTTCGAGTGTCTATTTTTACGTCTGTTTCTTTTGCTGATCCTGAGGCGAAGTAACTGGATGGATTTTGGAGTGGAGTAATGTCTTTAGATTCATTCTGGCCTCACTTACATTATGTGACAACGTAGTGCTTTTTATACCTTTAATTCATTTTACTTATTACTCCTTCTCCACTTGGGACCTAATGCGTTAAGTAAGACATTACGCAGATGCACATATTATAAAGCACAAACACCCGAACCGAAACAAATATATGTGGGGCACAAAGATTTGTCCCGTGTGGGAGTCGAACCCGCGACTGCTCAATTTAGTGGTCGGAGCGAATCAAGCTCTTAACCACTGGACCGCTTAGTCCAGTCGTCAGTTGAAATATTGTACCGTGCTATTTTTAAGCGCAGGCAGTTAACATTACCGTTAAACCAGATGAAACAGAAGCATTAAACTTATTTCTTTTGTTTCAATTAAAGACTGCATAATTTCTCATCCCAGTCATAGTTAAAGTTAAAAATAATTTCTTTTTTCAGAACGGACGGATCTTGAGAAGCCTTGATTAATTTGGATAATGACTGGAAAAATGCTTTAGATTCTGCAATAAAGTTTCAAATTTCGACTTATGAAAAATTAATCGTATAGAGAAAGAAACGAATCCATGGGAACACATCAATCAAACTATGTTCCTGAGAATTCGGGAGCGATCGGCGGAGTGGGAATTGTGAGAAAAACCTTAAGCTGCTTAAAGTAGAGACTCCGGGTCCGTGGGGTCTTGGCGCACATGGTATTCTTTACGATTTCGCTAAATTTAAAGGTCGAAGTCACCTAAGACCAGAGGACTGGTCCTTGCCTTGCACAGAGAATAAGTTTTGCCATACAACGGGGCTATGTTGCCAGCCTTTTAGGCGCACTGCTGAGTAGACATTTAGTTTTTGTAGATATTTTTTTGGTTTTACTCTTAGTTCTTATTTAGTTAGTTAGTTTATTTTGGTTTGTATAATGTTTCTTATTTTAAGGTGTAAATATTTTAACTTTGTTCTTGTGATTGTTGTATGTTTGTAAATTGACTGAAAATTATTGATGTTGCAACTTACCAGAATTCAATTAAAAAGTCACTGTAATTATTTAATTTTAAAAATCTTGAAAGAAGCACGTTAGAAAACTGCCAAATAAAAATCAGATGCAAGACACCGTTCAATCAATGAATTCTGGTTAGTTGATCGATAAGACGGTTAAAACATGTCGGAACTTACTGTCCTAATTAATCACTGTCTAAACGGGATAAAGCACCTTTGTTCAAATTATATATGGCACAGTTTTTACCTTCCTATACTAGCTAAGAGTGCTGAAGCAAAATCGAATCGGTGTCTTAGATGCAAGACACCGTTCAATCAATGAATTCTGGTTAGTTGATCGATAAGACTGTTAAAACATGTCGGAACTTACTGTCCTAATTAATCACTGTCTAAACGGGATAAAGCACCTTCGTTCAAACTATATGTGGCACAGTTTTTAACTTCCTATACTAGCTAAGAGTGCTGAAGCAAAATCGAATCGGTGTGTTAGATGCAAGATACCGTTCTATCAATGAATTCTGGTTAGTTGATCGATAAGACTGTTAAAACATGTCGGAACTTACTGTCCTAATTAATCACTGTCTAAACGGGATAAAGCACCTTCGTTCAAACTATATATGGCACAGTTTTTAACTTCCTATACTAGCTAAGAGTGCTGAAGCAAAATCGAATCGGTGTGTTAGATGCAAGATACCGTTCTATCAATGAATTCTGGTTAGTTGATCGATAAGACTGTTAAAACATGTCGGAACTTACTGTCCTAATTAATCACTGTCTAAACGGGATAAAGCACCTTCGTTCAAACTATATATGGCACAGTTTTTAACTTCCTATACTAGCTAAGAGTGCTGAAGCAAAATCGAATCGGTGTGTTAGATGCAAGATACCGTTCTATCAATGAATTCTGGTTAGTTGGAATGTCGGGTTGGTTGGTCCGGTTAGCGGGTTAAAAACGGCCGAAACTTGTACTTCTGAGTAATCACTGCCTTAACGGGTTGAAGCACCTTCATTCAGATCATAAATGACGCAGTTTTTACTTTCCTCAACTAATTAAGGAAGCGGAAGATGCAAAACCACCGTAAGTAAAAATCGGTGTTAGTAGCATTTCACAATTTTTTTTTTTCAAAATCCGCGTTCTGCTCATAGCCACACCAAATCATCATACCAGCGTGACTTACGCTTCTAATTAATCACTGCCGTAACGGGTTAAAGCACTTTTATCCAAGTAAGGTGCATATGACATAGACTTTACCTTCTAGCTAAAAGTGTTGAAAAAACACCGTCGTAGGTACGGTAGTAAAACATACTTTTTGACGACAATGCGGAAGAGGTTTTCGACAAGATTGATTAGATATTTAGACCCGTAAAAAAGCGAATACTGGTTATCTGATCGGCAGAACGAAAACGGCTGGAACTTACATTCCTGATTAATCACTGTCTTAACGGGATAAAGCACTTTCATCCAAATTACTCATGAAACCGTCTTTGCCTTCCGAAATTAACTAGAACTGTTGAAGAGATAAACCTTATTATTATTACGAGTCATTGTTGTTCCACTGCTGTCTCCCTCCAATTTTTTGACAACAAAACCTTTGTTAGAGTGTGGTTACGTAAATTAAAGGTCGACAAAAAATCAATATGTCAGATACAAGACACCATTCAATCAATTAATTTTAGCCGATTTTACCGCCTTACCAACCGTAAAATTGGCTAGAACTTTCATTTCTGTCTTATCAATGCCTTAACGAGTTAAAGCATTTTTAAAATTAGTTAAGCGTGTTGAAACAGTAAAACCGTCATAGGTAAAAAAAAAATGTTTGAACGACGTCACGACAAATCAATCTGTGAGATACTGGATACCGTACTATGACGGCATTCCGGTTGGTTAATCAGACGGTTAAAACACGCGCAATTTACTTATAATGACACCAAATTATCACTCCGGTGTGACTTACGCTTCTGATTAATCACTACGTCATCGGGTTAAAGCAGATTTATCCCAATTGTATATGACAAGATCTTTACCTACCTAATCTAGCTAAGAGTGCTGAAGACATCACATTATAAGGACGAGTGATTGTCGGGTAAAGCAGTTTCTCTCAAAGACTTGCGCTTCTGATTAATCACTGCCTTAACGGCTTAATAAGGAACGTTCATCCAAATGAAGTACATATGACACAGGGTTTACTTTCCTAAACTAGCTCAGAGTGCTGAAGAGACAAAACCTTTGTATTATTATTGTTATTTTTGTCCCACCGCTGCATAAAGAACTCCCTCTCAAGGACTTCCGCTCCTGATCAATCATTGCCTTAACGAGTTTAAGCATTTTTATCTAAATCACACATAACGTAGTCTTCACCTCCCCAAATTAGCTAAAAGTGATGAAAAGACAGCTGGGCAAAGGCCTTCCTCTAAATTCTCCACAACAAAACGATCATAGGTAAAAAAATATTTTTTTTTGAAACGACGAAAAATCGATCTGGCAGATGACGACTCTGTTTTTTCAATACTTTATGATTAATTGATTGAGTAGACGGTCAAAAAACTGCCAAAACTTACGGTCCTGATTAATCACTGCCTTAACGGGATTAAGCAACTCTATCCAAACTTCTCATGACACAGTCTTTATCTTCCTAAGCTAGCTAAGACCAGAGGATTGGTTCTTACCTTGCACAGGGAATAAGTTATGCCATACAACGGGGCAATGCTGCCAGTCCCTTAGGCACACAGACGAGTGGACATTTAGTTTTTATTGATATATTTTAGTCTCAGTTCTGATTTAGTTTTTATTCTTGTTATATATGTTTCTATTTTAAGGTGTAAATATTTTAATTTTAGTGTCGTGAATGCTGTATGTTTGTAAATTGACTGAAATTATTGATGTTGTAACCTACCAGAATGCAATGAAAGAGTCACTGCTATTATTTAATTCAATAAATCCTGACGCACGATAAAAACTGTCAAATAAAAATCACGTATAAGACACCGTTCAATCAATGACTTCTGGTTAGTTGATCGATTCGACGTTCAAAAAATGTCGGAGCTTCCTGTCCTTATTAATCACTGTCTAAACGGGTTAAAGCACCTTCGTCCAAATTATACATAATATAGTTTTTAACTTCCTACACTAGCTATTAGTGTTGAAGCAAAATTGATTCGGTGTAGTACAAGATACCGTTCTGTCAATGAATCCTGATTAGTAGGTCGGTTAGCTGGTTAAAAGCGACCAAAACTTGTGCTCTTGATTAATAACTACCTTAATGGGTTAAAACATCTTGATCGAGATCATAACTGGTGCAGTTTTCAACTCATTAAGAGAGCTGAAGAGGCAAAACCATCGTAAACCATCGTTTCATCCAAATCACACATAGCGTAGTCTTCACCTCCCCAAATTGACACGACGAAAAATTGATCGTTCTATTACAAGACAGTGTTTTATCAACGAATTCTGGTCAGTTGATCGGTTAGATGGTAAAAAAACAGCCGAAACTTACTCT
The DNA here is from genome assembly GCA_905147815.2 of Phalera bucephala. Classification (NCBI taxonomy): domain Eukaryota; kingdom Metazoa; phylum Arthropoda; class Insecta; order Lepidoptera; family Notodontidae; genus Phalera; species Phalera bucephala. The sequence goes on along the minus strand of LR990630.1, from coordinate 17,835,560 downwards.
CGTGATTAATCACTGCCTTAACGGGTTAAAGCACGTTTATTTGAATCACACATGACACAGTTTTTCTTATCCGGTGAAGCTAAAAATGCCCCGCGGCTAATAGCGTAGATCATTCACACACACGACACAGTTTTAAGCTTCTTGGCGAGTAGTCTTGTATCAAGTAGACAAAACTTTTGTATTATTACGAGCTGTTTTTGTGCCACTGCTGGCAAAGGCCTTCCTCTAAATTCTCCACAACAAAACAATTTATTAACAAAACGACAAGAAAACGACCTGACAGATGTAAGATTCTGTTTTTTTAATACGTTATGGTTACTTAATTGATTAGACGGTCAAAAACTGCCAAAACTTACGTTCCTGATTAATCACTGCCTTAACGGGATTAAGCACCTCTATCGAAACTACTCATGACACAGTCTTTATCTTCCTCAGCCAGTTTAGAGCGCTTAAAACACGAAACTTTATGTAGATATGTAGAAGTTTATATTTTGTAAATCTGGTGTCTTTAGGTGACTATTGCCTAAAATAAGTATCATGGAAGAGGGTTTTATTTATTCTTATGTAAGGCTCTTTTTTTGTAAATATTTTTTTGTATCTTTGATAATATATTCTTCAAACCTAAATATTGGTTTTTATTTGTTAAAAATATGCATTGTTTAATACTTAGTGAAGTTTAAGCAAGGCAGCGAGATTAAACTTTTTAAAAAGAATAATTGAATTTAAAATTATTTAATTAAATTAATAATTATAATAACTAATTTTTTTCAGGCAGCTGAAATTCTACAAAAAATAATTTTGTTTAACTTACAGGCCCATTGAATATATATACCTTACAGACTAACATACACATAAAATATAAAAACTTATAAACTAAGACACATGTGTTGACGGTGACAGGTTACGCTTTCAGTCTTCCCCGAAATCTTCGGAATACGACACCCTTCGGCCAGAACTCCTCGCTCATGAAAGTCTCTAGCTTGGCAGTGGGAACTCGTACAACAAAGGAGTTGAATGCCCCATTGTTTTGCGAGTTCAGCTTCTCGACCCTAAGAGTGTAGAAGGTCCTGTTACTCCGCAATATTCTCGGCTTTAGTGGTGTAGTGTAGCCGAGACATACACAGTAACGTTGTCGGTACTGCTGAGCGAAGGAGTATGCCATCTTCTACTGGTGCAGTCCCACACCGGTTTCGTCGGGGAGGCTTCTTCTTCCTCTCTACCTTGGTGAAGCCTTTCCCATCGACTTGACCCTTCGTACAGGTACGGTTGTCTTCTCTGGTGCGCGGGCGGCGGCGGCGGCGTAATCACGAAGAGAACTAGTCGTGTTTACGTTTGACGTCACCCGCGGAACCGCGAAGCTGGCGGCGGGGCGCGGTGTGCTGCGGGTGGCGGAGTGCGATGTGCTGCGGACGGCGGGACGCGGGGCATCGCGCGGCGCCGTAGCAACAGCTGGTGAGGCATCGGCCGACATTACGTTGACATTGGAGCCCTCGTGCGACCTACTTTCCGGGCTAGCGCCACGCAATGAAGCAACCTCTTCCTGTAGTTCGCGGATGGTAGTTTACCTAATTTAAACTTTAGCGAGGCTAGACTTCAGGATAATTATGTCCTGTAGCAGGCTGGTAACGTCGACGTGGTCGAATCAGACGTGGGACATGGTCGTCCTTTAGCAGGGTGATGATGTTCTGGACTTCTCTCGCCCTTTTCGTCCCTCCTGTGGGTCGGCATGCGATTTCTCATCCCGAGCGATTGGTAAAGCAGCACCACCGCACTGCAAATTTCTTCATGTTTGAAGTCAGTCTTGCAAATCTGCAAGATGCTAACTTCATCCATCGTGTCTATGGCGTGCTGTAGAAAAGTCCAGACTTCGTTGGCTATGAGCTTTTTCGAACTTAGCATCGGCTACCTTGCAGCGGCTATAGCAGCGCAAATTTTCGAATTTTAAAAATTCGGTAATGCAGTTTGGCACGTCCGAATACGAGCGCGCACTGCACTGCACTGATTGTTATAAAATTGTTTGTTACAATTAGGTTACAATAATGGATTGTCCAAACAAAACGGGATGACTGAATATGTAATTATAATCTTATTTTTAAGTGCTACAAAATCTCTCCCATGCGTTTAGTACGCGGGGCTTTATCTTGTCAGCGATTTCATGAGAATTGTTATTCGAATAGAGACTTCCAGCTAAGCTGAGTAAGCAGTCTCGCTGGCAGCTGTTGTTATCCAGCGTCCAGGCGACCGCACAACTACGAACCAATAAATAGTTTTTAATTTTAAGATGTAAATATTTTAATGCGTTCCTTTAAGTAAATAAATGTTCGGTAAAAGATAAAAAAAAGATCTTTAGTTTGATTATCTTAAATATAAACATGTCATGAATTTCAACTTATGCACGATTTACATACCGACGTCGAGATGGCGAAATATAAAATAAATTACTTTTGGTTTTCATCAACTCATTTATCACTAGTTTTTGCCTAAATAGTACAGTCTGATGGATTTGTTTTCATCATTTCTGCCAATTACCAAAGATGAAATCAATTATAAACATTCATAGAGGTAAAATATTGCTATTTATATTCCTATCAAAAACTACTATAAGTTTTAAAATTGTTGAAAAATATTAAGACAATATGTTAAAATTACCTGCATTGTTAACATTCACAAAAAGGTGCAAATTCCGGAGAGTGTTATAACCGGTTTTATTACAATTCTATTGTCTTCTTCATAACTCGGCGTCCGGAGACAATGAGGTCTTTTCTGATTGGCTGATTGACGTAATGAGGTCCAATCCGGTAACCTGTCGAGTTAACCATTTTAGTCTCAGTTGAAGCACCGAGGAAGAAAGTTATTTATTCCGTCGCTGTATTTTTTGAAGATTTTAAAGTAAAGTGTAGAATATTGGATAGTGGCGCGTTACTGGATCTCAATGTAAGTATTCTTACGCTTTGCATTATCTCAGGTAATGTTTGTGACAAAATGCGCTTAAAACAAGACGTTAAAAAGGAGCTCGCTTAAGTTCTATGGTCACTAATAAGGACAGATTATTTTAGTTTAAATATAAAATGTAGCCCACCACTACGATTTATACCTGTGTCGTGGGCGTGTTTCACAAAGATGAAAATTCACATAAACAAATACCCAGACCGTAAGAAATAATTGTGGCACACACAAAGTTTTGTTCCGTGCGCGAGTATTCGACTCAGTGGGCGGAGCGGCTTAAGGTCTTAACCACTGCGCCAGATATTCATTTTTAATATTAGCATTGGGTATATGAGTGTAATTTCTTAGTTGCCGTGTTAATTAATGCATTACGACGCGTGTAGTAGTAGACAATATTTAAATGCGTTTGTTAAATTGTACTAACGTGTTGTTTTATATTCTTTATATATAGGAACAGTATTCATCTATCTGTCTATATAGTCACACCAGATCCCTTACCGGGTAGGTAGGGAGTACAGAGTTCCAACAGGCGCTTTCCTTACATACCTCTCTGGCTTCCTCCACTGTCATAGTTCGTCTCATACACGCTAGCCGGTTACGGAGACTCTTGACTTGTCTTTCAGATAAAACTGTCTATTTGGTCGTGGCAAGATAGTCTAGGGCTGCCCAGGTACCTACATCCTTCCATTTTCGCATTGTATATCTGTTCAGTTGCTTTAACTCATTATTCCCGCACTATGGCACTGTCGAAAAGGAAGGTTTACTAGTATTTTTCGAGTGTCTATTTTTACGTCTGTTTCTTTTGCTGATCCTGAGGCGAAGTAACTGGATGGATTTTGGAGTGGAGTAATGTCTTTAGATTCATTCTGGCCTCACTTACATTATGTGACAACGCAGTGCTTTTTATACCTTTTATTCATTTTACTTATTACTCCTTCTCCACTTGGGACTTAATGCGTTAAGTAAGACACTACGCAGATGTAGCCCATATTATAATTCGTTATTTAAACAAACGGAGTCTCTTAACTATGATTTTTTCCTGTGTCGTGGCTGTATTTACAAACATGAAATTTACATGCACAGAAGCCCACACCGAAACAAATATTTGTGGGACCCAAAGATTTGTCCCGTGTGGGAGTCGAACCCGCGACTGCTCAACTCAGTGGTCGAAGCGAGTGAAACTCTCAACCACTGGACCGCTTAGTCCAGTCGTCAGTTGAAATATTGTACCGTGTTATTTTTAAGCGCAGGCAGTTAACATTACTGTTAAACCAGATGAAACAGAAGCATTAAACTTATTTCTTTTGTTCCAATTAAAGACTGCATAGATTCTCACCCCAGTCAAAGTTAAAGTTAAAAATAATTTCTTTTTTTCAGAACGGACATCTTGAGAAGCCTTGATTAATTTGGATAATGATTGGAAAAATGCTTTAGATTCTGCAATAAAGTTTCAAATTTCGACTTATAAAAAATCGTATAGAGAAAGAAACGAATCCATGGGAACACATCAATCAAACTATGTTCCTGAGAATTCGGGAGCGATCGGCGTAGTGGGAATTGTGAGAAAAACCTTAAGCTGCTTAAAGTAGAGACTCCGGGTCCGTGGGGTCTTGGCGCACATGGTATTCTTTACGATCTCGCTAAATTTAAAGGTTGAAGTCACCTAAGACCAGAGGACTGGTCCTTGCCTTGCACAGAGAATAAGTTTTGCCATACAACGGGGCTATGTTGCCAGCCTTTTAGGCGCACTGCTGAGTAGACCTTTAGTTTTTGTAGATATTTTTTTGTTTGTAATCTTAGTTCTTATTTAGTTTTTATTTTGGTTTGTATAAATTTTCTTATTTTAAGGTGTAAATATTTTAACTTTGTTCTTGCGATTGTTGTATGTTTGTAAATTGACTGAAAATTATTGATGTTGCAACTTACCAGAATTTAATTAAAGAGCCACTGTAATCATTTAATTTAAAAAATCTTGACGTTAGAAAACTGCCAAATAAAAATCAGATGCAAGACACAGTTCAGTTTAGTTGATCAATAAGACGGTTAAAACATGTCGGAACTTACTGTCCTAATTAATCACTGTCTAAACGGGATAAAGCACCTTTGTTCAAATTATATATGGCACAGTTTTTACCTTCCTATACTAGCTAAGAGTGCTGAAGCAAAATCGAATCGGTGTCTTAGATGCAAGACACCGTTCAATCAATGAATTCTGGTTAGTTGATCGATAAGACTGTTAAAACACGTCGGAACTTACTGTCCTAATTAATCACTGTCTAAACGGGATAAAGCACCTTCGTTCAAACTATATATGGCACAGTTGTTAACTTCCTATACTAGCTTATAGTGCAGAAGCAAAATCGAATCGGTGTCTTAGATGCAAGACACCGTTCAATCAATGAATTCTGGTTAGTTGATCGATAAGACGGTTAAAACATGTCGGAACTTACTGTCCTAATTAATCACTGTCTAAACGGGATAAAGCACCTTCTTTCAAACTATATATGGCACAGTTTTTAACTTCCTATACTAGCTAATAGTGCTGAAGCAAAATCGAATCGGTGTGTTAGATGCAAGATACCGTTCTATCAATGAATTCTGGTTAGTTGGAATGTCGGGTTGGTTGGTCCGGTTAGCGGGTTGAAAACGGCCGAAACTTGTACTTCTGATTAATCACTGCCTTAACGGGTTGAAGCACCTTCATCCAGATCAGAAATGACGCAGTTTTTACCTTCCTCAACTAATTCAGGAAGCGGAAGATGCATAACCACCGTAAGCATAAATCGGTGTTAGTAGCAAGTCACAATTTTTTTTTTCAAATACCGCGTTCTGCTCATAGCCACACCAAATCATCATACCAGCGTGTCTTACGCTTCTAATTAATCACTGCCTAAACGGGTTAAAGCACTTTTATCCAAGTAAGGTACATATGACACAGACTTTACCTTCTAGCTAAAAGTGTTGAAAAGACACCGTCGTAGGTACGGTAGAAAAACATACTTTTTGACGACAAGGCGGAAGAGGTTTTCGACAAGATTGAAATTTAAATACAAAAGAAATAATAATTGAAATAATTAATAATTAATATAAAGTAATAATTGAAATTGATTGAAAACGAAAACGGCTGGAACTTACATTCCTGATTAATCACTATCTTAACGGGTTAAAGCACTTCCATCCAAATTACTCATGAAACCGTCTTTGTCTTCCGAAATTAACTAAAACTGTTGAAGAGATAAAACCTTATTATTATTACGAGTCATTGTAGTTCCACTTCTGTCTCCCTCCAATTTTTTGGCAACAAAACCTTTGTTAGTGTGTTGTTAAGTAAATTAACGATCGACAAAAATCAATATGTCAGATGCAAGACACCATTCAATCAATTAATTTTAGCCGATTTACCGCCTAACCGACCATAAAATTGGCTAGAACTTTCATTTCTGTCTCATCACTGCCTTAACGAGTTAAAGCATTTTTAAAATTAGTTAAGCGTGTTGAAACAGCAAAACCGTCATAGGTAAAAAAATGTTTGAACGACGTCACGACAAATCAATCTGTGAGATACTGGACACCGTACTATGACGGCATTCCGGTTGGTTAATCAGACGGTTAAAACACGCGCAATTTACTTATAATGACACCAAATTATCACACCGGTGTGACTTATGCCCCTGATTAATCACTACGTCAACGAGTTAAAGCACATTTATCCCAATTGTATATGACAAGATCTTTACCTACCTAATCTAGCTAAGAGTGCTGGAGACATCACATTATAAGGACGAGCGATTGTCGGGTAAAGAAGTTCCTCTCAAAGACTTGCGCTTCTGTTTAGTCACTGCCTTAACGGCTTAATAAGGAACGTTGATCCAAATTAAGTACATATGACACAGGGTTTACTTTCCTAAACTAGCTAAGATTGCTGAAGAGACAAAACCTTTGTATTTTTATTATTATTATTGTCCCACCGCTGCATAAAGAACTTCCTCTCAAGGACTTCCGCTCCTGATCAATCATTGCCTTAACGAGTTTAGGCATTTTTATCTAAATCACACATAACGTAGTCTTCACCTCCCCAAATTAGCTAAAAGTGATGAAAAGACAGCACCATCGTCGGTAAAAAACACGGTGAAAAATTGGTTGTTAAGTTGAGAGACAGTGTTCTATGAATGAGCTCTGGTCAGTTGATCGGTTAGATGGCAAAAAAAAACAGGCGAAACTTACTCTCCTGATTAATCACTGACTTAACGGGTTAAAGCACGTTTATTTGAATCACACATGACACAGTTTTTCTTATCCGGTGAAGCTGTAAATGCCCCGCGGCTAATAGCGTAGATCATTCACACACACGACACAGTTTCAAGCTTCTTGGCGAGTAGTCTTGTATCAAGTAGACAAAACTTTTGTATTATTACGAGCTGTTGTTGTGCCACTGCTGGCAAAGGCCTTCCTCTAAATTCTCCACAACAAAACAATTTATTAACAAAACGACAAGAAAACGACCTGACAGATGAAAGATTCTGTTTTTTTAATACGTTATGGTTACTTAATTGATTAGACGGTCAAAAACTGCCAAAACTTACGTTCCTGATTAATCACTGCCTTAACGGGATTAAGCACCTCTATCGAAACTACTCATGACACAGTCTTTATCTTCCTCAGCCAGTTTAGAGCGCTTAAAACACGAAACTTTATGTTGATATGTAGTAGTTTATATTTTGTAAATCTGGTGTCTTTAGGTGACTATTGCCTAAAATAAGTATCATGGAAGAGGGTTTTATTTATTCTTATGTAAGGCTCTTTTTTTGTAAATATTTTTTTGTATCTTTGATAATATATTCTTCAAACCTAAATATTGGTTTTTATTTGTTAAAAATATGCATTGTTTAATACTTAGTGAAGTTTAAGCAAGGCAGCGAGATTAAACTTTTTAAAAAGAATAATTGAATTTAAAATTATTTAATTAAATTAATAATTATAATAACTAATTTTTTTCAGGCAGCTGAAATTCTACAAAAAATAATTTTGTTTAACTTACAGGCCCATTGAATATATATACCTTACAGACTAACATACACATAAAATATAAAAACTTATAAACTAAGACACATGTGTTGACGGTGACAGGTTACGCTTTCAGTCTTCCCCGAAATCTTCGGAATACGACACCCTTCGGCCAGAACTCCTCGCTCATGAAAGTCTCTAGCTTGGCAGTGGGAACTCGTACAACAAAGGAGTTGAATGCCCCATTGTTTTGCGAGTTCAGCTTCTCGACCCTAAGAGTGTAGAAGGTCCTGTTACTCCGCAATATTCTCGGCTTTAGTGGTGTAGTGTAGCCGAGACATACACAGTAACGTTGTCGGTACTGCTGAGCGAAGGAGTATGCCATCTTCTACTGGTGCAGTCCCACACCGGTTTCGTCGGGGAGGCTTCTTCTTCCTCTCTACCTTGGTGAAGCCTTTCCCATCGACTTGACCCTTCGTACAGGTACGGTTGTCTTCTCTGGTGCGCGGGCGGCGGCGGCGGCGTAATCACGAAGAGAACTAGTCGTGTTTACGTTTGACGTCACCCGCGGAACCGCGAAGCTGGCGGCGGGGCGCGGTGTGCTGCGGGTGGCGGAGTGCGATGTGCTGCGGACGGCGGGACGCGGGGCATCGCGCGGCGCCGTAGCAACAGCTGGTGAGGCATCGGCCGACATTACGTTGACATTGGAGCCCTCGTGCGACCTACTTTCCGGGCTAGCGCCACGCAATGAAGCAACCTCTTCCTGTAGTTCGCGGATGGTAGTTTACCTAATTTAAACTTTAGCGAGGCTAGACTTCAGGATAATTATGTCCTGTAGCAGGCTGGTAACGTCGACGTGGTCGAATCAGACGTGGGACATGGTCGTCCTTTAGCAGGGTGATGATGTTCTGGACTTCTCTCGCCCTTTTCGTCCCTCCTGTGGGTCGGCATGCGATTTCTCATCCCGAGCGATTGGTAAAGCAGCACCACCGCACTGCAAATTTCTTCATGTTTGAAGTCAGTCTTGCAAATCTGCAAGATGCTAACTTCATCCATCGTGTCTATGGCGTGCTGTAGAAAAGTCCAGACTTCGTTGGCTATGAGCTTTTTCGAACTTAGCATCGGCTACCTTGCAGCGGCTATAGCAGCGCAAATTTTCGAATTTTAAAAATTCGGTAATGCAGTTTGGCACGTCCGAATACGAGCGCGCACTGCACTGCACTGATTGTTATAAAATTGTTTGTTACAATTAGGTTACAATAATGGATTGTCCAAACAAAACGGGATGACTGAATATGTAATTATAATCTTATTTTTAAGTGCTACAAAATCTCTCCCATGCGTTTAGTACGCGGGGCTTTATCTTGTCAGCGATTTCATGAGAATTGTTATTCGAATAGAGACTTCCAGCTAAGCTGAGTAAGCAGTCTCGCTGGCAGCTGTTGTTATCCAGCGTCCAGGCGACCGCACAACTACGAACCAATAAATAGTTTTTAATTTTAAGATGTAAATATTTTAATGCGTTCCTTTAAGTAAATAAATGTTCGGTAAAAGATAAAAAAAAGATCTTTAGTTTGATTATCTTAAATATAAACATGTCATGAATTTCAACTTATGCACGATTTACATACCGACGTCGAGATGGCGAAATATAAAATAAATTACTTTTGGTTTTCATCAACTCATTTATCACTAGTTTTTGCCTAAATAGTACAGTCTGATGGATTTGTTTTCATCATTTCTGCCAATTACCAAAGATGAAATCAATTATAAACATTCATAGAGGTAAAATATTGCTATTTATATTCCTATCAAAAACTACTATAAGTTTTAAAATTGTTGAAAAATATTAAGACAATATGTTAAAATTACCTGCATTGTTAACATTCACAAAAAGGTGCAAATTCCGGAGAGTGTTATAACCGGTTTTATTACAATTCTATTGTCTTCTTCATAACTCGGCGTCCGGAGACAATGAGGTCTTTTCTGATTGGCTGATTGACGTAATGAGGTCCAATCCGGTAACCTGTCGAGTTAACCATTTTAGTCTCAGTTGAAGCAGCGAGGAAGAAAGTTATTTATTCCGTAGCTGTATTTTTTGAAGATTTTAATGTAAAGTGTAGAATATTGGATAGTGGCGCGTTACTGGATCTCAATGTAAGTATTCTTACGCTTTGCATTATCTCAGGTAATGTTTGTGATAAAATGCGCTTAAAACAAGACGTTAAAAATGACCTCGCTTAAGTTCTATGGTCACTAATAAGGACAGATTATTTTAGTTTAAATATAAAATGTAGCCCACCACTACGATTTATACCTGTGTCGTGGGCGTGTTTCACAAAGATGAAAATTCACATAAACAAATTCCCAGACCGTAAGAAATAATTGTGGCTCACACAAAGTTTTGTTCCGTGCGCGAGTATTCGACTCAGTGGGCGGAGCGGCTTAAGGTCTTAACCACTGCGCCAGATATTCATTTTTAATATTAGCATTGGGTATATGAGTGTAATGTCTTAGTTACCGTGTTAATTAATGCATTACGACGCGTGTAGTAGTAGACAATATTTAAATGCGTTTGTTTAATTGTACCAACGTGTTGTTTTATATTCTTTATATATAGGAACAGTATTCATCTATCTATCTATATCATCACACCAGATCCCTCACGGGGTAGGTAGGGAGTACAGAGTTCCAACGGGTGCTTTCCTTACATACCTCTCTAACTTCCTCCACTCTCATAGTTCGTCTCATACACGCTAGCCGGTTACGGAGACTCTTGACTTGTCCTTCAGACAAGACTCTGTCTGTTTGGTCGTGGCAAGATAGTCTAGGGCTGCCCAGGTACCTACATCCTTCCATTTTCGCATTGTATATCTGTTCAGTTGCTTTAACTCATTATTCTCGCACTATGGCACTGTTGAAAAGGAAGGTTTACTAGTATTTTTCGAGTGTCTATTTTTACGTCTGTTTCTTTTGCTGATCCTGAGGCGAAGTAACTGGATGGATTTTGGAGTGGAGTAATGTCTTTAGATTCATTCTGGCCTCACTTACATTATGTGACAACGCAGTGCTTTTTATACCTTTTATTCATTTTACTTATTACTCCTTCTCCACTTGGGACCTAATGCGTTAAGTAAGACACTACGCAGATGTAGCCCATATTATAACGCACAAACACCCGAACCGAAACAAATATATGTGGGACACAAAGATTTGTCCCGTGTGGGAGTCGAACCCGCGACTGCTCAACTCAGTGGTCGGAGCGAATCAAGCTCTTAACCACTGGACCGCTTAGTCCAGTCGTCAATTGAAATATTGTACCGTGTTATTTTTAAGCGCAGGCAGTTAACATTACTGTTAAACCAGATGAAACAGAAGCATTAAACTTATTTCTTTTGTTCCAATTAAAGACTGCATAGATTCTCACCCCAGTCAATGTTAAAGTTAAAAATAATTTCTTTTTTTCAGAACGGATATCTTGAGAAGCCTTGATTAATTTGGATAATGATTGGAAAAATGCTTTAGATTCTGCAATAAAGTTTCAAATTTCGACTTATGAAAAATTAATCGTATAGAGAAAGAAACGAATCCATGGGAACACATCAATCAAACTAGGTTCGTGTGCATTCGGGAGCGATCGGCGTAGTGGGAATTGTGAGAAAAACCTTAAGCTGCTTAAAGTAGAGACTCCGGGTCCGTGGGGTCTTGGCGCACATGGTATTCTTTACGATCTCGCTAAATTTAAAGGTTGAAGTCACCTAAGACCAGAGGACTGGTCCTTGCCTTGCACAGAGAATAAGTTTTGCCATACAACGGGGCTATGTTGCCAGCCTTTTAGGCGCACTGCTGAGTAGGCATTTAGTTTTTGTAGATATTATTTTGTTTTTACTCTTAGTTCTTATTTAGTTTTTATTTTGGTTTGTATAATGTTTCTTATTTTAAGGTGTAAATATTTTAACTTTGTTCTTGTGATTGTTGTATGTTTGTAAATTGACTGAAAATTATTGATGTTGCAACTTACCAGAATTCAATGAAAGTGTCACTGTAATTATTTAATTTAAAAAATCTTGAAAGAAGCACGTTAGAAAACTGCCAAATAAAAATCAGATGCAAGACACCGTTCAATCAATGAATTCTGGTTAGTTGATCGATAAGACGGTTAAAACATGTCGGAACTTACTGTCCTAATTAATCACTGTCTAAACGGGATAAAGCACCTTTGTTCAAATTATATATGGCACAGTTTTTACCTTCCTATACTAGCTAAGAGTGCTGAAGCAAAATCGAATCGGTGTCTTAGATGCAAGATACCGTTCTATCAATGACTTCTGGTTAGTTGATCGATAAGACGGTTAAAACATGTCGGAACTTACTGTCCTAATTAATCACTGTCTATACGGGATAAAGCACCTTTGTTCAAATTATATATGGCACAGTTTTTACCTTCCTATACTAGCTAAGAGTGCTGAAGCAAAATCGAATCGGTGTCTTAGATGCAAGACACCGTTCAATCAATGAATTCTGGTTAGTTGATCGATAAGACGGTTAAAACATGTCGGAACTTACTGTCCTAATTAATCACTGTCTAAACGGGATAAAGCACCTTTGTTCAAATTATATATGGCACAGTTTTTACCTTCCTATACTAGCTAAGAGTGCTGAAGCAAAATCGAATCGGTGTCTTAGATGCAAGACACCGTTCAATCAATGAATTCTGGTTAGTTGATTGATAAGACGGTTAAAACATGTCGGAACTTACTGTCCTAATTAATCACTGTATAAACGGGATAAAGCACCTTTGTTAAAATTATATATGGCACAGTTTTTACCTTCCTATACTAGCTAAGAGTGCTGAAGCAAAATCGAATCGGTGGCTTAGATGCAAGACACCGTTCAATCAATGAATTCTGGTTAGTTGATCGATAAGACGGTTAAAACATGTCGGAACTTACTGTCATAATTAATCACTGTCTAAACGGGATAAAGCACCTTTGTTCAAATTATATATGGCACAGTTTTTACCTTCCTATACTAGCTAAGAGTGCTGAAGCAAAATCGAATCGGTGTCTTAGATGCAAGACACCGTTCAATCAATGAATTCCGGTTAGTTGATCGATAAGACGGTTAAAACATGTCGGAACTTACTGTCCTAATTAATCACTGTCTAAACGGGATAAAGTACCTTTGTTCAAATTATATATGGCACAGTTTTTACCTTCCTATACTAGCTAAGAGTGCTGAAGCAAAATCGAATCGGTGTCTTAGATGCAAGATACCGTTCTATCAATGACTTCTGGTTAGTTGATCGATAAGACGGTTAAAACATGTCGGAACTTACTGTCCTAATTAATCACTGTCTATACGGGATAAAGCACCTTTGTTCAAATTATATATGGCACAGTTTTTACCTTCCTATACTAGCTAAGAGTGCTGAAGCAAAATCGAATCGGTGTCTTAGATGCAAGACACCGTTCAATCAATGAATTCTGGTTAGTTGATCGATAAGACGGTTAAAACATGTCGGAACTTACTGTCCTAATTAATCACTGTCTAAACGGGATAAAGCACCCTTGTTCAAATTATATATGGCACAGTTTTTACCTTCCTATACTAGCTAAGAGTGCTGAAGCAAAATCGAATCGGTGTCTTAGATGCAAGACACCGTTCAATCAATGAATTCTGGTTAGTTGATTGATAAGACGGTTAAAACATGTCGGAACTTACTGTCCTAATTAATTACTGTATAAACGGGATAAAGCACCTTTGTTAAAATTATATATGGCACAGTTTTTACCTTCCTATACTAGCTAAGAGTGCTGAAGCAAAATCGAATCGGTGGCTTAGATGCAAGACACCGTTCAATCAATGAATTCTGGTTAGTTGATCGATAAGACGGTTAAAACATGTCGGAACTTACTGTCATAATTAATCACTGTCTAAACGGAATAAAGCACCTTTGTTCAAATTATATATGGCACAGTTTTTACCTTCCTATACTAGCTAAGAGTGCTGAAGCAAAATCGAATCGGTGTCTTAGATGCAAGACACCGTTCAATCAATGAATTCCGGTTAGTTGATCGATAAGACGGTTAAAACATGTCGGAACTTACTGTCCTAATTAATCACTGTCTAAACGGGATAAAGCACCTTTGTTCAAATTATATATGGCACAGTTTTTAACTTCCTATACTAGCTAAGAGTGCTGAAGCTAAATCGAATCGGTGTCTTAGATGCAAGATACCGTTCTATCAATGACTTCTGGTTAGTTGATCGATAAGACGGTTAAAACATGTCGGAACTTACTGTCCTAATTAATCTCTGCCTTAACGGGTTAAAGCACGTTCATTTGAATCACACATCACACAGTTTTTCTTGTCGGGTGAAGCTGTAACCGCACCACACACGACACAGTTTATAGCTTCTTAAGATTCTTGGCGAGTAGTCTTGTACCAAATAGACAAAACGTTTGTATTATTACGAGCCGTTGTTGTACCACTGCTGGCAAAGGCCTTCCTCTAAATTCTCCACAACAAAACGATTTATTGACAAAACGACAAAAAACGACCTAACAGAACTAAGACTGTTCTTTAATACGTTATGATTACTTAATTGATTAGACGGTCAAAAACTGCCGAAACTTACGTTCCTGATTAATCACTGCCTTAACGGGATTAAGCACCTCTATCGAAACTACTCATGACACAGTCTTTATCTTCCTCAGCCAGTTTAGAGCGCTCAAAACACAAAACTTTATGTAGATATGTAGAAGTTTATATTATGTTAATCTGGTGTCTTTAGGTGACTATTGCCTAAAATAAGTCTCATGGAATATGCTTTTATTTATTGTTATGTAAGGCTTTTTTTGTAAGTGATTTTTTGTATCTTTGGTAATAAATTCTTCAAACCTAAATATTAGTTTTTGTTCGTTAGAAATATGCATTTTTTAATACTTAGTGAAGTTTAAGCAAGGGAGCGAGATTGAAAATATAATTATTTAATAAAATTAATAATCATAACAACAAATTTTTTTCAGGCACCTGAAATTCTACAAGAATAGTTTTGTTTAATTTACAGGCCCATAGAATATATACCATAAGACTAATGACAACTTATAAAATAAGACACATGTGTGGACGGCGACATGTTACGCTTTCAGTCTTCCCCGAAATCTTTGGAATACGACACCCTTCGGCGAGAACTCCTCGCTCATGAAGGTCTCTAGCTTGGCAGTGGGAACTCGCACAACAAAGGAATTGAATGCCTTATTGTTTTGCGAGTTCAGCTTCTCGACCCTAAAAGTGTAGAAGGTCCTGTTACTCAACAATATCCTCCAGGCTTTAGTGGTGTAGTGTAGCCGAGACATATACAGAAACGTTGTCGGTACTGCTGAGCGAAGGAGTATGCCATCTTCTACTGGTGAAGACCCACACCGGTTTTGTCGGGGAGGTTTCTTCTTCCTCTCTACCTTGGTGAAGCCTTTCTCATCAACTTGACCTTTCGTATAGGCGACGGTTGTCTTCTCTGGTGCGCGGGCGGCGGTGGCGGCGTAATCACGAACTAGTCGTGTTTACGTTTGACGTCACCCGCGGGGCTGGCGCCGGGGCACGGTGTGCTGCAGGTGGCGGGGCGCGGGGCATCGCGCGGGGCAGTAGCAACAGCTGGTGACGCATCGGCCTATTCAAAACTGCCGACGGATACATTTTGCGCCCCGCGACGTACGTTGACATTAGAGCCCTCGTGCGACCTACTTTCCGGGCTAGCGCCATGCAATGAAGCAACCTCTTCCTGTAGTTCGCGGATGGTAGTTTCCGAAGCCTCTAACCTAATTTAAACCCCGGCGAGGCTAGACTTCAGGATATTTTGTCCTTCAGCATCCTGGTGACGTCGAAGTGGTCGAATGAGACGGGGGCAGCGTGAGCAGCTGCTTTGCCACCAAGGCGGGCACATGGTCGGGATCTGTCTCCTTTAGCAGGGTGATGATTTCCTGGAATTCTTTCGCCTGTTCGTCCCTCCTGCGGGTCGGCATGCGATTGCTCATCCCGAGCGATTGGTACAGCAGCATCTTCGCACTGCAAATCTCTTCATGTTTGAAGTTAGTCTTGCAAACCTGCAAGATGCTAACTTCATCCGTCGTGTCTATGGCGTGCTGTAGAAACGTCAAGACTTCGTTGGCTATGAGTTTTTCTGAATTCATCATCTGCAACTGTGCAGCGGCTATAGCCGCGCAAATCGCGAATTTTAATAATTCGTAAATGCAGTGTGGCACGTTCGAATCCGAGCGCGCACTGCACTGCGATGATTGTTACAAAATTGTTTATTACAATTAGGTTACAATAATGGGTTGTCCGAACAAAGCGGGATGCTAAGACATCTGAATAATTATAATCTTATTTCTAAGTGCTACAAAATCAATCCCACGCGTTAAGTTCGCGGTGTTTTGCCTAAATAGTACAGTCTAATGAATTTGTTTTCATCATTTCTGCCAATTACCAAAGATGAAATAAATTATAAACATTGATAGAGGTAAAATATTTATATTTATATTCCTATCAAAAAGTACTATAACTCTTAAAATTGTTGAAAAATATTAAGACAATTTTTTAAAATTACCTGCATTTTAAACATTCACAAAAGGGTGCAAATTCCGGAGAGTATTATAACCGGTTTTATTACAATTCTATTGTCTTCTTCATAACTCGGCGTCCAAAAACAATGAGGTCTTTTCTGATTGGCTGATTGCCTTAATGAGGTTCAATCCGGTAACCTGTCAAGTTAACCATTTTAGTCTTAGATGAAGCACCGAGGAAGAATATTATTTATTCCGTAGCTGTATTTTTTATAAGATTTTAAAGTAAAGTGTAGAATATTGGATAGTGGCGCGTTACTGGATCTCAATGTAAGTATTCTTACGCTTTGCATTATCTCAGGTAATGTTTGTGACAAAATGCGCTTAAAACAAGACGTTAAAAAGGACCTCGCTTAAGTTCTATGGTTACTAATAATAACAGATTATTTTAGTTTAAATATAAAACATAGCCCACCACTAGGATTTATACCTGTGTCGTGGGCGTGTTTCACAAAGATGAAAATTCACATAAACAAACACCCAGACCGTAACAACTAATTGTGGCTCACACAAAGTTTTGTTCCGTGCGCAAGTATTCGACTCAGTGGGCGGAGCGGCTTAAGGTCTTAACCACTGCGCCAGATATTCATTTTTAATATTAGCATTGGGTATATGAGTGTAATGTCTTAGTTACCGTGTTAATTAATGCATTACGACGCGTGTAGTAGTAGACAATATTTAAATGCGTTTGTTAAATTGTACCAACGTGTTGTTTTATATTCTTTATATATAGGAACAGTATTCATCTATCTATCTATATCATCACACCAGATCCCTCACGGGGTAGGTAGGGAGTACAGAGTTCCAACAGGTGCTTTCCTTACATACCTCTCTGGCTTCCTCCACTCTCATAGTTCGTCTCATACACGCTAGCCGGTTACGGAGACTCTTGACTTGTCCTTCAGATAAAACTGTCTGTTTGGTCGTGGCAAGATAGTCTAGGGCTGCCCAGGTACCTACATCCTTCCATTTTCGCATTGTATATCTGTTCAGTTGCTTTAACTCATTATACCCGCACTATGGCACTTTCGAAAAGGAAGGTTTACTAGTATTTTTCGTGTGTCTATTTTTACGTCTGTTTCTTTTGCTGATCCTGAGGCGAAGTAACTGGATGGATTTTGGAGTGGAGTAATGTCTTTAGATTTATTCTGGCCTCACTTACATTATGTGACAACGTAGTGCTTTTTATAACTTTTATTCATTTTACTTATTACTCCTTCTCCACTTGGGACCTAATGCGTTAAGTAAGACATTACGCAGATGTAGCCCATATTATAACGCACAAACACCCGAACCGAAGCAAATATTTGTGGGACACAAAGATTTGTCCCGTGTGGGAGTCGAACCCGCGACTGCTCAACTCAGTGGTCGGAGCGAATCAAGCTCTTAACCACTGGACCGCTTAGTCCAGTCGTCAGTTGAAATATTGTACCGTGTTATTTTTAAGCGCAGGCAGTTAACATTACTGTTAAACCAGATGAAACAGAAGCATTAAACTTATTTCTTTTGTTCCAAT
Organism: Phalera bucephala; assembly: GCA_905147815.2. Lineage (NCBI taxonomy): Eukaryota > Metazoa > Arthropoda > Insecta > Lepidoptera > Notodontidae > Phalera > Phalera bucephala. Next base: position 17,817,468 of record LR990630.1, on the reverse strand, counting down.
TAAAGTCTGCATAGATTCTTACCCCAGTCAAAGTTAAAGTTAAAAATAATTTCTTTTTTTCAGAACGGACATCTTGAGAAGCCTTGATTAATTTGGATAATGATTGGAAAAATGCTTTAGATTCTGCAATAAAGTTTCAAATTTCGACTTATGAAAAATTAATCGTATAGAGAAAGAAACGAATCCATGGGAACACATCAATCAAACTATGTTCCTGAGAATTCGGGAGCGATCGGCGTAGTGGGAATTGTGAGAAAAACCTTAAGCTGCTTAAAGTAGAGACTCCGGGTCCATGGGGTCTTGGCGCACATGGTATTCTTTACGATCTCGCTAAATTTAAAGGTTGAAGTCACCTAAGACCAGAGGACTGGTCCTTGCCTTGCACAGAGAATAAGTTTTGCCATACAACGGGGCTATGTTGCCAGCCTTTTAGGCGCACTGCTGAGTAGGCATTTAGTTTTTGTAGATATTTTTTTGTTTTTACTCTTAGTTCTTATTTAGTTTTTATTTTGGTTTGTATAATGTTTCTTATTTTAAGGTGTAAATATTTTAACTTTGTTATTGTGATTGTTGTATGTTTGTAAATTGACTGAAAATTATTGATGTTGCAACTTACCAGAATTCAATTAAAGGGTCACTGTAATTATTTAATTTAAAAAAATCTTGAAAGAAGCACGTTAGAAAACTGCCATATAAAAATCAGATGCAAGACACAGTTCAATCAATGAATTCTGGTTAGTTGATCGATAAGACGGTTAAAACATGTCGGAACTTACTGTCCTAATTAATCACTGTCTAAACGGGATAAAGCACCTTCGTTCAAACTATATATGGCACAGTTTTTAACTTCCTATACTAGCTAAGAGTGCTGAAGCAAAATCGAATCGGTGTCTTAGATGCAAGACACCGTTCAATCAATGAATTCTGGTTAGTTGATCGATAAGACTGTTAAAACACGTCGGAACTTACTGTCCTAATTAATCACTGTCTAAACGGGATAAAGCACCTTCGTTCAAACTATATATGGCACAGTTTTTAACTTCCTATACTAGCTAATAGTGCTAAGGCAAAATCGAATCGGTGTCTTAGATGCAAGACACCGTTCAATTAATGAATTCTGGTCAGTTGATCGATAAGACGGTTAAAACACGTCGGAACTTACTGTCCTAATTAATCATTGTCTAAACGGGATAAAGCACCTTTGTTCAAATTATATATGGCACAGTTTTTAACTTCCTATACTAGCTAAGAGTGCTGAAGCAAAATCGAATCGGTGTGTTAGATGCAAGATACCGTTCTATCAATGAATTCTGGTTAGTTGGAATGTCGGGTTGGTTGGTCCGGTTAGCGGGTTAAAAACGGCCGAAACTTGTACTTCTGAGTAATCACTGCCTTAACGGGTTGAAGCACCTTCATTCAGATCATAAATGACGCAGTTTTTACTTTCCTCAACTAATTAAGGAAGCGGAAGATGCAAAACCACCGTAAGTAAAAATCGGTGTTAGTAGCATTTCACAATTTTTTTTTTTCAAAATCCGCGTTCTGCTCATAGCCACACCAAATCATCATACCAGCGTGACTTACGCTTCTAATTAATCACTGCCGTAACGGGTTAAAGCACTTTTATCCAAGTAAGGTACATATGACATAGACTTTACCTTCTAGCTAAAAGTGTTGAAAAAACACCGTCGTAGGTACGGTAGTAAAACATACTTTTTGACGACAATGCGGAAGAGGTTTTCGACAAGATTGATTAGATATTTAGACCCGTAAAAAAGCGAATACTGGTTATCTGATCGGCAGAACGAAAACGGCTGGAACTTACATTCCTGATTAATCACTGTCTTAACGGGATAAAGCACTTTCATCCAAATTACTCATGAAACCGTCTTTGCCTTCCGAAATTAACTAGAACTGTTGAAGAGATAAACCTTATTATTATTACGAGTCATTGTTGTTCCACTGCTGTCTCCCTCCAATTTTTTGACAACAAAACCTTTGTTAGAGTGTGGTTACGTAAATTAAAGGTCGACAAAAAATCAATATGTCAGATACAAGACACCATTCAATCAATTAATTTTAGCCGATTTTACCGCCTTACCAACCGTAAAATTGGCTAACTTTCATTTCTGTCTTATCAATGCCTTAACGAGTTAAAGCATTTTTAAAATTAGTTAAGCGTGTTGAAACAGTAAAACCGTCATAGGTAAAAAAAAAATGTTTGAACGACGTCACGACAAATCAATCTGTGAGATACTGGATACCGTACTATGACGGCATTCCGGTTGGTTAATCAGACGGTTAAAACACGCGCAATTTACTTATAAGGACACCAAATTATCACTCCGGTGTGACTTACGCTTCTGATTAACCACTACGTCATCGGGTTAAAGCAGATTTATCCCAATTGTATATGACAAGATCTTTACCTACCTAATCTAGCTAAGAGTGCTGAAGACATCACATTATAAGGACGAGTGATTGTCGGGTAAAGCAGTTTCTCTCAAAGACTTGCGCTTCTGATTAATCACTGCCTTAACGGCTTAATAAGGAACGTTCATCCAAATGAAGTACATATGACACAGGGTTTACTTTCCTAAACTAGCTCAGAGTGCTGAAGAGACAAAACTTTTGTATTATTATTGTTATTTTTGTCCCACCGCTGCATAAAGAACTCCCTCTCAAGGACTTCCGCTCCTGATCAATCATTGCCTTAACGAGTTTAAGCATTTTTATCTAAATCACACATAACGTAGTCTTCACCTCCCCAAATTAGCTAAAAGTGATGAAAAGACAGCTGGGCAAAGGCCTTCCTCTAAATTCTCCACAACAAAACGATCATAGGTAAAAAAATTTTTTTTTTAGAAACGACGAAAAATCGATCTGGCAGATGACGACTCTGTTTTTTCAATACTTTATGATTAATTGATTGAGTAGACGGTCAAAAAACTGCCAAAACTTACGTTCCTGATTAATCACTGCCTTAACGGGATTAAGCAACTCTATCCAAGCTTCTCATGACACAGTCTTTATCTTCCTAAGCTAGCTAAGACCAGAGGATTGGTTCTTACCTTGCACAGGGAATAAGTTATGCCATACAACGGGGCAATGCTGCCAGTCCCTTAGGCACACAGACGAGTGGACATTTAGTTTTTATTGATATATTTTAGTCTCAGTTCTGATTTAGTTTTTATTCTTGTTATATATTTTTCTATTTTAAGGTGTAAATATTTTAATTTTAGTGTCGTGAATTCTGTATGTTTGTAAATTGGCTGAAATTATTGATGTTGTAACCTACCAGAATGCAATGAAAGAGTCACTGCTATTATTTAATTCATAAAATCCTGAAGCACGATAAAAACAGTCAAATAAAAATCACGAGTAAGACACCGTTCAATCAATGACTTCTGGTTAGTGGATCGATTCGACGTTTAAATAATGTCGGAACTTACTGTCCTAATTAATCACTGTCTAAACGGGTTAAAGCACCTTCGTCCAAATTATACATAATATAGTTTTTAACTTCCTATACTAGCTCATAGTGTTGAAGCGAAATTAAATCGGTGTGGTACAAGATACCGTTCTGTCAATGAATTCTGATTAGTAGGTCGGTTAGCTGGTTAAAAGCGACCAAAACTTGTGCTCCTGATTAATTACTACCTTAACGGGTTAAAACATCTTGATCGAGATCATAACTGGTGCAGTTTTCAACTCATTAAGAGCGCTGAAGATGCAAAACCATCGTACACCATCGTTTCATCGTAAAACATCGTTTCATCCAAATCACACATAGCGAAATTGATCGTTCTATTACAAGACAGTGTTTTATCAAAGAATTCTGGTCAGTTGATCGGTTAGATGGCAAAAAAAAAAACAGGCGAAACTTACTCTCCTGATTAATCACTGACTTAACGGGTTAAAGCACGTTTATTAGAATCACACATGACACAGTTTTTCTTATCCGGTGAAGCTGTAAATGCCCCGCGGCTAATAGCGTAGATCATTCACACACACGACACTATTTCAAGCTTCTTGGCGAGTAGTCTTGTATCAAGTAGACAAAACTTTTGTATTATTACGAGCTGTTGTTGTGCCACTGCTGGCAAAGGCCTTCTTCTAAATTCTCCACAACAAAACAATTTATTAACAAAACGACAAGAAAACGACCTGACAGATGTAAGATTCTGTTTTTTTAATACGTTATGGTTACTTAATTGATTAGACGGTCAAAAACTGCCAAAACTTACGTTCCTGATTAATCACTGCCTTAACGGGATTAAGCACCTCTATCGAAACTACTCATGACACAGTCTTTATCTTCCTCAGCCAGTTTAGAGCGCTTAAAACACGAAACTTTATGTAGATATGTAGAAGTTTATATTTTGTAAATCTGGTGTCTTTAGGTGACTATTGCCTAAAATAAGTCTCATGGAAGAGGGTTTTATTTATTCTTATGTAAGGCTCTTTGTTTGTAAATATTTTTTTGTATCTTTGATAATATATTCTTCAAACCTAAATATTGGTTTTTATTTGTTAAAAATATGCATTGTTTAATACTTAGTGAAGTTTAAGCAAGGGAGCGAGATTAAACTTTTTAAAAAGAATATTTGAATTTAAAATTATTTAATTAAATTAATAATTATAATAACTAATTTTTTTCAGGCAGCTGAAATTCTACAAAAAATAATTTTGTTTAACTTACAGGCCCATTAAATATATATACCTTACAGACTAACATACACATAAAATATAAAAACTTATAAACTAAGACACATGTGTTGACGGTGACAGGTTACGCTTTCAGTCTTCCCCGAAATCTTCGGAATACGACACCCTTCGGCCAGAACTCCTCGCTCATGAAAGTCTCTAGCTTGGCAGTGGGAACTCGTACAACAAAGGAGTTGAATGCCCCATTGTTTTGCGAGTTCAGCTTCTCGACCCTAAGAGTGTAGAAGGTCCTGTTACTCCGCAATATTCTCGGCTTTAGTGGTGTAGTGTAGCCGAGACATACACAGTAACGTTGTCGGTACTGCTGAGCGAAGGAGTATGCCATCTTCTACTGGTGCAGTCCCACACCGGTTTCGTCGGGGAGGCTTCTTCTTCCTCTCTACCTTGGTGAAGTCTTTCCCATCGACTTGACCCTTCGTACAGGTACGGTTGTCTTCTCTGGTGCGCGGGCGGCGGCGGCGGCGTAATCACGAAGAGAACTAGTCGTGTTTACGTTTGACGTCACCCGCGGAACCGCGAAGCTGGCGGCGGGGCGCGATGTGCTGCGGACGGCGGGACGCGGGGCATCGCGCGGCGCCGTAGCAACAGCTGGTGAGGCATCGGCCGACATTACGTTGACATTGGAGCCCTCGTGCGACCTACTTTCCGGGCTAGCGCCACGCAATGAAGCAACCTCTTCCTGTAGTTCGCGGATGGTAGTTTACCTAATTTAAACTTTAGCGAGGCTAGACTTCAGGATAATTATGTCCTGCAGCAGCCTGGTAACGCCGACGTGGTCGAATCAGACGTGGGACATGGTCGTCCTTTAGCAGGGTGATGATGTCCTGGACTTCTCTCGCCCTTTTCGTCCCTCCTGTGGGTCGGCATGCGATTTCTTAGCCCGAGCGATTGGTAAAGCAGCACCACCGCACTGCAAATTTCTTCATGTTTGAAGTCAGTCTTGCAAATCTGCAAGATGCTAACTTCATCCATCGTGTCTATGGCGTGCTGTAGAAAAGTCCAGACTTCGTTGGCTATGAGCTTTTTCGAACTTAGCATCGGCTACCTTGCAGCGGCTATAGCCGCGCAAATTTTCGAATTTTAAAAATTCGGTAATGCAGTTTGGCACGTCCGAATACGAGCGCGCACTGCACTGCACTGATTGTTATAAAATTGTTTGTTACAATTAGGTTACAATAATGGATTGTCCAAACAAAACGGGATGACTGAATATGTAATTATAATCTTATTTTTAAGTGCTACAAAATCTCTCCCATGCGTTTAGTACGCGGGGCTTTATCTTGTCAGCGATTTCATGAGAATTGTTATTCGAATAGAGACTTCCAGCTAAGCTGAGTAAGCAGTCTCGCTGGCAGCTGTTGTTATCCAGCGTCCAGGCGACCGCACAACTACGAACCAATAAATAGTTTTTAATTTTAAGATGTAAATATTTTAATGCGTTCCTTTAAGTAAATAAATGTTCGGTAAAAGATAAAAAAAAGATCTTTAGTTTGATTATCTTAAATATAAACATGTCATGAATTTCAACTTATGCACGATTTACATACCGACGTCGAGATGGCGAAATATAAAATAAATTACTTTTGGTTTTCATCAACTCATTTGTCACTAGTTTTTGCCTAAATAGTACAGTCTGATGGATTTGTTTTCATCATTTCTGCCAATTACCAAAGATGAAATCAATTATAAACATTCATAGAGGTAAAATATTGCTATTTATATTCCTATCAAAAACTACTATAAGTTTTAAAATTGTTGAAAAATATTAAGACAATATGTTAAAATTACCTGCATTGTTAACATTCACAAAAAGGTGCAAATTCCGGAGAGTATTATAACCGGTTTTATTACAATTCTATTGTCTTCTTCATAACTCGGCGTCCGGAGACAATGAGGTCTTTTCTGATTGGCTGATTGACGTAATGAGGTCCAATCCGGTAACCTGTCGAGTTAACCATTTTAGTCTCAGTTGAAGCACCGAGGAAGAAAGTTATTTATTCCGTAGCTGTATTCTTTGAAGATTTTAATGTAAAGTGTAGAATATTGGATAATGGCGCGTTACTGGATCTCAATGTAAGTATTCTTACGCTTTGCATTATCTCAGGTAATGTTTGTGATAAAATGCGCTTAAAACAAGACGTTAAAAATGACCTCGCTTAAGTTCTATGGTCACTAATAAGGACAGATTATTTTAGTTTAAATATAAAATGTAGCCCACCACTACGATTTATACCTGTGTCGTGGGCGTGTTTCACAAAGATGAAAATTCACATAAACAAATACCCAGACCGTAAGAAATAATTGTGGCTCACACAAAGTTTTGTTCCATGCGCGAGTATTCGACTCAGTGGGCGGAGCGGCTTAAGGTCTTAACCACTGCGCCAGATATTCATTTTTAATATTAGCATTGGGTATATGAGTGTAATGTCTTAGTTACCGTGTTAATTAATGCATTACGACGCGTGTAGTAGTAGACAATATTTAAATGCGTTTGTTAAATTGTACCAACGTGTTGTTTTATATTCTTTATATATAGGAACAGTATTCATCTATCTGTCTATATAATCACACCAGATCCCTTACGGGGTAGGTAGGGAGTACAGAGTTCCAACAGGTGCTTTCCTTACAAACCTCTCTGGCTTCCTCCACTGTCATAGTTCGTCTCATACACGCTAGCCGGTTACGGAGACTCTTGACTTGTCTTTCAGATAAAACTGTCTATCTGGTCGTGGCAAGATAGTCTAGGGCGGCCCAGGTACCTACATCCTTCCATTTTCGCATTGTATATCTGTTCAGTTGCTTTAACTCATTATTCCCGCACTATGGCACTGTCGAAAAGGAAGGTTTACTAGTATTTTTCGAGTGTCTATTTTTACGTCTGTTTCTTTTGCTGATCCTGAGGCGAAGTAACTGGATGGATTTTGGAGTGGAGTAATGTCTTTAGATTCATTCTGGCCTCACTTACATTATGTGACAACGTAGTGCTTTTTATACCTTTTATTCATTTTACTTATTACTCCTTCTCCACTTGGGACCTAATGCTTTAAGTAAGACATTACGCAGATGTAGCCCATATTATAACGCACAAACACCCGAACCGAAACAAATATATGTGGGACACAAAGATTTGTCCCGTGTGGGAGTCGAACCCGCGACTGCTCAACTCAGTGGTCGGAGCGAATCAAGCTCTTAACCACTGGACCGCTTGGTCCAGTCGTCAGTTGAAATATTGTACCGTGTTATTTTTAAGCGCAGGCAGTTAACATTACCGTTAAACCAGATGAAACAGAAGCATTAAACTTATTTCTTTTGTTTCAATTAAAGACTGCATAATTTCTCACCCCAGTCAAAGTAAAAGTTAAAAATAATTTTTTTTTTTCAGAACGGACATCTTGAGAAACCTTGATTAATTTGGATAATGATTGGCTAAATGCTTTAGATTCCGCAATAAAATTTCAAATTTCGACTTATGAAAAATTAATCGTATAGAGAAAGAAACGAATCCATGGGAACACATCAATCAAACTATGTTCCTGAGAATTCGGGAGCGATCGGCGTAGTGGGAATTGTAAGAAAAACCTTAAGCTGCTTAAAGTAGAGACTCCGGGTCCGTGGGGTCTTGGCGCACATGGTATTCTTTACGATCTCGCTAAATTAAAGGTTGAAGTCACCCAAGACCAGAGGACTGGTCCTTGCCTTGCACAGAGAATAAGTTTTGCCATACAACGGGGCTATGTTGCCAGCCTTTTAGGCGCACTGCTGAGTAGACCTTTAGTTTTTGTAGATATTTTTTTGTTTTTAATCTTAGTTCTTATTTAGTTTTTTATTTTGGTTTGTATAATGTTTCTTATTTTAAGGTGTAAATATTTTAACTTTGTTCTTGTGATTGTTGTATGTTTGTAAATTGACTGAAAATTATTGATGTTGCAACTTACCAGAATTTAATTAAAGAGTCACTGTAATTATTTAATTTAAAAAAATATTGACGTTAGAAAACTGCCAAATAAAAATCAGATGCAAGACACAGTTCAATCAATGAATTCTGGTTAGTCGATCGATAAGACGGTTAAAACATGTCGGAACTTACTGTCCTAATTAATCACTGTCTAAACGGGATAAAGCACCTTCTTTCAAATTATATATGGCACAGTTTTTACCTTCCTATACTAGCTAAGAGTGCTGAAGCAAAATCGAGTCGGTGTCTTAGATGCAAGATACCGTTCAATCAATGAATTCTGGTTAGTTGATCGATAAGACGGTTAAAACATGTCGGAACTTACTGTCCTAATTAATCACTGTCTAAACGGGATAAAGCACCTTTGTTCAAATTATATATGGCACAGTTTTTAACTTCCTATACTAGCTAATAGTGCTGAAGCAAAATCGAATCGGTGTGTTAGATGCAGGATACCGTTCTATCAATGAATTCTGGTTAGTTGGAATGTCGGGTTGGTTGGTCCGGTTAGCGGGTTAAAAACGGCCGAAATTTGTACTTCTGATTAATCACTGCCTTAACGGGTTGAAGCACCTTCATTCAGATCATAAATGACGCAGTTTTTACTTTCCTCAACTAATTAAGGAAGCGGAAGATGCAAAACCACCGTAAGTAAAAATCGGTGTTAGTAGCATTTCACAATTTTTTTTTTTCATAATCCGCGTTCTGCTCATAGCCACACCAAATCATCATACCAGCGTGACTTACGCTTCTAATTAATCACTGCCGTAACGGGTTAAAGCACTTTTATCCAAGTAAGGTGCATATGACATAGACTTTACCTTCTAGCTAAAAGTGTTGAAAAAACACCGTCGTAGGTACGGTAGTAAAACATACTTTTTGACGACAATGCGGAAGAGGTTTTCGACAAGATTGATTAGATATTTAGACCCGTAAAAAAGCGAATACTGGTTATCTGATCGGCAGAACGAAAACGGCTGGAACTTACATTCCTGATTAATCACTGTCTTAACGGGATAAAGCACTTTAATCCAAATTACTCATGAAACCGTCTTTGCCTTCCGAAATTAACTAGAACTGTTGAAGAGATAAACCTTATTATTATTACGAGTCATTGTTGTTCCACTGCTGTCTCCCTCCAATTTTTTGACAACAAAACCTTTGTTAGAGTGTGGTTACGTAAATTGAAGATCGACAAAAAATCAATATGTCAGATACAAGACACCATTCAATCAATTAATTTTAGCCGATTTTACCGCCTTACCAACCGTAAAATTGGCTAGAACTTTCATTTCTGTCTTATCACTGCCTTAACGAGTTAAAGCATTTTTAAAATTAGTTAAGCGTGTTGAAACAGTAAAACCGTCATAGGTAAAAAAAAATGTTTGAACGACGTCACGACAAATCAATCTGTGAGATACTGGATACCGTACTATGACGGCATTCCGGTTGGTTAATCAGACGGTTAAAACACGCGCAATTTACTTATAATGACACCAAATTATCACTCCGGTGTGACTTACGCTTCTGATTAATCACTACGTCATCGGGTTAAAGCAGATTTATCCCAATTGTATATGACAAGATCTTTACCTACCTAATCTAGCTAAGAGTGCTGATGACATCACATTATAAGGACGAGTGATTGTCGGGTAAAGCAGTTTCTCTTAAAGACTTGCGCTTCTGATTAATCACTGCCTTAACGGCTAAATAAGGAACGTTCATCCAAATGAAGTACATATGACACAGGGTTTACTTTCCTAAACTAGCTCAGAGTGCTGAAGAGACAAAACCTTTGTATTATTATTGTTATTTTTGTCCCACCGCTGCATAAAGAACTCCCTCTCAAGGACTTCCGCTCCTGATCAATCATTGCCTTAACGAGTTTAAGCATTTTTATCTAAATCACACATAACGTAGTCTTCACCTCTCCAAATTAGCTAAAAGTGATGAAAAGACAGCTGGGCAAAGGCCTTCCTCTAAATTCTCCACAGCAAAACGATCATAGGTAAAAAAATTTTTTTTTTAGAAACGACTAAAAAGCGATCTGGCAGATGACGACTCAGTTTTTTCAATACTTTATGATTAATTGATTGAGTAGACGGTCAAAAAACTGCCAAAACTTACGTTCCTGATTAATCACTGCCTTAACGGGATTAAGCAACTCTATCCAAACTTCTCATGACACAGTCTTTATCTTCCTAAGCTAGCTAAGACCAGAGGATTGGTTCTTACCTTGCACAGGGAATAAGTTATGCCATACAACGGGGCAATGCTGCCAGTCCCTTAGGCACACAGACGAGTGGACATTTAGTTTTTATTGATATATTTTAGTCTCAGTTTTAATTTAGTTTTTATTCTTGTTATATATTTTTCTATTTTAAGGTGTAAATATTTTAATTTTAGTGTCGTGAATGCTGTATGTTTGTAAATTGACTGAAATTATTGATGTTGTAACCTACCAGAATGCAATGAAAGAGTCACTGCTATTATTTCATTCAATAAATCCTGAAGCACGATAAAAACTGTCAAATAAAAATCACGTATAAGACACCGTTCAATCAATGACTTCTGGTTAGCTGATCGATTCAACGTTCAAAAAATGTCGGAGCTTTCTGTCCTAATTAATCACTGTCTTAACGGGTTAAAGCACCTTCGTCCAAATTATACATAATATAGTTTTTAACTTCGTACACTAGCTATTAGTGTTGAAGCAAAATTGATTCGGTATGGTACAAAATACCGTTCTGTCAATGAATCCTGATTAGTGGGTCGGTTAGCTGGTTAAAAGCGACCAAAACCTGTGCTCTTGATTAATAACTACCTTAACGGGTAAAACTTAAAACATCTTGATCGAGATCATAACTGGTGCAGTTTTCAACTCATTAAGAGAGCTGAAGATGCAAAACCATCGTAAACCATCGTTTCATCCAAATCACACATAGCGTAGTCTTCACTTCCCCAAATTGACACGACGAAAAACTGATCGTTCTATTACAAGACAGTGTTTTATCAACGAATTCTGGTCAGTTGATCGGTTAGATGGTAAAAAAACAGCCGAAACTTACTCTCGTGATTAATCACTGCCTTAACGGGTTAAAGCACGTTCATTTGAATCACACATGACACAGTTTTTCTTATCCGGTGAAGCTGTAAATGCCCCGCGGCTAATAGCGTAGATCATTCACACACACGACACAGTTTTAAGCTTCTTGGCGAGTAGTCTTGTATCAAGTAGACAAAACTTTTGTATTATTACGAGCTGTTGTTGTGCCACTGCTGGCAAAGGCCTTCCTCTAAGTTCTCCACAACAAAACAATTTCTTAACAAAACGACAAGAAAACGACCTGACAGATGTAAGATTCTGTTTTTTTTAATACGTTATGCTTACTTAATTGATTAGACGGTCAAAAACTGCCAAAACTTACGTTCCTGATTAATCACTGCCTTAACGGGATTAAGCAACTCTATCGAAACTACTCATGACACAGTCTTTATCTTCCTAAGCCAGTTTAGAGCGCTCAAAACACGAAACTTTATGTAGATATGTAGAAGTTTATATTTTGTAAATCTGGTGTCTTTAGGTGACTATTGCCTAAAATAAGTCTCATGGAAGAGGGTTTTATTTATTCTTATGTAAGGCTCTTGTTTTGTAAATAATTTTTTGTATCTTTGATAATATATTCTTCAAACCTAAATATTGGTTTTTATTTGTTAAAATATGCACTTAGTGAAGTTTAAGCAAGGGAGCGAGATTAAACTTTTTAAAAAGAATAATTAAATTTAAAATTATTTAATTAAATTATTATTATAATAACTAATTTTTTTCAGGCAGCTGTAATTCTATAAAAATAATTTTGTTTAACTTACAGGCCCATTAAATATATATACCTTACAGACTAACATACATATACAATATAAAAACTTATAAACTAAGACACATGTGTTGACGGTGACATGTTACGCTTTCAGTCTTCCCCGAAATCTTCGGAATACGACACCCTTCGGCCAGAACTCCTCGCTCATGAATGTCTCTAGCTTGGCAGTGGGAACTCGTACAACAAAGGAGTTGAATGCCCCATTGTTTTGCGAGTTCTGCTTCTCGACCCTAAGAGTGTAGAAGGTCTTGTTACTCCGCAATATTCTCGGCTTTAGTGGTGTAGTGTAGCCGAGACATATACAGTAACGTTGTCGGTACTGCTGAGCGAAGGAGTATGCCATCTTCTACTGGTGCAGTCCCATACCGGTTTCGTCGGGGAGGCTTCTTCTTCCTCTTTACCTTGGTGAAGCCTTTCCCATCGACTTGACCCTTCGTACAGGTACGGTTGTCTTCTCTGGTGCGCGGGCGGCGGCGGCGGCGTAATCACGAAGAGAACTAGTCGTGTTTACGTTTGACGTCACCCGCGGAACCGCGAAGCTGGCGGCGGGGCGCGGTGTGCTGCGGGTGGCGGAGCGCGATGTGCTGCGGACGGCGGGACGCGGGGCATCGCGCGGCGCCGTAGCAACAGCTGGTGAGGCATCGGCCGACATTACGTTGACATTGGAGCCCTCATGCGACCTTCTTTCCGGGCTAGCGCCACGCAATGAAGCAACCTCTTCCTGTAGTTCGCGGATGGTAGTTTACCTAATTTAAACTTTAGCGAGGCTAGACTTCAGGATAATTATGTCCTGCAGCAGCCTGGTAACGTCGACGTGGTCGAATCAGACGTGGGACGTGGTCGTCCTTTAGCAGGGTGATGATGTCCTGGACTTCTCTCGCCCTTTTCGTCCCTCCATTGGGTCGGCATGCGATTTCTCATCCCGGGCGATTGGTACAGCAGCACCACCGCACTGCAAATTTCTTCATGTTTGAAGTCAGTCTTGCAAATCTGCAAGATGCTAACTTCATCCATCGTGTCTATGGCGTGCTGTACAAAAGTCCAGACTTCGTTGGCTATGAGCTTTTTCGAACTTAGCATCGGCTACCTTGCAGCGGCTATAGCCGCGCAAATTTTCGAATTTTAAAAATTCGTAAATGCAGTTTGGGACGTCCGAATATGAGCGCGCACTGCACTGCACTGATTGTTATAAAATTGTTTGTTACAATTAGGTTACAATAATGGATTGTCCAAACAAAACGGGATGACTGAATATGTAATTATAATCTTATTTTTAAGTGCTACAAAATCTCTCCCATGCGTTTAGTACGCGGTGGTCCGGAGGCTTTATCTTGTCAGCGATTTCATGAGAATTGTTATTCGAATAGAGACTTCCAGCTAAGCTGAGTAAGCAGTCTCGCTGGCAGCTGTTGTTATCCAGCGTCCAGGCGACCGCACAACTACGTACCAATGAATAGTTTTTAATTTTAAGATGTAAATATTTTAATGCGTTCCCTTAAGTAAATAAATGTTCGGTAAAAGATAAAAAAAAATCTTTAGTTTGATTATCTTAAATATAAACATGTCATGAATTTCAACTTATGCACGATTTACATACCGACGTCGAGATGGCGAAATATAAAATAAATTACGTTTGGTTTTCATCAACTCATTTGTCACTAGTTTTTGCCTAAATAGTACAGTCTGATGGATTTGTTTTCATCATTTCTGCCAATTACCAAAGATGAAATAAATTATAAACATTCATAGAGGTAAAATATTGCTATTTATATTCCTATCAAAAACTACTATAAGTTTTAAAATTGTTGAAAAATATTAAGACAATATGTTAAAATTACCTGCATTGTTACCATTCACAAAAATGTGCAAATTCCGGAGAGTATTATAACCGGTTTTATTACAATTCTATTGTCTTCTTCATAACTCGGCGTCCGGAGACAATGAGGGCTTTTCTGATTGGCTGATTGACGTAATGAGGTCCAATCCGGTAACCTGTCGAGTTAACCATTTTAGTCTCAGTTGAAGCACCGAGGAAGAAAGTTATTTATTCCGTGGCTGTATTTTTTGAAGATTTTAAAGTAAAGTGTAGAATATTGGATAGTGGCGCGTTACTGGATCTCAATGTACGTATTCTTACGCTTTGCATTATCTCAGGTAATGTTTGTGACAAAATGCGCTTAAAACAAGACGTTAAAAATGACTTCGCTTAAGTTCTATGGGCACTAATAAGGACAGATTATTTTAGTTTAAATATAAAACTTAGCCCACCACTAGGATTTATACCTGTGTCGTGGGTGTGTTTCACAAAGATGAAAATTCACATAAACAAATACCCAGACCGTAAGAAATAATTGTGGCTCACACAAAGTTTTGTTCCGTGCGCGAGTATTCGACTCAGTGGGCGGAGCGGCTTAAGGTCTTAACCACTGCGCCAGATATTCATTTTTAATATAAGCATTGGGTATATGAGTGTAATGTCTTAGTTACCGTGTTAATTAATGCATTACGACGCGTGTAGTAGTAGACAATATTTAAATGCGTTTGTTAAATTGTACCAACGTGTTGTTTTATATTCTTTATATATAGGAACAGTATTCGTCTATCTGTCTATATAATCACACCAGATCCCTTACCGGGTAGGTAGGGAGTACAGAGTTCCAACAGGTGCTTTCCTTACATACCTTTCTGGCTTCCTCCACTCTCATAGTTCGTCTCATACATGCTAGCCGGTTACGGAGACTCTTGACTTGTCCTTCAGATAAAACTGTCTATTTGGTCGTGGCAAGATAGTCTAGGGCTGCCCAGGTACCTACATCCTTCCATTTTCGCATTGTATATCTGTTCAGTTGCTTTAACTCATTATACCCGCACTATGGCACTGTCGAAAAGGAAGGTTCACTAGTATTTTTCGAGTGTCTATTTTTACGTCTGTTTCTTTTGCTGATCCTGAGGCGAAGTAACTGGATGGATTTTGGAGTGGAGTAATGTCTTTAGATTTATTCTGGCCTCACTTACATTATGTGACAACGTAGTGCTTTTTATACCTTTTATTCATTTTACTTATTACTCCTTCTCCACTTGGGACCTAATGCGTTAAGTAAGACATTACGCAGATGTAGCCCATATTATAACGCACAAACACCCGAACCGAAACAAATATATGTGGGACACAAAGATTTGTCCCGTGTGGGAGTCGAACCCGCGACTGCTCAACTCAGTAGTCGGAGCGAGTCAAGCTCTTAACCATTGGACCGCTTAGTCCAGTCGTCAGTTGAAATATTGTACCGTGTTATTTTTAAGCGCAGGCAGTTAACATTACCGTTAAACCAGATGAAACAGAAGCATTAAACTTATTTCTTTTGTTTCAATTAAAGACTGCATAATTTCTCACCCCAGTCAAAGTTAAAAATAATTTCTTTTTTTCAGAACGGACATCTTGGGAAGCCCTGATTAAATTGGATAATGACTGGAAAAATGCATCAGAATGTCATCAGATTCTGCAATAAAGTTTCTAAATTTGGACTTATGAAAAATTAATCGTATAGAGAATGAAATAAATCAATGGAAACACATTAATCAAACTAGGTTCGTGTGCATTTGGGAGCGATCGGCGTAGTGGGAATTGTGAGAAAAACCTTAAGCTGCTTAAACTAGAGACTCTGGGTCCGTGCGGTCTTGGCGCACATGGTAGTTTTTACGATCTCACTAAATTTGAAGGTTGAAGTCAATTAAGACTAGAAGACTGGTCCCTGCCTTGCACAGAGAATAAGTTTTGCCATATAACGGGGCTATGTTGCCAGCCTTTTAGGCGCACTGCTGAGTAGACATTTAGTTTTAGTAGATTTTTTTTTTGTTACTCTTAGGTCTTATTTAGTTTTTATTTTGGTTTGTATAAATTTTCTTATTTTAAGGTGTAAATATTTTAATTTCGTTCTTGTGATTGTTGTATGTTTGTAAATTGACTGAAAATGATTGATGTTGAACTTACCAGAATTCAATTAAAGTGTCACTGTAATTATTTAATTAAAAAAATCCTGAAAAAAGCACGTTAGAAAACTGCCAAATAAAAATCAGATGCAAGACACCGTTCAATCAATGAATTCTGGTTAGTTGATCGATAAGACGGTTAAAACATGTCGGAACTTACTGTCCTAATTAATCACTGTCTAAACGGGATAAAGCACCTTTGTTCAAATTATATATGGCACAGTTTTTACCTTCCTATACTAGCTAAGAGTGCTGAAGCAAAATCGAATCGGTGTCTTAGATGCAAGACACCGTTCAATCAATGAATTCTGGTTAGTTGATCGATAAGACTGTTAAAACATGTTGGAACTTACTGTCCTAATGAATCACTGTCTAAACGGGATAAAGCACCTTTGTTCAAATTATATATGGCACAGTTTTTACCTTCCTATACTAGCTAAGAGTGCTGAAGCAAAATCGAATCGGTGTCTTAGATGCAAGATACCGTTCAATCAATGAATTCTGGTTAGTTGATCGATAAGACGGTTAAAACATGTCGGAACTTACTGTCCTAATTAATCACTGTCTAAACGGGATAAAGCACCTTTGTTCAAATTATATATGGCACAGTTTTTACCTTCCTATACTAGCTAAGAGTGCTGAAGCAAAATCGAATCGGTGTCTTAGATGCAAGATACCGTTCTATCAATGACTTCTGGTTAGTTGATCGATAAGACGGTTAAAACATGTCGGAACTTACTGTCCTAATTAATCACTGTCTAAACGGGATAAAGCACCTTTGTTCAAATTATATATGGCACAGTTTTTACCTTCCTATACTAGCTAAGAGTGCTGAAGCAAAATCGAATCGGTGTCTTAGATGCAAGACACCGTTCAATCAATGAATTCTGGTTAGTTGATCGATAAGACTGTTAAAACATGTCGGAACTTACTGTCCTAATTAATCACTGTCTAAACGGGATAAAGCACCTTTGTTCAAATTATATATGGCACAGTTTTTAACTTCCTATACTAGCTAAGAGTGCTGAAGCAAAATTGAATCGGTGTCTTAGATGCAAGATACCGTTCTATCAATGACTTCTGGTTAGTTGATCGATAAGACGGTTAAAACATGTTGGAACATACTGTCCTAATTAATCACTGTCTAAACGGGATAAAGCACCTTTGTTCAAATTATATATGGCACAGTTTTTAACTTCCTATACTAGCTAAGAGTGCTGAAGCAAAATTGAATCGGTGTCTTAGATGCAAGATACCGTTCTATCAATGACTTCTGGTTAGTTGATCGATAAGACGGTTAAAACATGTCGGAACTTACTGTCCTAATTAATCTCTGCCTTAACGGGTTAAAGCACGTTCATTTGAATCACACATCACACAGTTTTTCTTGTCGGGTGAAGCTGTAACCGCACCACACACGACACAGTTTATAGCTTCTTAAGATTCTTGGCGAGTAGTCTTGTACCAAATAGACAAAACGTTTGTATTATTACGAGCCGTTGTTGTACCACTCCTGGCAAAGGCCTTCCTCTAAATTCTCCACAACAAAACGATTTATTGACGAAACGACAAAAAACGACCTAACAGAACTAAGACTGTTCTTTAATACGTTATGATTACTTAATTGATTAGACGCTCAAAAACTGCCGAAACTTACGTTCCTGATTAATCACTGCCTTAACGGGATTAAGCACCTCTATCGAAACTACTCATGACACAGTCTTTATCTTCCTCAGCCAGTTTAGAGCGCTCAAAACACAAAACTTTATGTAGATATGTAGAATTTTATATTATGTAAATCTGGTGTCTTTAGGTGACTATTGCCTAAAATAAGTCTCATGGAATATGCTTATATTTCTTGTTATGTAAAGCTTTTTTTTGTAAGTGATTTTTTGTATCTTTGGTAATAAATTCTTCAAACCTAAATATTAGTTTTTGTTTGTTAGAAATATGCATTTTTTAATACGTAGTGAAGTTTAAGCAAGGGAGCGAGATTGAAAATATAATTATTTAATAAAATTAATAATCATAACAACAAATTTTTTTCAGGCACCTGAAATTCTACAAGAATAATTTTGTTTAATTTACAGGCCCATAGAATATATACCATAAGACTAATGACAACTTATAAAATAAGACACATGTGTGGACGGCGACATATTACGCTTTCAGTCTTCCCCGAAATCTTTGGAATTCGACACCCTTCGGCCAGAACTCCTCGCTCATGAAGGTCTCTAGCTTGGCAGTGGGAACTCGCACAACAAAGGAATTGAATGCCTTATTGTTTTGCGAGTTCAGCTTCTCGACCCTAAGAGTGTAGAAGGTCCTGTTACTCTACAATATCCTCCAGGCTTTAGTGGTGTAGTGTAGCCGAGACATATACAGAAACGTTGTCGGTACTGCTGAGCGAAGGAGTATGCCATCTTCTACTGGTGAAGACCCACACCGGTTTCTTTCTCATCAACTTGACCTTTCGTATAGGCGACGGTTGTCTTCTCTGGTGCGCGGGCGGCGGCGGCGGCGTAATCACGAACTAGTCGTGTTTACGTTTGACGTCACCCGCGGAGCTGGCGCCGGGGCACGGTGTGCTGCAGGTGGCGGGGCGCGGGGCATCGCGCGGGGCAGTAGCAACAGCTGGTGACGCATCGGCCTATTCAAAACTGCCGACGGATACATTTTGCGCCCCGCGACGTATGTTGACATTAGAGCCCTCGTGCGACCTACTTTTCGGGCTAGCGCCATGCAATGAAGCAACCTCTTCATGTAGTTCGCGGATGGTAGTTTCCGAAGCCTCTAACCTAATTTAAACCCCGGCGAGGCTAGACTTCAGGATATTTTGTCCTTCAGCATCCTGGTGACGTCGAAGTGGTCGAATGAGACGGGGGGCAGCGTGAGCAGCTGCTTTGCCACCAAGGCGGGCACATGGTCGGGATCTGTCTCCTTTAGCAGGGTGATGATTTCCTGGAATTCTTTCGCCTGTTCGTCCCTCCTGCGGGTCGGCATGCGATTGCTCATCCCGAGCGATTGGTACAGAAGCATCTTCGCACTGCAAATCTCTTCATGTTTGAAGTTAGTCTTGCAAATCTGCAAGATGCTAACTTCATCCATCGTGTCTATGGCGTGCGGTAGAAACGTCAAGACTTCGTTGGCTATGAGTTTTTTTGAACTCATCATCTGCAACTGTGCAGCGGCTATAGCCGCGCAAATCGCGAATTTAAATAATTCGTAAATGCAGTGTGGCACGTTCGAATCCGAGCGCGCACTGCACTGCGATGATTGTTATAAAATTGTTTATTACAATTAGGTTACAATAATGGGTTGTCCGAACAAAGCGGGATGCTAAGACATCTGAATAATTATAATCTTATTTCTAAGTGCTAAAAAATCAATCCCACGCGTTAAGTTCGCGGTGTTTAGCCTAAATAGTACAGTCTAATGGATTTGTTTTCATCATTTCTGCCAATTACCAAAGATGAAATAAATTATAAACATTCATAGAGGTAAAATATTTCTATTTATATTCCTATCAAAAAGTACTATAACTCTTAAAATTGTTGAAAAATATTAAGACATTTTTTTTAAATTACCTGCATTTTAAACATTCACAAAAAGGTGTAAATTCCGGAGAGTATTATAACCGGTTTTATTACAATTCTATTGTCTTCTTCATAACTCGGCGTCCAGAGACAATGAGGTCTTTTCTGATTGGGTGATTGCCTTAATGAGGTTCAATCCGGTAACCTGTCGAGTTAAACATTTTAGTCTTAGATGAAGCACCGAGGAAGAATATTATTTATTCCGTAGCTGTATTTTTTTTAAGATTTTAAAGTAAAGTGTCGAATATTGGATAGTGGTGCGTTACTGGATCTCAATGTAAGTATTCTTACGCTTTGCATTATCTCAGGTAATGTTTGTGACAAAATGCGCTTAAAACAAGACGTTAAAAAGGACCTCGCTTAAGTTCTATGGTTACTAATAATAACAGATTATTTTAGTTTAAATATAAAACGTAGCCTAACACTAGGATTTATACCTGTGTCGTGGGCGTGTTTCACAAAGATGAAAATTCACATAAACAAATACCCAGACCGTAACAACGAATTGTGGCTCACACAAAGTTTTGTTCCGTGCGCGAGTATTCGACTCAGTGGGCGGAGCGGCTTAAGCTCTTAACCACTGCGGCAGATATTCATTTTTAATATTAGCATTGGGTATATGAGTGTAATGTCTTAGTTACCGTGTTAATTAATGCATTACGACGCAAGTAGTAGTGGGCAATATTTAAATGCGTTTGTTAAATTGTACCAACGTGTTGTTTTATATTGTTTATATGTGTGAATTTTATGAATGTAAACGTCCCCATGACATAGGAACAGTATTCATCTATCTATCTATATCATCACATCAGATCCCTTACAGGGTAGGCAGACAGTACAGAGTTCCAACAGGTGCTTTCCTTACATACCTCTCTGGCTTCCTACACTCATAGTTCGTCTCATACACGCTCGCCGGTTACAGCGACTCTTGACTTGTCCTTCAGACAAGACTCTGTCTATTTGGTCGTGGCAAGATAGTCTAGGGCTTCCCAGGTACCTACATCCTTCCATTTTCGCATTGTATATCTGTTCAGTTGCTTTACCTCATTATACCCGCACTATGGCACTGTCGAAAAGGAAGGTTTACTAGTATTTTTCGAGTGTCTATTTTTAGGTCTGTTTCTTTTGCTGATCCTGAGGCGAAGTAACTGGATGGATTTTGGAGTGGAGTAATGTCTTTAGATCCATTCTGGCCTCACTTACATTATGTGACAACGTAGTGCTTTTTATACCTTTTATTCATTTTACTTATTACTCCTTATTCACTTGGGACCTAATGCGTTAAGTAAGACATTACGCAGATGTAGCCCATATTATAATTCGTTATTTAAAAGAAACGGAGTCCCACTCTAAGAATTATTCCTTTTTAGTGATTGCGTTTACAAACATAAAATTTACATGCACAAAAGCCCACACCGAAACAAATTTGACGGACGATTTAGCGCTTTTCATTCCCGCACGAGACAAATCTTTTTGTGAACCTCAGTTATTTGTTCCGGTCTTGGTATTTGTGTATTTGAAATTTCATGTTTGTCAACGCACCCACGACACAGGAATAAATTCTAGTGTTGAGCTACGTTTAAAAAAAAATTGTGGGTCACAAAGATTTATCACGTGTGGGAATCGAACCCGCGACTACTCAAGCCAGTATGCTAAGCGAATCAAGTCTCTTAACCAGTGTACCGCTTGGTCCAGTCGTCCAATTAACATTAGGGTGAAACCAGATGAATCAGGAGCATTAAACTTATACATTCTTTGTTTCAATTAAAGACTGCATAATTTTGCACCCCAGTCAAAGTTAAAGTAAAATATAATTTCGTTTTTTCAGAACGGACATCTTGTGAAGTCCAAATTAAATTGAATAATGGCAGGACAGAGCCGTTACATGAAAATCCATATAGTCATAATATTATATAATTAAATTTCGACATGTAAAAAATTAATCGTACAGAGGAAGAAACGAATCCATGGGAACACATCATCCTGGAACGGGTAACCGAAACTATGTTCGTGAGCATTCGGGAGCGATCGGCGTAGTGGGTATTGTGAGAAAAACCTTGTGCTGTTTAAAGTAGAGACTCTGGGTCCGTGGGGTCTTGGGGCACATGGTATTTTTTACGACCTCGCTAAATTTCTGGTTGAAGTCACTTAACACCAGATGACTGATCCTCAGCTTGCATAGAAAATTAGTTATGCCATACAACGGGGCAATATTACCAGCCTTTTAGGCGCACTGTTGAATGGACAGCGATTTGGCACAAATTTGTTTTTGCAGATTATTTTTTAATCTTAGTTCTTATTTAGTTTATATATAAACAAGAATAATCTTGTTTATATAGTTTTTCTGAAATTGACTGAAAGTCATTGATGTTGCAATCTACCAGAATTTAATGAAAGAGTCACTGCAATTATTTAATTCATAAAATCCTGAAGCACGTTAAAAAGCTGTCTTATATAAATTAGATGCAAGACACCGGTCTATCAATAAATTCTGGTTAGTTGTTCGATTAGACGGTTAAAACTGTCGGAACTTACTGTCCTAATTAATCACTGTCTAAACGGGTTAAAGCACCTTCGTCCAAATTATACATAGAATAGTTTTTAAGTTCCTGTACTAGCTCATAGTGTTGAAGCAAAATTGAATCGGTGTGGTACAAGATACCGTTTTGTCAATGAATGCTGATTAGTAGGTCGGTTAGCTGGTTAAAAGCGACCAAAACTTGTGCTCCTGATTAATTACTGCCTTAACGGGTTAAAGCATCTTGACCGAGATCATAAATGACGCAGTTTTCAACTAATTAAGAGAGCTGACGATACAAAACCATCGTTTCATCCAAATCACACATAAGGTAGTCATCACATAAAAAATTGATCGTTCTATTGCAAGACAGTGTTTCATCAATGAATTCTGGTTAGTTGATCGGTAAGATGGTAAAACCAAAAACAGCCGAAACTTTCTCTCCTGATTAATCACTATCTTAGCGGGTTAAAGCACGTTCATTTGAATCACACACGACACAGTTTTAAGCTTCCTAAGCTTCTTGGCTAGTAGTCTTGTAACAAATAGACAGAACTTTGGTATTATTACGAGCCGTTGTAATACCACTGCTGGGTCTTTACCCAGCAGTGGTATAACAGCGGCCCGTAATAAAGGCCTTTGCCTTTCTGTAAGTTCTCAACAACAAAACTATTTATTGACAAAACGACGAAAGATCCATCTGGCAGATGGAAGACTCTGTTTTTTCAATACATTATGATTACTTGAATGATTAGACGGTCAAATGACTGCCGAAACTTATGTTCCCGATTAATCACTGCCTTAACGGGATTTAGCACCTCTATCCAAACTACTCATAATGCAGTCTTTATCGTCCTAAGTCAGTTTAGAGCGCTTAAAACACAAAAGTTTATGTAGATATGTAGAAGTTTATATTTTGTAAATCTGCTGTCTTTGGGTGACTATTGCCTAAAATAAGTCTAATGGAATATGCTAATTTATTCTTATGTAAGGCTTTACTTCGTAACAGATTTTTGTATCTTTGATAATAAATGCTTCAAACCTAAATATTTGTTTTTATTTGTTGAAAATATGTATTGTTTAATACGTACCAATAAATTGTTTTTAATTTTAGGATGTAAGTAAATATTTTAATTTGGTAAAAGATAAAGAATAGAATATAATTCTTTAGTTTGATTATGATATTATGTCATAAATTTCAACTAATGCACGATTTACATACCGACGTCGAGATGACGAAATATAAAATAGTTTTTGCCTAAATAGTACAATCAAATGGATTTGTTTTCATCATTTTTCCAATTACCAAAGATAAAATAAATTATCAGGAGGATTATTATTATTACAAGTCAGGAGTCTCCGTAACCGGCGAGCGTGTATGAGACGAACTATGACAGTAGAGGAAGCCAGAGAGATATGTAAGGAAAGAGCCTGTTGGAACCCCGTAAGGGATCTGGAGTGATGATATAGAAAATAAATTATAAACATTCAAAGACGTAAATCATTTCTATTTATATTACTATCAAAAACTACTATAACTCTTACAAATGTTGAAAAATATAAAAACAATATGTTAAAATCACCTGCATTTTACCATTCACAAAAAGGTGCAAATTCCGGAGAGTATTATAACCGGTTTTGTTACAATTTAGTTTGTCTTCTTCATAACTCCAAGGACTATAAGGGCTTTTCTGATTGGCTGATTGACTTAATGAAGTCCAATCCGGTAACCTGTCGAGTAAATAAATGTTTGGTAAAAGATAAATAAAAATTGTTTAGATTGATTATCTTAAATAGAAACATGTCATACATTACTATCTGTATCATCACGCCAGATCCCTTGCGGGGTAGGCAGAGAGTAAATGTCAACTAATGCACGATTTACATACCGACGGTTTGGTCTAGTGGTTAAGACTATTAGCAGCTTCGCCAACTGCATCGAGTAGTCCCAGGTTCGATACCTATTGGACAAATCTACGAGTGATCCACGGATATTTGTTTCGGTCTGGGTGTTTATGTATATGAATTTTATGCACCCACGACACAGGACTTATTACTAGTAGGGCTACGTTTTTTTATAATAATATAATAATATTAGCCCTGTTAAAAAACTGTCCCACAGTTGGGCACGGGCCTCCTCTCAAACTGAGAGGGTTTAGGCCATAGTCCACCACGCTGGCCCAGTGCGGGTTGGAGAACTTCACACTCCTTCGAGACACTCTTAGGCATGCAGGTTTCCTCAAGATGTTTTCCTTCACCGTTAAAGCTAGTGATAGTTAATTTTTGAAACGCACATGCTTTCGAAAACACCGAGACCTCTGACTTTGCAGTCCAACGGTCTAATCTAGTGGTTAGACCGTATCTAAAAAAACGTAATGCAAGCAGTGATAGCCTAGTGGCTATCACTGCTTGCAGCACGTTTTTTTAAACATAAATAATTTACGTGTTTCTGTGTTTAATTTATTTCATCCGACTGTACTTTTGGGGTAAAAACTAGAGACGGAGTAAAAAAAAAAACACCGTCACGCCTATATTCCTCAGAGGGGGTGGCAGAGGTGTACTGAGTACACCCACGTTTCGCCGACGATGTTAGGTCCCATGTAATAATGGGCGAGCCGATTGCCATATACCGGGCACTATTCCAGACTCCGGACTCATACTGGGAATTTTCGTTAGAAAAACTACATTTGTCCGACCTAGGATTTGAACTCAGGACCTCGTGATCACAAAGCGATGCGCTTTGCCACCAGACCAACGAGGCAGTCACGAGGCAGACGAAGTAAGTTCGTGAAAACCAAAAGTAATCTATTTTAAGCTTCACCATCTCGAACCGCTTAGTTTTTCTCACGATAAACCTTCACGGGTCGAGTTGCATAATAAATAACTAACTAACTGAACCTACGCTATTCAAGATATGTGGGTCGAGTTGGTGACGATTGCGAAAATTATTGTCATATGCTTGATTTGTCAAATACCCGATTCGCAAATTCTTAGATTGCATATCACGATTTTGAACCCATGAGACTCATTATAGTCTTTTTCACGACACATGGGTGGGACAGAAATGTGGTAATGATAAAATTTAGAAAGAGAATCGATTGAAAAATCGTACCAAGATATTTTGTAATGGAGAATCGAATCGATTTATAATAACAATAATTTAGGAACAAAAAACATGATTCAAAATTTGATTATTTATTTACGAATTAAGCGACTCGTCAGAAATATTATGTGTCAAATCACTTAATTCAACGTGCACGTGAATTATTATTAAAAAAATCTATGAAACTGTCTATTTCAATGTGTCAAGATGGCGCATTCACGTAATTTTTGTTAATTTCTTGGCTTTGACTATGCATACCATGTATTTTTTTTTTTTTTTTTTTTAAACGTAGCCTCACACTAGGATTTATTCCTGTGTCGTGGGTGCGTTTACAAACATGAAAATTCACAAACAAATACCCAGACCGGAACAAATAATTGTGGATCACACAATAATTGTCCCGTGCGGGAATCGAACCCGCGACTATTCGACACAGTGGGCGGAGCAGCTCAAGCTCTTAACCACTGCGCTAAATCGTCCGTCAAATTTAAAAAAAAAATTTAATCCGAATTATACATAATATTCATAAAGAAATCGGTAATCGATTTTGTATAATATTTAAAGCAAATAATCGATTATAAAGATTTCATTGTGTCATCCCTAAACCGCAAACCGTTTCAATTCTTTAAGTAATTACGCAAATTTATAAGCACTATATGTTTTATATGCAAATTAATATAGATTTTTAGTTTATCTTTATAATAAACACCGTCACGCCTATATTCCCCAAGCAGGGGTGGCAGAGGTGTACTGACTACACCCACATTTCGCCAACGATGTTAGGTCCCATGTAATAGGGGGCGAGCCTATTGACATATACTGGGCCCAATTCCAGACTCCGGACTCACACTGGGAAGTTTTTTCGTTAGAAAAACTTTATTTGTCCGACCTAGGATTTGAACCCAGAACCTCGTGATCACTAAGCGCTGCGCTTTGCCACTAGATCAACGAGGCAGTCTTTTATCTTTATATTCTTGTTTATTATCTGGATCCCCTATTTGAAACCTTCCACAGTAAAAATGCTGCGTGGTTCCCGGCTTAGCTGCGTGGTTCCCGGCTTAGAATAGGACCAACCCATCTCATCCCATCGGGTGTCGTACAAGGCGACTAAGGGAAAACTAGGGAATGGGCAGCAGCGTTCCCCTTAGCACTTCGACGACCAATAACTGCGCTCGCCAACCCGCCTGCCAAGCGTGGCGAGTATGGCAAACACCCCCAATTATGGACGAATGTAAGAAAACCAGGCCCCTAGTCCCCGGCGGTCCTGTTCGTCCTGGCCACGGTAGCAGCCATGATAACGACAGGACAAGGGGTGCTAAGAATCTCCGGCAGAGATTCGGCTACCACCAACACCGAAATTTGGCCCTGGTGACATACAACGCACGCACGTTAAGGACAGATGAGAAGCTTGTTGAGCTGGAAGAAGAGATAAACAAGTTGCGGTGGAATATTGTTGGTTTATCGGAGGTCCGAAGAAAGGGCGAGGACACGATAACCTTAAAATCCGGCAACTTGTTTTACTACCGGGAGGGCGAACAGCAGTCCCAAGGTGGTGTCGGATTTATCGTCCACAAGTCACTCATAGACAACGTTGTGTCCATCACTAGTGTGTCGAGCAGGGTAGCGTACCTGATACTCAGAATATCCAAAAGATATTCGCTGAAGGTCATACAGGTCTACGCACCGACCTCGGCATACTCAGATGATGACGTCGAAGTAATGTATGAGGACATTAGTAGAGCCATACATACTTCCAAAGCACACTTTACAGTGGTTATGGGTGACTTCAATGCGCGGCTGGGCAAACGGGGCGATGATGAATTGAGAGTGGGGCAATTTGGATATGGGCAACGCAACCCCAGGGGTCAGAGGCTGGCCGAATATCTGGAGAAGGAGGGACTCTTTATGATGAACTCTTTCTTCCGGAAGCCGCCTCATAGGAAATGGACCTGGATGAGCCCTGATGGTTCCACAAAAAATGAGATAGACTTCATCATGAGCACCAAGCGACAAATATTTAATGATGTCTCCGTGATTCACAGGGTAAAAACCGGCAGTGATCACCGAATGGTCAGAGGCACATTAAATATTAATGTCAAAATGGAAAGATCGCGTCTGATGAAGTCTACGCTCCGACCTTCTAATGCACATATCCAAAACCCCGAGAACTTTCAACTCGAATTGTCAAACCGCTTCGAATTGCTAGACAGCAGCGCATCAGTGGACGAAATCAACAATAGGTTGGTAGAGACTGTCCATACGGTCGGGTCCAAGCATTTTAAGCCCCACCGTAAAAATAGGCCTCAAAAGCTATCTGACTACACCCGAAACCTTATGGCTGAGCGACGTACCATGACACTCCAAACCTCCGAAGATGCTAAGTCCTATAGGCAGCTCAATGGACAGATATTGAAGTCCTTGCGACACGATTTACGGTCCTTCAATACAAGACGTATTGAGGAGACCATAGAGCAGAACAAGGGCTCCAAAGTGTTTGCAAGAGACGCGTCTATTGGGCAAAGCCAGTTGACGAAGCTGAAGACCGAGGACGGAAACGTAACGTCGAATAGGTCAGAGGTGCTCAGGGAGATAGAGAGGTTCTATGGACAGTTGTATACCTCAGTAGCTGAACCTGTTGTTGACTTGGTAAAAGACCCAAGAGCCAAGCTAACCCGACACTACACTGAAGATATCCCGGACATCAGCCTGTACGAGATTGGGATGGCTCTCAAACACCTTAAAAACAACAAAGCGCCGGGTGAAGACGGAATTACCGCAGAGCTTCTGAAAGCGGGCGGATCGCCGGTACTTAAAGTCCTTCAGAGGCTGTTTAATTCCGTCTTGCTCGAAGGAAAAACGCCGGAAGCGTGGAACAGGGGTGTGGTGGTACTCTTTTTCAAGAAAGGTGATAACACTTTACTGAAGAATTATAGGCCCATCACACTGCTGAGCCATGTTTATAAGTTGTTTTCGAGAGTCATCACGAATCGTCTCGAACGCAGGCTTGATGACTTCCAGCCTCCCGAACAAGCCGGTTTCCGGAAAGGCTTTAGTACCATAGACCACATACATACGCTGCGGCAGATTATACAGAAGACCGAGGAGTATAATCGGCCACTATGCTTGGCGTTTGTGGACTATGAGAAAGCCTTCGATTCGATAGAGACTTGGGCGGTTCTTAGATCTCTCCAGCGATGCCGCATTGACTATCGGTACATCGAAGTGTTGAAGTGCTTGTATAATAACGCCACCATGTCAGTCCGAGTACAGGGGCAGTGCACGAAGGCGATCCCCATAAAAAGAGGAGTAAGGCAGGGAGACGTCATTTCTCCGAAACTGTTTACGGCCACCTTAGAGGACGCCTTCAAGCTCTTGGAATGGCAAGGACTTGGCATCAACATCAATGGCGAATACATCACTCACCTTCGATTTGCCGACAACATTGTGGTCGTGGCGGAGTCGCTGGAAGATCTAAGACGAATGCTCGGTGACCTCAACAGAGTATCTCAACAAGTGGGTCTTAAAATGAACATGGACAAAACGAAAATAATGTCTAAATCCATGTCGTACCCACCGCACTCACCGTTGGGAACTCTACTCTTGAAGTTGTCGACGAATACATTTACCTGGGACAGGTAGTCCGGTTAGGTAGGTCCAACTTTGAGAGAGAGGTCAATCGACGAATCCAACTCGGCTGGGCAGCGTTCGGGAAACTGCGCAACATCTTCTCATCCAAAATACCTCAGTGCCTTAAGACTAAAGTTTTTAGTCAATGTGTGTTACCAGTGATGATATATGGATCAGAGACGTGGTCTCTTACAATAGGTCTCATAAAAAAGCTCAGAGTTGCTCAGCGAGCTATGGAGAGAGCTATGCTCGGCGTTTCTCTACGTGATCGAATCAGGAATGAGGAGATTCGTAGAAGAACCAAGGTTACCGATATAGCCGTTAAGATTAGCAAGCTGAAGTGGCAATGGGCGGGCCACATAGCGCGTAGATCGGACGGGCGTTGGGGCAGAAAGATTCTAGAGTGGAGACCACGTATTGGCAAGCGCAGCGTGGGACGACCGCCTGCCAGATGGACCGACGATCTTGTGAAAATCGCAGGAAGTCGTTGGATGCAGGTGGCATTGGACCGGTTACGCTGGAAAGCGATTGGGGAGGCCTATGTTCAGCAGTGGACAAGTATAGGCTGAGATGATGATGATGATGACAGTAAAAATTGCGTGAAATGGAATTTGATTAAACGTCACCGTACGCATGTCT
The DNA here is from genome assembly GCA_905147815.2 of Phalera bucephala. Taxonomy (NCBI): domain Eukaryota; kingdom Metazoa; phylum Arthropoda; class Insecta; order Lepidoptera; family Notodontidae; genus Phalera; species Phalera bucephala. Next base: position 17,787,437 of record LR990630.1, on the reverse strand, counting down.
AATGACATAAAGACTATAATGTAAGATTTATTTGCTATTATTTATTTGCTATATCAGCTTAAAAATGAATTAGCCTTTATTGTTTCAGTGTTGGGTAAAGGACTTCTTTCACAAATCGAGGTGTGAGAGATTACATCATACTCCACCACACGGACCCAATGCGGATTAATGGAGGCAGGTTTTGTGGCTACCTGGCTACCTGCTGTGGGCACTTATTAAGCAGTGTACAAAGCTACCAAGACGTTCGTAGCTCTGTACGATCGCGGTGTTCTTACCGATTACCAAGGTTAAGCAGCGTTCGACTCAGTCGGCCCGAGATGGGTGACCGTTTGTGGCATTTTCATATTCGAGCGTCTCCGTGCTTCGGAAGGCACGTTAAGCCGTTGGTCCCGGCTACCACTTAATGTGGTAGTCGTTAAGCCGAGTTGGAAGCCTTAAAGGCGGCTTGACAAGTTCCAACAGTAGGTGGCCACAAACCTGCCTCCGCCAATCCGCACTGGGTCCGCGTGGTGGAGTATGATCTATCACCCCGATTTGTGAGAGAAGGCCTTTGTCCAGCAGTGGGCAGTATAGGCTGATATTATTATATCTTATTAAAGCTACCAACTGGGCTTAACGACTACCACATAAACCAGGACCAACGGTTCAGCGTGCCTTCTCAAGCACGGAGACGCTTGAATATGAAAATCTAAGATTAAAGGAAGTGCAGATAGTCTTTCATATGTTTCTTTATAATTACCTGATATCTAGGGATCATATGAAATCGTCTCGATAAACATCACAAAGGACCGAAAACTCTTAACAACAAAAAACCATTAAATAACTTTTTAAATATAAAGTGATTGGTCTCTAATTTCAATCGCTGACTCCATAAAAGACCTTTTGAGTTACAATTTGTATTTAAATTCACGTTTTTATTAAACGAAATTGAACCTTAATTTTCTGAACATAAGGAATTCCTTTAAAACTCTAATCGAATAAAATATCCATGATCCAGCTTTGTAACACGACACAACACTATTTACCTATTCATTTTTCAAAAATGGAACTTAACGCCCAAATCGACGCGTTAATACTGGACAAAAGGAAAAAATAAACGGCTTTGTATAATTCCACAACGTTATACTTTCATTTCGAACATTTAGTCAAATTTTTTATACTGTCCTGCATAGAGTTCAATTTTCATAAGAAATCATTTTCGTATGGACAACTCAACAAAAGCTTTGTATAATTTAACAATGTTACAGTCACCATTCAAGACTACAGTACAAGTCCTTATATCCATAGAAGTATGGTTTATTTTATACTGAAATAATTTTCTCAAACTCAATAACATCGTGGTTCTAAACATGAGTAAAAAAGAAAAGCGCTCCCTACTTTTTTAAACATGTAATTCGTAGTTTCGAATTGCGAACGCGGTGTTCTTATTTCAAAACAGCGAGGTGTCATAGGACACTCCCTTGTGGGTACAGCTGGAAGAAAATACAGCTTTTTTTTAATAATATTTTATAAAGATTTATTGGCGTAATTTTAAGACAGTATTTGTTTCATATACATGTTGGTAAGTAATAAATATTTTTAATTTAAAAAGACCCCTTTAAGAACAAATTTTTATGGCAAAAATACAACGAAGATATCTTGCTTAGTTAGGAGTTCGTATGGCTTTCTTTCGGATCCGTCATCAGACCTTAGATACCATCCGGGTCTAAAGTACTCGTCAAGACAAATCTAACGAGCTTGACCACGGCGGTGTTATATTGAGTGCTTGTGGAGACTGGCCCATCTGGAATCCTTTAGACGCTCTTTACAAATATTATTAGATTCATATCTCGATCGTAAGGCATCACACTGGAGCTGGGTCATAAACTATTTAATTGTAACCTAAACATTGTATCCACACAATATGATTAAAAAAAAGGAAAGAAAGAGAAGTAAATAAAAAAGACAAGCCCGCGGAGTTTCTTCGTCGGATCTTCTCAGTGGAGGCCGCGTTCCGATCCCGTGGTAGATTAGTAGTTTAATTAGGTTTAAAAAAAAATGTAAGTTGACTATTTGTAAGCGCCCCTGCAGGGCTTATACAAAATAAATTATTTGAGTTTGAGTAGTTTGTTCCATTGGCCACCTTTCTACTTTATCATCAGAACCTAAACATTTTCAGGTTGCATAGTATTTCTCAATATCAATCTAAAAAGCCTAAACAAGAGGGAGTTACGTCGTATGGTTGACAAGTTCCTATGACCACCATCCGACTTCAGCATCAGATTAGCTCCATGGTACAATATTATTACATTGTCACCGACTTTACATAACTATGCCAAATTTCAGCTCAATCGGATAGTCGCAAGTACTTGAAAAATGGACCACAAAATTTGAACCGGAAAGACAAATACACAAACGAACATTGCAAGTTAAATAAAAGCTTGTAAAAGCATCTAAATTGAACTATTACATTTTACACAAACTCTTCACAAACATAAATGAACAACCTGAGAACCTACTTTCAAGTTTTCACAATGGCGTTTTCAATATACCTCTATATTATTCTCAGGATCGAGACTTTAGAAACATGATTACCATTGAACAAATTTCATTTAACAATCAATTACCGGCCCGTCTATCACGCAATAATTAATTGTAAATGATCAAATTTTGTATAATACCAAAACTCTAATTAACAGCTGCCATAATTAAGCCCGAATTAATTAGTTAAAGCATTGTATTGACCTTTTATTGTGACGTTTAACTGACAAATGGTTAATCTGTTGTGAATTGATACCTATCCTATCAATAAATACCTATCCGGGAGAATATTTGAGTAATTGTTAAAATAATGTTTTTATAATTGTTCGGTTTAGTGTTAATTATTTTATATAACATATAATAATATAATATCAGCCTATACTGCCCACTGCTGGACGAAAGGCCTTCTCTCATAAATCGAGGTGAAAGAGATTAGGTCATACTCTACCACGCGGACCCAGTGCGGATTGATGGAGGCAGGTTTGTGGTTGGAACTTATCAAGCCGCCTTTAAGGCTTCCAACTCGGCTTACCGACTACCACATTAAGTGGTAGCCGGGACCTACGGCTTAATGTGCCTTCCGAAGCACGGAGACGCTCGAATATGAAAATGCCACAAACGGTCACCCATCTCGGGCCGACCGAGTCGAACGCTGCTTAACCTTGGTAATCAGTAAGAACACCGCGGTCGCACAGCGCTACGAGCGCCTCCTTAATTATTTTAATGGTTAGTAAATAGTGGATGCGTTTAAATGCTATTTATGTACAGACCGCAAAAATTATATCCTAAATAAGAATAAGAAAAATGATATTTTTTTTACATTTACCTTACATGCTTGTTATTTACCATACCAGCCAAAAAGGAGATTTTTTTTAAATGTTTGTACGTGACAAACATTAAAAAAATTCTACTTTTCGCTCTACAAACTGTTATCTGACTTATTTTTAATGAGATTTTTCAATTCTTCAGTTCACCTGTTCACCTCTTTCAGAATACTTAGGTTATATACAAGATAATCTATACTAATATTATAAAGAGGAAAGATTTGTATTTTTGTATGTTTGTAACGAATAAACTCATACACTACTGGACCGATTTCAAAAATTCTTTCACCATTAGAAAGCTACCTTATCCAGAAGTAACATAGACCCAGAAGGTGGCGCTGTTGTCGACCGGGTACGAAGTCGCGGAGAACTGCTAGTAATTCATATACATATGTAAATACTCATACCCAAAAGTATCGCAGATTTAATTGTTTGACGATTGAGCCAATCAAGCTTTATAGTAAGACATACATAAAACGTACATTACATATCGCTCTATACTATATACGATTAGATAGTAAAAATATAAATAAGTTTTATTCAAGCATTATAAAATAAATTAATTTTATCAAAATCCCAATACGATTAAAAGGCAGGAATTTCGTTCACCCGTACATCCACAAACTAAACATTTGAAATTCGAATCGTATGTTTTTAAATTCGAAGCTTTATGGCGTCCGGATTGTCGCCAGTTTGACACCTCGGGTTACAGTGTTGATTGATATTAGATAAAATTATTTTCAAATGGAGCTTTAGTCGTATTTAAGTGCAGAGTTATTTTATCGGTAACTTTAATTTAATCGTTTTTGGCCTCTGATGCTGGATACATATTATATCTATTATATCTAACCTGTAGCAACAATAATTTTAATTTCAACTAACAAACATAACTTTCTGTAAATAATGTCACTAACTTAATTTCTTGGATAACAACTTTCGATCTATCTTCGCGGGTTCGATTCCCGCACGGAACAAATCTTTGTGTGATCCACAATTATTTGTTCCGGTCTGGGTATTTGTGTATGTGAATTTTCATTCTCGTAAACTCACCCAGGACACAGGAATAAATATTAGTGTGGGGGCTACGTTAAAAAAAATTATATCTGCCTCTCTCTCTTAGAGAGACAGGGGGAGAGATCTCTCTGAGTCTTTCTCTATCTATATCACACCCTTGCTGAGGAGGCAGAGAGTATAGAGCATCTAAGAAACATAGGTGAAGAAAAAAAACAAAATTAATAGTAATCCATATCCAGACCATAAAACGACATGTTGTGACCATCCATTCATCAGATCGTCTTTATCTTCAATTAATTGGATCTGATCCAGCGCGAGCCTCTACCGCCATCGTCGTTGCAGCGGGCTTTACATAAAATAAACATTAGTTACGAACGCACCCTTAATTTGTAGATGTGCGCTAAACTATAGTGCAGTCTTTTGGTAGAAGTTTTGGCGGGAAGTCGAAGAGTGATGTTGTCAATTAGTTTTAATTTCCCTAACTTGTGTTATTTCGACTAATAATGTGTAATGTTGGTGGAATATTAACCATTATGTGTTCTTATATGTGCATGAGTGAAGGTAATTGTAACAAAGTGATAAAACGTGTCTTTTTGACTTCCCTCAAAGCGGCCGTTGCAATTGGTATGTAAAGTATCCACCGCTTTACTATCCAGAGTGGGGTACTTTATTAATTTCATTATCATCGTTGTCATCACATTCATCGGGGAGTCGAATTAATTTAAACAAACACGATTATATATATCACTGGACACTGGCAAAATACACTTATAATTAGTGTGAAGCCATAACTTGAACAAGAAGAAGAAGAAGTCTTTTGGTAGCGGCTATATTAAAAATAAAAAAAATAAACACCGTCACGCTCGTATTCCCCAAGCGACGGTGCCACAGGAGGCGAGCCTATTTCCAATATACAGGTCACAATGCCAGACTTTGGATTGATACTATATAAAATTTTTATTTTGATCCACATACCGTTTGACCGCATACGCGCATAATTCGCCACTACAAAATAAGTTTATATTTATCCCAAGGTAATAACGGGGCAGGGAGCGACGGGAGCGCGACGATGGCGCATTTTGAGGAGTTGTAATGTACTGAAATGTACGGGAGATGCCACATAGCGCAGCCTCGCTCGGTGTGATGGCAAACGAAACGAAGACGCGCGTTTCTGTCACGCTCCCGTCGCGCTCCGTTGGCTATTTGTCCAAACCTTTACAGTCTCTGGTAGAGACCCGGGTAACTTGACCGGGGACTATTGATCTGGTGAATCTCGCAGGTACAAGCTGGATGCGTACAACACTATCACCCGTACCTATAGACAAGTTTTATTAAGTCTCAAGAAATTAATTAGCAAAGTTATGTTATCTGTTAAGAATTCTATCAATAATGAAAACTAACCTTTGAGATTTCTTATTTTTGACAGTTTCTCAACTAGAGAATAGACACGTTTATAGATAGGGATGTAAGTCGGTCGTTGAGGCGATCTTTGGGGATCTGTTTCCTCCAGTAGAAGTCTTTTTGCTGAAGATAGGTAGATAGTCTTTTTGCGAGAAATAGAAGAATAATTTTATAAATTAGCTGTTGCCCGCGACTTTGTCCTTGTGGATTTCATGGGTTTAATTTTTTTTGCACGGAACTCTAATTCTTTTTCTAAAACAAAAGCCTAAGTTACTCCTTATAATATCAGATATCTGCCAGTGAAAGTCCAATATCCGTCCAGCCATTTCGGAGATTAGTATGAACAAACAGATAGACAAAAATTAAAAAAAAGTTACTTTGCTGTAAATAAAAAGCTGTTATTTTGACATTAGAAACAGACACTTTAATTTTATTTATTGGTATAGATTTTGTTTAAATTCCCAACACTTGTTGTTTTTATAAAATGTCATCACCAGCCGAAGACGTCCGCTGCATAATAAAAACCTCCCCCAACGATCGCTACGATGACTATCACTGTTCAGATTTTACCCACGGCCTTCACCGGGTCATCGGTCTACACTGCGAAACGATGTGTAGGTAAGTAATGTTGGCAAAATATTAACCTCTCAGCCATTTTGTCATGGGGTTTAGCCCTCTAAGCCCCGTGTCAAAATGGCTGAGAGCCGCCTGATTTTGTCTTTCCACAACCTACAGATTAACCATAAGATCTAGTAAAAGCGTTCGTTATCGAGTATTGACTTTGTAATACGTGGTGAAACTACACTGTTTGCACTTGAAATGCAAAAATTAATACGAAAATAATGGCTCGTTATGAATATTTATGAATGTAAAACTATCAATTTGTGTTTAATAGGCAGCTGAAAACTATTAAGTAATTAACTCGGAAATTGCTGTCATGTATTTTTAAAGTTCGTAAGTTCATTCAAAAATACAGTCAAGTTTTTATATCCTAAGAGGGGGTGGGAGAGGTGTCCCGTGTACATCGAATGTAATAGGGAGCAAGCATTTTGCTGTTTAGAGTTGGACACTGGTACTTATTATATTTTAAGGCCTGTAAAATGCCTCATAAATGCGTGTAGCTAGCGATGACGGGGCTCTAGGTTTGAATACTTGGTTTGACAAAGTGTCGGTTTTGTATCGGAATCACATCAATCAACAACTCTGGAATTTCTGCTCGGTATAAGGGCATAAGACTCGCACCTTGCAATCAAGCGTGTCACTGATCGGTGTGTCGCGGTGTGAAGAGGACGTTATACCCCACCCGCTTTCGTATTTGTCATGTAGCTGAGAATGACAGACTGACGTAAACCACGCTAATTCTAGTTGGAAGACACAGTGCACAGTTGCTTAAGCCGACCTTCTCCTCTCCTCTTTATATTTGCTTCGCGAGCGTACTTAGTAAAATAGCGCACTATAATCTATCGCGCGTATTTTACAAAACATATGCATCCATTATCGGCTTGAATCGCTTATAAGCAAGTTAATTTATTGTCTAATTACACTGCATCGTGTCCGCCGTAATGTATGCTAATATATGCGCCCAACACCAAAACAACGATCCCGCGACACGGTGTAACGATTATAAATTGTTTTATTCTATTTGTGGGGCAGTTAGATGTATTTAAATGATGGAATTTTGATTAGATTAGAAAAATAATTTACTTGTGCGTTCGGCTCGGTTAGTCTGTGATGGGTGACCGTTTGTGGCATATTTATATATTGGAACGTCTCCGTACTTCAGCGAAAAAAACGTGTTTTTGTACACTATGCACTTCAAGAAGTATATATGGAGCAAAGCTCAACATAACAACATGATTTTTGACTATATATTTTAGAATCTGGTTAAAAGAATACACGATTAGACGTTTTTTTCTGATCTCCATTCCAATCTTGGTCTCGAACCTATTCGCGCCTTTATAAAAAGGCGACAACTCGATATTGCGCGAGCGCGTTCAATCATAGAAATCCGCTAATTGTAGCTGCCGCCGACGACGAACCTAACTCCTCTCCAATCAGCCGCTACCGCCGTCCACGGCATGTTCTCACCGACCCTCCCGATGACCTTACAACCCTTCTTTCGGATACAGATACCGCACATAGGATCAGACACCAATCTCGCCGGCGAGTTCGAAGAATCCCTTGCCCGCAGGCCGGTGCTGGGCACCACGGCGAGACACCTAGTATACGCCCTCCCCCATAGCGACTGTCCAAGCCGAGGGCGTTCCTCCTTGAGGCGCCCTTGAGCTAGTTGCCCCGTTGCCCTGCTGGCTCGAGCGTAGCGGTTGCACGCTCGCCCTCTTGTCCGGTGAAGCTGTAAAGGCCCCGCGGCCAACAGCGTAGATCATTCACACACTCACACAAACGACGACGAATTTTTCTGGATATCAAAAAAAACCTAAAGTCATCTCTATTGCTTTACTTCTTCTGATTCTAACGCGAAATGCTTAAGAAGTAATCAAAAGAATTTACTTAAAAACATAGCAAATAATTGAAGCAAAGTTAAAGTGAACCGTTTTTTTATTATATTATAGTTTTTTTTTAGAAAATGTTAAAATTTTGTTATTGCACATACGGCGTTTATTTCCGAGCGCGCTCTCAATATACCCGTCCCTTAATATTAGTTTGTAGAATAATTGCATCACTATCTCGTTCCCGGTTAATATATGGTCGATGTGTGTGTGAGTGATGTACGCTGTTGGCCGCGAGGCCTTTACAGCTTCACCGGACTTAAGGGCGAGCGTGCAACCACTACGCTCGAGCCAGAAGGGCAAGGGGCGACATACTCGATGGCGCCTTGAAGAGGCTCCCTCGGTTGGGACAGTCGCTGTGGGGGGACGGGGTGCACTACTAAGTTACTAAGTGCACCGGTCAACCGCCGGCTATGCGAGGGGATCTACGACTACGTCGTCGTCGGCAGTGGTGGACGATTAACGGATTTGCATAGATAGATGCGTCCGCGAAGTGTCGTGTTGTCGCCTTTTTAATATAGGCGCGAATAGGTTCGAGACCTAGATCGGAGTGGAGATCGACATTCCGTACGAACCAGGGGGCTCCTACGGCTTTACGGAGGAAGCGGTTTTGAACCACTTGGAGTTTATCGATGTGAGAGGGGGCCGAATGCCCGAACACAACACACGCATAAGTCATGATGGGTCGAACGCACGTTTTGTAATATTAATGTGGTTGTCGTTAAGTCAAGTAAGAAGCCTTAAAGGCGGTGGTCGGACAAATATTGTATATTTGTCATGAAAATAGTTTTAGGCGTGTATGAGACGAACTATGAGAGTCGAGGAAGCCAGAGAGGTATGTAAGGAAAGAACCTGTTGGAACTCTGTACTCTCTGCCTACCCCGCAAGGGATCTGGCGTGAGGTTATAGATAGATAGATAGAAAATAGTTTTATGTAATTAAATGTTTTACGATATACCCCGATAGATGGCGTTGCACCAATAATGAATAATTACTAGAGAAAACTAGCCCGCGGTTTTGAGTTTTTCCGAAGATTAATAACTACTGGTCAGTTTTGGTGGAGCTTCCACTTTCCCATAGAAGAACGGTTGAGGTTACTCATTAGTACACTGACTGAACCTCCGGAACTTTCGTTCAGGCGGGTTGACGAGTTTCAACAAAGCAGGTAGGTACAATCCTGCCATACCACCACACCGCCAAACCTGCCATAGCACCGCACCGCACTGGGTCCGCGTGGTGCCCTCGTCCGCGAGAGCCCTATGGACAGGCCAGTAATAGGACAAGTTAGGCTGATGTATAAGACTCAAACCGCCTAAATTTTATTGCCATGTTAAAGACATTACCTGTTTCATGAGTTTTTTTCCAATGATAATGACTCTCTGAAGGAGCTCATACCAATTGCATTCACCCACGTTTGTCGTTTTAAATTAGTTTATATTTTTTAGCAAATCAATATACTCTTCATTAAATTTCTTAAAAAAAATTGTAAATTTAAAATATTTTTAACTTCGGTTTACCTCTATTGGCTCGCGTTCGACTGACTTTTGTAAATTTGACAATTAAAACAACCCCACGACAGATGTCAGCTGACGTCACAATTAAAACTAAAAGTTCAATTGTCACCCCCGTGACATTTCGAAGTTAATTCTTAATCTGTATTTAAAATAATTTCCGCTTTAATGTACCTCAATTAAGAAGACGTATGTTTTTTTTCGAAGAGGGCATATTGTTGGCCTAATATGTTAGCCTGTTCTCTTTGCTAAATCTTTACGAGGATGATGAAAAAATTGATAATTTCTTTTCATTGCATTTAATTTTTTTTTATTTTAGGTATTTTTTTAGTATTTTTTTGCCAAAATGATTGTTTTTACAAATAGGCTTAGATTAGGATTGTGCGACTATTTTGTAACTTTTTTCTTTTTTATAACGTTGCCCCACACTAGGATTTATTCCTGTGTGCGTTTACAAACATGAAAATTCACATACATAAATATCCAGAACGGAACAAATAATTGTGGATCACTCAAAGTTTTGTCCCGTGCGGGAATCGAACCCGCGACTATTAGACACAGTAGGCTAAGCGGCTAAAGCACTTAACCACTGTGCTAAATCGTCCGTCGTCCGTCGCTTTGACTCGGTTCAGAACTATTCTGGGTTGTCTGTGCGTTTACAAACATTCACAAATACCCATACTACATACATAAACACACACCTAAGTCTCACAATTATTTCTTCCGTGTAGTAATCAAACCAGCGAATTCTCGATCCAGTGACCCAAGCTTTCATCCAAACAACCAGCCCAAGTCGTCATTATTATTTTGACCATACCATTAAAAGCTTATCACAAATTATCGGGCGCACCACGATCGTCCAATTTGGCCCGATATCTGCTTACCCCCAAATGCAAACAGACCGAGTGTAGGACGGTTATTACCGCGGTATCTGGCGGTTAGATCGCTAATTCATTGATGCGGCGATAATGATTTTTTTGGGGGTATGCGCACGCGCCGTCCGCCCGCGCCGCTTAGTTTTAGGGCTGGCCATCCTGGATTGTTAATTGGTGATTAAAAGTTAAATAAAAAAGTTATTTTCTATTTTTGTTTGTTTTGTGGTTGCTTGTCTTACGGCTGGTTTTCATGTTCAATGTCCATCTTTTGCATTGCGATGCATCGTGCAAATTGTTATTTTGCTGACTGCAGTGTTATAAAATTTGGTTGTTCAAAATGGTAAATTTTATTTTAAAAGTTATCAAGTAGTTACTTTCCAAGACGGTTTATTGTCAAAAAAAAGGAATTAATAATCTCACGCCTATATTCCATAAGAGGGAGAGTTGCAGAAATGTAATGTATTGTATTCATCCACTTTTCGCGGACAATCTTGGCCCCAATATATTTACATGGGGGGCGAGCTTATTGTAATAATAACTGATCGGCAGTTTCCTGACAAAAATACTACATTTTATTACCCAGGATTCAAATCTAGGATCTCCTGATTAACACCCCGCTACTAAACTAACGCAATCTTATTAAATAATTGTATTATCAATTTAAAACCCTGCAAAAGATTCAGATTGCAATCACAAATTCTTGGAATTTTTAACATATGGCAACCCTAACAAATGAATTTTAATGAATATCCGAATATAAGCGGACCATGTTAAATTAAAAACATTATTTTGTATAAATTATGGCCGATCATCACGTCATGTTTCGAAAAAAATAACATGAGTTTCGCGGTATTTAAGTTAAATTATTTCTTGCATATTAACGATATTTTTAATTTAATAAATGATGTTTTACACCCGTTATATTGCAAACGTACATGGTACCATTAATTTTCGTTTTATTATGATAGTATTATTTTTATTTATTGGTCTCATAAAAATCTCAGATTCGCTCAGCGAGCTTTGGAAAGAGACATGCTTGGCGTTTCTCTACGTGATCGAATCAGGAATGAGGATATTCGTAGCAGACCCGAGATCACCGACATAGCTCTTACGATTAGCAAGCTGAAGTGGCAATGGGCGGGAAACATAACGCGAAGATCGGACGGGCGTTGGGGCAGAAAGATTCTACAGTGAAGACCACATATTGGCAAACGCAGCGTGGGACGGCCGCCTTCCAAGTGGACCGACAATCTAGTGAAATTCGTAGGAAGTCGTTGGATGCAAGTGGCATCAGACCGGTTACGCAGGAAAACAATTGGGGAGGCCTATGTTCGGCAGTGGACGAGTATAGGCTGAAAATGAGGATAGTATAAGACAAGTCAAAAGTATCGGTACCTGGCGAACATGTATGAGAATAACTTGGCAGTGGAGGAACCACAGACATTTGTAAGGAAAGAACTACGGAAATGAGAATAAGACATTATCTTATTATTCATCTTTCTGTGGAAAGAAGCTATTGGAACCACGTTGGAACTCTGCTTTGCGTAGTCACAACAAAACAAAACTTATTTTGGTCTGGGTATTTGTATAGTGTGAATCGTGTTTATAAACGCGCTCAAGATACAGGAATAATTCCTAGTGATAGACGCGGCTTTATAAAATAATAGACTTATAATAGGGATAGTGATGAAACAAAACCATTTTTTTTTCGGATTCCATTTGTAAAATGATTTAAAAAAAATGAAAACTAAAATTAAATCTTAGCATAAGATTATATTTATTCTAAGAATTAAACTCGCGTTAAATTAAATAGCAAGCTCAAATAATTTTAATTTAAAAAGATCTTTTTAAAAACAAGCTTTAATAGCAAAAACACAACGGAGACCGACAAGTACTATGTTACTAGTCAAGACAAATGTAATAAGCCCCAACACGCCGAAGTTATGTTGAGTAGTTGGGTAGTTCCGTTGGCCACCCGCTGGCTCCATTATCATACCCTTGACATCATCCGTGTCTACAGAACTTGTCAAGACAAACCCAATGAGCCCAAACACAGCGGCGTCATGTTGAGTAGTTAGGTAGTTCCGTTGGCCACCCGTTGGCTCCATTCTCAGCCCATGGACATCATCCGTGTCTACAGAACTTATCAAGACAAGCCCAATGGGTCTAAACAAGGCGGGGTTATGTTGAGTAATTGGGTATTTCCGTAAGCCACCTTCCGGCTCCATCATCAGACCCTGGACATCATTTAAGTCTCTAGAACTCATCAAGATAAATCAAATGAGCCCAAACACGGCGGGGTTATATTGAGTAGTTGGGTAGTTCCTTTGGTCACCCTCCGGCTCTATAAAGAGACCCTGGTTACTATCCGGATCTACAGAACTCTTTAAGACACATCCATTGAGTCTAAACATAGCGGGGTTATGTTGAATAGTTGGATAGTTACGTTGGCCACCCTCCGGCTCCATCATCAGACCCTGGACACCATCCGGGTGTAAATAACTAGACAAGACAAATCCAACGAGCCCAAACACGGCGGGGTTTAAGTGAGTGATTGAGTACTTCTGTGGTTCCTTTGCCCGCCTTTCAGCTTCATCATCAGACCCTAAACACTATCTGGTTGTATAGTCCTTTTCAATACCAATCTAACGAGCCTAAACACGAGTGGGTTAGGTTGTATATTCAAATGTTCCTATGGCCACCTTCCGACTCCATCATCAGACCAACTCCATGGTACCATAATATTACATTGTCATCAGACTTACATACGTATGCCAAATTTCAACTCAATCACAACCATGGATCACAAGATTTGAACAGGAAAGACAGATAGACAGACATACGATCATTGCAAGTTAAATAAAAGCTTGTAAAAAAGTCTTGAAGTCGAACTTAATAGTCTAATGCAGTCTTATTTTATCAGACCTGTATTTCGTTAAGTAAATTAACTACGAACCGTATCAATGAGGTAACTAATGGATGATTTTTAACAATTAATGCGCGCCCCGCGGCTGATGCGTTCGTTTTGGACGCCCCATGCATTGTGATGCGTTTTACAAATACATAAATTGTGAACTTGAGGTAATTACATTTTTATTGGACATTTTACTGGTAATATTGTTATAACTTGTGAATAGCTATTTTCGGTGTTATTTCTGACTGTATGTTTACTTAATATAAATAAAATAGTAGAAACTAGAGAATTAGGACGGAAAATGGAGAAGAATTATCTATATTGAGTAACATTAACAAGATAAGCAATAGCGCAAGATAAGAAGCGTTATATTTTAATACTGCAAACAGAACTATGAGTTTAGATGAAATAAAGAGTGATTTCGTCACTTAGGGCCCTCATTGAAAATCAGCTATGTAACTCGGACACAAACCGGGTTACAACTTTTAGCTGTATGAGGGACCCGTTTTGATGCCAATATGGGTCCATATTTGTTTTTCATTTAATTGTACCTATTTTTTTGTTTATTTATTTATGTACTTGTGTTGTTTCTCAGAATAAATGAGTTTTCTATTTCGTCACATTGTTTTAATTCCTATAACTTGTACTATTTTGAATGTTGATGTTCGTGGAATATTTGCCATTATGCATTCTTATACGTAGGTATGTGCAAAAGTAAAGGTAAAACGGAAATAAAAATGTCTTTTTAGTTTCCTTTAAAACGTCGTAATTGGTCTGCAAAGTGTCCTCATCCGTTACATTTTACTTGTATATAATTTTTATATAATTATTTTTATTATCATTGTTATCATCGAGGAGACTAATTTAAAGTTTAATTATCATGCGCTCTTTGATCGATAAGACAATTATATAAAATGTTCCTTAATCCCAACAGTACATATTCTAACCATAAAAATTATCAGTTAAAACTAAATTAATCTAAAACAGCCGCGCGGTCACAACACGAGCGACACTCTCGAAGGTTATTGTATTTTTATTTAAATGGCGACATAGGATGGCCATGATGATGCAGGGGAGCCGGTGACAGTTTGGGGAGGGCACGTCATGTAGTGTGGAGGCATTTGAAATATTGGAATTATAGTTATGACAATTCAAGAGTCTCCGTAACAGGCGAGCGTGTATGAGACAGGAAGGACGAGGAGTGCAGGAAGTCAGAGAGGTATGTAAGGAAAGAATCTGTTGGAACCCTCTGCCTATCCCGCAAGAGATCTAGCGTGATGACATATCCCGCAAGAGATCTGGCGTGATCTGGACCTCAGGAAGGCTAACAATCGTCTCACTTTAAAAAAAAATCTGCAGGTCTAACGTTAGTAGATCATGTCGTTATGTCCCACTATCTGGTTCATATATATCTATGTATATATTTTATTCATGTATATATATATATATGTGCATTTATGTATAGTATTATATTATATATTGGTATATTACTTTCTTATTGTTTTACCTCCTTTTTTTTAAATTCTCATTTTTTAGCACCTACCACAGTTGTTTCCACACCACCTCAAGGTAGACTGGCAGAAAATGCCTCAGGCATTAAGTCCGCCTATGTACATATGTGCATAAAGAATCTGGGGGTACTTCATCAAGTTAATTGTCATCGTTGTCATCAAATTCATCGGGGAGTTGAGTTAATTTATACCCATGCGAATCCGTTAATCGTAGCCGCCGCCGACTACGATCTCCCCCCCGACTGCCCCTACCGCCACCGCCGGCCGCGACATGTTCCCACCGACCCCCCCGATGCTTTGTCATCCATTCTTTCCGCTCAGAATACGGGCGACGACGACGACGTAGTAGTAGATCCTCTCCCATAGCCGGCGGTTGACCGGTGCACTTAGTAGTGCACCCGTCCCCCTACTGCGACTGTCCCAACCGAGGGCGCCTCGAGTATGTCGCCTCTTGCCCTTCTGGCTGGCTAGAGCGTAGTGGTTACACGCTCGCCTTTAAGTCCGGTGAAGCTGTAAAGGCCTCGCGGCCAACAGCGTACCTCATTCACACACACACACACACACACCATAACTTAAAGAAGAAGAAGAAGGTATATTTTTAAATAAAATTCGAACGTTTCACATTACGAGAAGCACCTGGAACGAACAGAACTATAGTCTAGTCACTCTAAAATTTGTTACAAAAAATATTCGGGGTTTTCTTTAGTACTCAGTGCTGTAATAACTCAAGGTGTGATGATAGGAATGAAAATGAAAATTTCTGAACTTTAACAAAATAGGAACAAACTCGTCTATACTTCCAAACGGGCGTGGAAAGAAGTGGTGGTAAGTTTTGGCGGGAAGTCGAAGAGTGATGTCGTCAATTTGTTTTCATTTACAAAACTTGTGTTTTATAGAATAATCGTGAGTAATGTTGGTG
This sequence comes from Phalera bucephala, assembly GCA_905147815.2. Lineage (NCBI taxonomy): Eukaryota > Metazoa > Arthropoda > Insecta > Lepidoptera > Notodontidae > Phalera > Phalera bucephala. The sequence goes on along the minus strand of LR990630.1, from coordinate 17,771,438 downwards.
GAATATTAACCATTATGTATTCTTATTGTTGGCAAAGCGCATCGCTTTGTGATCACGAGGTCCTGGGTTCAAATCCTAGGTTGGACCAATGTAGTTTTTCTAACGAAAAGCTTTCCAGTATGAGTCCGGAGTCTGGAACTGTGTCGGGTATATGGCAATGGGCCCGCCCCGTACACCTCACTACACCTCTGCCACCCCCGCTTGTGGAATATAGGCGTGACAGTGTTTTTTTATTTATGCATTCTTATATGTGCATGAGTGAAGGAAAATATAACAAAGTGATAAAACGTGCCAATTCGATTTCCCTCAAAACGGCCTTTGCAATTATTTATGTAAAATATCCATCGCTTTATTATCCAGGGTGGGGTACTTCATCAATTTTATAATCATCGTTGTCATCAAGTTCATCGGGCAGTTGGACATATATTGGACATACAAATATTAAGAAAATATAAAAAAAAAAACACCGCCTATATTCCCCAGAGGGGGTGGCAGAGGTGTACTGAGTACACCCACGTTTCGGCGACGATGTTAGGTCCCATGTAATAGGGGGCGAGCCTATTGCCATATACCGGGCACAATTCCAGCCTCCGGACTCATACTGGAAAGCTTTTCGTTAGAAAAACTACATTGGTCCAACCTAGGATTTGAACCCAGGACCTCGTGATCACAAAGCGATGCGCTTTGCCAAAAGAAAATATAGATAGAAATATTAAGAAAGAATGACAAACCAGATATACAATGAGAAAGTGGAAGGATGCAGGTACCGGGGAAGACCTAGACCAAATAGACCCTAGTCTTATCTGAACGACAAGTCAAGAGTATCCGTAACCGGCGAGCGTGTATGAGAGGAACTATGACAATGGAGGAAGCCAGAGAGGTATGTAAGGAAAGAACCTGTTGGAACTCTGTACTCTCTGCTAATCCCGCAAGGGATCTGGCGTGATGATATAGATAGATAGATAGAAGAAAATGAGATTTGAATAGACAAAAAAATAAGTATGAAGTCTGTGCGCCCAAAATATCTGGAACAGTCAGATTAAAAAAATGCAATCGAATGAATAGGAAATAGTCTTATCAATATATCAATATCTTCTAATTTACACACATTTACAAATTCAAAAAAATCGATTTCAAGAATGGATTCAAATTCCGGATTCTAAATTCAAAACCGCACTATACCGCGTAATATGACATCATACGTCATCGTGACGCAGCGGCACCAGAAGAGCGGCCATAAATAAAATAAAGGCGAGAGAGCGTTCGACTAATGACTGCATAACTGATATTTACGCGTGGCGCCCTCCAGTTGGGACACTGCGGGTTATGTCATGAGATTCGTTACTTATTCAAAAAGCTATATAGGATGGCTCGATTGTCGTCAAAATTAAAATTAATTGGTTTTTTTTACTTAATCTTATTGATTTTAAGAAAATCTTTAACTCTACGTCGGCTTGCCATCTATTTTTTTGTCCAATCTTTTTCTCCCTCTCATACTCATTATCTTAATCACTTACAAACTCTGTCTTTCATTTGTGTATTTACACAAATGTATCACAAACAGAAAATACCGGTCTCGCATGAGAAACAAAATCTCAATTCCTAGTCTTCTTAAACTTATAACCTTAAGAATCTTCAGACAATATAAAAGTACTTAGAAAATAATAATAGTCATAATGTCGTCTTTAATAATGTTTTATTTCTACATTACATATTTTTTAATAGTATCTGATCCAACCACCAAACATCGAACGCACCTTTACACCGAGTCCATACAACGCTCGTCCAAAGTAATATTCGTCGAATAAATAAAAAAAATATCCGCCTGTATTTTAGCCCGCAGTTATCATTGTAAAACGAATTAAAAGAGTTCGGCTTCTGAAAGTAAGGTTTCGGCAAAGCATCGGGTAAAATGATAAAAATGAAATATGATGGGCAGGATGATGCGAGAATACGCTCGCTGGGTTAAAGGGATGGGAAATGTTGATGGTTTTTAATGTCGATAAACATTTTTCCACTAGCTGTCACCCGCGGCTACGAATGCAATTATATTGTAATTTCACATAATTAACCCGACCTTTTTGGGATGGCACACATCGTGCACTGACCTAAGATACCTCCATACTATCTTTAAAAATGTTCAGCTGTGATAGTATGGAAAAATAAAAACTATCCCGCAAGAATCGTGCATTTTTTCCTTGACAAACGATTACCTATGCAAAGTTTCGTGTCCGGATCCTAACCTGCTATCTGTTTTGTCATTCATGGGCGCGTACATATAGATCTTTCTATCTATTTCGTCAGGCCTGATTCCTTGCGTGGCGGAGGGCACGGATTTTCAACAGGTTACAGACGTAAGGAAAGAACCTGTTGGAAATCCGTGCCTAAGGCTTCTTTTACTCACATAATTCGTCTCAAGCACGCTCGTCGGCCTAAATACTCTGTATAAATATTTAGATTTAATAGTGTTTGCCTTATTGGTACTATCATGCCCGATTTGCCTAGCAATCACGAAGTTTCGGACACAAATTCTAAGTCAGACAAAGTGTTATTGGTTTTTCTTTTAATCAAAATGAATTATAATGGGTGGCATGATGCGAAATGTGTGATAATGAGTAATAAATAATGATAGTTTCAGTCAGAAAAAGTGTTTTTGAAATTGCACCACTTAAGCACCATCCTTTTTAATAAAACTTTTTGTATTTTAATAAAAAAAATATGAATGATGAGTTCACGAAAAATATTTTATCGATGAAATATATAGAACAAAACCTAAAGTTATAAAACGATTAGGGTTTTACTATTGAAGATAAAAGATATAAAACTCAAAATAGACGTTATCGAATCATTCACATCACTAGAGTATATTGAGTAAATAAGATTGCGTTCTCACTGCACAGAACGAATATTATAAGGTGTCTTCATAGCCCCTATTTTAACGTTTTAAATAGCAAAAAAATATAGGACGGTATACTTTACTACCATTAAGAAGTATTTTTTCTGAATAGCTCTAACAGATTTTTCGCGAGAAGAGTTCTTGTGGGCGTACACAGTACACCTCTGGCACCCCGGCTTAGGGTATGTAGACGAAACGGTGATTCTATTTTTACATCATTATAGCATGTGACGGAAAGGCCTTTTTATGCATAAACAAACAACCCTAAAAGACAAGACCAACAAAAATGCCATTCTTTCAGTATGTGAGCGTCGATCATCATCCAAAACCACCCTTTCAGAGACTAATCAACAGCACTAGACCTAAAAAAAATCCATTTCAACCCCAAAATCTCAAATCCAATGTGAAGTCGCCGCATCACACACGCGCCTCGTATGCGTCAAAAGAATTAAAAAGTATCCCACCCTCGTGGAGGGGTTGAAAAAACGGCACACCGTCAAAGTAACGTTATTAACGAACGGGTTTTTCAGAGGCTTAAAGTCTGTTGGTACGGATTCGATAGCTGGAATGTGTCTAGAAGTATTTTGGATTTTAGTTTTTACTGTGGAAAAATATTGGATAATATGTGTAGAATATCTCCGACATTATAACGGGCACAATGATTTTTCGTTTCATTTCGTTTCCTTCCCTCTAATATGGTCGAGGGAGGTGATGGCTGCTCAAGTAGTCATACTTGTGAACGGGTGCTTCTTGTGGAGATTGGTCCACCCAGCATCCATTAGCTTATCATTATTATTTAAAAATATTATTATTTGTCTTATATCTCAGTCGTAAGGCTGGAGCTAGATTGCATAAATGATTTTGTATAATATAAAAATGTATGTATCTATACCAACAATGATTAATAAAAATGAATAGAGAATTAGACTAAAAAGGCAAGCCCGATCAGTTTCTCGTCGGATTTTCGTAGTGGAGGCCGCGTTCCGATCCCGTGGTAGATTAGTAAATTCAAACAAAATGTAAATATGTCCATTTGTAATAACTACTGCAGAGTTTACACAGAATAAATCATCAATTTGAGTTTGAGTTTTCACACTTTGTCCAACCTAGAGTTCGAAAAAAAGAAAGAAAAGAAAATAAAGTATATTTTTGCAACGAGTAGGTACATACCATACTGTACTAACAAACGTTAATAAAAAAAGATATAATTCAAACTCAAGGACTTTACGATCGCTTTATTTTTTGACTGGTCAGCGATTGACTTCTTTCTCACCTGATGAAAATTGACGATGGTGAACGTGATGGGAAACGCTGATCAGTGATAACCTATTTTCCCTAAAATAGGCTGAGAAGATGGAAGTTAGACCTAGTCCTGAATCGGTATGATCGGGATAGACCCGCTTCCGCATTACACAACTCTGGGCAAAATACCGAAGCACGATGGGGGCGTTTGGCAGCATGACTTTGCTAGGAGACTAACCCCGCCACACATTCCCACCATTGTAACTCCTGTTAGCCAGGATCCACAATGGTCTCCTTAGATGACACCAAGGTTTAAATCTTGGGGTATCACGGGAGGCACTGTCTTGGAACCCGCAACAAATTTAATTAGGAAGAAAAACAGGAGTAGAAAAATAAAAAAAAATCCACTTCCCTCCTTTGCAAAGCGGGAGACACGAAAAATTTACACATAAGCCATTAAGAAATCTCAGACTAAAAAACCGATGCATTCCACAAATTTCTATGATAAATCTTTTTCAGTTCAAGCTGTCCGCTTGTGGAATGCATTACCTGAGTCAATTAGACGTGCACAGACATTTGCTACTTTTAAAATGATGGTTAAGAGCCACTTCCTCTCTGTTGTCAATAGTGAGACGCCGTCATAACCTCTAACCTTTTGTATTTACCTATCCTTATTTATACGTTACGTTTATATCTATTGCACTATGTATAAATTTAATATATTTCTTACTATATATGTACGTCATATTTTGTATATGTATAGTTACTTTATTCGAATAAATGTACGCCACCAACTGCCCTTTATTTTTGTTGTATTTCTTTCGACTTGGTTGTCTGGAAGAAATTGCTATTAGCAATAAGACCGCCAATTGTGCTTGTTATTTTACAACAACTACTTTGTTTTGTTATTATGTATTTGGTGTGCACAATAAAGAGTATTTTATTTATTAAGAAGGAGACTTTAACTAGAATAAGCCCAGTTGTAAAGCAAGCACAATGAATATTACCAAAGCCTATTTGTGAGCCTCATGTTTGATTCCAATAATAGAGATCGCAAAAATCTTTGCTAGGAAAGTGGTGATCAGCCATGGCCGTAGCCTACCGGTGAAGATGTTGCTCGTGTACCACTGTCCAGGGACCATGTGCAGCGTAATGCCCCCACTTCGCTAGCTAAAGAAATAATAATCATTTTCTGTCATCATCAAAATGGAGAGAATGTTGACGTCACAAAGGGCAACCCCACACGGGCCGAGGGCAGTGGAGCACGAAATATAAGAACGCTTCACAAAGGGGCTAATAACTCGTGTGGAGTACCCTTGACGCTCGTATGACTTTTGGTGGAAGCTATAAGCGGTAGCGGGTGGAATTTTTGTTTATTTTAATAGAAGATTTTTTGTGTTTGGAATTATTTTAATTGAATGCTGTCGCCTTCACTACTTATTATAAAAGAGAGTCTGAACGCAACTCAATAACTACCGAACGAATTTTCATACGGTTTTCATTAATGGACAGGGTGATTCGAGATAAAGGTCCATTCCGATCTCGATCTCGAACCTATTCGCGCTTTTATTAAAAAGGCCGATATTTTGCGAACGCGTCCAATCATAGTAATCCGCTAATCGTAGCCGCCGCCGACTACGAACCCAACTCCCCTCCTATCGACCGCTACCGCCGTCCGCGGCATCTTCTCACCGACCCTCCCGATGCCTTTACATGCCTTCTTTCGGATACAGATACCGCAAACAGGATCAGACACCGACCTCGCCGGTGAGCTCGAAGAATCTCTTGCCCGCCGGCCGGTGCAGAGCACCACGGCGAGACACCTAGTATACACCCTCCCCCATAGCGACTGCCCAAACCGAGGCCGTTCCTCATTGAGGCGCCCTTGAGCTAGTTGCCCCCTTGCCCTTCTGGCTCGAGCGTAGTGGTTGCACGTTCTCCCTCTTGTCCGGTGAAGCTGTAAAGGCTCCGCGGCCAACAGCGTAGATCATTCACACACACATACATACACACACTTAAGCCTTTCATATTTCATCTACCGAAATACATGCAGATTTCTACGATCCGTAACTCTGAGATTATGCTGTAACCCAAACAAATCGGGTGTGGTCATATATTTAGATATCTTTTGCATAAGCTATGATCTATCTATCTATATCGCCACGCCAGATCCCTTGCGGGGTATGAGTTCCAACAGGTTTATTCCCTACAGACCTCTCTGGCTTCCTTCACTCTATTAGTTCGTCTCATACACGCTCGTCGGTTACGGAGACTCTTGTTGATGTAGGAAATAAAGAAAAACATGGACAAAAAGTCATTTGTCTAGGAAAAAGGACCTTTATTTCTCGCGGAAGAATGCCACGTGAACAAACTTCCTTTATTGGATTCATGTGTTGACGATAAGGTACCCATGTATTTTATTTGTGAAATCTGAAGAAGCTTAGACATGCCTAAGAGTTTCTCGAAGGTGTGTGAAGTTCGCCAACCCACAGTGGACCAGTGTTGTGATCTATGGCCTAAACCCTCTCAGTTTGAGAGGAGGCCCGTGCCCAACGGTGGAACAGTATCTTAACAGGGCTAATATTATTATTATTATTAGACAGTTACGCAATCCGATAAGCTTGTGTAGAAAATGTATTAAATAATTCTAAAAAACAATTGCTTTCGTTTGAATGCCTCTTACGATCAAAATGATCAAAGAAGCAACAAAGAAGAGGTAGATGAAACAAGTAGACTTGCTCTTCAGATAAGACGCAGTCATTAGGCTGTGATGGACAAACAAAATGAAAAACATTAGGTAAGCTAGCACAATAGTCACACTTACCGATTAGTTTTACTTTAAAATCGCTAATACTTAGTCACTTATAACATCCGCAAAACCGATGGTTATGAAAAATATTATTTTATCTCTATATCCCGATCGCTCCTTTGTCGGTGGTCGTCGGCGTCTCATTGTTAGAAGCTCCTTGTCTATGGCGTCTAATTTTTTTTTAGTTTTATTTGTAATGCTGCCGGCTTGTTTACGGGGATCATTTGTTTTCAAGTAGCTATTTATTTATTTGAAGGCGGATTATTTTTAGTTTGAGTTGAGTTTTTTTTGAGGTACGTTTTTGAAGTTTTGGAGGACCTTTATAACTGAATATAAAATCAGGGGTATAGTATTAAATGTAAAGTCCACATCCTACTAATATTATAAATGTGAAAGTTTGTATGTTAAGATGTTTGGATGTTTGTAACTCAATTACGCAAAAATGGCTGAACGGATTATGATGAAATTTGGCACACAGATAATTTATTACCTGAATATTATATTATATATATTATATTACCTGAATTAAAACATAGGCAACATTTTGTACTCGAAAAATGTTAGGTTCCTGTCAACACGGACGAAGTGGCAGGCAGAAATATGTTCTTATAAATCTGGATTTTTTACCAATATCTATAGTAACACTTAATAACACACACTTCCGTATTAAGATACTTTAAAGCTTTAAAAATTTAACGCCTCTAACGGATATCATTGTTAATCTAGTGGCAAAGCGCCTCACTTTGTGATCACGAAGTTCTGGATTCAAATCCTAGGTCAGACAAATGTAGTCTTTATAACGAAAAGAAAGAAATGCCCAGTATGAATCCGGAGTCTTGAATTGTGCCCGGTATATGGTAGGTAGTAGAATAGGCTAACCCCTATTACACGGGACCTAACATCGTCAGTGAAAAGTGGGTGTACTCAGTACACCTCTGCCATCCCCGCTTGGGAAATAAAGGTGTGACGGTGTATATTATTTTCTTTTCATATTATTCTACTGTTTCTGCTCGTAACTTCATCCGCGTTGACTTTGCCAAGAACCTACATTTTTTCGGGTTTGAAAGTATCCTATTTGTTAATTCATGTTATAAACTATCTGTTTGTCAAATTTCAACATCTAAATCCGTTCTGCAGTTTCTGCATGATTGATTAACAAACATCCAATCATCTAAAAATACAATTTAATAATAATATCAGCCTATACTGCCCACTGCTGGGCAAAGGCCTTCTCTCACAAATCGAGGTGAGAGAGGTTAGGTCTTACCCCACCACGCGGACCCAGTGCGGATTGGTGGAGGCAGGTTTGTGGCCACCTGCTGTTGGAACTTATCAAGCCGCCTTTAAGGCTTCCAACTCGGCTTAACGACTAACACATTAAGTGGTAACCGGGACCAACAGCTTAACGTGCCTTCCGAAGCACGGGGACGCTCAAATATTTAATTGCCACAAACGGTCACCTATCTCAGGCCGACCGAGTCAAACGCTGCTTAACCTTGGTGATCGGTAAGAACACCGCGGCCGCACAGCGCTACAAGGGCCTCAAAAATACAAACTTGCATAATATTACATAGAAGGATTTATACTAAACAAAGATTTGATTTTAAAGGGTATGTTAAAAAAAATTATCTCAGAATAATCTAACTACATATTATGTACAACTGAAGAAATTTAGTCAGATCTCTTATGGAGAGTCATTTTCTTTTGCATCTTATTTTGTCATATTGCTGTATACCCTTCTGCATGATGAGACGAATGATCATCTGGAGAGGTAGAGTTTTCCTTAAGAAATTACCGGTGGCGCCTACATTTTTGCCCAAGAAGCTTATAAAAAATTCTCAAGGCTCATTGCATTCCAAAAACACGACTTTTCCACATGTGTACACAAAAACCGACACAACAAAAAAAGAACAGACTGTTGCCCATTAAAATAAAAGAAAACAGTTACTTAAGAAGAAAAAATTACAAACCATTGTTGAAACCTATAAATAGATTTAATTCGGTTAATTTAACAAAACTTGAATCAATGGCGCGTAAAATTGCAAATTTTACTCTATGCCCACAAGATGGCCGCTTGACATTTGGCGGTGCGCGCCAAAACCCTTTGGGATCTGTCAAACGGTAGCAGATGGCGGTAATTTGCAATAATAACGATTTGTTGACGATTCTATTGTAATTTATTGTAGTGTGATAATTTGTTTGGACAGAGAAATGGCGTGTGAATTCCCGGAGTGGTTATAATTGGGTTAACAATACGTTCTTTGTGTGGTTTACGAGACTTACTAGTCTACTATTAAGTCTCTAACTTACTAGTCTACTAAAGCCACCTTATACTAATAATTTAAATTTAAAAAACACAACGAACACATGTTGCTTAGTTAAGAAGTTCCTATGGCTTCCATACGGCTCCATCATCAGACCCTAGACACCATTGGGATCTAAAGTATTCGTCAAGGCAAATTCAACGAGCCTACACAGGGCGCGGTTATATTGAGTACTTGTGTGGTTCCATTGGCCACCTTTCAGCTTTATCACCAGACCCTATCTGGTTGTAAAGTACTCGCCCAATCTAACAAGCCTAAACATGAGGGGGTTACGTTGTATAGTTCACATATTCCCAGGCCATCTTCCGACTCCATCATTAGACAAGCTGCATGGTACCATATTATTGCATTGTCATCTGACTTACATACGCATGCCAAATTACAACTAAATCGGATACCTGGTCACCAAGTCTGCGGTAGCAGCTTTAGGGAAGTTGTCGTTCATTGACTTTATAATCGTTGGTTTTAACAATTTAGATAATCAATGTTATGTTATTATTTTCATTTCAACATTTATCGGTATATGTTAATAAGGCCACAAAGAATTTAGTAATTTACTGCCTTAGGTATAATTAAACGAAAGTTATAGCATGTCATACTCGTAAATACAAATCACTCAAAAATAGAAGACTTGAGGCCCTACAAGTGTTTGCAAAATGGATCACAAGATTTGAACCGGAAAAACAGACAGACAAACAGATATACGAACATCGCAAGTTAAATAAATGCTTGTAAAAAGTAGTCCATCTAATAATAATAATAATAAAATAATAATAACTCAGTTATTTTCAGACAACTAAAATCTTAACAAAAATAATTAGGTTCAACTTAGAGGCCCACAGAATATATACTTTACAGACTAACATACACATAATATATAAAAATTTATAAACTAAGTAACATGTATCACCGGCGACATGTTGCGCTCTGCAGGGTTGTCTCTCAGTCTCCCACGAAATCTTCTGAATACGACACCCTTCGGCCAGATCTTTTCGCTCATGAATGTCTCCAGCTTGGCATGAGTGCGGCATTGTTTTGGAAGTTCAGTTTCTCGACCCTCGGAGTGAAGAAAGTCTTCTTACGGGCGTACTCTGTAATGTCTTCGAAATTAGTGGTGTAGTGTAGCCGAGACACGAACAACAGTATTGTTGATACTGCCAAACGAAGCAGTATACTATCTTCTACCGGTGGAGTCCCACACCGATTTCGTCGGGGAGGCTTCTTCTTCCTCTCTACCTTGATGAAGCCTTTCTCATCAACGCGACCCTCCGTACGGGCCTTCCCCGTTCTTCTTTGGTGCGTGGGCGGCGGCAGCGGCGTAATCACGACGAGAAGTGGTCGTGTTTACGTTTGACGTTATCGATGGAGCCGTGGAGCTGGCAGAGAGGAGCGCGGTGTGCTGCGGGTGTCGGGGCTATCATAATCTCCTTTTTTATAAAGTGGTCTCAATGGTCACTAAAGCGCAGTACCTACATAAGTATGTACCAGAAGAAAAACATGGGATTAAACTAGTGATGTAAAAATGAGCGTTGAAGTCGAGCGATTAGCGCTCAGTCGACGCTTACGAGCGTTGAAGCACGTAGAAGACTCGAGCCTTCAAGCGCCGGCTCCAGCGTTTTTACAACACTAGATTGAACACACTTTTGTGAGAGTGATAAATAAAAGGTACATACCAACAATATACCTAATTGCGTTCTTAGATTTAAAACTGATTTGAATTACTAATTCTTTATTGTACACACAAATTATTAGAAATATTTATATTGAATTACATTAAAGCAGGAGAGCTTAGCTCAAAGTCAAAGTCTATAACAGCAAACCTTTGAGTGATATAGAAACTAATGGTCTAAAAAATTGCTCGTCCGGTGAAGCTGTAAAGGCCCCGCGGCCGACAGCGTAGATCACACACACATTAAAATTTTATGGATTATATCCATTATTATCTACTCGTATACGGACTTGAGAAGAGACCTCGAGTAATTTTTTTTTAGCAAAAGTTATAGTCTCACTCTAGTTACTTTGGTTGCAGGTGCTTCCCACAACGTCACAGCTTCGAGTGATGTTTTGATTCAAAAATATGCCTTCATGTGCACTTAGACACTATTGAAACAACTCAAACAAAAAACAATATTGTCTATGAAAACACAAACATCCCCGCTAACTTCCCGCTCAACAAGTTACACGTTTTTTTTCTTTGAAGTAACTTCTAGTAGACACATAGTACGTAATACTTATTGTTTTTTCTTCAGCCACGATCGTCCCATTGTTGGGCAAACGCCTTTCTCTACTGTTTCCAATCGGTTCTGCTTTCGCCTTTTAAATGCCAGTCTTCCAGGAATGATTCCAGCTCGTCCCGCCATCTTCTTCTGAGCCTGCCGCGATGTCGTCTATAGTTTAGTAGGATCCAATTGGTAATTATTTTTGCCCAAGCTGTATTAGACATGCGGCAGATGTGACCAACCCAGTTCGATTTTAATGTGGCGGCTTTGTGACCCATATCAGAATTTTTTGTCATAGAGCGCAGTGCACTATTCTTAATAAGGTAAGTTAGTTTAATGCATAAAATGCTGCGTTCCATGTAACACTGGCAAACCACGAGTGTGGACTTCTGAAGTTTTTCCAGAGACCAAGTCAGGATAGGGAGAGTGCACATGCCTGTGAATTTTCGGTTCAAGTACAATACTCATTGTAATATACCTAATTCTTTTTTTAGATTTACAAATGAACACATAATTATAACTAATTTTATTTATCCCGGCTTATTAACCGCGAATGCGTCTGATTTTTTTGAGACAAAAAGTAGTCTATGTCCTTCTTTTAATTCATCTTAGGTCCTTCTTTAAGATGCAATCTCTCTCCTTGCTTTATCATAATTTGTTTAGCGATTAACGCCTTGCCTACTACGGACAGAATTTTGACACATATTGTATGGAAAATCTGTCAAAATTCTACTGACAGTAGACAAATCTATCCTTTAGTTGAATATTGGAACCGGCCATTAGGTATCAAAAGATAACAGAAAAACTAAATGTTTTTCAAATTTATAGTATAAGGTTCCAATTTTGGTTGCATAAAAAAAATAATTGGTATCTTAAGTTTCGTTAGAGGTCTATCGAAAAATTCTCGAGAACAATCTAGAGTTTAGAATTGTGTTCAGTATAATGGCTCGCCTCTTATTACATTGAGACATAACACCATCGGCGAAATGTGGGTGCACACAGAACACCTCTGCCAACCCCGCGTAGGGAATTTCAGAATTGAATTATAAAAATAATTATTAAAACCTATAGCTATCATTTACATCGTTAAAAATACTCCACATACGAGTTAACGATAACGATGTAGTTAAAATAATGATCCGAAATTAACGAGACTACGCTTTTGATGTCGTTAATTAGTGAAAGAAAATCTATTAACCTTTACCAACCGCGCATAATTATCTGAACCGTATACGCATGTAATAAAGTTGAAATTCAACTAATACACGTTAAAAGTTTGATAGGTTATTGCTTGATTATGGAAATAACAAATAATAATCTACTAACCATGATCAATTGTGTATACTATTCTGAGCTTTATATATTAGATATAAAGTTGAGTTTTGACAAGTACAAAATGTTAGTTTAAAAGTTTTTTGCATATGTAGTTAGTTATGCATTCCAAACGGTGTATGTTACTGATTAATACTTGATTTTACGAATGTGTGGTAAGTAAAGGTGGTTTTATAATAGACATTACTTATACTGCCTCGCGAAGAACCTGGGTTCAAATCCTGGGTCGTAAAAATGTAGTTTCTCTATAGAAAGAATTCCAGTATGAGTCTGGAATTGTGGCCGGTATATGGCAATAACCTCACCCCCTATTACATGGGACCTAACATTGTCGGCAAAAAGTGGGTGTCCACAGTACACCTCTGCCACTTCCTTAGCTCGTCGTATAGCTCACAAGGTCTTAGGTTCGGGTCCCATCTCGGTAAAAAGTGGTATTTACGTATTTCTGTGGGAAAAAAATCTCGGTTGCAATTGGAGTCTGAAATTGTGGCTTCATTATCCCAAATTTGGGCAGGTCCCAAATTAAATTGGGACCTAACCTTACATCGTCAACGTGTGGGTGTACTTAGTACACCTCTGCCGCTGCTCGTTTAGGGAATGTAAACTTGGGAGTTCATATACTGACTTTGAATTCGGCATCTCTCTGAGTTTCTCTTTGTGTTTGTAAAAAATCCTCAAACCCAAGTAATTCATTTGCACAAAAGCCCTGCCGGGTGCTTATTTAAATCTAATTTATTTATTTAAAGGCACCTCAACAACTCACACACCAGTTAAGTCATAGAATTAAATTATTACATATATTATTTTTTCACGATGTTTCAGACACTTAAAGAAGTGCACAGCACTTGCAGAATGAATTATAATTATTATTAGTACGTAAGAATAGGTATTGAACATGCTTATCGTTTATATATATTTATTTATTCTTCTTCAAATGCCTCTCCATTTAGGAGGTTGACCGTCAGCTCTACGTATGTGCTTCTTTCTTGAGCCATATGGAACAACTGCTCAACGCTGGCAATTCAGGTCCATTCCCTAATGTTTCGCAGCCATGATTTTTTCCGTCGTCCAACGCGTCTGTTGCCCTCAATTTTGCCAATCATAATCAATTGAAGCAGGTGATATCTATCGTGGCGCAGCTAGTGTCCGAGATATCCAATTTTTCGCTTTTTGATGGTTTGCATCAATATTTGGGTCATACCAATACGCTGGAGCACTCTATCATTGCTGACCTTCCGTGTCCAGCTTATACGGAGCATGCGTCGGTAGCACCACATTTCAAATGCTTCAAGGCGCTTCTTGGTATCCTCCTTAAGAGTCCAGGCTTCACAGCCGTACATGACTATAGGCCAAATATAGCATAAGAGAATGCGACTTCTGAGCTTAAGGTTAATTTGCCGACAACACAGAATTTTCCTCATTTATTTATTATTGGATTATAAAGACGGGGTTATATTCAGAAGTTGGGTTGTTACTTTGGCTACCTTCTGGCTCTATGGCAGACCCTGTACACTGTCTGGATCTATAGTAGTGGTAAAGTATCAGGTTCTTTCCTTACATACCTCTCTGGCTTCCTCCACTCTCATAGTTCGTCTTATACATGCTCGCTGGTGACGGAGACTCTTGACTAGAGATGAAACGGATATCCGGTAATTATCTGGTATCCGGCCTTGTTTCCACTATCCGGCCGGATACCGGATAGTAATTCAGTACCCGGCCGGATTCCGGATAGTAAAATACCACAATACGTTATGAACACCGTTTATTTTTATAATCGCACGTCAAAAATGTTTGTTTTATTAATTAGTTTAGTACTCAACATTAACAAGTGGCAAATTGTGGTGAATGAATACCAAATTTTTCGCATTTTTTGGTTGGAGGCGACTCCATTTGGCTTTATATACCAGACCAGCTTTTAAAAATAGCCTATCGCTGTAAACGCTACTGCCAGGTGTTGAAAGATAAATTCTAGCAAACCTTGACAACTGCGGGTACTAATTCAAATTAAGTGATCACCAAATATATGGGTCGTGATTGCGATCGATTCGAAATGTCTTTAAGAAAAAGTCAATCTCATTAGCAATTGGATTTTGTTGATCGCGACAATCGCTACTATTATCCTATGCCACTTCATTGAAACAGTTCCAAAAAGTGTCATGAGCTTCACATGTGAAGTTGGATCCAGTTTTATCTTCTTTCATTCGTTTAGCAGGTGTTGAAGACGGCGATGATCTGTTATTGTCAGAAGAAGATACGTCGAAAGAGTTTTTTATATACTCTTTCATGATACCGAATATCCGGTAGCCGGATATCCGACGTTCCGGCCTCGTAGCTTGCCGAATATCCGGTATCTGGCCAAACCACTATCCGCTTCATCTCTACTCTTGACATGTCCTTCAGGTAAGACTCAGTCTATTTGGTCGTGGTAAGATCGTGTAGGTCTTCCCCGATCCCTATATATAATATAAGTTTATGAATACTCCCATATGATTACAGCTTTGTGATTTACGAAGATGGCCTCATTAATTTATGAACACTTGAACCTTGTTCATTAAACAAACGTTTATATACTCATTGTATTATATAAAATGCCTTAAGCAATGTCTAAACAATGTTTTGGTATGAAAACAATACCGATATTGACGGAAAATAATTTATAAGTTATAGCCTCATGCGTGCCCGAGACTAAACCCTAGTGGTTTAGTCAGAGGTCTCGGGCACGCACCTTTGTCTTTTCGAAGCATGTGCGTATTAAAAATTAACTATCACTTGCTTTAACAGTGAAGGAAAATATCGTGAGGAAACCCGCACGCCTAAGAGTTTCTCGAAGGTGTGTGAAGTTCGCCAAACCGCACTAGGCCAGCGTGGTGGACTATGGCCTAAACCTTTCAGTTTGAGAGGAGGCCCGTGCCCAACGGTGGGGAAGTTTCTTAACAGGGCTTATTTATTATATTATATTATTTATGGAATTATAAGTTTCCCGCCGCTTCGCAATAGGCCACCTGCCGGGTCCACCTACCAGTTCTGTACCTTCAGTACCTTCAGGGAAAGGTGATACAACTCGAGTTATAGCACTTTTGATATTTTTAATTCTTATGACCTTTATGCGAAAGTGGAAGGATATAGGTACCGGGGAAGACCTAGACTATCTTCTTCTTCTTCTTCAAGTGCCTCTCCATTACTGGAGGTTGGCCATCAGCTCTACGTATGTGCTTCTTTCTTGGGCCATACGGAACAACTGCTCAACGCTGGCAATTCCAGTCCACTCCCAAATTTATGGGATGTAGACTATCTTACCACGACCAAATAGACCGAGTCTTATCTGAAGGACAAGTCAAGTGTTTCCGTAACCGGCGAGGGTGTATTAGATGAACTATGGGAGTGAAGGAAGCCAGAAAGGCATGTCAGGAAAAAACCTGTTGGAACTTTGTACTCTCTGCCTACCCCGCAAGAGATCTGGCGTGATGATATAGATAGATAGAGAGATAGATGCACAACAAACAAAACCACTATTTTTCAATCTGATCTCCATGTTCCTAATGCTTAAAATTAGAAAGTTCTTTGTGCATATTAATACAACTAAGCATTTTTCAAAATAAACAATGTTACTTCGGTACTTTGTACTCCTGCCTACCCCGCAAGGGAACGGGCGTGATAAAACAATGTTACTTCGGTTTCGCTTATCGTTCTTTCTCAGTATTTTTTGCTCGGCTTCTAAGGGCCGGTGTGATGCTAAAAGCCGATAACCTTCTTCAAGAATTGGGTTATCAAATGCAGAAGAAATTTTTCAAATCCGACTTGTAGTTTAAGATATTAGTGCGTTCAAACAAAAAAACAAACAAACTCTTTAGCTTGATTATATTAGTATAGAAGCTTGGTGGATTGTATAATACATAAAGATTTCTATAAACAAACAAGCAAATCAACCCTTAAACGTACACCCCCGGGCAGGGTAGGGTTACATGATTTGGCAATTACGCACCCCTCGCCACCGGCTAACTGTGGTTAATGCTTTCGCCATAACCGTGGTGATTCCGTGTCATTATCTTGCTGAGGACTCAATTATAATAGACACAAAATACGACTGCCTCAGTGGTCTAGTGGCAAAGCACATCGCTTGGTGATCACGAGGTCCTGGATTCAAATTCTAGTCGGACAAGTGTAGTTTTTCTAACGAAAACTTCTGAGTACGAGTCCGGAGTCTGGAATTGTGCCCGGTATATGGCAATAGTCTCGCCCCCTATTACATGGGACCTAACATCGTCGGCAAAACGTGCGCTCACTTAGTACATCTCTGCCACCTCCGCTTGGGGAATATAGGCGTGACGGTGTATACAATATAGTGCTCGGAGGGCACGCTAAGCCGTTGGTCCCGGTTACCATTTAAGCCCACTGGCTCAAACCAGGATTAAAGTTACCTATCGACTAAAACGAGGTATTAAGGTTTTTTTTTAAATGTAGCCCCACACTAGGATTTATTCCTGTGTCGTGGGTGCGTTTACAAACATGAAAATTTACATACACAAATACCCAGACCGGAACAAATAATTGTGGATCACACAAAGATTAGTCCCATGCGGGAATCGAACCCGCGACTATTAGACACAATGGGCGGCAATTGAAGGAAATTTAACGTTATAACCTAGAGTGAGCCAATAGGGAACGCTTAACGTAGTTTGGGGAAGTAGGCGTTAACGTGGTAATAATTATTTTTATTAATATCGATTCATTCTTCGTTATAAATTATCTCTATACGATTTCCAATCGATTCTATTTCATTTGATTTTATCATTACCACATTTGTAGATATGTCAAATCCCAAACGTCATCGTATCCACATCTCGTAAAAAGGACTATATTGACAAAATCATAGCAATGGCGCGCGGCGTTAAGTTCGTAGTGTGCGCCTTCCCTAACGCGGCTTTTTTTTGGCTCTCCTTTTTGCCGCCGTCCGCGGCATGTTTTCACCGACCCTCCCGATACCCTTACATCTTTTCTTTCTGATACAGATACCGCACACAGGATCACACACCGACCTCACTGGTGAGGTCGAAGAATCCCTTGCTCACCGGCCGGTGCAGAGCACCACGGCGAGACACCTAGTATACGCCCACCCCATAGCGACTGCCCAAGCCGAGGGCGTTTGTCCTTGAGGCGCCCTAGTTGCCCCCTTGCCCTTCTGGCTCGAGCTTAGTGATTGCACGCTCGCCCTCTTGTCCGGTGAAGCTGTAAAGCCACCGCAGCCAACAGCATAGATCATTCTCTCACACACACACACACACACACGGCTCTCCTTTTGTTCGTGATCCGTGATTTAATGCAAATAATAAATCGATGACAAAACAGATAAAATAAAACGAAGTTGTAAGGATGCAGGTAATTGGAAGATCTAAGCTACCTTGCCATGACAAATAGATCGTCTTATCTGAAGGGCAAGTCTAGAGTCTCCGTAACCGGCGAGCGTGTATGAGACGAACTATGAGAGTGGAGAAAGTAAAAAAGATCACTATCTATCTATATCATTACGCCAGATACCTTGCAGGGTAGGCAGAGAGAACAGAGTTCCAACATGATCTTTCTTTGCATACCTCTCTGGCTTCTTCCACTCTCAAAAAAGATCTGTAAGATAAAAACCTCTTACAACTCTGTACTCTGCCAACCCCGCAACGGATCTCGCGTGATGATATAGATAAATAGGGAACGGTTTATTTTTTCTTACTTATTTTATCTTACTCACTACCTAATTGGTCTGACTGTCTCGTTGGTCTAGTAGTAAGCGCATCGCTTTGTGATCACGAGGTCCTGGGTTCAAATCCTAGGTAGGACAAATGTAGTTTATCTAAAGAAAACTTCCCAGTATGAGTCCGGAGTCTGGAATTACGCCCGGTATATGGCAATGGGCTCGCCCTCTATTACATGAGACCTAACATCGTTGGCGAAAAGTGGGTGTACTTAGTACCCTCTGCCACCTCCAGGGCGTGACGGTGATAGTTTTTTGTTCTTTAGTTCAGTGATTGTATGAGTCTGTGTTACTTTTAAAATAAAATAAATTATTATTTGTTGACATGCTGTATTGACTTGTTATCTTGTTATAGTATGACACATATAATGACATGATATTTTTTCAATTGAGGTTATAATAATATCAGTCTATATTGCCCACTGCTGGGCAAAGGCCTTCTCTCACAAATCGAGGTGAGAGAGATTAGGTCATACTCTACCACGCGGACCCAGTGCGGATTGGTGGAGGCAGGTTTGTGGCCACCTGTTGTTGGAACTTATCAAGCCGCCTTTAAGGCTTCCAACTCGGCTTAACGACTACCACATTAAGTGGTAACCGGGACCAACGGCTTAACGTGCCTTTCGAAGCACGGAATTGAGGTTATAGTTACGCGTTATTTTGATGTATGTTGGTTATCATCTGATTGTTTTCATATTCTTTTTAATTGATTAATGTTCCTTTTAGCATGCAATTTGTATACCCTAAGGGTGAATTCCTGTATCAATACCTGATTTTATACCTATGTTTTTACAAATTCGACGGACGATTTAGCGCAGTGGTTAAGAGCTTAAGCCGCTCCGCCCACTGTGCCTTCGCAGTCGCGGGTTCGATTCCCGGGCGGGACAAATCTTTGTGTGATCCACAATTATTTGTTCCGGTCTGGATATTTGTGTATGTGAATTTTCATGTTTGTAAACGCACCCACAACACAGGAATAAATCCTAGTGTGGGGCTACGTTTAAAAAAAAATTCATTGCTTATTATTATTTTGCAACGAATAAGAACTTTGACACCGCCGATCCATCTCCCCATAAAACCACACTAACTCCATAAAAAGATTGTCAAAACAACTGCTTCGAAAAGGACTGCAATTTTCCACCCACCAGTTGTCAGATGGTGTGTCCATGGGGACCCCAATGGGTCGCTGGGGAGGGGGACATGGGGTTCGTAATGACCATAAACACTAGTTAAATGATCGAATACTCATGGGGTCTCTATTGAGCAGAGACTAGAGAGTAAGCGGTTTATGTATTTGTCTGTTAAATTTTAAATATAATGCGACAAGGGTATTTTGGCCTATGAATGACATTGACAGTGTTGGTGTGAAATTAGGGTGATCTATCGTGGGGTAGGCAGAGAATACAGAGTTCCAACAGGTTCTTTCCTTACATACCTCTCTGGCTTCCTCCACTCTCATAGTTCGTCTCATACACGCTCGCCGGTTACGGAGACTCTTGACTTTTCCTTCAGATAAGACTCGGTTTATTTGGTCGTGGTAAGATAGTCTAGATCTTCCCCGGTACCTGCATCCTTCCACTTTCACATTGTATATCTGTTTTGTCATTCTTTCTTCTGGCATTCTTTCTATATGCCCGAACTAACGGAGCATGCCCTTTCTCATCTTTACACCGATACTATCTTTCATACCTACTCGCTTTCTTACTACGCTGTTGCTATTAGGGTGATCATTTAGTCATATTTTCTTACGGCAAGAGAAATATTTCAATAGGTGTGTCCACGCAGTTACTAATATAAAATGGGGTTGGGTAAATTTCATAGCGAACGGCAACTCTGCGGCTGTCATGAAGTGACATTTCACTTGATGACTAACTGACTAACGCTTAGTTCAAACTCAAACTCAAATCATTTATTTTGCATAAAATCTGCGGGGGTGTTTACAAATTTTTTTAACTTAATAATCTACCACCGGATCGGAACGCGGCCTCGGCTTCAGCGGGCTTGTGTTTTTGTCTAATTCTCCATGAATTTTATTTCATCATTTTTTGTATAAATACATACATTTTTATATTATATCATCGCGCCAGCTCCCTCGCGGGGTAGGCAGAGAGTACAGAGTTCCAGCAGGTTCTTTCCTTACATACATCTCTGGCTTCCTCCACTCTCACAGTTCGTCTCATACACACTCGCCGGTTACGGAGACTCTTGACTTAGGACTACACACACCGTCACGCCTATATTCCCCAGAGGGGGTGGCAGAGGTGTACTGAGTACACCCACGTTTCGCCGACGATGTTAGGTCCCATGTAATAGGGGGCGAGCCTATTGCCATATATCGGGCACAATTCCAGACTCCGGACTCATACTGGGAATTTTTCGTTAGAAAAACTACATTTGTCCGACCTAGGATTTGAACCCAGGACCTCGTGATCACAAAGTGATGCGCTTTGCCACCAGACCAACGAGGCAGTCGGACGGTTCGGACTTAGGACTATATCTGTTATTTTTTAATTCTTTTTTGTGTATTTTGACATTACAAACATGAAGTGTTTGTAATGTCAAAATAACTTTTTTTAATTTATTTGTATAGATGACCTAGGAATAGAACCCAGGAGATCACGATCGCCAGTTACACTGTGCTACTAACCCATCATCAAACGATCAAAACAGCAACAAGTTATCATAAAAAATATAAACTCAATTCCTAGTACAATCAAAATCGATTGTTCATAATTGATAATCGGAAAAAACCCTTTTGGATTCATCCCGGGGGCACCACTAGCTGTCCAATTAGGTCCCCTCTTATTGTGCGCAAACAAAAACCATCTTATGTTGTCTATTGGTCGGTAATGTAATCACCCCCGCCCCCGCCTCTGACACGCACCCCCTCCCACCTACACGAAGTCTTGTAGATATTATTGGATATAGCTTACGATATTAAAAGATTCCGGATTATCTTAGCGATAAAACAGATTGGGTTTGAGCACTGATAGGTAGATACACGCTCGCCGCACGAAAAATGGCACCACCAAATGGCAGGCAAAAGTGAAACGTACTAAAAAAATTAACAGGCTTCCCCTTTTTTGCAAATGTAACTTTAAGTGATACAAGTTAAGGTCCCTATTTATCATACTTATAACTAGTCACGTGAATTTTAGGACGTTTAAGTGGAACTTTTGATTCGATGGGTTTAAGCAGCTCCTCAATCCCTACCTACCATTTCTTTTTTTTTACGCAGCGATAACCCTTTATGGGTACCCGTCACCGTCACCCGTACCCCCTGGTTATGTCCTTGGTGCATCGACGGTCGGTGTGACCCGGCCGTCGATGCACCAAGTATGCCAACTAAAAACCCGGCGGTGACACTACCTTGGCCGCATAATGTCGAGGCTATGGGAACGAAATATTCTTCACGCGACCCCGACGCGGACTGCCTTTTCAAGCCCCCCTTGAGAGCGTGTACAGAGCGCTCCCTCTCCCCCTACTAGACGCCATGCTGGTGTCACTCAGCATGGCGTCTCCCCCTCGAACTAGGTGACAGAATCCCCCGAGTCTGCCACCCAGGTTAATTCGTTGTAGACACTGTATATCTATATAGACTGTCAGATCTGAGGCCACGGGCATCTCCACATACTGCGCGCCAGCGGCACCAGAGCCGGTCGGCTGCGGCTAAGCCGCTGAATTATCAGCAGCAGCGGCAGCCGGTCAGCTTTGTTTTCTTCGGCTGGGCTTGGTAGCCTTGCAGGCCCTGCTAAATCCCTAACTACTTTTTTTTATCGCAAGGGAAAACCCTTTCTGGGTACCCGTCCGCGTTCGAGAGACGCGGAGGGGTTGTGTCGGAGTCCTTGATCCACTGACGGTCAGGCTGACCCGGCCATCAGTGGACCAAGTGTATCGACTAAAAACCCTGCGATGACACCGTCTTTGCCGCGAGTGTCGGGGATCACGGGATCGCCGTTAGATACGCTCCGCGACCCGACGCGACCTGCCCTGATGAGGGCCCATCTTGGGAGTAACTCCCTGGCGTATGTACGCTTTCCCTCTACGTAGACGCCGCGTTGATGTCACCCAACGCGGCGTCTCCCTCTCGAGCTGGGAGGCAGACTCCCCCGAGGCGGGGGGAGGGGGGGGGTGACCTCTCGGGCGGCATGCAGCAGCAGCCGGTCGGCCTGGTTCAGCCGGGCTAGGGACCCGAAGGGGCTCCACCGCCCAGCAGGTGGTCGGGAGATTACGAAAAGCTACACCGACCACCGTACAACCGAGCCGATCTGCGCCACACCCCTAGAGGCGAGCGCCAAAACGGCTCCCTAACAGGGGCGGCGCCATCTGCTGCACCCAACTCTCTCCGAAGGAGAGTGAGGGGGCAACCAGGCGCCACACCCACACCCTTGCGCCTTGAAGGCGCGTGAGTCTTCCAGCCGCCGCCGCGCCGCCCCTCTGGCAGCAAGCTGCAGCAGCCGGTCGGCCCAGCACGGCTGGAAATCCCTACCTACCTAACCTAACCTACTTTTTTTTTCTAATAGTTACATTTTGTTAAAAAAGTAATAATGGGTGTCAGAAAGGCGAGTCAAATATAGCCAATTAAGCTATAAGACCATAGCCAAATAGATAGTGTCTTATCTGAAGAGCAAGTCAAGAGTCTCCGTAAGCCGTGAGCGTGTATGAGACGAACTATGAGAGCGGAGGAAGCCAGAGAGGTCTGTAAGCAGAGAACCTGTTGGAACTCTGTACTACCGCAAGGGATCTGGCGTGATGATGTAGATAGATAGATAGAATACTCTTTATTGTACACCAGCAAAAATACAGCATAGATATACAATGTATTATTTAAAGATAAAGGTACAATTGGCGGTCTTATTGCTAATAGCAATCTCTTCCAGACAACCAGTTGGAAGAAGCAATGGATAAAAATAGAGGGCAGTTGGTGGCGTATACTGTAACGATAAATATGTTATACACTTTTTATACATTACTACTATACACATACGTTCATAACTATACACACAAAACATAAATATTACCAATTTAATCATTAACAAATTATCCAACCATGAGAAAGTGATCTTTGACCATTTTTTTAATGAATTCAAAGACTTCGCACGTCGGACCATAACAGGCAATACATTCCACAAGCGGACAGCTTTACTAGTAAAGGATTTGTTAAAGAAGTTTGTGGAATGCATTGGTGTTTTCAACCTCAGATTCTCCGATGACCTTAGGAACTTCGAATGCGATTCATGTAGAAATTCAAACCGTTATTCAAAGTAAGAGGGAGTTGTCGGATTATATATAATGTTGTATAAAAGTGATAGTATGTTAGCATTCCGGCGATTACGGATTGGCAACCACCTGAGTCTTAGACGAAATTCAGAAATATGGTCATATTTGCGAAGACCAAATATGAACACATGTAGATACATGTGAAAAGACTTTTAGTGGACTTTTCAATGAACGCCGTGTTGATCCGGTAGGAAATGAATATATGTAATAATTTTCACGATTTTAAGTGTTTTTTCATTTACCCTTACAAATTACCCTTGACGGACGATTTAGTGGAGTGGCTAAGAGCTTAAGCCGCTCCGCCCACTGTATCTTATAGTCGCGGGTTCGATTCTCGCACGGGCCAAATGTTTGTGCGATCCACAAGTATTTGTTCCAGTCTGGGTATTTGTGTATGTGAATTTTCATGTTTGTAAACGCACCCACGACACAGGAATTAATCCTAGGGTGGGGCTACGTTTTTTTTTTAAAAAAAAGGAAAGGAATAATACCTTGACTTTGACCTCTTATTGTTTGCAAAAAAAACATCTTATGTTGTCTATTGGCCGGTAATGGAGTATTCACTTCCACCCCCGCGGCTGTGGCACCAACCTTCTCCCGCCTACTCGAAGTTTGGTGGATATTACTGGTTACTTGGGATAAGTTTCGATATTCTGTGGTTTTTCAGTAAAAATAATTAAATATATATATATATCTACACTAATATAATAAAGACGAAAGCTTTGTACGTCACGACTATATTCCCTAAGCGCGGGTGGCAGAAGTGTACTGAGTACACTCACTTATTGCCGACGATGTTAGATCCCCTGTAATAGGGGCCGAGCCTATTGCCATATACCGGGCACAATTCCAGACTCCGGACTCATACTGGGAAGTGTTTGTTAGAAAAACTACATTTGTCCGACCTAGGAACTTGAAAAAAAAAAACAAAACTATTCCGCGATAAAATCCAAAAAATAGTTATATTTCACAGTGCTCTGGTGTTTTGGAAATATTATATCATACTATTAATATTAATAATACTATTTTGCATTTCCCATGTATTACTACTGCCATCGTCTATCTATCTATATCATCACGCCAGAACCCTTGCGGGGTAGACAGAGAATACAGAGTTCCAACAGGTTCTTTCCTTACATACCTTTCTGGCTTCCTCCACTCTCATAGTTCGTCTTATACACGCTCGCCGGTTACGTAAGCTCTTGACCTGTCCTTCAAATCCGTCCGTCCGTCCTCCTCAAACTTCTGGACCGATTTTAATTATTCTTTCACCATCAGAAAGCTACATTATCCAGAAGTAATATAGGCTATAAAACATAGACTCGGTAGGTGGCGCTGTCGTCGACCGGGTACGAAGTCGCGGGAAACCGCTAGTATTGTAATAAATTAATGGTGAAATTTGTACGTCGCAGTGCGTTTTGTGAAGATGGCAGGAATTCGTTGGATGCGGGTGGCATCGGACCGGTTACGCTGGAAAATGATTGGAGACGCCTATGTTCAGTAGTAGACAAGTATAGGCTGAGATGATGATGATTGCGGCAAAATGCACATGAAGCCTAATGATTAATGTGCACGACAACGGAACCCGCTGACCAAGTTCGGCCACCAGTGCATTAATAACAAGTGCAAATAGTGTTAAATGATTGTTTATAGGACTAAGATTATTAATTAACGAGTGTAAATACCCTAATAAGTAGATTGCTAAGTTAGCTTAAGGATCCAAGTTTATACCGTACCATTAACTTGTAAACCAAATATCACATAAGAAAGGAATTATCTCCTTTCTTATGTGATATTTGGTTTACAAGTTAATGTTTATGGATAGATTATAAAAGATAGCTTGTAAATAAGAATATTTTATGATTATGTCTGTGTTACCTAGCGAGATAAGCACGCCTAAAGTATTGGAAAATAAATGGTTGTTTTTTTCGTGTTTTACTTACCATATTAGGAAAGTTAGGTCTTAGGCATAAAACCTAGGTGTGGTGGTAATGAAGCCGAGCGCGCCGCTAGGAGATATTCTATTCTTGACTGTCTAATGAGGAATTATTTTGTAAATTGTTGATTTACATGGCAGCCCCGTTGATTTAGCGGTGCGTATTATGTTTAGCGATTAAGAAGTCCAGGGTCCTAGGTAGGAGTAGGTAGTATGGTTTATCTATAGCAAAAATGGTTACCCACATTTTTATTTAGCAGTATAAAATTATTACTTCGCACTTATTGTGTCACTGTATATAAGATTTTCAATTTTCTTTTTATGTTACCTAGTAACAAGGTAAAAAACATTTCTTTCCTTCGTATAATGAATATGTTATTAATTAATAGTTACATGGAATTAGGCAAGTCTATCGCTGGAAATTTATTAAGTAAGGTATTAAATAATTTAAGTATTTCTTAAAATTATTTGGCACGAAAGATGTGAATAATTTACAAACTCAAGCAACACACTGGTCACAGAATGTAAGATACATTCTTAATTATTAAAAACAAATATTAATTTAACTTACTCACTGGTAGCCCTTTACACCTGAAATTAACCACTAAATCAACCAAAAATCTAAAGGTAAAAATAAAAGTAGTCTTATTATTTTTTTTATTATTAATAAAAATTAAAATTAATTCAGTTTCGCGCCAAAATAATCGGATATCATCTGCCTTCAGCGTTCGAATCGAATATCGAATGAAACCATTAAATCGTAAACAAACTTCACAATTCGAATCGGCTTATTCTAAATTCAAATAGATAATACTGGCTGAAGAGGAACATTAGCCGTTTGAAAGGTTGGCGTACAGTGAGCAAGAACGATAAAAGTCATAAAAGAGCGGCCATAAATAAAATAAAGGCGAGAGAGCGTTTTGACTAAAGACTGCATAACTGATATTTACGCGTGGTGCCCCCTGGTTGGACACTGCCGGTGATGTCATGAGATTCGTTACTACAGTCATATAAGTATCCTTTGGCCCGCGGCAAAAATCTGAACTAACGCTGTCGTCAAGTGAAACGTCAGTGTATGAAAGTCGCAGAGAGTCTGGCCGTTTGTTATGAAGTATACCCAATTTCTTTTTTTAATCAGAAACTGTGAGGATCCGCCTGTTGAAATATCTCCTTGGACATTGGAAAATTTTACTAAATGTATGTCAGTGTCAAACATGAGCCAAAAGATCCTTGTCGTACTATAATACGGCTGAAAAATTGGTTCATATTTGTATTCCATTGCCATTATCAAAAATGAAGAAAATATAAAGAAGGTTAGCTTATTTATTTTATATAACCACAACGTTGTTACAAAAAATCCCATCCATGAATTGACAGATTTTATAAATCCTATTCTGTTCTACCGTTTTGTTAAATTACTGTTGTGAAATGTAGCAGTGACTGGGAATACATCATCGTTGTTTTATTATTATTATTGATATTGGAATTTCTTAAGATAGCTCATTACAAAACTAAATGGCAAGGATTTCAAGAATGATCAAGGATCTAGCTGGTGAAAACAATTTTTTTTTATTGTTTCTTCTTATTTGTGTTTGAGGGATTTTAAAAAGATTATTTCTTCGAACTCCTAGTTAGAGACTATCTTCTCAGTTTAAAACTCACTGATTTCTTAATCATTAATTTATTTTAGACAATAAATATAGTCTAGTGGTTCCAGCATATAGAAAGAATGTCAGAAGAAAAAGTTACAAAACAAATATGCAATGTGAAAGTGGAAGGATGTACGTATCGGATAAGATCTAAACTATCTTACCATGACCAAATAGACCGTGTCTTTTCTACAGTCAAGTCTAAGTCAAGAGTCTCCGTAACCGGCGAACGTGTATGAGACGAAGGAGGAAGCCAGGTCTATAGGGTAAGAACCTGTTATAACTATTTCTGCCTACCCCGCAACGGATTCGGTGTGATGGTATAGATAGATAGAAATAGGTTTTTTTTACCTTAATTTATTCTTACTTTAACTTTACCCTGTGTACGTCGTTCCTGCCCGAGCTATTACACGAGCCGTTGGCCAAATGGCGCGAAACCCGACCCCCGCGTCCACAGACTAAACAACAGTAGTGTTGTGTTCTCACCGAGGAAAATCGATCGGTCAAATTATTAATTTATTGCCGATTCCTATATTTCAAAGAAATACAAAATTTAGCATCACAAAGTACCTTAAAAAAAGATAAAATTAGAATAAGGAAAATTGTATTTAAAGGTGAGAGTTGCCTACTACCTACCAGCAGAATTTTTATATATTATCTCGTATGGATAATTTGTGAAAATTCTAGTTAACAAATCTATTTTTTTAAACCCCCCCATACTACGAAATATTCCAATGTCGTGGATGCTTTTACAAACATGAAATTTACACACACAAATACCCTGACCGAAACAAATATTTGTATTTCACACAAAGATTTGTCTTTTGCGGGAATGCAACTCGATTCAGTTGGCTGACCAGCTTAAGCCACTCACTTACCACTGGACGAACCTGTCCCTAATTAAAACGCTATGAAAAAGAGACCAGAGCTCGAGCTGGACATCGAACCAAGTGATTTATCGATAAATATGTACCTAAGTATCGTTGTTTAACGAGTAGAAAACACTAATGTGCCTTATTTCCTAATTGGCAACAAAAATTAATAAATAAATTAAATCAACATCCGCATGGCTACAAATAAATAAAATCATCACAGTAATTGTTGCCAGCAACAAAATGACCGGTTAATTAGGGTTGCCACCCTCGCTGTTGTGACTTATTGTACTCTATTCGATTCATCTTCTTGTCGAGAGGGGAACCCGGGACAGCATATAGTATTTATTATATGGTTCCGTATGAAGTAAAACTATTTTTCTGATTTTGAGCGATTTTCTTTTAATTTCTCAAAGTTTCGAGTGCTTTGCAGCACTCATGGTCACAGAAGGGACTGGTCCTGTTCGGTGTGATGTCGATTTTCATAAATATTACTGGACAAAATATTTTAGGATAGCATTTTTGAATTCTACAAAATTAAGAATATTAAAAAAAAATCTCGTGACTACAGCCCTATGCGTGAGAGGCAGAGGTGTACTGCGTACACTCACATGTTGCCATCGATACCAGGCCTCAATGTAATAGAGTGCGAGACCATTGTCATAACATCGATGACAATTCCAAATAAGTACGTTAGATTAGTTGTTTCCTTAACATTATTGACTGACGAGGTGATTCGCAAGAGAACCAAAATCTCAGAATTTTAAGAGGGGCGCGCCACTCTTAGTGTTAGTGGCCGTTGGGGCTAAATTGTTGTTTATGTTAATTCGTTACGCACCAGAAGTCGTGGAATGGGCAGACTCCCCACAAGAAAGTCCGATGATCAGATCAAGGTCACGGGAAGAAACTAGATACGTGAAGCACAAAACTGGTCATCGTGGTCATCTTTTGGGGAAGTCTTTTAGAGGACCTAGTAATATTGGTAACTCGTAAAACTGATATAATAATAGATGATGATGCACACCACTAATATACAAAGAACTACCATTTTACTGCAACTTGCAACTCAATAACCAAAAAGTAACCTCACAAGAACATACATAACCCAATAATAACCCCAAATCATATTAACTCACATATACAAACTATACTGAACCCTAATAGCCACCTCAAAGGACCCCACTTTCAATGTTAATAGCGCATAATATTTCTATAAGGAACCCCAAAACGGAGTCCATTAAAGAGATATCCCAATCCCCAGCGGTGAATGACAAAAACATCATAAAATTACACCACGGCTTTTGGTTCATGTTACCTTTAACTACTGTTCGTGTGGTGTGTTCCCGTCTGGTATTTATTTTAATAACGCTGATATTAGTCTAAAAATCTTACATAATCTATGAGGGTGGAGGAGGGAAGGGGAGAGAGGAGGGTCTTTAAGGAAAGAACCTATTGAAACTCTGTACCTTTTGCCTACCCCTTAAGAGATTTGGTGTGGCGATAATTATAGATAGATAGAGATTAATTTACAAAAGAACACATGTAAAGGAGGTTGTTTAAATTTTACAAACATGAATAAAAAATCATTACAAAAAGCCAATTACAGGTTATCACAAAAAAAAGCTTTATTTTTAAATAACAACAAGTAATCAAAACTTTTTAAAAATGAACAAGTAATCTGGCGTGATGTTACTTTGTTTTTGAGTATCTTTTGCGTCTGTAGTTATTTCAAGTACATGTAAAACATTGTACTTTGAGTTTACAATCTGGGAGTCTTAAATATTATGGTCAAGAGAAACAATGGAAAAGACGCTATTTCTATCGTTTAAAAGGGGCCAACCTAACATCATAGTTGTTCGAACTGTCCAAAGGGCTTGGCTTTAACTTTGAAACGTTTTTTTTAATGAATTATGAATTGAGATGGCAATAAAAATGCGCAAGGACAGATTTTTCGTCACTCCATCCATTCTGATTACTTCTCCAGATGACTTGGCGTTATAAGGATTATGGTCCAGTAATTTTTACTAAACTTTTCGCCACATAGCCGACGCAGCGCGACGAGAGCGCGACGGTGGCGTGGCTTGGGTAGTAGTAATGTACTGAAATGTATGTGAGTTGCCACACAGCGCAGCCCCGCTCAGCGCGACGGCAAACGTCACGTCGTGCTGCGTGGGACGAATGGATTGGAATTACAAAATTCACAACTCTCTAAAAAACATGGCAATATACCATACCAAATGAAAATCTAACTAAACAGAACAGAACCTCACTCTTCTTCCCTTTCGGACCATCTGTCGCCACAATGGGCACTTACACGCGTGTGCTTACCCACTATATTATCCAAATCGAATTCCGTACTTTGCCACATGACCCCTAACTTTATTCCTGTTAAATAAAACTCATTTTAGAAAAGCATCTAATTTTTATTAAGTTCCGATCTCTATGAAGGTGAACTCGACCTTAAAGTGAAAATATTAGGGTTGGTTTTAGACTGGCCAAAGTAAAGGAAACCAACCCCTCATTTTTACTCGGATTAAGTATAATGAATCGTAAATTCGATCTTTGACACCTTTTTCATTTGGTTTAGAGTGATTTTTGTGTGTTGCTATAGGAAAAAATGGGCGTCTTAAATAAAATAGAAATTGGGAGAACATATATTTGGGCTAGCAATTTTTAACATAAAGATGACATCACAGCAGGTCTCTCACAGGATCGGCAGAGAGAATATAGTGTCAAGTGTCAACAGGGTGAACCTATTAAAGTAATTTGACAAAAATATCACTAAAATTTTATTCGATGTTCAATAATTATCAATCCATTTGCTATGTTTTATGCATAGATTATGCTTTATGTGTATGCCCAATTAAAAGGAGAGGGGTATATAACTAACTACCATACAATCTTGATAAAATCATGTCATGACAACTTATGAATTTGTTTAAGGTAAGTAAGTAGAAATACGCATATAGCTATTACAGAACGTAAGTCAGTCGTAAATCTAGTCTTAAAAACTGATTTTTGTACTAAAAACTTAGTTTTAAAACTAAATTTACGACTGATTAACATTCTGTAATACGGCCTGTACTGTATAGACTTGACGGAGCATTGTTAAAATGGCACCAAAAAGCGGCCTAACTTACGTATTATGTGAACACGATGACAGGGTTCCATTTTTTGAAAATTTGTCAAAATCTGTCAACGGGTGTGTGCACGTGTGTGTCATCATCATCCGCCGAAAAACGTCCACTGTAGGGCAAAGGCCTCCCCTAAAGATCGCCACAAAGACCGGCTTTGTGCTGCATCCAGCTTCTACCTGCGACCTTCACCAGGTCATCGCTCCGCCTTGTGGGGGGCCTGCCCAATCCACGTCTTCCGGTACGAGGTCGCCACTCGACAACTTTTCTGCCCCAACGGCCGTCAGTTCTACGAGCGATGTGTATGCGTTCTACAATTAATCTAGAACTTACTATGGGTAGGTACATTTTATGCCGTTTTTGCGCGCGCGTTGCTCAATGTAGACAAGAAATTCAACTCAGGCATAGTAATTTTTAACGAAGTAGAAGTACAACCATAGTATCTAATTTCTTTAATTTAGAACGTATTTTTAAACTTCACTATTAACCACAATTTACCAATAATTATAAAAAAATAAACAAAAAATATATATTTTAATCATTATTTGTCTTTTTTTTATTAACAATAAGTATATTTAGGCGCTCGTAGCGCTGTGCGACCGCGGTGTTCTTACGGTCACCAAGGTTAAGCAGCGTTCGACTCGGTCGGCCTGAGATGGGTGACCGTTTGTGGCATTTTCATATTCGAGCTTCTCCGTGCTTCGAAAGGCACGTTAAGCCGTTGGTCCCGGTTACCACTTAATGTGGTAGTCGTTAAGCCGAGTTGGAAGCCTTAAAGGCGGCTTGATAAGTTCCAACAGCAGGTGGCCACAAACCTGCCTCCACCAATCCGCACTGGGTCCGCGTGGTGGAGTATGACCTAATCTCTCTCACCTCGATTTGTGAGAGAAGGCCTTTGCCCAGCAGTGGGCAGTATAGGCTGATATTATTATATATTATTATTATATAT
Source organism: Phalera bucephala (assembly GCA_905147815.2). Lineage (NCBI taxonomy): Eukaryota > Metazoa > Arthropoda > Insecta > Lepidoptera > Notodontidae > Phalera > Phalera bucephala. The sequence continues at coordinate 17,739,056 of LR990630.1, read as the reverse complement.
TTAATTTACATTATAACTTATAATAAAAACACTCACTTTAAACTAAAATATAAAATAAAACAAAGAAAAAAAAGAAAAAAAAAGACCTTAATCAAAAAGACCGTATCCGCGTGGAATGGTGGCAAGAATGCTGGCTGCGTTTCCTCGCTGAATAGACAGACCAATCTTCTGAGCGAGGAATGAGCCAGCCCTCTTGTCACCCGAGGAGGTGATCAGCGTAGGTGTTATTTTATTGATAAATTGTTTTGAAGCCGAACTCCATGGGCCCCAATGTTTCTACGACAAACGGCACAAATATATAATTGTTGCTAATAGTAGCATATTGCATAAAAATATATTGGCAACATTGTACCTGTAAGTCAAAATAACTATACGCAATCAATTTTGAACCTAATCGATAAATTATATGAGTTCAAATTCCACTGCAATCGGTAACATGTGTAAATTAAAATGTTCTCTGGATGGGTTTTCGGAGGGTTGCCAAAGTAATGATTTTTAGGGTTCCCTAGTCAAAGGAATCGGTGCATTGTTTGGGAGCGGATCCGGCGATTAGTGCGATTGACTTGTGATGTACTGAACGAGAGTTGTTGGGTTCCGTATTATTTGTATTGCTCGCATAATGATGAACATGATGTCTATTAGTCCGAGTAAAAACTGTATTGTATACAACGTGTATCGTGTACAAATGAATTTTTTTTAATTGTGCCTTCTGAAGCACAGAATCGCTCGTATATGAAAATGCCATAAACGGTCACCCATCTTAGACCGACCGAGCCGAACGCCGCTTAACCTTGGTGATCGCTAAAAATGTTTTATATAATATACACCGTCACGCCTATATTATCCAAGCGGGGGAGGCAGATGTGTATTGAATACACCCACTTTTCGCCGACGATGTTAGGTCCCATGTAATAGGGAGCGAGCTTATTTTCATATACTGGACACAATTCGGCGGAATTATAAATAATACACCTGTAATAATATAATTGTAGTAGTAATTTTATAGTAAACTAAAAAAAACAAATCTTCAACCATCCAACCCTCCCTCGTCTATTACACGAATAACCCTTATAATATTGGCAGTGTTGTGATTGTCGAATATTTATATAGTTGGTACGACGGCGGGTGGAGGGTTAACTTAGGGGGGAGGGGTTATAAACTGTCAAAGTGCCGTTTAATTATCTCGTAAATCTTATTTTACTGTTATTGTTATGGTTTTAGCTGATGATTGGTGGGTTTTGAAGGGTATATTGGTAGTGGGGTGTTATATATGATAGGTTATGTTTCTATGATGAAATTAAACAGGTCTTTACATAGATATACTATTTGTAATACAGCTTCTTCTTCTTCTTTTCGTGTCAATGGATCATATTTGTCCCGTATCATACATATCTTGGTTTCCAATAAATACAACGTGTAAACATAATTTTATTAATTATACAACTTATTTTGATTATCTGTGGTTCCTTTCGCATAATAAACTATTGAGTAGTTGGCAGCACTGGCATGCATTATGAGTTGGCTGCTCTGGAGAGACGATTGGATTATGGCGGGATTTAAATATATAGCGTTTTTATTAATATTTAACATTGTTATTAATGGAATGTTTTTATGAAATAATTTAGCTACGTTACATCTACAGCTCTGAACTAGTTTCACTTTAAACGTGTGTTTTATAATTCAGTAAAGCAATATAAACTATTTTAATATTTAAACACATTTATTTACGTACATGGGTCATGGTTATTAAAAATCTTCGAATAAAGAGTTCTAATTATCTTTATAAAGGGCGCAACGGCGTACCAAGCCCATAAAAGTTACCTCCGAAAAATGACAGCACTGGCTAATAAAATAATAAAATTAAAAATGGAACGACACAACGGTCAGGTGTTCGACGACGCGCCACAGGACAGTCGCCGCGGGTTCGGAACGAATTCAGCGGGAAATGGAACGTTGACGCGGAGCTACTCGCCCGCGGATATCGCACAGACTAAAAATGAGCAGAGTCCGCGCTATCAGGCTTAGTAAAATTGCAAGCACATATACAAAGAACCTTAAGGTAAAAATACTAATAATTAGTAGAGATTAGTGCTTCGTTAGGCACGTTAAATCGTTCCCGGTTACCGTAATTTGTGGTAGACGGTAAGCCTACTGGGATGCCATATAGGTAGCTTAATGTGCCTTTCTAAGCATGCAAACCTACCGTCACGCCTACATTTCCCAAGCAGGGGTGGCAGGAGTGTACTGAGTACACTCCCTTTTCGCCGACGATGTTAGGTTCCATGTAATATTGACGAGCCTATTGCCATACACCAGGCACAATTCCAGAGTCCGACTCTAACCTAGGACTTAAATCCAGGACCTAGTGATCGCAAAGCACATTATTCGCCACTAGACAAACGAGGCAGTCTAAACATGGAGATGCTGGAATATGGGAATGCTACAAGCAGTTGACCATTTTAGACTGTCAGTTAAATGCTGGTTAACATTTGTGATCGCTAAGAACACTTATCCCGCGTTTTGACGTTCTCGTTTTATTTTGACGTTCACATTTTATCATTGAGTTATTATGAAGTAAGTACATTAAAAAAATAGGTAATGTGTCTTTTATAGTAACTACAAAATATACTTTACTTGTTTTTTTTTTTGTGACACACGTTAATATGCATCCATTCTTGTTCAATTAGTCTGAGCCAAGTGCTTGCTGCAACGTAATGAATTCGAGTGCCAAATTTTATTTATAAAAATTCACATCATGTGCATTGAGATAAGCGTAAGAGGCGCTGTTTAAACAACTTGAGAAACATAAGATTTTATCTATGAAAACAAAATCAAACCACCGCACGTGCCCCGCGGTCATCAAGTTGCACGCCATTTTTTGTTTTACATAGCTTATCTATTAAGGCCTTGCCCATTGGCTGGGGCACCACCGCAACGAGGCATCTAGTATATACCTTCGCCCATAGCGACAGTCTAAGCCGAGGACGTAATCCTCCTTGAGGCACCCTTGCCCTTCCGGCTGGAACGTAGTTATTGCACGCTCGCCCTCTTGCCCGGTGAAGCTGTAAAGGCCTCTTGGCATACAGCGTAGATCATTTACACACACACGAATACACACACAAACATACTAAAAGGATTTTTAAGGAGTATCTACTCGCTTGTTGGTCTGTGACGCACCTGACGAGTAGGCGAATAAATACGCGCGACGTCGCGCAACCGCCGCTGATTTCCCAGCGGCACGTGACGCGCCGAGCACCAATCACGACGCGCTGACTTCGTCCCGCCCCCGCGCCCTCCGCACCGCACCAGCCAGGGATGACGGGCGGTTTGAATTTAGAAAATTCCATTTTTGAACTTCAATACTATACTTGGTTTATATTCAGTCGGCTTAGAATCAGGTAAGGGAACGGCATGAACGTGAGTAAGCATGTGAAGATTATTCATCCGCGTTGCAATTTTTATACTGTATTCCTTACGTATACATTCTGCACGCGGAATTGGCTAAAGTAAGCAATAGCATGTTGCACTGGGGTTACACTCAGTCCACTGGCACGCAGTGAGTAAGCAGTTATCATGAAACCCAGCAGTGTAAGTCAACTAACAAATAATCGTTTATATCCTCGCGCTAGCTGTTCCATGTCCACTTCTTTAGGCACTGCCATGCATTAAGTAGGCTGAATATAGGTTCATAAGGGTAGGCCGGGTTTATAAGATTTAAATGATAGGTATGGACGTGCATCGATTAATAGTGATTAAAGTGGTTGCCTATTCGGAAGCGTAGGACTCTGAGGGCACTGACAACTTTATTTTCTATCCTTTATTCTCCAGTCTCGCCCGCTTATCTTACTTCTCAATTTCAGTATTTATGCTCTAATCACAATAAACATCTTCGCTCTTCTGATAATCGTCTTCTTCAGTGCCCCCCTCATACTACTGATTTCATTCACTCTTCCTTCTTCGTCCAGTCTATCCTTCTTTGGAATGCTTTGCCTTTGGAACTCCGAATGGCAACCAATCGTCCCTCTTTTAAAAAAAGGCTGCAGGACTATTTGCATAAAAGGCCGGATTCTCCTCAATGTTAGTTGTTCCATCTCGTTATCTCGCACAGTTCTAGTTCATGTATGTATTGTATGGCTATATATGTATGTATATATTTGTGGTATATATAAATATATATTATGTATATGTCTCGTTATATATAATATGTATTTACTAAGTGTTATAAATAGGTAATTAGTTGTTATTTATATTTATTAATGTAACTTTTTTCCACTTGTATAATCTCGCACCTACCACACTTGTCTCACACCACCCGAAGGTAGACTGGCAGAAAATGGCGTAGGTATTAAGTCCGCCTATGTACATTAGTGCATTAAGTATAAATAAATAAATAAAAATACATAGGTACTCTGGTAAATACCAATCAGAGATGGGCAAAATGTAATCAGATTAATGATTAACCAACCTCGCTTGGGGAATATAGGCGTGATAGTGCATTAATGATTAACGATTATAATTACATTTTGTAATCTTTAACGATTACGGGTACACTTTTAATCCTGAATCATGATTGAATATTACAAAATGCAATTGTAGTCATTAATCTGATTACATTTTGCACATCTCTGATACTAATGTACATTTTTTATTTACATACCCGTTTTGTGTCAACCCTACCGCCGCGCCGCCTAATGCTCGGCTCAGCTCTAATCAACGCTCACCTCGAGCGCACCTCAAACAGGAGCCGTGTTACCAATTTTGAATTTCGAACTTCACTATTCGATTCGAGCTATTCGAAAATAAAATTTTTAGAATGCAGATATTTTAAAAGTAAAACAATAATGGCGGCTATCTGTCACATTGAGACCAAAATAATAACATTTAATTTAAAACAATTCAATTTACACCTCTGCCAATGCCACAGCCCACCATTTCACCATCACGCCTCTATACCCCAAGTATGGGTGGCAGTGGTCAATTTGTATAAACCAATGGCGTATTATATATCGACGTGAAAGTTTGTCTCTAGTGAATGATCAACTTGCAACCAGTCCGCCATTTTCAACCGTCGAACCGTTACCAGTAGGTCTTCAGTCAAAAACGATATGAATTTGTATGACGGACTGCCATTTTAACAGCTCGATTGGACCGGATACTGGCACGTTCTTTTCGTAGTTCGGGTATGTCCATATATATTACGTTATTGGTGTTAACTTACATACCTGTCCTGGTCATAATAAATGGAAGGAGAGCGTATTGTCATTTCCTGACTCCAAACTATTACTGAGATTTCGATGAAAAAACTTCATTTAAAAAACTCCGACTTAAATTAATGATAGGTAATAGCACTCTCGATCAAAACCAACAAAAAGAAAACCAAATCAAAATCGGTTAATCCGTTTACGAGCTACGATGCCACAGACATACACACAACCCACATACACGCTTTATACTTATAAAACCCCGCTTTTTACGTCAAGGGTTAAAATAAACTTTAGTTAATTCATTATTATAATGAAATATATCTCGCCTGTGTCGCGTGTCGCCGCAACTCACAATTATTTAACAGTTGCGCCATTTTGTGCGAGCGTTACCTGTGTGTTAGCGCAGTTGTTGATGAGAAGAACTTAGTAAGCACCTATGTGTTTTTATAACAAGATGATATTGAAATAAAATTAATTTCTTTTTTTTATGGCAAGAGAGAGAGAGAGAGAACGATTACCATACAATAGTCAATAAATTAATATAAATATTTTGTAATCAATAACGGTTCTATGAGAGCATAATGTTAGTTACATTGTCGATTCGAAAGGCGGGCGTAGAACTTCAGACAACACCTATATGTCTGTTTATGTTATCTTCCAATATCACATTTTTTCCCCCGAGATGATAAAGTTAACACACCGTCACACCTATGTTACCCAAGCGGGCTGGCAGAAGTGTACTAAGTACACCCACTTTTCGCCGACAATGTTAGGTCCCATGTAATAGGGGGCGAGCCTATTGCCATGTGCCGGGCACAATTCCAGACTCCGGACTCATACTAGGAATTTTTTGTTGGAATAACTTCATTTGTCCGACCCAGGACAGTTCTCATTATAATATCCTTAAATTAATGTTTATGCTAGTTTTCCCCTACTTACTCACAATTTCTGATATTCGGATCTTTAATAAGTCTCTCAATCAAAGATTTCCTAGTAGTCCTAGTTTAGGAAGCAACTAAAAATATGGCATTTGTAAAAAATATTTATTCAGTCTAATAATGAAATAAATTATATATGATGACATTAAATTATATTAAATAAAACATAGCTAATTAATAGGTATATGACGAATGATATGAAAATGGTAAATACGGTAAGGATGTATCAGCTAAATGTTTGCATGCCCTTTAAGTGATAAAACATGCAGAACTAATTGTATTAATTTTTCTTTTTTCTTCTTTGTTTTTAAAACGTAGCCCCACACTAGGATTTGTTCCTGTATCGTGGGTGCGTTTACAAACATGAAAATTCGAATACACTAACACAAATACCCAGACCGGGACAAATAGTTGTAGATCACACAAAGATTTGTCCCGTGCAGGAATCGAACCCGCGACTATTAGACACAGTAGGCGGAGTGGCTTAAGCTCTTAACCACTGTGCTAAATCGTCAGTCAATAGTTTAGTAACAAACACCAAATGTCTTCTGACCATGTTTTAAGCAAATAAATAATTTGATTAGATATTTTAAACATTTCTTAAGGATCTATCTATCTATATCATCACGCCAGCTCCCTCGCAGGGTAGGCAGAGAGTACAGAGTTCCAACAGGTTCTTTCCTTACATACCTCTCTGGCTTCCTCCACTCTCATAGTTCGTCTCATACACACTCGCCGGTTACGGAGACTCTTGACTTGCCCTTCAGCTAAGACACGGTCTATTTGGTCATGGTAAGATAGTCTAGGTCTTCCCCGGCACCTACATCCTTCCACTTTCGCATTGTATATCTGTTTTGTCATTCTTTCTTCTGGCATTCTTTCTATATGCCCGAACCAACGGAGCATACCCTTTCTCATCTTTACACCGATACTATCTTTCATACCTACTCGCTTTCTTACTACGCTGTTGCGAATACGGTCGGTCAGCGTGACTCCGCACATCTTCCGCAGAGATCGCATTTCGACTGCATTCCTGCTTTCGTTCTCCTTCTTACATACCCAACTCTCACTGCCATATAACAGCGTTGGGACAAGCACTCCGTTATGCATGGCCAGCTGCGCCTTTTGGCTTAAGTGCCGGCTCCCAAGTAGCCTTCCCATCGCACCATTCACTCTATTACCTGCATTCACTCTTCTCTCTATATCAGCGGTATATTTCCCATCCTTACTGAAGGCGCATCCAAGATATATATAGAAACTCATTCACTTGCTCCAGCACATCGTTACCAACCACAATCCTTGCATTCGTTCTGGTTTCTTCCCGTTCAAAAACCATAATTTTTGTTTTCTTCACATTCAAATGTAAGCCATTGTTCATGCAGTCGTCTCTCATAACTGTGACTAGTGTTTGCAGATCAGTGGCTGTTGGCGCTATCAAAACCGCGTCATCTGCATACAATAGGTGGTTTATCACTAGATCACCCATTTTTACCCCTTCAGTCATCGCACACAGTCTTTGAAGACTTTTATCCAGATACACCATAAACAGTCTAGCGGACAACACGCAACCCTGCTTGGCGCCGATTTTAACGTCAAACCAAGGTGACATGTTGCCACCCACCCGTACGCATGCCTTGCTGTCCACGTAGGTGGACTGGACGGCTCGCAACAGGGTGCCGTTTATAACATACTCCGGCAAAATGTCCCAAAGTCATTGCGCGCGCGCTGCCGTGCACGGACGCGTTCAGTGTGTATACGGTGATTTCTCGCTGTGTGCAATGGCCTCGAAGACTGTGAAGTGCCCTAGTTGCAACGTTGTGATAAACGAACTGTTAGCTTTTTTACGAAATGTGATGGATTTTATGGATGAAGAGAGTATCCATCAATTGTGTACTACATCCTTCTCAGCAGAAGATATTGTAACAGCTAAATGTCTGCTGTTTGAGTCTTTACCCAGCGGGAAAAAGATGCCAGTTAGACGGAAGGACGGAAAGAAGAAAATGTCACGAGACCTTGATGATATTATCGGTCTTATGAAGAATACCTTACCTGAAATGTTCCCCATATTCGTGGCCAAGGAATTGCATAGGCTTCCCCCCGTCACCTTCGATCATGTGGATGTGACGCGCCTTTTAAAGGACATACTAAAGCTACAAAATCAAGTAAATGTACTAGAAGAAAAAATCGTTACAGTAGACAAATTTGATATGCTCAAAATGGAGGTAGACAACATAAAACACGCATCGTTATTAGGCAATTTTACACCTAACATTAATGTGAATAGAAGACGCGGGGCCTGTACACTCACCAGCCCTTTAAATAGCGGCCCTATAGGCCTCCAGTATGTACCTATGACGGAGACACATTTATCAGAAGACACAGGATCTAACGGCACTGATTCATACAAAAAAAAATACGTCGCTCTTAGCAAACAACGAGGACAATGCTATCTCATTTCCACTAGAACGAAACGACGCGACGGAAGATTCAGTGCAGCGGGAGGAGCGCGCGGCTACCGTGGTTTCGGACAGTGTGAAGGAGACGAATTGCGAAAACAGCCAGGGACGACACAATCAACAAGGAGTAAGAAAGACGGATCAACAAAAGAGGCGAGTGGACGCCGCCCTGCGCACTGCGGTTTCGAACAAAGCCGTTATTGCATCGGGTACCGATGCGCAAGCGACGACGGCAACGGCAACGGTTGGCTCCCCTACTACTGGTGAGTGTGAATCAGTTATCACGCGGGCAGCGGCGGTCGTACAAAACGTCAATACGAGCGAGCTAGCGAGGGATTTGAGTCGGCGAGAATCGAACCCGGTATGTGATCATTTAGTAGCGGAATCAAACACTGAATGGACGGTAGTGCGAAGTAAGTCAGCTAAACGATATAAGCTTATCGGACAAAAGGGCTTAGCCTCTATTGCACCGGGCGATAAATTTAGGGCCGCGGATATTAAAGTGCCCATATTTATTTCTAACGTTTGCAAAGAAACCTGTGTTGATGATATAATTAGCTATATAAAAGAAAAGACTAATGAAAGTGTTACCTTAAAATTGATAAATATGAAAACAGAGAAAAATTATAATGCCTATAAATTATTTGTTCCTAAGCACAAATTAAACCTGTTTTTAAATGATCAGCTGTGGCCCGATGGCATAACATTCAGGCGTTTTGTGCGTTTTATGTATCGAACAAAACCGATAAGTCCGAAGGTTAAAGCTAATTAAACTGTTATTATGTATAAAGATAAAGATTATGAATATAAGACCAGCAATAGTAAATTCACCAGCTTTAATTGTAAATCAATTAAACGGTCTATTGATTGTGTTCGTAGTATTTGTGCTATGTCTGACTTAGTAGCCCTACAAGAGACATGGCTACTCCCTCACGACATTCCATTTTTAGGAACTATAAGTGAAGACTATGAATACACAGGTAAGTCGGCTGTAGATACATCCGCAGGTGTACTGGTAGGAAGGCCGTATGGAGGAGTAGCCATTCTTTGGAGAAAGGGCATTTTTGATACCGTTTCAATTTTAGAATGCACCAATTCGCGTCTTGTGGCCATTAAGGCAACCATAGGAAGACGTTCTATTATTGTGATCTCAGTGTACATGCCAACGGATGCGCACGATAACCTACCTGAGTTTGCTGAAGTCCTAGGAGAGATAAGTGCCATTGAAGCGAGCAATGATGTTGAAAGCGTTTTTATATTGGGTGATTTTAATGCTCACCCTCACGAATTATTTTTCAATCAACTTTTAAATTTTTGCACAGATCAATCCTGGATTTGTGCAGACATAGAACTTTTGGGGATGGAATCGGACAACTACACATTTTTAAGTGAAGCCCATGGATGTAGGAGATGGTTGGACCACTGTGTGGTCTCTCAATCTGCCTGGAAGACGGTTGTAAAGGCGGGTATTGAGGAAAATGTGTATGTGTCCGATCATCTACCTTTATTTATTGTGTGTAATCTGGAAATTGTTAGACAAAAATTGCTGATGCATAGTGAACCATGTAATGGAGTCATCTGGGGAGAGAGGAGCCAATCACAGATCAATCGTTATCATGATATCTGTCATAATATTTTGCGTGATGTTGATTTCCCTCGGGAGTTCATGAAGTGTAGCTACGGGCCATGTAGCCTGTCCCATCACAGAACTATACTTGATGAACTATACAGCACTATTGTACAAACTTTATGTGAGGCCGCAAAAGACACAAAACCGAGAGGTGGAAATTGGCCAAGACATGCCAGGGTAGTATGCGGGTGGAATAAACATGTACGAGACGCGCATCGGGAGGCTGGGCTTAGATTTAGTATCTGGGTACTGGATGGACGGCCGACGGCAGGAGCATCATATAACCAAATGTGTGAGGCTCGCAAAATTTTTAAAAGTCGTTTGAGATGGTGTCAGAAAAACCAAGAACAAGTTAAAATGGATATGATAGCTGAACAAAGAGCCACAAAAAATTTCAGAAAATTCTGGAAGTCCACTGGTAAACTAGATGTCAGGCCCAGTCTCCCGGTGAGTGTGGGAGGAAAGAATGACTCCACGGAGATTGCAAATATGTTCATGGAGCACTTTAAAATGAGGTCTCCGTTGGGCCCACCGACTCTAAACACTGTGGCTGAGACGGACTGTCCAGGAAAGGAGCTACCATTACTTTTCTCAGCCAAACAAGTTAAGGAAGCTATAAATTACATGAGTCGTGGCAAATCTCCTGGACATGACGGGCTCAGTATCGAGCATTTTAAATTTGCGGGAGTTCACCTCCCGAGACTCCTGTCCCTGCTTTTCACGATGTGCGTCAGTCATTCATACCTTCCAACGGAATTAATGAAAACTGTAGTGGTACCCATTGTGAAGAATAGAACAGGGGATATCTCGGACACGGGAAATTACCGACCGATCTCCCTTGCGACGACAACTGCCAAGATATTGGACAGTTTGCTTGATGGTTATTTGTCAAAACATCTCAGCTTGCACGATGCACAGTTCGGTTTTCAGCCGGAACTGTCAACTGAAAGTGCTATCTTAGGCCTCAAGCATACTGTCCAATACTACATTGACAGGAGGACGCCTGTGTACGCCTGCTTCCTTGATCTGTCCAGGGCCTTCGACCTTGTATCGTACGATGTACTCTGGAAGAAGCTCAGGGACGGGCGTCTACCGGCACCGATCCTCAATATTATTAAATATTGGTATTCGAACCAGACTAATAACGTAAAGTGGTCGAATGCACTTTCGGAGTCGTATAAGTTGGAGTGCGGTGTAAGGCAGGGGGGGCTGACGTCTCCTAAGCTCTTCAACTTATACGTAAATGACCTGATTGTTGAGCTCAGCAGTATGCGTGTCGGATGCCATGTACACGGCGTGCCTGTCAATAACATGAGCTATGCGGATGACATGGTGCTGCTGAGCCCAACAGCGGCAGGTATTCGAGAAATGTTGAAGGTATGTGAGTCTTATGCGGCCTCACATGGATTAATATATAACTGTAGAAAGAGCGAGTTCATGGTCTTTAAGGCCGCCGGTAAATGCCCAGAAACAACACCTGACATTACCCTAAATGGCGTGAACATAAACAGAGTCCATAAATTTAAGTATTTGGGGCATTTCCTCACTGACGACCTTAAGGACGATGATGACATTGAGAGGGAGCGCAGGGCTTTGGCGATCCGAGGTAACATGCTGGCCCGCAGGTTCTCCCGCTGTACCGATCAGGTCAAAATCACCCTTTTTAAAGCCTACTGCCAGGGTATGTACACGGGAAGCTTGTGGGTCCAGTACACCAAAAGGTCGTTGAGTAACCTGCGCACGCAGTATAATAACATTTTCAGGATATTGTTGGGGCTGCCCCGCTTTTGCAGTGCCTCAGAGATGTTTGGGAGAGCGGACACTGATGGCTTTGCCGCCATCATGCGTAAGAAAACTGCATCACTGCTGCGCAGGGTGCGGGGCAGCCGTAACAGCATTCTGGAGATGGTGGCGGAGAGTGTGTCTTCTCGTATCCTTAAGCAGATGGTGTGGAGGACGATCAATTAGGACCGTTATTTGTTATTTTAGTTATTTGTATTGTTTTCGTTTTCTCCTTTTACTAACACTAGGCATAAGTCGTCTGTATACTAACACTTTGGATCAATGTTGTCCGTAAATAAAGAATTTATTATTATTATTATTATTTAGCACGACTCTATCAAACACCTTCTCCAGGTCGACAAAACCGCAGAAAACCTTCCGGCCTACTGCCAGATGCTTTTCTACGATGTTGCGGAGGGAGAAAACTTGATCCGAACATCCTCTTCCAGACCTGAAACCTTCCTGTGCCTCACACAACACTCCATCGGACTTCTCACGCATTCTCCGTTCAATAATTTTACCATACACTTTAGCTGCCAAGCTGATCAAACTGATGGCCCTGTAATTGGCGCAGTCATATTGTGAGCCCTTGCCTTTATACAAGGGTACTATGACTGCGCGGCGCCAATCTGTAGGGACTCTACCGGTCTTCCAGCAAAGATTTGCGAGGACCCAATAAGCGTCCCGGACGCAAGTTCCACCATATTTAATCATTTCGGCATCTTAAGTATGTCATCATCTCAGCCTATACTTGTCCACTGCTGAACATAGGCCTCCCCAATCGCTTTCCAGCGTAACCGGTCCGATGCCACCTGCATCCAACGACTTCCTGCGATTTTCACAAGATTGTCGGTCCATCTGGCAGGCGGTCGTCCCACACTGCGCTTGCCAATACGTGGTCTCCACTCTAGAATCTTTCTGCCCCAACGCCCGTCCGATCTACGCGCTATGTGGCCCGCCCATTGCCACTTCAGCTTGCTAATCTTAACGGCTATGTCGGTGACCTTGGTTCTTCTACGAATCTCCTCATTCCTGATTCGATCGCGTAGAGAAACGCCGAGCATAGCTCTCTCCATAGCTCGCTGAGCAACTCTGAGCTTTTTTATGAGACCTATAGTAAGAGACCACGTCTCTGATCCATATATCATCACTGGTAACACACACTGACTAAAAACTTTAGTCTTAAGGCACTGAGGTATTTTGGATGAGAAGATGTTGCGCAGTTTCCCGAACGCTGCCCAGCCGAGTTGGATTCGTCGATTGACCTCTCTCTCAAAGTTGGACCTACCTAACCGGACTACCTGTCCCAGGTAAATGTATTCGTCGACAACTTCAAGAGTAGAGTTCCCAACGGTGAGTGCGGTGGGTACGACATGGACGTTACACATTATTTTCGTTTTGTCCATGTTCATTTTAAGACCCACTTGTTGAGATACTCTGTTGAGGTCACCGAGCATTCGTCCTAGATCTTCCAGCGACTCCGCCACGACCACAATGTCGTCGGCAAATCGAAGGTGAGTGATGTATTCGCCATTGATGTTGATGCCAAGTCCTTGCCATTCCAAGAGCTTGAAGGCGTCCTCTAAGGTGGCCGTAAACAGTTTCGGAGAAATGACGTCTCCCTGCCTTACTCCTCTTTTTATGGGGATCGCCTTCGTGCACTGCTCCTGTACTCGGACTGACATGGTGGCGTTATTATACAAGCACTTCAACACTTCAATGTACCGATAGTCAATGCGGCATCGCTGGAGAGATCTAAGAACCGCCCAAGTCTCGATCGAATCGAAGGCTTTCTCATAGTCCACAAACGCCAAGCATAGTGGCCGATTATACTCATCGGTCTTCTGTATAATCTGCCGCAGCGTATGTATGTGGTCTATGGTACTAAAGCCTTTCCGGAAACCGGCTTGTTCGGGAGGCTGGAAGTCATCAAGCCTGCGTTCGAGACGATTCGTGATGACTCTCGAAAACAACTTATAAACATGGCTCAGCAGTGTGATGGGCCTATAATTCTTCAGTAAAGTGTTATCACCTTTCTTGAAAAACAGTACCACCCCTTTTCCATGCTTCCGGCGTTTTCTCTTCGAGCAAGACGGAATTAAACAGCCTCTGAAGGACTTTAAGTACCGGCGTTCCGCCCGCTTTCAGAAGCTCTGCGGTAATTCCGTCTTCGCCTGGCGCTTTGTTATTTCTGAGTTGTTTGAGAGCCATCCTAATCTCGTACAGGCTGATGTCCGGGATATCTTCAGTGTAGTGTCGTTAGCTTGGCTCTTGGGTCTTTTACCAAGTCAACAACAGGTTCAGCTACTGAGGTGTACAACTGCCCATAGAACCTCTCTATCTCCCTGAGCACCTCTGACCTATTCGACGTTACGTTTCCGTCCTCCGTCTTCAGCTTCGTCAACTGGCTTTGCCCAATAGACGCGTCTCTTGCGAACACTTTGGAGCCCTTGTTCTGTGCTATGGTCTCCTCAATACGCCTTGTATTGAAGGACCGTAAATCGTGACGCAAGGACTTCAGTATCTGTCCATTGAGCTGCCTATAGGACTTAGCATCATCGGAGGTTTGGAGCGTCATGGAACGTCGCTCAGCCATGAGATTTCGGGTGGAGTTAGAGAGTTTTTGAGGTCTATTTTTACGGTGGGGCTTATAATACTTGGACCCGACCGTATGGACAGTCTCTACCAGCCTGTTGTTGATTTTTACCACTGATGCGCTGCTGTCTAGCAATTCGAAGCGGTTTGCCAATTCGAGTTGAAAGTTCTCGGGGTTTTGGATGTGTGCATAAGAAGGTCGGAGCGTAGACTTCATCACACGCGATCTTTCCATTTTGACATTAATATTTAATGTGCCTCTGACCATTCGGTGATCACTGCCGGTTTTTACCCTGTGAATCACGGAGACATCATTAAATATTTGTCGCTTGGTGCTCATGATGAAGTCTATCTCATTTTTTGTGGAACCATCAGGGCTCATCCAGGTCCATTTTCTATGAGGCGGCTTCCGGAAGAAAGAGTTCATCATAAAGAGTCCCTCCTTCTCCAGATATTCGGCCAGCCTCTGACCCCTGGGGTTGCGCTGCCCATATCCAAATTGCCCCACTCTCAACTCATCATCGCCCCGTTTGCCCAGCCGCGCATTGAAGTCACCCATAACCACTGTAAAGTGTGCTTTGGAAGTATGTATGGCTCTACTAATGTCCTCATACATTACTTCGACGTCATCATCTGAGTATGCCGAGGTCGGTGCGTAGACCTGTATGACCTTCAGCGAATATCTTTTGGATATTCTGAGTATCAGGTACGCTACCCTGCTCGACACACTAGTGATGGACACAATGTTGTCTATGAGTGACTTGTGGACGATAAATCCGACACCACCTTGGGACTGCTGTTCACCCTCCCGGTAGTAAAACAAGTTGCCGGATTTTAAGGTTATCGTGTCCTCGCCCTTTCTTCGGACCTCCGATAAACCAACAATATTCCACCGCAACTTGTTTATCTCTTCTTCCAGCTCAACAAGCTTCTCATCTGTCCTTAACGTGCGTGCATTGTATGTCACCAGGGCCAATTTTCGATGTTGGTGGTAGCCGAATCTCTGCCGGAGATTCTTAGCACCCCTTGTCCTGTCGTTACCATAGCTGCTACCGTGGCCAGGACGAACAGGACCGCCGGGGACTAGGGGCCTGGTTTTATTCTTATCTTCCATTTTAATAAATTGGGGGTGTTTGCCATACTCGCCACGCTTGGCAGGCGGGTTGGCGAGCGCAGTTTTTGATGGTAGAAGTGTTAAGGGAACGCTGCTGCCCATTCCCTAGTTTTCCCTTAGTCGCCTTGTACGACACCCGATGGGATGAGATGGGTTGGTCCTATTCTAAGCCGGGAACCACGCGGCCAACTTAAGTATGTAACGTTATATTATTATTATAAACATAATATTTTATTTCATCAATTTGGACTACGCCGTAGCATAATGCTCCTCGGTAGCATGTTGCTACGCCGTAGTCAGAAGGTAAAAGAAATTGCCTTAATTCACTATAACCAAAAGCGGAGCGTTACAATAACTGCGTGAATTGACCATGTCATGGTATTTTGTATGCTACTGAACACACACACACACACACACACACACATGGTTGTGCAGAAATATCTCGGACGCGACGTATCGAGTGATAACCCGGGTGTAAGCAATGCGCTGGTGTTGGTCGAAGGCCTTGTACGATTTAACAGTAGCGGCTTTCATTATAAGAACAGTACAGTCCTACAAGGGAGTTTTAGACCGCAGCCAAAATCAAACTAACGCTGTCATCAAAATAAATGTCACTACGTCACAGTCGCAGAGTTGTAGTTTGCTATGAAATTTACTCACGTTATTTTATTAATTCGTAACCGTGCGGACTGACCTGTTGAAATATCTCCATTATCTCCTAGGAAATAGGATTTTCTTTTACTAAATGTTATCCCTAATTTTACACCATGCCCCCTGTCAATGTCATCCATGGGCCAAAAGATCCTTGTTGGACTATACTATTGAAAATATTTTTTTTTAAATGTAGTCCCGCGGTAGGATTTATTCTTGTGTCGTAGGTGCATTTACAAACATGAATATTCACAGACACAAATACCCAGACCGGAACAAATAATTGTGGATCACACAAAGATTTTCTCGTGCGGGATTGAACCCGCGACTATTAGACACAGTGGGTGGAACGGTTTAAGTTGTTAACCACTGTGCTAAATCGGCCGTCAATTTGGAACATTGACAGTTATATTTAAGCGAATTGAGTATAATAAAAAAAATATAAACCATGCAGGTCTGCGGCCCGCATCGGCCATTTTCGTTGCGATTTTAAAACATTGACATATTTCTCATCGTTTCGCGGCGGTATAACTGTTTCATGATACAACATATAGTTTAAGTGATCAGAAATTTGATTACGAAGAAAATGATGTACATTTTACATGGTAATAATAATATCAGCCTATACTGCCCACTGCTGGGCAAAGGCCTTCTCTCACAAATCGAGGTGAGAGAGATTGGGTCATACTCCACCACGCGGACCCAGTGCGGATTGGTGGAGGCAGGTTTGCGGCCACCTGCTGTTGGAACTTATCAAGCCGCCTTTAAGGCTTCCAACTCAGCTTAACGACTACCACATTAAGTGGTGACCGGGACCAACGGCTTAACATGCCTTCCGAAGCACGGAGACGCTCGAATATGCAAATGCCACATACGGTCACCCATCTCAGGCCGACCGAGTCCAACTCTGCTTAACCTTGGTGATCGGTAAAAACACCGCGGTCGCCCAGCGCTGCGAGCGTGGACGTCTTTTTCGATGTCCTATACAAAATACAATTGCAATTCCGAAAATTACCGACAGTTGCCGAGCCAGACCAATGAAAATCGCTGACACTCCAGGGATCATTTCACGAAGTTATCGTTACGCACCACGTTACGTATTTAATTGGTCACAGCGAAGAAGGACCCAGTACCGTCTCAATCCAATTTATCCGACAAAATGTCGTTTCTCCTTCTTCTTCTTTAAGTTATGACTTCAATTTTTAAGTGTATTTTGCCAGTGTCCAGTTAAATATGTAATCGTTTTTAAATTAATTTTGACTCCCCGATGACAATGATGATACTGAAATTAATGAAGTACCACCTCCCTGGATGGATTATTTGTTATCATGCCCCTTTTACTGTGCGTGGAGTGCGTCTTTAGAACTCACTCCCACACGCTATACGCGCAAGCTCCTCTCTGGACATTTTCAAGAGAAGAATGACCCCCTGCCAGGTTAATAACTTACAACATAAATTATTTGAGTTTGAGAGGTTTGTAAGGAACGTAATTACATAGATAGATCAACAGATAAAAAATATGCTTTTATTATTATTTCCAAATCAGTTACCACGTTATATTTCGTTCCAGTTGAATCGCATTTCCCGCCGAACCGTCATCGTTCCCGCCCGATGATTTTTCCATTCCACCACACCCGCGAATGACTGCGTTCTCATTTAAGCAATGGCATTTGAGTGGAGAGCCATTGTCAACGCTGTGTTGAGCGGGAATATTATAGACGCTCTATTTTTGATTGATAGTGCGTTGGCGGGTTTTTTTATTTTTTATA
Source organism: Phalera bucephala (assembly GCA_905147815.2). Lineage (NCBI taxonomy): Eukaryota > Metazoa > Arthropoda > Insecta > Lepidoptera > Notodontidae > Phalera > Phalera bucephala. The sequence continues at coordinate 17,720,917 of LR990630.1, read as the reverse complement.
TAATATTTTTTTTTGTATTCTGGAATGTAAATGGTAAAATAACTTTGGCAATGGTATTTTAGTACCAATGTGATACAAAGCGAGGTTTGGGTACCATTTTATATGTCATGCGAAATATTGCGCAAGTAACAATCGCACGAGAGATGCAAGCTAATTTTTGATCCCTGGACCTCATTATTACAAGTACAGTATTTGACTAAACTATCACTGATTAAGCATTAATCTTGTTTATACTTGAAGTAAGTGTAGGTTCCTATTTTTTGAATAATGAGAGAGAGACCGGTAACCTATTGCAATAAATCGTAATCGTAAACCGGTAATGATAAAAAAACAGAGACGCTCGTAGCGCTGTGCGATCTCGGTATTCTTATCGATCACCATGGTTAAGCAGTGTTCGACTCGGTCGACCTGAGATGGGTGACCATTTGTGGTGTTTTTATTTTCGTGAGTCTACGTGTGTGGAAGGTACGTGAAGCCGTTGGTCCCGGTTACCACTTAATGTGGTAGTCGTTAAGCCGAGTTGGAAGCATTATAGGCGACTTGATAAGCTCCAATAGCAGGTGGCACAAACCTGCCTCCACCAATCCGCACTGGGTCTGCGTGCTGGAGTATGTCCTAATGTCTCTCATCTCGATTTGTGCGAGACGGCCTTTGCCCAAAAGTGGGGACAGTATAGGCTGGTATTATTACCGTCACGGCTGTTTCCCCAAGCGGGGGTGGCAGAGGTGTACTGTGTACACGCATTTTTCGCCGACGATGTTAGTTCCAATGTTATAGGTGGCAAGCCTATTGCCATTGTACCGGACATAATGCCAGACTCTTCTCTTCTAGATAGGAAATAGTTCTATTTAAAAAACACATTTTCGTTCAACCTAGGATTCAACGCTAGTACATCGAGATCGCTACGCACATTATTCGCCACTAGACCTCCGAGGCAGTCAGGGAATGATCAAACCCAAAATTCTATTCCTAAATAGGTAGGTACCTATCTCACTATGATTCTCCACAATCATTACCCAATAAGGTAGAGATATTACGGTGTATCCGCAACTCGTCCCGCCCTTTTGTATCTCAAATCAAAAAACAAGAAACTTTAATAATCTAACAAACAGAATAACACAAAAAAGAATCCAATAACATTGAAACTCGTTAATATTTATTGAAATAAAGCCCGTGCCCACTGAATGCTAAACAATTTCTGTTACGAGGTGACATTATGACAACATGGCTGAAAGATGCGAATATAGACAATTTTATTTTTTTCGCTTCGGAAATAACGTAAACACCTTTATGATAATATGGAACTAACTTATTTTGCAATATAATGTCAAATTTACAAACATTTCTAAGGAAATTTGTGCTCTATAATTTCACGTTCGGGGTTGAAAATTGAATGCGTCATTTATTACGGCTAACACCTTATTGCGTATTTACATTCAAACATTCGAAGCTCGTTCGAAATTCAAAGTTCTTCAACTGCAAATGTCTTTTGTCGAAGTATATTGTTGCAAACTTATATTTACAGTCGGTACTTCAATATTTTTGTAATCAGTTCTTATGATTCACGGTTTAAGGTTCAATTTAGTCTAGTAACTTTAAGTGTACTGTAATGAGATTGGTACTATATGATAATACCATTTTTCACATTAAAAGTTATTTCTTTTAACATAATATTCTCTTGAGTATCGTCCTTCGAGATTATTTGTCGAGTTTGCAAACATGGGGCGTTATTTAAAAATATATTCCTTTAGAAAACGTTCTCCGCTGTTTTGATTTGATTATTTTCATTAATTACGTGAAATATTAATGAATTCAAAAGAATTTGCGCATAACTATAATATTCCTCTTTTAGTATTGGGATTCGTGACAAGCACTAAAATGGCGCTGTTTTTACTTGGTATGCACGTTGTAGAAGATTCAAAAGCAAATAGAACATTAAAATCTGTGTGTATTTGAATGACTACGCTGTTGTTTGAAGGTCCTTTACAGGTTTATCGGATAAAATTTACATTAAGAAGCCAACCATGAAAATTGAATGAAAAATAATCTGCTGCCTATTATGTTGTATCATCATCATTAGGGCATACTGCCAAAGATCTCCACGACTATTGGATTTATGTACGAATCCAGCTTTTACCCATGACCTTACCCAGATCATCCGTCCATAATGGGTCTGCCCATACCACGTCTTCCGGTACGTAATTGCCTTTTAAAACCATTTTGCAAATTTAATTTTTGGGAGACGACTATGAAATAATACTGGCAAGTTCTATAAATGACCTAATACCTTAAAGCCAGGTAATAAAAGTTTGTATAATAATCAAAACATAATCGTTCCTTAATGTGCATATTGTGTTTGATTAAAAATCAAAGGCCAAATATCAAATGAATAACCATCAAAACAATCAACTAGAAAATTAATCATCACACAAAATCGAGACCGAATCAAGAAACCATTAAATAACCAATCCGTACTTTGTGAACACACCCGTAATATTTACCATAGACGAACAGTGCTGCCACCCTTATTGCCTAACCAAAAAGGTCGAGTATATTTTTTAATGCTGGCAATAATATTATGTTGAGTATTTAATCATGGACAAAGGACTCTCATTCGAACACATACGAGTCGTATTCAAAACTGACAAAAGAAAAAAAAGCAATCGGGCAAGATTGGCATTCGGGAGCCGAAATACAAAAAGGGGATCTTTCTGAGGGAATATTGTTAGTGGATTGAAAAGCGTTTTGTCGTCTGGGTGACAGGGCTGCCAGGATTTGGATCATCTCATAATAAATCGACTTAAAATGTTATACATTTTTCGTGCCATAAAAACTTGGATGGTTGAATATGTTTGATTAAATTTATATTCTTTTTCTCTAGTCGTTTACTCAAACTCAAACTCAAATGATTTATTTTGTATAAACCCTGCGGATCGGAACGCGGCCTTCACTGAGAAGATCCGGCGAGAAACTCAGCGGGCTGTTTTTTGTTTAATTCTTTATTCATTTTATTTTATCATTTCTGTATATATACATACATTTTTATATTATACAAAATGAAATATGCGATCCAGCTCTAGTGTGATGCCTGACGACTGAGATATAAGACTAACAATACTATTTTTAAAGAATGATAAGCTTAAGGATTCTGGGTGGACCAGACGAGTACTTAAGCAGCCATCATCTCACTCGACCATATTTTAACTTATTATATATTTAGGATGTCAGAAGAAGGAATTAAAAAACAGATATACAATGCGATAGTGGAAGGATGTAGGTACCGGGGAAGACCTAGACTATCTTACCATGACCAAATAAACCGACTTTTATCCGAAGGACAATTCAAGAGTCTACGTAACCGGCGAGCGTGTACGAGACGAACTATAAGAGTGAAGGAAGCCAGAGAGGTATGTAAGGAAAGAACCTGTTGGAACTCTGTACTCTCTGCCTACCCCGTAAGGGATCTGGCGTGATGATATAGATAGATAGATATTTAGGATTTTTACTAATAGTCTGTGATCTTTATCTGATGGACGAGTCAAGAGTCTCCGTAACCGGCGAGGAAATAGAAATCAGGGAGGTCTGAAAGGAAAGAAACGATTACAACTCCGTACTCTCTGCCTACCCAACAAAAGATTCTTCCTATAGCTGACGTAACAGATGATTAAATAAGTATAGTGCGACAAGGATATTTTGGCACGTGGATGGCATTGATAGGGCGTTGGTGTGAATGGTTCTCAATTAGTCATTTTTTTTTACTTCCAGGGAAATATTTCAACAAGTTAAGTCCGCATGGTTACTAATAAACAAAAGAAGTTGGGTAAATGTCATAGCAATCGGCAACTCGGTGACTGTGTTTTTTTTTTGGCGGGAAATCGAAGAGTGATGTTGTCAATTTGTTTTAATTTCCAAAACTTGTGTTATTTCGAATTATAATGTGTAATGTTGGTGGAATATTAACCATTATGTATTCTTATATGTGCACGAGTGAAGGTAATTGTAACAAAGTGATAAAACGTGCCCTTTCGATTTCACGTAAACGGCCGTCGCAATTGGTATGTAGAGTATCCATCGCTTTACTATCTAGGGTGGGGCACATCATCAATTTCATAATTATCTTTGTCATCAAGTTCATCGGGGAGTTGAATTAATTTAGAATTGAATATTCTTAATACTTGACATTGGCAAAACACGCGTCGTCGTGATAAATAATAATAAAAAAAAAACTCGGTGACTGTCATGAAGTGACATTTCACTTGATGACAGCGGAAGTTCCGATTTTGGACGCGGGCCAATATATCCTTGTATGACTGTAAAAAGCTTTCGACACCAATTAAGCAACTTGTAACTACAATACGCTCTATCTCTCTATCTCTATCTATCTATATCATTACGCCAGATCCCTTGCGGAGTAGGCAGAGAGTACAGAGTTCCAACAGGTTCTTTCCTTAAGCTCTCTGGCTTCCTCCACAGTGGTTAAGAGCTTAAGCCGCTCCGCCCACTGTGTCTAATAGTCGCGGGTTCGATTCGCGCACGGCACAAATCTTTGTGTGATCCACAATTACTTGTTCCGGTCTGGGTATTTGTTTGTGAATTTTCATGTTTGTAAACGCACCCACGACACAGGAATAAATACTAGTGTGGGCTACTCTTTTTTTTTTAAAAGAAAGAAAAAAATTATGTTTGGAAGGAAAGAAAAGTTTGGTCGGTTTCGGCGGGAAGGCGAAGAGTGATGTTGTCAATTTGTTTTAATTTCCAAAACTTGTGTTATTTCGACTAATAATGTGTAATATTGGTGGAATATTAACCATTATGTGTTCTTATATGCGCATTAGTGATGGTAATTTTAGCAAAGTGATAAAACGTGCCTTTTTGACTTCCCTCAAAACGGCCGTCGCAACTGGTATGTAAAGTATCCACCGCTTTACTATCCAGGGTGGGGCACTTCATTCATTTCATTATCATCGTTGTCATCAAGTTCATCGGGGATTTGAATTAATTTAAACAAACACGATTATATATCTCACTGGACAGTGGCAAAATACACTTAAAATTAGTGTGAAGCCATAACTTAAAGAAGAAGAAGAAAAGTAACTATGAGAGCGGAGGAAGCCAGAGAGGTATGTAAAAGAACCTGTTGGAACTCTGTACTCTCTACCTACCCCGCAAGGAATCTGGCGTGACGATATAGATAGATAGAAAGAAAATATTTTTCCTTTCATATCCCGAACGTCTCTTTGGATAGGACTAAACCCGCCACGTTCCCGCCACTGTCACTCCAGTATCTGTAAGCCTAAATTTACAACTCAAACTTCTGTTGCCACTCCTTTCTTAATATTGTTATAATAAAAGAAGGAAGTTTAGGCCTGTTGGTTTTTTTTTAATTTATTTATCACTTAAAAAAAATGTTATAACAAGTCGGTCACATAGCATTGAGAAACCACATAGGTTTGTATTAATGCTAAATACATCGAAACACCATATTTAAAAAAAAATAATAACAAACGTGGCACTGTTTGTATAAAACTATACTATGTATAATAAGTATTAAAAACAAAGCTTATATATAATTAAGTATTATGTTTCTATTACTATGTAATATTGTGCAAGAAGGTATTTAATTTAATTTTAATGTTATTTCTTTTAATGTTAATACAGACATCAGAGGGTTAAAAGCTTAAGTCGTTTAACCCTCTGGATTGTATATTCGCGGCTTCGAATCCCGCACCGGACAAATCTTTGTGTGACCCACAAATATATGTTTTAGTGTGTGTGTTTGTGTATGTGCAATTGATGTTGTAAATGCAACAAAACACCTAAATAATTCATAGTGTGGGGCTACTTTTTAATTTAGGGGTAGTATTAATTTCTATCTATCTATAACCTCACGGCAGATCCCTTGCGGGGTAGGCAGAGAGTACAGAGTTCCAACAGGTTCTTTCCTTACATACCTCTCTGGCTTCCTCGACTCTCATAGTTCGTCTCATACACGCTCGCCAGTTACGGAGACTCTTGAATTTTCCATCAGATAAGACTCGGTTTATTTGGTCGTGGTAAGATAGTCTAGGTCTTCCCCGGTATCTGCATCCTTCCACTTTCACATTGTATATCTCGGTGTAGTATTAATTTGTTCACCGAAACTGGCGGTAGGCTCAAGTAATCACTAATTTTTTCATAAGTACATTTAGTTTAGACCACTAAACTAGAAAACTTTTGATGTTTATATCTTTATTTTTTTATTAATAATGTCCCTTTAAATTACCGCAAAAATAATTTTTTTCCCTTAAATTGACCATAACACCCGCACCCTGGCAACCCTGCCAACTACATGTTATTTGGTAATTTAGTGTTGCCCGACGCGAAATAACGAGGGTTGTGATTGGAGTGAAGGTTTTAAAGGCGCATATGTGTGTGATTGATTGCATTTCGCTGCCGCTAAGTAGGATTAAAGATGGCGCAATGTCGGACTTTTTGAGTGTTAATCACGTTGATATAAGTGTTTGTGTATATTAATGGACGGTACAATGAGATGTATGATGTATTTTAGTAATGCAAGTGTTTTGGAGCGTTATTTTAAAAACACCATCCCGCCGCCTTGTGACTGCCTCGTTGGTCTAGTGGTAAAGCGCATCGCTTTGTGATCCCGAGGTCCTGGCTTCAAACCCTAGGTCGGACAAGTGTAGTTTTTCTAACGAAAACTTCCCAGTACAAGTCCGGAGTCTGGAATTGTGCCCGGTATATGGCAATAGGCTCGCCGCTATTACATGGGACCTAACATCATCGGCGAACAGGAAACCCTCACAAGCAGCCAAACACCTACACAACTGAGGCATTCTCGCTCAAGGGCAAGCCAAAACAGAAAGCCTCATTCACTTACAAAATCATTAATATAAATTAAACAAAAAAAAAATATTGGAAAAAACAAACCTCTACTGAAGTACCGCTACAAACAAATACCAAGCACTGTAACAACAAACCCAAAAAAATAAATAAAAAATAAGCAGCAAGTACCATATAAGTGCATATAAAAGCAACTACTAACAACACATAAATTACACAAAAAAAGGTGCGGGACAAACCAGGACCGCATTGTCTAATTATAAATAATAAAAAAAGACATCATCGGCGAAACGTGGGTGTACTCAGTACACCTCTGCTAACCCCGCTTGGGGAATATAGGCGTGACGTGACAGAGGTGGCCATGTTTGATAGACAGTAGTCCTATTTTTTTAAATATGCCCTACGCAAAAAAATATTCTTGTGTGACAAGTACGTTTACAAACATGAAATTTATGTACAGAAATACTCAGGCCGTAATTAACATTTGTAAGTCATATAAATTAAGCTTAAAAACGACTTATGTTCTAACCCATGGATTAGGCTGGACTGTACCACCATACCAGGGAACCCCTTCTAAAGATCCTCCAAAATAACTCCAGACTCCGAAAAACCCCAGTTAAATGAGAAGAGAACCTACAAAAAATCTAACGACTTGTAAAATAATGTTTCCGAATAATGGCGACATTTTCTGTGTCACATAAAAATCATATTACCATCGACAAGGTCCGAATCGGTCCAAGGTCCAATCCGGAAGATAAATTAATTTTATTGTATGCCTATATTCGATGACCATATTTTCTTAATGACAAAAATAAGACTGACGGACGATTAAGCGCAGTGGTTAAGGGCTTAAGCCGCTCCGCCCACTGTCTAATAGTCGCGGGTTCGACTCCCGCACGGGACAAATCTTTGTGTGACCCACAATTATTTATTTCGGTCTGGGTATTTGTAAAAATTGTAAAAAATGGGTATCGTGGTATGGGTACGTTCCCTAATATATTATTAAATCGTGTGAATATACAAGGTGTAACATAATAAACGCAAGACCTCAGACACCCCGATTAGAGAATTGCTTCATAAAGTCAAAACGAAAACCAAATTTTTAAATTTAAAGGTTTTTACCCTTTTTTAAAGTACTTTTATACCCCAATTAACAATGAAACTTGTACGTGTATGTGTGCGTTTTGAGAAATACGGTTTAGGAATGCGTTTAGAATCTTCTTCTTGCTATGAATCAAGAATAAATTAAATTTTTTATAGCGCACTGAAGGAGTAAATGCACTTTTTGCAAATTTAATAAAAATGTAAAATCCATTAAAAATTGTTGGCATCGATTCAGTTACCGATTTAGAACAAACTACTTTCAGGTCTTGCGTTTATTATGTTACAGCTTGTATATGTATTTTGTTATAAATATTGGGTTTCAAGATACTAATGTACAAGATACATTTGTACTATTTACTCACTCCGGTATAATTTATATCGATTATTAATGTATACAAATCAATGGTAGTCATGTTCATACTTTATTTTTAACGTAATTACTAATTTGGCCACAAATTGCCAGCAGGGACTTGTTTGCGTTATAAGTACTGACACAATGAAATCGTTCTTCTTCTTCTTCTTCAGCCGAAAGACGTCCACTGCAGGACAAAGGCCTCCCCTAAAGACCGCCGCCACGACCGGCTTTGTGATGTACGCATCCAAGTTCTACCCGCGACCTTCACCAGGTCATCGGTCCATCTTGTGCGGGGCCTACCCACGCCACGTCTTCCGGTACGTGGTCGCCATTCGAGAACCTTTCTGCCCCAACGGAAATAATGAAATCGTTATAATCGATCAATTGTTTTTGTACGAAATCGATTGCCTATTTCTTTATGAATATTATTATTATATGTATCCGATCAAAATGCATGGTATGCTCAAAGTCAAGAAATTAATGAAATACGTCTATTTCAATGTGTCAACAAGGCGCATCCGCCTTCTTGATACATTGAAATAGACAGTTTCATAATTTTTTTAAATAATAATTCAAGTGCACGATGAATGATGAGGCGCTCGTAGCACTATGCGACCGCGGTGTTCTTACCGATCACCAAGGTTAAGCGGCGTTCGACTTGGTCGGCCTGAGATGGGTGACCGTTTGTGGCATTTCATATTCGAGCGTCTCCGTGCTTCGGAAGGCACGTTAAGCCGTTGGTCCCGGTTACCACTTAATGTGGTAGTCGTTAAGCCGAGTTGGAAGCCTTAAAGGCGGCTTGATAAGTTCCAACAGCAGGTGGCCACAAACCTGCCTCCACCAATCCGCACTGGGTCCGCGTGGTGGAGTATGACCCAATCTCTCTCACCTCGATTTGTGAGAGAAGGCCTTTGCCCAGCAGTGGGCAGTATAGGCTGATATTATTTTATTTTTACGATGAATTAAGCTATTTGCCAGGTATTTTTTCTGACAAATCACTTGATTCTTAAATACATAATGAATACTGCGTTCTTAGATTTACGCGAATATTACACATGAAATAAAACAATTTTTTCTGATTTTATCGCGGTTTATTTTGATTTTTAAGTTCCCGACGTTTCGTGTGCTTTGCAGCACCCATGGTCACGGGAGAGAGTGAGGTGTTAGACGTCCAAAAGGCATAGTTGTTCCGGGGTACCCTCAAACTTCTTAATTATTTTTGTTTTTGTTGGTCCGATCTACGCAGAATGAGCTCACGGTGTCTTGAGGTCTTGCAGTGTTATGCTTGGTTTTGGATTTGATTATATTAATTACTGGATCCCAAGTCGATGGAAGCACCCAGCCATCTTCTCTATTGAAATTAGGATGTTTTTTAATTTCAATAGCCTCGCGGACCATCCTTGGTAGGAATCGGTGTTCTTTCACAAGGATTTGTGGTCTATCAAATCTGACGTTATGGCGGGTGCGGTCAAGGACATGTTCACAGACTGCAGACTTCTTTGAGCGACGGTGTTTTAGGTCAGCTATGTGTTCTTTAACCCGAGTTTTTACTGATCTTTTTGTTTGTCCTATATAAGAGAAACCACATTCACAATCAAGCTTTTATACTCCTGTATCTTGTAGAGGGATGTGACACTTGACAGATGGTAAAAACTGACTGATTTTCTTCGGCGGCTTATAAAATGTTTTAATTGAAGCACGCTTTAAGATGTAGCCAATCTTGTCTGTGACTCCTCTTAAGTAAGGTAGTACAGCAGGGAGACGCTCGACTGTGGCTGGTTTCACTCGGTCACTGTGATGTTGGCGTGGGACTCGAAGCTTATTGTCGTGCAGGACTTGCTTGACATGTTGAAGCTCGGCAGCCAGATGTTTCTTGTCACAGATCCCTTGTGCTCTCTGAAACAAAGATTTACCCACGGTAGCTAACTGTGGTGGATGGTGGTGAGATTCACCATTTAAGTACCTATCAGTATGGGTATTTTTTCTATAAACCGTATGGCTTAAGGTGTTGTTGGGGTTACGGATTACTGAGACATCTATGAAAGCTAGGGAATTGTTTGCCTCCAACTCCATTGTAAATTGAATTTTAGGGTTAATGGAGTTAAGATGATTAAGGAATACATTAATTTTGTCAGATGGTAATTGTGAAAGTATCATCTACGTACCGCTTGTAGAAACTTGGCTTTACAGGTGAAGTACGAACGGCTGTCTCCCCAAAGTCTTCCATGAATATATCGGCAACGATGGGAGATACAGGGGAACCCATCGCCACGCCATCTACTTGCTTGTAGAACTGCTCCTTCCACAATAAGTAGCCAGATGTAAGGCAGTGTCTCAATAGTTCTGAGTATTCCGCTGGCATGTTGTTCTCCGCTAGTTTCCTTTCTACAATTTCGAACTTCGAACACAGTCTTGTACAGGTAAGCATGTGAATAGTGACTGGACATCGAAACTGACCATAGTTTTATTGTTAGTAAGATGTAGATTTTTGATCTCACTAACAAAATGGTATGAATCCTTAACATGTGCTCTTGTGTGTCCTTTGAGTGGCGAGAGCACTTTCGCTACGTGCTGAGCCAATCTGTAGGTTGGTGTGTCGATTTGGCTAACGATTGGACGTAGGGGAGCATTCGGTTTATGTATTTTTGGGAGCCCATACAACTGTGGTGGTTTTGCGCACGAAGTTATTAGTGATTTGACGTCCAAATTCAATGTTTCGGAGTATTTCTTTATTAAATCAGTAGTTTGTTTTAACATACTGGTGGTTGGGTCTGTCTTGACCTTTTTGTATGCGTTTGCATCCGATAAAAGTTCTTGTATTTTGACATTGTAATCTGACGTATCCATAATGACCGTCGCATTTCCTTTATCCGCGCGGAGAACAGAGATATCCTTTCTATTGCGTAAGGTTTTCAACGCTAAATATTGATTTTTAGGATGATTTAGTTTGAGCACTGAACTTCGACGTAACATGGATGAGACATCCATGTTATGACGTATTGCCTCCGAATCTTCCCTCCCTATACTATTTTTGGATAGGACGTCTTCAACGGCGCTGATAATTTCCTCATACGGTATCCTTCGAGGTGTTACAGCATAATTTAAACCTTTACACTGCAAGACCTCAAGACACCGTGAGCTCATTCTGCGTAGATCGGACCAACAAGAACAAAAATAATTAAGAAGTTTGAGGGTACCTCGGAACAACTAAGCCTTTTGAACGTCTAACACCTCAATCCTTCCCGTGACCATGGGTGCTGCAAAGCACTCGAAACGTCGGGAACTTAAAAATCAAAATAAACCGCGATAAAATCCGAAAAAATATTTTTATTTCATACATAATGAATGTTTGTTTTTATTTATGTTCCTAAATTACTGATTTTTCAATCGATTCTATTTCATCCAATTTTATCATTACCACATTTCTAGAAACGTCAAATTCCAAACGTCACCCTACCCATTTCTCGTGAAAAATATATAAATCTAATTAAAAATCATTCAAAAATCAAAAAATGTTCCACGACTAAGGTCATCGACTCCACACAACGTTCATTCAAAATTCAAATTTCGAACACCGAACGTGTTCCGTTCCATTCCGTTCTTTGCCGCGGTGTTCCAATTTGTCTGATTGACGTCCGGCTCCGGTGTACACACGACTCAAAGACTTGGACCCGATGCTTGTAATACAAGGACACACCGAATAAAACGGGGAAATGGGTCTAAATAGTGCCTGTGTACACCAGGATATATTTATTGCTGAACGACATATTTATATATGTATGACTTAATTAATAATGATTCTAATCAAGTGACAAACAGTTGCCACAGACTAAAGGAGGGGCGAACGGGACCATTTTAACTTTTTAGATGTTTAGTTAGGCAATCAGGGGCGAAACATACGGGGTGCTAGACCGTTTCTTTAACCCGATTTCAACAGGTGGACGCGGACTTGCTTCGTAGTCCGCAAGGTTAGTAACATAAAGCAATTACGAATTCCTTCATGGTTACTAATTACAAAAAAGAACTTGGGTAAATTTCATAGCAAACGACAACTCTGAGACTGTCATAAAGTAACATTTTACTTGATGACAGCGTTAGTTCCGATTTAGACCCCGGGCTAAAAGATTCTTGTACGAGTACATAATATTGATAAAAACTCATTGCTATGACACAGGTCGGAAACAAAATAAATAAGTAAATATACTTTTAAGTTTTAAAGTTATACTAGTGGTTGCCCATTGGTCGAAATTCCATAATTAATTTAAATTATAAGTTTGAACATTATTAAGGGTCTATTGTCAAAGACTATACTTTTATAATCACAGATTCCGCCAAGGCTACACTGTTAATTTGCCTATTTTTATCAACTATCAAACTAATTATATTATGAAATTTAAATAAAAAAAAAACATAAAATGATTAAAATAAAGAATACCTTTTTTTATTTTTTTATTGAATCAATAAACCAAAATGAGAATGCTGTCTATTGAACTTGACATAAATATTTCGATAATTTAATTTATGATACAAAACTTCTCTGTCAACGATGTTTTTTGAAAAAACTATTTCATCGTTTGCTGGTTATGTTTGACATTCAGTAAGACTATAGACAAATAATATTAAAAACAAACAATATTAATCTATTCTCAATTTTAAGTGTATTGTGTCAAATACATGGAAGCGTGTGAATTGTGTTTTTTTATTGATTTAATGTATTTTTTATGCATAATTTAAAGAAACATTAGCTTTCTGCACTCCTTTTCGATATAATCTATAAGTGTGGTAAATTTCATACTCCTCCGTCCGCGCAATTTTCGTAAAAAGGGGTACAAAGTTTTTGCTTCACGTATTAATATAATGATGATGGCGTAACGACGACTTTACGCTTTCTATTGCACATTTGGTATTGTATATTTAAACAACTAGCCATTACACAACGTTTTTGCTTCACGTATTAATATTATAATAATGATAATATCAGCCTATACTGCCCACTGTTGGACAAAGGCCTTCTCTCACAAATCGGGGTGAGAGAGATTAGGTCATACTCCACCACGCGGACCCAGTGCGGATTGGTGGAGGCAGGTTTGTGGCCACCTGCTGTTGGAACTTATCAAGCCGCCTTTAAGGCTTCCAACTCGGCTTAACGACTACCACATTAAGTGGTAGCCGGGATCAACGGCTTAACGTGCCTTCCGAAGCACGGAGACGCTCGAATAGGAAAATGCCACAAACGGTCACCCATCTCGGGCCGACCGAGTCGAACGCTGCTTAACCTTGGTAATCGGTAAGAACACCGCGGTCGCACAGCGCTACGAGCGCCTTGAAAGTAATGAAAGTACAATAATGTCAGGTATGTCCTACTCTGGATGATGTAATATAATATTACAAACATACTCAGAGTTTTTAAAACTCATGAATTATCTAATATGTCTTCTTTTTATGTCGATACACCTCGAAATTCGTGAATTTTTCATAAGAAAACGTGATAAATATCCTTAATGCAAGCAAAGAGACTGTTAAATCTGACGATATACCGCAAGCGATACTATAAATGACATAAAATGGAGGCTTATGATCAGGTGAGATCATTAACCGAGTGGAATGAGAGGAGAGAGAGGTCTGCTTTTTTAAACATAGTTTGGTTAAACTGAATTTTCAGACCTTTTATTGGACAGACTTAAAAAGAGTATTCCCATCATCCTTGGGTGTTAATAATGTTGCAAAATACTTCAACAATAAGAATATCGCACGTTCCCGCCATTTTCCTAACAAATGGATAGGCTAATACGTCTTTTTTATAATGTCCTAGAGCTAGTTTCCCCCTAGTCCTTCTGGCTCGAGAGCAGTTGTTGCACGCTCGCCCTTTTACCCGGTGAAGCTGTAAAGCCAGCATACCTACATAAAGCCCCTTCACCCTTCACAGCGTAGAAGTAACCTCTTATATCTGTAAAAGTGTATTTTGTTATTTTTAGTATTTCTTTGTGTTTGTGTGTGATTAAATAAATGTTATTTTCTTTTTCCTATTTACACATTCATACACACGCGCCTTCGCTTTTATAGTTCGTCAAACGCTCGTTGGTTAAAAAGACTTGTCTTACCTATCAAGTAAGACACGAACTAACTAACTCTACTATAGAGCTCCAGATATCTCTTCCAATACTGTGCGAAGTCAAGTGAACTTTGTACAGTCATTTAATGCTAATAAAAATGAAAAAAAATGTATGGGTATCACGTTGACGGACGATTTAGCGCAGTGGTTAAGAGCTTAAGCCGCTCCGCCTACTGTTTCTAATAGTCGGGGGTTCGATTCTCACACGAGAGAAATCTTTATGTTACCCACAATTATTTGTTCCGGTCTGGGTATTTGTGTATGTGAATTTTCATGTTTGTAAATGCACCCACGACAGAGGAATAAATCCTAGTGTGGGATTACGTTTAAAAAAAAATTGGAATGAAGAGTCACGTGGTCAGAATGCGATATCAATTGCGACAAGAATTAATTGCGAATAGAAATGCTTGCCAATCGTCTAGTGCCGCTGATTTTAAAGCGTTATCCATTAAAACACACTAACTATAAAATATAGCCAGAAATATCTCTACTAAAGCTGGATTTCAATCCTTATTTGGGACAGTACGACGAATACCGACGACTGATGGAGTTCCCGTGTTCGTCTCTGTCGGCGCCTGTCCGCACCGATCCGTCTAACTCTGCAGATAAGTAATATATCTGTTTGAGTACTTATTGATTCTGTATTGGAATACGTGATATGTTGGGAATGTGAAGACTGGGGGATGCTAGGTTTTCTTTAATTTTGTGTGTCTCGTAGGTTTAGTGGTGTATTGTGCGAGAGCTACGAGGTCTGGGGTTCGTATCCAAGATTAGGTAGGGTGCAATGGCGGTTTTTTTCTAAGTCGTTGTTAGGCTGTTTAAGACACCGTCAAGCCTATATTCCCCAGAGGGGTGGCTGAGGTGTACTGAGTACACCCACGTTTCGCCGACGATGTTAAGTCCCATGTAATAGGGAGCGAGCCTATTGCCATCGAACCCGTTAATCGTAGCCACCGCCGACTACGATCCCTGCCGCTACCGCCGGCCGCGACATGTTCTCACCGACTCCCCCGATGCTTTGTCATCCCTTCTTTTCGCTCAGAATACGGGTGAAGACGACGTAGTAGTAGTAGATCCCCTCCCATAGCCGGCGGTTGACCGGTGCACTTAGTAGTGCACCCGTCCCCATACAGCGACTATCCCAACCGAGGGCGCCTCGAAGAGGCGCCCTCGAGTATGTCGCCTCTTGCCCTTCTGGCTGGCTAGAGCGTAGTGGTTGCACGCTCGCCTTTAATTCCGGTGAAGCTGTAAAGGCCTCGCGGCCAACAGCGTACATCATTCACACACACACGCCTATTGCCATATGCCGGGCACAATTCCAGACTCCGGACTCGTACTGGGAGTTTTTCGTTAGAAAACATTTGTCCGACCTAGGATTTGAACCCAGGACCTCGTGATCACAAAGCGATGCGCATTGCCCCCAGACCAACGAGGCAGTCAAAGTTGTTAGGCTGTTTCTTATTCAAAATTCTCAACAATAACATACGGTATAATAATAACGAGTGAACTACTCGTTATTTCCTATTTCCTATGAGGGTCCTAACATTGTCAGCGAAATGTGGGTGTACAAAATACACCTGTTCGTACAACTGTACGTTTTACATTATTTACATAGTAGAGATTCCCTTCTCGTGTTAGACCATAAGCAAATTTATGGGACATTGCCGATGCCCTTACTTCCCTTCTATCGGATACAGATACCGCACACAGGATCAGACACCGACCTCGACGGCGAAGAATCCCTGGCCCGCTGGCCGGTGCAGAGCATCACGGTGAGACTCCTAGTATACGCCCTCCCCCATAGCGACTGCCCAAGCCGAGGCCCTTCCTCCTTGAGGCGCCCTAGAGCTAGTTGCCCCCTTGCCCTTCTGGCCTGAGCGTAGTGGTTGCACGCTAGCCCTCTTGTCTGGTGAAGCTGTAAAGGCCCTGCGGCTAACAGCGTAGATCATTCACACACACACACACTTATGGGACAGTTTGTCTTTTTTAGGTTTGGATTTCATACACCCTCCCTCTCTCTCTATCTCTTTTTCTCTCTCCCTCAAACATACACAAACATATACATACACATTAGGAGTTTAAGTTAAGAAACGAATGACTGAGAAATGATCAGAACGTACATCGTCAGCCGATAAAACATTAATATGTAGAATTTCACAAATTAAAGTTTTCAAATTGACAAGTTAATAACTCACTACATACATACCCAACCCCTTTAACCAAGTAAAGAGACAAGAACTTAAAGAAAACCGTTTCTAAACGACCGACCCCAAATATTCTGCCTACCCCGCCCCGCTATCTCTTTGGTAATACCAAAACAAGAGAACACCAATCCAATTTCTTAATTCAAATCCACCAATGATTTTATCGGGGGGACGAAATTTAAACTTAGAATGAACTGATTCGATGCATAGATTATGGAATGTAGAAGGGACAGTTAATTTGATATTGGAAAAATGTTATTAACAAAATACAATCAGAATCAGAATATTTTTTATTCATGTAAACCATTACAGTATTTATGAATCGTCAGAAAAGTAACAAAGACTCTACCATCACTTCGGAATGTCATTCCTGTGGACCAGAACGGCAAGAAACTCCACGGTTACTCTTTTAAAATAGTATTTTTACATTTTCTTTTTTCATCTACATTTTGTTGTGGGATATGGGAGAACGATGTAGGCTGGTCTAGGTCTAAGTTAAATTATACAAATTATACTATTCATGTCAATGGCTACATGGTTCCCTCATTTACAGAGAAAGAAATGAGAAAAAAAAGAAACATTTTACTAAATTAATAGAAGGAAGAGAGGGAATATTAAATAATAGTAGCTAAACAAGTTGTCCATATTCAATCAAGTGGAGCTGGAACAGCCCCTATCCAAGTATAATCCGACAGGGATCTAATGGCAAGTGGCAAAATTCGGTACTAACGATGTCACCAATTGAAATGTCACTACATGACAGTTCGCTAGAGTTGCCGTTTGCTCAGAAATTTACCCAAGTTCCTGTTTTAATTAGTAGACGTATATATTGCGTTTTAAGTATTTTTTTTTATTTTGTTCTATAGTACAATTTGGTTTACTGCGGCCACGTGGTGCAGCTTGATTAGGTTTGTTGAAGTGCGTCAAATATTTCGAGTTGGTTACACTGTGCAAACCCACCTGTTGAAATATTTCCCTGGAAGAAGGAAAATTTTACTAAATGGTAACCCTAATTTCACTCCAACGGCAACGCCCCCCCCCCCCCCCCGTCAAAGATCCTTGTACTATATGCATTTAGTAACGTCATATTGTTTTTAGATCATGATGGTATGTACGTCCTATAATTATGTCGATAAATAAAAGTACATATATTATTTACCTTCAATTTTATTTTACCAGGACCATATTTTTCTGTGACTTGACTGTTATACACACTACATAATATCCACCGTCATGTCTATATTCGCTTAGAAGAGTGTGGCAGAGGTTTATTATGTAGTATATACTACACTCACATTTCGCCGGCGATATTAGGTCCCAATTTGGTGGAGGGCGAACTATTATTGCTATTATTCCGAGCATAATTTTCGATCCCGCACAGATCGTAGGTATTTTTTTATAGAAAAACCTCAATAACTTTTTCCCTCAATGAAAACAGGACCCCCTGGTTGCCAGCCGTGGTATGCACCACTAACCCAACAAGGCAGTTTATTCCTAACTGAAAACCCAATGAAAGTTAGTTGTAAATAGGCATTAACCATATTATCATCTTTGCCGTATCTACTCAAATTAAATTTAAAATTCGAACGGTACACGATTCCGATATCCATCTCTTCGGTGGCACTCGGGTGAACTCGGCAGCATTCGGCTACT
The DNA here is from genome assembly GCA_905147815.2 of Phalera bucephala. Lineage (NCBI taxonomy): Eukaryota > Metazoa > Arthropoda > Insecta > Lepidoptera > Notodontidae > Phalera > Phalera bucephala. Next base: position 17,702,649 of record LR990630.1, on the reverse strand, counting down.
TTCGGACATTGGGGGCGAATTTATCGTAATTAAACAACTCTTGCAATGTGCAATGGCGCGTGTTAGGAGAGGCCTATGTCCAGCAGTGGACTACGATAGGCTGATTGATTGATTGATTGAAACAACTCTTGCCTGATTAGCGGGGTTCCTTATTACTTAAAATTTACTTGTGTACTTTCTTGCGACGCTTTTAGCTGGGATGTTGGTATGGTGAGGACATTGTGGATAAGACTTTACATTTTATACTGCTTTTCTGATCATGGGTGGATAAAATATTGTGTCTATTCTTGTATGAAGAGGTATTAGGTTATAATAATCTTCTTCAGCCGAAAGACGTCCACTGCGACAAAGGCCTCCCCTAAAGGCCGCCACAACGACCGGCTTTGTGCTGTACGCATCCAACTTCTACCCGCGACCTTCACCAGGTCATCGGTCCATCTTGTAGGGGGCCTACCCACTCCACGTCTTCCGGTACGTGGTCGCCATTCGAGAACCTTTCTGCCCCAACGGCCGTCAGTTCTACGAGCGATGTGCCCCGCCCACTGCCACTTAAGTTTAGCAATTCTGAGTGCTATGTCAGTGACTTTCGTCCTCCTGCGGATCTCCTCGTTTCTGATTCGATCCCGCAGGGTAACTCCGAGTATAGCTCTCTCCATCGCCCTTTGGGTGACCTTGAGCCTTCTTATGAGGCCCATCGTAAGCGACCATGTCTCAGTGCCGTAAGTCATCACTGGCAACACACACTGGTCAAAGACTTTTGTCTTGAGACACTGAGGAATTTTGGACGAGAAGATGTTACGTAGCTTCCCGAGGTTATAATAAAATAATATTTTTTATTTATTTTTCTCTACACAAAGGTCCATTTTAATGGGGATTAATACAGAACTTTTGTAGTACTTTTGTTAGAGACTGGTATCTGCACTAGGATAGGGTTATCCTATCTGACAAATCCCTAAGCCCCCTACACAAAAGATACAGTACTTATAGCTTAGGTGACTTAGGATCTAGAGATATCTAGGTAAATTTATTGGCGCGCGCGTGTGTGTGTGTGCGTGTGTATACATTATAGGTAGCATAAAATATACAAATTATTGATCGTGAGACAAAATATATTAGAATAGTTGCAGTATTTGATAGTAAAAAAAAATAAAAAAATCAAGCATTCCCGTTTCAGCATACATTTGTTAGCAATTGTGTGTGTGTTTGAGTGATACGAGTATACGCTGTTGGCCGTGAGGCCTTTACAGCTTCACCGGACTTAAGGGCGAGCGTGGAACCACTACGTTCGAGCCAGAAGGGCAAGGGGCGACATACTCGAAGGCGCCTCAAGGAGGAACGGCCTCGGTTTGGACAGTCGCTACGGGGGGAGGGGGTGTAATTAGTGCACCGGTCGGCGGGCTAGGGGATCTACGACTTCGTCGTCGTCGTCCGTATCCGGAGCGGAAAGAAGCGATGTCAAAGCATCGGGGGATCGGTTCGTAGTCGGCGGCGGCTACGATTAGCGGATTCGCACGGGATGTCGCCTTTTTAATATAGGCGGGAATAGATTCGAGACTGAGATCGGAGTGGAGGTCGACATTTCGTACGGACCACGTGGTTCCTACAGCTTTGCGGAGGAAGCGGGACTGAACCGCTTGAAGTCTATCGATGTGAGAGTGGGCTGCATGCCCGAACACCACACATGCGTACGTCATGATGGGTCTGTTAGCAATTGTTCCGTTTTTTAAACTAAGGTTTTGCAGCCAAAATGTTACTGTGCGTTTGCATTTTTGGTGAGAGGGTAAATAGTTAGGATACGATTTAATTTGTTGTATAAATACGGGCCAAAGAAGAAAGCAAAACAGTTTGTGTCACACACTGTGTAGGCGACACGCATGATTATTGTTAGTCAAATTAACTGTTGTGTACCTATATATCTTAAATAAGTAGATGTACTGTACGTGGGGACGTTTGTAGTGGGTAGGTGAGAGGGTTGAGGGGGGCAAAAATGGAATAGAGCCGCCCGCTCACGGAAGTCAGTTGCACTTTTCTAATCGCTGCGCCTACACACACGTCGCGTCTGCGGCATATTATTATCCTTGTTTTTCGTGTTTTATTAGCATCCGTCACACACTGGATTCATGAATTACTTCTAGAAGAGTATGGAGCATAGGATAGATAAATTGTAGTACGCACACACTGACAGATTTTAAAAAATATTTAAAATAATTAAACACTGGCATCACGCACGCAGTTTAGTTTTTTTTATTTTTTATTAAAAACGACTTTCATTACAACAGGCGACAGGGATCTTTTGGCCTATCGATGACATTGACAGGTTGGTGTGAAGTTAGTGTTAGCATTTAGTTATATTTTGCAACTTCCAAGCAGATATTTCAACAGGGGGGGCCGCACGGTCAATAGGGAATATGCGTGTATTTTTTTTATATTTTTATACGATCGATTACATCAATATATAATTGCGAAAAAAATTTAAGCGTCAAAAACAAAATGTAAACGGCAAAAAAAAATTTTAAGATAGTAAACAGATAAGAGCACTTTAAACGCCTGCCATTTTGGCGCGCCTGGCGTGACGTCAAAGTCTATAATAACAATCAACTAGTGAACAGCTGTAGAAGTAATTTATTTTTATTTTCTATTTTTCGACTATTTTACAATGTAACAACACTGTGTTCTGCCTAGGTGTAAAAATACAATAAGAAATGTACCCGATAGGTGCGGACAGGAGAAAGTGGTGTAAAATCAGAAAAAGAGACATGGTCTCTCCATCAACTTGTTTATATTGCTGTGAATATCTCTTTAACGTAAGAATTAACTTAAATCGACAAGAAAAAATAACAATAAAACTAGCTCAATAGCAAACATCCAAAAAATATGCACTTGTTGACATTTGTATTGTAGGCTTTGACGTCATATTCGATCTGACCAATAGCGTGGCGTTCCAGCTACTTTGAATTTCCCACTCATTGTTTGTACTTTCAATAATTATTTTCTTAATAAAAAAGTAATGTTATTAAAAAAATATTGGTATAGACATTATTCTAATGCGATAAAGTCTGTAAAAAATACTTGACCCTTATTTGAATTACACGCATATTCCCTATTATTAATAAAAAAACTGGGTCACATTTCATAGCAAACGGCAACCCTGCGATTGACTTGAAGAGCCATTTCACTCCTTAAATTCCTTCTACATTTTATCCCGGAAAAATGCAAGGTTCCTGTCTAAAGACGTGAACAAAGTCGCGGACAGATACTAGTATTGTAATAATGATGAGATGCAAATCAGAACCAGTCTGGTGTGATATACTATCCCTATGAAACTTAATGTCACATGTCATCAGAAATAAAATCTATTAAAAACCTGATTTGAATTTGACGTTCTCTTTCTTTTTTTTTAAAACGTAGCCCCACACTAGGATTAATTCCTGTATCGTGGGTGCGTTCACAAACATGAAAATTCACAAACACAAATACCCAGACCGGAACAAATAATTGTGGATCACACAAAGATTTGTCCCGTGCGGGAATCGAACCCGCGACTATTAGACGTAGTGGGCGGAGCGATTTAAGCTCTTAACCACTGCGCTAAATCGTCGTTTCCATGCATGTATTTAAAAATCTTAATTTTATTAGTAATTTTCAGTGGGTTTTTTTCTGTAGATATCTTTCAAAATGGTCGTTAATCTGTCTCATTATAAAATCATAATAAGATAATCACGTTTAAATTAAACAAGATCCTCTTTAATACTGTCTCGGCAGGGGAGGAGGATGCTTAGGGTGGGGGTGGCTGATACCGAGTATGATTCAACATTTAAATGTTAAGCAACGCCCGAATTTGCGGCGCGACGTCTTAACGTACTGCGGACTACTGACGAGTACACAAGTGCTTTTGTGTAAATTGTATTTTACAGGACCAGACACCGACCTCGCCGACGAGGTCAAAGAATTCCTTGCCCGCCGGCCGGTGCAGAGCACCACGGCGAGACACCTAAATCCGTATCTAGAAACATGTCTAAGTAATTAATCTTACTCAAATATGTACTTAGTACATAATTTTTAAGGCGCTCGTAGCGCTGTTCGACCCCTGTGTTGTTACCGATCACCAAGGTTAAACAGCGTTCGACTCGGTCGGCCCGAGATGGGTGACCGTTCGTGGCATTTTCATATTTGAGCGTCTCCGTGCTTCGGAAGACATGTTCAGCCGTTGCTCCCGGCTACTACTTAATGTGGTAGTCGTTAAGCCGAGTTGGAAGCCTTAAAGGCGGCTTGATAAGTTCCAACGACAGGTGGCCACAAACCTGCCTCCATTAATCCGCACTGGGTCTTCGTGGCAGAGTATGACCTAATCTCTCTCACCTCGATTTGTGAGAGAAGGCCTTTGTCAAACTATGGGCAGTATAGGCTGATATTATTATATACATATTTTTTATTCTATAGTTGAGAAACTGTCAAAAGTGAATGTTAAAGGTTAGTTTTGTTAGCCGAGTCACCATTTACTTTACTTACGTATTAAGCATTAGTTGTAACAGTGTAACGGTGCTTAATGTTGCAGTACACAACTACTACTTTTCAACTTTTTCATTAATAAACAAAACGTAATATTGCCAGTTCCAAAAGATTTCTAAGTCGAGTCATCAGTCCGTTTGTACTCGACTAAGTAAATTCTTAAGACAAAGTATTTACTTATCTATAGATACGACGGCTAGAATAGCCTTCCCCCATAGCGAAAGCCGAAGCCAAGGCTATTCCTCCTTAAGAGCTTAAGCCATTTCGCTTACTAAATCGAATAGTCGCAGGCTCGATCCTCGCATGGGGCAAATCTTTGTGTGACCCACAAACATTTGTTTCGGTCTGGGTGTTTGTGTATGTGGATTTCATGTTAGTAAACGCACCCACGACACCGGAATTGAAAAAAAAAGAGAATAAATGCAAAATACTTACAACTTTGCTAGGTCTTATGGAATCTTATGAAACCTGTTACAAAATAACCAAAAATAAATATACTAACTTCATAAATAATATTTCAGTTGAATACTTATATGTTCGTCTGTACGCATATTGTAAGTTAGCTACACCTTTGAGATATTCTTCTGAAGAGCAGAAATAAACTCTTACTGTGCGACTTATGAGTCTTGGTCCATGTTTTAATAATTATTAGTTTAGTTTCTGCGACTTCGTCCACTTCGAGTTCAGTCAGGATCATTTTTCCGGGATAAAAAGTATCTTATGTGTTAACTTATTATATGTTATTAGACGGACGATTTAGCGCAGTAGTGAAGAGCTTAAGTCGCTCCGCCCACTGTGTCTAATAGTCGTGGGCTCAATTTCCACACGGGACAAATCTTTGTGTGATCCACAATTATTTGTTCCGGTCTTGCTATTTGTGTTTGTGAATTTTCATGTTTATAAACGCACCCACGACACAGGAGGGAATCCTAGTGTGGGGCTACTATTTAAAAAATCCTCGAGAAACAAAATACTTCATTCATCAACCCCGCAAGTCATGCCCATTTTTTTGTACAAGATTCACTAGTACGTACCTAGCATATAAAAGCAATAAATGATCAGCTTTAAAGGTTACGTAATGAAATTATATTAAGTAAATTTAAAGTATTAAGTACCAAAGGATCTGACTTGATAATATAGATAGATTATAGTATCAAAACGCACTCCTCGTAGTATACAGTATCTCGGAGATGGCGACCCACCGAAATAAATAAAGTTGTTAGGAGAGAGACTCGTTAATTACTTACACACGACTTATACACTTGCGCCGAATATCTAGCATTTATACATGCTCTTTGCAAAATCGCTCGTTTATATATTTTAATTATATATTCAGTTAATAAAGTTTTTATTTGGCTAGTTATATACACGGTGTTATTTTAGTCGTCCTGAAGCTTAGGTAATATATTCAATGCCTACCTAAAAAAATCGAAAAAAGAACACTTCTGCAAGTAACATCTCCATAACAATATTAATTGCGATAGCACCGACACTAAGAGTTCCTCAATGTGTTATGGCCCGCGAAATCACGGGCAAAGTTTCCCGGCGGGAGACAAAACCCCGCAATCCGGGACAAGGAGTGATCAGCGCCTGCAATAACGGGAACTCATCTCAAGACCGGGACGCGGGAATTATTGCGCTTTGAAAACTTACATTTTAACAACCACCTCGTGCTATGGAACCATTATGCAGTTTTTGCTCCACCTGTTTCGTAATGCGTCCATATATTAATATTTTTTTAACATTTTTAACGACTTATATAAAGCGCATTTGAGTTTTTGGCGGGAAGACGAAGATTGATGTTGTCAATTTGTTTTAATTTCCAAAACTTGTGTTATTTCGACTAATAATGTGTAATGTTGGTGGAATATTAACCATTATGTGTTTTTATATGTGCATGAGTGAAGGTAATTGTAACAAAGTGATAAAACGTGCCCTTTCTACTTCCCTCAAAACGGCCGTTGCAATTGGTATGTAAAGTATCCGCCGCTTTACTATCCAGGGTGGGGTACTTCATTAATTTCATTATCATCGTTGTCATCAAATTCATCTGGGAGTTGAATTAATTTAAACAAACACGATTATATATTTCACTGGACACTGGCAAAATACACTTATAATTAGTGTGAAGCCATAACTTGAAGAAGAAGAAGAAGAAAGCGCATGTTGACGTAAGAAGTGAACCTCATTCAATGACTATGGCCCGTATTTCAGAACGAAAATCAGTCGTGAACTCAGGTGAATCTAGGTTTAAAAATAACAAACATCAGTTTTAAAAACTAGATTCACGACTGATTTATGATGATATGATGAACATAACCAGAAGCCGCGCGCAGTCGTAATTGCACGTCGCACGGTAAAGGCAAAAATTCAACAAACGCCCCGCACTCACTGCACTTCCCACCCGCGTAATGTTGGCAGGGCGGAAATATTACCACTTTTTGGGGTAAATGTTGATGACATTATAGTACATGATAATAAAATCATTGTTGCGGTAACGTGTATTTTAATGCAAATTAAACTCAAGAAATAGATATACTTGTACTATTAAGGTTTTTATTAATTTAATGTAGGGAAAACATATTTTCATAATCTCAACTAAATATTAAAACCGTGATGTAGTAGTTAACTATATTAACACCATTTAATACTGGAACTTATAAAGTCCTTAGCAAATAAAACTAGGGGAAAATAAAATTGTAATACTAGCAACACTAACAAAATGGACGCGTCTTTTACTATGACAATTACAGACGGAAGAATTAATTCGATATTTAAATAATACGGCACCTGAATGCGTTAGATACATATGAAATGTGATCCTATCATGTTTCTTTTTGAGCTCAACAGCATTTTTACAGGCGCGAATGATACTAAACGGCATAATTCAATTTAGTTTGAGAGGTTCTGAGCACGTTATTTCGCACGACGGTCAGAGAGTGACTACTCGCGTGAACGTGTGACTACCTGCTTCGCAGGTAGTAATTGTCGCTATAATTTGATGCGCGCTTGCGGCTTATAGATTATATTTATTCTAAGTACGGACCTTAGAAACGATTATTCCAAATTGTATGTATGCAAGATAGAAATTTTATTTAAAAAATATAAATTGTCAACGTCAAAACCAGAACGAATGTAAGGATTGTGGTTGGTAACGATGTGCTGGAGCAAGTGAATGAGCTTGTATATCTTGGATGCGCCTTCAGTAAGGATGGGAAATACACCGCTGACATAGAGAGAAGAGTGAGTGCAGGGAACAGAGTGAATGGTGCGATGGGAAGGCTACTCGGGAGCCGGCACTTAAGCCATAAGGCGCAGCTGGCCATACATAACGGAGTTCTTGTCCCAACGCTGTTATATGGTAGCGAGAGCTGGGTATGTAAGAAGGAGAATGAAAGTAGGATAAATGCGGTAGAAATGCGAGCTCTGCGGAAGATGTGCGGAGTGAAGCTGACCGACTGCATTAGCAACAGCATAGTAAGACAGCGAGTAGGTATGAAAGATAGTATCGGTGTAAAGATGAGAAAGGGCATGCTCCGTTGGTTCGGGCATATAGAAAGAATGCCAGAGGAAAGAATGACAAAACAGATATACAATGTGAAAGTGGAAGGATGCAGGTACCGGGGAAGACCTAGACTATCTTACCACGACCAAATAAACCGAGTCTTATCTGATGGAAAAGTCAAGAGTCTCCGTAACCGGTGAGTGTGTATGAGACGAACTATGAGAGTCGAGGAAGCCAGAGAGGTATGTAAGGAAAGAACCTGTTGGAACTCTGTACTTTCTGCCTACCCCGCAAGGGATCTGGCGTGAGGTTATAGATAGATAAATTGTCAATTTGTAAGTGGCAGGATATAATACAGTCGTACAAGGATCTTTTGGCCCGCCGTTAAAATCGCAACTTGCGCTCTCATCAAGTGAAATGTTACTTCATGACAGTGGCAGAGTCGCCATTCGCTATAAAATTTACTCAATTTTTATCTTGTTACCGCGCGGACCCACCTATTGATATATCTCTTTAATAAAATGTTACCAAATGTTAACCCTAATTTTACACCAACGGCCCCTGTCAATGCAATTCATAGGCCAAAAGATCCTTGTCGCACTATAGGTGGATACAATCTTTATCTAAATGTATTTAGACTAGTGGTCGCCCATTGGTCGAAATTCGACCATAATTAATTTAAATTATAAGTTTTTGAACATTATTAAGGTTCTATTGTCAAAGACTATACTTCTATAATCACAGATTTCGCCAACGGTACACTGTTAAATTGCCTATTTTTTTTAAACAAATAATACGAAATTAAAATAAATAAAAAAAATGATTAAAATAAAGAATACCTCTTTTTTTTGGGCTTTTTTGGCGGGAAGTCGATGAGTGATGTTGGCAATTTGCGTTAATTTTCAAAACTTGTGTAATTTCGACTAATAATGTGTAATGTTGGTGGAATATTAACCATTATGTGTTCTTATATGTGCATGAGTGAAGGTAATTGTAACGAAGTGATAAAAAACGTGCCTTTTTGACTTCCCTCAAAACCGCCGTCGCAATTGGTATGTAAGGTATCCACCGCTTTACGATCCAGGGTGGGGTATTTCATTAATTTCATTATCATCGTCGTCATCAAGTTTATCGGGGAGTTGAATTGATTTAAACAAACACGATTATATATTTCACTAGACACTGGCAAAATACACTTAAAATTTGTGTGAAGCAATAACTTAAAGGAGAAGAAGAAGAATACCTATCTTTTTAATTTTTTTTTATTGAAACAGAAGACCAAATAGCAAATGCTGTCCATTGAACTTGACATACATATTTCGATAATTTAATTAATGATACAAAACTTCTCCGTAAACGATTTTTTTTGTAAAAACTCTTTCATCGTTTGCTGGTTATGTTTGACATTCAGTAAGACTATAAATAATATTAAAAACAAACAATATTAATCTATTCTCAATTTGAAGTGTATTGTGTCAAATACATGGTAGTGTGTGTAATGTGTTTTTTATTGTTTTATGTATTTTGTATGCATAATTTAAAAAAATATAAGCATTCTGCACTCCTTCTCAATATAAACTATAAGTGTGGGAAATTTCATCCTCCTCCGTCCGCGCAATTTTCGTAAAAAGTTGTACAAAGTTTTTGCTTCACGTATTAATATAATGATGATGGCGTAACGACGACTTTACGCTTTCTATTGCACATTTGGTATTGTATATTTAAACAATTAGCCATTACACAAAATCAAATAAATACAAAAAATAAAATAATAATCTCACGTTCCACATTCAAAAATTTGAATTTCGTATTTGGAATTCTATTCGGGGCCGTTGATCGGGCGGGGAGCTGAAAGGGCGGGAAATAATTAGCCGTCGCCGGCGCGCGCCGCGGGCAAAGGAAACCGTCCATACAGCCGCGCTGTAACTGTTACTGAACGAATTTTATCAAATTACATAATTTTAAAATATTTTTTATGAATATGTTTTGTGTGGGTATTGGAAATATTGACGATAAGTTGTTATTAATTAGACAGTTAAAGATGCGTTGAGTGTCTATTTCTATCTTTAGATGAGAGACGTCTACTGCAGGTTACAGGTCTTCCCTAAATACCGCCATAACGACCGGCTTTGTGCTCGCATACACCTTCTATCCGCAAGCTTCACTATTTCATCGGTCCATCCTGTAGGCGGCCTGGCCACTCCTCGTCTTCCGGTACGTGGTCGCCATTCGAGAACTTTCTGCGGGTCGTCCTTTCTACTATGATTTGTCATTTACGTGTATGTATTTACTTAAAAAGACTCAATTTTAAATGGCATTGTAATGCTATTTTTTACTATACTAAATTTCAACACTAAGTTTCTTAACGTCTTAGTGTATTATGTGGATAATTTCAAGAATATTTTTGTAGGCTGTACCCAGAGCATCTTATTCCAATGACTTAATTATAGTCACTCCACCTCTTAGGAATATGCCAGTTTGGTTAGGTTGGTATGACTTACGAACAAATATAACAAAGCACAGGTTAAAAATAATATACCACAGCTATTGAAATCCAAATTCGATGTAAAACTGTTCTTAAACGAAAGAAATTGAAAAGTCCAACAGAATCTCTATAAAAACCATCCCCCACAATTACCCGCGTTTAGTCCAAGGTTCGCTACCCGGCGCATTGTTGCTCCCTCATTGAGTGGCCGGATGGAAACTTCGCTATCAACGGGGATAACAGTTTTAATAAGTTAGCGAAGGATAAATCGTGTTATACTTCTTTAGAAACAACAGCCATTTTCTTTGGACTGGAATTACTGGACAATCTATATATAGATTGACTGCCTCGTTGGTCTAGTGGCAAAGCGTATCGCTTTGTAAGCACGAGGTCCTGGGTTCAAATCCTAGGTCGGACAAGTGTAGTTTTTCTAACGAAAACTTCCCAGTACGAGTCCGAAGTCTGGAATTGTGCCTGGTATATGGCAATAGGCACATGGGACCTAAATTCGTCGACGAAGGTCAGTGTACTTAGTAGACCTCTGCCACCCCACCTGGGGAATATAGGCGTGACAGTGGTGTTTTCTATATATAGAAGTTTAAAAAATACAAATAGATGTTAATAGCTTGTCACTCATATCTATTTATTTATTTATTGATACACCAACGACTACAAAATGCTTATCTATCTATCTATCTATTTAATCACGCCCGAGCCCTTGTGGGGTACAAAATGCTTATAATTGTATAAAAGTTAAATTGTTAGGTTTCGTAATTAGAGAATGTAAAAAATTCAAAAATGTATCAACCAAAATAGTTATGTTTAATGCACTGGTTCGGAGCCATCTTGAGTATTTTAGTGTTGTTTGGTCTCCTAATTACAAAGTGCATGTCGCAAGAATTGAACGTCTACAGAACGCCTACGCGTTGGCTGTGGCATGTGTCTTATAGTCAAGGAGTAGCAAATAAATTCAAATCCTATCAAGAACGTCTCTCCCATTTTGGATTACACTCACTGGAGAAACGTAGAAAATATTTGGATCTAGTTTCTCTACATAAATTATGCACTGGCTTGTTTAACTGTCCTAATTTGCTCAGAAAAGTTCAATTTAACGTTCCAAGATTTAATCCAAGATCGTGTAGGAAGATGCTGTTTTCTCGTCCTGTCTCTCGCACTAATTTAAGAAAATTCAGTCCATTGTCCCGTATGTATACATTGTGCGATGTGTATAAGAATGTCTTAGATTTATTTGCAACCAATAAGTTAAAAACGATTATACTTAGGACTTAGATTTCTATAATATTTATTTTATTTTCTTATTGGGGAGGTTATTTATTTAATTATTTTTAGTACTCAGAGCTCTTACAGTACTTAGCATTCTTAGTTTAGTTAGAAAAGATCTTGTTTAATTTATATTTTAGTATGTAGTGTCCACTCGTAATATAAGGCTTAAAGTGCACAGCGATAGACAAGCTCTATCCCGTATTGCTTACAATTGAGTATTATGTTGCGAGTAAACCTTAGCCTTAGTTTTAGCTTGGTGGTGGTAGTAATTCCCGTTTTTATTTAGGTATTATTGCATGCTGTGATTTCCTGTAAGTGACAAGACACTTAGCTTAACTTTTATATACATGTATCTTTATTTTTAACTGTGTACTTGTTGTTGGAAATCCAAATAAATAAAATAAAAAAGTAACAATATTTCTCAAATTCAGTGTAGGATGACTTTACAGGGGTATTCAGCACTGATTAAAGACGTACATTTACAATAAATTACAATAAAAGTTAAATTGCAAAAGAAAATGTTAATTTATAGAAAAATAGAACAAAATAAACAAATGAATATGAAGGATTTACATTAATTTTGCTATCGTAGACTTAATGAAATTAATTTATTAGAAAGAATAGAATTTAAAAATTGAATTATTATTAATTGAATAATGTCAGATATTTTTTTAAATTGGAGAATATAAATCTAAATCTATGTATGTGATACTATATGTGTATCTGAGACACACTATACAAGCTGTAACATAATAAACGCAAGACCTGAAAGTAGTTTGTTCTAAATCGGTAACTGAATTGATTACAACTATTTTTAATGTACCTTACATTTTTTTTTAAATTTGCAATAATGCTTTTACTCCTTCAGAGCGCTATAAAAAACTAAAATTCTTGATTCATAGCAAACAGGAGATTACAAATGCATTCCTAACCCGTATTTCTCAAAATGCACACACACACGTACAAGTTTAATTGTTAATTGGTGTATAAAAGTGCTTAAAAAAGGCGTAAAAACCTTTAAATTTGGAAATTTGGTGTTCGTTTTGAATTTATGAAGCAATTCTCTTACCGGGGTGTCTGAGGTCTTGCGTTTATTATGTTACACCTTATATATGTGTCTGAGACATAAAAACTTTAATTAAGACTTCTAATCTTTTCCTTTTGCTTCTTTGGCTTAGTGGCGAATAAAATAGTTCGCTATCACCAAGTTCTAGGTCATAATCCTAGGTTGGATAAATGAAGTTCTATCGAGAAATTCCCAGTATCAGTCCGGAGTCTGAAATTGTGCCCGGTATATGTCAATAGGCTCGCCACCTTCATTACATGAGACCTAACATTGTCGGCGAAAAGTGGGTGTACACACCTCTGCTACCCCTGCTTAGAGAATATAGGCATGACGCTGTTTATTTTTCTCTTAATCCGTACTCTCTGCATACCCCGCAAGGAATCTGACGTGATAATATAGATATATAAAGAAGAGATAGAGGAAGAGAGAGCCAGAGAGGTATGTAAGGAAAGAACCTGTTGGAACTCTGTACTCTCTGCCTACCCCGCAAGGGATCTGGCGTGAGGTTATAGATAGATAGATAGATAGATAAAGAAGAGATCTTTTTCTTATATGGAGATCAATAAACGATATTATAACATAGACTCACTAATGATCTATAATTATCTATGGTCAAAATACTAATTTTATTTTATCTATGGTCCTTGCGGCAGGATATCCGGGGTGCCATTGAGCATCTCATCTCATTGTGACGACAGTAAATAGATAAAATTGTTGTAAGAACCATAAATATTTAGTATGTGCCTACCTAAGATCTGTTTTATTAAAATCACCTATAATACAGATATAAGGTTTGCTTTAAAATCTTTGTGTATTCCACATTGTTTCTGTTTAACCTCTGTGACAAAACTGCTTGGCACAACTAGTCTTCCTTAATTTAATTTTGTAATGTACAGCTAACAGCCAAATTTCAGCTGAATAACTAATAAAATTCAACTGTCCAAATGTCAAAGTCGATTTCATTCGATTTCTTAAAAATCAAATGAAAATCCTTAAAAATCGGCACGGAATTCACTCGACTGCACATGATGTCACTTCGCATTTTGATTCATACTCGCACTAAAAATGGTAAATGGTTCCGTAGTAATTTAATTGCAATAAAACTGTCATAGCAGTGTTAATTTATCTACCTGGAAAATCCTTTTGAGACGCCATTTTAGGCAATCTCCGTGTGTAACAGATAAGTTGATATATCATTTTGGAGGTTATTTTAACTATTTTTATATGATCAATTTCAAATTTGCTGGAATTATCTCATGTTTTTAATTACCATAGGTATAATTTACGTTTGTACAAACACAGATTTTTTGAAATAGAGTAAAGAATAGGTTATTATTTTAGCAATTACACACATGGTACAAAATTGTATACGTTTATTAATTACAAATTTATCATCATCAGCGAATAGACGTCTATAGCAGGACATATGCATTGCTGATTGAAAGTAATATTATTATGATGAAACGTGGACATTTGTAATAAGTATACTTAACTAATAGAGTAATAGAGGAGTAGGTTAGCCTGTTGGCATTATACCGGTCACAATTCAAGAGTTGGTAACCGGCGAGCATATGCGACGAACTATGAGACTGGAGGAAGCTATAGAGGGAGTAAGGAAAGACTTGCCTGTGCCACAATCTTAGATGAATTACTCATCTAGATCAAACATAACGCGAGCATACGCTGCATAGCATTTAGAGTAGATAGCCATAAAGTAGATAGTATGCATATGCATCCTCACATTGACAGCTGTAAAATGAACGATTTTAAAAAAATCGATGATATGAGGCCGCTTTTGAGGGCCAGTTTTGTTGCAATTGCTCCATCTAGACAAGTCTTAGTCTAAGTTCACAAGGGTAGGGATAGACAATTCCAGATTACTGCGGATAATTTTTCGATAGAAAATCCTCAATAAAACTTTATCCGAGTTAGGGTTTTATCTCTGGACCTCATAATCGCCCGCAATATACGCAACAAGACCAACGAGGCAATCCGCAGTCATGGAGTTTCCTATAAAATAAACATGAAAATACCATCAATACGGATCCACACACGTACCCAACTGAATCCTAAACGAAAAGGGAGCTGTCACAAAATGGCGCGTTATTATCTTGGCTAATAAAAATTCAGCGCGCGAAAATCCCCGCGCCGCGATTGGCCCGCCGGTCCCCCGGGCGCGCACACCATTGGTTCGTTTCTGCTTATTCCATTTTCAAATTAACTTTCGCCTCGGTGTCTCCGCGTTTTCCAGTTAGGTGAGAATTTATTTATTTCATTTCATGTTTATTACGCGTTATTTTAGTGGAGATACGAATGGATATCTTGTATTTGAATTTAGAATGTACCTATTCCATTCAAAAATGGCGGACAATTAGCATGAAAAGGAGAGGAATATTATCTCCTGCGTAATTTTCCACTGGGTGATTATTCGACACTTAATTTGAACACCTAGGTGAACACCAGCTGAAAAACTGCAAGACAAAGGCCTTCGGTACGACGGACAAGTGAAATGATTCAAATAAATATTGTTTTATAGGAACTGTTAGTCTAGTGGTGCATGGTGCGGCTGGCAATCACGAGACCGTGGTTAAATCTTCTAAAGATTTTTTCCCTGCCAAAGTGAAAAGAGAGGCCTGCTAAAGTGAAAAGAGAAGTGTAAATGATCTACGCTGTTATCCGCGGGGCCTTTATAGCTTCACCGGACAAGAGGGCGAGCGAGCAACCACTACGCTCGAGCCAAAAGGGCAATGGGGCAACTAGCTCAAGGGCGCCTGAAGGAGGAACAGCCTCGGCTTGGGCAGTCGCTATGGGGGAGGGCGTATACTAGGTGTCTCGCCGTGGTGCATTAGCCGGACAAGGTCTGTGTCTGATCTTGTGTGCGGTCGGTGAGAACATGCCGCGGACCGCGGTTAGCGGCTGATAGGAGGCGAGTTAAGTTCGTAATCGGTGGCGGCTACGACTAGCGGATTCCTATAATTTGACGCTTTCGCGAAATATCGGGTTGTCGCTTTTTTAATAAAGGCGCGAATAGGTTCGAGACCGAGATCGGAATGGAGATCGACGTTCCGTATGAACCACGGGGCTCCGACGGCTTTACGGAGGAACAACATTGAACCGTTTGGAGTCTATCGATGTGAGAGCGGGCGGCGTGCCCTAACACCTCATAAGCGTACGTCATGATGGGCCGTATACAAGTTTTATAAAGTGTCACCTTTTTCCTAAGGGACATTTTACTCCGGTTTCAGATCTTCGGGTAAAGACGAGTTTAGTTGTGTTTGGAATTGTGCCTGATATACATATTTGCAATAGGTTTGTATCGACTATCAAAATTTGTGCTTCCTCTTGGTCCGATAAATCGGATTAATAGGAAAAAAGGTCACGTGGCCACTCCTTCGGGATAATTATTAGGTCCACATTCACAGGGTATTGTATAGATAAAAATACTTTGCTCTAAACTAGGAATTATTCTGGTGTCGTCGGTGCCCAGACCTAAACTCTTTTCCCTCTGTTAGGCCTCGGACAAGAAGTCAGCGGGAGCAGGGCGGCGGCGGCGGCAGCGCGGGGAGCGGCGCTTTTCAATGCAAACATTTATATGGAACTGGCCTCGAAGGCAGCGGCGCGGGGAGCGGGCGGCGAGCGGCGTACGAGAGGTGCGTACCAATCTAGCGGTGCCCGCGCGTCTGCATTAACGTAGTGTTGAGTTGTAGTAGTCTTTTTTTTGCTTTTTAACGACTGTAGTTTCAAAATGCTCGCCGACGTGTTAGAGCAAATTATTATAATGATTTTTGATAGAACACCGAATAGACTATGGAACAGCAACGACGGTCTAATTTCGGTACTAATTTCTCGTCTTCAGCTCGCTGGCTTCGGAACCGGGTACAGCGTGGCCACGCCCCTCCCCGCGCCGCCACCGCCGCCGCCCCGCTCCCGCTGACTTCGTGTCCGAAGCCTTATGGTCGAGGAGAGTGATGGCTGCTTCTCAAGTCATACTCGTGAACAGGTGGGGACTGGTCCGTCCTCTATCCTTAGACTGATGAAACATGTACCGTAGTACTGTTGAATTTTGTCTCGTTTGGCATCAGAAGGATATAACCAATTATTTTATACGCACTAATTACATATTGATCGGAAGAAGAAGATCGAACGGGCGTTGGGGCAGAAAGATTCTAGAGTGGAGACCACGTATTGGCAAGCGCAGCGTGGGACGACCGCCTGCCAGATGGACCGACGATCTTGTGAAAATCGCAGGAAGTCGTTGGATGCAGGTGGCATCGGACCGGTTACGCTGGAAAGCGATTGGGGAGGCCTATGTTCAGCAGTGGACAAGTATAGGCTGAGATGATGATGATGAATTACATATTTTATAGTAACCCTTTCACTTACTATTATTATTATACTTTTTATTATATACCTTTACAATCTCCCTATTTTGTAAATGAGAGGACTATGTAGACACTGACTGATACCATGAATCTAAGTACACTTATGTTTAATCTATACTTAAGCACATCTATTTAGCTCGTTTTGCACTGCGCCTATAGCCAAGTTGGTTACAGTCGTTAACGCTAATAGAAACCGGCAAAATGTGTGGGAATGACATTTTGCAATGAAAAGTGATGTGGTCAAAACAATGCGCAATGGCAGGCCAAGTAAGACTCTTCGAGCACAGGGCTGGTCACAAAGACCTTCCTCCCCGATGTTGAGCGAGCTTACTCCATCGTAAGGAAAACAAGGTTGACAGCCAACCAAGTGCAAATCTTGACGGGACATGGAGGATTCAGGCTAAAAGACAGCCCCGGGTGTGAGTACGACCCCAACATCAGTGAGTCTGTGTGGCACGTAATCCTGGATTGCCCGCGCTTTGCGGCTGACAGATTGGACCTGCAACAGAGGTTAAACGAAAACCTCAGCAGGACCAAACTGGCGGCCATCATGACAGACGACGATGCGAGACCGCACTTCCTGAAGTTTGCAGATAAGGTTATCCGCATCTGCCTCAGAAGGAACAGCACTCTGGCATCAAAAACTTCCCCAAGAGATACAAACACAGACACCAACAACACTTACACACCAACACAAAACCCTACGTCACCTCTGGCAGTCGCCATTCCCAAAAGCATAAATTTTCTTGAGAGAGGCGAACGTGGGAAGCCGGGTATTCAAATAAAATCAGTCGCCCTGTTTATGGACAATAATTCCGAGCGCATTGGCATCGGCTACTGCAACGCAAGCGGCCCCAAACGGGTAACAATCTCGCCCGGGCTTGCCTCCCTTCTTCATGGCAGCTCGTTTAAGAACACAATGAAGCTTAAGAAGTTCAACGAGCTGCAGAACGCGGGGATCGAAAACACAGCGTGCAGAATAGTGCAAACCAAGAACAAGACCGTGGCACTATTCCAAGCGGACGAGAACACCTCCCAATTCGCCCAAGCATGCAGTTTTCTGATCAGCCTAGCGGGGAAGGGTGACAAGCCAACAAAAGTAAGCGTAGACGCTATGGTGGTGGAATTTGAGGAAGGTGAGGCCGCCGACCACATCGGGATAGTAGAAACCTCAAAACACCACGAGGTAGCCTATGAGGATAGAGGACAAAACCTCGACTTCCTACGGCCACGACAGCCAGAAAACCTCACCACAAAAACCCCAACTGACATCTGGGGACACCCCATAGCGACTCAAGACGGGCTCAGCGGGTCTGAACGCCTACAAATGAGGGCAGCTCTCGAGGAGAGCACAGCGAAGCAGAAGCCAAAGGACACTACAGGTGCCAAAAAACTCGCGTCTTTCACAACGGCGCTCGGGAAGGCGGTCCTCGGCATACCAAGTGTGCTGGGGGAACAAATCAGGGGGAACCAACGGGCGAAGGGGGTGGCACTCGCCGCCGAAGCGTTCTTGAGGGAGCCCCCTCCCAAAAGTCATAAGCAGCCAGAAGAGGCTCCAACAAGAGCCTAGATGGGGCTTGTCGATCCGCCGGAGCTCAGCGAGGCAACGGAGCCGCTGCAACACACAAAAAACGCGTTCCTCGAGTTCAAAACAATCACCAAAGCAACAAGAAGGGTCGATAGTGAGACCTGTAGATCCATCCTGCAAACCTATCACCTGGGCAATGAAGGATTGCTAGAGGTGAAGCTCGAGAAGGCAGAAGCGGCGGTGTACGACAACGACAACTCCACCACGTTAAGAGGAGAAATGTCGGGGAAGTACATGGCGGCCTATAGTGGAACCAGCGGTTTTGTCGAATACGATGAGGAGGAGTCCCGGCGGACCGGCAAACACAAGTTCAGAACCCCCCCTAACGACCCAATGGTGGTTGCGGCGAAGTGCACGAGGGTGGTGCTCGACGACCGGATACTTGAGATGGCAGAAACCGTCTCAAGTGGCCGGGGTCGGGGGCCTGCAATCGAGCACTGGACCATACCCAAAATAACATGGGTCAACGGGGTTCCTGGATGCGGAAAAACAACATGGATAATCGCAAATTACAACATCGAAAGCGATATCCTAATAACATCTACAACCGAGGCAGCGAATGACTTAAGGGAGAGACTCGCGCAAAAGGTTAAAACAAACACCAAGAGGAGGGTCCGCACTATGGCTTCAATGCTGGTCAACGGATTGAAAGAAGGTGAAGAGTGCACACGTATTATCATCGACGAGGCACTCATGAACCACTTTGGAGCCGTAGTGATGGCCATCAAGATAACTGGCGCGAGAGAGGCTCTTCTCGTCGGCGACTGCAACCAACTGCCGTACATTGATAGGGAGAACCTGTTTCGACTGCGTTACAACCGGCCAGACTCCGTGGCGCGTGTCAACAGGGAGCTGCTCTGCACTCACAGAAACCCAATGGACGTAGCGTATGCCCTCAACGAGATATATGGGGGCATATACTCGTCCAAATCCCTCGTGAGGTCCTTGAGCCTCAGTAAGTACACGGGAGCGCAAATTCCAAAACACCAGGAGAACACCCTGTTTCTGGTGCACACCCAGGCCGAGAATGAAATCCTCCTCGGCCAGGGCTATGCGTCGGGAAACGGGTCGCGCATCCTCACCGTGCATGAGTCTCAGGGACTAACGAGTGAAAACGTGGTGATAGTGCGAGCGGTCCCCAAGAGACTGAAGCTCCACGGAAGCTATCCACACGCGGTCGTAGCTATATCTCGCCACACTGGAAGTTGCGTCTACTACACAGACAGCTGTGAAGGGGACGCAACGGCTACACTAATAAGCAGGGCGAGGGCAGCTGCGACCAAAAAAATAAAAGAATACAACATAAAGATGGCTATTCGCAGTTGAGACATGGTAGTTGTTAAAAAGCTGCTGGAGGCGGAGGCCTAAAGGAAACCCTCACAAGCAGCCAAACACCTACATAACTGAGGAAATCTCGCTCAAAGGCAAGCCAAAACAGAAAGCCTCATTCGCTTACATAATCCTTAATATAAATTAAAAAAAAAAAAAAAAAATATAGGAATAAAAACCTCTACTGAAGTACCGCAACAAACAAATACCAAGCACTGTAACAACAAAACCAAAAAAAAATAAAAAATAAGCGGCATGTACCATACTTCTTCTTCCTCGTTCCCTCATTGCTGAGGATCGCGACCACGCACAAACAGTCTCCATTGGGTGCGGTCATATGCGGAGTGTACCGCCCAATGCATGCTGCCACCCACCGCCTTCTTTATTGCGTCAGACCATCTTGCAGGTGCCCTTCCCTGAGTACGTCTACCGTCCATTTTGCCTAAAACAATCTGCTTCTCCAGACAATGCTTTGAAGACCACATAATGTGTCCGAAGAAGCTGAGGGCTCTTTGTCGGCAGATCGTGGAGAGCCGTGTGGTGATTTTAAGTTCTTTTAGTATGGACTGGTTGGTTCTCATTGCAGTCCAAGGTACACGGAGCAACCTTCGCCAACACCACATCTCAAAGGCATCTAACTTACTGCTATCGCGGCTTCTCACAGTCCAAGTTTCGGCACCATACAAGAATACAGAGAAGACCAGAGCTCGAACTAAGCGTACTTTGGTTGTTCGTCGTATACCTCTGTTCTTCCAGATCCTGTCGAGGTTAGCCATAGCGCTTTTGGCCATACCGGTTCTACGGTGAATTTCATTAGTGCAGCTCCCGTCAATGGTTATCAATGACCCCAGATACACAAACTCGCTGACTTTTTCATAGCCGTTGAGTGCGTCGGTTACCGGGAGTATGTCTGCTCTGTCCACCACCATTATTTTTGTTTTGGAATGGTTGATCTTAAGACCGAGTGTGGCACTTTCTACTTCAACTTTCTTCAGAAGAGTTGCCATCTCCAGTTCACTCGACGCAACAATCGTCGTATCGTCTGCATATCTTAAATCATTGACCCTGCGACCACCCACTACAACACCGCCATTCCAGCCGTCCAGGGCTTTCCTCATGATATATTCTCCGTACAGATTGCATCCCTGGCGTACGCCTCGTTCAGTGTGGAAAGCTTTGGATTTCTGGTTTTCCAGTTTCACGAAGCTTGAGCCATCAAGATACAAATTCTGTATAAGAAAAGTAAGGTTTTGAGGTACTCCCATCTCCACGAGCACGTCAAACATCGTTCTCCACTGCACGCAATCAAAGGCCTTTGCATAGTCTATAAAGCACAAGACCAACGGCTTATTAAGTTCGCGACATTTTTCGATGAGAAGACGTACATTTAAAATCTGTTCACGAGAGCCCTTTCCAGTCACAAAACCAGATTGTTCGCACGGTATCTGGTGATCTACAAACGACAAAAGTCTAGTGTTTATAATGCGCAGGAGAATTTTACTAGCATGCGACATAAGTGACAGCATTCGGTAATTTTCACATTTTCTTGTGGAACCTTTTTTATGTAGTGGTATAACAGCAGATTGTGTCCAGTCAGCTGGCCACTGGCCTGTTCTCCAAATTTTGTTACATATCCGGTGGATGATCTTAGTCCCTTCAGGACCCAGCTGTTGAAGCATTGCTGCTGACACACCATCAGGACCCACAGCTTTATTTTTCAATCTATTGATCGCGTCTTGAACCTCTGAAAGCAATATATCTGGTTCTCTGGAGAGATCGTCCCATCTTCTATCCATGCAAAGTCCCTCTTCTTCCCGATAAAGTTCATGGCAGTAGTTTCTCCATCTATCCAGAACATGTTCCAGCTCTGTCAAGGTGTTACCCCTACTGTCATCAATTATCCAACTCTTTGGTTTGAAGGTACCCGTCAATTGCTTTACTTTCAAAAATAGGTCTTTCGTTTGCGCTTTGTTAACATGGCTCTCAATTTCATCGCATATGCTGTTGATGTGCTCGTCTCTGTCTCCGCGTGGACCTTTGAACTTCGGCATGTAGCTGGTTATAACGATTAATCTTAATTTCAGTCTCAAGTCCTTCACACTTCAGCATCTTCCTCTCCTCAATGAGTGCCCATGATTCTTTGCATGTACCATACGAGTGCATATAAAAGCAACTACTAACAACACATAAATTAAACAAAAAAAGGTGCGGGACAAACCGGGCCCGCAGTGTCTAATTATAAATAAAAAAAAAAAAAAAAAATCAAAGCGCTATCGATTACGACAAGAGAATAGAAACAAAACGCCTGCAACTTGTCTAGGCCCTCTGTTCTCTCATACCCCATGAATGCATTATATACAAAAAGATTTGTACAACTCTCATTTTTAAAAAGAGTAACCGTGGAGTTTCTTGCCCTTCTTCTCCATAGGAAAGACTTTTGGAACGGGTGGTAGAGTCTTAAGTTATCAATAATTTTCTATTTTTGACTATTCAGAAGTGCCTCTTTGTCTACACGAATAAAAAACTTTTGATTTTGTTTTTTTTAAATGAATATTTGTGGGTCACATAATTTGCCCGGCGCCTATAGAGCTTTAACCACTGGATAAAGCCGTCGCCAAAAATCAATTTTAAATAATCATTTCAATCATTTTAATAAAATACTACCTCGTCGGTCTAGTGGCGGATAATGTGCATAGCGACCACCAGGTCCTGGGTTCAAATCCTAGGTCGGACGAAAATAGGTTTTCAATAGAAAAAGGAACTATCGGTCCGGAGTCTAGCACTGTGCCGAGTATATTAGGCTCGCTTATAACATTGGAACTTAATATAGTCGGCAGTAAATGGGTATACATATCTGCTACCCCTGCTCTCTTTTAAACTGTTACCTTCACCGCTATGTCAGTGTTCCACGTCTAACTACGAGTATGAACAATCAGCACACCACGTTCTTCGGGAGTGCAGTCTCTAGCACAACGACCGTACCATTATGTTAAACAGTCTGCGAAATACATCTGGGGTAATCTACTACACGGATCTTGTAGAAACTCGGGATAATTTCCGTGCGTTCAAGCGTTTTTGCCATACCTATTACTGGAATCAAACATGAGGCTCACAAATAGGCCCTGTTAATAATTTTTCGTGACCGTGGTGCTTTACAACTGGGCTTATCCTAGTTGTAGTCTCCTTTTCTATGGCTGATCTGCCAATTATTTTATTTTTGTGTCTCCCGCTTTGCAAAGGAGGGAAGTGGAATTTTTATTTTTCCTACTCCTCCTGTTTTTCTTTCTAATTAAATTTGTTGCGGGTCCCAAGACAATTAAAGTGCTTCCCGGGACACCCCAAGGTTCAAACCTTGGCGTCATCTAAGGAGACTATTGTGGATCCTGGCTTACAGGAGTTACAATGGTGGGAATGAGTGGCGGGCTTAGCCCACCTATGATTTGAACCTAGGACCACGTGATCACCAAGCGCTTTGCCACTAGACCAAAAAACTGCCTGTTTTTTTATTTTAAGATTTTTATTAAGGCAGCTCTACACTATGCATAACCGCAATCCGTGTACACTCAGCCAAAATATATCGGCATCATAAAACTAGTTTACGGCCGCCGATCTGAAATCCCGCTTAATATTACGACGTATACGTTTGGGTGCGAGCAGTTTAGAATGAAACAAATGGAATTTGCATAAGATTCATATTTGGTTTACGAAAACATGATCATATTTCAGAATTCCGTGCTAAGCTCAAGTGGCTACCAATTCGTCTTCGCCGGAACACTCACTTGTTATCGCTTTTATACAACATCCTGTTCAATCCAGCATCTCCATCCTATCTCAAAGAACGATTTGAGTTTCTTCACGAAACACATTAAAGATTCCTAAGGTCATCGGAAAATCTCAGACTAAAAACATCGATGCATTCCACAAATTTCTATGATAAATATTTTTCAGTTCAAGCTGTCCGCTTGTGGAATGCATTACCTGAGTCAATTAGACGTGCACAGACATTTGCTACTTTTAAAATGATGGTTAAGAGCCACTTCCTCTCTGTTGTCAATAGTGAGACGCTGTCATAACTTCTAACCTTTTGTATTTACCTATCCTTATTTATACGTTACGTTTATTTCTATTGCACTATGTATAAATTTAATATATTTCTTACTATATATGTACGTCATATTTTGTATATGTATAGTCAACCACCAACTGCCACCAACTGCCCTTTATTTTTGTTGTATTTCTTTCGACTTGGTTGTCTGGAAGAAATTGCTATTAGCAATAAGACCGCCAATTGTGCTTGTTATTTTACAACAACTACTTTGTTTTGTTATAATGTATTTGGTGTGCACAATAAAGAGTATTCTATCTATCTATCTATGGTTTGTGAATTTATTTTAATTTTACTTACTTTATTTTGGGGAAAAACGGTAGTTAAGAGTAGAACTAGGCAGTAGATAATGGATAATATGGAGACGAGTAGAATGTACAATAAGATCATCGTTTTCCGTGTATTAGCATGGTGAATGTCGCAATATTATTCAGAGTTACTGATATTCTTTTTAACATATAATTTTAAACGAATATCCGTAACGTTATGATCTATCCTGTTGCGAAAGTGGAAGAGTGTAGGTACCGGGGAAGACCTAGACTATCTTACCACGACCAAATAGACCGAGTCTTATCTGAAGGACAATTCAAGATTCTCCGTAACCGACGAGCGTGTACGAGACGAACTATGAGAGTGGAGGAAGCCAGAGAGGTATGTAAGAAAAGAACCCGTTGGAACTCGGTACTCTTTGCCCATCCCGCAAGTGATCTGGCGTGATGATATAGATAGATAGACATAAAACTATAAATTTCATACGAAGAATGCATCAATTAACATTATAACTAGGTGTTGTAAAATTGTTTTTTGTTTTAAAAAGCTATTAACAAAACAATTGAAATCAAAGATTTATTCATTTTTTTTATTCATCGCTAAGGGGCATAAAAGGCATAGAGATAGGACTTAAAAGCATAGAGGGATTATAAACCCAGTTCAGCTGTACACTTTGTGTGGATATGTGGTATCATTTAAGTAACCAATCCATCCATAACCATTTAAGTAAGAATCTTTGTTCCTACATCATTCGTTCTTCCTTTTTATTCAAAATATTATGGTTCGTCAATATAATGATTTGGCTAAATATAACATAGTTATCGACATTTTTCATCCTAGTTTAAGTATTTTTCTAAAACAATTGAAAAATACCCTTCAAGTCAGCCCAGATTCTGTTAATATTCGGGAGGGAAGGGCGTGCCATGTGCTCCCGGCACGCCCCTCAATGAAGTGTGCGGAAAACAATTCGGCCAGGAGTGGATTTCCACGTAAGTGGAAGGTCGCTGACGGGTCGCGGATGGTTGCTCACGCGTTCCCGTAACCCGCCCCAGCCACAGTGACGAGTTGGAGCACGGTGGGGGTTTTAGCCGGTAGGAGTCTCGGCATAACTCCTCGCTTCCCCCAATGGCGAGCGGGTATCCTATGAAGGATTTCCCCCATCAAAAAACAAAAAAAAAAAGATTCTGTTAATACATTGTAACTCAAATATTAGAATTATCAATTTTTTTATGTAAGACTTCAAAACTTATGTTCTTAAGGGTACTTAACACTACCCATTATTTGTCCTTATTGTAATCTTTACTTCTTTTTTTACTATACACCTTATACCTTATACAGTTATAAGGTGTGTTTTTTTAGATTGTTGTTATGATTTTGCTGTTTGCACATAAATTTACGTTATAATCTAGATCTAATAAATAATATTCTACGTTGTATGTTTTTGATTATAATGTGTACTGTGCAATTAAATAAATAAATTATGGCATGCCATTTTGACGTAGGCTCCACGAAAATTTTTCTTTTAATATTTGTTTGTCTAGTGACTGCGTTCTCGGTGCCTTTTTATTAGTTTTCAACTAATAATTAAAGTCAAAATAAAGCGTACAAGAGTATAACTGATTACGATAGATGTATTCTCTTTCTTATCACTGACATGACATAAGTGTAAGCAGTGCATTTATATAAAAAAAAACACCTTCACGCCTATATTCCCCAGAGGTGGTGGCAGAGGTGTACTGAGTACACCCACGTTTCGCCGACGATGTTAAGTCCCATGTAATAGGGGGCGAGCCTATTGCCATATACCGGGCACAATTCCTGACTCCGGACTAATACTGGGAATTTTTCGTTAGAAAAACTACATTTGTCCGACCTGGGATTTGAACCCAGGACCTCGTGATCACAAAGCAATGCGCTTTGCCACCAGACCAACGAGGCATGCATTTATATAATCTTGTTAATGCTCCTTCGTTGCTGATAGTACCTATATGATAAAAGGCAATAATTGTATAAGATCTATTAGTACTGCAAAAAAATCACCTGGATTACCAACAGTAATATAAAAACCGCAAAATTCTGGCAACACTAGTACTTACACTCAATGCCACACAAAATAACACTGATTCTTCTTAAAGCCGTGAACATTACCGACTAAATTGGGAGTCGCGTAATACAAGCCCTGCGATTAGGGTGGCCATATTACATCCATGAAATAAGACAGTAATCGTAAAATGTATGCCGGCAGTCTTTAAATGTAGTGATTTTAGCTTAAATACTAATTAATTTTCTAAAAAATCTAATGCATAAGCTATTAATGTAATTAGTAAAATGGGTAGATGTACGAAATAATATTATATAAAGTTTCTTTTTTAATTTAGAAAGTGTTTGTAAAATAAGTGTGAGCAAAAGTATGGTTATTTCCTAATTGAAAAGAATATTAAATTAATAGACTCTTTCAATATAATAGACTTTGACAAGCAGTTATAGCCTAGTGATTAGACCGTTGGACTGCAAAGTCAGAGGTCTCGGGTTCAAACATGCACGCACCTCTGTCTTTTCAAAGACATGGCGTATTAGAAATAAAATATCACACGCTTTAATAATGAAGGAAAACATAGTGAGAAAACCTGCATGCCTAAGAGTTTCTCACACGGTGTGTGAAGTTCGCCAACCCGCACTGGACAAGCGTGGTGGACTATGCCCACTCAGCGTGAGAGGAGGCCCGTGCCCAACGGTGGGACAGTTTCATAACAGGGCTAATATTATTAGACTCTTTCAGCCGTTCTTAACAACATTTACAGGAATACCGTTAAATGGTCTAAAGAGTAGCAAAAGGCAGTAAGTAATAACAAATAAGTAAATGTTATAATCTAACGTTGGTTCATATGAATGAAAATGAAAATGAAAAATGAAAAATGTTTATTTTCTTTAACTTATGGTACAAAGTTTTACAGTTAGTCGGAGTCCCCATTTAAGCATAATATTGCTTGTGTTTGAGGACTCCGCTCTTCCCTTGAGAACCAATACAATATTACCTTGTAGTTTACAATGAAGAGTTTCTTAATAAAATAAGCATATAAGTTTATATAACAAACTAAAAATAAAAATAAAGTAGGTAACAAAAATTTAAACAATGGTTAAGCGCCAATAATGCGTGTTTATGTTATAATGGACTTTCACACTTGGATTCAGCAACCAGCATTTTGATCCCGGCACAAATGTTTCTTCTGGGTGTTTAATAATGTGTATTCACGGTAAAAAAAAACAGTACGTTTACTTTTTTATCATTGACAAGAGAAAATAAGGTCAAAGTATTTTTTCTCTTAAAAAAACGTCGCACACTACAACACAAGGATATATACACAAATACCCAACGAAACAAATAATTGTGGGTCACACAAAGATTTGTCCCGTGCGGGAATCGAACCCGCGACTATTAGACGCAGTAGGAGTGGAAGCGGTTAAGCTCTTAACCACTGCGCTAAATCGTCCATCCGAAGTATTATATCAAGAATATCTCTGGTGTAGTGATATACAAGGTGTAACATAATAAACACAAGACCTCAGACACCCCGATTAGAGAATTGCTTCATAAAGTCAAAACGAAAACCAAATTTTCAAATTTAAAGGTTTTTACCCTTTTTTAAAGCACTTTTATACCCCAATTAACAATGAAACTTGGACGTGTATGTGTGCGTTTTGAGAAATACGTTAGGAATACGTTTAGAATCCTCCTTGCTATGAATCAAAAAAAAAATTTAATTTTTTATAGCGCACTGAAGGAATAAAAACATTTTTTACAAATTTAAAAAAAATGTAAAATACACTAAAAATTGTTGGAATCGATTCAGTTACCGATTTAGAACAAACTACTTTCAGGTCTTGCGTTTATTATGTTACAGCTTGTAGATAAACACAAAAGTCTCCTATTCAAACTCCATTGTCACCCTACAACTAAGGGTTCAAGATAGCGACGGTAGTGGTAATTTGTGGAGCAAATCGGGTAATCGTACTACCGACGAGGTGGGGGGTTATGGGGTCTTTGTCACCTCAAGAGGCGTTATCGACCTCTTTAGTGCAAATGAAATTGACGCCTCGACGTTTATTTATTGCTATTGACTATTTTCAACTATTTGTTGATAGATAGAGAATGGGTAGGGGAAATAACTTCTGATATTTAAAGGGCTGCCGCAAAAATCACATGTTTTTGTACTCCATGCACTTCAAGAAGTATTAGAGACTTCTATCTATCTATATCATCACGCCAGATCCCTTGCGGGGTAGGCAGAGTACAGAGTTCCGACAGGTTCTTTCCTGACATACCTCTCTGGCTTCCTCCACTCACATAGTTCGTCTCATACACGCTCGCCGGTTACATTATTAGCATTGAAACGGCCATCCAGTGTCCTTCAGCCCGCACATAAAGCGGGTCCGTCACCGAGCATCCTTCGTGCTCGGTCGTCTCCATCCGTTAATCTGCAAGCGGAGTAAAATGTCCCTTAGAAATAAGGTGACGCTTTACAAAACTTGCGTTCGTCCCATCATGACGTGTGTTGTGTTTGGGCATTCGGCCCTCTCACATCGACAGACTTCAAGTGGTTCAAAACCGCTTCCTCCGTAAAGCCGTAGGAGCCCCATGGTTCGTATGGAACGTCGACCTCCACTCCGATCTAGGACTCGAACCTATTCGCGCCTTTATTAAAAAGGCGTCAACACGTCACTTCGCGAACGCATCTACCCATGCGAATCGTAGCCACCGCCGACTACGATCTCCCCCCCAACCCCTGCCGCCACCGCCGGCCGCGACATGTTCTCACCGACCCCCCCGATGCTTTGTCATCCCTTCTTTCCGCTCAGAATACGGGCGACGACGACGACGACGTAGTAGTAGATCCCCTCCCATAGCCGGCGGTTGACCGGTGCACTTAGTAGTGCACCCGTCCCCCTACAGCGACTGTCCCAACCGAAGGCGCCCTCGAATATGTCGCCTCTTGCCCTTCTAGCTGGCTAGAGCGTAGTGGTTGCACGCTCGCCTTTAAATCCGGTGAAGCTGTAAAGGCCTCGCGGCCAACAGCGTACATCATTCACACACACGGCCATCCAGAAAACTTAAGCGCCGGTATATGTTTAAATCGGTACTCGAGTAAAAATAAATTTTATGTTATTACGTCACTCGAGTTATTCTCCAGTTTTCGAGTAACTCGAGTACATGATTTACAGTCCCGGCAACTCTAGTGAAAGTTATAGTATTCTATTACAGGGGACCAATCGTGGTGGACCCATGGAATATATCGTTATTTTATTAAATAACCCGAGTAACTCGAGTCACAAAATCCTACTCGAGTCACGTTTCTACTATAATACCACAGAAATCTATATATTAATACGTGAAGCAAAAACTTTGTACACCTTTTTATGAAAATTGCGCGGATGGAGGAGTATGAAATTTCCCACACTTATACTTTATATAGAGAAGGAGTGCAGAATGCTATTTTTTTTTAATTATGCATAAAACATACATTAAATCAATGAAAAAAGCATTACACACACTACCATGTATTTGACACAATACACGTCAAATTAATGTTTGTCTTTAATATTATTTGTCTATAGTCTTACTGAATGTCAAACATAACCAGCAAACGATGAAAGAGTAGGTCGAATATCGACCTATGGGCGACCACTAGTCGTAATAATAACATGATTTCTGTAGATAAAACTGATACACTGTAAGTAATAGACTTCGTGGATGTAACGATCGATACTCCTGTTGATTAGATTATAAAGCAGCTAAAGGAGAAAGCTACTTCAAACTCAAATATAGCGAGACAAGGATCTTTTGGCCTATGGATATTTGACAAGGGTTGGTGTGAAATAAGGGTTAACAGTCAGTAACTTTTCTACTTCCACGGGAATATTTCAACAGATGAGTCCGCACGCTTACTAACTAAAAAAAGGACTTGGGTAAATATTATAGTAAACGGCAACTCTTCGACTGTCATGTAGTGACATTTCACTTGATGACAGCGTTAGTTCCGATTTTAGCCGCGGGCCAAAAGATTCTTGTACGAGTGTTATTTATTTTTTGTAAACCTTGCGGTGGCAATTTACATTTTTATGCATACATCGTCACGCCTATATTCCCCAAGCCGGGGTGACAGAGGTGTGTTGAGTACACCCATTTTTCGCCTACAATGTTAGGTCCCATGTAATAGGGGGCGAGCCTATTGCCATATACAGGGCACAATTCCAGACTCCGAACTCATACTGGGAAGTTAGAAAAACTACATTTGTCTGACAGCACGACACATAACAAAATACGCAGATTAGCGAAGTCTTTGCTCTCAGTGAGACTATGAGAAAATACTAATACTAGAAAAAAATAAAATACAAAATGAAACAGTAATAGTCTTATGCTAGTCAACGAGCGCTCTCTCAACATGCCGGGCTGAAAACTGTAAGCGCTTTCTTAAATGTTATTTTAGCCGTTGTTTACTCCAGCGCTGAAAGAACGCTCTCACGAGCGTAGGGTTACACATTTGCAGTGCGCTCCAATTGCTATTAAAACGCCCAAGTGCCGTTTCCGCTGAACCAGTATGGACTTATGGAATGACTAAATGTCATATACCCTGTAGGGAGCGCTTCGCTTGCCTACTGGAACGCACTTTTAGAGACAACTAGTGACCTTTATACTGAACCCAATGCAAAAAGAATTATCAAAATCGGTCCACAATTGACGGAAATTTCGGTGAACATACATGAAAAAAAGCATACATACAGACGAACAACGAACCTCCTCCTTTTTGATGTCGGTTAAAAATAAACACCGTCACGCCTATATTCTCCAAGCGGGGGTGGCAGAGGTGTACTAAGTACACCCTTTTTTCGCCGACGTTGTTAGGTCCCATGTAATAGGGGGCGAGCCTATTGCCATATACCGCGCACGATTCCAAACTCCGGACTAATACTGGATTTTTTTTGAGTTTTAGAAACTGCATTTGTTCGACCTAGGATTTGAACCCAGGATCTCGTGACCTCAAAGCGCATTATTCGCCACCAGACCAACGAGGCAGTAGAATTTGTTTTTATCAATTTATGTGCGACCCTGGTTTCTCCTGCTAAATAAATGTATTTTTAATTTATGTGTGGCTCTGGTTTCTCCTGCTAAATACATATATTTTTAATCTATGTGTGGCCCTGGTTTCTCCTGCTAAATAAATTTATTTTTAATTTATGTGTGACCATGGTTTCTGCAGCTAAATAAATGTATTTTTAATTTATGTATGACCATGGTTTCTGCTGCTGAATTAATGTATTTTTAATTTATGTGTAGCCCTGGTTTCCCCTGCTAAATAAATGTATTTTTAACTTATGTGTGGCCCTGGTTTCTCCTGCTAAGTAAATGTATTTTTAATTTATGTTTGGCCCTGATTTCTCCTGCTAAATAAATGTATTTTTAAATTATGTGCGGCCCTGGTTACTCCTTTCTTTAGCTGCCTACCACAGCTGTAATCACGAAGCTTCAATCTCAGTCTGTATCGGGTTTTTAAAAATCCATCTGCTGATTATTCTTTTGATTTTTAATTTGAAATAGCGTTTTAATCTACTGCTTAATAGAAGAATAAAGCTGCCAATAACGGTCAACCATCCAATATTTTACCTCATCCGACATTGCTTAACTTCGTTTAACTAACGAGAGGGCTCATACTCTTGTCTCCAAACATATCAATGCTATTGGAAAAGGCTATTAATTACAACAAATTATTATAAAACGAACGATGCACGTAACCATCCACATCGACATTACGCAATAAAAATATTAACTACAATCAATAGTATACACAAGTCTCAACCTTAGCTGCAAGTGGTAAGGTTCAATTTTCATAACAAGACTCTTGGCGTTTCAGACGCTATTGAATAGTTAAGTTTATTTGTAAGTATACTCGAGATGAAAAGTGCTTACGCACAATAATAGCCACAGAGGGGTGGCCGCCACGTGGCTCCGCGCACACTTACACGTAACAGGGTAAAATTGTAATGGGTAGTGGGAAAATAAGGTTAGTATATCATTATCATACTCATTGGCAGGGTACATCGCTCGTCGGGCAGAAAGTAAGCGAATAAGTAAGCGAATTGTTTATTACGAAAAAAGATACAATAACACAAGTACGAAATACAAATACGTAATCAAATTGTCAGAAGTATTTTTGGTGTCTTCAATTATTATTTAAACACTTGCTAACGAGTTGCTCAGCGAGCTATGGAGAGAGCTATGCTCGGCGTTTCTCTACGCGATCGAATCAGGAATGAGGAGATTCGTAGAAGAACCAAGGTTACCGACATAGCCCTTAAGATTAGCAAGCTGAAGTGGCAATGGGCGGGCCACATAGCGCGTAGATCGGACGGGCGTTGGGGCAGAAAGATTCTAGAGTGGCGACTACGTATTGGCAAGCGCAGCGTGGGACGACCGCCTGCCAGATGGACCGACGATCTTGTGAAAATCGCAGGAAGTCGTTGGATGCAGGTGGCATCAGACCGGTTACGCTGGAAAGCGATTGGGGAGGCCTATGTTCAACAGTGGACAAGTATGGGCTGAGATGATGATGATGATGATACTTAACACAAAAGACTAGCCCGCTGAGTTTCTCGCCGAATCTTCTCAGTGGAGGCCGCGTTCCGATCCGGTGGTAGATGTAAAAAATGTAATAATTTTGACGTTTGTAAGTGCTTATGTATTGGCCTATACAAATAAATGATTTTTGACTTGACTTGACTTGACAAACTACACCAATGCTTTTAAAATTTAATAGACACAATTACAAACAAAAAAGTAAGAAAAAAAATATCGCCATTTTGTTTTCGATCATTTCGCGGTATCTTGCAAGAAGCTCATGAAAATATTTAATTTATATACAAATAACAGCACATTCTGCCGCACACAGTTCTCCCTTCAGGACATTCTTGAGTATGAATTTGACGAGCATACCTTCTCTTTATCCTGCCATGTTCTAAATCTTTTAAAAGTTTATGATGTTCCACTGCGACATCGTTTCTCATTTGCTCTGTAATAACATCTTTCACTGCTTCGTTTGTCTTCTTTGGTTCTTCTCCGTAGTCTCCGTGATCATCGTTCGCTGGATTGACTATCACTGGTTTTTCTACTCCTCCAATATGATATGCATTGACAGCAAGGATAAGAGCCAAGAACGCAAAAATAGTAGCTTTCTCCATTCCCAGAACACGTTCTTTATCAAAAGAATGTAGTGCAGTAAGATTCAGAAGAGAAATCAAATGTTCTTAATTTACTTTCGATGCTGGAATGTCGATCAGTATTTGTATTACTCTCTTTTGCAGTTTAATACGTAGCGTCCTCGAATATGCCGCAATGATTTGGTCTCCATTTTACACAGTTCACAACGACAGCATTGAAGGAATACAGTGCAAGTGCCTTAAAATGACATGCTACCGTCAGGGAATTTGCACTCGACAGCTGCCATACAACTCCTTACTTAATAAATTTAATCTATCGAGTCTCTTACTTCGGCGACAGCATAGTGATCTCCTATACTTGCATAAAATCCTGCATTCAGAAATCAAATCCCCTCATTTACTCTCATTGCTTCATTTAAATACTCGTTACATCTCACGCAACCCACATACATTTTCGCTCCAAGTTTACAGGAACAACACCTCTTACTACAACCCTATTGTACGTATGTGTCGGTCTTACAATGAAGTCACCGCCAAACGCAAAATCGATCTCGACATCTTTGGATCTACATTAGAGAAGATGGCTGGGTGCTTCCATCGACTTGGGATCCGGTAATTAATATAATCAAATCCAAAACCACGCATAACACTGCAAGGCCTCAAGACACCGTGAGCTCATTCTGCGTAGATCGACTGAGATCAAACAAAAATAATTAAGAAGTTTGAGGGTACCCTGGAACAACTATACCTGTTGGATGTCTGACACCTCAGTCCTTCTCGTGACCATTGGTGCTGCAAAGCACCCAAAACGTCGGGAACTAAAAAATCAAAATAAACCGCGATAAAATCAGAAATATAATTTTATTTCATGTTAATTCCGCTTATTTTTAATACTCTGTATAGCTCAGTAAATAGACAATGTAGGGAATGTAATAAGTATACGCTTGTGTAACGAAAACTATGTAACGAATAATGACATTATGTATTTATTAGTTTACTTTGAAAAGACAACGGTTCTCTACACTAGAGATTCTCAGTATATTGTAAGTGCGTCTACAGACACAAATTTACATGCACTAAGACTCAGACTGACACAAATAATTGATTTCTCTGTGCGAAGGTCAAACCCGCTACTATTCGATCAGAGCGACTTACGCTTAAGCCATAAAACCAAGCCATCTCGTCATGTATAGCTAGTGTGTTGGCATAATTACATGTAAAAAATGTTTTCTCTCACATACACGTAGCTCAGTTCTTTTATTTCTTTTTATATTTGCCCCGAGAAGCGCCCTGAATTGTTATAAAACTAACGATCCGAACAACAATGGCCGCTCAGCGGGTACACTGACGATCAAAAGCGAATAAGTGAATCAACAATAGCTCGAGTGGTGTATTGGTGCGCCACGTGGCTACCGCGCACTTTTGTAAATGCCGCGCATTTTTACTGTACTTTAAAGGTTTGGTAAGTGTGTAAAAAAAAACCAACAATTTTCATTAAGTCCGCGTGGTGGAGAATGACCTGATCTCATTCGCCTCAGTTTGTGAGAGAAGGCATTTGCTTAGTTGTAGGACAGCATAGGAGGACTTGTTATTTAATTTATTATGAACCTAAAAATGCTGCAGTTTATTATAATAAAACAATTAATATACGTTTTATAGAGGTGATAATAGAACAGCCTAGTTTTGTTGAGATATTTTAGTTCTATGATGATTACTTATGAGAAACGGCTCTTTGAGAATATTACGTCTATATTTCTAATTCAAAATTCTCTAGTACATTTATTGGCGGTATTTTTGTATCTATAAAAACTTAAAATACTTATTATAAATTATGACCTACCTTTTTGCATAATTTTTAATTTGATACCGGCTCTGTCATTTAAATCCATGATTACCCGAAAATGACTGATCTTATAACTTCCACAAAAAATAACTCCCCCACATTAAGTCCGTTTCACACGGGGGCATATTCGTGCGTTCTATTTAATTAAACATGTAATAGTGCGCACGCGACCACTCCTCGCTGAGTGTGTGCATTATAATACTCAACACTGAATGGGTTAACGAAAAATTTTTTTTTTGCCTTTTTAGTTTAATTGTACTTAATAGTTTCATTGTGATTTTTTACCTTAATATATGTTCGATAAATATTTATGTTAAAAAATTTTTTTATTCATTTTGAAAAACTTATTCTCACACTAGGAATACTTCCTGTATCGTTGATGCGTTTGCAAACATTAAATTCACATACACAAATACCCAGACCGAAACAAATATTTGTGGCCCACACAAAGATTTGTCACGTTCGGTAATCGAATCTGCGACTACTCGATCCAGTGGGCGGAGCAGCTTAAAAATCTAGTTACATCTTCTTTCATTTTATGGCAAAAATCTTTAATAATCCCTAGTCCTTTATAGAGAAGACTGAGGTATATGGGATGTTGCCATACAAAACTAACAATTTTATATTCTTTG
Source organism: Phalera bucephala (assembly GCA_905147815.2). Taxonomy (NCBI): domain Eukaryota; kingdom Metazoa; phylum Arthropoda; class Insecta; order Lepidoptera; family Notodontidae; genus Phalera; species Phalera bucephala. Next base: position 17,666,441 of record LR990630.1, on the reverse strand, counting down.
ACCCAGTACTACATGCCTACTGCCAGTCAAATTACTTGAACTTACCGGTTAGTAGCAAAAACCCCCCCCTTCTTTTATTTAGTGCAAAAGGTGACACAAGTAAGGAATCCCAAAGACATGTTCTGACCAGCTGACTACAGTTGACTGCAACGTCGCATGTTCGGCCCCCAGCAACTGCAGCAATGAGGTCCGATAGCACAAGCCGCTGATACAGTGCCATTAAACGGATATCGGGCGTAATATTTCAATTATATCCTATATTCACACATTAAGTAGGGATCAGTTTAATTAATTAATTGCAATTTTCATTAATAGACCGTGTCTTATCTAAAGGACAAGTCAAGAGTATGAGACGAACTATGAGAGTGAGGAAAGCCAGAGAGGTATGTAAGGAAAGAACCTGTTGGAACTCTGTACTCTCTGACTACCCCGCAAGGGATCTGGTGTGATGATATAGATAGATAGATTCATTAATAAATTCAGTTTGTAATTTTTATTTGTTTTTTTTTACCTTCTGGCTGCAGCGTATGTAATTCACACATCAACATAACCACAGAAATGATAATAATCGTGAAGTGAATTAGCGCACGATTTTGTTTTAAACCACTGTCGCTGCTTTTCCATACATGCACAGTTTGAAAAATAGACACAGACTTACATAAACTCATATTATAACAATAAAATAGTACAGGGCTTCAAAGAGCAACGGCTGGTGTGGTCCTGCATCAACCGAATCTGAACCCGAATCTGAAACATCTGAGCCGCGAGGTGCAATTATCATCTGCACAGGTGGGGCGTCACTGAGTCTCCTTGTTTTGACTGCGGACACTCAGTGCCGACTATCCAGCACATCGTGGAGGACGGACCCACTAGGAAATTTAGCGGCGGATTCGAGGGGGTATATACCAGCTGACAACGTAGGCTAAACAATGGCTTCCTGGCCTCCACTTTGACATTAAACTCAAATCCGATCTCGGTCTCGAACTTATTCGCGCCTTTATTAAAAAGGCGACAACCCGATATTTCGCGAACGCGTACAACCAAAGGAATCCGCTAATTGTAACCGCCGCCGACTACGAACCTAACTCCCCTCCTATCAGCCGCTACCGCCGTCCGCGGCATGTTCTCACCGACCCTCCCGATGCCCTTACATCCTTTCTATCGGATACAGATACCGCACACAGGATCATACACCGAATCCCTTACCCGTTGGCCGGTGCAGAGCACCACGGCGAGATACCTAGTATATTCCCTCCCCCATAGCTACTGCCCAAGCCGAGGCGTTCCACCTTGAGGCGCCCTTGAGCTGGTTGCCCCCTTGCCCTTCTCGCTCCACCGTAGTGATTGCACGCTCGCCCTCTTGTCGTGTGAAGCTGTAAAGGCTCCGCGGCCAACAGCGTAGATCATGCACACACACACACACACAAATCTGACATTAGTTTGATTGTGGGTCACGTTATTCAAAGTATACTTGTATCGCCATATGATGATGATAATTACTGTGAAAATATTTTCCGATGAAATGTTATTTGTCCTTATTATACCTTATTATAACAGTTACAAGTTGTGGAAGATTTTCATGATCATGATGCTATGCAGTCTTGAAGCAATTGTTTTCTATCCTTCATTATTCTGTAGCGCCTGCTTATCTTACTTCCCGATTTCAATACCTATGCTCCAATCATAATAAACATCTTCGCTCTTCTAATAATTGTTTTCTTCAGTGTCCCTCTCACCGTACTGATTTCATCCACTCGTCCTTCTTTCTACAATCAATCCTTCTGTGCAATGCATTACCTCAGGATCTCAGGATGGCTACCAATCGTCTCTCATTTAAAAAACAACTGCAGGACTATCTGGCGAACAAAATGTTGGTGGATTCTTCTAAACGCTAGTTGTTTCATGTCGTTATGTCATACTGTCTGTTTCATATAAAGTATAGTAATATGTGTATGTATATATGTTTTATACCTGTATGTATTATATGTTATTTATATACAACTGCTTTTGTTGTATGTATGTAATTAGTTTTGTGTTTTTAAATATTTTAATTTCCTTTCTTTTAAATTGTAATTGTGTTTTTAGTATTTTTTTCTCTCCTTTTTATAACTCATAATTTTTCGCATCTACCACAGCTGTTTCCACATCACCTCAAGGTAGACTGGCAGAAAATGCCTCTGGCATTAAGTCCGCCTATGTACATAAGGGCATAAAGAATAAATAAATAAAAATAAATAAATTTGTGATAATTTTGTGAATGTGTGGCGACAAGTTCACGGGACTGTACGACTTCTAGTGTTATTATTAGGATTTGTAAGAAATGAATTATTAAGGTCTGTAAGGAAAGAACCTGTTGGAACTCTGTACTCTCTGCCTAACCGGTGGGAGATGTGGCGTGATGATATAGAGATTATTAGGATTTCTATGATCACAATCTTATCGCTTCCGCGTGAGGTGAGGGGCTCCCTTCCTTGGCGGTATTTTTTGAGCGAGAGTCAAATAACTGACAGGCCACGCGCACTAAGTGTGGCCGGCTTAGAAATCTCTTTGGAATGATGTGGAAAAAATATTTTTGGAATACCATTAACGATAAAAAACTAAAGAAATATATTATTATTGTTATTATTATAAGCCTATACTGTCCCACTGCAAGACGAAGGCCTCCCCTTCCTTCTTCCACCTGTCCCGGTCCAGTGTAAGCTGATACCAGTACTTGTCGTAAGAGTCCAGTTCGTCTTGCCACCTCTTTCTGGGCCTGCCACGCTGTCGTTTTTCGCCTGATGGCACCCACTATGTGGTTGTTTTAACCCAAAATGCATCCGACATGCGGCAGATATGTCATGTATTTTAGTCTTGCAGCTGATTGGCCTACGTCAGTGATACAGTAAGAAATATATAAAATACAAAAAAATGGTGAGGGTGATGCATTAAAAAAGCTAGTATAAAATTTGCCTTGAGGATATTTTTATAAAAACAATATCGTTTCGGGGAAAAGAAAATCTGATATCGAGAATTTTTTGCAAACATTAGAGAAACACAAAGTAATGCTTGAAGTGCGAAGGGAGTGTGTGAACAGTCGATGCTGCCGCGGGACTGTTATTTCTTTCGGCGGGAAGTAACGGCAATAGCAGTGTATAAACCGAGTATAACAGTCGGTCATAGAAGGTACTCTTTTACATTGGGGCCTAATATTATAGTCCTCAAAATGTAGGTGCAGATATGGTACAGATAGTAACCCCACGAAGCTACACTCTGTGCCCCGCTTGAGAAGAGTGATGATAAATTTATTAATATTTTTTCATATCCGTGGTGCTTTACAACTGGGCTTATCCTAGTTGTAGTCTCCTTCTCTATGGCTGATCTGCCAATTTTTTGTGCCTCCCGCTTTGCAAAGGACGAAAGTGGAATTTTTATTTTTCCTAGTCCTCCTGTTTTTCTTTCTAATTAAATTTGCTGCGGGTTCCAAGACAATTAAAGTGCTTCCCGGGACACCCCAAGGTTCAAACCTTGGCATCATCTAAGGAGACCATTGTGAATCCTGGCTCACAGGAGTTACAATGGTGGGAATGTGCGGCGGGCTTAGTCCCATATAAAAAAAGGTTGATAATATTTTTTTCCAAATTTCAACATCTCCAATTTACTTATCCCATCATAAGCAGAGCGTGAAGTAATTCCACGAAATCCGAATACTCGTAATTTGTGTAAAAGCGTTTTAATCTTAGAAAACATTGGTGATGGACCAATGAACAGCTAAAAGGATAAACATCCACGCCTCGGTGACATCTTTTGAACCAAAATGTAGGGTGAGGTCGATTGTTAACGGCTTAGCATTTTTGACATACTTAATTTATTTTTTTGGATTGAATTTTTAGATTTACGCATATATAACTTAAAAATATAGAAGTTTATTATAAGTACCACGTAGTGTAAGTTACAAGTATATACTTTAATTTAACCATATATACGAAAGAAGCAAACAAATAATAACAAAAAATCCATATAAAAAACTAATTGTTCCCGGCTTTGTATTATTTTTATTCTTTTAAATTTATTTTGCAAATATCAGTTTAATATTTAGTGCTTTATCCATTTCATGAATATATCCGGCGGCATGCGAGTCTTTAAAATTGAGACCAAATTATTAAAAATGACAAAAGTAAACATCTATTGTTACTGCTACTGCGGTCTAACCACATCATTTATATCTAATATAGTTAGGTGTAAAGTTTAATTTATCTCTTTTACTAATTAATTCACAGCAGAGACAAGACAGTCGAGAAACAACTGAGGATTTTTCTACATCACACGTCGAGTTATTTAGACATTAGTACTCTCAGAGACATATTGATTACTAGAAATAATTACATTTATTTTTACTAAATTAAATTTTCACTGAAAAGTAGGTGTACACAGTACACCTCCTCTGCCATCCCCGCTTAGGGAATAAACGCGTAACGGTGTGTAAATATTTTTATTAAATGACAATTTATGTCACCAGGCCGACAACACTGTGCTCTACCCCGTCATTGTTTACGTTATCTCTGTATCGGTGTCGGGCCGACAGCCGTCAGTGGCGTTCGACAAGCCGACAGTATCGTGTAACTTAACACTAATGTTTACGCGTCTCTACCGACAATTGTGTGAGGTACTTAACTGATTTGGGATTATGTTACTAAAGTACGTAGTCATATTATAAATGCACAAAAAGCCAGCGGGCAAGGGATTCTTCGGCCTCGCCGGCGAGGTCGGTGTCTGATCGTGTGTGCGGTATTTGTATTCGAAAGAAGGGGAGTAAGGGCGTCGAGAGGTTATAATATGCCGCAGGCGGCAGTAGTGGCTGATAGGAGGCTCCTTGAGACAACTTTAAGCAAGTTGCCCCGTACTTATTGTTCGTGTTATACAGCTCGACGGCTGCTGACACACAATAGCACATTTTTTTTTCTTATTTTAAAAACGTAGCCCCACACTAGGATTTATTCCTGTGGCGTGGCTGCGTTTACAAATATACACAAATACCCAGACCGGAACAAATAATTGTGGATCACACAAAGATTTGTCCCGTGCGGGAATCGAACCCGCAACTATTAGACACAGTGGACGGAGCGGCTCAAGCTCTTAACTACTGCGCTAAATTTATATATAGAACCAAATTTTGGGAAAATATTTTATATCTGTCTCTATCATCACGATCACTAGATATCTTGCAGGGTTGCCGGAGATTAAGGCCAACGGGTTCTTTCTTTACAGATGTCTCGCTTGCTCCAATATTTCTCATAGTGCGTCTGATTCTCGCTCGCTGGTTACGGGCATTTTTGATTTCATCACATATCTATTTATACTATCTTATGATATACTTTATTATCTCAGGTCTTCGATACTATTAGTTTACTTGTTGGAACTCTAATCTCAGCCTACCTCGCCTGGATCCCTTATCCAGCGTGATCATATAAATAGATAAAATATTGTGTTTTGATAAAATATTGTTTCTGTTTTTTCATATGTAAATGTTTTAGGTACCAATATACTTCGTCATTTTATCTATCTATATCATCACGCAAAGCCCCTTACGGGGTCGGCCGAGAGATCAGAATTCTTTTATTTTTTTCGACTTATGAATGCTAATGCTTGCGTATTGTAAATCACAGATTAAGTATCGTATTTACACACTTACCATGATTTAAAGGGACAATTGGGTTCGGTATACTTAAAAGATTAACGCTTTTGAAAACGAAAGTGGGAATTGTAATCTGTCAATAGATTCTTTAGAGGATTAGTGAGGACCTTTACGAGAATAACGGACGCCTTGATCGTGTGGGTAAGAGTTTGAGCTTCTCCAGCCTATGAATCGAGTAGCCGCTGATTGGATCCCCGCTCGGGAGAAGTGTTTGTGCGTCCAACAAATTTTTGTTTTAGTCTGGGTGTTTGCGTCACACTAGGAATCGTTCCCGAGTCGTGGATGGATTAACAGACCCGATATTAAGCGAACGCGTCCAGTCATAGGAATCCGCTTATCGTAGCTGCCGCCGACTACGAACCTAACTCCCCTCCTATCAGCCGCTACCTTCGTCCGCGTCATGTTCTCACCGACCCTCCTGATGCCCTTACATCCCTTATTTCGGATTCAGATACCGCACACAGAATTCCGCGGCCGACAGCGTAAATCATTCACACACACACACACATACAAACAGACATGACAGTCATATGCACAAATACACCGTTCCAATCAAAACTGCCTTATTGATCTAGTGACTGGTAGTGTCAAGCAATCACGAGGTCCTGGATTCGAATCTTGTAACAGAAAAATATTAATGATGTTTTGGAGTCTAGCATTGTTGTCAGTTGAATGGCAACAGGTTCGCCCCCTATTACATAGGACCTAACATCGTTGGCGAAAAGTGGGTGTACTCAGTACACCTTCGTCACCGGTGACGAAGGTGTACTGAGTATATAGGCGTGACGGTCTGTACCTTCCAAAGAGAGAACAAAAAGATCTAAGTATACATTATCGCTGTAATTCTACACCCCTGTTTACGTCTTACTGGTGTTAACTTGGCGACGATTTTCCAACAATAGAATGAAAGATTAACTGGAATTAAATATGGGTCTTTGAGCAAAGATTTCTGGTATATTGACGCAATTCTGGAGAAAAGATGTTGCGATCTTTGGTGAAAAATTGTTAAGTAGGTTTGTGGTCCCGTATAGTTGCTGGCACAAAATAATGCTTAGGCAAGTGAATTGATTAATTAAAAAATCATCCAAAATAACGTACTCGGATTCGTGCAGTGCGACAAGGTTCTTTTGGCCTGTGGATGACATTAACAGGGTTGGTGTGAAAAGAGTGTTACCATTTAATATATTAACTTTGAAGGATAAAATTCGTAACGAGGTAATCCGACAAAGAACCAAAGTTACCGACATAGCTCGCAAACTCAGTAAGCTAAAGTGGCAATCATCATTTCAGCCTATACTTGTCCACTGCTGAACATAGGCCTCCCCAATCGCTTTCCAGCGTAACCGGTCCGATGCCACCTGCATCCAACGATTTCCTGCGATTTTCACAAGATCGTCGGTCCATCTGGCAGGCGGTCGTCCAAGTGGCAATGGGCTGGCCATATCTGTAGAAGGACCGACGGCCGATGGAGCAAGCGTGTCCTAGAGTGGAGACCACGACTTGGTAAGCGTAAGGTAGGACGGCCCCCAGCTAGATGGACCGACGACGTCTAAAAGGTCGCTGGGACAGACTGGATGCGGAAGGCGGAGGACCGTATGCAATGGCGTGTGTTAGGAGAGGCCTATGTCCAGCAGTGGACTGCGATAGGCTGATTGATTGATTTACTTCCAAGGAGATATTTAAACAGGTGGGTCCACAATAATAAAAAAAAACTTCGGTAAAATTCATAGCAAACGGCAACTCTGCGGCTGTCATGAAGTGACATGTCACTTGATGACAGCGTTAGTTCCGATTGTGGCCGCGGGCCAATAGAGCCTTGTGAGACTGTACAAATACGTTCTTTTTGACATAATATAAAAAATTACTTCGAATCGATTTTCGATTACTCGACTCGAATTCAATTTTATGAATGAGCCGATTTAGATGTGTTTTTTAATTACTTCTTTTTGCCTTTCTGGTAACGTTTAATTTGAAGATTAAAAAAACAATAAATTCCCATAAAATGTGAATGATCTACGCTGTTGGCCGTGGGGCCTTTACAGGTTCGCCGGACAAGAGGGCGGACCCAGTAGGGCAAGGGGGCAACTAGCTTAAGGGCGCCTCAAGGAAGAACGACCTCGGCTTGGGCAGTCGCTATGGGGGAGAGCATATACTAGGTGTCCCGCCGTGGTGTTCTCTCTGCACCGGCCGGCGGGAAAGATATGCTTTTACCTCGCCTGAGAAGCTGGTGTCTGATCCTGTGTGCGGTATCTGTATTCGAAAGAAGGGATGTAAGGGTCGTTGGGAACATGCCGCGGACGGCGGTAGCGGCTGATAGGAGGAGAGTAAGGTTTGTAAGCGGCGGCTACGATAAGCGGATTCCTATGATTGGACGCGTTCGCGAAATATCGGGTTGTCGCCTTTTTAATAAAGGCGCGAATAGGTTCGAAACCGAGATCGGAGGCGTTTGCACGCGCGATCATAGGGAGATACTGATCGCCACCGCGGACGCCGCCGGGGACGACGGGGGGGGGGGACCTTAACTCGTATTTATTCAGTAATATAATAAAGTTACTCATGCTTTAAGCGGATGCCATCAAAACTAGATACTAAAGAATAGTATGTAGGTACTTCTAAAATTGACAAAAATGTAACCAAACCCAGCCGTGAACATCATTGGCGAACTGTGGGTGTATAAAGTACACCTCTGCCACCGCCGTTTTGACAATAAAGGCATGACGGTTTTTTTCTCTATTTCTTACTTCCATTGTCGGGTACATAAAAAGGTTTTTTATCGACAAGGTCAATGCAAAGATTGCCCGGACAAAGTGCTAAGTAGATCAATCGTGTTAAACTCACACATCGCTGGACGCTAATGTAAATAAATAACAATGGCCATTACACACAATGACCAAAGATGTCTATATTAAGGTGGTTCATATTGAGTTGTCGTTGCGACTTCGTGGATAAGATATATTGTGTGATTTTTTTAAAGGTTGCTCGATTGACTGTTGATTTTTTTCGACTATATCGCTAATTATTTCATAATTAGTTGTAAATGGATTATAGGATTATAATTCGTAATATTAGTAAGTATATGTTATGTAAGGAATATGTTCCCTATTTTTAAACACGTTCTATAACCTCAAATAAAGAAATATTAGTGGATTAACAAGTATTTTTTTAATTCCAAGTCCAAGTCATGAAAACGGAGACCGTTTTCATGACCACGCTAGCCACTGAGCCGATTAGCCTACGTTCTAACCTCCATACCGAACCGTCTAAGTCTTAGTAAGTGAAAGGTTACCAAAACCTTTCTTTTTGAGACACTTTATTTATTTTTATATCTTATCTAACTTCATTCCTCTTTACTGTAACTTCTATGAATACATATTGTCATGAAAAATAAGGACCTGTAAACCGTCAAAAATCGCAAAACGCTCTACTTATCTGAAACACCTTTAAAATACCTATGAAAAAAACTATCAAAAAGATTATCTATAACAACTCAAGATTAACGGACTGACGGACAAAGTGATTCGTACAACACTTAGAGCTTTTGTACTTATTATTAAGACGTTGCACAATGGGGGTGACCACAAAGAAAGGAATTAACATGTATTGTATGAGTACTTGTGAAATTATTGGGGTATCATATATTTGGGATACTCTTGGGTACTTTGAGTAAGCCGCTAAAGGTTATTCAGACTTAAAAGTTTAAATTTCTTGATAGAAAAACGTCAGTACTCTGACCATGGGCGCTGTAAAGCACTGAAAGTGTCGGGGACTGAAAAATCAAATCTATACCTACCAGGATAAAAAAATGCGAACAATTCCCCAAGCGGAGATGGCAGAGGTGTACTGAGTACACCCACTTTTCGCTGACGATGCTAGGTCCCATGTAATACGGGGTGAGCCTATTGCCATATACAGGGCACCATTCTAAACTCCGGACTCATACTAGGAAGTTTTCGTCAGTAAAACTTCATTTGTCCGACCTAGGATTTGAACCCAAGATCGTGATCGCTATGCGCTGTGTCACTAGACTGAGACCAACGAGGCAGTTAATGATGTAGTATTATTTCATGTGAAATAGGCGCTAAATCTAAAAACTCAACGATGATGTCTGACCTCAGATTTGAGTCTTGAACCTCGTGATTACTTCTAAACTATGTGCCTAATATGTAAGGCAGTCATTGTCAGATTAATATCAGACCAACATTTATTGTCCTACGCAAAATTAAACTAACGAGAGATTCAAAAGAATCTTAGTAGGTGTGTGGCGAATTACAGTCTCTGCCTACCTCAGTGGGATAACGGCGTGATTGTATTTATGTATAAATATGACTTTTTTTTTTAAACGTAGCCCCACACTAGGATTTATTCCTGTTTCGTGGGTGCGTACAAACATGAAAATTTACATACACAAATACCCAGACCGGAACAAATAATTGTAGATCACACAAAGATTTGTCCCGTGCGGGACTCGACCCCGCGACTATTAAACGTAGTGGGCAGAGCGGCTTAAGCTCTTAACCACTGCGTAAATCGTCGGTCATTGACTTGGCCATATGCGTTCTTCTTCTGGTACCCCTCCAACTAGAGAAGATTGGTTATCAGTTTTTGGAATTCGTCCTTATCTTTTGCGGCACGGATGAGCTGTACCGCGCTAGCAATTCCCGTCCACTCCCTGATTTTACGGAGCCACGACTTCTTTCTGCGACCCACACACATCATAATGACCTGTAAAATAGTGTTTTTCGTCTTTTCAGCAACAGAGGGTCATAAGTTCCCGTTCTTGATTGACTTGTCGCAGAACTTCTTGGTTGGTGACTTTTTGAGTCCAACGCATTCTCATATGCGTTTGCTGCAATGTAATAACGGCTTTACATCCTAGTTTCCCCAACAAAGGGCAGAAATAAGAAAATTAAATGATGAAAGCGTAATATTATGATCAAAGAGCGCCCTTCCATGTTATTGGATAATAATGCTGATATGGGAGAATTGGATTTTCTTGTTCTGGTTACACTAGCGACGCAACTTGGTTGTGCTTACGAAATAATCCACTGAAGTAGGCGAACGTGTAAAAAAAAACGGTCTTTGATTGAGAAATGGTAAGTAAACTAAATTCATGCGTGGAAAAACTTGTGAATATTGTTATTTATTTTCATTAATAAAAATACAGAGACGCAAAATTGATTAGACTGGGTTGGCTTTATCTGTCACATGCCCACACAGCTTGGGTCTCGCCGCCTGTTTTCGCCTCTTGCTATTCGCCCCTACTAACAATACCCGTTTGCCACTTAACACGAGGAGAACATATTTTTAATGACCTCGCACCCATTCGCCCCGTATGTTTCGCCCCTGATAGCCTAAAAGAACCCAGTCGCCCCTTGCAAGTTTAATGGTCCCGTTCGCCCCTCCTTAAGTCTATGACAGTGTACAGTTATAGAAAAACTTTGAAAGTCATCAACTCATAGCAAATTGTGGCCACAGTGAAATAAAATTAAAATTACAATGTACATTTATTTTGAAAAATAATGCTTTTATTCTATTAGGGGCGAACAGGTTATTCATAAATACTAAAAATAAGTTCGCTCTGTATTGAAGAGCGTATGGGTACCGCAAAAACGGCGAAAGACGCTTAATTAACAAAGAGCGAAGGTGCGGAACCTTTGAAAATATCTATGAAGTACTCGTTTACCCCTCTTTCAATAAAGCAATATTTTTTAAAATAAATGTATTATGTAATCTGAATTTAAAACTCTTTTCAAGACTGTATTTTGACTTAGACTAGAGAAGGGGCAAACGGGTTCGAGACCTGTGTAGACATATAGCTTAGGTCTTGCACCCATTCGCCTCTCATATTTCAATCTCAATGGTTCAAATGAACCCGTTCGCCCCTTAGTTGTTAAAATGGTTCTGTTTGCGATATAAATAGTTCTAGTCATCGGACTACTATCTAATAAGAATTTGTCGATAATAAAACGTAACACTCTGTCCGATTATTGACTAGGGTATTTTTACTATTGTACAAATAATAATACTACTACTCCTTTTCTCTCGTAAAAAAAAAGATAATCTCGCGACAGACACACAAACCGGTGTATCGTATGATATGATAATACTTCCACTTAGCGGATTTCTTACAGGCTGAAGTTTTGAGGGATCGCGAGGGGCGGGCCGGGCGACGACGGGTATCATTGTATAGGCTAAGATATGGCTAACAGAGTATAGAGAACACTCGGAAATATCTTATTTGTGTTTCTCGGAAAAAAATTTTGAAACATTCCCAATTCAAAAAGACTAAAGGGTACTTTTACCACACTAGAAATGTGAAATTCGTTTTAGAATCCACACGGAATTTCCAGTGTACTCCCACTAAACATAAGTTCATAAAAAAACGACAAGAATCCAAAAAAGATTTATTTGGATTCTTGTCGTTTTTTTTTATATTATCATTTTTTTTTATTATTATTATAATAAAAAAATGATATGATGATTAGACACAGTGGGCGGGGCGGGCTAAGCCCGCCCCACCCACTGTGTCTAATCGGTGCGGGAATCGAACCCGCGACTATTAGTCGCGGGTTCGATTCCCGCACGGGACAAATCTTTGTGTGATCCACAATTATTTGTTCCGGTCTGGGTGTTTGTGTATGTGAATTTTCATGTTTGTAAACGCACCCACGACACAGGAATTAATCCTAGTGTGGGGCAAAGTTTTTTAAAACAAAAAAAAAAAAAGTATGATTTATCTATAAAAATAAATAAAATTGTCTGTTTGTAATGTCAAAATAACAACTTTTCTAAATACATATGAAAGTATACAAGCTGTAACATAATAAACGCAAGACCTGAAAGTAGTTTGTTCTAAATCGGTAACTGAATCGATTCCAACTATTTTTAATGTATCTTACATTTTTATTTTAAATTTGCAAAAAATGATTTTACTCCTTCAGTGCGCTATAAAAAACTAAATTTATTCTTGATTCATAGCAATAAGGAGATTACAAATGCATTTCTAAGCCGTATTTCTCAAAATGCACACATAAACATACGAGTTTCATTGTTAATTGGGGTATAAAAGTGCTTAAAAAAGGGGTAAAAACCTTTAAATTTGGAAATTTGGTTTTCGTTTTAAATTTATGAAGCAATTCTCTAATCGGGGTGTCTGCGATCTTGCGTTTATTATGTTACAGCTTGTAAACGGTACTTAAAACAAGGAAACTAAATTTAAAAGTTGTCTGTCTGTCTGTCCGTTTTAGAGATTAGCCGGAACCCAATCTCTAAAACGGCTGGACCAACTTTGACAGGACTGACAGATAGCTGATGTTATAAGAAGTAACTTAGGCTACTTATATTTTAGAGAAAAAAAAATATGGTTCCGCGCAAAAACAAATAAAACCCATGAAATCCACGCGGACAACGTCGCGGGTAACAGCTAGTAATAATTAATTTCAATAAAAATCTTGTCCTTAGCTTGTGCCGTTGCTCCACGTGGTAACCAACCGATACAATTGGGCCCAGGAAAGCATATAATACTATGTACTATATCTATCTACTACGGTACCCTTCAGCTAAGGTTCTATCTATCTATCAATATCATCACGCTAGATCCCTTGCGTGTAGGCAGAGAGAATAGAGTTCCAACAGATTCATGAACCAAAGTTATTCTGATTTAATGTCATCAAACTCATTAGTATTATAATATTTTTCATTTAAGATGGGTACTGTGACAGTACTTAGTGTCAAAGGAAATTAATCTTTTATTCAATGGTGTTAAGGCATAACCTTAGTTAACTATAAAAACGGGCCATGCCTCCTATTGCCATTGAATAAAGCATAATTTCCTTTGACACTTAGAACTGACACAGTACACATCCTACATCAAAAATACTATAGTAAAAATAAGGACTGACCAGTACAGCTACTCCTGCAAATTCCATGAGACTTCAAAACAACACTCAGTATAATAACCTCTCTCTCGAAGGAGTTAAGGTATAATATACTATACTCGGCATGCCTTTTAAGTTCTGTCATTTCCATATTTCCCGGCAATTTTGAACTTGGAACTGTTCTATATTCGAATGTGTTTAAATTTTGATTCTCAAAACAGTTGAAAGTATTAGGATTAATGCTATTGTTTAGTCACAGCGTCGATTGGAATCTGTCAGGTTACGTACGAAAATAAATCTTTCTAAGGAAAATGTTCGTGCAATAATTTTCTACAACTTTAGAAGAGGCCTGACACGGCTTCAGTGTTTTCAAGAGCTAACATCTGTGCTCAGTGATGAAGCCCCATGTCTGCGGACTGTCGAACGCTGGTATTTAGAATTCCAGCGTCGACATACTAGTGTTAGTGACATATCTCGCGAAGGACGCCCAAAATCCGCCTTTACTGAAAATAACATCATTGCTGTGAGACAACTAATTCTCGAAGATCGTCATGTGACGTATCGAGAGATAGAGGCTCTATTAGGCATCTCAGGGACAATCATTCAGAAGATCTTGCATGAAGCGCTTGGTGTGAGAAAGCTAGTTTGCCGTTGGATACCGCATCTGCTTTCCGACGATCACAAGGCGGCCCGCGTCAAATGGTGTAAAAAAACTCTGGAAAGGTTCACAGAGGAGAGTCAAATCACGTCTACGACATCACTTATTTATTTATTCTTTATGCACTTTTATGTACATAGGCGGACTTAATGCCTGAGGCATTTTCTGCCAGTCTACCTTGGGGTGGTGGAGAGACAAGTGTGGCAGGTGCGAAATTACACGAATTGGAGAGGGTAAAGAAAAAAAACAAAAAATATGTAAATAACAACTAATTAACTATACATAATACTTAATATATACAAATTATATATAACGATAATATACATATTTATATATACCACAAATATATACATATATAAATAATTATACAATGTATACATAAACTAAAACTGTGCGACATAACAACGTGAAGCGACTAACATTGAGAGGGGTTCAACCTTTGGTGTAGATAGTCTTGTAGACTTTTTTTAAAAGAGGAACGATTAGTGGCCATCCTGAGTTCCAGAGGCAGAGCATTCCAAAGAAGGATAGACTGCACAAAGAAGGAAGAATGAATGAAATCAGTACTATGAGGGGGGCACTGAAGAAGACGGTTATTTACAGAACGAAGATGTTTATCGTGGTTAGAACATAAATATTGAAATTGGGAAGTAAGATAAGCATCATTAGTGGTGACGAATCTTGGATATATGCCTACGATCCTGATTTCAAACAACAATCTACAATCTGGGTCTTTCAAGACGAGCCAAAGCCGACTAAAGTTGTTCGTTCTCGAAGCACTTCAAAGAAGATGGTGGCCACGTTCGTTGGAAAAACCGGCCATGGTGCGACTATTGCACTTGAAGATCGTAGAACGGTTAATGCAGAGTGGTATACCACAGTTTGTTTACCACAAGTCATCGCCGAGCTTCGAAAATCTAACTCAAAGCGACGCACAATCCGGCACCACGACAACGCAAGCTCACACAGCGCTCGTCAAACGATTGAGTATTTGAAGCAGGAAAAAGTAGAAATTCTTGACCATCCTCCATACAGTCCTGACCTAAGCCCTAACGATTTCTTTACATTTCCTAAAATTAAGAATAGTCTTCGTGGTCAAAGGTTCCAGTCCGGTGAAGAAGCAGTCGAAGCTTTCAAGTCAGCCATTTTGAACACCACACCACACCACTTTAGAGTGGAATAAATGTGATAATAACTGGTTTGAGCGAATGGAAAAGTGTATTAAGCTACGTGGTGAATACTTTGAAAAACAATAAAAAGTACTATAAGGTTCTAGTTGTGTTTTTTCTTCAAACGACAAAACTTAAAAGGCATGCCTCGTATATAACATTAGCGCTTACTTACATGGCTACCGCGAAAAAAATCTATTTTTTTATTCCAACGGGAAACGATTACGACCCGGTCAATAGAATTTACTTAAAAGCATAGCAAATATTTGTAGCAAAGTTCTTGTAAAGCAGTCTTTTCTTTCATAGCGCAGTTTTTTATAAAATGATAAAATTAGTTTTTGCACATATTTCGTTTATTTCCGAGCGCGTGCTCAATATATCCGTCCCTTATCATTCTTATGTAAAGTAATAGCATCACTTTCACTCTTGTTGGAGCCCCGCGGTCCATACGGAATGTTGATCTCCATTCCGATCTCGGTCTCGAATCTAAACGCGCTTTTACTAAAAAGGCGACATCCCATTATTTTGCGAACGCATCAAATCATAGAAATCCGCTAATCGTAGCCGATGCCGACTACGAACCTAACTCCTATCAGCGCCTACCGCCGTCCGCGGCATGTTCTCACCGACCCTCTCGATGCCCTTACATCCCTTCTTTTGGATACAGATACCGCACACAGGATCAGACATCTACCTCGCCGGCGAGGTTGAAGAATCCCTTCCCGCCGGTAGGTGCCGAGCAACACGGCGAGACACCTAGTATATGCCCTCCCCCATAGCGACTGCCCAAGCCGAGGCCGTTCCTCCTTGAGGCGCCCTTGAGCTAGTTGCCCCCTTGCCAGCTTGAATTTAAGCTAGACCAGTTTAGGTCTAGTAAATTTAACTGAGTCCACTTAAAGGCTCAAAATGGTCCCAATGGAGTTTTAGAAGAAAAAAATTGGCGACTCATTTGCAGGACGAGTTTTGATAATAAAAAGCCGTCTCCACACTAGCGTATCCATTATCATATAAATATGCGAGTGGGTAGGCAGCGTCACATCATCTCATACATTTTTCACGCAAACCCGTAAATATAATAAAAGCTTCGCTCTCCCCTCGTCTTTAGATATATCATATTCATACATACTTAGACTGGTATAATATGGTAGAGTATTTGTATAGTTATGTGTTTAAAGAGGCGCTGTAATACCGCGGTTTTCTTAGCGGTCACCAAAGTTAAGCAGCGTTTGCCTTGGTCGATCTGAGATGGGTTACCTTTGTCGCAATCCCGAGTTATTGTTAATGGGTAAAGACGGGCTCATAGTACTGTGCAACCTTAGTGTTTTAACGATCATCAAGGGTAAGCAGCGTTCAACTCTGTCAGTCTGAGATGGGTGACCGTTTGGGCTAATTCCTTTTTAGACCATCTGTCAAACTTCGAAAGACAGTGAGAGGTGTTGATGGTAGTCGTTGAACCAAGGTACACAGGCCAGGTAGAAAAATTCTGGGCGGCTTGATAAGGTCCAACATCATCCAATTGTCACAAATCTGTCTCTACCAATCCTCACTGGGTCCGCTTGGTGGAGTATGACCTAATGTCTCACCTCCATTTATAAGGTCTTTACTCTTTTACCCAAATACGTTGCATAATTATCTATTTATCTATCTAATCTCTTGAATTGACCCTCTTACACACCAAAGCGAATCAAAATGATCGGATTTCGCAACAAAACGCCTAATAATTCCAAAAACAGGTGGCATCACACCTGCATCTACCAATCCGCACTGGGCCCGCGTGATAGAGAATGAGTCATAACTTATGACCCAATCTCTCACCTCAAATTGTGAAGTAATTAATAGGTAATTCTTCACTCGTATACCCGAACTTTTTGTAAAATAATCTATTTATCTAATCTCCTAAATTGTATCTCTTACACACCAAAGTCAATCAAAATGATCGGATTTCGCAAAGATGCGCATAATAATTTCAACAGCAAGTGCCTGTCTTCACTAATCCGCACTGGATCCTCGTGTTGAAGTATGACCTAATCTATCTCCTCAAATTGTGAGGTAATTAATAAATACTCCTCTTCACTCGTATACCCAAACATCTCTATCTAGATCGGATCAGATCCCAGGCATAGAGTACAGAGTTTCAACAGTTTCTTTCCTTGTACCCAAACATGTTGCATTCTTCAAAACATTCTTATTTATTATATCTTTTTAATCCCTTTAATTGGTCATCTTACACACCTAAGCGAATCAAAATGATCGGATTTCGCAACAAACGCATAATAGCTCGCTCGAACAATCGTGTAGGTAGCTAACACGAATCAATGCACATCGGACACTTTTGTTAAATGTAAACAATGAAAATCAACCTTTTATACTTATAATAAGGTTTACTTTAATATTGTTGTGATAGTTTGATGATAGCAAGTTATTTGTTGAATATAGTTTAAGAGCTGCCCATGGGGAACGGCAAAAATATTATTTTTTTAATATTTATTGTACTTTAGGATGTAGGTACCGGGGAAGACCTAGACTATCTTACCACGACCAAATAGACCGAATCTTATCTAAAGGACAAGTCAAGAGTATCCGTAACCGGCGAGCGTGTATAAGACGAACTATGAGAGTGGAGGAAGCCAGAGAGGTATGTAAGGAGAGAACATGTTGGAACTCTATACTCTCTGCCTACCCTGCAAGGGATCTGGCGTGATGATATAGATATATAGAAGTACTTTACTTATGTCATGACGTTCATGACAATCATTAATCATATCCTCAATGTCAGTCTTTACACACCGGTTAACTAAACCCATTAACTAAAATGGAAGAACTTATCTTTCTCAATCATAAAACTATTTGGTTGGTTCGATAAGACACGCTTTTTTAAGTTAAATTTCTTCTTAACTTCACCTCTAATAGTGGTATACAATCCTGAACGGCAAATTGATTTTTAATATTGTATTAATATTACATGAGATCGGCGTGATAGGATTAATAAAAAATAAAGTATTCTTGGCATTCTTTGGTGAAACTCAGACGTTTAGAATATTGAAGTTCAGAACATCTCTGACCAACCCAATCGCCATGATTGAATAATGAATGAAAAAGAAACACCACACACCGCCATTCCTAAATTTAGCAAGCGAGCGGCAGAGGTGTACTGTGTTTATTCAAATATCGCAAACGGTGCTAAGTCAGACATACAATGTACTTAAGTCAAATATACTTAAGTCTATCTAGTTCGTTTTCTATTGTTCCTATATATCCCATGAACGCAGTGTACACAAAAAGAATTGTAATTTTTTAAAAGAGTAACCGTGGACTTTCTTGCAATTTTTCTCCACAGGAATGACATTCCGAACGGATGATAGAGTCTTAAGTAATTACTAGGCTTCTTTCTTGCCTATTCATAAGAACATTTTGGTCTATACGAATAAAAAACTATAATAATTGATATAGATACCAGGGAAGACCTAGACTATCTTATCATAAACAAACATTATGTGAACGACAGGCCAAGAGTCTTCAAAACCGGTTAGCGTGTTTGAGAGGAAATATGAGAGTGGAGGATGCGAGAGAGGAAAAGGAAAAAACCTCTTGGAACCCTGTCCTCTCTGCCCATCTCGCAATGAATCTGGCGTAATAATATAAATAGATAGAAAGAAAAATATTTAAATAATAGGTAAATTGTGTATTTTTTTTAATACTGTGTACAAATGTGGATCATAGACTTTTTTAGTATACTTCATCATCATCATCATTTTCAACCGGTAGCCACCCAATGCTGAGTGTAGGTCTCTTCCATGGCACTCCATTCCCTTCAGTGCTGCGTTTTTCTCTCTCAATCCTTTCCGGCTACCTTCGTCAGGTCATCACTTACCAACTTATCTATTCCTAAATAATTTCTCTTAAGTATTTTGTCGTATAAAAACCTTATGTTGTAAGAATAAAGTTACAAATAAAGATTTGATTTGATTAATGATTTACAGGACAAGCTCTTGGACAATATATTGCCACCCGCGGCGTTTGTTTGAAGATCTCCCGCGCTTCAACACACTAGCGCCATTGTTACGGTCTTTTTTACAAACTATTATTACTTATAACCTAAATACCGAATATAATGAGTGTGTATTGGATAAAAAAGGGCCTTTCTGCTTGTTTGTACTTCTATTGTTACTTGTTGTTGGGAGATTAAAGAATTTTACGTGAAATAGGATTAGGTAAGTATCACTTTTGTTATATTTTGGTTACTTATATTAAGGTAGTTATAGTTGTAACTAATGATCTTGTTGAGGTTTTGGCGGGAAATCGAAGAGTGATGCAATTTTATTTTTAAGTCCCTAAAGATTAATAATTGAAACTTCTATTATAAAAGTCTATTATTAATTTTATCAGTAAAAGAACACGAGGTCCTTAGGGAAAGAACCTGTTGGAAGCCTGTACTCTGAATCTGGCGTAATGATATAGAATAAATACACGATCCTTATTCCAAGAGAAGTGGATAATAACCATGAAGCTTCATGATAGAGAAAACTTTCGGAACAGAAACGCATATAGCCACGTGCCTAATTTTTATAATAAATTCGTGTTTTACCTGTATATATTCTACCTGACACTTACTTTTTAAATTGCACCCCAAAAGATAATTTAGGTCTGTAAGAAAGCGCATTTTAATTGTTAATTTATTTATTTATAAATAACTTAAACATTGCCTGAACAAGTCTAGTAGCGACATGAAGCAATGACAAACGAAACTAAACCTAGTAAAGAAGCGTCATCTATGAAACAATTTTTTTAATTCTTCACTTCGTGCGTAAGACTAACAATAGTTGTAATAGTTTGCAATAGATGGCGCAATTATGAACAGTGTTAGACATCAAATTTGTTATCCTATAATTCATATAATTTAGATATAGATTTTGAGCCCATTGCTTGTAAGTACTTGTTCTTTTATTACATACTAGCAATTTCCCTCGGCTTTGCATATGGTTGCAACAGCGCCATCTAGCGGGTTCAAATGTGCCTAATAACCATTCAGGTGACCTCATAAGTATGTACAAAAAATTATAAAAATTAGTCAAGCCGTTTGTAATTCTATACATATGTAAAGATATCAGTGAAAGACATTTGGTGCGTTAAACACGAAATATTAAATAAGTAAGTCCGTTTGCTTTAAAAGTTACCTAATAGGTACTCCATTTCCTCACTTTCCACAAACAAAAACATTGCCTTACCACAATAGGAATTATTCCTGTATGGTGAGTGCGTTTACAAACATGAAATTCAGATACACAAACACCCATACCTAAACGCTTTTGGGTCACAAAGATTTGCTCCATGCGATCGAATGGGATCGAACCCGCTACTGCTTGATTGATTGACTTTTGGCAGGTCTTGTGTGTGTATGAATGATCGACGCTATTGTCCGCGGGGCGAGCGTGCAACCACTACGCTGGAGCCAGAAGGGCAAGGGGGCAACTAGCTCAAGGGCGCCTCAAGGAGGAACGGCCTCGGCTTGGGCAGTCGCTATAGGGGAGGGCGTATACTAGGTGTCTCGCCGTGGTGCTCTGCACCGGTCGGTGTCTGTTTCTGTGTGCCGTATCTGTATCCGAAAGAAGAGAAGTAAGGGCATCGAGAGGGTCGATGAGAATATACCGCGGACTGCGGTAGCGGCGGATAGGAGGGTAAGTATCTTAAGGGCCTGCCGCGATCGACCACTTATCGACCGGGAGAGTGACCGTGATGTGACTTTACAGTGACTTTACAACAGAATAATAAGGGAAAGAAATACAAGGTGTAACATACTCGTAAATAACCCAAGACCTCAGAAGCCCCAATTAGATTTTTGCTTTACGTATTCAATACGAAAGCTTTCTACCATTTTTTTAAGAGCTTTGGCTTTATATAGTATATAGGCTCGCCCCCTATTACATGGGACCTAACATCGTCGGCGAAACGTGCGTGTACACAGTACACCTCTGCCACCCCCGCTTTTCCCCCCAGTATAGGCGAGCTGGTGATTTTATTTTTTAATACAGCTAACAGAACGAGTAACAGAATATTGTGAATATTAAAAAAAAGTCAACTAACTTTAAAAATAGTTGGAATCGATTCATTTGCCGATTCTGAACAAACTTCTTTCAAGTCTTGCATTAATTATGTTACACCTTAAATTAAGCTCGCGCTCGGAAATAAAAGCCGTATGGCAAAAACAAATTTTATCATTTTATTAAAACTACACCATGAAATAAAACACTGCATTACAAGAACTTTGATACAATTATTTGCTATGTTGTTAAGTAAATTCTATTGATACGTAAGCCTTTTACATTAAGCACCTACAAGAATAACACATCCTACTTCAATCCCATTGTCCGAATGTGCAGACTTTACAATGATCTGACCATCATCCATCCTAGCCTTGATATTTTTGATAATAGACTGGTCACTTTTAAACATATAATAAGAAAAATCCTCAAATGACGCCTCCAATATCCTTAGGCTAATACTTAACCTCAAACAATAATATATAATACATAGTATGAGGCGCGTTGATCTGTTTAAAAAAAAAAATTGATCTAATATTTATCTCCTTTTATTTTCTTTTTTTTTAATTTATTCTTAAACACTTCTCTAGCTTTTTCATTTATTAGTTTTTGGTATTATTTTTAAAGTGAAACTTTTATTAGATCGTCTCAAACTTTTTGGTCTGTGTGTTGCATGTCGCGTGATGGTCGGCCGCGGAGTAGGGATAAAGTGAAAGGCGCTCGCCAGAGCAGCCAAGGCCAATATGTTTCACTTTTACCGTGGTTTCATAAAACCACACAATCTTTTTTTTTTTAATACCTACGTGACATAATTTAATGTTAAAGTCCTGTTGTTAATGATGTTGCTGTTACTTATATTTACGTTTTTCTTCTTTTTTTTTTAGTTGCGTTCTGCCCTGTACCATATGGTCATGATGTGTACGCATGTGTTGGGTCTCAACCTAGTAATAAGCCCATTATATGTACCCTAAGTTTATTTTTTCATTGTTACCTGTTTCGTGTGCCATATGAATATAAATAAATAAAAAATAAGATATGTTCTTGAGCATTTCGCGTTGGAATCAGAAAATGTAAAGCAATAGAGATGACTTTAGATATTTTTTTCTATCTATCTATAACCTCACGCCAGATCCCTTGCGGGGTAGGCAGAGAGTACAGAGTTCCAACAGGTTCTTTCCTTACATACCTCTCTGGCTTCCTCCACTCTCATAGTTCGTCTCATACACGCTCGCCGGTTAGATATTTTTTTCTATCGACAAAATTTCGTTTAATCGTGTTAAATTCCTTTTAGCAGATTCTAAAATATACAGTCAAAAATTATATTTCGAAATATTAAGTATCTAATCCATATACATATTGAAGTACATAGTGTACAAAAACACGTTTTTCTCGCGGTGGCCCCTTAGGAAACGTACCCAAACTTCGTGACCTTTTTTTTTAAATTTGCCCCCCTCTCCTCCATGGTTACCAATCGTAGTATATGCTAAGAGCACCCCCCTCCGCCCCTTGCCCTCTACTTTTAACGTAGCAATTTATAAATACGGTTTATAAATCATTTTTTTCAAACAGAAAGTAAAAAAAAAATATTTGGCTTAATTTGCCCCGAAAAAGCGCGAAACCTAAGCCCCGCCTTTCCCCTGTGACCAAGCGGGGTATTTTGTAGACCTCCCCCCCCTGAACGGGTCACGTAGTGTGGGTGCGTTCCCTTAAGCTTTTCATCATTAGACTAAGCCGTTGTCAAATTCAACATTTATGCAACACATTTTAACACAGACACCGGCCATTTTAAGCTATCTCATAACTCCACTCTACTCTTTCTCTTATCAGTGATGCTGATTTTGAGACTCTTGGGCTTCCACTCGTCGTCCACGACTCTGGCTTCTATGATATGCTTGTAAATCAGAGCTGATAAACGGGCCGTTCTATTCTTGTCATCGGAATCGAAGTCCACTTGGTAGAGACCGAAGCGTTCACTGGAATGAACAGAATTAAGTTATAATATTTTTCACATAACATGGGTAGTGACAGTTCTAAGTATAGAACACCATAAGTATAGAAACAGGGCATGCCTCTTATTGCCATTGAATAAAGTATAGTTTTCTTTGACACTTACAAATGTCACAGCACCCTTCCTTCATAAAAAATACTATAGGTACATGATTTTATAAATGACTGCCTCGTTGGTCTGGTGGCAAAGCGCATCGCTTTGTGATCACGAGGTCCTGGGTTCAAGTCCTAGGTCGGACAAATGTAGTTTTTCTAATGAAAAATTCCCAGTATGAGTCCGGAGTCTGGAATTGTGCCCGGTATATGGCAATAGGCTCGCCCCCTATTACATGGGGCCTAACATCGTCGGCGAAACGTGGGTGTACTCAGTACACTTCTGCCACCCCCTCTGGGGAATATAGGCGTGACGGTGTTTTTTTTTTTTATAGATGAAATGAAAATCTGGTTATCATTTTTTAATCAATGAAAAAACTACCTATATTTGTCATACCATTACTTTTTCGAAGAGAACATGTTTAATGGGTACCCCGCCTGTGTTCTGGGAACACGAGGGTATGTTGGAACCTTGCGACAACGATCTTTTGGGAGAGTGGAGAAAGCCAGAGAGGTATTTTTTTGAAGTGAAAACTTCTTTAGGCGCGTTGGGCATTTTTTTGGGATGGGAAAAAACAATTGAACTCGCGGCACTGTTACCGTTACCGACACCTCTGCATATAAGTATGTACATATATTGTGTATGTACGTAATAGATGCACATGCACGTTGGCATTTGTTGAGATGGGAAAAAGCCATTGAACTCGCGACACCCCTGTATATAAAAAAAATCAGAAAATAGTTCCTGACGATTCAAAAAATACACACGTAGTTGTTCAAGATTTCACTTCTGTCGGCACTCCCGGAGTGCCACTGTTTGTTATTTTTTACCACTAGGATTTATTCCGGTGTCGTGGGTGCGTTTACAAACATGAAAATTCACATATACAAATACCCAGACCGAAACAAATAATTGTGGGTCGCACAAAGATTTGTCCCGTGCGGGAATCGAACCCGCGACTATTAGACACAGTGGGCGGAGCGGCTTAAGTTCTTAACCACTGCGCTAAATCGTCCGTCCGTCCGTCCGTATATAAGGAAAGAACCTGTTGGAACCCTGTACTCTCTGCCTACCCCGCAAGGTATCTTTTCGCTCATAGATGACGTAGACAGGTGGGCGTTGGTGAGAAATTAGGGTTAAAATTTTGTAAAATCACACCTGTTACTAAATTTTTAATTAAGAAGAGAAGAACATGGGTAAATATCATCGCCAACGGTAACTCTGCGACTGTCATGTAGTGACATTTCACTTGATGACAGCGTCAGTTCCGATTTTGGTCGCGGACCAAAGGACCTTGGCGGACTGTAACATCTTTGATATTCTAAAAATCACACTTATGTACTCGTATAATGAATCTGAATTTAAAAAAAATACCACTCGAAGCTCTGGCTGTTGATGTACCAAGTGTACGTCATTTAAGTTTTATTCGGCTATTTTGGGTTAGGTTATTTCCCACCGAAATCTACAATTTTAACCAGATCTAACCATAATATTTCTAAGGTTTATCTACGGAAATGCCTGTTGCAATTCTGTACTCTCTGCCTACTCCACAAGATATCTGGCCTGATGATATGAATAGATAGTTCTACCAAAATCAACCATTGTGTTCAAAATATACCAATATCTACCGAAATCTACCATAATGTAAGTACTAAAATCTACCATAGTCTACAGAAATCTACCATTATCTAATATATTTTATATTTCAAACCTGGAACCAGCAGTCCACTCTATACTATCCAATAGACTACAAGCGGTGTATCCTTTCACCTCAGTACCGACGTCCAGGGCCAGCAGTAGACCTGCGAGGTACTGCCGCATGTTCCTCACACTACCCTGGTCCTTGATAGATAGATAGATCCACCAATACCAACCATTACCTAAGATAACCTTACTACCTCTACTGACTGCCTCGTTAGTCTCGTGGCAAAGCGCATCGCTTTGTGATCACGGGGCCCTGGATTCAATCCTAGGTCTGACAATAGTAGTTTTTCTAACGAAAACTTCCCAGTATGAGTCCAGAGACTGGAACTGTACCCTGTATATAGCAATAGGGGTATTACATGGGACCTAACATCGTCAGCGAAAAGGCAAAAAATGACTGTGTTTTAATTATGTAACATTTACCATTTTATACCAAAATATTTAATTTTCTTCCATAATCTACCATTACCTACGAAAATCTACCAACATTGACCATCATCTCCTGTAATCTACCACTATCTACGATAATTATTATGACAAACCTTGTTCCCGCAGTCCACTCTATATTATCCAATAGACTCCAAGCGGTGTATCCTTTCACCTCAGTACCATCTTCCAGGGCCAGCAGTAGAGCTGCAAGGTACTGCCTCATGTTCCTAACTCTATCCTGGTCTTTCAGTCCGACGCCAGTAGACCACCCGTGTTCCGTAATAATGATAGTTGGATAATCATACTGCTTGTTCAGGTGAATACATGCTTTGTAGATCCCGTAGGGGGCACTCTGAAAAGTCATGTTAGATAGATATAACGTAGTTTATAGCACCGTCTATGTCTTACGGAAAAGTAAGATCACAATAATACGAATAGAGTTCTTATGATTTACGCGAATAATACACACTAGCAGTTTCCCGCGTCTTCGTACCCGGTCGATAGCAGCGCCACCTACCGGGTCTATGTTACTTCTGGATAATGTAGCTGTCTAATGGTAAAAGAATCATTAAAATCGGCTCAGTAGTTTTTGAGTTTATTCGTTACAAACATCATCATCTCAGCCTATACTTGTCCACTGCTGAACATAGGCCTCCCCAATCGCTTTCCAGCGTAACCGGTCCGATGCCACCTGCATCCAACGAATTCCTGCGATTTTCACAAGATCGTCGGTCCATCTGGCAGGCGGTCGTCCCACGCTGCGCTTGCCAATACGTGGTCTCCACTCTATAATCTTTCTGCCCCAACGCCCGTCCGATCTACGCTCTATGTGGCCCGCCCATTGCCACTACAGCTTGCTCATCTTAAGGGCTATGTCGGTAACCTTGATTCTTCTACGAATCTCCTCATTCCTGATTCGATCGTGTAGAGAAACGCCGAGCATAGCTCTCTCCATAGCTCGCTGAGCAACTCTGAGCTTTTTTATGAGACCTATTGTAAGAGACCACGTCTCTGATCCATATATCATCACTGGATGAGAAGATGTTGCGCAGTTTCCCATGTTACAAACATGCAAAAATACAAATATTTCGTAATTCGTAGATGAAGTATAATTTTTATATTTTATAGTGGTTTATTATTGATTTTTATGTTTCAGACTAATTAAAACGACCCATTGGGTCTAATAGCCACGGGTTCGATCTCCGCACGGGACAAATCTTTGTGTGTATGTGAATTTTACGTGTTTGTAAACGCACCCACGACACAGGAATATATTTTAAGGTGTGGATACGTTGAACTTAAAAGGAAATGAGAATTTGCCGGTATGGATCCCGTATGTATGAATCCTGTAGCCATGGGTGCGGCAAAGCACTCGAAACGTCGGTAGTTTAAAAATGAAAACAAAACCACGATAAAATCCGAAAAATAGTATTACAAATATTATAATTCAGGTAAAAATAGGCCACGACTGAGTCATGTAACACTTTTTAATAGTAGTTTTTTAGGCTTCATCATCATCAACTTTCTACAACCCATTGCAGGGCACGATGACCGTCAGTCTCTCACTATTCAGTAATTATTAGTAGCGGAAAATGCTAAGAAGTCAGCCTACCCAGGTAGGGTAACTTCTTTAGACTTATTTAAATAAAATATAAACGCCATCACGCCTATATTCCCCAAGCGGGGGTTGCAGAGTTGTACTGAGTACACCCACTTTTCGCCGACAATGTTAGGTCACATGTAATAGGGAGCGAGCCTATTGCCATATATCAGGCAGACTCCGGACTCATACTGGGAAGTTTTCGTTAGAAAAACTACATTTGAACCCAGGACTTCGTGATCACCAATCGATGCGCTTTGCCACTAGACCAACGAGGCAGACTTGTTTATTTAAAATTAATAGTCCCGGGTTTGATCTCCACGAGACAAATGTGTTGTGTGAGACCTACAATTAATTGTTTCGTTCTGGGCGTTTGAGTATGTGAGTTTGTGTTTATAAACGCACTCACGATTCAGGAATAACTCCTAATCGGGCAACGTTTTTTAAAAAAGAATAATAATATTACCTAATGCAAGAATGCAAGGATTGTGGTTGGTAACGATGTGCTGGAGCAAGTGAATGAGTTTGTATATCTTGGATGCGAATTCAGTAAGGATGGGAAATACACCGCTGATATAGAGAGAAGAGTGAATGCAGGTAATAGAGTGAATGGTGCGATAGGAAGGCTACTTGGGAGCCGGCACTTAAGCCAAAAGGCGCAGCTGGCCATGCATAACGGAGTGCTTGTCCCAACGCTGTTATATGGCAGTGAGAGTTGGGTATGTAAGAAGGAGAACGAAAGCAGGATAAATGCGGTCGAAATGCGATCTCTGCGGAAGATGTGCGGAGTCACGCTGACCGACCGTATTCGCAACAGCGTAGTAAGAAAGCGAGTAGGTATGAAAGATAGTATCGGTGTAAAGATGAGAAAGGGTATGCTCCGTTGGTTCGGGCATATAGAAAGAATGCCAGAAGAAAGAATGACAAAACAGATATACAATGCGAAAGTGGAAGGATGTAGGTGCCGGGGAAGACCTAGACTATCTTACCAAATAGACCGTGTCTTAGCTGAAGGGCAAGTCAAGAGTCTCCGTAACCGGCGAGCGTGTATGAGACGAACTATGAGAGTGGAGGAAGCCAGAGAGGTATGTAAGGAAAGAACTCTGTACTCTCTGCCTACCCCGCGAGGGAGCTGGCATGATGATATAGATAAATGGATAGATAGAATATTACCTAAAAATGAAAAAAAAAATCACTTTCGAGCAAGGTTTAGTTAGTCCTTGCTCTTGGAATACAAAACTACTCAGTTGACCGGCCAGTATTGACTGCCAACGACCAACATACGCCAAATATACCTGTACAAATTGGCCCAACACATTGGACTAACGTAAAAATACCGTGCCTAAAATTGACCACGTTGACCCAAAGTAAATATATAAGGCTGCTCAAGTAGTTGTACTCGTGAATGGGTGCGGCTTGTGGACTGGTCCTATTAAATCCTGTTCAGAAACTGTCCCACCGTTGGGCACGGGCCTCCTCTTAAACTGAGAGGGTTTAGGCCATAGCCCACCACGCTGGCCCAGTGCGGGTTGGCGAACTTACACACCTTTGAGAAACTCTTGAGCTGGCTTTTTCCTCACAATGTTCCAATTCCTCACTTCACCGTTAAAGCAAGTGATAGTTAATTTTTAATACGCAAATGCTTTCGAAAAGACAGAGGTGTGTGCCGGGGTTTGAACCCGAGACCTCTGACTTTGCAGTCCAACGGTCTAACCTGGTGGCTATCACTGCTTTTCATTATAACATATTTTTTTAAATATTATCATTAGTCTTATATCTCAGTCGTAAGGCACCACACTGGAGCTGGATCGCATTAATGATTTTGTATAATATAAAAATGTATGTTCAGATACAAAAAATGATGAAAAAAATGAATGCAGAATTAGACAAAAAAGACAAGCCCGCTTAGTTTCTCGCCGGATCTTCTCAGTGGAGGCCGCGTTCCGATCGGATGGTAGATAAGTAAGTTAAAAAAAAAAGTAAATATGACAATTTGTAAACACCCCCGCAGGGTTTATGCAAAATAAACGATTTGAATTTAAGTTTTAGTTTGAAGGCCTGATACAAGGTGATCAAAATTAACTCACTTTCAACCACGAGGATTTGCTAGGTTCCCATTCCTCGCCTTGAGTGTACTTCACACCTACGTCGTCTTCGAATGAAGGTACTTCATACTTTTGCTTGGCTGGCTCCACGAGGTGTGTTGTGTAATGATTCATGCCTAGGAAATCTGATGACCCTGGAATGACATGATGTTGATTAGTAAGTAGATTAGATAAAAACGACTGCGTCGTTGATCTAGTGGCGAATAACGCGCAGAGCGATGACAAGGCTGCCTCGTTGGTCTAGTGGCAAAGCGCATTGCTTTGTATTCACGAGGTCCTGGGTTCAAATCCTAGATGGACCACATGTAGTAACGAAAAATTCCTAGTATGAGTCCGGAGTCTGGAATTCAGCCGGGTATATAGCAATAGGCTCGCCCCCTATTACATGGGATCTAACATCGTAGGCGAAAAGTGGGTGAACTCAGTACACCTCTGCCACCCCCGCTTGGGTAATATAGGCGTAACGTCGGGAAAAAATTTTTCGAAAAAAAAAAAAAAAAAATTTTCGATAGAAACATTTCCAGTATCAGTCTGGAGTCTAGCATAGTGCCCGGTACGATGGCAAAAGGGTCGCCCCCCTACATGGGACCAAACACTGTCGGCGAAAAGCGGGTGTATTCCATACACCTGTGCAACCCTCCCGCGATGATTACAAGGGTGTCGGAATTCATTTTTATTTTATGAAATAAAAAACAGACGAGTAGTTAGTGCCACTAGGTGTCGCTATTTTAATTTTTTCATCAAATTCGAGGATTTTTTTTATGTGATTTAATTCCAAATTAACTTATTTATTGATACTATGAAAGCTAGCTTTTTGCAAAATTTTATAATATCGGTCAATGGGAAGTACGCTATTATACGCACAAAGGTACGCGCTAGGTTTTGAGGAGTGACTAGCTTCCTAATCTTTGCATTGGCTTCACCCTTATAATAATAATAATAGCCCTGTTAAGAAACTGTCCCACTGTTGGGCACGGGCCTCCTCTCAAACTGAGAGGGTTTAGGCCATAGTCCACCACGCTGGCCCAGTGCGGGTTGGCAAACTTCACACACCTTTGAGAAGCTCTTAGGCATGCAGGTTTCCTCACGATGTTTTCCTTCACCGTTAAAGCAAGTGATAATTAATTTTTAATACGCACATGCTTTCGAAAAGACAGAGGTGCGCGCGCGTGCCTGGGTTTGAACCCGAGACCTTTGACTTTGCAGTCCAACGGTCTAACCACTAGGCTATCACTTGATCACTTCACCCTTCACTAGAAATTTTTCCTATGTCGTGGGTACGTTTATAAACATGAAACTCGCATATACAAACACTCAGACCGAGACAAATATTTATAGGTCACACAAAGATTAGTCCTCCTCTACTCGATGACCTCTACTCGGGATCTAACCTCCTACTACTCGATCCAGTAGGCAGTGCGGCTTAAGCTCTTAATCTCTGACTAAAGCCGTTACTTTACCTTTCAATAGTCTTATTTCTTCTGAGGTCAACTTGGGTAGTCGTGAGAACGAGTACCCAGCTTCCAAACTCTTCTTTGCCACAATATCCTTGACCAGTTTTGGGAAATCTCCTTCTTTCGACCATATAGGGTTCATGTATAGTCCAATCTGTAAAAAAAATGGATTATTTTTGGGTGCCTCAGCACGTTAAGCTTAAGAAGTTGAGGGACGTTGCCCGATAAATGTCCCGGGACCTGTGCCTTCCATATCTATTTTATCGGTCGCAGCATGTCGCCTGTTTTGCCGTCTTGTAACTAGGTGGGGCGACGATATTCATAAGGCAGCGAACAGGGAGGAAGAGAGCTGAAAATTGAGCTTAGTGGCGTGCACTGTGAGAAGCCTACGTCCAGCAGTGGACTGTCATGGGCTGATGATGATGATGTCGCCTGAAGAGATTTCATGCATCGTTTGTCTATATCGATGTGCAACTCACGTCCTCTTCATAACTGTAAACAAAAGCAACACGGCGACAAGGTACAGGTCACGGAATGTTGCCAGACTTGTCGAGCGTCACTGCTGAACTACGTCTGCATCCACCAACGACTCTGTCACTTGTCCCCTAATGAATACGAGGTTTTAGAGGACAGATGTACCGGAACACGTGTCGTTTGAGATGACAGGTAACATCCAAGGACGTCGATCGGCATCCTGCCTCGCAACCTATGCCGTATGAATCAGCCTGTAATATACCACTGCTGGGCAAAAGCCTTCTGTCACACATCGAGGTGAGATATATTGTTATACTCCATCACGCGGACCTCGTGCGGATTGTTGGAGGCAGGTTTATGGCCACCTGCTGCTGGAACTTAATAAACCTGTAGACATCTAAGTAACGTTACTTACATGTCATATAGGTGTGTACTCCACACCTACGTCGTCTTCGGTCTAAATTGGGTGACCGTTTGTGGCATATACGAGCATTTTCGTGCTTTGAAAGGCACGATAATTTCAGTTACCACTTAATGGGGTAGTAAACCAAGTTGGCTGCAAACCTGCCTCCACCAATTCGCACTGGGTTCGTGTGAGGGAGTATGATGAAGGCACGTGCCTTCCGAAATACCGGGATGCTCGAAAATGGAAATTACACAAACGGTCATCCATCCCTGACCGAACGACCTGAACGCTACTTATCCTTAGCGATCGTTAAGAATACCGCGGTGCCGGACATAGAAGGATATTTTCAAAAAGGAAATTTGTAAGAAGGCTTATCTTACCTCGAACTCTCTAGCTCTCTCAGCTGCTTCCTGATTTACAGTTTTATTGTTGATCGGATCGAACCAATTCAATGACAGACTTATACCAACAAACCCTGAAAAGATAACATATACCAAATCAATTTATTTTGTCATTTACACACGATTTTCCCTAGATACAGATATTAGTTCTCTAAATATAGACCCAAGATTTTTCCCTACTGACTGGGACTGACATAATAGGACATATTCGCAGACCCGCAGTTTTCAAAATACAACATCTTCTCATAGTAAAAACGACGAACGCCTGAATAACTCGCATCGTGCGCGCTTAGTGGGAATTCAAATGTTCCTAAGAAATCTAGTGAGGGCTCACGGAAATGTCTTCCAGTATTGAATGTTGATATCTAACAATTTCTATTTTGACGTGGTTTGGCAACATTATTATGCACCTTTTGTATCTGCCACCTTTAAAACGGCCCCGGCTTGAAGCTAGCGAGTATGCATGCGTTTGTAAGTACATATTAGACTATTCATCCAAAAAAATCTAGCTTTCATATGATCACGTAGGTCTAGCTGGTCTGGGATCCACATCTATTTCATGGTGACCTACTGATTTACGTTGTCAACTATTGAAATTCCAGCTCAGCTAGTGCAGTATCTACTTGCGTACACATTGACGTCTATAAATCTAAAGACTCACTCACTTACTATGTATCTGACTCATTAATATTCTAATTCCACAGTGTTTGCTGTTCAATTCTATGATTATAGCCCCTAATCGCCAAATACTGGTTTAACCAGCTCCCTATCTTATTATACGTAGCTCGGCAACGAGTACGCCCATGATATGCTAATACTTTATTAGCACAGTATCCACCAGTTAATAGCTCACCAGTCTGACGGTGCCTGACTTAGACAAACAGCAACCACACTTAAAACTCACCTTGATATTTTGCCCTGTAGTTTTTCTCATACAACCGATAAGCCTTCGCATGAGCCAACAAAATGTTCTTCACACACAAATAGTCCCCGTACCCTTTCACGTTCACCCCCGGAGCAGAAGTCACTCCTCCATATCCATCCATACAGATACTATTTGGTTGGTTGATCGTCACCCAATATTTAACCTTATCGGCGTATCTGTCAAATAAAACTCTAGCGTAATCTTCGAACCAAACACTAGACAAAGAGTTGGCCCAACCTCCTAAATCTTGGAGTCTTTGTGGCAAATCGAAATGGTATAAAGTGATCATGGGTTGTATTTCATATTTCAATAGTTCGTTGATTAAATTGTCGTAATATTGGAGCCCTTTCTCGTTTTTCACGTCGTCGAAACCTGAAAATGGAAATGTTTATTTATTTTTATTTTGAAGCCTTGAAGGGTTCTTAGCGAACTTCAAGGTTAAGTAGCGTTCGACTTGATCGGTCTCAGTTGGGTGACCGTTTGTGACATTTTCATATTCAAGCGTCTCCATGTTTCGGAAGATACGTTAAGCAGTTTATCCCGGCTACAGCTTAATGGGGTAGTCATTAAATCAAGTTGGCCACAATCCTTCCTTCGCTCCCGGGTCCGAGTGGTGTAGTATGATCTAATCTCACTCACCTCGATTTGTGAGAGAAGTTTATGCTCCACAGTGGGACAGTATAGGCCGATTCTTATATTCTTATTATTAACGAAGAGTTCCACAGGAATCTCAAGGTTAACGACATAGAGCTCAGAATTGCCAAACTTGAGTGGCAGAGGACAGGCCACATCGCTCAAGCGCTGACAGCCATTGCGGCAGAAACATCTTCGAGAGGCGACCACGCACCGGAAGACGGTATGGGCAGGCCCCTTACAAGATGCACCGATGTCGTGGCGATGGTCGCGACTTCAAGGCAGATTTGTAACCACCTGAACTTAACAAGCCGCTAAGGCTTACAACTCGGCCTATCGACTATCATATGAAACAGAAATTAGGACCAACGGCTTCAAGTACCTTGCAAGGTACGTAGACACTCGAAGATGGAATTGTTACCTTCGGTCATCTACCGCTGACTGACCGATCCTAACGCTACGAACACCGCGGTACCACAGCGCTATGAGCGTCTCAAGACAATCAATCTAAATTTCTGTTCAAATTTTAAGTCCATTTCTTCCCCAGCTAAACCACGCCTACACGCTCACTGTGTTCTGTTGTAACTCGGTTCACAACGCTCGCCGCGGCGAACGGTGTTTCACAAGCTTGACGTCACTGCTACGTCATCATCGCAAGAGGCGACTACTCCTCGTAGCAGAAGGAGAAATAATAGGATGAACACTACTCCAATGAATACTACTCCAACAGTAAGGTACACAAAAATCACATACCTGTAGGCAACACCCTATTCCAGGATATGGAGAACCGGTAGAAATCGACTCCCAGCTCTCTAAGCATCTCCACGTCTCTTTTCCATTTGTGGTAGGAGTCGCTGGCCACATCGCCGTTTCTTCCATCCACTACTCTCTCAGGGTTATCATGAAGGTATCTGTCCCATATACTCTCCGTTTTACCTGCAATTAAAATGATCGGAACACGTGGAGTAGGCAGGCCCTCTTCAAGATGGACCGATGATCCGGTCACGAGTAAAGTTCGATGGGTACAACACAAATCCAGGGGTCGGGGCGATCTTTGACTAAAGATAGATCATCAAAATGGTAGGAAGACAATGAATGCATCGATGGTCTAGTGACGTATGGTATCCGTACTGTGTCCTCACGGAATATGCTATACATAATAGACGGAATACTTAATACTCAAACTCAAACTCAGATAGTTTATTTTGCATAAACCCTTAGGAGGTGATTCTGGTTGTCATATTTACATATTTTTTTTAACTTACTAATCTACCACCGGATTAGAACGCGGCCTCCTCTGAAATGATCCGGCGAGAAACTCAGGGGGCTTGTCTTTTTTGTCTGATTCTCCATTTCTTTTTTCATCATATACTGTATAGACATATACATTTAAAAAGTACTGAATAGTTTAAACTAAGGCTAATAATTAAGTAATAGTGTTTGTGAGTGATTGCTACCAAGAACTATGAAGCTACAAGACTGACTGTTTAGACAGGATAAAAACTGTGTTAAACGGAATATTCTGTAAGTGTTTAAACTGATTTTATATAAATACATCCCATTTTATAGACTTCTATCTACATAATAAAAAAACAGTATAGAAAACCAAAAAGTTTGTGATATCAAATACAAAATCCGTCTTTTAATCAAATATTTTCGATCAGTATCATAGACTTGAACCCAGAATAGTTATAAGATTAGCGACATCTAGTCAACGTTGTAAAAACTCGTTAAAATAATGCATCGATGAAAAACTGCTTAATGTCATTGCCAGAGACATCTATAAAACTAAAAAGTAAGCATGTACCATACCAAACCGAATGCATTAGATAATTTTGCTGCAATTGTAACTGACACCGTGGCTGATAAACTCTGCTCTATGCTCAGCCGACCTCGGGTTCTAATCTCACTTACAAATTAGTATTTTTGTAAATTCTCAAATTTACTTAACCATTTCTACAATGGAGTTTGAGGATAATAATGTAACACAACGAGCAAAATGAAGAGCTAACTCCTTGACGAATTCATCCAACTCTTCGATCTTTGAAACAACAACTTTAAATGATACCTTATACCAAGACGACACATTGGATGACAATAAGGCTGAAATTGAAACATTAAAAACTTTATTACAATCGGCTAATTCTGAAATTGATAACCTAAGCTTGGAAATCACCACACTACGAAATGAGTTGAATAAATGCAATAAAATAATAGAAAATTATAAAAAAGTTGGATTTTCGGATGGATCTGTGACGCCACTAACAATAAGAAAACGGAAAAAAGTAAAACTGTCGACAAATACTGTACAAACAAGCACACAAACTAAAACAGGCAAAACGGACGTTCACAGTTCTAATGGGGATCTCTCTTTACATACTGATATTGAGGAAGACGTATTAAGTACTACAAATAGAAGCGAGAATACTGAAAGACAACAAAATATATCTATAATGGACATTCAGCATGATGCCGAACTGCTGTGTTTTCTAAGTTGTACTGTTTTAAACTGGGTCCAGTTTAAAACAGTACAACTTAGAAAACACACAAAATAAACAGAAAAGGAACAAACTACTTATTTTGAGCAGTGAATCTCAGAATAAAATACGTTATATGCCATTATAGAAAACTAAAATGTGGAATAGAGCAAATACTAAACGGAATAAAGGGTCAAACAAGAGAACTTACAAAATTGGACTACTGCATTGTATTTATAGGAGAACAGGACTTCACAACGACAAACAATTATGTAGAATTAGTCTTATATATAAGAAATCAAATTATGCCAATTAAGAATACAAATATAATTATATGTTTACCGAATTTAAAATTAATTGTCATAGTGTATTGTATAATAATAGAATTGAACTATTTAATAATTTATTATATTCGGACATAGAGACCCAACAATATGCATATATCTTGGACTCGAAACTCAACCTCTCCTACTACTATGATATGTATTCTCTGCGATATGGCACTCTAAATTATAATGGGTTCTGTGTTATGTTGACAGATCTGGTAAATTTAATTAAAGAAATCGATATATATTATAGTAACGCTAATGATGATTCTTTCATAATAAAAAATAACATGACTTGCGATATAAACAATATTATATGAATACTACTGTACTGACAAACAAAATACCAGAAGCACCAGAAATTTTTTTTCGATCGTAAATATATCAGCGTTCTCCATCAAAATATAAACGGACTCTTGAGTAAATTAGATCTACTCTCTGTACATCTTGATACATTAACAGAAAAAAAGATTAGTGTGACTGTTCTTTGTATTACTGAGCATAACATGATATTCGATGACGTAAAATCAGTTAACTTACCATTATACACCATTGCATCAGCGTGCACTAGAAAGAATAGGCATGGTGGATCGTGTATACTTGTACGTCAGGGGTAGTGCGATCGAGCTTTTAGACTATAAGATTCTAATACTTTGCATCTACAGACCTCCAAACAACAGTCATGAGGATATTGATTGTTTTTTTGATAATCTCAATAGTATTCTATACCATTACTCCTACATAGGTAAGAAGATAGTAATATGTGGGGATTTTTTGAATATAAATATCTTAAAAAATACTAAAATTTCAACAACCTTCAAACACATGCTTGAAGATTTTAATTTAAAAACAGTAATAGCGGTGCCAACGCGTCTGATAAGCAGCACTTGTATAGATCACATTATTACTAATATAAAGGGGTGTAAGACTGATGTGATGGAGCTCGCGTTATCTGATCACACAGCTCAATTATTAAGATTTCCAGTTAGACACAACTTTCAGATTGACTACTGGTTTATTGAAAGAAGAGACTACTGCCTTGAAAACATAATCAAATTTAACGACGCTCTTAACTCCTTGAATTACTGTGACATATATAAGAGCGAGAATCCAGATTATGCATTTTCACGGTTTCATGAACTTTTCTCACTTTTCTACAATCTATGTTTTCCTATTAAGAAAGTCAATAGTCCGTACGAAAACATTTAAATTGGATAAGAAAAGGCATCAAAATTTGTTCGAAGCAAAAGCGAAAATTTGCTGTGGAAGTATCGTAAATCTAAAACTCTCGGAGATAAAGACAACTTTAAAAAGTACTCTAAGCGACTCAATAAAATAATTAAACTCACTCAAAAGTCTCAAAATAATTACTACATAACATCAGCCACTAATAAATCTAGGGCTTGCTGGGATATCATAAATAAGTCTAAATCTAACACGCTAAGGGAATACATTACAGAAATAAATATTGCAGGTAATATTATTACCAAGCCACTTGAAATTGCAAATGAATTTAACAATTTTTTGATTGATCAAATTAAACCCATAATACCTAATAATACGAACGTCAAATCCCTATTGAAAAATTCAAATATCAATTCAATGTTCATGAAACCAGTTACACCAGGTGATATCTCTCGCGTAATACTGTCACTTAAAAATACGCATAGCACTGGTTTTGATGAAATAGCAACTAAGGTAATAAAAGTGTGGACAAAGTTATATCACCCGTATTGTGCCACTTATTCAATCTCTGCATACAACATGGTCATTTTCCCTCGAGTTTGAAAAATACTTTAATTAAACCGATATTTAAGAAAGACGATAGGAAAAGCATGTCATCTTATAGACCGGTAGCTTTAATACCTATATTTACCAAAATTTTTGAAAGGATAATCTACAAGAATCTATACGAATATTTAGGAAAGTATAACATTTTAAATGAAGAACAATCAGGTTTCCAGAAAGGTAAAAACATAAATTTTGCAATTTCAAAGTTTTTAGAAGAAGTTATAACTAACGTTGATAGCAAAACACCGGTGTGCGCCTTATACATGGACTTAAAAAAAGCTTTTGACTATGTAGATCATGGAAAACTGCTAGAAAAACTTTATCTATACGGGATCAGGGGCAACGTATTGGCCCTTATTACATCGTACTTAAGTGACAGAAAACAAAGAACCGTAATAACACAATTTTGCCCAATCAAGAAATTAGAAAGAACGCACATGTCCGCTCCTCAGGGCAGCGTTTTAGGCCCTCTGTTGTTTTTGCTTTATATTAATGACTTCCCAAGAGCAGTATCATGTCCTATTGTACTATTTGCAGATGACAGTACAGCTATATTTTCTAGTAAGAACTATGCGTCACTAGAACATGATATTAATACCTCAATAATAGCTATATTGTTAGCATTA
This sequence comes from Phalera bucephala, assembly GCA_905147815.2. Classification (NCBI taxonomy): domain Eukaryota; kingdom Metazoa; phylum Arthropoda; class Insecta; order Lepidoptera; family Notodontidae; genus Phalera; species Phalera bucephala. Next base: position 17,627,573 of record LR990630.1, on the reverse strand, counting down.
CTACCGTCATGACAGCTTACCACGCATATGTAGCATCTACGTTAAACTACGCAATAATTTTCTGGCGTAACTCTGTCGAGTGGGAATCAGCATTTAAGGCACAAAAGAAGTGTATACGTGCAATATGTAAACTTCAACCCGCCGACAGTTGCACCCCACTTTAAAAATTTGAAAATTTTAACTCTGCCATGCATATACATACATACATATATGAGATAGCAGTTTTTGTTAAAACCAATATTGCAATGTATGGCAAACTAAGAAGCAGGAGACATATGCATAAGTTACAAGTTACACCCAGCAGAACTTTATTAAAAAGTAGAAGTGTGTATTGCATGTGTCCTAGAATATATAATAAACTACCAAACTGTATCGTCGGAATAGATACGCTGGAAATATTTAAGCGAAGATTAAAAGATTTTTTTATTGAAAATGCATTCTATAGTGTAAAAGAATATTTAGAAAGAAATAATCCAAATAATTATGCACCTATAATATGAATCATTAATGAATGTTGACATTATATTTTAAAATTGATATTTTAATTGAATTGTGACATTTTCAATAATTCAATTCGACCAGTTCATTTGACAATCTGATTATTATTGGCATTTTATTATTTAGACTATGATTATTACCAATTTTATTTATCTACTTATTTCATGATAATTGTTTGTTATTTTAATGTAATGTGCAAATATTTTATAATTATTATGATTCAATGAGAAATGTAAGTGTTAATGCCTAAAATCGTATTATATTGTAAAGTTACATTTTAATACTTAGTAAGTCTGCCAAATTTTGCATGCTCTGTGGCAAAGTGTGGAGTTCTATTTTATAATATAAGACCTAATTGTACCTACCTACACTTGCAGAATAAATGATTATGATTATTTTTTGTTGTCGACTTACACAAAGACAAAACTTTAGTTTAAATTATTTAAGTTAATTCATACGTTAAAGTGATCTTCACAGCAATATAAACAAGTTGACGGAGATACCATGTCTCTTTTTCTGATTTTACACCACTTTCTCCTTATGTCCGCACCTATCGGGTGCATTTCTTATTGTATTTTTACACCTAGGGACAACGCAGTGTTGTTCCATTGTATAATAGTTGCAAAATACAAAATAAAAATAAATTTCAGAATAAAATACTTCTACAGCTGTTCACTAATTGGTTGTTATAATAGACTTTGACTTCACGCCAAGCGCGTCAAAATGGCGGGCGTTTAAAGTGTTCTTATCTGTTTGCTATCTTCAAATTACTTTTTTTGGCCTTTACATTTTGTTTTTCACGCTTAATTTTTTTTTGTAATTATATATTGATGTAATCTATTGTATAAAAAAAATACACGCAGATTCCCTATTACAGGTAAACACAGCTTACAATGTTTGCGTCGTATTGATAATAATAAAGTGCATATATACTTATATCTAGTGTAAATACCAAAAAACAACGAGCAAAAAAAACATCGTTATTGTTTCTGGCCAGTTTAACCAACTATCGACCATCTATCGACCAATCGACTATGGATAACAATATTGTACTGTATATTATCTGCCAACTTCCAATACACAGTTTCGAAAACTGGTCAGGGATTGAGCGAAAATATCCAGTTTAGGATTGTCGTTAAGAAGCCTGCACAAGCGAGGTATCGGCGAATTAGAACCAAGGGCAGTTCTACGAAATGGTGGCGCAAGTGTTCTAATGTGGTGTGTGTGTATGTGTGTTTGAGTGATATACGCTGTTGGCCGTGAGGCCTTAACAGCTTCACCGGACTTAAGGGCGAGCGTGCAACCACTATGCTCGAGCCAGAAGGGCAAGGGGCGACATACTCGAGGGCGCCTCAAGGAGGAACGGCCTCGGTTTGGACAGTCGCTACGGGGGGAGGGGGTGTAATTAGTGCACCGGTCGGCATGTCGAATCATCGGGGGGATCGGTGAGAACATATCGCGGCCAGCGGTAGCGGCAGGGGTCTGGTTCGTAGTCAGCGGCGGCTACGATTCGCGAAGTGTCGAGTTGTCGCCTCTTTAATATAGGCGCGAATAGATTCGAGACCGAGATCGTAGTGGAGGTCGACATTTCGTACGAACCACGGAGCTCCTACGTCTTTGCGGAGGAAGCGGGACTGAACCGCTTGAAGTCTATCGACGTGAGAGTGGGCTGCATGCCCGAACACCTCACATGCGTACATCATGATGGGTCGCACGCAAGTTTTGTAAAGTGTCACCTTATATCTAAGGGACATTTTAGTCCGCTTGCAGATTAGTGGATAGAGACGGCCGAGCACAAAGGATACTCGATGACGGACTCGATTGATATGCGGGATTATAATGTGGTATCGGAGACTCGTACGAGGCACATTTAAAGGGATTTTTTGCAATAGCTCAGGGCAATCTATTTTGTTTCTTTCTATTATTGTAACAATTTTTGCTATAAGAGGAATGTGTAGACACAGATTGATACCATACATTTACGTTTAATCTATACTTAGGCCCGTCTATTTAACTGGTTCGGCATTGTTCTCCAATACCCTGTGAACGAAATGTATACAAAAAGAATTGTAAAACTCTAGTTTTTAAAAGAGTAAAGAGTTCTTGGCCTTCTTCTCCACAGAAATGACATTTCAAACGGGTGGCAGAGTCTTAAGCATTCACTAACTTTTTTTGTGGACTCTTCATAAGTGGTCTACATGAATAAAAAACCTTTGATTGACTACTAACTGGCTATATAACTTTTTATTCCATATAATTTTACTAATATGCATTTGACAGTAAATCAAAATAACTTTAGTTAAAGCGAAGAATACTCTACAAGATGATAAATATTTAGGTAGTATTAGATACTTTCCTCAGTCCGAAAACGCGGCCTTTATGGTCAGTCAATTTTTTTTTTGAGTCCTAAATCATAAAATAGGAACATAATTAGTGTCTCGTTTTTCAATACTTTATTTTCAGTATCATCAGTACAGCTACTCCTACAAATTCACGAGGACGTGTGTGTGTGTGTGAATGATCTACGCTGTTAGCCGCGGGGCCTTTACAGCTTCACAGGACAAGCTCGCGAGGCCACAAAACGACAGCCTGTATAAGAAACGTACACTAAGAGAGTATATCCTCGTTGTCAGACCAATATCTGCAATGTGCAAAAAGTATATCTTTGAGATATTGACGTTGATAAAATATATTTCTTTTATGTTAATTCTTCGTTCATTTTAACAATTATAACATTGAATAATATTTACACTAAACATAATGTAACTAAAATTAAAATATTAGATAGAATATTTACATAAAGTATATACCTAATTTATAAAAAAGGCGCTCGTAGCGCTGTGCGACCGCGGTGTTCTCAGCGATCATCGAGGTAAAGCAACATGCGACTCGGTCGGCCAGAAATAGGTGACCGTTTGTGGCACGTAAAGCCGTTAGTTCTGGTTACTACGGAATGTGGTAGTCGTTAAGCGAAGTTGGAAGCCTGATAGGTGGCTTGATAAGTACCAACAACAGGTGTTTTTAGATTTGTGAGAGAAGGCCTTTGCCCAGCAGTGGGACTGTATAGGCTGGTATTATTATTATATTATTATAATATAAGCCTTGTTAAGAAATTGGCCCACCGTTGGGCACGGGGCTCCTCTCAAACTGAGAGGGTTTAGGCCATATTCCACCATGCTGGCCCAGTGCGGGTTGGCGAACTTCACACACCTTCGAGAAACTCTTGGGCATGCAGGTTTCCTCACGATGTTTACCTTCACCACATTAAGTGGTAACCGGGACCAACGTGCCTTCTGAAGCACGGAGACGCTCGATTATGAAAATGCCACAAACGGTCACCCGTCTCAGGCCGACCGAGTCGAACGTTGCTTAACCTTGGTGATCGATAAGAACACCGCGGTCGCACCGCGGTCGCTAATATTATAGTAAAGTATAATGCTCAGAGTCACAAAGCGGTATTTTTATACGAATATTTGGTTATTATGTCAAAATAGTCAGACGTCATAATAATCAAAATGTCGAAATCGCCAAAAAGTGCACATAGCAGATATTGATTTGACAACAACGATATGATGCATATTGGGGTAAAGCGATAGCGATATATCATAACAGGATACACAGTTACAAACGTCCCCAAATCCTTACGAGTAGTTATAGTTATGATATAAATATAAATTAGGGCATATTGCGCCTTACTCGTATCACTTGAAGTTGTATTTGCAGTACCGTCCACTTTTGCATGCCTTTTAATGGTGCCATTTTTCGTGCGGCGAGCTTGTATCTACCTATTTTTAATCGATGCTTATACAGATTTTACTTTAGCACAGCTTAAAGCTGTAAAACTGACTGACTGCCTCGTTGGTCTGGTGGCAAAGCGCATCGCTTTGTGTTCACGAGGTCCTGGGTTCAAATCCTAGGTCGGACAAGTGTAGTTTTTCGAACGAAAACTTCCCAGTACGAGTCCGGAGTCTGGAATTGTGCCCGGTATATGGCAATAGGCTCGCGCCCTATTACATGGGGCCTAACATCGTCGGCGAAATATGGGTGTACACCTCTGCCACCCCCGCTTCGGGAATATAGGCGTGACTGCGTAAAGCTGTAAAAAGCCAGTTACTTTATCTTATCTTAAACAGCCGGTGTGCTACTTAGGTATGTCTTAGAGATGTTACCATCAATGTTCCAAGCCCCTTCCACTTGGTACGCAGCCGAGGCTGTCCCAAACAGGAAGTCTGCGGGAAAACTCCGCTTCTTCGTGTCCGTCCAGGCATTTGCTTCAGCGAGCAGGCTGAGGAACCACAGAATACGTTAAAACATACTTTTTTTTAAAATTAAATCGTAGCTCCTTACATACACAAACACCCAGACCGATACATATATTTGTGGATCACACAAAGATTAGTCTCGTGCTGTAATCGAACCCGCGACTGCTCGATCCATTGGACGGAGCGACTCAAGCTCTTAACCTCTGATCAAGACATACTTTCCATATATAATAGAGAAAATATATTAATTAAGATAAGATTATTCCTAAATCTAACTTTCTCATACTTTCTTATATTTATGGATTTTTGTGACGGGGTTGTAAGGGTAACCGTTAACTACAGAAAAACGGTCTTAGAAGACTATCTTTAACTTTTTTGCGACCAAATGAACAGCACTTAGACTAATGAGCTGAAAAAATCAAAAAAGAAAAAAGCGTAAAATTCAGCGCGAATAAATCTGCCTAGAGCAATTTAGGGGTTGAGTTTAAAAGATTTGTTTGAATATCCTGCCCCGAATTCTATAATCTTGTTTTAGTTGGTTTGTCGAGAGATGGCTAGTAGGCAATGGAAAAGTGCTTCGCTTTGTTTGTATTGTAATTGTCATGCCTAGTTCTCTCTGAGTTAATATTGTGTTTTTGGTTCTATGCCTAAGATATACACACGAAGTACACGACCTAAGAATCATTTAATTAAAAGTCATCAAGTATTTTCATGAAGGAAGGGTACTGTGACAGTTATAAGTGTTAAAGAAAATTATACTTAATTCAATGGCAATAAGAGTCATGACCCAATTCTTTACTTATAGTTTTATACCTTAATACCATTGAATTAAATATTAAGTTCGTTTGGCACTTAGAATCTGTCAATACCCATACTGTAACACTGACAATCAACCATACTATTTTGATAGGCCCACTTCAAAAAGTTAAGGGGCTATCGCGACAAATTTCTATTTCATATTATATATAAATATATTTTTTTTTTTATGTTATTTGCCGTGTTTTGTATCTATGAATAAATGTTTCTTTCTATGAAAAAAGAACCTGTTTCTGTACTCCATGCATTTCATGAAGTATTTAGATTAGAGACAGAATATTACGGTAAGATTTTTGACTCTATATTTCAGTATCTGGTAAAAGAAATACACGATTAAACGAAACTTTATTGATGGAAAATAAATCTAACGTCATATCTATTGCTTTACATTTTCTAATTCCAACGCGAAATGCTTAATAACTATTCAATAGAATATAATAAAGAATTGTAGCAAAGTTTTATTTTATAGAGTAATGTTTTTAGAAAATTATAAAAATTGTTTTCGCATATACGTCGTCTATTTCCGAGCGCCCGCTCAATGTATCCGTCCCTTATTAATTAATAAATTCTGCCCGCGACTTAGACTTAGTCTTATGACGGACGATTGGTTAAGAGCAGTGGTTAAGAGCTTGAGCTGCTCCGCCCACTGTGTCTAACAGTCGCGGGTTCAATTCCCGCACGGGACAAATCTTTGTGTGATCCACAAATATTTGTTCCGGTCTGGGTATATGTGTTCGTAAAAAAAGAATAAGAAAAAATGTCTGCGATGACTTTAGACAGAAACCTACATACCGAAATTTTTTTCGAGATAAAAAGTATGCTATGTGTTAAACCAGGTAATAAACTATCTATGTGCCAAAAATCATCTAAATCCATTCATCTATTTTTGCGTCATTGAGTAACAAAACATCTTAACGTACAATTATCTAAACATACAAACTTTCACATGTGTAATATTATATACAAGGGGTAACATAATTAAAGACCAGAAAGTAGATTGTTGTAAATCGGCAACTGAATCGATTCAACTATTTTTAAAGGTGGTTAATTTTTTAGTTTTATAAAATACTTTTACTCGGTCTGTTCGCTGTTTAACAAAATTTAATAACTATTCTAAGTATTACGGCTATTTTAAATGTATTTCATTTACATATACCTCAATACGCATACAAAAGATAATTAATTATTACATTTTATGGTTAATTTGGGTACCAAAGAGCTTAAAAAAATAGTAGAAAACTCCTTAAAATTTGATTTTCGTATTGAATTGGTAAAGCAGTAATCTAATTGGGGTGTCTGAGGTTTTGCGGTATTTATGTTACACCTTGTATAATATACAAGTTGTAACATAATAAACGCAAGACCTCAGACACCCCTATTAGAGAATTGCTTCATAAATTCAAAACGAAAACCTAATTTCCAAATTTAATGGTTTTAACCCTTTTTTTAAGCACTTTTATACCCCGATTGATAATGAAACTTGTACGTGTATGTGTGCAGTTAGAGGATTACGTTTTAGAAATGCTATTAAAATCTCCTTATTGCTATGAATCAAGAATAAATTTATTATTTTACAATGCACTAAAGGAGCAAAAGCATTTTTTGCTAATTAAATTTTTTTGAAGATAATTAAAAATTATTGGTATCAATTCAGTTATCGATTTAGAACAAACTACTTTCAGGTCTAACGTTTATTATGTTACACCTTGTATATTAAGATTTGTAAAGTAATGTAAAGTAAACTAATTGCATCACTGTCACTCTCCTGGTTGATAAATGTTTGATCGCGGTAACCCCTTAACAGGCTAAAGTGACATCTAATGCATTTGTTACGCAAAACACAAACGTAAAAAATAATTCATATAATTGATTATTGATTGATCATGGCAATACAGAGATAATCGAATATAAATCGAATTATGTATTATAAGCAGTGGCTTTAAAGGGCTAGTACGCAAGCAAGTTCGTAAAAAAGTAATAAAAAAATTTTGGCGGGGAGTCGAAGAGTGATGTAGTCAATTTATTTTAATTTCCAAAATTTGTGTTATTTCGAATAATAATGTTTAACGTTGGTGGAATATTAACCATTATGTGTTCTTATACGTGCATGAGTGAAGGTAATTGTAACAAAGTGATAAAACGTGCCTGTTCGACTTCCCTCAAAACGGCCGTCGCAATTGGTATGTAAAGTATCCACCGCTTTACTATCCAGTGTGAGGTACTTCATTAATTTCATTATCATCGTTGTCATCAAATTCATCGGGGAGTCGAATTAATTTAAACAAACATGATATATATTTCACTGGACACTGGCAAAATACACTTATAATTAGTGTGAAGCCATAACATGAAGAAGAAGAAGTAGAAGTAATAAAAAAAAACAAATGTAAGTAGAAACATTTTTAGGTTATGTGAAACGATATTGAATAGAATACAATATCTTTAGTAGGTATTTTAACAATTTTCTACGCGACTTCTTTTTATTGTGATTTTTACTACATACTCGTAAATTGGCGTAAGTAAATAATTAATAAGTTATGTCCAAAAACATGACCTATTTTTACATATATTTGTTTCCTACTGGGCCTAATTTTGCCGGTGTTCTTTCACTTACTTAGGTATTTAAAAACACAAAACAAAACATTCCACAGAAACACACATAACATAATAGCAATCTAATGGTATATAATAAAAATGTGAAACAATTCTTACACCACAACACCGAACAGCACAACTAGCATGGTATGTCCCTTCTAATTTACTGACAGACACACGTCCTATTATCATAAGATAATACCTAATTATAGGTATAGTAAGTAGAGTTGTGTTTTATCAAGAGTGATAACACGGGATTATACTAATTGTTTGTGATATAAAAATCACTTAAAAATTCAATACGGTACACAATATTTTGTTGTGATCTTGTTGTGATTATATACTCTTTGATAGTATTATATACTCTTTGTTTAATCTAAAAACCGAACAAGTGCGAACAGAACTCTCGCTCTCAGGGTTTCGTACAAGCGCTACTAGATGTCGTTATTTTCATTTTTTATCATTCAAGCAAATAAATAGGAGTAGGTATGAAAGATAGTATCGGTGTAATGATAAGAAAGGGTATGCTCTGTTGGTTCGGGCATAGAGATGGGCAAAATGTAATCAGATTAATGACTACAATTGCATTTTATAATATTCAAGCATGATTATTATTATTGTAAGTGTAATTGTAAACGTTGAAGATAACAAAATGTAATTGTATCTTTAACCATTAATACACCATCACGCCTTTATTCCCCAAGCGGAGGTGGTTAATCATTAATCTGATTACATTTTTCCCATCTCTTTTCGGGCATATAGAAAGGATGTCGGAAGAAAGAATGACAAAACAGATATACAATGCGAAAGTGGAAGGATGCAGGGGATGCAGGACCTGTAGGAACTGTACTCTCTGCCTACCCCGCAAGGGATGTGGCGTGATGATATAGATAGATAGATAGTTAATAACAATTTCCGTTTTTTTCCTTCACTTGTACTATGAAACCGTGCTTCTTAGTAAATTGCATGATTCTAGATCAACGGAGGGAAGAGGGTTAAAAAGTTGCTAAATACATCTAGTGATTAATGGACGACGCCTTAAATGGCGGCTAGTGTTTGATTATTATGATTTCTATAGTTAACTTTCAACAGACACACTCTTTTGTGTGTGTGTGTAAATGATTTATGCTGTTGGCCGCGGGGCCTTTACAGCTTCGCCGGACAAGAGGGCGAGCGTGCAACCACTTCGCTCGAGCCAGAAGGGCAAGAGGGCAACTAGCTCAAGGGCGCCTCAAGGAGGAACGGCTTTGGCTTGGGCAGTCGCTATGGGGGGGCGTATACTAGGTGTCTGGCCGTGGTGATCTGCACCGGACGACCGGCAAATGATTCTTCGACCTCGCCGGCGAGGTCGGTGTCTGATCCTGTGTGCGGTATCTATATCCAAAAGAAGGGATGTAAGGGCATCGGGAGGCGACAGACAGACTCTTCAGACAGACATCTGAAGGTTTAAAATACTGTCTCGATGTAATTTGTGGGGCACACTCGTATTTTTGTCCCGTGCGGGTATAGAACCCGCATTTTCGACCGGTGGGGTATGGGTGGAGTGGCTTGGTCCATGAACTTAGTAGCACGCGTCTGTATTGCTTCGAGCTATGATGCAATAGTGAAATGAAATAAAAGCTATTTATTCAGCACAGCATAGATACAGGGGTAAAAACAAGAAAAAACAAACAGACAACGAATAAAATACAATAAGGTACTACTATATGTATTGTTTGCTACGGTGTGAGCTGTGCCGAATGGTGTTAGTGACAGCCCAAGCTGTTCCTTCTTAAAACGCCCGTGAGCTAGTTACCCCCTTGCCCATCTGGCTGGAGCGTAGTGGTTGCTCCCCCTCTTCTCCGGTGAAGCTGTGAAGGCCCCGCAGCCAACAGCGTAGATCATTTCCACACCACCTAGCGCTAACTTCAATCCACCCACGTTAAGTATTATTTGTTTTATTGATAAGAGTGATAACAATACCAGATAATGTAGTGATATCACTAGTTTAGTAGGATCAGTATTCTATGGTATAATTACGTACGATTAGAAATTGTATACCACCATTTTTAATTTTTCTGAAAATTTTATGATAATATTAATAAAATTTAATTTATTTTCAAATTTGTAAAAATTATTATGGTTGGTAACGATGTGCTGGAGCAAGTGAATGAGTTTGTATATCTTGGATGCGCCTTCAGTAAGGATGCGAAATACACCGCTGATATAGAGAGAAGAGTGCATGCAGGGAATAGAGTGAAAGCTACTTGGGAGCCGGCACTTAAGCCAAAAGGCGCAGCTGGCCATGCATAACGGAGTGCTTGTCCCAACGCTGTTATATGGCAGTGAGAGATGGGTATGTAAGAAGGAGAACGAAAGCAGGATAAATGCGGTCGTAATGCGATCTCCGCGGAAGATGTCACGCTGATCTCGCAACAGCGTAGTAAGGAATAGGTATAGGAAAAAGCGAGTAGGTATGAAAGATAGTATCGGTGTAAAGATGAGGAAGGGTATGCTCCGTTCGTACGGGCATATAGAAAGACTGTCAGAAGAAAAAATGACAAAACAGATATACAATGCAGAAGTGGAAGGATGTAGGTACCGGGGAAGACCTACACTATCTTACCATGACCAAATAGACCGTGTCTTATCTGAAGGGCAAGTCAAGAGTTTCCGTAACCGGCGAGTGTGTATGAGACGAACTATGAGAGTGGAGGACCTTTTGGAATTCTGTACTCTCTACCTACCCCGCGAGGGAGCTGGTGTGATGATAAGAAGAAGAGAAGATTGCAAAATATGCTGTTACTCCTTTAGTGCGCTATAACAAAATCATTATTTAATTGGGGTATAAAAGTGCATAAAAAAGGGTAAAAAATATCATTACAAACATCAAAATTTCTAAGTACATTACTAACTTCCATGTCTACAAACGCGGCATCCACTGAGAAGATCTGGCGAGAAACTCAGTGGGCTAATCTTTTAACCTAATTTGTTTTATTTGACTGGCCATTCTGACGACCACTTCTTGATTATAACATAACATCAGCTAAATGGGGGTCTGCCACCACCTTTTGTGAAGTATCTGCGTGACTTTGCATGTAAATATTCTGACATTGATTGTCTTATCAAGGTACCCGGGGATACAGTATCAACTGCTTTTTTCTGTAATAGCAAAACTGTTGTATATTACCAGTGTAAGATACAGATAAGTACGGTGAGTGACGTGACTTACTCATGATAGGTTCGATCCTCCTGCCACGAGAAATCGCTCACAAACCGTCGCAGACACGACGGTATATCGCTGATATTAAGGTTTCTGATAGTACCATGGACTATTAAATACTGTACTGTTAAAATCAATCATAAGTATTTTATTCATGTAGACCAAAAAGTAAGTATGAATAGTTAACAAGAGAAGATCATTGATTACTTAGGACTCTACCACCCGCTCGGAAAATCATTCCTGTGGAGAAGAAGGGCAAGACGGTTAATCTTTTAAATGTAAAAGAAAACATAAGTGTACTTAGATTTATGGTATCAGTCAGTGTCCTCATTTACAAAGTAGAGACTTCTTCTTCTTCTTCTTCAAGTTATGGCTTCACACTAATTATAAGTGTATTTTGCCAGAAACCAGTGAGATATATATTCGTGTTTGTTTTAATTAATTTGACTCCCCGATGAATTTGATGATAACGATGATAATGAAATTAATGAAGGACCCCACCCTCGATAGTCAAGCGGTGGATACTTTACATACCAATTGCGACTGCCGTTTTGAGGGAAGTTGAAAAGGCACGTTTAATCACTTTTTTACAATTACCTTCACTCATGCACGTATAAGAACACATAATGGTTAATATTCCACCAACATTACACATTATTAGTCAAGATAACACAAGTTTTGGGAATTAAAACAAATTGACAACATCACTCTTCGACTTCCCGCCAAAACTCCAAGTAGATTTTGTAAAGGTATATAATAAAAAGAATAATAATTATAGTAAGAGAAAAAAGGTTTGCTAAAATAGGTTAAGTGTACTAAATAATTGGTTATTGGTCACTAGAGCTCCAGTGTGATGCCGATCGAGACAAAATTCAACAGTACTACGGTTCATGTTTAATGAGTCAAAGGATAGAAGACGGACCAGTCCCCATACTGTGAAACGACCGTCAGAATGTTGATCTCTTTAAAAAGTTCTGTGAGAGAAGCCCTAAGTCCTACGATATAAATGGAACGGATAGTTCTTTTTTGCAGTATGAATACATTTTCCACGACAGCAGCGTTACCACACAGTAGGATTCCGTAAAACATAATACTATGGAAGTAACTAAAGTAAACTAGACGTGCTGTATCCACATCCTTAAGTTTTTACTTTCCACATTACATGAGCGGCAGACCTAAGTTTACCCGCAAGTGATGAGATACAGGCCCCCGACTGAAGTTTGGAGTCTCAGGTAATGCCTAGTGCTAGCCCAGCTTTGTGCCTTTCATAAGAATATTCATATCATTATCTTTTGCATTAGACATAGTAAATAAAATACACTTTGTCTTGTGCGAATTAAGCAATGAATTGTTCAATTTGAATCAATTTGATATCTGTGAAAGAGCACCATTCATATCATCAAAATTCAGCTTAGCTTGGTCAACTTTAAAAATCAAGGAAGTATCATCCGCGAATAGTACAATTTCACTGACATTACGGACAAAGTTCAACAGGTCATTCATATATACTAAAATAAGAAAGGGTCCTAAGATGGAGCCCTGTGGAACACCAATTGAAATATTATTATATATATATATTATATATTATTGACTTCCTGAGACTTGACCACGTTAATCTCAACACATTGAGATCTTTCACCTACGAAGAACGTACGAAGCTAATATATTGCTGGCAGCCATATTGATCACTTTGATATTGATAACAGCTTATTCTCATTAATTTGACTCAAGATCGGTAACATGGAAATCTGCCTAAAATTAGAAATGTCGCCTTTAACACCTTATTTAAAAATCGGTATAACTCAATTTCATTAAGTCGGGGAAGCACTACTTGAGAACTGTAACATACAATCTAAATACCTACTTAGTTTGATGGTCTGCAATAGCTTATTTAGGCAGTTTATCGCGTTTAACCGCCCCGTCTATCATGAGCCTTAAGTAGTCATTGTATGCAAAACATAGATTTGCAGCCCACAAACAAGGCTCATTCTATAATAATTTCAGAATGAGAATATTTTTATTCATGTATTATAGTATTTACAACTATTGTAATATTTACTAGCGACTACTAAAGTAGACACATATCCTTGCTCTTGACTCTCCGTCCAATAGTGAAAACCGTATGAAAATCCGTTCGGTAGTTATTGGGTTTATCGCGTTCAGACAAACAGACAGACAGACGCGGCGGACGGGACTTTGTTTATAATATGTAGTGATAGAGAAAGTGATGAATCAGTTAGAAAAGTAACTAAAATTATACCCACTTCGGAATGTAATTTTTGTGGAGAAAGAGGGCAAGCAACGATTACTCTTTAAAAATAGTAATTTTAGATTTTTTCCATGTTCACTTTGCTATGGGGTAGGGGAGAACAATATAGGTTTCTTAGTTAAATACAAAAAAAAAACTAACATCATCACGCAGGTATAATCAAGGGTAGACTGTGTACACCCACGTTTCACCGTCATTCATTAGTCACAGGGGGCTACCTTAAAACAAAGTGATAAAACGTGCCTTTTCGATTACCCTCAAAACGGCCGTCGCAATTAGGATGTAAAGTATCCATCGCTTTACTATCGAGGGAGGGTTTTTCTCGTTATTCGTATTTCATTTTAATTAATTTACAAATTTATTCATACAGAATTATGCATCTCACTGGGCACTGGTAAAATAAACTTAAAATTAGTACAGACACTACTAATGATATTATGCGAGGAGTTTTGGCGGGAAGAAGAAGAATGATGTTGTCAATTTGTCTGAATTTCCATAATTTGTGTTATTTCGAATAATAACGTCTAATGTTGGTGGAATATTAACCATTATGTATTCTTATATGTGCATGAATAGGTAGGAAGGTAATTGAAACGAAGTGATAAAATGTGCCTTTTCGATTCCCCTCAAAACAGCCGTTGCAATTGGTATGTATAGTATCCATCGCTTTACTATCCAATGTAGGGTATATTTCATCAATTTTATTATCATCGTTGTCATCAAGTTCATCGGGTAGTTGAATTAATTTAAACAAAGACAGTTATGCATCTCACTAGACACTGGCAAAATACACTTAAAATTAGTATTACGCCATAACTTAAAGAGATGGTACTATACATTATGAGATGGTACTACTAATGGTATTATGCAAACTGATGTAAGTTTAATTTGGAGGATTGGAGAATGAAAGAGGTGACCATAATTGATTCATCACCATCAGTCAGCCTCACACCATTCGTTCCTGTGATTTTCCGGCCACCTTCAAGATGTCATCGCTTCATCTGGCTGACGGTATCCCTTTAGGTCTGTGTCCCTTTCTGAGCCACCACTTAATTGATTGACACAAAATTGACTACCTACTTACAAATTTTGAACTGGAAAGGATAGAGACTCTTATATATTCCACAAATTCCAACAGAGGACAAAATAAAAACTTGTTACATCGATGTAACAGACAGAGTTACTTTCACATGTTCAATATTAGTATGAGACTAGAGGTCTGTAAGGGAAGAACCTGTTAGAATACTGTACACTGGGCGTGCCTTGCAAGGGATCTGGCGCGATAATATAGATAGATTGATAGTATGGGATGTAGAATGTGACTGCCGTTGGACGAGTGGCAACTAATGTGCTTAGCGATCACGAGGGTTCAATCCTAGGTCTGGTCTGGAAATATGGTTGTAGTTGTTACACCTCTGCCACCCCTGCTTAGGGAATATAGGCATGACGGTGTAAAATTGAGATGTAGAATATCCCATGCAAATGTGATCAGTTTAAGATAAAGAGCACTTCAATGCTTGAGATGTTACGCGACACTGATAACGACCGCCCGCGATCGGCCTGATATGGCAAATACTCGTATATAAATAGGTAATACCCCATTGAGACACGTTAATATACTTGAGCCATGAAGTGGATCGTGCTGCTAAGGTTTGTGAAAGAACTCACTTTGTTATTATTTACTTTAGCGTGCTAATTAATCTTCCATTTTTGTGTCGCTTTCCTACACCGCGGCCTCCCACCCGCCAGTAGGCCCTGCCCGCCCCCAAAAGCGCTCGCCGGCGATCCCGCCGGCGGCGGCTTGTCCCCCTCCGTCCACAAACGTCATCCAGGACTTCACCCTGATAATGAACGTTTCGGACTCAATAAGCCCCGCGTTGATCCCCAGAGTCCAAGAACTCGCCCTTAAACTCCGCGGCGCCACCAACTTGGCGGACCAGGTTCTTCTGGCCGCGGAATACAGGAACGTCTCTGACGTCCTGGCGTCCCTCAGAACCCAACCCCTCCGCACCCAATAATGGATTTACGACTTTCCAGTCTTAAGCCCCTGGCGTTTTTTAACGCCGATGGCCTTCGCTCCCAGCGAGATCAGGTTGCTGATTTCCTCCGAAATCACCAACTTCATATCCTCCTAGTGCAGGAAACATTCCTCAAGCCCGCACAACGCGACCCTAGGATCGCAAACTACAACCTCGTGTGTAGTAACAGGATCGGCTCCCGTGGAGTCACCAAGTCAATCAGCGTTCTGCTCGGTGGGTGAGATGGGTGACAGTTTGTGACATTTTCATATTCGGGCGTCTCCGTGCTTCGGAAGGCTTGCTAAGCCGTTGGATCCAGCTACCAATTAAAGTCGTCCAGTCAAGTTGGAAGCCCCATAGGCGAGTTGATAAGTTTCAACAGCAGATGGGTACAAACCTGCCTCTGGCTCCACGTGGAGGAGTATGACCTAATCTCTCTCACCTCAGTTTGCAGGAGAAGGCCTTTGCCCAGCAGTGGCTAAGTTAATATTATTATCTACTGGCGTCCTGCCCCGGCTTCGTACGGGTGAATTAAACACATAAACCATCCTCTTGAACCACGCCGTCCATTGGTAAACAATAATATTAGCCTTGTTAAGAGACTGTGCCACCGTTGGGCTTCCTCTCAAACTGAGAGGGTTTAGGCCATAGTCCACCATGCTGCCCCAGTGCGGGTTGGCTAATTTCACATACCTTCGAGAAACTCTTAGGCATGCAGGGTTCCTCACGATATTTCCGTCACCGTTAAAGCAAGTGATACTTAATTTTTAATATGCACGTGCTTTCAAAAATACAGAGGTGCCTGGGTTTGTGCCTGTATGTGGGCATTGAAGCATTCTATTTTAATACGTTACCTCGTCTATCTTAGGTTTACTTATTTTCCTGTACCAACCGATTGTAAATAAATATTTAATTATAATACCTAATTATGCCCTCACTATCGAGAATGTAGGTCTCTCATCTTTAGTATCTATACCATACGAGTAGATCTATACAAATGAATAAAATTAAAGAGTCTGTTTGTAATGTCAAAATAACAGCTTTTTACTAAATGGTCTGGTATTTGGTCACACTTGTCGATTGGTCGAAACTTCCCCAGATAAAATTTGACGGTGTCACAATACCAATAAGTCCCACTGTAAAAAATTTGGGGATTTACATCGACACCAATCTCACTTGGGGTCCACATCTTCAAAATCTCAGCCGCAAGATCTTTGCTTCCGCAGGTTCATTGAGGAGGCTGCGAAATTTTCTCCCCACTGCCACTAAAATTGCACTCGCACTATCCCTCCTTCTTCCTATCCTTGATTATGCAGACGCCAGTTATGTCGATCTTACTGAGAGCCAACTTAATAAACTTGAGCGGCTTCACAATTTTTGCATAAGATTCATATTTGGTTTGCGAAAATATGATCATATTTCAGAATTCCGTGCTAAGCTCAAGTGGCTACCAATTCGTCTTCGCCGGAATACTAACTTGTTATCGCTTTTATACAACATCCTGTTCAATCCAGCATCTCCATCCCATCTCAAAGAACGATTTGAGTTTCTTCACGAAACACATTCAAGATTCCTTCACGAAACACATTCAAGGTCATCGGAAAATCTCAGACTAAAAACACCGATGTATTCCACAAATTTCTATGATAAATCTTTTTCAGTTCAAGCTGTCCGCTTGTGGAATGCATTAACTGAGTCAATTAGACGTGCACAGACATTTGCTACTTTTAAAATGATGGTTAAGAACCACTTCCTCTCTGTTGTCAATAGTGAAACGCCGTCATAACCTCTAACCTTTTGTATTTACCTATCCTTATTTATACGTTACGTTTATTTCTATTGCACTATGTATAAATTTAATATATTTCTTACTATATATGTATGTCATATTTTGTATATGTATAGTTACTTTATTCGAATAAATGTACGCCACCAACTGCCCTTTATTTTTGTTGTATTTCTTTCGACTTGGTTGTCTGGAAGAAATTGCTATTAGCAATAAGACCGCCAATTGTGCTTGTTATTTTACAACAACTACTTTGTTTTGTTATAATGTATTTGGTGTGCACAATAAAGAGTATTCTATTCTATTCTATAACAAAAACACAATTGTTAACATTTTTGTCGTTTTGTTTGTTCCGATTAAACTCCGAAACGGCTGGACAGATTTTGACGGGACTTTCACAGGTATCTAGCTGATATTATAAGGAGTAACTTAGGCTTTTATTTTAGAAAAAAGCACGCGGCCAAATTGCGGAGTATAGCCAGTATAGTAATCTATATATATACAGATAATAAAACCGTAACCAAGCCGAATTTGTACATTTTATATTTTTTGAAAATTTTATTGTGGTATATTTCCTTATCGATATAGAGGCTGAAACATTTTTTTGGAATTATTGTCTGTCTGTCGTCTGTCTCTTTGTGTTTCAATCACGCAAAAACTACAGAACGGATTTCAATGAAATTTTGTTTGGTAATAACTTATACTAACTACTATTAATAACATATACCCTATTTAAAATAATTAATACTTTTTATGCCATAAACAAAAACCAATCCGAGATAATAGACCATATAACTTTATTATTGTTTGTCTTAAGCTGTAATGTTAAGTTAAAATGTGTGATTTTTCTACACATTAATTCATCCATGAACTGATATTGGACTCAGGTTCATCTGCTCACAATGATTTAATAGTGTAGAGTGCATACACGTTTAATTTTAATACTCAAACATGATTTCGTGCATGAACCGATGATGCATTCAGAATTATCTGTTCTAGAGAGAACTCTTTAACGATGAATGGCCAAACACAAAACTTTGTATATTCATTTATTTAAGATACCTAAACCTGACTTTGATCATTATCATGAACGTATATTCTTACGAAAAGTTAGACACGAAATGTACTGACAAACTTTGTTACGTAGTTCGCAATGTACCTTTTTTAAATATTATTAAGCCAGATTACGATCTTTGGCAGGACAGGACAGGTGTCTCAGGTCTTGAAGACGAAAGACAGAGCTGCCTATGTCAAATTAGAATACAATAAACTCTATAACCACTGAACCGATTTTAATAATTTTTTCACTTATTGAAAGCTACATTTTTCATAAGTAATTACATTGTATTTAGTATAGGCTATATTTTATTTCAGGAATGAAGAAAGGTAGAAAACATATAAAGATATTCTAAACTAAACGTGAGCGCAAACGCGTATGTAAGCTAGTATCTCATATAGTTAGGATATTACCTTATTATGTTTCCTATATCTATCTATCTATATCATCACGCCAGATCCCTTACGGGGTAGGCAGAGAGTACAGAGTTCCAACAGGTTCTTTCCTTACATACCTCCCTGGCTTCCTCCACTCTTATAGTTCGTCTCATACATGCTCGCCGGTTACGGAGACTCCTGACTTGTCCTTCAGATAAGACCCGGTCTTTGGTTTGGTCATGGTAAGTTAGTCTAGGTCTTCCCCGGTACATATATCCTTCCACTTTCGCATTGTATATCTGTTTTGTCATTCTTTCTTCGGACATTCTTTATATATGCCTGAACCAACGGTTCATACCCTTTCTCATCTTTACACCGATACTATCTTTCATACCTAATCGCTTTCTTACTACGCTGTTGCGAATACGGTCGGTCAGCTTCCGCAGAGCTCGCATTTCCACCGCATTTATCCTATGTTATACGTTATATATTATATTTCCCTTTACCGTAAGAAAAAGATTACCGAAAGAGGCGCTTGTAGCGCTCTGATCATTAAGGTTAAGCAACTTACGCCTCGGTCAGTCTAAGATGGGTTACCGCTTCCAGCATTTTTAAAGCGTTTCCGTGATTGTCGGTCACGTTAAGCCAAGTCCCAGCTAGTACTTCACGAAGTGATTGTTATGCCATGTTGGGCGTCTTATGGCCGGCTTGAAAAGTTCCAACAGCAGATGCCCAAGAACTGCCTCCGCTAAGACAAAAAACAAACAACAAACTTACAGAAGCAATGGCCTAACTATAAGAATATAAGCGAAAATTAGTCTGTGCTATTCATAGACAGATTGTCCACAGGATCAGACACCGACCTCGCCGGCGTGGGCGAAGAATCCCTTGCCCTCTGGCTGGTGCAGAGTACCACGGTGAAACACCTAGTATATGCCCTCCCCAAAGCGGCAGCTTAAGCCGAGGCCATCCTTCTTTGAGGCACCTTTGAGCTAGTTGCCCCCTTGCCGTTCCTGCTAGAGCGTAGATAGTTGTTGCACGCTCGCCCTCTTACCCGGTGAAGCTGTATAGGCCCCTCAGACAACTGCGTAAATTATATTATTATTCTCAGGCACACAAAACGTATAAATTGTGCTATTTGTATTCTATGCGCTATTCATTAGTAAGTCCTTCAGTTAAGTTTTTCTGTCGCAGTTTGGTGGCAGTAGCCTGCGAAGCTGCCGTGAGAAGTGGGAGACGGTTCCCTGATGATTTCCTCTTCGGTACAGCAACCGCATCCTACCAGATCGAGGGTGCATGGAATGAAGATGGTATAACATTTCTACAGCCTTTTTAATTTCAGACTTTCTACATTTCTTTAATTAAATCAACGCAGTTAAATAATATACACAGTCACGCCTTTGAGAGGTGTACTGTAGTACATTGTACACCCACATATCGTCCATGATGTTAGGTCCCAACATCCAATGTAATAGGAAGCGAACATGTTGGCATTCTACCGTTTTTTAATGTAAACTCTAGCATATTACATCCAGAAACAAATAATCAAAAATTTCATCTATCCTGTGTGGATGTCGAATCCACATCTACTTAATCCAATAAGTCTACACCGACACCCCTCAATTTATTCCTAAGTCAACCTAATTTGAAAATAAAATTATCATTCAAATTTTATTCTTACAGGCAAAGGCGAAAATATCTGGGACTACATGACCCACAACACACCACATGTCATCAGAGATCAGAGCAATGGTGACATCGCAGCCGATTCTTACCACAACTACAAACGCGACGTCGAAATGATGAGGGAACTTGGCCTAGACGCCTACAGATTCTCCTTATCCTGGGCCAGGATCCTTCCTTCGGGTTTCTCAAACGAAATCAACCCAGCCGGCATTGAATTCTACAACAATTATATCGACGAGATGTTAAAATACGGCATTCAGCCAATGGTCACCCTTTACCATTGGGACCTGCCTCAGAAGCTCCAAGAATTAGGTGGCTTCGCTAATCCATTATTTCCGGAATGGTTTGAAGATTACGCAAGAGTTGTCTTCAACGCATTCGGAGATAGAGTAAAGTTGTGGATCACTTTCAACGAGCCTAGAGAGGTCTGCTATGAAGGTTATGGGTGGACGACAAAAGCTCCCATATTGAATTCCACCGCAGTCGGTACATACTTGTGCGCTAAGAACTTGGTAATAGCCCATGCTAAAGCTTATCACGCGTACGTTAATGAGTTCAAGAACTCGCAAGGTGGTGAATGTGGTATAACTATCAGTGTGAACTGGTTTGGACCTGTGACCGACTCCGCCGAGGATGCGTTTGCTGCTGAATTGAGGAGGCAAGCTGAGGTAAGATTATTTTGAAAAAAGCTATTTTTAAACAACACACCGTCACGTCTATATTCCCCAAGCGGGGGTGGCATAGGTGTACTGAGTACACCCACGTTTTGTTGACGATGTTAGGTCCCATGTAATAGGGGGCGAGCCTATTGCCATATACCGGGCACAATTCCAGTCTCCGGACTCGTACTGGGAAGTTTTTGTTAGACAAACTACACTTGTCCGACCTAGGATTTAAAACCAGGATCTCGTGATCACAAAGCGATGTGCTTTGCCACCAGACCAACGAGGCAGTTACTTTTAAAGACTTTTAATAAGTAGTATGAGGTTTTGTCAAGTTGAGGTTTTTAAACCTAGAACTGTCAGTGTTTTCTGCGGTAGAATTTAGGTTTGCTGTATGATTATTTATTCATTTTAAGATACACCAACGACATCTTAAAACATAGAGCTAGTATATTCTGAGTAAAAAAACTATTGTAGGTACCTACCAATAATCAGAAAGAAATTTTGCCGCACAATATGTAGAAATCAATCCAAAACTTTTGAGTCCAATTATTCTAGTCCCAGATATAAATGTTGCCAAAATTTGTTCGCTATAGCTTCATTATTTTTCCAGTGGGGTCTCTACGCCGAACCCATATTCTCAGCTGAGGGTGGGTTTCCGAAAGAATTCTCAGAGCGCGTTGCCCAAAACAGCGCTGAACAAGGCTACCCCTGGTCTCGAATGCCAGAGTTCACAGCAGAAGAGAAAGCTTTCGTTCGAGGAGCATCAGATTTCTTAGGAGTGAACCATTATACTGCATACCTGGTTTCCGCAACGGAGTATAAATCTTACTATCCTGTACCTTCGATGCATGCTGATATTGATGCCGGAAATTATGTTCCTGAAGATTGGCCAAAATCTGCATCGTCATGGCTAACGGTGAGTATCGAGAGTATATCCAATAGTCACTACATTATCTTTTTTTCGAGTCAATGGTTCATATTTGTCCCGCCAAGGGAGTGCCCATCTTAAACGCGCCATCCGTAACCGCGCTCAGCCATTCCCTTGTACTAGTGATGCGGCACAAGGGGCAGATCAGCAAATGCGACATAGTCTGTGAGGTCGCAATCGCAGGCTATTTGAGTTGGATCTCTGAACCTGCATGTGTACAAATTTAGCATTTTTTTTCTTTGGGTTGGGGGAAATCCTTCATAAAAATAAAATACCTGCTCGCTAGGGGGAAGCGAGAGGTTATGCCGAGATTCCTACCGGTTAAAATCCCCACCGTGCTCCAACTTGTCGCTGTGGCTAGGGCGGGTTACGGGAACGCGTAAGCAACCATCCGCTACGTACCAATTTTGCCTGCATCAACCTACCTTAGTGCAGAGCTGATTTAAGGATTTCTATTACATCATCTGATGAAACTGGCGATTACGAGGTTCAGGGTGCGATTTCTGGGACGGAAAATGCACCCAGTTGAGGTTTTTGCCAGAAAATTCTGACTATTACTAGTATTATTCTTAATAGTACTCAAGTTCGGGGATATCAAGGCGTGACAGTGTAATTTTTTTCATTTATTCTTTGCAGCTCGCACCAAACAGCATTTTCAACGCCCTCACTTTTCTGAAAGAGAAGTACAACAACCCAGTAATGTATATTACTGAGAACGGCTGGTCCAGTGATCCCGATGGGAACATCATCGATGATGACAGGGTCACTTACTACAGGGCGGCTTTGGAGAGCGTTCTAGACACCTTGGACGCTGGAGTGAACCTGAAGGGCTATATGGCGTGGAGCTTGATGGACAACTTTGAGTGGATGGAGGGATACTTGTAAGTCAACATCTACAAGTTTCGTTAATAGCCATTATTAAGTTTGGGAATGATAACTTGCTTGAAGTTTTTGCTACAGCACAATTTCAATAATCCAAAGGGTTCCTGCGTAGTAGAGTACAATATACACTCAATTACCTCTGTGAAACAAGAGTTGGGTGTCAGTGCCAGGATTTTCGGTGAAAGATTCCTTTTTGCAATAAATAAAAAGAGTTTCCTAATTGAGGATCAACCTATCCTGATATACCTACTGGTAAAATCTTCACTATAAAGCTCCGAAACCTACCCTAAAGTACCTTAAATCTAAAAAGCTCTTTACAACATCGAACCTTATCTTTTGCCAATACAATGACCCAAGCAGAATGTCTTTTTTTTTCCTGAGGAAAATCCTGCATAGGACTTCCGCGAACCTCGGGGAAAGCTCTCGGTGCGTATCGGATTCCTACCGACTACAAACCCCAGGGTGGCCGACATCAGCACTTTGGAGGGGCTCCGGGATCTCCGTATGGAACGCACCGGTGCCCCTCTTGAGCCGCGCTCCGAAGAGCCCGCTATCGGGGGAGACTTGATGACACGCTCCCCTCCCACTGACGCGGTGCTCACGGCGACGATGCTCAACCCCACGCCGCCGGCCTCCTCGGGGTCGCTCGAGAAGGACGCTCAGGGCCTCGGCCCCTTGCGTTCGTGACCCCGAAGGCCCCCTGCTGATGTTGTTGCAGAGGGGCGGTCGGGGGACAAGTTGATTGTCTATCCTTTATCCAAGTTGAATGTTGAATGTCTATCCTATCCTCAGACGACGCAAACCAATCACCAAACAGTCCATGTTAAAGACTTATTCACCCTGTATTCCCATCATTTCTTTCACAGAGAACGTTTCGGCCTCTACAACGTTGACTTCGAAGATCCAGCACGCAAACGTACGCCCAGAAAATCAGCATTTGTCTACAAGAACATCATCAAGAACCGCTACATCGACCATGAGTACGAACCAGAAACCATGACCATGACAATTGATGAGGGGCACTGAGGTCTTTACGAGGATTTTGATGTTCCCAGCATGCAAAACCTGAGAGACGACCGCTACTGGGTCGAAAAGGCCTTAGATGGTATTACGATAAATTTATTTATTAAATAAAAAAAATATTATTATTAAAGGTTTTTTCTTGGATTCTATTTAAGAATACAGTGGACCCCCAGTAATCTGGCCCCTATCTAATCCCCCCTTCCCTGTAATCTGGTATCATGAACATACAAATTTTTGAGCTCTTAGATTTACGCGAATCATCATTATCATCATCAGCCCGTGTCAGTCCACTGCTGGACGTAGGCCTCTCCCATGGCACGCCACTGAGCTCGATCTGCAGCTCTCCTTCTCCAATCCCTGCCCGCTGCCTTACGAATATCGTCGCCCCACCTAGCTACAGGGCGCCCTACACTACGTTTGCCGACACGCGAATATTGCACATGAAATAAAACGAGTCCCTCCCGTGACCATGGGTGCTGCAAAGCACTCGAAACGTCGGGAACTAAAAATCAAAAATAAACCGCGATAAAATCCGTATAATAATTTTATTTCATATACAATTTTTTCTTAAAGTACTACAAGTATCTTTTAGCTCGTGGATGACTTTGACAGGGGGCATTGGTGTGAAATCTATCTATCTATATCGTCACGCCAGACCCCTTGCGGGGTAGGCACAGAGTACAGAGTTCCAACAGGTTCTTTCCTTACATACCTCTCTGGCTTCCTCCACTCTCATAGTTCGTCTCATAGGGCAATTATTTAGTAAAATTTTTCTACTTCCATCCGCACGGTTACTAATTAAAAAAAGAACTTGGGTAAATTTCATAGGTAACGGCAACTTTGTGGATGTCATGAAGTGACATTTCTGTTTCTTCTTCTTCTACTTCAAGTTATGGCTTCACACTAATTATAAGTGTATTTTGCCAGTGTCCAGTGAGATATATAATCGTGTTTGTTTAAATTGATTCGACTCCCCGATGAATTTGATGACAACGATGATAATGAAAATAATAAAGTACCTCACCCTGGATAGTAAAGTGGTGGATACTTTACATACCAATTGCAACGGCCGTTTTGAGGGAAGCCGAAAAGGCACGTTTTATTACTTTGTTACAATTACCTTCACTCATGCACTTATAAGAACACCTAATGGTTAATATTCCACCAACATTACACATTATTAGTCGAAATAACACATGTTTTGGAAATTAAAACAAATTGACAACATCACTCTTCGACTTCCCGCCAAAACCTCCGACATTCCTATTTATTATTTATTTTATTTGTAATGTGTGCGTGTGTGATTTTTGTACTAAATATTAGTTTTTAAACTAGATTAACGACTGCATTTTGTTCTGTAATACGGGCCATAGAATCATACAACGTTAATATGTAATTTGTCGGATTACAAGGTACTCATTTTCAAAAGTTCCAGGGGGTCTGTGGCAGTACTCTATATTTCGACAAATTCGATATTCTGACATCGCCTTCCAAAACGTTCCCCGAATTATCGCGAGTGAAGTATATTTGTGAACAAAAAAAATCAGAAAATAAATACTAGCTACCAATCAGCGCATACCAGCACTCCAATACGGGGAGTATTGGCGTGCTGATACGCGCCACACCCGCCTGTAGCATACAGGCGTGACGGTGTTTAATTTTTTATATTCATTTGGTAGGTTTAATACCCACTAGGCCGACAATATGATGATCATTTTACGCATCTGGGTGCATTTCTAATTAACAGCACTGAAATAGCAGCCCAATAAATACCAGGTGTGACGAAT
Source organism: Phalera bucephala (assembly GCA_905147815.2). Classification (NCBI taxonomy): domain Eukaryota; kingdom Metazoa; phylum Arthropoda; class Insecta; order Lepidoptera; family Notodontidae; genus Phalera; species Phalera bucephala. The sequence goes on along the minus strand of LR990630.1, from coordinate 17,601,722 downwards.
AATAAATATCTTCATATGAATAGAATATATAATTTTGAATAGGATCGGAAGGTGTAGATCATTGTTTTAAAAACGCGGCTGGTAGAATAAAAAAACAATTGCTGGCAACTCTGCTGTTGGCAGATAAAAGGATGTCAGTTCATTCTAAAAAAAAAATCGTTCTTAAAACTGAACGAGGCGAACACATCTACAATCGGTTCTCAATAAAATTGTACGTTATAAAATTGATTGTGGATCAGTCGATTCAGAGTCGATTTTATATAGTTTTTATTTATTTGAATCTTTCTGTTTGAATTTTTTCTGGATGTGTTCAATTAGAAGATGTTTAAAACAATAGATTATCAAAAAATCTTATGTTAAGTGATTAGTATTTATAACAATAAACGTGTTTTGTAATTATTTAAATACACGTGCACTACTTCATTAAGTCGTATTGTCGATTGCCACCTCTTTACTATTGTAATGAGAATTGATACTTAATCGATTCAGTTTGTGATATCGATCTACTAGAATAATATCGATTACTAATTTATAGATTTTAAATCACATGCCTATAAATGACAAATTTATAAGCTCTGTGTGACTGCTTTTTGGCGGGAAATCAAAGTGATGTCGACAATTTGTTTTAATTTCCAAAACTTGTGTTACTTCGAGTAATAATGTGTAATGTTGGTGGAATATTAACCATTATGTATTCTTATATGTGCATGAGTGAAGGTAATTGGAATTCAAAGTCGGTTGGGGTTTTATTGGGGACTGGCATTGTGTGGGGAAAATGCGGGGATTTTGATATATTAAGCTAGAAATGAAAAATTATTCAATTTACATAACTTGTTTCTATTTTCTAACTATATTAGGTCTTGGGAATTTACTAGGTGAGGTTTTGTTACACGGGATCATTTTAAATAAGTTGAAGAGATTTAATCATTTAAAATTCTTGTTTTATGCTACATGGCTAGGGGATTTCGGAAAATATATTTTACTTCTTTTATTTAACTCAAACAAACACCTTTACAGACACACCTTTTACACACCTTTTAGAGCTTTAACGACTCATTAGTTTAAAGGAACTATGTAATAATTGATGTAAAATAAACATGATTTAAATATGTAATTCGATATAAAAAAATTATCACTTAATTTTCAAGAAAGACACCTATAAAAAACTGAAACAAATTAATTTTGTCGGGAATTAGCGGGGAATCGGAGTTTCGTTTTCCCCAAATTTGGGGACTTTGACCAAGATTTTTAGGGAATTCGGAGGATTGGCGTTGGCAGCCCGGTCTGTGTGACAGACGACCGACGACCGACTGTCACGTCTGTCAGGTCTGTCAGACGACGAGGTGGACGCGGATTAGTCATTCACTCATTCCCCATTTATTGATAGGCATTTATAATAATAATATTGATAAAAACAAACATTTGAAACAGTGAACAGTGTAATATATTAATGAATAAGTGTTTTATGGCAAATTAATTCGAAATGCACCGACGCAGAGGGCCAAACTTCACGTATGTGAGCGGTTGCGTTAAATATATGATTTTCGTCTTGAATTTTGTGTTTTGGGTAAGTTATTAAATACACTTAATATATTTCAAATAGAGTAAAGGTGTTTTAAAGCGATTTTAAGTGTCATAAACGTAGTTTTTTTGGGTTAGAAAGCGAAAATCGAGCAATTTCATTCATCATTGTTCAGGTGTGAATCATACCTTCATATTTGTATGCATATGGGAATTTTTAGTATTTTATGTCAGTCTCGACGCTTTCAAACCGCATCCGCTATATTGTTTCCTGTCGTGACAATGGTTCACTATTGTGTTTGTTTAATTATACATCATTATTAAGTTATTTTTGTTCAAAATTTATTTTTGTTGCTGATAAGGATATCTTTTAAATGGAGTCAAGATTTTAATTGGTCATTATTTTATTTGACTGATATGCATTGTGTTTTATTTAGATGTTTATTTTAAACAAAGATTAAAACTGTAATCTAATTTATCATCACACCAGATCTGGTGCTGCCCCACAGGGGATATGGCATAATATTGATAGATGATCTCAAATAAAAGGCCCAGAAAGGACTCCCAATTATTAAATTGATTCATTGTTATTTGAGATGATCGGCGTCTATAGCCAAGTTAACAATCTACAGTCGTTAAAGCTAATAGAAAGCGGAAAAATGTATGGGAATGACATTTTGCAATGAAAAGTCACATGGTCAAAACAATGCACTATCGATTGCGACAAGAGAATAGAAACAAAACGCTTGCAACTTGTCTAGACCCTTAGATGTATGAAACGATGTTAAAGTGTGGATAAATGGAAAGTAATTCTAAAACTGTGTTTATCCCCATGAACTGTGCCTGTCCCCATGGCATGCAGACCTTAATATGCTATATAAATGTGTATAAATATAAATCAAGAGTCTCCGTAACTTACAAGCATGTATGAGATGAACTATGAGAGTGGAGGAAACCAGAGAGGTGTTTCCTTACGGAAAGAACCTGTTGAAACCCTATATTCTTTACCTACCTGGCAAGGGATTTGGTGTGATGATATTATAGATAGATGTATTTACGATGACTTTGGTCTATGAGATAAACAAGGAGTGCCAATTGCAAAAGTCAAAGTGCTAGAAAATATGCAATGTGGCACTGCCTACTACTCTCTCTTCCTAGCCGTTTCGGCCATGGCGACCACTGTTTTCCTTAATTGTTGCTGTTGTCAAGGCGTCGTTCATGTGCTTTCATATGACTATGGTAACCTATCTTGGCCTTAAAGGTTTGCGAACATATGCGACACATCAGGATACCATTAATAAAGTTATATTCCATATTAGATGGAGGCCTATTTTTTGCTCATTACCTTTGAAGTCCAGGTCTCATTGTCTGTCATCTTCAAACGAGTAAACACTCTGTTGCAGCAATTGCCACCACTTCCCAACTTCCCAACAAGAAGGTTCTATGTTGCATCTTCTCATGTGCCTTTTCTGAACATCCTTGTATCTGAGGAATTGACCACTGGTATTGCCTATTAGTAATATAACCACGACGCACCACGACAACGCAAGCTCACACAGCGCTCGTCAAATGATTGAGTATTTGAAGCAGGAAAAAGTAGAAATTCTTGACCATCCTCCATGCAGTCCTGACCTAAGCCCTAAGGATTTCTTTACATTTCCTAAAATTAAGAAAAGTCTTCGTGGTCAAAGGTTCCAGTCCGGTAAAGAAGCAGTCGACGCTTTCAAGTCATGAGCCATTTGAACACCCCCACTTTAGAGTGGAATAAATGTTATAATAACTGGTTTGAGCGAATGGAAAAGTGTATTAAGCTACGTGGTGAATACTTTGAAAAACAATAAAAAGTATGATAAGGTTCTAGTTGTGTTTTTTTCTTCAGACGACAAAACTAAAAGGCATGCCTCGTATTTGACGGACGGTTTGGTCCAGTGGTTAAGAGCTTGAGTCGCTCCGCCAAGTAGTCGCGGGTTCGAATCCCGCACGGGACAAATCGTGTGACCACAAAACTATTTTTTTTTCGGTGTAGATGTTTGTGCATGTGAATTTTATGTTTAAATGCACCCACGCCACAGGAACTTTTTTTTCTTTTTTAAAAATACAGCATGTTATTCAGTTTGTAATTGTATTTTTTTTACCACCGGTTCCAGTTTCGTTCCAGCGCTTTCTTAAAGCGCGTTAATATAGCGCTCGTTTGATTTTGGGTTAATTTTGTGCTATTAACTGGTGAACATATATGTAATCTTGACATATTTGACATTATTTATTTTGCTATGATTGCTTATTACGCTAAAACATATCTGATGGCATGGAATTAGACCGGCTCCCCGTCAACACCGGCCCACGTAGTAGCCACGGACTCGCCGGTAATAGAGGCGCTCGTAGCGCTGTGCGACCGCGGTGTCCTTACCGATTACCAAGGTTAAGCAGCGTCCGACTCGGTCGGCTCGAGATGGGTGACCGTTTGTGGAATCTTCGGAAGGCACGCTAAGCCGTTGATCTCGGCTACCACTTAATGTGGTAGTCGTTAGCCGAGTTGGGAGCCTTAAAGGCGGCTTGATAAGTTCCAACAGCAGGTGGCCGCAAACCTGCCTCCATCAATCCGCACTGAGTCCGCGTGGTGGAGTATGACCTAATCTCTCTCACCTCGATTTGTGAGAGAAGGCCTTTGTCAAGCAGTGGGCAGTATAGGCTGATATTATTATATATACTTTTTTTTACAGTTATTTGGAGGGCTCTTGATTGCGGTCGGCCTCTACGCATTTATCGACAAATGGCAAGCCACAGGGTTCGTCAAGGTACGGTCCTTTTATTATAAGAAGCATATATATTTTACTTTTTTATTTTAATGAACATTGCCTTCTCTACATCGTCGACATTATCATCAACCGAATGATTTCCACGGCAGTACAGAGGCCTCTCTCATAGATCAGAATATATTTCTATTCATGTAAACCATTATAGTACTTATGAACCGTCAGAAAAGTCACAAAGACTCTACCACCTCTTCAGAATGTCATTCCTGTAAAGAAGAAGGGCGACAAACTCCACCGTTACTCTTTTAAAAAAGTATTTTTATGTTTTTTGAAGTGAAAACTTCTTTAGGCGCGTTGGGCATTTTTTGAGATGGGAAATAAACAATTGAACTCGCGTCACTGTTACCGTTACCGACACTTCTGTGTATGAAAAAAAATCAAAAAAGTATTCACGAAATGAATATTTTTTCTTTTTTTTTTATACACTGAGGTATACACAAGATTCAAAAAATACACACGTAATTGTTTAAGTTTTCACTTCTGTCAGCACTCCCGGAGTGCCACTGTTAGTTTTTATTTAGTGTGTACAATGTAGTGTGTATCAGGTAAGTCTAAATCAAAATTAACCAAGTTATATTATTCGTATCACTCTGTACTCTCTGCCTACCCCACAAGGGATCTGGCGTGAGGTTATAGATAGATATATTATTCGTGAGAATAGCTACACATGGTTCTCTCATTTACAGAGAAAGAAAGGAGAAGGAAAAATTTGCAATTTTATTCACCGTCACGCCTATATTCCCCAGAGGGGGTGGCAGAGGTGTACTGAGTACACCCACGTTTCGCCGACGATGTTAGGTCCCATGTAATAGGGGGCGAGCCTATTGCCATATACCGGGCACAATTCCAGACTCCGTACATATACTGGGAATTTTTCGTTCAAAAAACTACATTTGTCCGACCTAGAATTTGAACCCAGGACCTCGTGATCACAAAGCGATGTGCTTTGCCACCCGCCCAACGAGGCAGTCAATTTTATTCAATTATTAAATAATAATAATCTTATCTGATGGAAAAGTCAAGAGTCTCCGTAACCGGCGAGCGTGTATGAGACGAACTATGAGAGTCGAGGAAGCCAGAGAGGTATGTAAGGAAAGAACCTGTTGGAACTCTGTACTCTCTGCCTACCCCGCAAGGGATCTGGCGTGAGGTTATAGATAGATAGATAGATAGAAATAATAATAAATTCAGGTGGAGCTGAAACAGCACCTATTTAAGTATTTTTATCTTTTACATAATCATCTAGAGTATAATAAGCTCGCTTAGCAACAAAATGTAAATGAAAAAGATGTAATAAATTTATTTTAAAAGAGTAACCGTGGAGTTTCTTGCCCTTCTTTTCCATAAGAATGACATTCCGAAGTGATGGAAGAGTCTTTGTTACTTTTCTGACGATTCATACATACTATAATGGTTAACACGAATAAAAATATTCTGATTCTGCTTACTGAGTATAATAAGTTATCTACAATGACCGACTTTTTGTTGTGCGCATCCAGCTTTTTATCCACGACCACCGACAAGGTGAACCGATGATCTGACATCATCGGTTCACCTTGTCATCATCGTGGGCCTGCCCACTACGTCTTTCTTGCTTGCTTGGCACCGACTTCAAATATTTATTTTGCCCACTACGTCTTTCTTGCTTGCTTGGCACCAACTTCAAATATTTATTTTGCCCACTACGTCTTTCATGCTTGCTTGGCACCGACTTCAATTATTTATTTTGCCCACTACGTCTTTCTTGCTTGCTTGGCACCGACTTCAAATATTTATTTTGCCCACTACGTCTTGCTTGCTTGGCACCGACTTCAAATATTTATTTTGCCCACTACGTTTTTCTTGCTTGCTTGGTACCGACTTCAAATATTTATTTTGCCCACTACGTCTTTCTTGCTTGCTTGGCACCGACTTCAAATATTTATTTTGCCCACTACGCCTTTCTTGCTTGCTTGGCACCGACTTCAATTATTTATTTTTATGCTTTTTGAAGTAGATTTCTCTTTTGTTTTAAGTTACTTATTTTACAATTTTAAGTAATAAGTGAATTAATGATTAATATTGCTTAGTTCTTTAGTAAAGTATTTACAGGATTGATATAATACACAAATGAGTGCCTTCAAAGTCCCAGGTCCCAGTCCCAGGTCAATGGGACCACACGAAGCTATACTAAACCCAACTCAAAATGAATTATCAAAATCAGTTCATAAATAAAGAAGTTATAAAATAATAGACGAATTGTGAAACTTCTCCTTTTTTGAAGTAGGTTAATATTCTGTTTAGTTCCATGGTAGCATACCTATAGGATTAACACAATACTTATAATAACTCAATCGACCGATCCGTATTATTTGTCGTTAAGAAGTTCCCTGGTGTATCTTCAAAATCGAAACTCCAATACCAATGAAATTAAAATGGGACACCGTTGGAGCTATGTTGAACCCAATGCAAAAAGAATCATTAAAATCGTTCCACAATTGACGGAAATATCAGTGAACTTACTTAAAAACATACATACAGACGAACATAGAACCTCCTCCTTTTTAACCGACTTCAAAAAGGAGGAGGTTCTATGTTCGGTTGTATGTATGCTTTTTTTTATGTATGTTCAGCGATATTTCCGTCAATTGTGGACCGATTTTGATAATTTTTTTTGCATTGGGTTTAGTATATCTCCAAGGTGGTCCCATATTAATTTTATTGACATTGGACCTTGGACAAACAATAGGCATGTGTAAATTGAGATATTATGGGTATCACGTCAATCCTATAGGTACCCTTCTATAGAATAATTCACTGGTCACTTAAAATTGTAAAATAAAAATCTTTTATAAAAAAGGTAAACCGACTTCAAAAAGCAAAAAAATAAATATTTTAAGTCGGTGCCAAGTAACCGACTGCATCAACCAGCACCGACTTCAAATATTTATTTTTTTGCTTTTTGAAGTCGGTTTACCTTTTTTTATAAAAGATTTTTTTGAAGTCTGTTAAAAATGGAAAAATGTACGGAACTGACATTTTACAAACCTGCATGTTATTTATTTATGTGTTTGTGTTTCAGTTGGACACAGTGTACGATCTTATCCTGAATATCAGTCTGCTGATTGCGATACTTGGTGGCGTGGTTTTTATCGTGAGCTTCGCGGGGTGCATCGGCGCGCTTAGAGAGAACACGTGCCTATTGAAATTTGTGAGTGAAATTTAATATACTGACTGACAGATAACGTTGAAGTATTTGACGGACGATTTAGGGCAGCTCTTAAGCCGCTCCACCCACTGTGTCTAATAGTCGTGGGTTCGATTTCCGCCCGGAACAAATATTTTTGTGATCCACAAAAATCTTTGGTTTGGTCTGGATATTTGTGTACGTGAATTTTCATGTTTGTAAACGCACCCACGACGCAGGAGTTAATCTTAGTGTGGGGCTACGTTTTTCAAAAACAAAAAAAAAAATGCGTGCGTGAATGCGTGCTTCTGTGTCTGAACGAGTGCGCTACTTGGCTACTGGGGTGATTTTAAGATTTTTACATTGGGTTTGTACTTTGAATGTATTCCTTAGTAGT